>CM044986.1:27550417-28810417 GCA_024586325.1 Stellera chamaejasme
ATTTCATTATAAAAAAGCAGTTTATGAGGCCTAATCCGTCATAAAGCCGTCATACTTAATTCGTCACCACTTACACGTGGACACGTTATGACGGCCCATGCGGTCATAAAGCCGTCATAATTATGAGGGCTCAGCCGTCATATTACCGTCATAAACAACATTCATTCCAGTTACACGCGTACATTTTATGACGACCGTATCGGTCATAAAGCCGTCACAAATATGACGGCTGAGGCCGTCATAACGAAATGTGACGCCCAAAAAAATAACGAAATAAACAACGGCCTCAGCCGTCATAATTGTAACGGATAAATGACGGATACGGCCGTCATAAAAGATAAATCAACTACGCAGTGATTATGAAAAAATAAGACACAAGAAAACAAGAAAGCGTCCAACATCACAAAAGCTTATTTTGATTTCCACATAGTATACTAATAGGGAACAATCGAAACCTTGTCCACGGTATATGACTCATAGTCATAGCTGAATAAGTGATGTAAAATCTTTGAATGCATATAAAAAATCATTACTTTTGACCCAAAACCTTTGCCACCTACCCTTCAATTAGCGAACTAATTTCAAGATATATATATATATATATATATATATATATATATATATATATATATATATATATATATATATATATATATATATATATATATATATATATGCTAGCTAGGTTAATGAAACAACCTCTTAGCTAGTTCGTGGCTGCTATGTATACTTAAACTTTTGTCTCTTCTACGGTAATACATCATATATATGTCACAGTTTTTAATTTCCAAATCTTTGACAAATATATATAATACAACAAAATATTCCAAAAATTTACAAACTCTCCAAGCCATCACAGTCACTGATCACCATCACCAATAAAACTGGAATCCTTTCCTTTGAGATCATAACTACTTACACATTGATTTTGAGTGAGATTGTTAGGGGCATATATACAAACATAACAGAATGAATAACAAACATACACATATAGCCAATTTCAGATGATATAAATTAAGTTGCAGTGAAATGTACATACCACTGGGTTTCATTTCATCCAGTCTCCATTCTGCTAAGTACAAGGGTGTCTAATTTTTGGGTGCCTTTTGGTTGCCTTTCTGCTGGTTAGCGATTAAGGACGATGGATAACACAAATGAAATCAGAATCCAAGCCAGCATGAAATATCCCACCAGTCTTGTTGGGCCCGTATCTTCAGGTTCCTGTTAAGTCCAGAATCCACTTTTTCACAATCCAGAATTGGGCCCATTAGGCCCGGCCCAATAGAGAAACAAGATGATACCTACCTGAGGTGGAGGAGGCTGATTGGGAATTTGGGTAATATCAACCTCGAACGGCCATGCGTATCTATCTGGCTGCTCGCTCCTCGCCAAGCTCCAATCGTACAGTCTCCTCTCTTGTACACTCGACAATATGTTGTATGATTCCTGGAAATCAAAGATTTCATGTCATGTTCATCAAAATCTGGAGTGTTAGTAATTCCTTTTTCCAATTAATTGATTGAATGTTGATTTAAGAGACCCACTTTGAGGAGGTCGATTTCCTTTGTGAGCTCAATTTCATCGAGCCCTTGATTCAGCAAATCCTTCACCTTGCTCTCGTACCCAACTGTAACCTGATCATAAGAACATCCTCTTTGGAGGCCGAGTGTGGCGTAGTGATCCACATCTGTAATCGCTGCACTCTAAAACAAGAACAGCATCAGTAAGATGAACATCATTGATTGATTGATGGGTATAAGTACGCACGTACCTATGCCGCGGAGGGCTCGGTCGACGTTGAGAGCGTTGATGAGAGAAGGAGGGCCTTGTGGGGTTTCAATTGGGGTATCGGTGTCAGTCTCTGCTGCCGGAGATACATCACCGAAGTTCCTGACGACGACGAGCCGACGCGGCGGTTGATTCGATTTAATTAGGAGGAGGGGATGGGTGGTGGTGGTTTTGGGCGTCGCGGTTACGGGGGGCTGTGCCTGGAAACGTGGAGGGCGATGGCTGCAGAGGAGGCGAGAGCCATGGCTCGGGTTTCTGGACTGCAATGTAATGTAGCCACCTCTTTGTCTTGTGCTGCTAAATAACTCTCGATTACCTCAACAAGTGATAAGCCGAATTGGAGAGCCACGGAGTCTCCATCCTCATTTCCCAGACTTTGGGCCTACAAGTTTTTATTTAAAAAAAAAGTGTTTAGAGTGTACCCTAAAGTTTTTTAGTTTTTTGTTTGTTATAAAGGAAACTAGTAAAATTTGCAACCAACAAAAAAACCATAATGCTTTTGTTGCGGTGCGGGGGGTGTGTCTACAGTAGGCATGGCAACGGAGCGGATTAACCGCGGATGCACCATAACCACAACCGCCAACTGCGGTTTATTCGATATCCACGATTACACGGTTTTTTTCAAGCGGTTGATAGTTACCACCCATAACCGCGAAACCGCGGTTAACCACATCCGTGGTTATATCCATGGATATTTGATACCTTGGATGAATATTAAGATGGGTTTCAGATTAGAAACGGGTTGGGCTTGGTGGGCTGGGGTGTAGAGATTGAGATTAGGAATGGTGGGCTGGGGTGTAGAGATTGGGATTAGAAATGGTGGGCTGGGTGTAGAGATTGGGATTAAGAATGGTTAGATTAGATATTGGGTTAGGGTACGAAGGCTTGGGCTTGGGCTTGGGTTTGGCGGTTTTTAGGTAATGGATATCCACGGTCGCGGATGGACCTAAACCATAACCGTAACCGCTAGGTTCACGGTTTTCCTCAGACACCCGTGACCACAAAACCACAGATATAATCCACGGATTAAACCGTCATTTACGGTTTGGTTAACCACGGTTGACGGTTTTAACCAAACCGTTGTCATGCCTAGTCTACAGCAATTTTTTAAGTAGTTTCTACGTTTTGAAAAAAATTATTTATGGCTAGTTTTTAGTGTTTAAATGTAACTGTTTGATTTTGATCATTAAAAAATTATTCAAAACATCACAATTATTTGAAACAATTATTCCTAAACGATGCCATAAACTACGCTTCCATTTCCTACCCAAATAACACGTACTACAAAAACAATAGAAGAACTTCTAGTTTTAATTTTGGTTGGTTAAGAGGACCTATATGAATTTTGCATCTATATTCAATTCTGCTAACAATGGATACAAACAAAACTGAATACAAAAATGTTTAACATGACTTAGTGATACAAAAAGTATGAAACATGGGATACGAAATAGACTGTGGATAGCATGTATAGTTAAACAAACCGGGCCGGATGGTCGGACCGGTTAAACCGTGAACCGGATGCATGTCCGATCCGGTTAAACCGTGAACCGGATGCATGTCCGGTCCGGTTATTGGTTTTGCACCATATTGGTCAAAAACAGGTCAAAATCATTTAAACCGAAAACCAATGAACCGGCGGTTCAACCAAAATGAGGTGAAAAAAAATCAAATTTAATTTTAAAAAAAAAACAAACTCAAATAAGGAAAAAACTCAAATTTAATTGAGGAGTGAAAGTCAATATTAGGGTTTTATCTACTTAACTCTAAATCATCCACAAAGTTTTATTTTTTGTACAAATAAACTTTTATATTCTTTACAATTATTACTTTAACCTTACATCTTTTAAGTAAATAATAATAGTTCTTATTGATTCTTAAAAATATGCATTATTATATGAATTATTTTGTTGCAGTTCTATAAGATAGGTACTTTATTAATAATTTATAATAATATAAAAGTAACGGTCCAACCACTGATTCAACCAATTCGACCGATTAAACCTTGAATCACTAACTTTACGGTTCAATGACCGATTCGTTTTTTTTTTTAACCATGATAGCATGCAACTAAGGCCCGAATAAAAGAACAATACGTTTAAGTGTTTGAGCTCGATCCCAAACTCGAAATTAGCAAATGAGCAACGGTATATGAGCGTTGACCAATACACCTTGAACTCGAATCAAATTTTAGGCTTGTCAAATAAATAACCTCATTTGTTGGTCCTATTAGGTTCAACTTGTAAGAACCTTCACTTTTGCCCCTATAAACATACCATTGGTTTGAGTTTTTTGTACTCTTTATATATTGGGCGATGCCACCAATTTTAATTAAGGGGCTACCATTAATAATTATAATCAAAGTTAATAGTATTTATTTATTTTTCATCCTTCACTGTTAGCATAACACGTATAGAGAAAGAAGAAATTTCCTTCTACTCGGTAGAAGGAAAATAATGTACCTAGTATTTATCATTTTACAACTTAGTAATATACTATTGAGTTTCTTAAACTCTCCAACCACCTGATCAAAAAAAATGTAAAGGCACCATATCAATTTTGGGATGAATTAATTCCATCTCATACTAACAAGTCCGTTTATTTACCACATATATGAAAAAACACTTACCTAAATGTACTATTAATTAACTAACTTAATAAATTAAAAGACTAAAACACCCTTCGTATAGATTTATTAAGAGGTAAAATTGACATTTTCACGGTATTTGTTTTTCCACGTATGTGGTAAATAAACACACACCATACTAATACTGAATTACCTTTTTTATTGTTAAAAGTTGCAGGAGTCTACTGTTTGTCCTCTCTATTCGGATGCTATCGAATCAACTGACCATGCTCTTGTGCATTGTCCGATAGTCTTGGAAATTTGGCAAGCAGTGGCTTCTTGGTGCGGCTTGGAGGCGACTTGGCTGCTGGACACCATCAATGTCTTGGGAGGAGACTTTATTTCACAAGCCTCTGTTAAATCGGTGCAGTTTTGGCAAGCAATCTCCTTCATTACGATGTGGGCTATTTGGAAGGCAAGGAACAACCTTGTCATGCAAAGTATCCAGTGGCGAGATTCCCGTATTTTCAACGATATCTAGGTCCTTTCCTTCCTTTGGATCAGTTATAGATGTAAAAATATTTATGTTGCTTATGGGGATTAGCTTCTTGCTCTTGCTCCACTCTTAAAGGCTTCGAAAGGGTGGGGTAGCTATTGTGGGGTGTCTCTTTTTGTTAGGTTCTTGCAAAGCTGCTCTCCTTTTGGTCGCTAGGGGTCCTGTTGCAGCCGCGTTTGCAGCTCCATGGGCGCAACAGCAGGAGGGACCTTGGTTTTGGGTTTGTTTTTTTCTTTGTGGTTTTGTGTTGTTGCTCTCTCTGCAGCTTTCGTGCTTGGCCCTCTCTCATGGCCGCATGTTCTATTGATGTGTTCTCTTCTCTGTATCTTTCTCTTTTTGTCTTAATGCCAATTCAGTTGTTGTGCAAAAAAAGAAGATAAATTTGAAAGATAAACTATACAATAAAAGGAGTATGAATTTCATTGATAAAATTAGTATCGGTTGTGCATTGTTCCATAGGGGTTCAAAAAATGTACAAAATCGTAAAATCAGGTTAAAACATGTGATTATAAACCGAAAAGCCTAAAAACTAAATACCGAAAAAGTATTAACATTTTAGTATGTTTTGAGTTTATCATGTAAACATGTAAATATTCATCTCTGCCCAATTTTTAATATCCTTCGGATTCTCTTCAATCTCTCTCTCTATATAAATATGTGCGTGTTTAATACTCGTATCATACGATGAAGAGATATAATATGTAGCAAGTTCGTGACATATGAAGAGATATAATATCTAGCACTCCTTTTTTTATTTTTTGAAACAGAATTAGCACTCCTAATATACTCTTTTATACTAGAAAAGTAAGAAATAATCTATTGCACCACTCAATTATACCCTAGTTTAGGCGTCGCCACCATTTTCTCTTCAATGGAGTTTTGTGTTTGTCTTTTTTCTGCCGAGTCCGCCATGATCTCTTTGTGTGTCACTTCCTCGTCTTGTCGGGTCAGGTGGTTGATTGGGTTTCCCTTGCACTATCGATGATGGTCCTTGGGCTGGGGATGGTTCACATCGGCCTCGTCGATTTGGTGCGCGGCTAGTTGGTGGGGGTTCTTTGGAGGCAAGCCAAAAGAAGTTGTTGTTTCTACTTGGGGATGCGGTGGTATCCAACGGTATGAGAACGGCAGGAAGGAACAACAACTCTCCTTGCCTAGAGCAGTGAGGTGTCTAGTCCAGAGTGGTTGGGGTTTTAAGTCCGCCCCAATCACTCGTACTTTGCATCAGACTATGGTTCGTTAGTGGATAGTGTTGATACTTAACTGGTTTTTGGATGAGATCAAAACATGTGTGGTTTGTTGTTTGCATGTCTTTTCCAGGATGGGGTTTTAAGTCTGCCCCAATCGCTCGTACTTCACAACAGACTTGGGTTTGTCAGTGGATAGTGTTGATACTTAGCTGGTTTTGAATGAGATCAAAACAGATGTGGTTTGTTGTTTGCATGTCTTTTCCAGGTAGCCTTGATCTCTCTTGCGGATGGATTCCTGCTTCAAGCCGATTGACATTTCGAAAGGAGTTGTGAATAACAGTTTTACCTGACGATGTTTATCCTCTATTGGTTTTATACTCCTGTCATTTTGAAGTTTCTGCTATCTTTTATGATGTTTTTTCTAAAAACTTTAGGTTGTTACTTTTATCATTTTTACCTTATAACCTTAAGCTATCTGGTTCATAGACTTGCTTTTGCTCATCTCAGGTTAAAAGCTCTTTATTATCCATGGCTTTGTCCCTGCTTAGGTTGTTTTCGACATTAATTGCTCTGAATTGAATGAAATCACCCCCCAAAAAAAACTAAGGTTGTTTTTTTGTTCAAATTGCTCTTTCTTATTTATACTCCTCAGTTCCAGGAAAACTAGGGGTGTAAATGGGTCGGGTTGAGCTCGAGTTTGGCCTCTTAACTTATTGGTATTACTCGGGCTCGTGCCTGAATTCCTCAAGCTCGTGCCCGAATTCCTCAAGCCCAATATGTTGGCCTAGAGCTCAATTCGAATAGCTCGATAGATTCGTTTTGAAACTTTCTAAATTGTATCATAATCAACTTTATCTTATTATCCTAATTTTCATTCCCACTTAAAAAACTAGTTTTGTTTTATATGCCTACTTTACTTTATTACCCTATAATCAACAATATTATTAATCTCAATGCTCAGTTAAACGTATCAATTTTGCTAGGATGCAGAGACTATAAAATTGTAAATTTGCACATACAAGCTGAAAATATTGGAAGGTCTCCAATTGTATTGAATGATGTTGTTCCATAAGTAAACTTGGAAAAAAAAACACATATGTATGGTTCCATGGCGTTGTTGCGAAGAAGCATAACTAAGTGGTGTAGTTGTGACTTGACAAAATGTTAAATGGTCAAATCAAGCAATTAGTCCCGTGGTTTTTAATTACACGAGCTATCGTCATGACCGTCCGATTAGACCCTGGATCTTATTAGAACCCTAGTATATATTGTACACAGCCGACTAGGGTTTCGCCTCACGCTTTAAATCTCTCTCAGCGCACCGGTTGCTCGGAACTTCATTTTCTTCTTCCCAAACATGGCGGCTCAAATCAGTAAGAAGCGCAAGGTTAGTTCTTTCTTCGTTCACTTTCAGGACTTTTCTGTTGAACGATTCGTCTTTGTTGATCCATCAGTTTCTATGGTTTCGTTTCGACTGACAGTTCGTCGCCGACGGCGTGTTCTTCGCGGAGTTGAATGAAGTATTGACTAGGGAGCTTGCCGAGGATGGCTACTCCGGAGTCGAAGTCAGGGTGACTCCAATGCGTACTGAGATCATCATCAGAGCTACCCGTACCCAAAATGTTCTTGGTAATCCTCGATGCTTTAAAAGGATTGAGCTTGTTCTCTACCCTTATTTGATCCGATTTGGTGTGGCGTAGATTGCGATTAACTGTAGTTAACATATTGTGACTTTATTTATCAGGTGAGAAAGGTAGGAGAATTAGAGAGCTCACTTCCGTTGTTCAAAAGCGCTTCAAGTTTCCTGAGAACAGTGTGGAGCTGTATGCTGAGAAAGTCAACAACAGGGGTCTCTGCGCTATTGCGCAAGCTGAGTCCCTGCGATACAAGCTCCTTGGAGGCCTTGCGGTTCGAAGGTATGCACGGGATTTTAGCTCAATTATTGAGATTTCTGTTTTAAGGGTTATTGTTAATAATATTGCCACCATGTATTGTTTGTCACTGAACTCGAATCTGTTGCTGTGTTTGGAACTGAAATTTTTGTTGGAACTTTTGTTTTTTTAATGAAGTCATCTTTACAGCGAGTTGGTATCCTTTTTTGTACCTTCCTCGTGTCTGAGGGTGACTAGATTTCACACCATCTGAATTCTATGATTCAAGGAATGTTTGCCTATGCTTCTTCCACTGTTATTTCGGATGGTAGATTGATGATTTCTAGTAATTTATCTTTATCCCATCGGAATTCTATGATTCATGGATATTTTCTTAGATTGCAAACATGTCAATTGCTTGAATATTTTCATTGATGGCTCTGCGATTTTATTGTAGTCCCCTTCTCTCTTTTGTTAAGGTTTGGGGTTCTGTGTCAGCGCCAATATAGAGTTTCTGGAGTTTGTCAGGCTTCCTGTACTCTTGAGTGTGCTTGGGGTTTGGAATACTCTCCAACATCCATTATTTTCAGCATCCAAGTGTTCTGTCATTTATTTACAACTTGCTTGCTGCTTAGTTTTGGACAGGATGAAATGTATAGTGCATTTTAAAATTTTATCATCTGTAAGTGGCCTGTTCTGTTATGCTCCTTAATCCATAAATTGATATTCAAATTTTGTCCGCAGGGCCTGCTATGGTGTTCTGAGATTTGTCATGGAGAGCGGTGCTAAGGGTTGTGAGGTATTGCCAAGAAATTTCAGCGTATGTATTCACTTACTTATTCATCAACGAACTGCAACTATTGAATTTGTGGACAGGTTATTGTTAGTGGAAAGCTTCGTGCTCAGCGTGCTAAATCGATGAAGTTCAAAGATGGTTACATGATTTCTTCTGGTCATCCCGTCAACCAGTACATTGACTCAGCTGTCAGACACGTTCTTCTGAGACAGGTTTGTTTCCAAATTCAATTCTTCACATTTTGCATGATTTTGTTTTCGCTTGCCATTGCTTTTTTGTTAGTGTTTCAAGTAGCTGTGTATTCAACTGTTGCAGGGTGTCCTGGGTATTAAGGTCAAGATTATGCTTGAGTGGGATCCCAAGGGCAAAGTTGGACCGATGACTCCATTGCCGGATCTTGTCACGATCCACCCACCAAAGGAAGAGATTGATGCTGCTCCGGTTTCTGCTGCAATTGCAACCGAGCCTCTAGTGGCCTAGAAATCTTGATACATTTTATGAATGTATGCTCTTTTTTTTTTGTTTCTGGAAGCCACATTTTTGCTAAGCAATGTTCGACTTTACAGCTATGTTAAGGGATAGTGTCTGAGCGACTGTTCTTTTTTGAGGTTTTGCTACTCTTGTATTTTTTAAGCTGAAGTTCGTATCTTGTGCTTCTTGGTAATTATTGTTGGTATTTCTCTGTACTCTGGCCCCTTTTGCAGGTTGAGAAACAACAACCTGTTATTCAAAAACCGAGGTTCTATTTAGTTTGACTACGTAATCAATTTTTGGATTAATCTATTGGGTTGAATTGATTATAAGGTAAAAGTTTTATAACTTATTCGTAGTCCAACTAAAGTTATCTTTGAATGTGAATGGTTGATATATGTGGACCAAAATGAATCGAGAAACATTCAACTTGAGAATTTAGGGCTATGTTTCATAAGTTATTAATAGGACATCTATATGAGCGACATGACATAGGTGATTGTTATCCGCATGATTGGCTTTACGGTGCGGCGAAGCACAAAAAAGTCACTTCCCCCAACATGTAAGTTTCTCTTCCTTCTTCAAACGATCAATTAGACAGACTACCTTTAGGAGTAGACTGTGCTCATCCAATACCAACTACAGCACAACGCTTCATCGTCGAGAACGCCAAGGTCAAGCTCCGGCTCCGGGAGGCTGAGCAACTCGACAGCTACTTTTGACTGTATTTCAGGAAGCGAGCTTCTGGTGTATCTCACCGGAACAAAGACTGAGCCAGAAAAGATCTCACCGGAATACAGATCTAGCCGGAACAGACATCTCGTTGGAACAGAAGATAAACGGAAGTGGAGACCGGATCTCGCTGGAACAAAAGGTGCATCCGGTGCCGGTGACACACAAATGAATAAGAGTAACATAGGTTCAAGTGGCCATAGCAACAAATTGAGTAAAATCCGCGTACAGTCGATTTAATGTTTCTCGGCACTATTTTAGTCGTTTTAAGTATTTGAATCGATCGAATCACGATTTTGAATTCGTGACTAATGGTCTTTCAAGTCACCCTTCCGTTTTCTTGGACGGAATGATGTGAAATGTCGATTTTACCCTTACTGTGTCTGACTTGGCAGCTGAGGTGGATATAAAATCCGAAAAAATAGGAATAAAATCCGAAAAATAGGAATAAAATCCGAAAAAATCCGAAAAATTCAAAATAAAATCCGAAAAAATAGAAATTAAATCATATAAATAGGAATCATATAATTATTATATTATTATATAATTATCATATAATTATATATCTGAAAAATCCGATAATAATTAAATAATCCAAAAAATACAAAATAAAATCATATAATTATATAATTAGATTATTAATAATAATTTAAGTCGATTTTTGAAATTAAAAGTTAAATATTTATAATTATAATTAAACAGTACATTTTTTGTAATTATAATTAAACATCAAATGCTAAAAACTAATTAAACAATACATTTTTTTTGTTTTTTATATACATGAAGGTAGTATTTATATGATTTTATTCTTGATTTTATTTTGGATTTTTCGGATTATTTAATTATTATCATATTTTTCGGATATATAATTATATGATAATTATATGATAATTATATAATTATATGATTTTATTTTGGATTTTTTGGATTATTTAATTATTATCGGATTTTTCGAATATATAATTATATGATAATTATATAATTATATGATTTTATTTTGGATTTTTTGGATTATTTAATTATTATCGAATTTTTCGGATATATAATTGTATGTTAATTATATAATTAAATGATTCCTATTTATATGATTTAATTCCTATTTTTTCGGATTTTTTTGGATTTTATTCCTATTTTTCGGATTTTATTCCTATTTTATTCCTATTTTTCGGATTTTTCGGATTTTATATCCACCTCATCTGCCAAGTCAGACACAGTAAGGGCAAAATCAACATTTCACACCCTTCCGTCCAAGAAAACGGAAGGGGTGGGCGGAAAGGACCTCATTAGGTCACGAATTCAAAAAATGGGATTCGATTGATTTAAATACTTAAAACGGGACTAAAATAGGTCGCTGAGACTTAAACTGGGACTGTACGCGGATTTTACTCGCAACAAATTAGAGCAATTTGTTCTTGTTCCTTGTTTTGCTCACTTTTATGTTGCTTCATTTTTGTGATTTTCTTTTCCGATTCGTCTTTAGTTACTTTTTATATATATATAATTTAGTACTTTTTTGGTAAAATCTCAAATAAACCATTGAACTATTTGAATCATCACGACTCAGTCATCAAACTATTTAATCGGTCAAATAAACCACTAAATTCTTTAAATTGTACCGATCTAGCCCTTGGATGTTACATTGAGGGCATCTACAGGGTATGTTCCATCTCCTATTCCGACGTGATAACGGTTGCACAAGTAGATGGTATGATGGAATTTTTTGGATTAAATATGATGTCCAACTATAGATGTGTAGAATCCCAAAATTAATAAGAGTTGGGCATCATATTTAACAAAAAAAACCATCTCACCATCCACCTGTGCAGTCGTTAACAACGTCAGAATAGGAGACACAATATACCCTGTAGATGCCCTCAATGTAACGGCCAAGGGCCAGATTAATACAATTTAAGAAGTTGGGTGGTTTATTTGGCCAGTTAAATAGTTTGAGGGCCGAGTCGTGACAATTCAAATAGTTCAAGGGTTTATTTGATCTTTTTGCGTACTTTCTTTGTTCATTAAATTATCAATATTTATTATTTTGTGAACTTGTTCATATTTTTTAATAAAATCATATAATGTCTATTTTGTTGATTCATATGTATTGATTATTGTAACAATTGTGATTAGGTGGGTGCTCTTGGTGGCAGGTGATATGTGGACTAGTGGAGAAGGTGGTTGGATGTTAATCTAAACAAAACAGATTAAAAAGTTTTACATTTGTTGATCCATTGTAGTAAATTGATGATTCAGTGCACTTTTTTGATGATCCGATATTCTTATTTAATAATTAACTATAATTGATCCACTGTAGAAAATATATAATGATCCACGTACCAATTTGTTGTTCCGGTACACTTATTTAATGATGCAGTGTTCGTATTTAATGATCCATTGTAACTAATGATCTAGTGTAAGAAATTTTTGATCCACTATACCTATTTAATGATCCGTGCAACAATTTGATGATCCATTGTACCTATTTGATCGTCCATTATTCTTATTTGATGATCCACTGTAGAAACTATTTAATCCGTTGTAGAAAATTCATGATGTACCAGACGAACATTAAAAAAACACACTGAAGCCTAAACGGACTTCAAAAAAATATCAAAACATATGATATATGGGTGTCCTTTTATTCTTTTCTTTTTGTCTTTCCATTAGACTAATAATTTGTAATTTTTTTATTATGGAATAAAAAGATATACATTTTTTTAGAGGATGGAGAAAAGAAAAAGGGTAAACTCCACCCTTGGTCCCTTAAGTTACATTGTTGTCCTATTTAGGTCATTTTTTATGATTTTGTCCAACTTTCATCCTTTAAGTTACATTTTTGTACTAATGAGATTCTTTGTTATATTTTCAGTTAAAAACATCAATTAAGTGAGGGAAATTATGTACATATTTATTTTTATATCTAATTTAACCCAATTCTTTTTTCAAATCTACAAAATAGTCTTCTTTTATAAAATTTTACAGACCCACCCATACCTTAACAGTCCCTCCCTTCTACCTCCTTCCCGCACATCTAAGCTCCAGCAGTACACCGTCGTGACTTGCCGCCGATGATGCTTTTGAACAGCGCTGTCGCCGCCCTCACCTCGGCCCACCTCAGCATTGCCACACCTTGCCTTGACCCGCCTTAGTCTGCAGATCTGGCAGCGTGAGAAGCAGATCTGGGTATGTGCCAATTTGGCAACGGTGGGAGGCTAGGGTGAGGTTGGCTCACCGTGATCGGTTGGGTCGCGGCCGACTTAAGGGTCGAATGGATCTAGACCGACAGGTGAAGTAGGAGCATCGTAGATTTCCAGGACTTTGAGAGCACGAGAATGGTCAGTGACGATGTTCAGCTGGACGACGAAGTTCGCTATCTTGTAGAGGAGGACGAGCGGAAGGAGAGGAAGACGAGGGTGAGGAGGCTAGGGATGACGAAGGAGGGGTAGCGAGGTGGGTCATGGCGCTGGTATTTGGCGATGGATGGGGCTTTGAAGCTTCAACTTCACGGTCATGGGCCAGGGATTCCCAAAGGCAGAAATTTGTTGTTTATCATGAGACCACCTTCGTGAGAATACTGATTGCATTGTGTGCTTCACCACCAGGTCACCATTGTTGTGGTTCAACAATCGAATATTGGATACGGTGGGTTGGGATCAATGGGGGACAATTGAACAATGGCGTGGGCAGGGCTGATGAGAGTGAGTGTTGGGTGGTGGGTGGGCATGTTAATTTTGAAACTATTTGGGGTTATTTTGTATATTGTTAAAGAGTTACGTGTTAAATTGAATATTAGATATGTACATTTACATAAATGCCCTTGTTTTAACGGTGATTTGACGGAAAACTTAACTGATGAACTTTAATAGGACAAAAAAATAAATTTAAGGGACGAAAGTGATACAAAATCTTAAAACATGACTTAAGTAGGACAACAATTTAACTTAAGGGACCACACACAGAGTTACTCAAAAGAGAAATGACATTAATGTAAATGAATACGCTTACATTTGTGCTTCCCATCAACACTTAAAAGTAGTGCATCCTACCCCCCGCCTTATCATATCTATATACATTTATAAACCTCTAGGGGTGCCAACGAGGATGAATAGTAAACTATACTTTTTGTAAGATGTGATGTGGTGTAGGGTAATCTAGCTAAATCTACTTATTTTATTATTTTTTTATCTTAATTGTTTTTTATTATCACAACATATGTGTGTGTGTATATATATATTATTTTAATCTTTCTTTTGTTTTTCTTTATTTTTATTAGTTAATTATACATATCTATACATAATATATGATACTATATTTTAGTCATTTTCTTTTTTCCTAATTATATATACACATTCTTCTTCTATATATTTATGGTAGTGGTACTGTTGATGAATAGTACCACTACCAATTAGGTTTTGACACATTAGTTTTTTCCTTTTTATTAAGTTTTTTGCTTTAATTTAACCAATGGTATAATTCACTTATTTGCACCTAATGTTTTTCATTTTTGTCATATAGGTCTTTAAAGTTTCAATCATGGTCTCTTATTATCTCTCTCTTTTAGTGTGGTAGTCTAAATGTAAAGAAATTATATATGTGGATTAACTATGACTTCATACAATTACAAAATTTGTTATGGAAAAATAGCACTATCCTCCATACGAGATTGAATTATTCATCATAATATGATGAAATTTAATATTTTATTAATTTATTCATTTATTTTTTTTCTCAGATTGGTGTAGATATTAACTCTCTTATTTGACTTTATTTCTAATATTTTGCACATAGGTCCCTAAAGTTTGAGGACTAATATGGTAAAATGTAAAAAGTTTTAGGCATTTCTTTAATACCTTTTTTATTTCTTATTTATTTTATGAAATTATACCAATATTTATGTCCATTTATATCTTTATCCAATTACGAGAAAATATTTATATTTCTAGCTAAATCCACTTCTTTTATTTTTTTGTATTATTTTTTTTATTATCATATATATATACACTATTTTAGTATTTCTTTTGTTTTTCTTTATTTTTTTATTTGTTAATTATACATATCTATACATAGTATATTGTAGTCTTTCTTTAGTTTTTTAATTATATAACATAAGTATTTTATTTTTATTTTTTTTATTTTTATACATATCTATACATAATATATGATATTTGTTTGGTTTTTCTTATTTTCTAATTATATATACACATTATATTATATAAATTCTAACATATATATATGTATACATATACACACAAACACAAACACATAACAATTAAAAACTTGATAAATAGTTAATTGAGTGTTGTAAGAATATTGGGTTAAAAATGTGATCTTATCTTTTTTATTCTTTTAAAAAAAATATATTTTGTTATTGATAGGTGTATAAATCTTTTATTGCTTGGTTGTTACTCCATGAGTAAACTTCGTCCATGGTCCCTTAAATTATATCATTGTCCTATTTGAGTCCCGTTTTAAGAATTTGTATCACTTTCGTCCCATAAGTTACATTTTTATCCTATTTAGATCCTCTCGTTTCTTTTATCGTTATTTTTTTAGAAATTTACTTAAAAATCCTTAACTCCTAATCTTGAAAATTACAAAGTTAACCCCCAATTATTTTTCAAAACTTACAAACTCATCCCACCTCCCTTCTTCCCACATTCTAACTCACCTCATCCCTTCCACTCACTCTCCGCCACCAACACACCACGCACCGCCACCGGCGAGCCGCTGAAACCATCCCGGCCACACCCACGCCCAAATTTGCCTTTCCCTACCGTCACAAGCGCACATATCTGGTTCATCGTGCAACCAAATCTGCGAGGCGGGCTAGGGTTGCAGGAAGCCGGGGCAAGGTCTAGCGGGCTGGGCAGAGGCTAGGTGGAACCGCTGAAGGAGGAAGGTTGGATTGGACTCACAGATTCTCTGTCCGATGGCGGAGGCTCTTTGCGAGGGTGGCGGCGACCGGTGCGAGGGTAGCGGAGGCAAGTGGCAGCAGCTGTGGTCTCGATCGAGAAGAATGAAGAATGAGGCATTTGGGGGGGTCTGTAAATTTTTTAAAAAGTTAGGGTTATTTTGTAAATTTTTAAAAGAGTTGGGTTAAATTGGATATAAAAAATGGATATTGACATAAATACCCTCACCTAAATAGTGATTTTAACGGAAAAAATAACGAGAGGATCTAAATAGGACAAAAATGTAACTTATGAGATGAAAATGATACAAAATCTTAAAACATGACTCAAATAGGACAATGATGTAACTTAAAGGACCATGAACGAAGTTTGCTATAACATTCATAATATATTATACATAACAATTATATATATATATATATATGTGTGTGTGAATGGTAAATAGTGCTAATTATAATAATATTATTAAATGAAAGAATATTTGATGTGATATGATTAGGTTCTTTCTTTACATGTCATGTGATGAAATAAAAGTTTTTGTTTTCTTTTGTTTATTGAGGAACTAACTCTCTTTTAGTGTATATTTTTGTTGTTATTTTAAATACTATCTCCAACGTTTTGTACTGATGATTTTCACATTATTTATTTTTTTTATTAAAACCAAATTGATTTATAGACTACAATCGATAAAGAATAGTTAGAAACACGAAGCACTAGAATAATACCTCGTTGATATTCCATTTTTCGCTTCTAATTTTGAGATGAGCCATTTTTCACTTCTAAATGTTCTAACTTTCCATGAATCTCAAGAACCGGAATAGGATGAAAATGTCTTGAGGCGTCCAAGGCGAGAAAAGATTAGAGGTGGGTTAGTTTAGAAGCTTAATAAGAACTAGTTAAGGCTGTAAACGAGCCGAGCCGAGCTCGAACTGTGCTCGACTCGAAAGTTTTTGATCGAGCTCGAGTTCGGCTCGATAGCTTGACGAGCCTTCATGATACAAACTCGAACTCGGCTCGATTGCTCGCGAGCTGCTCGAAACGTGTCAATAATTATTCAAACTACGCTCGAGTTCAGCTCGATAGCTGCTCAAAATATGATACTTTGTAATTTTAGTCTTGGTGTTTTATAATTTTAGTCAACTAGGTCGTACTGCTTTCAAATTACTCATTATACTTTATAATTGTAATAAATTAGGTCGTACTACAATTATTTACATATGAATTATCTTAGGTTCTTTTTAGTATGTATTGCTCGATAACTCGATAAGCAATCGAACCGAACTCAGCTCGGCTCGAACTCGGCTCAATAAAATTATCGAGCCCTGAACTCGGCTCGAATTCGAACTCGAAACTCGATAATGCATTGCTCAATAACACACGAGCCGATTTTTTCAAACTCGAGTAAGTTCGATAACGGCTCGGCTCATTTACAGCCGTAGAACTAATGTCACATACGGAAACTTGCTCAAAGTTCAGGGATCCAAAAGAGAAAAGGATTCTGTTTGCTATATGTACATCGGCACTTGGATGAACAAGACTGATCGAGCGAGCGACGGACAAGCGGTGAAATATTCGGAGAATTTCGCGTCGGAATATTCCCTTCTTTCAGGTCAGTTTTTTTTTAATCTTCTTCCTTAAATTGCTCGCCATATTTTCTTTTTTTTCAAAATAACTTCCGATCTTTCGCTCATCTCTCTCATACAACAGCTGTGCTGGCTGGTTTCATTTTCCGGCGAAAGAGAACAAGTCTCGACGGTTTGAGCGTATCGCCGCTGTCTCTGTGATGCAGCTGGTCCGCGAGAATCTGTTCATTGGCAACATCGGTGACGCGGCGGAGGTTCTCCAGAATGGGAACTCGGATATCACTCATATTCTCTCGACTTTGAGCTCTCCTTCGATTTCATTTTTCTCTGAATGGCGCAGCAGTGTCCATATAGAGGCAAAGGAGATTAGGAAGGTGTATGTTGGTGGGTCGGATCACGGTTCCAATGGTTCCGATGATGGGTCGAGGAGTTGTTTGGCTCCTGAGAAACTTCTGTACTCGTTGGAGTATGCGGGCAAGGATTTGAAGATGGTGCGGATGGCGGTGCCTATCAGGGATATGGAGAGCGAAAACTTGCTGGACTATTTAGCAGTATGTTTGGATTTCATTGATCAGGGTAGAAAAGAAGGAGCTGTTCTTGTGCATTGCTTTGCTGGAGTCTCCAGGAGGTAATCATACTTCCTCATTCCTTCCATTTCCCCTAAAATCACTGATATCTTGGTAATTAGGAGAAGATCATTTACACATGCCACTCTAAGAATTAGCTGATCTTTGCTCTGCCACTAATTTAGACCAGAGTGGAACTTATTTTCTTCATGGTGATTAGGAAATAGCATGTGTAAAATTCATGTTTTTATGATGCAAGAGAATTATCTGTGGAATTAGGATAATGTGCACACGTACAAATTGGCAAGGCACAAGAGGCATTGAGTAAGATGCCTCTTGTATGCTTGATTAAGATTTATGATATTCGTCTCAATCAGGAAAAAAAATACAAGAAGAAGATGCTCGTCCCATACGATTACTTCTTGAGTTTGGAATTTTGGAGTCGTTGGATGAGAAAGGACTTTGCTAATGTGCAGATGTTTGTGTACAGAAAGAAGATGACTGCTAGTTGGTTTGCTGATGTGTCTAGTAGCTATCTTTAAGTTTTCATACCATAAGATTGAACCTTATTTATTACTCCCTCCGTCCCAAATAATTCTACACATTGTTTTTCTTGTTTTACAGTATTTAATCTATGATTTTTTTCATGTATGTTTAGACATTTAAAGTTAATAATTTATATGCATATCATATTTTGAAGTATAAACTTTCTAAATATATTTTTTCTGAATTTTTTTAAAACTTGTTATCTTCGTTAAATTTGAGTCAAACATTGAATCTTGAAACAACAAAGTTAAAGAGTACAATTATTTGGGGACGGAGGCAGTATATTTCTGTTTATTTTTCTTTGCAATCTGTCATCAGTGTTTCTCTAAGCTAGTTAGCGCAATCTGGTCGATGTTTCCTCTCTTGCTTTCACTTTAGTAGCACATCTACTTTGGTTTTAACATCTGACATTTTCTGCCCTTGCCCCCGTTGGCACTGAGGCTTCATGTGGCTCTTGTAGTTGTAGGCTTACGTGTTTTGGCTTAGATGTATATATCTTATGCATCACAGATACAAGTGCATGCACATTATTAATACATTCACGTTTACTTATCCAAGTATGTACATGTGTTTTTGTCTGAAGGTATGCATGTTAGTCTGTAAACACAATGCAGCAGATACATCCGCATACAAATATGTTGTATGCCTCAAAATCTGTTCCATAGAGTTCGACATTTTCCATCTCATGTATTCTTTTGCAGTGCAGCTGTCATTACAGCCTACCTAATGAGGACAGAGAAACTTTCTCAAGAAGGTTTGACCAATTCCATGATTATTTGGAGTGATGTTATTTGAAACAACTGGTATTTGCAATTTGTTGTATATGGTGGTGGTTGCCCTCTCCATTAATGTCTTTTTTCCCCCTTAAGACTGGGCAGTTCTCCTTTCCATACTCTGCAATAATTAGTTGGTTGGGATCTATATATACTTCACTCGACTTCTCTTTTCGTTTATTTTTCATTTTTGCAGAAGCACTTGAGTCGTTAAGGCAAAGCTGTGACTTCGTTTGTCCAAATGATGGCTTTATAGACCAGGTACTGGAAACGAATGTAATATTTAAAACAAGAAGTGGCTGGTCAACCACAAAGTAAACTTTAAACTGGGCTCATTTGTTATAAAACTTGACTTTTTATAAACTGGGTTTTAATAAAAATGCTGTCAACAGTTAAAGATGTTTGAAGAAATGGGTTTCAAGGTCGACCATTCTTCTTCCATTTACAGGCGGTTTCGACTTAAAGTACTTGGTACTCTCTCTCTCTCTCTCTCTCTCTCTCTCTCTTAACTTGCATCTTCACTTATTTCTTCTGGGGATTAATATTCCTTATAGAGAATTAATCTTCTGGTTTGTCCCTTTTCCTTTTTTTTTAGAAGAAACTTGCATGTAATTTTATATTCCTCGCCATTTTTGTTAAGAACATAGGGGTGTGTGTGTGCGTTTGTTGGGGGGATAGTTCTGGGGTGTTCCTTAAATTTAAAACTGAAAACTGTAACTTAAGAATCGCTTATTGTTAAATACAGCCTCTTCCAAAGTGATTGACAATCTTCTACAATCCTAACCTCACCTCCATTTAGAGACTCCTGTTTTTCTTGCTTGGCACATCATTTAGAAAAAAATGAGAGGAGTCGATGTTCTTAATCTCATAGTGTCCTTTATTATACCGAAACCCATGTGTTTCACATGACCTGGCGTTACACCATACCAGAAAGTTTACAGTCATATCAGTTGTTGATCTATTCCTCAATTCTGATTTTAGCAGATCCTTCATGTGACATGTATCCATTTCTTTAGCTTCCAAGAGCAGCCCTCCAAAGATTTCTTATGGAGAAGGCTCACATGAAAACTTGAGGCCCTGTATCATACTCTAACAATATGGTTGTAGAAATTCCTAGTGGTCATTGAATTCGTTTCCATGCATTTCAACTTAAAGAAGAAATGTGTGAACTTTGGGAACATAATGGGCTTGTGAGAGATTGTATACTATGTTCTTATAAATGATAAAGGGTGGATGAATTGCTGCTTTTCCTCCATGTATTTTCAGCAGTCAGTATAATAAAGTGCTACTAAGACGGTCTTGTTGCTTTTCGTATCAGGGGATTCTTACAATCGCGGAGAGAAAATTGATAGTTCTAAGTTAGGGGCTGATCCTGGCTCGGAAACCAAAGTTTCATCTACAGTGGAATCCTCTCCAACCAGTGACAAAAAGCTTACGTGTGCATACCGCTGCAAAAAATGTCGAAGAGTTGTAGCGGTGGAGGAGAATGTTGTGGGGCATGAACCTGGTGAAGGTGAAGGATCATTTGATTGGCACAAACGGAGAAGTGGTAACCCTTTCAGTAAGTCTGGTGATAATGAGTGTTCATCAATATTTGTTGAGCCTTTGCGGTGGATGACAGCAGGTTAGGAACTTTAAGGAACTTAATTGAGGATCTCACTTCTAGCTAGAAATTCAGTTATTTTTGCTGTTTAAAAGTGCTGTGGGCAAAGTTGGTTTCTGAGGCGAATTATCTTTTTGGTCATAGTTGAAGAAGGAGCCTTGGAGGGCAAGTTGTGCTGTGCTCATTGTGGAGCCCGTTTAGGTTACTTCAACTGGTCAGGAATTCAGTGCAGTTGTGGGAGCTGGATCACCCCAGCCTTTCAGCTCCACAGAAGCCGAGTTGATATCAGCACTGCTTAACATGCTCAAAGCAAAAAATCATCTACCCTTCCCTGGTTTTTGATGCCTTTGGATGCAAACCGTATGCTAAACCTAGTTGTATAATCTTGATTTCATGTCACTATGGCTGAAGCAAAGGTGCTGCTGTCACAAACAACTTTTTTGGGAGAGATGTTGGGGTGGTATATTTCTTGAGATGTACTAATAGAAGTGGCTGCATAAGCTATCAAGAACTGGATTTCAGAGGTGGCGTAATGGTGGTGAGTACTTTATTTTTGATGCTTTATATATATTGTGTATATGGGTGATATGAAAACGACATATTTATATGATGATCATGGGCTAAACCATCCTCATACCAAATCTTAATCTCAGTTAAGTTGAGGTCGTTGACATGCAGATTTAAACCTATACAAATATTATTGTTTTTGTTTTCCATCCCTGTTTTTCTTCAAATGCTAAGAAACAAGGTTGACAAAGAAGTAAAGAAACAAGCATATTATACTCTCAGTCTATTTACGGAAGTTTCACTGTTGGTGAACAGTGACACAATCAATAGGGTTGTGCCACGTCAGTTATTATTTTTTTATTTTTTTAAAATATATTTATTATGTTCTTTTAAAAATTTAAAAATTATATTTATCATGTTTTTTTATTTTTTAATTATATTTATGATGTTACTAATAAGAAAAAAATTGTAATTTTGAAAATTAGTATGAAACCAATTGCGTTGTGTCACGTTGTAAATTTGAAAAATGAAGTGAAATTTGTGAGAAAAAACATTTTTTGGGACATTGTTGTTACTTTTATTTCTAATTATTATGTGTATTGGTCCTCGAAATTTTGAAAATCTAAGTTTTTAACTAGGCCAAAGATTTTTTTACCTACAATCATTATTACTTATTTTCTCTTTTATTTCATGAAAGTAGACCACAAATATTTGGTAATTTAGTTGATAAATACGAACCTCATCCATCTTATTTCTTCACTTTTTCTTCTTCATTTTGGTTGCTTTAAAGTGTGTTAGTTAATGCTTTTTATGGAGATCGAAAGTGTTGGTAATTTTGAAAGTGAATATAAAATTTGTAAGAAATAGAGGGCTTTAATCCTTGCAATTTGGGGGTGAATTTATAAAAATTCACCCCAAATTTTCAATGAGTCACGTCAGCAATTTTCGAACCTAAGGTGAAAAACGGAGAAGTGAACGTGAGAATCCGACGTGACTCACGCCCTCGTCTCCTCCAACCGCCGGCTCCATCTTCTCCTCCTCTCCTCCAACACTTTCGATTCCAAACTCCAACTCCATCATCACCGCCGCACCACCACGAGTCAGGAGAGCCATCCCTCGTCGCTGGAGGTGCCTGAATGGAGGAGAACGCGGCAAGAAACCGTTGCTGGCTCAGACACCATTTTCTATCCAACCGGAGCTCCGTTCGCTGTGAAACCATCGCCAAACGTCTCCCCATCCTCCTCCGCACCAACCGCCACCTGAACCGCCGCCGGAATCCGTCAGCGCCGCCGCTGCCTGTAACGAACTTCGGCGAGCTCGTACGTGAAGGGCTGGGGAGGTGAAGGGCTGGGTGAGGGCTTGAGGGGTGGGTGAGGTTTGAGAGACCAATTGGGGTGGGATGAATTCTAGTGGGTGATTTTATCCCAAATTTGGTGAAAAATTTTATCCTCTACCTCAAGGATTGAAGCCCCTAATACAGTTTTGTGGATTCTCTTCTTGATGAATAATACACTCAATATATATATATATATATATATATATATATATTGTCAAACTCCATTACTTACCTTTAACTATTTTGAAAGTAGAGCATTGGCCTCCGCCCCTAAATTTTCAAAACATCATTAAGTGTAATGTCGTTTTTTTGTACAAGAGAAAATTCCATTACAGTTTATAACTATTTAAAAAGTAACATGTTGTCATCAAAGTTTCAAATCTTATGGTATGGTTTTTTTTACTTCTTTAAGTGTTGATGATTTTAACGAAAAGTAATAATGTTTAATTAGTATTTGTATTTAAAACTCTATACATATACATAAAATTTTGTATGAATGGTATCTGCCTAATGAGATTGTGTCACCTCATAATAATTTAGTGATTTTATTTATTTGTGTTTCAAATTGTTTAACGGACTAAATCTCTATTTTACTTTTATTTCTTATTATTTTGCGTTTGGTCAGTAATGTTTTAGATTTCATATGATAAAATGTAAAAATTCTTAGACCTAATTTTTTCACCCATAATAATTATATACTTTATCATTTATTTCATAAAAATCTATATTTATTTCACTTAATATTACATCCTTATTAAATTCTTATAAAATATTGCAATTTACACCGCTACGAAGTGCGGGCAATTACACCTTCTTCTTCTTCTATATATATATATATATATATATATATATATATATATATATATATATATATATATATTTTATGGTAGTGGTACTGATGAATAGTGTCACTATCAGTTAGGTTTTGACGAATTAGTTTTTTTTTGTTTTTTCCTTTAATTTAGCCAATGATATAATTCACTTATTTACACCTAATTTTTTTCCATTTTTGTCATCTAGGTCCTTAAAGTTTCAATCATGATCTTATTATCTCTCTCTTTTAGTATGTTAGTCTACATGTAAAGAAATTATATATGTGGGTTAACTATGACTTCATACAATTACAAAATTTGTTATGGAAAAATAATACTTCATCTGTCCCAAAATTATTGAAACACTTTCCTTATTGGGCTGTCCCTAAATTATTGAAACACTTTCCCTTTTTAGTAAACTTTTGTACATGAATTTACTTCATTATCCCTCATCACTCTCTTTCATCTACCAAGTCAACTCAAAATCAGCTCCACCTAAAACAGCGTGCCTAGTCAAAACGTTTCAAAAATAATGGGACGGAGGGAGCTATTCTCCCTACGATATTAAATCATTCATCATAATATGATGAAATTTAATATTTTATTAATTTATATTTTCCTCAAATTAGTGTAGAGATTAACTCTCTTATTTGACTTTATTTCTAACATTTTGCACATAGGTCCCCACAGTTTGGGAACTAATATGGTAAAATGTAAAAAGTTTTAGACCAAATTCCTTATTTATTTTATGAAATTATATCAATATTTATGTTCATTTATATCTTTATTCAAGTACGAGAAAATATTAATGTTACAATATACCCTGCTACGAAGTGCGGAAAAACGAAACCTTGTATGTGCTACTACATTCTAAAATCCTTGTAAGCAGGATGGATGGAACGGTACTTTGCAAGGTTGTTGTCTCGTTGACTAGCAGCACCAAAAAGGTAAAACTATACATGATTGGATTTAGAGTAAAACTTAGTAGTATGGTTTATAAAATTGAACCGAATGTTGAACCGTTCGGTCATCGATTCACGGTTCAACCGATTAAGTCATCGGTTCAACCTGTTATAGTCAGATACGTGGAATATCTAATATTTATCATTCATCTTAAAATAAATATGTAATTGATAATAAACTTAAAATATATATCCATTAAAGTTTAAAAACGTTAGCATATACAAGCTCTAAATATTCTTAAAAAGTTGGCATATGCAAGTTCTAAAGTTCCATCACCTACAATAAAATACTCATAATTATTCTTTGAAGATAAAACTATCTTACTAAAGAATCTAGTACACAATTATTTCAAATCCAAAAATAAAAATGATTAAGAGTAAAATTAAACCTTCAGTTCCCTCAATGTTAATTGCTTCTTTTAATTTAAATGAGATCCATCAAAAAATAAATAAATAAAAGAACAGGCTGGCCCATTGGGCTTTTGACATGAATTCCATAAAAAACAGGCCCAAACCCTGCACTTCAACTTGCAAAAAATAGGCCCACCATACACAACTGGTTTTTATTCAAAAACTGGCGGTTCCGGTTCACCGGTTCTGCCGGTTTTTACCGGTTTTGCAGAGATGGCCTTAGAACCGATAACCGGACTAGATAGGAGATCGGTTCGGCCGGTCCGGTCCGGTTTTCAAAACCATGCTTAGTAGTAGCACTTGGGGACAATTACAAACAAACCCCTATGCCCTAGCAAGCTAGCCAGCCAGTTAGATTAAGGAGAAGAACAATGAGTAGACCCATAACTGTAATTTAACCAATGTAAAAGTGTAGGTAAAAGGTTGGGCCCTTCAATTCAAGGAAAGCCCAGAGCTGAAAACAAGTTATGGCAGGCAACTGGTGGTGGGCCTGGTCTGGTGGCGTGAAGCTGTGAAGGAACATGAATTTAGTTGAGACAAGTAAGCAATTAAAAAAATAAAATAAAATTGGGGAATACTCATTTTAGTCGTTGATATATTATGTGTCGCTCATGGTAAAAACTAGACTGAGGTTAAAATGCGTACGATGTACGCTTCGTCCATTTACAAGTTTGTCACTCGCATTTTTCGATCGACGTTGTTATCTTGATAGATTAGCATTGAATATAAATGAGCATGACATGTTGTTTCGATCGACATCACCAGAATGAATATCCATCTGCATAGTGATCGACATTATTGTCTTAATAGGTCAACATTGATAATAGATCAGCATGATAAGTTGTGTAGATCGACATAACTCATTGATTGATTAGCATAGAATGATGATCAACATGATGAGTTGTTTAGATCAGCATCGTCATATCCACATGACTACCTTGTTAGATTATCATCGTTTTCCCCAAATTCAGAAATATTTCAATTTTTCATTGTGGTGTTCCTGTGATTGCTTGTTGAGTTATGCTTCGCGGTGGTTTCGGAACTGAAGAGACGGATCGGAAGCTTCGCTGGATGTCACGACGGTATCTTATGCGTATAGGTGCACATATAGCTACTCTAAAAAACTAAATGTACCAAAAACAGATTCCATAGTCTAATTTAAATCTTGGATTTTTCCTTAAAAAGAATGTTATACCAACTAAATTGTCCAAGTATATATGCGGACTTTTAGGTAAAGAAACTAAGAAATTAAAAGAATATAATTAGCAAAATGTTCAAAATGTTCGATAACCGACATATAGCAAAACAAATGGGATTTAAAAGAATTATTCGCAAAATTAGGTAAAAAAAAAATTCTCAATCTTTCTTCCAAGTCATACATGGTTGATAGTGGTAGTGTAGTTTTGAGAGTGTAGAGGACAAATAGGCGGCACATCACTCATGAACTCTTCACTTTTGAGGACAGAATCGTGCGTGGTGGAATGGTGAGATCTATATCCCTCACATTTTTGTGTTTTCTTTTTCAGCATTATAACTATCATTTTATTTTATTTTTACTCCCTCCCTTCTTAAATGTTTGAAATACTTAATTTTTATTGTTCATTTAATTTATTTTTATTATTCTTCAATGAAAAAAAGTTCTAAAAATTATGTTCTAACACATTAAATTACTATTTATATACAATAAAATTGAATTTGTATACCATTCTTATACAATAAAATCTCTCAATCTCTCTCTTTTTTCAATTATTCTTTTTGAGTTTTTTTTGTTTCTCTCTCTCTATATATATATTTATCTCACATTATTTATACGTCTCATGTCTGTTGTGGCCTCCACTAAGTAAGCACGCCCACAACTAACTTGCAATTTGAATACAACACGAAACCACCACATGATCCCTCATTCCCTTTTCCCCATCTTAATTTGTTTTAGTACCTGGGAGTATTTCTTTCTCTTCACAATAGGTTTCAAACTTAGAAGGGGAATGAATTTTCATGAGATGAGAAATTGAAGTTTTGTTTAGTTGTATAAAAATTTTCAAATTTTCAACTCTAAATTTCCTTTGTTAATATTAGATCATATAACTAGTTTTCAAGTGATGGAAAACCTTATTTTCCAAATTTTGAAAAACTAGTATATTAAATTAAAGAACATTGTTTGAAAGGTTTCCATGGTAATACTAGAGTTTTTCAAATTTTGGAAAACAAGGTTTTCCATCACTTGAAAGCTACTTGTATGATCAAATATTTACAAAGGAAATTTGGAGATGAAAACTTGAAAAAAATTCAACAACTAAACGGACGCTGAAGAATTCACCGTGGATTCTCGTGAGGTGAAAAAATATGGAGTATATTATAGGGTTTCAAACTTAGGAGGGTAGATGAGAAATTGAAGAATCGCCGTGAATTCTCGTGAGGTGACAATAATAATATTTAGAAACTATTTAGAAACTAGATATTCATTTATTATTTGTATATAAATTATTAATCTTTAGTTATTAAAATATTAAAGAACAAAAATCATAGATTAAATGTTGAATTCCATTTTTCACGGTGAAAAACTGATTTTCACACCTCAAATGATTTTTGGAAGAGTGAAAAACTTCAAAAATCACCATAAATTTTGGAAGTGAATCACTCCTCATCCTCAACTCCACAAAATAATGAAGTTTGAAACACTAATGAGTAGAGTACCATATGTATTTTAGTATTTACATTTCCGCATGCAGCCATGGCGTAACGTAACATCTCCACACCCTCTAACAGAAACGTCAACAACTGTACTCCAGCCCAGACCTTTAGCACTAATATGAACAACTCCCATGCATGCACTCCTCCGCCCCGTTCACACTGACTGACATTTCTCTGGAAAAAGTTAGCATAACTAACTTTACTTTGGTTTTTTCTCTCTCATCCTATTATACCCCAATAATAATAATAATAATAATAATAATAATAATAATAATAATCCTGTATGAATAATATCTTCAATTAGACTGAGGGTGTAATTAATTTGGCAGTTGCTCATAGGGGTGAGTAACGAATCGAGCCGAGCCGAGCTCGGCTCGAGCTCTAGCTTTAACGAGCCCCGACGAGCCGAGCCTCACGAGCCTCAAGCTCGAATCGGTTTCGAGGCTCGAATAATATACGAGCCGAGCTCAAGTCCGACGAGTTCGGCTCGTAAGGTTCGCGAGCCTAACGAGCTCGTGAGCTCGTTCGGGGCCAAATCGAGCCTAACGAGCTCGAGCTCGCGAGCTCGTTTGGGGCCGAATCGAGCCTAGCCGAGCTCGCGAGCCTAACAAGCTCGAGCTTCACGAACCTTCGAGCCGAGCTCGAGCTCGAATTTTCGAGCTCGTTCGAACTCGAGCCAAGCTCGAGCAGAGCCCGAATTTCACGAGCTCGAGCTCGAATCTGCTAGGCTCGGGCTCGGCTCGGCTCGAACTCAGCCCTAGTTGCTCATAATCCATTTTCTAATAGTACTATAATGAGATGTAATATTAAATTATATTTGGAATAATTTGTTAAAAAAACTAAGAAACGTTATGTGCAGTCTTTTTGGATACTATTTCATTTAAAATTGTCATCTATTCACTTTTACTGAACTACTTGATTTTGGATCCACTAAAATAAATACTTCCCCCGTCTTCAAATAATGTTTCACTATGACTTTACTGTTTCAATGTTCAATGTTTGACTCAAATTTTAACTCATAGATATATATATTTACAAAGTTTATTTAACGGGAAAAAAACTCATAGATTAAATGTTGTAAAATAAAAAAAATATTATTCTTTGCGGACCGGGGAGTACATGATAAATATTTAACGGGAAAGTGTCCAAGGTGAATGTTCATAACATTCCTCAAACGGATACCTTACACGATGGAAGAGTATTAATATTTTCTCAATCCCTATGAAATACATGGTTTATATTCTTTATTTAATGTATATGGATTCCTTCAACTATTTGAAATATGAAGCTGAATATTTTGCATGCATATCATAGATTGAAATCTTTTGGTTGGATGGTGCTACGGTTTCTTGAAAACTTCAGCGCCACAAAGGCTCCATCATGCTTGTTTCGGCGTTTTATCGCCGGTTCTGGGTCTCCTGTCGCCGACAAATCGTTTCTGCAGCCTAGTCGATGCTTCCCCTGCCAAAATGTTCGGGTTCTCTTCCCTGTTTCACAGATTCCTTCCCGTACGGCCTCATCGTGCCCCAATCCAAGCCGCCTCATGATGCCTCTGCCACGGCGCATGATGCTCCTTGGATTTCCGTCGTCGTTCTTAGTCTCTAGTTTGTCTTCAATTTGATTAGGAATCTCTTGCACAAAGGTCTTTCTTTTCCGTTCGTTTTGTTTGAGGCTTGGTGGCATCAGTGCTCCAGTGGTGCTCTGCTCTAATCCTTGTTTATGCAGTGCGGGGATTCTCCTCGACCTGGGTTTGTCTCCGTGAGGCCTCATAGAGGTCTGCCACGAAGAGATTACGGGAGGGCGGTGCTGAAGAGTGCGAGTTCACTCTCGGCTTCGCCCCTCATGGTCTGGTAGTTTGGCTCACTTTGTGGTTAGATCGATCCACGGATGGTTGCGGGCTAACACAAAGGCCTACCCATGGTGCTATAGGTTTAGGCAGTTTGCAGAAGATGGAGTTTTTGGTGAGGTCGAGGGACTTCCTGCCCCACCTAACGCCATGAACTTTCAGGCGCGAAGCTGGCCGGGTGCAGGGTCCGCCTGGTTAGCTTTGGCTTCTGTTTTTCAGCCCTCATTTGTTGATTGCTTTTTGTTTCAGTCGGACTGTGGTATTGTGTTTGTTATATTGGTTTGATATCTATTGTTTGTGGTTGTTGTGTGCTACATGAGATTTGGCCGTAGAGGCGGACCTACGCTTTGCAAAGGGGGGTTCATGCCCTTTTTTCCCAAAAATATGTATAGGGATATATAATTTATTAGTTTGACCCCTTTAAAAATTATAATGATATTTAATATATTATATTGGTTATTAAAAAATATAAAGTGGATCAATTTCTTAATTATTGAGTTAAAGTTTATTATGGTAATAACTATAACTTGACCATTGTATTTCACTTTTTTTAATAACTTGATACCACATGTTTTCGTTTGCACTAATATGCCTAAAGTTCTTAAAGTAGTTTTAATTGCTTAATGACTTATATCGAGAAAGATGTATTTAAAAGCATTAACAATGATGTAATTGTAGATTTTTTCTAAGGGATGAAGACTCGACGAGAACAATTGTAATATAATTTTTATCATTTCAAAATTTTACTATATAATTATAAAATTTAGTCATTTACTTGTACATACGGACCCCCCTTTTGAAATTTTTGGGTTCGCCACTGTTTGGCCGCTTCGATGGTACTTGCATGATGAGGGCCATCTTGTTCCATGAAAATAGATGTTGCTATATGACATTCTCATACGTTTCTTTGTACATTTTAGGCCCCAGATTGGGCGTTTTCGAAGCCTTCCCTTGCCGTCGCGTGGTTACCACTTCCTGCTACCAATTTTGGCTTATCAGTTTTGTTGCTTTCTAGTTGTTCATTATTTACTTTCGCTAAGTTGTTTCTTGCTACCGCCTTTGTTATTTTGGCTGTTTTGTGACCTTTAGTTTCCCTAGGTTGCTTCCTGGTGTGGACTTTTCTCATGGCCAAACTATGTTTTCTTTGCTGATTAATTATATTGACTCTTTTCCGTTTAAAATAAAAATAAAAATAAATTGAAATCTTTTTTAACAATATAAATTGAAATCTGGATTTTCAATTATACTATTTTTTTATTTTCATTTCTTCTTAGTTAAAATTTATTCAAATCAAACATAAGTCTGAAAATCAAGATTCATTTTTTTATGGAGCTGATTTAGCGACTAGTACTTCCTTCTTCTCAAACAGGTTGTCTCTTTGACCTTTTTAAACATATACCGTATATGTCCCTAAAAATTTGGTTCATTTCTTTTTTAATATTGTTGGAGATTTAAATGATTACTATAAAGGATTCTTTAAAAAATCATAAAAAATATATTTTGAAACTACATACATTAATCTATAATTTATTTATAATTTTTTTTTGTAAAATGTTGAAAAAATAAAATCATAAATAAAATAATAAAAAAGAAACATACCATTTTTTTGGATGGATAATGTAGTATATATATTTAAGGTTGTATCAGATATGCACAATTTTCATAATATTTTCGAATTGACGATTTCTTATCATTTTCGTCTACCTACATATGCTTGCACATGCATTCTTTCTCTCAATATTTTTTTTAGACAAACATCCAAAATTTTCATATATACTCCGTCCTCAAATAAACTTCGTCTTCGTCCTCAAATAATGTATACATTTGATTTTCATGTTTCAAGATTCGATGTTTCACTCAAATATTTATAAAACAAATAATACAATAAATTCACAAAAAATATATATTCATAAAGCTTATACTTCAAAATATAGTATGCATATGAATGGTTTATTTTAAATGACTAAACATTCATGAAAATAAATTATAGATTAAATGCTCTAAAATAGTAAAAACAAATGTATACATTATTTGAGAGTAAATTGCACAATCTATACCTAAACTATAGCTAGTGTTGCAAATCTATACCTAAACAAACTTTTGTTGCAAAAGTGGCTCTGACACTACGTGAAGAATACCACTTTTGTCGCGGCCGTTACTATTTTATTCATTCTTCCATTTTATTTTGATAATTATTATTTTTTTCAATAAAAAGGGTAAATTTAAGTAAAAGTATTATTATTGATATTATTTTAAACACTTTTTTATATTTGATACTTTTTTTTTTGATATTTTTGACTTAATCTGTAATTGGTATTATTTTGTTTGGAAAGATTATTTGAAATATTACACACGTAATTAAGAATAATGATTCAAAATGTAAAATTATAAAGCTAGAGGGGGTGTTCAACACATTTCAAAAACCCTCACTGTCAATTTTAGCATTTTAAGTGGAATTTCCGTTAAGTTTTAACGGTGTTAAATCGCAGGTACAGATTTGTAACGTACTCGGACTTTAGAGCCACTTTTTCAACTAAATTTTATTTGGGTATAGATTTGCAACACGAACTATAGTTTAGGTATAAGTGGTGCAATTTGCTCCATTATTTAACGACGGATGAAGTATATCAAAAGGACAGAGCCATAGTTTCACAGTTTCACATCTTGAAGGACCAAAACCAACAAAAGTAATTTAAAAACAGCGTCATAGTTTCAACAATCCTAACTAATCACTACGCAGAATCAAATATATCATGTTTACTTGGACTGAAAAAGGTAATATTATTCTTGATTTACTTCCATTCCAATAAGGCAACAAAAAGGGTGCACTACTTAAATTATGAAATGGTCTAGTTGAATGAGACAATATGACTTAAGTGTCTACATAATGTGATCCGTCACAAAAGTAATGTAACACTTTTCTCTTTAAGACGGTTCAAAAGTAATGTAACACATCCTTTTATGGTAATTTTTTATATACTAACTTACCAAATCCTCCTTAATATACCTCTAATGCTCAAGAAATAGAAAACAAAAAATAGTCCAAAATGTTCTCATCTTAATCTTTGTGTTAAGTCAAAGTGTTTTTTAGTAGGATTGAGTGATTGGTTTTTGTTTTCGACGTTTTTGAATTAACTAAGAGAGCCTATTATCTTTCACAAACTAAAAGAGAAATATAAGAATGGAAGCATGCCATATAACTAGATTTTGAGAACTTATTTTGAAAAATTGAGGTAAGGGAAGACCTAAACTTACATGGGTAAATCTAGTTGAGAGAGATCTTAGGCTAATGGAACTGTCGGAGGACCTCGTAAAAACATAGAGCGGAATGGAGACGCATGATTCATGTAGCCGACCCCAATAAGTTGAGATTAAGGCTCGGTTGATTGATTGGTTGAGAGGCTTGATATGGATTCCAAAGTCTAAGTTATTGACAAATCCATTTGAGTTGTAATAGTTGAGGGAGCATTTGTATAGTTAATCCTATTCAAAAACACACACGCATAGATATTTGAAGTTAGAAGAATAGGTTGCGAAAAGTTATGACTGGCGACGATCCGCCGTGTACTTATTCTATTGATAAACATTTATCCAATTCACACAAAGGGCTTGAAAAGGATTGCTAGCCGCCCTTACAAATGAGCAATAAGAGTAATTAATCACCTCATGGAATTAAGGAGACTGAGAAACACATAGAAAATCTCGGTTGCCTTGTCTTTCTTGTCTCCCCACTAGAGGTAAAAAGAGCAAATCTTAATACACATTGGCTAATATATAATGTTCCCCTTTTCAAATTGTTTAGACGACACAAAAAAATGTTGAAACGACTTTGGCGGGTTATTCAACTATTATCACTTATCATGATATTATCAGTAATAAAAGGGAGGAGAAAATGTCAAACTAATTTAAAATATCATATCAATTTGGTACTGAGAAAAGAACTCAATTTAAGTAAACCCTAATTTGGTGGAATGTTTAATTTGGAGTGACAAAAAAACGTATTAAATTTTATGATATTATTATTATTATTCAGAGGCAGAGATTAGGTAGGTAGATTTGGTTGATATATCTGTCCATGCAATCTTCATAGGTAATGGGGAGATATGGTGATGAATCCAAAGTTGGTTTGTTATATTGCAATGTTGTGATGATATGGAGTTGCATGCAGTTGCTAAAAGCTGGATGAAATCATTTCTTGCTAGCTACATATGAGATGATTCAAACATGCATATGCTTGCATTGGTTTGCACCAAGTTGATGGACATAATCATGAAAATGGTGCTTCATCTGATGATAACACGTACAACTAATCTAGCCAATCCGATAATAACAGTAATGTACTGTAATTTTGTACTTGTAATTAATACAGGTATATAAGATATAGAAGAAATACCAGTAGTAGTAGTAGTAGTTAATTAATCGATTAATGAGATCGATAGGATAAGTAGTGGATTAATAATTACTAATTTAGAATTAGGGAAAGTGGCGTTATATGTGTGCATGTTGATGATGGACGATGCGAGAGCAGAGCATTAATGGAGTAGTGGGAGTGGGAGTGGGAGTGGGAGAGGGAGTGAAAACTTATAGTACTCTATCTCTTTGCACCCAACATTAAGTAAATCGAATATTTTAATCTCTAAGCATGCATATTTTGATTCACAAAAATTACCAATATTTCACATAATTCACATCACATGTTTCTATTTATCTATTTATGATGCCCTCTCCTTGGCCCTCCTCAACTATAATTAACTAACAATGTATAATTATTCCGTACGTTAAAGTTTTAATACAAATATGTAACAGTGGGGGTCAGAAATGAGACATCATAGATAATGATATAAGATGAAATAATGTGGAAATGACTGTTTAAAATAATATTACTAGCATTTCCATATATGTATGTATGTATAATGGAGAAAGAAAAGGAATTTCCATCAAAAAAAGAAAAAAGAAAAAGAAAAGGAATTGGTGGATATGAATATGAGGAGAGGAGAGGAATGAATGCAGGCAGGGTCTCGCTCGCCCACGCTCACCTCTCAGTGCCCTCTCCACAATCCTTTAATTTCATTTCATTTCATTTATGATGAAAAAATGTAACATAACGAACGTTGTGGATCAGTGGATTCACCTCACGCCTCCAACACATTTTTTTCATGGGCCACATCTCCTCTTCCTCTTTCACTAATTCCCCCCACTTGTTACTCTCTAATATTGCTCCATCCTTTAAACTTGTATAGGTTTAAGTTTAACTGAGATTAAGGGAATTTGTTAATTTGAGGGTTAAAATGTTAAATAAGTATATAAATTAAGAGTAATTTTTGGAGTGAGGAGACGAAGTTAATAAAGTAAAGTTGATGTAAAAATTTTTCCATAAAAGAAAATGTAGCAAGTTTTTTGGAACAATCGGAAAAATAAATTATTACTTCTTTCTTTTTCTTTTTTTGACGGTGAATCATTCAAAATCAATGGCAAAAAGGCAAGAAAGTAGCAAATTCATGAGCAAACCCTAGTACAATCAATAAAAGCAGCTCTAAGCGGGAACGACCATAACAAATCATACGAACCATGCAACTTAAGGTTATTATTAAGTTGCATGGTATTAAAAGTAGAGAAAATGTCTTGGAAGCAAAAATCTAAGCAACGAAAGTGAGTACATCAAGCCAGAATAGTATAAATGGATGATAAGTTGATCGTGTCACCCCACCGCCCCCGGAAACTGACGGAAGCGTCTTACTTGCGGAGATTGGAGGTATCGGCGGCGGGTGAATACGAAATCTATCAATGAGGGGTAAAAGAGTAATTACAAATCGGTCAAAGTTGGTCAATGTCATGATTTGGCCAAAGCTTGATAATGCGAACAGAACCAATGGTATAAATGGATGATAAGCTGATCGCGTCCATATCGGACTAAGATGAGTTCTTCATAGCTCATCTTGGCTTTCAACAGGTGTCCGTGATATCCGGCTACCGACCCCCTCTGGCAAACTAGCCGCAAATAGCAAGCTACTAAAGGTCTGGACCTTGCATAAACACCTGGAAGAACGCATCAAGCCATGAAACCGACCTCAAAATCAGATATCAAGCACTCACACTAATGACATACCTGAGTCAATTTAATCATACGGGTAGAAAGGGAAGACTTCAAACCCCTACTACCCAGTTTCAACAGCCTCATTTCTCAAAACATGGTGAGCCTCCATTGTCCGTCCCTGCCGTTTCAATTACCTATTCTTATGGTTCTTCCACAATCGGGTCAACTTTCACTCTTTTCCTACCCGGAGCAGAAGCTGTTGTTATGAATCCTCGTGGCCTTCCTTCCTCTCCCAGTTGTTCCTCCATCCCTCTTGCGAGCAGCGAGGGAGAGCGACGCTAACGACACTGTAACCAGGGCAACCACATCGATTGCCGCAGGTTCCTCCTTCGTGAGTGTGATGACTGCCATGCTTTCCGCTAGAGCCACCAACACCATCAACAGAGCGGTTGCAGGATTATCGAAGGGAAGAAAACGGAAGGAGTAAAGTGAAGAAATTGGAGTAGGAGAGGAGAAGTAATCGAAAATTGAAGAGAAGATAGATTTTGCAGGGAAGAAAAAAAGACGTCATTCAAAAGCTCTACCAAACCCTAGCTACCATAGCAAGGAGAGAGAAAAAACTTCCTAAAAAATGAAAATTGTTACTTCTTTTAAGGAATGGATATGGAGTATTATATAGCAATGCTCCTATCATTACAAGTTTAATACTACCCGTGTTCTAAATGTGTTGTACTATTTATTGTATAATTTGTAAATGAAAAGTGATAACACATTTGGAATGGAAAAATATGTGATAATTTATGTGGATCCAAAATCTAGCACGTAGTGATATGAGTATTATATGTTCTCAAAATTTAGATAAATGAAATAAAAACCACTGTTCAGTTTCGATAAATGAAACTAACATAACATGATTTTGAAGTTTATTGAAAACCATTGTTCACCTTTCGATCGCTGTCCAACGCATCATCGCTCACCCTTATGCTCAACTAGAGGTGACTAAAATGTCACAACAAATAAATATCCACCCTTACGTTGATCACTCCGGTGGATATTCAAGAAATATACAACTTGCCTGATCACAATATAGTGACTAAAATGTCAATTTACATTAAAAAAACAAAATTCTTCCCTAACCCCGAACCCTAGCGGCACTTCTTCCTCAAAGTGCTCGCTGCCGTCAGCCCCAAGAACTGTGGCCACCTCTTGTTCTCCTCCTCTCCGGCGATTGCACTAGTGCCAGTAATCCTCGCCGTTACCCGTCTCACTCCTCCCTCATTTGGAAACCTTGACTCCATTTCGCGCCCAACCAATGTCGTCTCGTGCTCCTTCGATGGCAGCCTTGGATGCCACGCTTGCCCAGCTTGCCCTATCAGCGGACGAGGACATTCTCCTCCCGTCAACCGGCGTTGCTTGGCGGCGAGAGTCTTGGCAGGCCGCCAAATTCGAATGGATTTAATTGAGAAGGCCTTCCGTAATACATGGCCTGAAGTGAACTATTCAGTTCGTTCAACATCCATGGCTTAGACAACAAATATATTCCTCTTTCAGTTTGATTCAATGGACCAGGTAAACCGTATTCTGGAGAAAGGACCATGATCATTCAACAACAGGTTGCTAATCATGAATGTCCTCCAAAAAGGTGACACACCCGCTTCCATGGATTTTAGAATGATTGATTTTTGGGTTCATATTGTTAATGTTCCATATGACTGGTTCACTGTTGCTATGACATCATCTATTGCATCTAAGATTGGTCCGGTCAAGGGGGCTGATGTATCTTGCCCATCTCTCCGAGTTAGGGTTTTGATTGATGTCACGAAGCCACTGAGAAGAATTGTGAAAGTTGCAGTAGAGGGAGTGGTTAAACGCTTCCTACTGCAGTATGAGCGACTAACTAACTTTTGTTTTTGGTGTGGATGGTGCACACATGTGCAAAGAGAATGTATAGCTGCTCTTGATATGATTGTGGAAGGTAACCAGTTTGGTGAGTAGTTGCACCATCCCGGTACACGTAGAACTGATACTTACAGCTTTGGTCTTGGACCCCACCAGAATGAAGAGATTGGTTATGTAGGGGACCAGAGTCGAGGAGCTCGGACCATGGCTGCCCATACATAACCAATGGCCCGGCTGCCCAACTGGACACTATTGCTCCTAGCCCGTAGGTGGACTCAATTCCGACTCTGTTTCCGCGGGTGAATGTGATAGCCTCTATTCCTCCACCAGCGCAAACCTGCAGGTACCACCTTTTATGCCACCCCTCCACATTTTCGCGGGTGAATGTGACAGAAATGAGGGGGAAGCTTTAGTTTTAGTGCCAGTTAAGCAACTGGCGTTATATGAGGTGGATGTGGTGCAAGTCTCGTCTGCTGTGACTCGCTTCAAAGGTGTTACAAAAGCAGGAAGGGCCAGAGGCCGATTAGCAGGACTAGGAGCTGGGCAGGGGCGCGGAAAAAAGCCTCGCATATCTGAAGCTGTTGCTATAGCTAGGTCAGAGCTTGACAAGGCAGGGAAAAATCCTGCCTCGATTGGAGCAGTGATCTCCATGCATGTTTTGGGAGATAACATCGAACTCTATTCCTCCCCTCTCTCTGATAAGTCTAGGTTTCTGGTTTTGCACTTTCTTATGAGAACTTTTTATCTCATTGTTCATGCTGATCTATGTATCTGCAAGCTGGCGTTTAGCTCCTGTGCAGCTAAGTTCGTGCGCTCCGGATTCAGTTGAGATCTGGCTCCATTCTTTCATGAGTAACTCTCGAGTGTTCAAGCCTCTCGGCTTTGTTGGAAGACCTCTACTAGCTTCTTCGGAGGATCCACTGCATTCTACGAACAACCAATAACTTTTATGTTATTCAATAGTTTTTTTGGACTTTCTCTCTAAAAACCTAGGTTTTGTTAGAGCCTCTGCCGTCAACTTTGCTCTTCTTTGCTTCTGCATCATTCACATCCGGTTCCTCTCAATTTACCATACCACTTTGCTCAGTTTTCCTCGAATGGTTTTCGAAGCCATTGAAGCAGGTATGGCTGTTGTCTCTCTCACCGAAGCCGAGTCTGATGTCGTCGATCTAGGAGGCCTAGTCGATACTCCAGAAGCGATGTCGTCCCTCGTAGCCCGGGTTGTCACAAACCGGTTGGCAAGGGCGGAACATCCCTGTCTCGCATTGAAGGCCGCGTGGAAGGATGTCTCTTTCACCGTTCGTCATGGTACTGATAACCCTAGAGACAACTTATTTATTATTGAATTCAATAAACAGACTGATCTAAAGAATGTCATGAGGCTGGGTCATTGATCTTTTGATAATAGAATTATCACACCCCTAACTGTCACACAATTTAAGTAGATTAATGAGTAAAATGTAAATTTATTGCGAATTTGGGGTAAACCACAAATAGTATCAAACCTTGAGGGGTTTAGGGTGAAATCTCACAAAATAAAATGGCCTTTGGAAAATTGAACAACCAGCTTTTTGATTTACCGGTTCTACCGATTTTGTCTGATTCTCGTTATTTATTGGTTTTTACAGGTTTTTTTACTTATTCATTAATTCGGATTGACCAGCCAACCGTTCATAGTCAGACCGGCCGATCCGGTCCAGTTTTCTCAACATTTGGCCCAATTTACTTAATATTTTCCTCTGTCCCTAAAAAACTAACTGCAATGTTTATTTTTCAACATTTAATATATAATAATTATTTTCTTCAACTTTTTAGACATATGGGGATGAATAAGTTTTGTGCTTATTGTAATTTAAAGTCTTAATTTTGACAATATATATATATATATATACACATATATTAATAAATCACAACCTATTAATTTGATACACAAGTTAGAAAGTCAAACTTTCAGTTTTTCAGGGGACAAATGGAATGTATGTTTGTTTTCAACATTTAATTTTGTCCTCCATTTGTCCCACATTTATTTATGTATTTGACAATATAATTTGTGTTTGACTTAAAATTACATAATAAAAGTTTTTATTAAATAAATCTTAAAATATTTAAAAATTAGAAACATTTATATATAAATTATTAATTTTATAATTAATGTGCCAAAATGTTGAAGGGAAACAATTATAAATTAAATGTTCGAAAACAGATCAATCAATGTGGAACTTGATGAAGTATGGTTTTTTATTTCTTTCAATTGTTTGATAGGAGTATATATAAAGCTCGACATTAATAAATTATATACAAATGATATACAAAAGTTCCAAGTTATTAAATATCTTTCAATAATTTTTTAAAACAAATTCTTCCTAATAAATACTCTATCCATTCCAAAAAAAATGTAATTGTATTCGTTTTTAGATTGTCTCAACAAGATTTTCACGCAACTTTTATCTTTTAGCCCATCAATTTTCATTCTTTATCCAAAAAGTTACTTTTATCTTATACTACTTTTTTTACTTTATTACCCTCAAATATTCAATACTCAATCTCCTTACCCAATTAAATGTTCAAAATAATTTGGGCTGGAAGAAGTACTTTAGTTAAACACAAGGTATAATATATATACATCTTTCGTTTCTATTAATGTACTCTTTCTGTAATAGGCAAACACCGTCCGTGAAGGTCTGAAACACTATAGTAAGCGGAGTTTGAAAACGCCATTGCGTGGAGGTATGAAATGACATTGACATTAGAAGAAACTAGTGTACATACCCATCTACGGTTCGGGTATATTTTTGTATAATGAAAATTACGTAAAAATATAAACATAAATTTATAATTGTTATGTAACTTCGTTAATTAATAGTTTTAAAGTGACTAAAACTGGCGAACAAATAAAGTAATGTAGTAACAAATATATTAAAATGCATAGATAAAAGAATGAATAGTAAACAAAGTAAAAATAAACGCATAGATTGATCCCTTGCTGTGAACAAAGATAAACAAAGTAAAAATAAATAAAATTAACATCAATGTGACATAGGTTGAACCCTTACCGTAATAAAAGTAACAAATTATATTTATTGAATATTCGTTAATGTATATTGGAATGGAGAAAATGTAAATTTGTAAGTAAGGGGGTCAATTTGTAAAATTTTATGGGTCTAATTATAAAGTTTACATTGTGTCCATGTAAGGTTTAGCCATTTTTGTTTTAATATGTTAATGATAAACGTTTATAAGTTTAGGGACCATTTCGTTAAGTTTATAAAAGTTTAGGGAATAATTGTTTATCTTTTGTAAGTTTTTCAAAAGTTTAAGGACTAAATACGTTAATATATGTTAAGTCCAAGCATTGTGAGAAATGAGAGTTTTCTGAGGGGTATTTATAGTGTTGAGGGTGAGTGCTCTTAGAGCTTTCTAGGCAATGTGGGATATGTGAGTTTTTAAGTTGATGGATTGTTAAAGTCTTTATGTGAGCGTGAGCATGTAAATTTGTAAGGGGGTCAATTTGTAAAATTTTATAGGTCTAATTATAAAGTTTACACTCTGTTACTCAGCTATGTTCCTCAGCCATGTTACTTGGCCCGAGAGTTATTCCCTAAGAATGTTTCTCGGTTTTGAAGTGCGTTTACAAGCCTCAAAGGGCATTTTGATGGTCCTGAAGGGCGTATTGATGACCTCGGAGGGCTTATTGATGGCTCCGAAGGACATTTTGATGGCCCCGGAAGACATGTGATGGCCCCGAAAGATATATGATGGCTCTAGAAGACATATGAAAAATCTTATACAATTCCCTGGAGACATTCCTTGAATGAGGATGCACAAGTGTGGTATCCATTGGATCTTTTGCTTGGACTCCCACAGATGACGCCAATGTTAAGTCCAAGATTATCATGGTGAGAAATGAGTCTCTTGGGGGTATTTATAGTGTTGGGGTAAGTGCTCTTAGAACTTTCTAGACAATGTGAGATATATGATAGTTTCTAAGTTGATGGGTTTTTAAGGCTTTGAGCTAAACTGTACATGATTAATTCTAATTTTTGGGTGAATGGTCCACCAATATATAAAAGTGTAAAAAACTTAAGGAATCTTTTGTAAAGTGGTAAAATTATATTAAATGGTAAAATGTGTCTTTAAAAATGATGGAGAAAAATCACTCTCTCCGTCCCACAAAGGTTATAGGATTTGTTTAGGCGTAGATATTAAGTAAAGTGGGAGAATAGTAATGTGTTGACCTTTTTACCCTTGGTATAAAAAATGTGTATGAAAATAAGTGTTTAAAATGGTAAGGATAAGTAAGGGTAATTTTGTGAAAGTTGTGGTGAAAATTTTCTATTTTATGAAAGTTGACAACCTTTGTGAGACAACCCAATATAGTAATGTTGACAACCTTTGTGGGCGGAGGGAGCACATTTTAAGAACTTTTGGTCTAATTGTAAAGTTTATACTCCCTTCGTCCCGTAAAGATTGCACTGCTAGTGAAAACAATTATATATATAGATATATAGATATATAGATATATATAGTTTAGATTGCATATTATGAGAAGCATATGAATCATTTAACTTTACATGTCTATAAGTACATAAAAATAAATCGTATATTAAATATTGTGAAAACAACAAAAGAAAGTTGCAATCTTTATGTGACGAGGGAGTAATAATTAAAATGATTTTGTTTATTACTAATATGATTCAAAATATACTACAATTTTATAATTTTTTCAAGAATATGGATATAATAAGTAAGGGGCTCAATTTGTAAAATTACATGGGCCTAATTATAAAGTTTACATTTTGTCCCAGTAAGTTAATCACTTTAGCCACTTTTGTTTTAATACGTTACTGATAAAAGTTTATAAGTTTAGGGATGATTTCGTTATGATTTCAAAAGTTTAGGGATGATTTAGTTATTTTAAAAAACTTTAGGTCTAATTGTCAATTTTATAACAATTAAAATGATATTGTTTATTACTAATATGATTCAAAATATTCTACAAAGTTATAATTTTTCCAATATTATCAGTATAATGTGAAATTTGTGAAGAATATGAGTATAATGGCATGGTTGACTACTTGGTATGATGCAAATCTGACCCTTGCAATGCCCTCGACTGGTCTGTAGCGGAATCCTGCACGTTGGTCTCCGCCACCTGTGGGACAGGTTAAATTAATATGGATGACGCTTTACGAAAAGAAGATAGTTTTGCTGTAGCATGAATGATCGCGCGTGATCATTTGGGTGTTTTAATCGATGCCTCTTCGCTTGATTTTCGCTTTGTCGCCGTTGATCCATGGTATGTGGAAGTTGCTGCAATTTTATAGGATTTGCGTGAAGCGTATAGACGTGGTTGGTCGTATGTGTTAGTTGAATTGGACTGTTAAGTGTTGGTGAATAAGCTTGATTTCGGCTCTAGTTTAGTAGACGATGCTCACTTCTTGAGCTCCTAATTCTCTTTTTGTTATTTCATTTTTACCCCCATGTAATTGTAATGTGGTAGCACACAATGATGCTCGTCATGACCTTTCTTTTGTTGGCCGCTCCTCATAGCTAGACACCTTTCTGTACTGGTTATGTACGTTTTACTTTTGTTAACAAAGCCTATACTCATTTAAAAATAAAAAAAATTCAATCATTTGATTCATTATTGATTGCACTGAAATAATGTTGAGCATTCTAAAACTTACATTTAAACAAATAAATAAATTCTACTTTCGAAATGATTTCTATGGACTAAAAAAAATCTCACAATAAAGATGGACTCCTCCCCCGTTTTTTACTTTCTTTTGTGTTTCATAATTATTTTTTTAAAAAATTATATCATACACGTTTCGTCATTTTATTTTAGTTCTTTCTTTTCATTTTATTAATTACATCAAATAAGAATTTTTTGAAAAGTTTCATTATGTTTTTTATATTACAATTGATCTAGTTTGAAATAGTATATATAATGTTTGAATTAATATGCAAGTATTAATATAAAATTATTAGAAGGGCGGAAAAAAGAAGAGAGAAGGGCGGAATTATGACAACATTTATTTGTGAAAATGGATATTATGTTTTTTCCATATTGTATACCCAATTAGTGATATGTATCGAATTAAATGGAATGAGATGAAAATGATAAGTTGTAACATAAAAAATGGTAGCCCGAATAAATATGTTTGTGTAAAAAAAACGTGTTCACACATGTGGCACTGACATGAGTCTGAGGTGTCGTTAATGTATCAACATGAGAGCACTCCGCAAATTTTTTTTTGCTGCTGGATAGAGATCTCATATTAGTATTATAGAGGGAAGAGAAATACGGTAAATATGAGAAACAAAAAGTTAATAAGGTGATGGAGAGAGATAAATATAGATGAAACAGAATATCATGTGTACATTATTAAATAAAAAAAGAAGCCTAGTTTGCTCAACTATTTTTTTGTTGTTGAATAAAAAAATAAATTTGAAGTGTATAACAAGAATCATGAGAGAAAATTGTTAATTGTGTATGTGTTGAGGAGAGGAGAAGAATATTGGAGCAAAAGGAAAATGTAAAAGTGTAAAATACTTGGAAAATGAGAGGTGGATATGTAATTGTTCAATTAGTTGAGTTTGGGTTTCCAGATTACCTTGTAACCGAGCCATTTGGACTAGTGTATGAAATATCACCTAGGTGATGATTAACAGGGTAATGATTTATAAGATTAACAGGGTAAAAACTCAGGAAATGATTTATAAGATTAACAGGGTAATGATTTATAAGATTACAGGGTAAAAACTCAGGAAATGATTTATATTAAGATTTGATAAATATATATCCTGAGTTTTTAGCTTAGTTTGGTTAAGTTATAAGGATACAGTAGGGGAATTTTGAGTTCAAGTTTTAGCTCACTATCTCTACCCTATCATGTCATGTGTATAAAAAAATATAATACTTGGATAATTATCTGTTAAAAAAGTTTAAGCTAAATTAATTGTAAAATACTAGTAATACGGAGTAAAACACAAACTACTTATAATTAATTGAATTAACCTATACTACCTTCGTCATTTAAAGATTGGTGTGTTTTTTAATATTTAAGTAATAATTTTATTTCACCAACATTTTAGTATAAGAAGTTAAATAATTTAAATCTAATTTATAAAATGTTTGTGGTTTACTAAATATATTTTTTGAATTTTTTAATAAATTATTTTTAATAACATTTTCAATCAGATACAACATCAAGAAAAGGCTTTAAAAGTCAATGTTTCATGGATGGCCGAGTATAATATAAAAGTCAATGGTAAACTTTACCATGAGGAATGTAAGAATTTTAATAAGGTTTGATTTTGTGAAAATTTCAGCTGTTTTGTTGTGAAAATTTCAGCTGTTTTGTTGTGAAAAATTTTCATTCTCGATTGTTTTTCTAAACACTTTAATGTATAATTTTTAGCTTGTCTCCAACTTTGCCCTTCCCCTTCTGTTAGCTAGCCTAAACTTTCCTTTAGTAAAATAATCTTCTAAATCCCAAATTGGAGGTTAAATCCATTCGTCCAATTAGTTAACTTCCCCGAAAAAGGAATTGTAACATAAATTATTTTTGGTGGTTTGGGACCCGGCCAGACCTAATTCTCCAAATATACATTGCCACGTGTACGTACCAACCACGTGTCAGTTGCTGATTTTCGTGTTGCATGGTGGGCCCACCATTATCCCACGCGGATCCCCTCTTCCTCTTTACCCCTCAATTTATTGCTTGTCCCTTATCAAACTCACTCAATGGCCAACTCCATGCGCATGCCTCCTGGTTGAGCCCAAAAATACCAAAACAAAAAAGACTCTCTTTAAAAAAAAAAATGAATTTTAATGGGAATAAGAGTGACAGCCAATCTCTTGGAAATTTCACCAACAAGAAATCATAATGCAGCAGGCAAGGCATTAGTAACAATGATTAGTGTGAATCCCCTATTTGGTTTTTTTTTTCAGATTCAGAGAATTGACACTTGAGGTAAACATTTAATATCAATTATATAAAAAATATAAATTTTACAAATGAGTATGAGTTCCAGGAGCTGAATACAAATTTGTGAGTAAAAATCATTTATTAATCTCAATTTTTTAATTTAAACATTTCATCCAATTGTCTCTTTCACAAATTTTCTCTTAATTTCTCACTATTATACTACCATTTTTTTTATTCTCTCTTCAAAATCTCATCAAAAGAACATAGTTTTACTTTATACTGCTACTATTTACCTTCTCATTTATGCAAGGAATTAACTTTTTGAAAATTGGTGTTTTTAACGTTTAGCTATGAGATAAACATAACACAAGATTCATGAGACCGCCTGTGACAGCATCATTACCCATGATTCTGAAGCCATTATCATCCCCCACTTTGAAAGTTGGCCAAAACTTGCTATAAATCCAACCCCTCAGACCTCTCCAACCTTCACAGTAGCATCACATTCTCTCCTAACCTAATTCCCCAGAGCATTAAGCGTTTCACTCTCTTTCCTTCATGCCGTTGATCATGGGAGAGGCTGTTGGCATCTTCATTCCAAATGGTTTCTCTAACATTTGCAATGGAACCAACCAGAGCAGTCTTCATCATCCTCAAGATGACAGTTCTTGGTATGAAGAAGAAATTGATGAAGATCTCAAATGGTCATTTGCTCTCAACAGGTCCTTTGCTTAATCTACCCGCCTGAGTACATAGTATTTCTGTATGGATATTCATGTTATATACGTAGTGAATATAGATAGGGTCACTAACTGAACAGTATCTTATGACTTGAAGGTTTGAAAAAGTGCATAAAGAGACCCAAAAAGATTCTTCTATCAGTATTTAAAAGCTGATCCCCAAGTTTGAAACTTTTGTTAGAATTTTCATAAAAATCGTTTCTTTTCTTTGTTTTGATCATTAAAGACCTTGTCTTATCCTCTCTGTCAACAGAGTGCTGCATAAAGGAACCAGTGAGTTCCAGGATATTGCACTTTTGGACACCAAAAGATTTGGGAAGGTACTGCCAAGTCCTTTCCTTTTTGCTGTGGATTTAATTAGTAAAGGATCAACTCGATCTTCTTCTTTTTTTTAATCTTGAAAGGTTGTGGTTACAGGTTTTGGTGATTGATGGGAAGATGCAGAGTGCTGAGGTTGATGAATTTATTTACCATGAATGCCTGATTCACCCAGCTCTTCTCTTTCACCAAAAGTGAGTCCACTATTTCTCTATTGTCATGTTTTTCTTTTTATCTTTCTTTGAGCTCTGTTTTCATTTTTGAAACACAATGTTACAGCCCCAAAACTGTGTTCATAATGGGTGGCGGTGAAGGGTCTGCAGCAAGGGAAGCACTGAGGTACGACTCTGTTGAAAAGGTGGTCATGTGCGACATTGATCAGGTAAATTATAGGTGTCTTCTTGTACAAGAAACAAAAAAAGATCTTAATTTGAAAAAGAATGATCAATCACCTGGTTTTTTTACAGGAAGTGGTCGATTTTTGCCGGCGACACTTGACAGTCAACCGGGAGGCATTCTGTAACAAGAAACTTAATCTCGTGATCAACGATGCTAAGTGAGTGCATGATTTAAGAAAAAAAAAAGACAAATCAATGTGATCTTTAGATACTGATCTGATCTGAACTGAAACTAACAATCTGAAGGCTTATAACTAATTTTGTTCAGGGCTGAGCTGGAGAAGAGGAATGAGAGATTTGATATTATAGTTGGGGACCTGGCAGACCCTGTTGAAGGAGGGCCTTGCTATCAACTCTACACAAAGTCATTTTATGAGAGGATTGTAAAGCCTAAGCTCAATGACAATGGCATTTTTGTCACCCAAGTAAGTTTTTTGGCTCAACAAATACTTCTTCAAAATTTCAGTATATTTCAGGTCTACTCCATTTTCTAAACAATAGTCTGACTGTTGTGTTTTGCAGGCTGGACCTGCAGGCATTTTCACTCACAAGGAAGTTTTCTCATCTATTTACAACACAATCAGACAGGTCTTTAAGTGTAAGTTTGATCCTGCAGTAAAATAAAACTTACTGCAACGAGCTGCGATATTCGGTAATTTGTTTGATCACCTATTCCATTTGATTATGCAGATGTTCTTGCCTACACTGCTCATGTGCCATCATTTGCTGATACATGGGGATGGGTTATGGTATGTATGCAAGTGCCCAATTTAACTTTAATCATCTTTCAAGATGGGGAAAAGAGGGCTGAAGGTTCTGTTTTCATGTATGTATACTAGGCTTCGGACCAGCCATTCTCAATCAATGCAGATGAAATAGATCGCCGGATTGAAGAGCGGGTTAATGGTGAATTGCTCTACTTGAATGGTGCTTCATTTCTGTCTTCTGCCACCATGAACAAGGCCGTTTACCTTTCGTAAGTTATCTTTCTACAAATCCATGTGTTCAATCTTCAATTTTAGTAGTGAGAGTTACCTTCACTCACTGATAACTTGCATAATTCAGGCTGTTGAATGAGACTCATGTGTACACTGAGGACAATGCAAGATTTATACCAGGACATGGGGTAGCCTGCCGCCATTGATGAAGGGGGCTTTTGTACATAAAAAAAGGAGAAGGGGCAAAAAGCAAAGATGAGGAAGATATAAGGGGGCAAGATCACAAGTACTATGAGATATGGGGGTAACATTAATCCCTTCTCCTAAGGATCGGTTATGGTTTAGTAACATTTGACAGGAGCCCTGGTTTTTGTGTAAGGCGTTATGGGGTGTTGGTTTGATGGGGTATTCTGAATTTGTAGGTTTTCACTCTGATGAACCATATCAACTACATGAAGCATTTATCTATATACTACATGCTTATTTATTTAAGCTCCTTTTGCTTACTGTTTACTATCCTTTGTTAGAAACTAATAAGGACAGTGAATGATGAACAACCTTGTTTGTTCCTATTAAACCAAAATAAACTAACAGTAAACTGTAACCTTCTGTCCTAAGCCTCTAATCAAGTTGATTAATTAAACTCTAAAATATAAAGTGGAGGTCTTGAATTCAAATGTTATTTATCTAATAATACTAGCTTCGTAGTGACTGAAGGGGTCAAAGACCAAGAAGTGAATTATTTATCAGTCAAGGATTCAATTTATGGCTAGATCCAATCCCCCGGTCCTTGCGGAAAGGAAAAAGAATTTCACGCTTTTCCTTTTCCGGAAAGGAGGATTAGAAAAATCTTATTGATTGCAGCTTTTTTAGTGATGAAATTATCATAATAATTAACTAAATAACAACTAACCTAAATTATTTTTACCAAACGAAACATTCCATTGAATATGGAGGGAGCAGTAGCTAGATGATTGATATATCATTCATGAAAATCAACCTTTGTAATCTCGAGGTAATATATCAATCATCTAACCTCACTGCTTCCTCTTCATCGAAGAGAAGTTGAATCCCCAAAATATGTCCACTTCACTGACTCTGTTTGAGCCATTTTTCCTTTAAAATAGTAAGTATGATATCTACAAGGGTTACAATTGTTTTTCATCATTATTTTTTTATCAATAGTAAGAATTTATTATAAATTTATTATAATGGAATGAAATTTGGGGGTACTTACATTTTAATTTTATACCCCCTTTGTCCCACTTTTTCCTTTCCCACTAAAAAAAATGCACTTTTTTCTTATATGCCTACTTTACTTTATTGGTATTTAGTCAAAACATTTCTATTTTTTAAAGGTAATTTTTTCCAATTTTACTTGGATCGAGTATTATTGCGACCTCTTCGAGGGGTAGCACTTCTAGATGTGTTTTCTTCGAACAAATTACTCGAACTCGAGACACTACTTAATGAAGGATGAGCTCATTGCCACTCAACCCCAACAATCATTGGTAGTCAAAACATTTCTCAATCTCCGTATCCAGTCAAATGTATCAATCTTTCGAGGACAACAGAGTATTATTTAATACTCTCTTTATCCATAAATGATTGAAACATTTAGTTTTTAGCATTTAATCTATGATTTTATTTTCCAATTATTATGAAATATAAATTTTTACTTTTTGTATAAAATATTATTTTCATGTGTCTACTTCATGAACATCCATCCGTCCCAGTAAAATTGATACATTTTCTTTTTTGATTGTTCATGCAAAATTGATACATTTTCACACAAACTTTACCTTATCACATTTTGTTTCCATTCCCATTCAAAAAACCATTTTTATCTTATATGTCTACTTTACATTTGTACCCTCTAGTAAAAAATATCGATTAATCTTTTTACTCAGTTAAATATATCATCTTTAGTGGGACAGTGGGAGTAGTTGGGATTTTTTATTTCAATTTTCTTTTACAAAGGTATGATATATAAAATTTGAAGTTAAATTGGTATTAAAAGTCAAACATTTCAATAAAAAAAGGATGGATGGAGTAGTAAGAATCAATAAACTTATTTTGAAAAGCAAAACATGCAAGGATTAAAAGGGTAATGTGAAAAAAAATTAAATATTTTTTTTTGTTTACTTCCGTTTTCTAAACTAACAGGTTTTAGAGAAAACCAGCAGAGAGTAGGGGTGAGTAACGATTCGAGCCGAGCCGAGCTCGGCTCGAGCTCGAGTTTTAACGAGCCCGACGAGCCGAGCCGAGCCTCACGAGCCTCGAGCTCGAGCCGGTTTCGAGGCTCGAATAATATACGAGCCGAGCTCGAGCCCGAAACGTTCGGCTCGTAAGGTTTGTGAGCCTTAACGAGCTCGCGAGCCTAACGAGCTCACAAGCCTAAAGAGCCTAACGAGCTCGCGAGCTTGTTTGGGGCCGAATCGAGCCTAGCCGAGCTCACGAGCCTAACGAGCTCGCGAGCTCGTTTGGGACCGAATCGAGCATAACCGAGCTTTCGGCTGTAACAGCCTCGAGCTTCAAGAACGCCGAGTAGGAAATTTCAAATTTCACGAGCTCGAGCTCGAACCTACTAGGCTCGGGCTCGGCTCGGCTCGAACCGCAGAGAGTAGTGGCCTTGTCATATTCCAATGGGCCTTACAAAGACCATATTGACGTTCTGACCTGTACACCATCGATCCCTCCTATCGTGGATATCGGTGATTAATGATCGTGAATGTAAATTGAATATAAAAAAAATCACAATTGACGATTAACGGTTTAAGAGATATCAGATAAATCGATCTGTTGCCATGGTTAGTCGGTTCTCTATCTAGAGGTTTCAGAGAACCAGCGGAGAGCGAGCAACAGACAAGACGGGAGTGCCATGTCATATTCCAGTGGGGCCTACATGTTGGCGGCCTGGTGGCCACGCCCTGATCCCCTGCCCCTGCCCTGATCGATCGGGTCCTCCACTCCAGAACCCGATTCACTCGAGTCATGGCCAGCAACTCCAAAGAAGAGCCCAACTCCGCACCACAACCCGGCCGTTGGTTCGATCTCACGCTCGGCCCCTCCTTCGCCTCCGATTCATCCAGCAAGTTCTGCACTTTGCGATGTAAATTCCTCACATTTAAATGGGTTTTACTATGTGATTGATTGTTCCCAGTTTTTGATCGTGTCTCCGGGTTCTTGTTGCTTATCAGATGAGTTCAAACCAGCTTCGATCGATAAGACGAAGCCTGGATCGTTGCACAAGACGAAGGATAACAGGGTCACGGTTGAGTTTCAGAACAATCAATCGGGAAAGCCCAAGGTGACGTTCGATGGCAGCAGCGAGGATTACAAGGAGAACGACGCCGTCCTCTTCTTCGACGGTAGCTCCTTTCGCTTGGAGCGGCTTCACCGCGCCGTCAAGCAACTCAGGCTTCGGAGGGACCCTGGGGAGTCTGCCGCCGCCATGGCTGACCCCACTTTGTCGCCGGGTCCGAAAGCCTCCAAGCCAATGCCCAAGGCTCGGACGTCCTTGCCTCCCGTTCCTGTGAGTTGTTCATTCAATTTGTTTCCAGTGCTTTCTCTTCTCTGTGTGACTTCACCATGGTGAGTAGTGCAACCAACTTGCTGATCAGCATCGTAATCTGGTCTCTTGTTTCACATAAAGTATATCTTATCTTAAGAATCCTGTTGTTTGCTGAATCCTTCACCAAGTTTCAACTCTAAGTTGTTTTACCTTTCTGTTTTATCTTGATTCTTAAAATGGTACTCTACCAGCATTCACTAGATCTAAAGCGTTCTTTGTCACCTGTCTGCAGGTTGAAGTGGAGAGGATTGATATTGGTGAGCCTGATAATCCAGGTTTCTATTCCACTTTTATTGACAGTGATTTCCTGTGTTTGGTTTAAGTAGGATTAAATAGGAGTTGCTGCTGTTCAGTTATATGGATCGTATACCTGAGATATAGAGTTTGATTGTGCAGCTGAAAGGTTCTTATTTCTTCATGTGTCTCACTAAGTATCATGTGTAACTTAATTTCTTGGTTTTCTATTCCGGAAAAGGCTGAGGTTGATCAGTTGACTTCTGTTACATTCTATGTTATTGTGTTATTCATCAACACAGTCAGCTATAGCATATGATCCAAAAATTTTGGACTTGGTAGTGTAATTGTTTGAACTGTTGATATAAAGCTGCACTTCCACACATTTACGCATCATGTTAGTGTGTTTGAGAACACAGCAGCAATGAGCTCTATTCATAATGATACCCTGAGCATGCTGCTATAATATAATTGTTCCACGTCTACTTGGCCCCTCTTGCTGATCAATTGTCATTTGTTGGGTTCCTTATTGAACCACTTTTAGAAGATCCCTGGTGCAATTTCTCTTCAATATTTTCCTGGTTTTCAGAGCTCTTCTTTGGGGTGATCATCATGTGGATGTATATCCTTAAATGATCGTTTCCATGACACTTGGAAAGCATTTCTACCTGTTGTGACTTCTGAAAAAAGTTACTGTAATGTTGTTAGTTTCACCAAGGGCAATAGTTTCTGAGCAGATGTTCGTTTCCAAGTGAGAGCGTGTGTCTTTCTTTACTGTCATTTTCTTTCCAAGTTTGAAACTAATATTCTCAAACAATGATTATTGATTAAATTAGGCTTGTTAAAATTTCTGTCCTAACTTCTTTGTATGCGTGTTGTCTTATCTTCACAAATAGTACGTCACTCGCAACAAAGTCCTATGATTCTTCTTAACTTATGCATCTTGTTTCTGCGAGTTGGTTGTCCTCTATGTAATCCTTTCAGATGTTACAGGTGCAAAAGGAGCTGGTACAGGAATTACTGACCATCAATCTGAACTGCTGGTTGATCCACCTATAGTTCATGCACCTTCACCAGGCGTTAAGGAAGATGAAGCAGATGACCATCAAGACTTTGATATTGATGTTATTTTTGGGGAGATTACACCTGAGCACGATGACAATATGGCTGAACCGAAAACAGATATTGGAACTGACTACCCTATGCAACAAGAAAATGACAGTGATGACGAGATTGCAGATGTGGAGAATAGTGGTGATGAAGCGGAGAAAGGCACTAATGCGGCAGAAGCCCTTAGAGCTCAGGTGAATGCACGGAAGGGAAGTGAGCGGAGTTCTTGTTCTAGTAGCAGCAGCGATAGTGGAAGCAGTGGCAGTGGAAGCAGCAGCAGCAGTGGCAGTGAAGCAAGTGATGAGGATTCGGTCAACTCCATCTAGAAGATTTTGTGAAACACGAAACCTTGATAGTCTGAACTAAGATCAAAATGACGGTTCAGGATACCATTAAAAAGAAACCGCCCCTTTTTCTTTCAAAATATAGGAATGATATTGTTGTCCAAATTGTGATAGGCCATCCATCCGGTTTGGGAAGTTAGCTTTGGTTGGCATGCTACAAAACCAAAATTTTGTTACTTGATTACCAGGATTATTCACTACAGTTGGTCTGAATGTAATTTCCCCCTTTCCGTTCCAGAGACAATTGAAACTACTTGTATCTCAAGATTGGAAGCTTGACATCAATCGCTACACTCACCAGTTGCTTGCTATTCCAGGAAATCAATGAATTTGATAGCTATTCAAACATCATTTTGTTATTATGCATCAATTGGACATCTAAGTCATTGTAGTATAGTGGTAAGTATTCCCGCCTGCCTGTCACGTGGGTTACCCGGATTCGATGCCAGTGCTGTGGGTTTCTTTCCAAATATCTGCCAAACAAAAACGAGGATGCATAAAAAATGTTAAAACTTGAATTCCTCCAATCGTAATTCATGTTTTATGTTGATTTCAAAACATATACTCAACAATTGTTTTATTTTTGTCTTCTACACCTTTTCATTGCCAACTTAGGAACACTGTTGTTAGGATATTCATTTCTTCAACCATCAGCAAGATAAAACATACTCCTTCCGTCCCAAACGTATTGTCACATAAAAAAGTGTTCTAAATGAAATTACCTTTTTCCATTTTTGTTTTATTTTAGTAAACTTTTACCTTTGCAAACTCACTTACTCAAAGAGTTTAGATAGTGGATTGGGAGGGGTGACAATGAGTTTGGAAGGAGGTGATGATAGAAGTTTATGTAAAATGAAGAGAGTACTATATAGAGAAGTCGGCAGAAAAAAAATTATGTTCATTTATGCATTATGCCCATGAATGTTTGATATTCTCTTAAATAAGTTAGTAAAATTATGTTCAATGAATACTGGGCATTGTAAGTTATAGCCAAAGCGTGACCTCCGCAACCAAAGATCTCCCAACGGTTAGGACGGGTGGCTCCGGTACTGAAAGGCAAGACGGAAGATACTTTCAGTGCACACGGGAGGAAGGTGTGGGTGTGTAGTAGTTACCTTATTTTTGGGTTGGCATCACCCACTTATGTGGTGATGCCCGGACTCTCCCACGTTGGGGTAGAGTGTTTGGTGGGATCTTTCCCCACGCGTGAGCCGCTGACTTCTCGCCAGAGCGGCGGATTGGACATTACCGCTCAGCAGTGTTGGTCCTGACAAAGACTTGAGTGTGTACAACTTTGTGTCTTGTGTCTTTGAGTGCGCTTTTTGGGCGTTGTGTCTTGGGCCAGCTTTTTGGTTGGTGTACTATGTTGGAGTACCCATTGGGCCCGGCCCATAAAGCACTCGCCGCCAACCGGATCGTACGAGGCGCCCTAGTGGCCCATGTACGAGGGCTCGTCGTATTTACGAGGAGCACTCCTCGTATTAGTGGCTTGGCCTATATGGGCTTGGCCCATATGGCGTTGCGTTTGGCAATACGGCCATACGGGCCGGGCCCATATATATATCAGTATGTCCTCCTCCCCACGGAGGACGGGCAGGCCCCGTGCTCCGTTTGGAAATTTAATTCGAGTTTAAGATGGCCAGCTACCATTGTATCGGAAGAATCCGGACTTTTCGTGTGCCTTGAGAACGATTTTTATATCCTCGGTATTGCTTAAATAGGGGATTAAAACTTTGTTGTCCGTGCTCACCATAAGGCGTTGTGCCGTTTTGGACCTTTTAATTTGAGAGAGAGCCCGATTCTTGTCGCCCAATTGCTGGCCCATTACCGCGTAAGGGGTTGAGCAAAGACTTTTGAAATTGCGCTTTGCGCCGTTTGTAATTATGGGGAAGTCGTTTCAACTCCCATCGATCCGTACTTATACGCCAACCCATGTGAAGGGTCAGTTTCCCACATTCTCGCTTTCCTTGCCTTTTCGCTGCGTTTCATTTCCATTTTCGGCGATCACCGAAGAATTTTCCGGCGAGTTTCGAAGGATCCGGTCGTTGGAACCGGTCGTTCTCATCTCCAGCATAAACTGTAAGTGGAATCCCTTTTTAATTTCTTGTTTCCGTCGCGACAGTGTCGCGAGTGAGGCGTCGCCGCGCCACTGCCTGGGTTCTTGGGTCTAGGTTTTTATTTCTTGAGTCTGTGATTGATTTCTGTAGATGGCTCCCAAGAATCCAAGCAAGCCCGGCGTTAGCCACGATGTTGAGAAAGAGTGGCCCGTGGCGTCTTGCGAGAAAAGAAGATGACCGAGATTTGCCGTAACCACCACGTTTATACGGGGTTGTTTGTAGCCTTTCCCGGCCGATGTTTTGCGAAAGGCGGGGTTGGGGTTGAGTTACGAGGCCATGAGGAGCGGACAATGGTCGTCTACGAGGCTCAATCAAGGCCAGGCTAAGACTCCCACCGTGCTCGCTGTTGCCGCACTGTGTGAGGGTTGGGAGTCTCGCCTGGGCAGTTGGCCCCAAACGTATTTACCATCAGAACGCGTTTGTTGTGGCTTGCCACTTGGCGAAGGCGGCGGTGTTGCGGAGACCTTTTTGCAGATTTATACACCGAAAAGGCCGGTTGGGCATCCCTTCTACCAACTGACCCCGAGGAGGTGAAGGTTGGGAACAAATCGGTGAAGATCGGAGTCTTCGCCAAACCACCAGCTCGTGGGAACCGGAAGGGCAACTTCTTCTTCATCTCGAAGGAGGACAGTGGGGCTTCCTGCGTTCTTCGTAAAGGAGAAGAACGCTAGGTATCGGTGAAGCCCTCTGTGGGCGGGTAGCGAGGGAAGAGAGCCCTCGACGTCCTTTGTGAATGGGTCGCGATGCGGAGAGGCTCGAGGAGTGTAAGGGTAAGTTCCCCTTCACACCGCGCCCGGGACGAAGTGGTCTGCGAAGGGTGGGGTTAGCAGGCCCATCGTATGTCGGGCCACGAGACACCCTCAAGAATTGGGTGGAGGGGTTGGATGGAGACCTTATTGAGCGCTTCGAGGCGCTTTTAGGAACCCCAACAGTGCCTTGTGTTTACTTGTTGTTTTACGTGATTTATGTCTTCCAGTTTGTTTTAATCTTGACCTCGTGTATTGTTACAGCTAAGATGTCGCACCCCAGACTCTTTTGCGAAGAAGCGGAGTTGAGGAAGCCCTCAAGAAGTTGGCGGAGGAGCAACGCCTCCGAGCCCACCAAGAAAGGCGTCGAGGAGCAACGCCTCCGAGCCCACCAAGAAAGGTGTCGAGGAGCCCCACCGGGCCGTCGAAGGGTGTGGAGCCCGTGGCGAGAAGGCGTTGGTGACAGAGGCTCGGCCGGTCGGTGTGGCTGGCCTGTGGACATCGAAGAGCTTTCCGAGGGCTCACGAGCGTAATCCTCGTAAAACGCCCTCGAATTACAGTGTAACACCCTGTTTTGCCTTGTAGTTTTGGCAAACAGCTTCTTTTATATTGTATTCTTATCTTCTTTTGAATTTTGCGGTCGCGAGGGTGTAGAGGTGTCTCGGATAGCGCCCCAAGCCCCGCGAAAGTCAAAGGGAAAGGGCCAGCCTCGAGAGCGGTCCCCGGCTCCATTCGAGGCGCAGAGGGCTGTGGGGCTCTTGGCCGACGCTCGGTGGCCGCCGTTGCTCCCGAACATGCGGGAGGAGGTCTTCGAGGATCTCGAAGACTCTTAAGGGGATTGACCCGGTCTTGAGCCCCGCCTGCTCGAGGACTACCGTCGTGAGCTACGGCGAGAAGACCTTTGGGCGTCGAGGTGTGGCCTCGCGAGGCACAGGACCCCGTGATGAGGGTGACTCGCGACGCAGTCGATGCTCCTGGGACAAGGAGTTAAGACTAAGAGTTGCCGAGGGCTCCCAATGCCCGTGACCGGCACTATCTCAAGCACACGACCACAGGCCCCCTGGACATGGCCACACCCGAGCGGGTTGCGGCCGGGTGACCCGGCTCGGTTTTGGCTGCGGTCACGTTTTCGGCGTTCAGCGGCTCCCGAGCCCTATCCGAGTATCATTTTGGCGAACCCTTCCGTATTTGAGGTCGTGTGGGTCCCCCGGACGTTTCCGCCGAAAATATTTTTCTGGCGCCGGGGGGTTGTCGGGGTCGCCTCGGGACGTACAGCGGGCTCGGTAGCACTCTCGAGATCTCAGATTGAGAAGCCGTTTGTAGTTTTGGAGTCGTGGAAACGTCCCGGTGGTGGTTGTGGAGTTTAATATTTGGGGCGGGACGTTCGGTTCCGGGCGACTCCCGGGGCTCGGGACGGGAATCCCGGGGCTCGGGATGGAATTTTTCTGACGGCTTTGGGGTAAGTTGTGTTTGAATTTAAGATGGAATTTATGGGTATTTGTATAGAATTTTGGAGTGACGGAATTTCGGTTCAGGTTGTCACGCTCGCACGTCGGGTTTTGGTTCGGGTTCAGCGAGCTCGGTAGGACACTCCGGAGAGGCAAATGAACTTTTGAAAAATGTTCTGTGAATGTTATAATATTCTGAAGATTGTGTCCGAATTTCATTAATTTTGGAATTCGGTAATTATTTTTGGGCAAAAAGAATTGGAACTTTCGGAAAAATTGGGAGTTAATTTGCAAATGGGTGCAAAATTAATAATAGAGGGCATGGGCACAGCAGCATACTTGCGGCAGCATGTGGGGAGGTTTGGGACACTTGTCCATTTATCATTTAATTAGAAAAAGGAAAGAAGTATAAAAAGCAAAAAAATCAAAGATAATTCATAAAAATCATTTCATTTCCTCTTCTTCTTCATCTTCTTCAAGCTCCTGCCGCCATGCTCTTCTTCTCCTAAGCTCCATGTGCTTCATCATTCCTTGCTTAAAACTTCAAGGTTTTGGCTCCAAACAATGGTAAGCTTCCATCCTTCTTCTCTTTTCAAGTTGATAACATGATATGGTGAAGAAAAGAGAGCAAATTTGAGAATTTATGGTTGTTCTTCACTATAAGCTAGAGTGATCCTCTCCCTCCCATCTTTTAGTATGTTATTCTTGGGCTTGAGGGGAGTAGGAATCTATGGTTGAATGTTGGAAAAACTCCATGGAAGATGGAAACCTAGGGTGCTGAAATTTGAATGGAAAATTCTAAAATTGTGTGTGTTTGTGTTCTTGAATCATGCTCTTAGTATGTTGTTCCTTGCATGATTCTAAGACTATCTATGGTTTCAATTTGAAGGAAAACATGTTGGGTAGAAAACCCCCAAGTTGGCCGAAATGTTCAAGAGAGGGGTTTGTTGATTTTGATGCAATTGGTTAGTAATCTTGGTTAAGAAGTGTAATTGGTAATTAATGAGAGCTAATGGAACTTTGTTTGGATTGAAATGGAAGTTGGGTGAGAAATCCCTAACTTGGCCAAAATTATTAAGGAAGAGGTTTTGTGATTTTGGTGTAATTGGTTAGTAATATTGTTTGGGTAGTGTAATTGGTGATTAGTGTGATTAATTGGAAGCTTGAATGGTTTGTTTTGGAAGTGTGGTGAAAAATTAGTTAAGGACCAAATTGTTGAAGTGATTCTTTTTCAATGTTGGTGGTGTGTGTTGATTGAATTGGATGCTAAATTGGTAATGTGGGTGGAAGTAGGTGCGTTATGGTGTTTGAACTACCATTTTCGGGTTAGAAATAAGAAAGTTAGTTTTATACGAGTTTACCGGGAAAAGTGTCTGGAATATGTTTGTGGGAGTTGGAATAACAATGTTCAGGCTCGGTTTGTAAAACCGAGCTTTCTGTGGAATTTTCCAGGAAAGTGCGGGTTTGTGCGGAAATTGTTTTCTGGGGTTGTTTGGATGTGTTCGATCCAACTATGGTTGTACAGACTTGATTCTGCGTTGGTGGAGTAGCGAACCCGTAGGAGCCAAGTTGTGCATTTCGGTCGGAAGTCGGGATTTTCCGAGTGTTGGGCTGCAGGCGCCGCTTCGAGGTAAGGGCTTAATTTGGTAAAATGTACGCTTGTTCTGCTTTCAAGGCCCGGATGACCTTAGAGGCCCGGGTTCCTATTCTTATGTATATGGTTATCGTGTAATGTTACTTCGTTTATGTTTATGTATTCTTATTATTATTATATGTTCTGTTTCGTGACGAGACCCGAATGGTCGAAGAGGCCACGGTGCTCCTTGATTCGCTTCGTATCCGCACCGGAGTGCCGACATTGCCTCGTGTCCGCACCGAAGGGGTGCCGACATTCTGCGTGTATCCGCACCGGAGTGCCGACATTGCTTCGTGACCCTACGACGTTTGGGGCTCGCGACCCCAGCCTGTACTGCTATCTGCTCTGCTCGACCAGATATATTCGACCTCTCGCTGAGGGCCGCACATGGTCGTTCTGGCGGTTGGACCGCATATGTTGGATTCTGATTTACGTTATGCTTATTGTTCATATGTACATGCATATGCTGTGATATTCTGTTTTGCAGGTTCAGATGGTTGCCCTGTGGGCAAACTGCACTTTTACCTTAAGCCCTTACTGGGTCCTTTCGAGGACTCACCCTTTTATTTGTTTACCATCTTTCAGATCGACAAGCAACCAGCGGAATAGAGATCCGCGGTGCTTCCCGACATTTCGGGTTCTCAGAGCAAGAAGAAGTACCACGTGCGGGAATTCTTGAGCGAGAGGCTTCGATTCCGCACTTAGGTATATATATATATATAGGATTTTGTTTAATGGCTCAGAGCCGTAGCCGCATGCATGTAGGTCAGTTCATGAATTTGTATATGCCATATGATCGGAAATATGTTCTCGCCTTTGATGCCTTCGAGTCGAGGCGGAGCCCCGACTTGCCTATATTGGATTTGTTATGATATGAATTCGGTGTTTCGTGGTTGTTGCGATGAGCAATGTTTGGTATACCATGAACCGCTTGGTTGGTATTTTGTCGAGTTATCATGTATACTTGCCTTGTATGGGTTACGTAGGTTGCTAGTCGATACTCGCTTGTTACGTATTTGAGCTCGATGCTCACGCCGCGCTTCCGCCGTAATTCCTGCTTTCCGACGCCGCGGCCGGCTCCGCCTCCGCAACCGGGCGGGGTGGCTGTGACAAGTTGGTATCGAGCAGGTTGGGTCGGATTGACCAAAAGGTAAAGTATGTTTGGTTTTGATATGAAATGTGGAAGGCAAGTATACAAGTCCGAGGGTGGACTTTTGGAGTGAGTTAAGTCTGTTCATGGTTAAGTACCTGCGGAAGATGACTTCAAAGGGCAAGCTACTGGTTTACACCTCATTCTGGAGTGGTTCAGTACGGAGCCTGATCAACTCCTTATTTGAACCATTTCGGAATGCGTGTGGAGCGGTGGCGGTTCTTTGGAGCATTATGGAAGGTGTGGGTGTTATATGAAGTGATTCCGTGGTTATAAGCATGATCTGATTCTATGTTAAGGTTTATTATTTAGTTTCGGGATTCTGAAAAGAATCCCTGCATCATGCATTGCATTACACTACAGAGCCTTAGAAAACTGCTGCTAGCTTCTGTAGGGATTAGGAGTGACCGATTTTTGTCTGGACTCTGTTTGGTTTGAAATTTTTGAGATATGGTTAACACGCGTTGATAGCGTGATTTGGTACCGGAGGGGCGGGATCGGGATCCCACACCTCCGTGGAATAGGATACGGGTTCGGGCGTGACCTGTGGTCCGAACAACCACACTCACCACCCCGAGGCTTAGCCGCCGTAGGGACCCTCTCTCGATTTGGTATTACCGCCACTTAGCCGGTTCGGGGCGGCAGAGGCGTGGGAAAATCTGCTTATGCCACGGTAAGGGCATTTTGATGTGTGGTGATAGCGAGACTTTAGCCACTGCTCGCTACAGCTTTGGAATTGGTAAGTGAGTGACTCCGAGGAGCGTGGTCACTACGACACCTAGACTTCTCGTCGGTCCTATCAACGACGGGGAGATCTGAGACTTCTGAGACACCAGTCTGACGAGGTTGGACTTTTGGAGAAGTTTCAGAGTTTGAATTCCCCGAGGTTCGGCGGCCGAGGAGGGCCGGAGGTATTAGAGACTTGGTTTGCAGGAATTGACAAACTCCTGGAGGGAGGCTATTCGAGCCGGTCAGCCGGGTTAACGGCTACTCCGGCCGATTGCTTCAGATTCAACCGGAGTTCGATTGACGCGATATTTGATTTCTAGTGTCCTCGCAAAGGTACCGACATTTCCGCGGAAAATATTTTTCGGGCCGGGGTTGCCCGGACGATTTTCGGGATTCGGGCGAGAAGCGGCTCCGGGTGTGACCCGGGACTCGATTTGCGCTTTGAGGAAGATCCGAGTCGGGATATAATTTACATTTTTCTCGTGAAGAAAATGTTCTGGTCGGAAATTACGGTTTCGGGCGGTTTTCGGGCAGCCAAGCCGTGACACTTGGCGAAATGTGATTAGTGGAAAGTATTGGACTTGGTCTCTTGTTATTTCTAATGATTATGATTCACTATGATGTCAAAAAGGATGTCATGTGCAAAGTACATGACTTATTATTACAAGACTTAAGTTTTGGCAAGTCTTGCAAAAAAATGCAAACATATTCTTCTTCCTTCTTCACTGCCGAATTTTTCCTCTCTCTAAAACCACCATTGTTGTGTTTTACAAGCTTCCAAAGCTTGCTCTAGATTGCTTCTTGGTCCGAGAGTTCAACTGGGAAGTTGATCAGCAACTCGAGTACTACGACGGTCTCGAGGTATGGTTCGATTCTGCTGAGTATTTGGCAATATTGGAAAGTTGATGTTCTTGGCTTAGATCTGAGTTTTGATGGAATTGAACCGTTGGATCGTTGTGTGGTTCATATATGTTGATGTTGGGTATGTAAGTATTAGGTAAATAACGTTGGATCGTTGGGAACACAACACGTGTGAGAACTCACCTTTTGGCCGAATTTTTGACTGATTATGTTGGGAATTTCTGTTGAATTTGATGTGTTCTGTGGATTGATTTATGGTTATTGAAGTGAATTCTTGAATGTTCGAATCGGTTCTGAATTCTGATGTTTTCATGAAAATTGGAATTTTACCGAAATTCTCACGGATTTTCGATTTTGGGTCGAGGTGTAGTTTGGTAGTGTGGTTGGTAAAGTTGGTAATTCAGCTTGAATTGACAGATTCTCGAGGTCCGTAAGGTTGAAAAAGAAAGGTTTCCGGTTTCGGGTCGCGGGAAATTGTGTTTGAGATCCACTCGCAATGGGCATCGCTCCGATATCTATTCCTCCTTATCGGATGCCTATTTCGAGATGCGGGAGTAGAAGAAGTAATCGGAGGAATTACAAAGAAAAGAGTTTCGTCCGACCGAGCACTTCAGCTGGGTGCTCGGGTATTGTTTGTTAAGAAGAATGATGGGACACTGACTTTGTATTGATTACAGACGGTTGAATGCTCTTATTGGGAAGAATAAGTATCCGTTAATGAGGATTAACGATCTTTTTGATCAACTTCGGGGTTTGAGGGTTTTCTCAAAGATTGATCTCGATTTGGGTATTTTCAGCTTAGGGTGAAGGTAGAGGACATACCTAAGACTTTTCGCACCCGGTTTGGATACTTTGAGTTTACGGTCATGCCGCTCGGGCTGACCAATGTTCCGGTGGCATTCATGGATCTGATGCATCGGGTGTTCCGACCGCATTTGGACTCATTTCTCGTAGTTTTATTGATGATATTCGATATATTCTCGGATGAAGACTCGCATCGGGAGCATCCGAGGGTATATCTGCAGACACTTTGGGAATATCAGCTTTATGCTAAATTCTCAAAGTGTGAGTTCTGATTCGGGAAGTCACCTTTCTCGGGACACATTATATCCGAGCATGGTCCGTCTGTGGATCCAGAGAAGGTGAGGGCGGTTCGGGATTGGGAACAACTTACCACGGCACGGAGATCAAGAGCTCCTCAAGGGTTAGCAGGATTTTTATCGGAGGTTTGTACCGGGATTTTCTATTCTCGCATCTCCGCTACGCAGCTTGACCAGAAGGGTCAACGATATATCCGGGTCCGATAGGTGTGAGCAGAATTTTCAGGAGTTGAAACAGCAGTTGACTAACGTTCCGATTCTGACTCTTCCAGATCCGAACTTACCGTATGTGATTTATTCGGATGCTTCCACATCCAGTTTGGGGTGTGTTGGTGCAGGTGTGTAATGTGGTAGCTTGTGGGTCGAGGCAGCTGCGACCGCATGAGCTGAACTGGTTGGCACATGATCTGGAGTTGGCTATAGTAATTTATGCGCTGAAACATTGGAAGCAATATCTGTTTGATAGTAAATTTCAGATTCTTACCGACCATAAGTCTGAAATATCTGTTTACACAGAAGGAGCTTAGCATGAGGCAGCCCAGATATCTCGAATACATTAAGGACTATGATTGTAGTATCGGGTACATCTCTGGCAAGGGCAACGCGGTTGCCGATGCTCTGAGCATGAGGTATACCGGCTTAATTAAGAGAGGAAATGTTGGTGACCGATCTGAGGAGAGTAATCTGACATGCCTTTGGCACAGGTGGCAGCTCTGGGAGCGTGCTCAGGTTATTACACTTATTATACATTCTGAGTGGCTTGATAGGATGCGCGAAGCGCAAGGTAGAGATTTGGTATTGAAGAAGTTATCTGGGGAAGATAAGGGTTTATGTGTTACCGACGTTTCAGTATAGGCAAGGATTGCCATACTTCTGAGACCGCCTCTGTACCGCAGAGGATCGGGAGTTCGGAATGATATTTTAGAGGGGGCACACTCGAGCAGTGTGAGCATCAGAACCGGCGGGGACACTGAGACTTTGCCCATTCCAGTCTGGAAGTGGGGTAATGTTATGATGGACTTTCTGACTGCACTGCCCTGACACGGTTTCATCATGATGCTATCTGGGTTTTTGTGGATCGGCTGACAAAGTGCGTACACTTTCTGCCTATTCGGGTCACAGACCCTCTGGAGAAGCTTGCCCGGCTTTACATCAGTAAGATTGTACGATTACATGGAGTACCAGACTCCATTGTGTCTGACCGTGACCCGCGTTTCACGGCACGGTTCTGGATTGCTTTTCATGAAGCATTGGGCACGCGACTCCATCTGAATACAGCTTATCACCCCCAGACGGACGGGCAGTCGGAGCGGGTGGTTCTGATATTGGAGGATATGTTGCGAATCTGCACTTGGATTTTGGAGGAGTTTGGGACTAGCGATTACTTTGATAGAGTTCTCGACAACAATTGCTTTGACTACGTTTGACGTGGCACCATATGAGGTGTTGTACGGAGGTGTATGACACCATGTTGGGACAGATGCATCTGATGGGGTTAAGCTGGGACCCGAGCTTTTTGAGGAGTCTACGGCAAAGATCAGATTGTTACAGGTGCAGATTAAAACCGCGAACGACTGCACCACTGCTTATACGAACCGTCGCCGTAGGGCTCTGGAATCTGAGTTTGGTGACAGAATTAGACTGGAGGTAGCGCCGATCAGAGGGACAGTAAGATTTGTTAGGCGGGGCAAGTTACCCCGAATTTTATCGGCTCTCACGAGTTTCTAGAATAAGTTGTTAGGTTTATCTTTCCCCCCCCAACTATTTCTGTTTTACGTGATGTCTTCCAGGATAGCCTGTTGTGGATCGGTTAGACTTAGGTTCGGTACTGTCTGGGGTTGTCTGGTAGAAATACCGGCAATCGACTGGGTGCAATAAGATGCACCCGGAGGGTGGGACGCCGTGAGGCTCAGATGGTAGTCTAAACTACCACTCCCGCCGCACCAAAGACGGTGGTCCGATTGTTCTCAGGTTAGAGGAATGTTTATATTTTCTGGTTGGTAGCGACACTGTCTGGTTGGCCTGTGCTACTCTTGGAGGACCAAGAGTTCTAAGGGGAGAATGTTACGGCCACCCCGAGCGGGTTGCACGGGTGACCCGGGCTCGGTTTTGGCTCGCGGTCACGTTTTCGGCGTTCAGGCGGCTCCCGAGCCCTATCCGAGTATCATTTTGGCGAACCCTTCCGTATTTGAGGTCGTGTGGGTCCTCTGACGTTTCCGCCGAAAATATTTTTTCGCGCCGGGGGGTTGTCGGGTCGCCTCGGGACGTACAGCGGGCTCGGTAGCACTCTCGAGATCTCAGATTGAGAAGCCGTTTGTAGTTTTGGAGTCGTGGAAACGTCCGGTGGTGGTTGTGGAGTTTAATATTTGGGGCGGGACGTTCGGTTCCGGGCGACTCCCGGGGCTCGGGACGGGAATCCCGGGGCTCGGGATGGAATTTTTCTGACGGCTTTGGGGTAAGTTGTGTTTGAATTTAAGATGGAATTTATGGGTATTTGTATAGAATTTTGGAGTGACGGAATTTCGGTTCAGGTTGTCACGCTCGCACGTCGGGTTTTGGTTCGGGTTCAGCGAGCTCGGTAGGACACTCCGGAGAGGCAAATGAACTTTTGAAAAATGTTCTGTGAATGTTATAATATTCTGAAGATTGTGTCCGAATTTCATTAATTTTGGAATTCGGTAATTATTTTTGGGCAAAAAGAATTGGAACTTTCGGAAAAATTGGGAGTTAATTTGCAAATGGGTGCAAAATTAATAATAGAGGGCATGGGCACAGCAGCATACTTGCGGCAGCATGTGGGGAGGTTTGGGACACTTGTCCATTTATCATTTAATTAGAAAAAGGAAAGAAGTATAAAAAGCAAAAAAATCAAAGATAATTCATAAAAATCATTTCATTTCCTCTTCTTCTTCATCTTCTTCAAGCTCCTGCCGCCATGCTCTTCTTCTCCTAAGCTCCATGTGCTTCATCATTCCTTGCTTAAAACTTCAAGGTTTTGGCTCCAAACAATGGTAAGCTTCCATCCTTCTTCTCTTTTCAAGTTGATAACATGATATGGTGAAGAAAAGAGAGCAAATTTGAGAATTTATGGTTGTTCTTCACTATAAGCTAGAGTGATCCTCTCCCTCCCATCTTTTAGTATGTTATTCTTGGGCTTGAGGGGAGTAGGAATCTATGGTTGAATGTTGGAAAAACTCCATGGAAGATGGAAACCTAGGGTGCTGAAATTTGAATGGAAAATTCTAAAATTGTGTGTGTTTGTGTTCTTGAATCATGCTCTTAGTATGTTGTTCCTTGCATGATTCTAAGACTATCTATGGTTTCAATTTGAAGGAAAACATGTTGGGTAGAAAACCCCCAAGTTGGCCGAAATGTTCAAGAGAGGGGTTTGTTGATTTTGATGCAATTGGTTAGTAATCTTGGTTAAGAAGTGTAATTGGTAATTAATGAGAGCTAATGGAACTTTGTTTGGATTGAAATGGAAGTTGGGTGAGAAATCCCTAACTTGGCCAAAATTATTAAGGAAGAGGTTTTGTGATTTTGGTGTAATTGGTTAGTAATATTGTTTGGGTAGTGTAATTGGTGATTAGTGTGATTAATTGGAAGCTTGAATGGTTTGTTTTGGAAGTGTGGTGAAAAATTAGTTAAGGACCAAATTGTTGAAGTGATTCTTTTCAATGTTGGTGGTGTGTGTTGATTGAATTGGATGCTAAATTGGTAATGTGGGTGGAAGTAGGTGCGTTATGGTGTTTGAACTACCATTTTCGGGTTAGAAATAAGAAAGTTAGTTTTATACGAGTTTACCGGGAAAAGTGTCTGGAATGCGGGTTTAAGGGTTGGAATATGTTTGTGGGAGTTGGAATAACAATGTTCAGGCTCGGTTTGTAAAACCGAGCTTTCTGTGGAATTTTCCGGGAAAGTGCGGGTTTGTGCGGAAATTGTTTTCTGGGGTTGTTTGGATGTGTTCTGATCCAACTATGGTTGTACAGCTTGATTCTGCGTTGGTGGAGTAGCGCGAACCCGTAGGAGCCAAGTTGTGCATTTCGGGTCGGAAGTCGGGATTTTCCGAGTGTTGGGCTGCAGGGCAGCGTTTCTGAGGTAAGGGCTTAATTTGGTAAAATGTACGTTTGTTCTGTTTCAAGGCCCGGATGACCTTAGAGGCCCGGGTTCCTATTCTGTTATGTATATGGTTATCGTGTAATGTTACTTCGTTTATGTTTATGTATTCTTATTATTATTATATGTTCTACATTCGTGACGAGACCCGAATGGTCGAAGAGGCCACGGGTGCTCCTTGATTCGTTTCGTATCCGCACCGGAGTGCCGACATTGCTCGTGTCCGCACCGAAGGGGTGCCGACATTCTGCGTGTATCCGCACCGGAGTGCCGATACTTGCGTTCGTGACCCTACGGCGGTTTGGGGCTCGCGACCCCAGCCGGTACCGTGCTATCTGTTCTGTTCTGATCTGCATATTCTGACCTCTGTTGAGGGCTGTCGTTACGGGTCGTTCTGGCGGTTGGACCGCATATGTTGGATTCTGATTTACGTTATGCTTATTGTTCATATGTACATGCATATGCTGTGATATTCTGTTTTGCAGGTTCAGATGGTTGCCCTGTGGGCAAACTGCACTTTTACCTTAAGCCCTTACTGGGTCCTTTCGAGGACTCACCCTTTTATTTGTTTACCATCTTTCAGGCAGTCTGACAAGCAACCAGCGGAATAGAGATCCGCGGTGCTTCCTGACATTTCGGGTTCTGTAGCAGCAGCAGTACCACGTGCGGGAATTCTTGAGCGAGAGGCTTCTGATTCCGCACTTAGGTATATATATATATATAGGATTTTGTTTAATGGCTCTGTAGCTGTAGCCGCATGCATGTAGGTCGATTCATGAATTTGTATATGCCATATGATCGGAAATATGTTACGCCTTTGATGCCTTCGAGTCGAGGCGGAGCCCCGACTTGCCTATATTGGATTTGTTATGATATGAATTCGGTGTTTCGTGGTTGTTGCGATGAGCAATGTTTGGTATACCATGAACCGCTTGGTTGGTATTTTGTCGAGTTATCATGTATACTTGCCTTGTATGGGTTACGTAGGTTGCTAGTCGATACTCGTTTGTTACGTATTTGAGCTCGATGCTCATTGCCGCGCTTTCCGCCGTAATTCCTGTTTCCGACGTCACGGCCGGCTCCGCCTCCGCAACCGGGCGGGGTGGCTGTGACAAGCTGTCCTTGAAGGCTGCCAAGGCCGAGGAGAAGGAGAAGCTCGTGGAGGAGCTGTCTGTGAGGGCTGCTCGGGCAGAGGAGAAGGCCTCAAATTTGGCAGCCCACGTTGAAGAGCTGGCCAGAATCTCAACGGTGTCCGAGCAACAGCTTGGCTGGTCTTTCAGCCTTCGGCAACTTGAAAACAACTTGGCCTCAAGTTGTTCGAGGGCGAAAGTCTTGAGCCACGCGTGTTTATCAAGCCCATCGCAGAGAGGACTGGTCGAGTGGGCGACTTCTTCGAGGCGCCGACCGAGAAATTGGTTGAGGCCCAAGCAATGGAGGGGTTCGCAGGCCGAGGGTTCCTACGATGCCGCCATCAAGTGGAGGCTATGGTTGGAGAATCACAGCTGGATCCCCTCGATGCGATGAAGGTCGAGGAGCCCTCCCAGCAGCTCTGTTCGAGTGGGGTAGGGCGGGGAAGAAATTAGGAGCAGGATATCCTTATGATATCCTCGCCCGGCATGTAGAGGATGCCTCGCCGTGCCCCCAACGATGATGCCCCAATTAGTTTTGGGGTTTGTAATTAAATTTTTGCTCATTTTTGATAAGATACAGAATATGTCAACATTTGTTGCCTTTGTAATTGCCGTATGAGTATTACTTGCATAATGCGAAGTGTCCGTACTCGTGCCGGGTAAAATATTGTAGAAATGAATTGTTGTAATTCTTCGTGAAGTGATTTTATTCGATGTGCGTTGGTCGAGCAGTGACCTTGCGATTAATAGTATGCACGACGTAAAGACTTGGAATATTGCCTGTCCTTTGATGCACGAGCAAAGATTTTGTGCAACGCAAATGCTTTAAATACCCTTGTCTATGCATGGAAAGGAGAGCGTATAACTTAGACGTAGTAAGGCCTCAAATCGTCGACATGGTAGTCATTTTTGAGCTGTTTGCCTTGATGGTCCTTTAACTTGTATACGCCTCTCTTCCTTTACCGTGTACCACATAAGGCCCTGCCCATCTGGAACGAAGTGCGCCATGGCCAGGATTACGACCTGACAATTCCGCTTTTAGCAAGACCATACCACCCACGTGGATCTGCTTTGCCCGAACTTTGGCGTTGTGATCGAGGTTTGCCCTTTGTCGTAAGGCCATAAGCCTAAGTCTAGCACCCTCGCGGAGTTCCTCGACGAGGTCCAGACGCGCTCGAAGGCCGCTCTCATTGTGAGGGCGTCGTAAAACAGCGTCCGGATTGTGGGTATTGAGACTTCGATAGGTAGTAAGGCATCGACGCCGAAAACCAAAGAGAAAGGAGTTACTCCCTTGGGTCCCCGCGTAGTTGTTCGATAGTCCCAGAGGACGCTGGGTAGGGCCTCGACACACTTTCCTTTTCGTCCTCGAGGCGCTTTTTAAGCCCTCTTTGATCGTTCGATTCGTTACTTCCACCTGGCCATTTGACTGGGGGTGCGCCACAGGAGCGTAGAGCATTTGTATGTTCATCTTGGTGGCCCAATCCTTAAGCTTTTTGCTTGCGAATTGAGTCCCATTGTCTGTGATTATGGCTCTTGGTGCCCCGTATCGTGCCACAAGGTCGTGCCAGAGGAAGTGTATGACCTTGGCGGTTGTGATTTTCTCGAGTGGTTGGACCTCGACCCACTTAGTGAAGTAATCGACAGCCACTATACAAAATTTGAACTGGCCCTTGGCCGTAGGCATTGGGCCGATTAAATCGAGGCCCCACAGAGCGAAGGGTATGGGGTATGTCTCCGTAACCACCTCGTTTGCCGGCTGTCGTTGGATGCGAGAATTGAGTTGGCAGTTATGGCACGTTCGCACCAAATCATGCGCGTCTTTCCTCAAGGTTGGCCAATAATAACCGAGGCGTAAGCATTTGTGTGCTAGCGCATCGGAGCCAATGTGTGCTCCGCAGACTCCTGAGTGGACTTCGTTCAGGATGAGTGTGGAATCGTCGGGGCCAATACATCGCTGTAAAGGAGTAGAATATCCTTTACGCCATAACGCGCCATCTATGATTACATGGCGGGCTGACTGCGTCCTTATTTTCTTTTGCAACGCTGGTGGGCCCTCGATTGCGCCAGTTTGGAGATACTGGAGGATTGGGTCCCTCCAATCAGCTATTGCGTTGGCGTCGATTGCGTGAATTGTATTTATCGAAGGTTGTGCTAAGGTTTCGAGGAATGCATCCGCCCGCCTTAGACAACTCCGTCGGCCACGGTGTTTTGATCTCTTGGGATCTTGTTAATATTTAACTGCTCGAACTGCCCTTGTAAGCTCTTTACCAAGCGCAAGTACCTCGAGAGTACGGGGTCCTTGCAGTCATTGGTCCCCGCAACTTGGCTTACGACGAGCTGTGAGTCACTGTGTACGGTTAAACGTCGCAAGCCAGCTTTCAGAGCAGTCTTGAGACCTGCTACGAGGGCCTCGTATTCTGCCACATTGTTTGTGACGGGGAATTGGAAGGCCACTCGTAAGCTAGCCTCCATGCCGTGTGGGCCCCGGATATGAACGCCTCCTCCTGGGCGATCGGCACTGGATGAACCATCCACGAACATGTCCCACTCGGGAGGCTCCAACTCCGGTGATGGTTCCCTCGAAGGGCCATGCTCGAGGGGTAAATGGAAAGCTCGGCCATGAAATCCGCCAAAGCCTGTGCCTTTATTGCTCGCCGAGGCTCAAACTTGATGTCGTACTCCCGGTTCGATGCACTAACGAGCTAAACGACCACTATGTTCCGGTCTGTTTAGAATGTCTCGGATTGGTAAGTCATTTCGACAATGATTGTGTGGGCTTGGAAGTATGCTCGCAACTTCTGGCGGCCACGATCAAAGCGTAGATCGTTTTTGGAGGGTGGGTAATTAACCTCGGCTCCTCGTAGCGTGTGGCTTATGTAATAGACGGGCCACTGTTGTGGGCCATCCTCCTAACGAGCACCGCCGATACAAATCTTGTTCGAAGTGGAGAGGTAGATGACGAGTTCGTCCCCCGGTTGCGGACATTTCAGCGTTGGCAAATCGGAGAGGTGTTTCTTGATTTGCTCGAATGCTTGTTGGCACTCCGGAGTCCAAGTGAACGCCTTCTTCATGCGAAGTCGTCAAGAACGGCTTACACTTGTCCCAACTTGGAAATGAATCGCCCAAGGCAACAATTCTTCCTGTAAGTTCTGGATTTCTTTAATGCTCCTTGGTGGCGCCATTTCCGTGATGGCTGATATTTTCTTAAGGTTGGCGTCGATCCCCTTTCGGAGATCATATAGCCCAGAATTTCCCAGCTCCAACAAAGAAGGAACACTTGGCTGGATTGAGCCTCATGTTATATCGCCGAACGATTCGAAGGTCTCGGCCAGGTCTTGAAGGTGATCTTCGAATGTCATGCTTTTGACAATGACATCGCCGACGTATGCTTCAAGGTTACGGCCCATCCGTGGGTAAAAACCTTGTTCATTAGACGCCGGTAGGTGGCTCCAGCGTTTTTGAGCCCAAAGGGCATTCGAACGTAGTAATAGACGTCATCACCGGGCCAGAACGCTGTTTTGAAGGCGTCTTCGGGATCCATGTAGATTTGGTGGTACCCACTCTTAGCGTCCATGAAAGACAAGTACTTATACTTGGAAGTTGCGCCCACGAGTTGGTCGATGACAGGTAACGGGTAGGGGTCCTTTGGACAATGCCTATTGATGCCCGTGAAATCAACGCACATACGAAGTTCACCGTTTGTTTTGTCAGCTAAAACTATGTTAGCGAGCCACTCAGAGTACTGAATTTCTTTTATTATTCCGGCTTCGAGGAGTTTGGAAACCTCTTCTTTTACAAACTTCTTCTTAGAAGGGCCATACCCCTTTTCTTTTGCTTAACCGGTTTTGAGTCCGGGAATACATTCAGTTTGTGGGTGATGACGCTAGGGTCGACACCCGGCAGATCCTTCAGGCTCCAAGCGAAGACGTCAAGGTTTGCCTCGAGGAGGTGGATGAGCGCCATCTTCTCCTTTTGCTCCAGTTTTTGCCAACCTTGAACTTCTTGCCCGGAACGACGTCTACCTCCTCTCAAATCGTCGAGGCGTGGCCTGTCATCGGGATCCGTAAGAGCCTCGACGCTCTTCGAGATTTGTGGATCAACCGTCGAGCTCAAAGAGGCGACATAATTTGTCCTCGCAGTTCGTTGGTCGATGTAGATGGTTGCATCCCCACGAGGTGTTGCAAATGTGATTGTAAGGGAGCGGATGTCGCACCTCATGCTGAAATCGACCAGGCTTGGTCGTCCAAGGATTGCGTTGTAAGTTGAGGGCACCTCGAGGACCAAGAACTCCGTCATGATGGAGTGGCGGTCAACCGTGCCGAATTGTGTGTCCTCGATGAGCATGAGGGGTAGGTTGGCGACCCCTATAGTAGGGACAACGTCCCTACCAATGCCAAATGTAGGGCCGGAGCTCCTTCGTATTGCAGACATGTGTACCCCGAGCTTTTCGAGCATGTCTTTGAAGATGACACTGGTGTTCGCGCCAGTGTCGATGTAGACTCTGCCGGTGTCGAAACCTGCGATCCGTGCGGGGATAAGCCACGGATCAGAGTGTGGAACGACGACCTTTGTCCCGTTAGGACGGTAGATGACATGCTCCTCGAGGTGGTCGATCCGCAAGATTTCCCTCGCGTAACGCTTCCTGGAGGAGGCACCTTCCGACTTTGTGAGGACATGGATGGTGCCCGCCGGTGGAGGTGGTGGCAAGTTGTGCCTTCGAGGACTATTGTGTCGACGACGCGTTTTTTCGCGGTCGTCGTTATCGTCGCCCTTCTTACGACCCTTGGGGAAATCCTTGCAAGGGGAGTCGGAATCGGACAGAACTCCTTGAGTTTGCCCTGCTCAATCATCTCCGAGATGAGATTCCGGAGTTGAAAGCACGCCTCCGTGTCGTGCCCACGATCCTTGTGGTAGAGGCAGTATTTGTCAAAGCCCCTCGTGTTCTTATGTTGGATGGGTTGTGGCCACTTGGGAACCTTGTTCTGCTTCTCCAGCAGTAGCAGAATGTTCGTGCGGGTGTCACGGAGTGTTGGGAGGTGATCGGGGGTCCTCGAACTGATATTCGAGGGCTGGTACCTCGATGAGGCAGGCCCTTTGTCGAACTTCCTGTTGCGCTCGTTTGTGGGAGGCCTGCTGTAGGGCTTGTTCATTTCCTCGGAGTTCATGAATCGAGTTGCTCGATCGATGAACTCACCCATCGTTGTGACGGGGTTTTCGTTGATGTTGTAAGCGAGCCTTGACTCGCGTTGGAGGCCTCGAGTTACGGCCAGAAGTTGCATGTCCGAGGAGAGACCACGGACTTGGACGGCTTCCGCCTGAAACCGTCGGATATAATCACGGAGTGGTTCCTCCCTTTGCTGTTTCACTCTTAACAAGTGTTGGACAGTCTTCGGGGGAGGTCGAGCCCCCATGAAGTGGCGTAGGAACGATGAGGCGAGGTCCTTAAAGCATTTGAAATGCTGGCCTCGTAGCGTTCCGAACCATGTTGAGGCAGCCCCTTTTAAGGTGGAGCTGAAAGCCTTGCAGAGTATTGCCTCCGAGGCCCGAGCCATCTCCATTTGGGAGATGTAGCGTCGCAGATGGTCGACGGGATCCGTTGTAGCATCGTAGCTTTCGATGACCGGCATTCGAAAGCTGGCGGCGCGCTGACGGCGATTATGTCCTCTCGTGAACGGCTGCGTTAGGAGGATCTCGATATCGCCGAGGACCAGGTTTGGTGTCTTCACTGTTCCTCGACCACATTGATTAAATCGGAGGAGGTCGTCGACGTCTAGGTTCCCAGCTGTTTGGTTTTGATTTTGGGACTGTTCGTCCCTGTCGTTGTGAGGCGGGAGGCGAGCAGTCTGCATTTCCGCCTTGATGGTTTTTACCATGAAGGCTTTCAGCTCATTAAGCATGCTCGCTTGGAGCAGCGCTATCTGACCGGGATCGACGATGACCTGCTGGGGGATCGTCGAAGTCCCCGCAAGGTATGTCAGAGTGGCCGCTCGCGGCTGCGGTGGTTGTTGCCCCTCGGGTGTGCTAGTAATAGGGAGCGGCGGGATGGCCATCGATTGAGGGTTGTGGGGCTGTTGTGTCCCCATTGCGTCACCAGCAGGGCGTGGAGGCACATCGGAGGAACTAGAAGCAGCGTCCTCGACGTGCACACTGTTGTGCGTTCTCCTTGTTTTCGCCATGAGAATGGTAAGGAGAGAAAAGTAAGTTGCTTAGGAAAGAAAAAACGACTGTTTTTCGTTCCCACAGACGGCGCCAAATTGATAGCCAAAGCGTGACCTCCGGCAACCAAAGATCTCCCAACGGTTAGGACGGGTGGCTCCGGTACCTGAAAGGCAAGACGGAAGATACTTTCAGGTGCAGACACAGGAGGAAGGTGTGGGTGTGTAGTAGTTACCTTATTTTTGGGTTGGCATCACCCACTTATAGGGTGATGCCCAGACTCTCCCACGTTGGGGTAGAGTGTTTGGTGGGATCTTTCCCCACGCGTGAGCCGCTGACTTCTCAGTTCAGAGCGGCGGATTGGACATTCTTGCTCAACGGTGTTGGTCCTGACAAAGACTTGAGTGTGTACAACTTTTGTGTCTTGTGTCCGGTGCAGCTTTTTGGGCGTTGTGTCTGGGCCGGCTTTTGGTTGGTGTACTATGTTGGAGTACCCATTGGGCCTGGCCCATAAAGCACCTGCTGCCAACCAGATCGTACGAGGCGCCCTAGTGGCCCATGTACGAGGGGCTCGTCGTATTTACGAGGAGCACTCCTCGTATTGGTGGGCTTGGCCTATATGGGCTTGGCCCATATGGCGTTTGCGTTTGGCAATACGGCCATACGGGCTGGGCCCATATATATATCGATAGTTATAGTTCTTTTTTTGTATCATATTCATGTTATTCTCTTATTCATTTTTCTCATTTTATGTTTTTTCGCTTTCCAATTGGGTGCTAATATTTCATTTGATATTTTTGTTTCAAATACACGTATCGTGTTCCCTAATTTTTTTTTTAAAATCAGTTTCAGTTTAAATATTTTAATGTTCCTTTTTTTTCATCATTCCATAACCTCATTTCTTTATACACCTGTTACTTTTCAGAAATATATGTTGAATGTAAAACCTACAACAAAATGCAAGGAAAAAATCCTAGTTACATCTAACTGAAAGAGTTATATGAAAACGAGACTAAACAATGCATAGTACATAAGCTTGGATCACAAGAAACAATACACTACTAACACTACAAGTGGAACGAAGCCAAGAGTAATCATGACCACCTAATCAGCTTGCAATGCAAGGTATGCATATTTTTTAGTTTTGTGAATCATTTGCAACAAGGGCAGATAGTTGTATGGCATGCGGGAGGCATCATCATGTTCTTCCTGCTGTTAGCAGTAAACTCAGGATCCAAATGTGTGAGATGCAAACAATGTGGAGGTAGATCGTACTTTATATCCACCACCTCCAAAATCTTCTTCAGTTCTATGACCAGTTCAGTTCTTCGCTTGTTCTTCTCTCCAAAGTCTTGGAAGTTCATGGTATGGTTGCAATATAAAGCCATCTTTATTGTATTAATGTCCTCAATGGCCTGCACTACTACACTGTGATTGGGATGCCAATGTTGTGGGTTTCCTTCCAAATATCTGTCAAACAAATACTCCTACTTATATAAGAATAAACTTAATATGAATCATGCTTGTTTTATGTTGATTTAAAAAACGATGATGGTCATGTAATATTTGGTTGAACAAGAGATCAAAGTTGGGTGAACATATATAGTAGTACTTGTTTATTTTCTCTTTCAACATGCCAAGTTTCTCCACTGGTGTTGCAAAGGCTATGTTGAAGTCCACAATATCACCCATATCTGGACTTCTGTAGTAGTCGCTAATTGCCTTTGTGGCCAAAACTGAATTGGGGTAATATACTTTTTCATTGTCTAACTTCAGGAACACTGTTGTTAGAATATTCATCTCTTCAACCATCAGCTGCCAAATGATTAAAAAAGATAGAAAAGTCAAATTCTTGCATAAAATGATGATGATTATACAACGTTAATGATAAATTATTACCTGAACACCATCAATAACATAGAGATCACCAACATCAAATGGATGCATGACAAAGACAAATACGATGGCTTCAAATGTAGTCTTGCAGGTGTTACCAAAGATGAATGCTGCCACAAAACGCTGAGAGGATACTTAGGTTCTATTATCCAAAATGATGGAAATTTTGAGGAATATGTCAACCATTGGATAAGTGGAGGGTGGATAAAATTGAGAGGTGCTACTGGGGTGTTACTCGGTATAAACATCCGGTTGAAGTTAAAAGAAAAGTTTTATAGAACAACTATCAGACTAGCGATGTTATATGGCACTCCGTGTTGGGCAACGAAAACACAATATATAAGCAAAATGAATGTCACGGAGATGCGAATGCTTTGATGGATGAGTGGACATACTTTGAGAGATAGATTATGAAATGAGAACATTCAATGAAGATAAAATTAGAGAAGCTCGACTTAGATGGTTTGGGCATGTACGAAGAAGACCATTAGATGCGCTAGTATGAAAACCGATAGGTTAGATTTAGGAGAGTTTAAACGAGTTAAGGGAAGGTCTAAACTTACATGGGTAAGTCTAGTTGAGAGAGATCTTAGGCTATTAGAACTACCGAATGACCTCTTAACAAACAGAGCGGAATGGAAACACGTGATTCATGTAGTCGACCCCAACAAGTTGGGATTAAGGCTTGATTGATTGATATGTTTTTCCTCTTTCCAATTGGGTGCTAATATTTCATTTGACGTCTTTGTTTCAAATTCACGTTACCTTGTTCCCCAATTTTTATTTTTCTAAAAAATAATAATTTCAGTTCAAATATTTTAATGTTTTTATATCATTTTATAATCTCATATTTTCCTATATATTTTTTTCACAAATATATGTTGAATGTAAAAACATCAATTATTAGGGAAAAGATACATCTAATTGAAAGAGTTTATTTCAAAATGAGGCTAAACAATGCATATTGCATAAGCTTAGATTACAAGAAAGAGTACACTACTAACCCTACAAGTGGAATGAAACCAAGAGTAATCCAGATCATCATCTAGCTAATCATCAACAATTGAAGGTAGATGCATATTTTTGAGTTTTGTGAATCATTTGCAACAAGAGCAGATAGTTGTATGGCATGCAGGAGGCATCGTCATGATCTTCCTGCTGTTATCAGTAAACTCAGGATCCAAATGGATGAGATGCAAACACTCTGGAGGTAGATCGAACTTTATATCCAACTCCTCCAAAATTCTCTTCAGTTCTATGACTAGAATAGTTCTTCGCTTGTTCTTCTCTCCAAATTCTTGGAAGTTCATGGTGTGGTTGCAATATAAAACCATCTTTATTGTATTAATGTCCTCAATGGCCTGAACTACCACACTGTGATTGGGATGCCAATGTTGTGGGTTTCCTCCCAAATATCTGCCAAACAAATACTCCTATTTATATAAGAACAAACTTGATATAAATCATGCATATTTTATGTTTATTTTCAAAACGATGATGATCATGTAATATTTGGTTGAACAAGAGATCAAAGTTAGGTGAACATATATAGTAGTACTTGTTTATTTTCTCTTTCAACATGCCAAGTTTCTCCACTGGTGTTGCAAAGGCTATGTTGAAGTCCACAGTGTCACCCATATCTGGACTTCTGTAGTAGTTGCTGATTGCCTTTGTGGCCAAAATTGAATTGGGGTAATACACTTTTTCATTGTCTAACTTCAGGAACACTGTTGTTAGAATATTCATCTCTTCAACCATCAGCTGCCAAATGATTAAAAAATATAGAAAAGTCAGATTCTTGCATAAAATGATGATGATTATACAACGTTAATGATAAATTATTACCTGAACACCATCAATAACACAAAGATCACCAACATCAAATGGATGCATGACGAAGACAAATATGATGGCTTCAAATATAGTCTTGCAGGTGTTACCAAAGATGAATGCTGCCACAAAAAGCTGAGAGGAGAGGAATACAAGGACTTTTGTTGTAGCAATTTCCATTAGCAGAAGCCAGATGAGAACAGAGATAACTATAAGGATGGCAGTAACCAGCTTGCTCAATTGCTTCACAGCAGTTTTGGCATCAGTCAAAGCATGAGCCAGTGCTCTGCTATCCTTGTACACCTTAATCTGCACACATGCATTTCAATCTATCTCACCAAATTACAAAACCAAAGATTTGACCTTTAAGCAGCAGAGCTTATAGTCAGAACATTACCACCCAATTTGTCAGAGATTTCTTGTCAATCTTCCCCATGTCCTCTCCTTCAAGTAATGGGAATACAAGGTCCACCTCCTCCTTGATCATAAACCTTAGGAGATCACCCTCATCAATGTAGCTGGCCACAAATTGATTAAAAATGGGTTTTCAAGAAAAGTTAGACAAGTGTTGCTGAAGGCCTAGAGAACAAAGCTTCAAGGGAAATAATTAAACTTATGAAATTCATATATACCAGCAACCAGGCTGAACTACGTTTCTGAAAATGTAATAAGCAGCAGTGATTGCTTCCATTTCATTGGCAATTTCTTTATCTGCTTCACAACCTTCACCATAGTCACCGTGATCTAATATCTTAGAAATACCAGCAAGACCAGAAGTCATTACAGCATCAACCAGAACCTTCATAGTCCAAGCAGAAACTGTTTCCCTCTTCATCTTATGGAACTTCCCCATGTCAATTACCTTTTTACCCTTTTTACCACTCCTAAAGATGAACTTACCCACACTTGAGGAACGACTAAACATTTCAGCCCGTGCTGCAAGTGGAGGCCCGGACAAGGTTTGTAGCACATATTGATGTAAAATTGATTCTTTTATCCTATCGAAGAACTTCTGCATATGAAAACTGGAAGCCAGGATCTTTAAAAGCATAGTCTTCACCAACCACAAAAAGACCGCAATTTGAACAGATACAAGAGTCCAAGTAACCTTATCAAGAACCTTTGTGGCCGTTTTTGATCTCTCAACCTCATTCACGCGGAACAAAAGAACCCATGTAAGCTGAACAAGAGCTATCCAAATGAATACCTGAACACTTTCCTTCAAACCGTGCACAAAATAAAGAACTTTCTTTCTCAGGAAGAAGTTCTTCTCAATCATAAAAACTACCAAGCGCATAAACCAACGGGTAAGCAACATGCCAGAAAATAGAGCCATCACAAGAACAATCCATCTCCAAAGTTGCAGGCTCCAAATCATAACGTTTTCTAAGCTTGGAATAGTTAAAGCAGCAACTAAGAGGCCTAAAATCCAAGTGAACACCACGGACTCAAGTAATACCTTAGTTCCCACGCATCCACGCTTTCCCTTATGCTCTTCAACTTTCTTTATGATCTCCATTTCTTCTTCTTCTTCTTCTCCATGAGGACCTGGAGATGGCAATAAAGATTTTTTGACAGTAACATGGTGTTGCAAAGGCTCGGTAGGTAATTCTTCAAGTACAATGGCAGCAAGAGGGGAGGGTTGTTCCCCAAACCTTGACTTAGGTTTGGTGTACACTGACCGAACCACCGACTTGGTTCGACTAAGCGTCTCGTTTGAGGTTGGTATATTTGGGGGCTTACTTGGACTGGATCTTGTAATCTCCGGTGACTCCTGTCGGAAAGCGTCTCCAAGAGAAGGCACTTTCGTTGGTTCCTCGCCGGAAACTGTGATGAACACTTCTCCAGCCGCATTTCCGGTTTTCTTATTCTCCGCCATGGATGGTTATGATCTCAGCAGTCCTAACTAGAAAGATCTCACTCGTTTGCTTCTTCAAACCCCTGCAACATCCATACAGTAAAGAAAAAGTAAAAAATAAGGAAACTTTTCACAATTAACGAAGGCGAAGTACGTACAGTATCTGGACAGTATCAGTTTAAGGAATTGGTAAAAATGAAACAAAACATTTAAAAGGAAGAAATTATCCTTTATATGGATCCGATCTGCATGAACGATTTAGTCGAAACTTTTATCCGAGCATGCTGGAAACTCCTTTCAATAGCTACTTGAGCTTCTTGTTGTGCAAGACGAGACAAATTCTTCTTTCATTGCTAACAATAATTACAAGCACTGCTGGATCTAGAGGATTAAAGTTTTGCTAAGAAAAATTTGTATTTCTAATAAATGAATGTGATATTTGTGAGAAGAAAAATTGGAGGTGAAAATTAGACTTCGAGTTAATACAAGAGATCAGCAGACGGGCACCAAATTTCTTATGTGCGAGGAGAAAGCATTGGTGTTAATAGTGTCGTAAAAGAAAAAAGAAAAGAAAAATCCCACGCACGCACACAACAATAAACGGATACATGACAGAATCCGATTAGAGTTGTCATTAATCCTTTTATCCGAGGTCAATTGAAAACCCAAAATTCGTATACGAATCGAAGATCTAATTTCGTTACTTGGTTACACACTTACACACAACAATAAAAAATGATGAGCATCCTAAACTGCTATCGTAGATTCCTTTTAGTATTTTGCTTGATTTTTCAAAAATTAAATGATAGGTTAACCACCCAAGATAAACAAATCAACTCAATGAACTAATTAAAAAGTACAGCTAATTAAAACTTCAAAGTGGTTCATGTAGCTAAGTAATTAATAATTGAGATATTATTCTTCTATATATTAATTTATGGTACTATTGATTATACCACTACCAATAAGAATATGACACATTAATTAGTTTTTTGTGTGTGTGTGTGTGTGTGTTTGTTTTCTTTTAAATTTTGCTATATATTTATCCAACGGTTTAACTCTCTTATTTGCATCTAACTTTTTCATTTTTTTTTCACATAGGCCTCTAAAGTTCAATCTTGATTTTATTTATCTTCATTTTTTTTAGTGTGGTGACCTAAATGCAGAGAAATTTATATATGAGTTACTTATGACTATTCAATTATGAAATTTGTTATAGAAAAATTATATTATCCTCTCAACGAGAATGAGTAATCTCATCCTAATATGATGAAATTTTATATATTTGTTTATTTATATTTTTCTGGAATTGGTGTAGAGACTAACTCTCTTATTTTACTCTTAATTTTAACCCTTTTGCGTATTGACACTTCAAATCTTAGAGCTAAAATGGTGAAATGTGAAAAGTTTTAACCTAAATTTGTTTTTAATTTTTTATGTTTATTTTATTTTATTTTTCTCATTTATTTTATGAAATTGTCCAATTATTTATGATCATTTGTATCTTTATTCAATTACAAAAAAAACAATACTAATATTAAAATTTACACCCATTGCAAAAAGCGGAAAAGTGTAACATTGTAAAACTATAGAAATGATTTAAAAGGGGATTAAAATTAATTCTATGAGCTAAAATTAAATATAATATATCTACAAAATAAAATCAACATAAGTTAGAACAGCGTATTAACAAAAGTATTAAATAAATAAATAAATAAATAAATAAAAAGGTGTACGCGGAGTGCTAGTTTTTAAAACATGTTGGATGACTTAACTGAAATATTTAAACAGTTATTGACCTAAGTGACACAAGCTAAAATGAAGTAGGGACTGAAGTGGAGTTTTACTATTGGTTGGTTGACAGTGACTCTTCTTCTCTGCGACGTAACTGCAGCGACGGGCTCACCTGCGATGAAGCTGTGCCTGTACGGAGCTGTGGACGGCAGGACAATGCCACCAGCGGCAGGCCGCAGGCTTGGGCGACCTCTGGCACGCTGTTTTTCGGCGGTATACAGCTGCACAAATCTCCTCTGGCGTGGCGTGGGCCGAGACGTGCGGAAGAGCTAGCTACAACATGGAGAGAAGATATATAGAAGGCTAGCTAGCTAGCTAGCTATCTGCTGGTTGATAATTAATTAAGATGATGAGCGGTTGGATATTTATTGGAGAGATTCTTACTTGTTTGTTTGGCAAAGTTACTACTTTATATTCCGGCTTTATTACTCCCTCCGTCCCTGAAAAATTGAACACATTTCCTTTTTGGCCTGTCCCAGAAAAATTGACCACTTTCCTTAAAAGGAAACTTCTCACTCTTAAAGTTACTAAACTATCCCCACTTTATCTTTACTTTTTCTACCTCATTTTTTGTGCATTTTCAATTAATGGGTAATTAAGTAAACTTATTAAAAATCTCACATTCACCTTAATCTCCGCGTCCAATCAAATCCTTCAATCTTTTGGGGACGGAGGGAGTATTAGATAGTTAACTGAACTATGTTGATTCAATTACTTTAGTTCATGAACTATAAAACGCGTCAATTCAGTCACCTCAACTATGCACTTTCAAACACTTTATCCCTTTGACCGTTTTAATGTTAGTTGACCTTAAGCAAAATGCCTATTATGATCCTAATTCTTTCTAATCTATGCCCAAAATCCCTAAACCTATCAATATGACAAAAATATCTTCTCACTAGGTTTTCTGGGTGGGTGAGTCGGGTTGAACAGAGGAGAAGGGCCATCACTAGAGGTAAGTTCGAGCCGAGCCGAGCCCGAGACTAGCAGGTTCGAGCTCGAGCTCGTGAAATTCGGGCTCGGCTCGAGCTCGAACGAGCCCGAAAATTCGAGCTCGAGCTCGGCTCGAAGGTTCGTGAAGCTCGAGCTCGTTAGGCTCGCGAGCTCGGCTAGGCTCGATTCGGCCCAAACGAGCTCGTTAGGCTCGTGAGCTCGTTAGGCTCGCGAGCTCGTTAAGGCTCGCGAACCTTACGAACCGAACGTTTCGGGCTCGAGCTCGGCTCGTATATTATTCGAGCCTCGAAACCGGCTCGAGCTCGAGCTCGAGGCTCGTGAGGCACGGCTCGTCTGGCTCGTTAAAGCTCGAGCTCGAGCCGAGCTCGGCTCGGCTCGATTCGTTACTCACCCCTAGCCATCACTACTGCCCCTTGAAGTTTTGAAATTAAGCATTTGCAATCAAATGCTTTAAATTCTTACAAATAGGTCACCCATCTGTCAAAAAACTAACACCGTTAGAGTCTCAGTGAGCGAGTTACCAAGTTAAAAGACTAAAGTGCTTGAACTTACATAGTTCAGGGACTGAGTTGGCATGTTTTATAGTCAATGGACTAAAATGCACGAGTTAACATAGCTCATGGGACTATTTGATAATAAAGCCTTATACTCCTATGCCTAGCTACTAATTATTGTCTCATATTTTTTATAAAAATTACTCCATTGGTCCAAAATGAATTGTGATTTTGTATATTTTGCAATTTCCAAACATTTGGGATGAAGGTATACACTACAAACAAAGTGTCATTTAATGGCACACAACATGTGCTAGTAAATTACGAACATGAGCCAGTAGAGGTAGTTCGCGGAAACAACAACACGCGTGAAAAGTGCTAATAGAAGTCATAACACTAAAGCCCTTTAGTAGCACTTAGCGCGTGTGTTGCTGCAATATCTCGGGAATTTAGTGGCACTTAAGTATGTGACATAAAATATTGATGGGAATCAGTGACACATTTTATGACGCTAATCGACATGGTTAAAACTTGTTCGCAAGTGACTTTAGAGGCACATTTTATGTGCCACTAAAGTATTGGTAGATTTACTGGCACATACAATAGTGTCAGCTAATACTGTTCCAGCTAATACATGTTTAATCATAGATTCTTTTTTCCAATTCACAGCTTATGCTTAATTTAACATAATATGGAAAATAAAATCAAAATTATTCAAAAAAATGAAAAAAATGTAAAGATAGTCAATGGCTTGAAATTAAATTATAATTGTGCTACACAAATAAAAAACACATTAATATAACTCAAAAGCTATCCATGAAGAAGTACAAAAAAGAACCTAAATAAATACGTACTATGCATTAACCTAAAAAAAGTATCAAATTTTCTTTTAAACATAACCTAAAAATATCCAATAAATTGCAAGATTTCGCTTCCAATCATGCTCACAAATGAGTTTGTCAACGTCAGCCGGAACAACTGATATCTCTATTAAAAAAAAAGAGAAAATTTTAATCAGTAAAAAAAGAGTGCTCAATGCACCGTTCAAGTTGTCCCTAGGTGCATGACCATCCTTCTTTTAGATGTTCAATGGTTGCCTGCAGTATTATAGCACTTGCGCATTTGATGAATTATGAGCAACCTCTGTGTTTTACCGCTAGAATCTTGCCAACACAACAAACATATCCTCTTTTCTCAAAACCCTTGACTTTTGACAAGTCATCATTTGTCTAATCTCACAATTTTGGTCTTGTGAACTATTCAGATCACTCATGAGAGTTTTGTATAGATGCCTATTTTGAAAAAAAAATAGTAACAATCTTTTAATTTTTTTACACCGTTAAATAATCTGTTAATTTTTTACGGAATAGTGTTAATAAAATATAGGAGAAGACACATGAAAGGGATTGGGGGACAATAGACTTGTATCCTTTGGTTGTTGCTCCAGGTCCAAATCGTATCCTTCCAACGAGGAAGGTACTAGCTCCTTTCAACGAGAAAATTCTTGTTTCGTGCACGTTATTAATTTTTATTTTTTTGAGACTGCTTCCCTTGCATGTTATTCATTTAATACATGGTTAATTTTGTTTTCTTGTGTTTGATAAAATTTAGGTAATACTGAATTTTGATAATGATATGCTGCCTGTGCATGTTTCTCCACGTTGCTGCCTTCCTCCTTGTTATGGGTCATTATTTTAATCAGCTAGTGTTCATTATGCAATTGTTTAAGAATGTTGGCCGACATACTTATTTGCAACACTTGACTTCATGAACCTCCCAATTCCTAAACGTATGACACGTGATTTCACAGTACTAGAAATAAAAACTTGTTGTTTGTATAAACTTGTTGTTTGTATAAACAGATGATGAATCACATCAAGTGCAACTCAAAATTCCACTAATGCTGCAGCAGCATCTAATGCCCCAACAGTAAACTCAACTGATCCAAGTCCTCATAATTCTGAAAGGGCTGTCGTGCATCACGATTAGATGCTGCTGCTTGGGCTCATCTATTATAATATCTTAACAAGAACTATGTGACAGAGAAAACTGAACTCTTAAACCAGGTAAAGACACCTCAGTTCCATGTCATTTCTATATATGAATAATTTTAAGTTAAATTCGTTCACAATAAATCATTTATTCTACTTACTATTTTTTAAACGATCAGTTTCCATTACCAGACCAACCATTTACTATAATTCATTTTCCATTTTGAAATTCATAATTGGTGTAATCTACTATTATATCTTATTGCAAGAGACTCTAGGTGGCAGGGTTAGAAAAAAAATCAAATACTGCAATTTTATAAACACCTAGGCGCTATGTAGGATCACATCAGTTTTTGTAATGACGTGGCCAATTTAACATATTTATGAATATTTTGATAAGAAATTAATACATATTAAATTACCATTAATCACAATTATAGTCAAATCATGTTATGCACTCCAATAAGTAAGTAATTAATGCAATTTCAATCGATCACTACTCTACTTAATCCACCCTTTTCCAATTTCGTTCTCCACTCCTATACACTCCGTTTTGTTTTTTTATTCGTATACACTCCGTTTAGTGTTCTATTAGGTGTATTATATATATATATATATATATATGAAAATAGTAATTTCAAATCATCTCATTCAACCTCCCAATTAATTGCTACAATTAAAAACCCATTCAATCTCAACCACGAATCACAATCGACCCTTCCTTCCCATTTCTTTCCAAATATCAAACCCATATACCAAAACCAAGATGCACGCTCCGTTTGAAAGAAGACTATCGTCCTCTAGCCCTTTGATATCCGACATCCATATGCAGACCATTTCTCAACCTCCACTCCCTCAAGCCGCCGCTTGCGCTGTCTAAAGAAATAGGGCCTTCATCCCGCTCCCCGATTTCCAACGGCACAATAGAGCAGCACCACTCCAATTTTCGATTCACGGCGCCACACCAACAGACCTTTCTTTGTGTTTCCAAACGGAGCAACTCAAAATGGTTATCCTTTATACAGTGCGTCTCCAGACAATGGTTCTCCGTACAGCGCTTGGCCGACATCAATCAGATAGTCGTTGGGTTTTCGATTAACACTGGTTAGTAGAAAACCAAATTAGGATTTTTTTAACAATTGTGGGGATTGTCTGAGGTTCTCTATTCTGAATGTCTGATACATATGTGGTTTTGTCTCGAGTTTATTTATTATTGCTTTGATCGAATCATGAGTTTCATTACTGGTTTGATTTTCTGATAATGTTGACACCCGATTTTTGTCCGAAATTTTAATTAACAACTGCTTTTACCTAGACTAATTAACTTGGGGTTTTGATTTGAGCAATTAAAAAGTAAAAAGAACCTAATTGAATGTTTAATGATTTTAGGGGAGAAAACTATAAATATAATTATCATAATAATATAATAATCTGAAAATAATATAATAATTCGAAAATAATATAATAATATGATAATGATAATAATAATCTAATCTAATCTACATCTCTTAAAATTAGGAGTTTCAATTTAATCTCAACTCTCTAAACCTTCTCTAATTCTTAGTCTAACTCATTCTCTGATAATTATGACTTTTCAGAAGTTGCTAGATGGGCGGCGAGATACCTTTGTTCCAGACATGTATGCTTCTGCTTGGTCAACACCGCTCAGACGATCGTTAGGGTCCGGTGAGCACTGGTAAGTATAAATCAAAGTAGTAGATTGTCCGTCCGCTATTCTGATTGTTTGATACTAGTAATATTTTGTCTGGAGGTCTGAAGTATTTGTTTAATTGGATTTAGGATTTTTTGTATGATAATCCTCTGGTAATTAATATTGATGGTTTGTCTTCGAATTAGTAATTTTATGCCTAATTTTCTCGAAGTATTTTTATTTTATTGTAGTTCTTGTAGTTAGCTTTTATACCAAAAAAGAAAAAATAAATAAATAATTGGCTGCATTTGGATGAGTATCTTTGCATCTACATCAGTAGTAACAGACGGTTATTAGATCTGAGTTAAGTTTGACTAGTTATACATTATGTTCTTATGTATAGTTGATCACATCTACTTTAACATCTCATTTCATCAGCAGAATTAAGTAGGATCATTAATTTATCTATTTGTGCTTGCAGGTCATAACAATTAATGGGAAGTTTGCAATCGTGTTATTAGTGTCACCACCAACAACAATGTTGTTGTTAACGTCTAGAATCATTTGGATGAGGATCCTATTTTGACTTGGTTTATTTTTTTCAAGTTTATAGAAGCCCTCCCTTTTCTACTCCTTAAAGCTTTTTAGTTTTAATTTTTTATTTTATTGGTTGCAAGCTTCAATATGTCTTTCCCTTTGTTTTGTGAATATTTGTTGATTTTTATCCACAAAGTATCTGTATGTTCGGATTTTAATGGTTACATTTGTAGTCTTGATTTTTGTATTCCTTGGTTCAGTGGAGGGGTTTAGCACTTAGACTCATCAGCCTTGCACCAATGAAAAATTCATTTCTTGACATCACGTATTAGAACTTTTCTATCCACTGTTAGATGCTAAAATTAGCCAAACTGATTTGCAGGCGTAAATTTCTTTAACAATGCCTTGAATTGCATGCTCATGCTCAAAATTTAGAAAACTGACACGAAAATATTGGAATATGTTTCAGGTTTTGCATGTCGTTAAAACAACGCAATTAACTTACTCTATTTTGAGCGTTTAATTGCCTATATTGAAGACCTTTAGAAGACTGGTTTGCTCGAAGATAAGACAACTCTTCATCTTCATGAAGCTATCCAGGTATATGTCATTTTATTTTGCTTTCCTACTAATGTTGCTGCCCGCCATCCTTTTTTTTACAATATGACTTCAAGAAGCGCTTAAGAAATCCTATATGACTGATATGTAATGATGTTGTTAAGGTAACTGACAGTATTTGCATTTGAGAGTTTTTCTTTGATTTCATTGGCTTAAGAATCTCATCCTTGCTTGAGTTTTATTGTTGACAATATGGATAAATAAGAAAATAAGGAATAATTATAAATTTTTGCATCAAAAGTTTTGTAGTAAATGTGAATAAAATGATGGCTTTTTAGTTTTATGTAGGATTTATTAAACCGCCAAATTGTTTGATTTTTAGTTGTAAATCCGGTTAGGGGTGCAGGTCTGTTTACTTATAATAAGAAAAAAATGGTTGCCAGAAAGACCATTTTGATGTGCGAGGGTAGAGTCGGGTGGAAAGATGGGAGGTATTCCAAAAGTTATGGTACAAGAATAATCTCTTGGGTTTTAATGTTCAGTTATGTTGTGTACCAATTATTTAGTTGAGCCGAATGACTTTAGGCAATTACGAATGTTCTTAATATATCAGGGATATGCATCTTCAATATTTTTAATCCAGAATTTTCCCAAGGATTATGATTCATTTAATATATGGCTGAGATTATAAAATGATAGATAAAGTTAAAGACATGAAACACTCATGGTGTACAATTTGATATATTTGTGCAATATTGTATGAGACTATTGAGGGAATGATATAATAGTGTTTAATGCTAGCATGATCGTTAAAAAATCACTAAGAGTTTTAGATTTTTAAGCTACTTCGATGCTGCCAGTTTCAAACATTGCATTTATTCGATTCTATGTACATGCTTATGAGTCCATCATGCAAGAGAGAGACATGTTGAATCTATCTCTGCGTTGCTTTGAATTTTTCAGGCGTCGTTTAATCCAGTAAAGTTCTTTAGGCATCAAAAGAAAGCTTCAGGAGGTGAAGTGTGGGGGATGCAATGGTAGAAATTTTGATGACGATGAGTTATAAATGATTTAGATTTGCCCATGTAAGTAAAGATCTACTAATTCCTAAATTCATGTTACTTGTGTCATCACATGCTAAACATTGTTAAATTAGTTTTATTGATAACTTAGTTTTGTGTATATGATGGCAGGATGCACGTCTCTGTATATTGATCAAGAAAACTAAGTTGTTGGTTACTTGGATTTGTTTGTATGATTGCAGTAAAGCTGATAGATTCATGTAAATACGAGTTTGACTTGTGATTTTTTGAAAGGGTGATGCAACTTAATCCCGTTATACTAGTAGTATCTCACCTTATAAGGGTGGTTTCTCCTTAACCCCACAAGACGCGTTTTACCCGTGGATTCAGGTAGAAGCAAATCCGTGCGGGCCCAGGGCCCAAAGCGGACAATATCTTGGCACTGTACACAGTCAATTACAGATTGATGATGTTGTCTGGTTGTACAGTGTCCATGTGCCAGCGGGAACGTTGGACTCCCTCGGGCTAGGGGTGGATGATGTTGTTCGTCCCACATGGAGTGGTTAAGGGAGTAATGCATGCCTTATAAGGGTGGTTGCTCCTTAACCCCACAAGACACGTTTTACCTGTGAATTCAGGTAGAAGTAAATCCGTGCGGGCCGGGACCCAAAGCGGACAATATCTTGGCAGTGTATACGGTCTGTTACAGGGGTGAACCGTGCCACTTCATGACCGGAACGGAATTTTACAGCATGGGGAGGAATCACTCTTTTGAAGGAACATTTAGCTGGAGTTCAGGGAAATGTCTCAAAGTGTAGTAAAGTCTCGAATGAATTACGATTGCAAATGAAGCAACAACTGGATGATAACATACAAAGAGAAAAAGAGACGTGAAACACTATAAAGAAATTGGAGGCCCATTGATGCTTGAAATTGGAGAAGATATTGTTGAAAGTGGCCAATGAGCCTACAATGGGGAAACGGGCAGTGAGCACTCAACAAGTTCCTGATTCTTTAAAGAGAAAATTTGTAGGGAGTTCTTTTCCTTTGGGAGTAACTACTGGTAGTCAACCAACTATCAAGAGTGCTTTGCAGTCAAAGGGAGTTGTGCATTGAACGAAGCGCGCAATTGCAAGATGGTAATATGATGCAAATATTCCACTCAATGCAACCAACTCATACTTCTTTCAACCCATGATTGATGCAGTTGCAAAAGGACCAAATTCATATGAGCTTAGAGGTACGCTACTTAATGATTGTGTAAATGAAGTTCGGTTGTGTAAACAAGAAACCTTATTAACTTTTTGGTTTATATCTCAGAAGGTACCATGTTTTTGAAGTCTGTTAATCATGCTAGGCGGTCAAAGGATGCAAATACTTTGTTTAAAATTATATTTGACGAAGTAGTCAAGAAGTCGGTCCATCAAATGTTGCACAATTCATTATTGATAATGATGCATCATATAAGAAAGCAAAGCTTGACACAAATTGGAAGAGAAGTATGGTACTTTCTTTTGGACACCTTGTGCTGCACACTGCATTGATTGATGTTAGAAAATATTGGCAACCCAGAATTGTTTCATGAGTGTATACAGAAAACGAAAAGGATTACAAAGTTCATTTATAATCACTCATGGGTGCTTGCTTTGATGCGGAGATTTGCCACCAATTGCTTTGATGCATTTGTTTGGATAAACAAATGAGTTTTATGCGCACAATGATGAAACTAATTGTTCCAGATTGTAATGTTCAATATCGAATTATGGTGCAACTTGAAGACTACAAGAACTCTGTTGACCTTTTTGGATCTCAGCTTGCAATTCACATGAGGACAAGGGTAAGACTAGGTATGAGAAGCAATTTTTCCATTGACTTTTTTCTTTTCCATTTGTTTGTAAAAAATCAGAAATTTTATATATATTCTGTATTTATTTATTTATTTATTATTTTGCACAGATGCATGGTGGGATTCATTCAACTCTGGATTTGCAATACTTTGCTAAGCGAATACTTAGTCAGTGTACGTACAAGCGTAACGGGATGTGATCAGAGAAACTGGAGTTTGTTTGAGATGATTCATTTAGGGCGAAAGAATCGACTAGAGCATAAAAAGTAGTTAAATAATTTTGTTTTTATGTGCAATCACCTGATGTGGAAGAACTACTATTCAAATTCAATCATTTTCCGTTACTTAACCCCGTCAAAAGATTTTTATCTTTAAGATCATCATATTGATGATAATTATTTGTAGCTAGGATAATGAAAATGGCATCGGCTTCATTGGATCCAATTAATATTGATGTCGTGGATGATTGGCTTTCTGAGGGACCGGCTTTGCTCACTAAGGACGATGTTGATTAGGCTAATTGATGATCAGGTTGTTAATGCTAATTCACAAAACGAATGACCAAGTGGACGAACGTTCGTCTCCCAATTCTTGATGATCGATGATGCTGAAAATGAAACATTAATGAACGAGACATCAACTATACTCGCCATCAATGGGAATATTTCATGATTGATATATATGGTCAACTTGTTAACAATGTTGTTGATGACCAAGCTCTGTTGGATCTTTCGGCTTCCTCAAAATCTTTATGTTCAACACTTATTATTAATTATTTACTACTATTCGGTCATATTTATGTTAGACTTCAAGTTTAACTTCATTTATATTATAATTTGGAACTTATATAAGGTTTATTTTGATATATTAATTGTTCTATATATATATATATTGCACGATGTCCAGTCCAATATTTTACACAATTGATTATCTAATATTTTTATACTATATATTTATATGATTCTTTAAAAAAATTCTGTTGAGATTAATCTCTCGTATTTTTGTATTGATTATCTGATATTTTCGTATAGATTATCTAATATATATATATATTATGAAAGTATAACATTTTCTTATTAGAATTGTCCGAAACTTTCATGTTGTCGTTATTGAAATTTGGAAGATTCGGGATTTATAATTATGGATGATTACTACTAAATAATTTTATAATTTTATTATGTACATGTGAAAATATATATCATGCAATCATTTAAAAATATGAGAATCTCAGTATGAAACTCGCTAGCGGCCGCCTAAAAATATCTTACTATGCAGTATAAAAATATCAAATAATTAATATGAAAAATTAATTACTCACTTTTTTCCACAAAACGTTTTTTTTTTCTCGGAAGACACCCTAAGTGCTCCGAGTGAGTTCGCATCCAACATTAACTCATGTAATTACTTCCTTCTTCCAACAAATTAACTAGTTTATATACCAGCATTGCTTCGGGTCGAAAAAAAAAATGCAACCTACAAAAGTAATGAAATTATAGATTGGTACCCTAAGAACACACAAGGGCAAATTATAAATTGGTACATTGAATTATTATAATGGCTTGATTATGGTTTACTCCCTGAACTATTTCAACTCGCCTTCTTTGGTCCCTGTACTATAACTCGGAATTACCCAGTTCTCGTACTATTAACATCGAGGCAGTTGGGTGCGGATGTCTAATTGGTCGTCGGAGGGTTTGACGTTGAGGGAGCGGAGGAGGAATGGAACCGCAAAGTTTTATACTTTTGGGTATCTACGAAAGGTTCACGAAATTTTGGGAACCATTTTAGGTATTTCACCTTAGGTCAACTAACAATGAAAAAGGCCAAGGGACCAAACTGCCTCGATGTTAATAGTATGAGGACTGGGTAACTCCGAGTTATAGTACAGAGACCAAAGAGGACGAGTCGAAATAATTCAGGGGAGTAAATCATAATTAAGCCTATTATAATTTAGTTATGTAAATGCTAAAGTATAAGTCTGACTGACTCTGTACGCTAATTATTAAAGTGGTGTAGTTTAACCTCTACTTAATTGAATTTCATGTGAGGACTCCAACTATTAAAGTGACTTATATAACATGCAACGATTAACATGACAAAGTCCAAATCCTACTTAAAAATAATTGAATATGAGTAGATGTTTAAAAATAATCAATATCACCACATACGAGTATAACAATTTTATTTTCAGTTCTCAAATGAACTGAACCCAAATAATCAAAATCCAAAGAACCCGGAAAACTCTACATGACTTTAACATAAAAATAAGAGACATATTCACCTTTTTTATCACATTACTTTTGGGAGAAAAGATGCATGATTTAGTAATTCGTGTAAGAACTTTCAATTCAGCTAAGAGCTAGTACTATTTAAGATTTACAAATTGTAAATATTTCATAGGAAAAATAAATAAATAAACTTATGAGTTTAATTATTTAAGAAAATTATGCAAAAGTTGAATAGTATTTTATAATGTGAACCGTGGTAACCTGAAAATGAATCAAAATTAATCTGCTCCTAACCCGAACGCAAATGAAAACGGTTTATGAAAACATTTTTTTTGTACATAAATTATAATTTGCTATGTCTATTTTACAAACACATTTTTTAAAAAAAATCTCCTACTCAATGGGAAATTATCATTTTGCTAATGAGGTTTGGTATAATGCCTACATTGCCCCCACATTTTTGGAATTTCAAAAAATACCTCCTAAGGTTCATAAACAAATACAAAAACCTCTTGGAGGCAAATTTCGTTAGAATAACCATTTAATTTTTAAAAAAATTTACCCTTAACTTATTTATTTTAAGTCTAGATATTAGGGATGTCAAAATCAAACACGACCCGAACAACCCATCCGAACCCGAACTGATCAAGAAACTCAACGATTCGAACTCGAAAGAGGTGAAATAAAAAACAACCCAAACCTCAAACAACCCAAACCTAAAATGACTTGAACTCGAAATGACACGAAGAAATGACCCGAACATAAAAATGACTGAGGGAATATATTAATATTTTTAACATTATTGCATTTGATTTAAATCAAACTCACCTAAATCAAGGTAGACATTCACAAAAACAGATGTTGTCGGTGGAATACTGGGTACCCACAACGTAAAGAACATCACTGAATCATTGTCAGCATCGAGCAAATGCTTGGAAGTGCCTTGAAGTGTTATGTTTCTAGTTGATGATACTCTTGTGGTCGTATAACAACTCTCCTACTCGATTTCAACTGAAGTAACACAAAACATGAATGAACCCGTCTAAAACCCGAATGAACCCGACTCAAACCCAAATGAATTTGACAAAAACACGACCTAGGCTCGAATTTGAAGTAGCCTAAAACCCGAATAACCCGAACCTGAAACAACCTGAAACATGAGCATCTCGAACCCGAAGTGACTGAAATTAGCTCAAGTCGATGTAGCCCAACCCGAATCTAATGGGTGTCGAATCCGTCAGAAATAAATTTATACTCCTGCAAAACAATTACTTGTAGACAGTGGTGAGTAAGGTCATACTTCACAGGGACTAGCCGAATTATCAAATCTGAATTTTAAACAAGAAAAATAAAATTGGGGGATTTGTTTGTGAATTAATCTAAGATGTTGTAAGAAAAGAAATAGCAACAAGTCTAATAGAAAAAATATCAATCATCAAAATTCCAGCCAAGATATATTTCAGTATTGATTCATGTAAATTGAGATGTAAATTCTCTCTTCAAATAAATTGGTTATGAATATTAACAAGCTCTATTAATATTCTACCATCCCTTAGATTTTATTTAAAAGGAACAAGTCCCCCAAATTAAATTTATTTCACAATTAACCCTAAACAAGCTCTTAAATTTTAAATTGAAAATAGCATGAAGAACTGGATAGGCAACCAATTCCACCCAATAATACACTCGATTATTTAGAGTGGATCAAATATTCCCATCAACATGCACTACGACGATACATTGCATCAAGTGTATCAAATTGCCTCTTTATGGAATCAAATAAACAAAACGAATTTACTGATCCAAAAAGCAATATCCATTCAATCAAAACATGACGTCAAAACTTTAATCAAACAGAATCTCACACTACGTAAAGAAGCCAGATTTTACTGCGGCCTCTGTTGCAGTAAATTTCGCAGTAAACGCCATTTACTGAGGCTTGCAAGAGTGATGATAAATACATATTTTATATTTTTTACTCCATTGTGCTTAAAATCATGTAGATACTTCAAATGGAAAATTTAGAATTGAATGAATTAAACGTGACAATTTTGAAAGCTTGAGTGCTTAATTAAATCAAGGAGAAAGACTACAGGGCTGGCTGTAAAAGAAATAGGGGAATGAGGTCATTTGACAAAAATAAGAACATGAGAGGTCATTTACATAAGGATAGAATATGAAATTGGATGACCTAATATCTAATGTGTAAGAAAGTCAATAGTTTATTTAATGTCTGAAAAAAGTAAAGACCTATGTTAATATATACGAAAAGTTTAATGTTGATATATATGGGCCCAGTCCGTATGGCCGTATTGCCAAACGCAAACGTCATATGGGCCAAGCCCATATGGGCCAAGCCCACCAATACGACGTATGGCCGTATTGCCAAACGCAAACGTCATATGGGCCAAGCCCACCAATACGAGGAGTGCCCCTCGTAAATACGACGAGCCCCTCGTACACAGGCCACTAGGACGCCCCGTATGATCTGGTTGGCAGCAGGCGCTTTCTGGGCCAGACCCAATTGGTACTCCGTACGCCAACCAAAAAGCCGGCCCAAAGACACAATGCCCAAAAGCCGCACCAAAGACACAGACACAAAGTTGTACACACTCAAGTCTTTGTCTGACTCAACACCGTAGAGCAAGATGCGTCCAATCCGCCGCTCTGAACTCAGAAGTCAGCGGCTCACGCGTGGGGAAAGATCCCACCAAACACTCTACCCCAGCGGGGAGAGTCTGGGCATCACCCTATAAGTGGGTGATGCCAACCCAAAAATAAGGTAACTACTACACACCCACACCTTCCTGCTCTCTCTGCACCTGAAAGTGTCTTTGATCTTGTCTCTCAGGTACCGGAGTCGACTTATCACCACCAACTGAGCACCCGGGATAACCGGAGATCTCCGTTGGGCTATCAATTTGGCGCCGTCTGTGGGAAACGAAAAACAGTCGTTTTTTCTTTCCTAAGCAACTTACTTTTCTCTCCTTACCATTCTCATGGCGAAAACAAGGAGAACGCACAACAGTGTGCACGTTGAGGATGCTGCTTCCAGTTCCTCCGATGTGCCTCCACGCCCTTCTGGTGACGCAATGGGGACACAACAGCCCCACAACCCTCAATCGATGGCCATCCCGCCGCTCCCTATTACTAGCACACCTGGGGGGCAGCCGCCGCAGCCGCAAGCGGCCACTCTGACATACCTTGCGGGGACTTCGACCCCTCATCAGGTCATCGTCGATCCCGCTCAGCTAGCGCTGCTCCAAGCGAGCATGCTTAATGAGCTGAAAGCCTTCATGGTAAAACCATCAAGGCGGAAATGCAGACCGCTCGCCTCCCACCTCACAACGACAGGGGACGAGCGGTCCCGTAATCAAAACCAGTCTGCTGGGAATCTCGACGTCGACGACCTCCTCCGACGAATCAATGTGGTCGAGGAACAAGTTAAGACACCAAACCTGGTCCTCGACGATATCGAGGTCCTCCTGACGCAGCCGTTCACAGAGGACATAATCGCCGTCCAGGCGCCGGCCAGCTTTCGAATGCCGGTCATCGAAAGCTACGATGCTACCACGGATCCCGTCGACCATCTGCGACGCTACATCTCCCAAATGGAGATGGCTCGGGCCTCCGAGGCAATACTGCAAGGCTTTCAGCTCCACCTTAAAAGGAGCTGCCTCAACATGGTTTGGAACGCTACGAGGCCAGCATTTCAAAAGCTTTAAGGACCTCGCCTCATCGTTCCTACGCCACTTCATGGGGCTCGACCTCCCCCGAAGACTGTCCAACACTTGTTAAGAGTGAAACAACAAAGGGAGGAACCGCTCCGTGACTATATCCGACGGTTTCAGGCGGAGGCCGTCCAAGTCCAGGGTCTCTCCTCGGACATGCAACTCTTGGCCGTAACTCAAGGCCTACAGCGCGAGTCAAGGCTCGCTTACAACATCAATGAAAACCCCGTCACAACGATGGGTGAGTTCATTGATCGAGCAACTCGATTCATGAACTCCGAGGAGATGAACAAGCCCTACAGCAGGCCTCCCACAAGCGAGCGCAACAGGAAGTTCGATAAAGGGCCTACCTCATCGAGGTACCAGCCTTCGAACATCAGTTCGAGGACCCCCGATCACCACCCAACACTTCGTGACACCCGCACGAACATCCTGCTAATGCTGAAGAAGCAGAACAAGGTTCCCAAGTGGCCACAACCTATCCAACATAAAAACACGAGGGGCTTTGACAAGTACTGCCTCTACCACAAGGATAGTGGGCCTGACACGGAGGCGTGCTTTCAACTCCGGAATCTCATCTCGAAGATGATTGAGCAGGGAAAGCTCAAGGAATTCCTGTCTGATTCCGACTCCCCTTGCAAAGATTTCCCCAAGGGTCGTAAGAAGGACGACGATAGCGACGACCGCGAAAAAGCGCGTCGTCGACACAATAGTCCTCGAAGGCACAACTTGCCACCACCACCACCGGCGGGCACCATCCATGTCCTCACAAAGTCGGAAGGTGCCTCCTCCAGGAAGCGTTACGCGAGGGAAATCTTGCAGATCGACCACCTCGAGGAGAATGTCATCTACCGTCCCAACGGGACAAAGGTCGTCGTTCCACACTCTGACCCGCTACTTATCACAGCAAGGATCGCAGGTTTCGACACCGGCAGAGTCTACATCGACACTGGTGCGAATACCAGTGTCATCTTCAAAGACATGCTCGACAAACTCGGGGTACACATGTCTGCCGTAAGCGAGGAGCTCCGGCCCTACATTTGGCATTGGTAGGGACATTGTCCCAACTATAGGGTCGCCAACCTACCCTCATGCTCATCGGGACACACAATTCGCACGGTTGACCGCCACTCCATCATGACGGAGTTCTTGGTCCTCGAGGTGCCCTCAACTTAAAACGCAATCATTGGCCGACCAAGCCGGTCGATTTCAGCATGAGATGCGACATCCGCTCCCTTACAATCACATTTGCAACACCTCGTGGGGATGCAACCATCTACATCGACCAACGTACTGCGCGGACAAATTATGTCGCTTCTTTGAGCTCGACGGTTGATCCGCAAATCTCGAAGAACGTCGACGATCTTATGGATCCCGATGACAGGCCACGCCTCGATGATTTGACAGAGGAGGTCGACGTCATCCCAGGCAAGAAGTTCAAGGTTGGCAAAAACCTGAAGCAAAAGGAGAAGATAGCACTCATCCACCTCCTCGAGGCAAACCTTGACGTCTTCGCCTGGAGCTTGAAGGATCTGCCGGTGTCGACCTAGCGTCATCACCCACAAACCGAATGTATTCCCGGACTCAAAACCGGTTAAACAAAAGAAAAGGGGTATGGCCCTCAAAAGCAGCTTTGTAAAGAGGAAGTTTCTAAACTCCTCGATGCTGGAATAATAAAAGAAATTCAGTACTCGAGTGGCTTGCTAACATAGTTCTAGCCGACAAAACTAACGGCGACCTTCGTATGTGCGTCGATTTCACGGGCGTCAATAGGCATTGTCCAAAGGACCCTATCCGTTGCGGTAATCGACCAACTCGTGGACGCTACTTCCAGGTACAAATACTTATCTTTCATGGACGCTAAGAGTGGGTACCACCAAATCTACATGGATCCCGAGGACGCCTTCAAAACAGCGTTCACAACTGGTGATGACGTCTATTACTACGTTCGAATGCCTTTTGGGCTCAAAACGCTGAGCCACCTACCAGCGTCTAATGAACAAGGTCTTTGCCCATCAGATGGGCCGTAACCTTGAAGCGTACGTCGACGATGTCATAGTCAAAAGCATGACATTCGAGGATCACCTTCAAGACCTGGACGAGACCTTCGAATCGTTCCGGCGATATAACATGAGGCTCAATCCAGCCAAGTGTTCCTTCTTTGTTGGAGCCGGGAAATTCCTGGGCTATATGATCTCCGAAAGAGGGATCGACGCCAACCTTAAGAAAATATCAGCCATCACGGAAATGGCGCCACCAAGGAACATTAAGGAAATCCAAAGAACTTACAGAAGAATTGTTGCCTTGGGGCGATTCATTTCCAAGTTGGGGACAAGTGTAAGCCGTTCTTGAACAGCCTTCGCATGAAGAAGGCGTTCACTGGACACCGGAGTGCCAAGAAGCATTCGAGCAAATCAAGAAACACCTCTCCGATTTGCCAACGCTGAAATGCCCCAACCGGGGATGAACTCGTCATCTACCTCTCCACTTCGAACAAGACCGTATCCGCAGTGCTCGTTGAGGAAGGCCCACAAAAGTGGCCCGTCTATTACATAAGCCACACGCTACGAGGGGCTGAGGTTAATTACCCTCCCCTCCAAAAAACGATCTACGCTTTGATCGTGGCTGCCAGGAAGTTGCGAGCATACTTCCAAGCCCACACAATCATTGTCAGAACGGACTTACCAATCCGAGACATTCTAAACAGACCAGAACATAGTGGTCGTTTAGCTCGTTGGTGCATCGAGCTCGGGGAATATGACATCAAGTTCGAGCCTCAACGAGCCATAAAGGCACAAGATTTGGCGGACTTCATGGCCGAAGCTTTCCATTTACCCCCTCGAGCATGGTCCTTCGAGGGAACCACCACCGGAGTTGGAGCCTCCCGAGTGGGACATGTTCGTGGATGGTTCATCCGGTGCCGATCGCCCGAGGGGGCGTTCATATCGAGGCCCACACGGCATGGAGGCTAGCTTACGAGTGGCCTTCCAATTCCCCGTCACAAACAATGTGGCAGAATACGAGGCCCTCGTAGCAGGTCTCAAGACTGCTCTGAAAGCTGGTTTGCGACGTTTAACTGTGCACAGCGACTCGCAGCTAGTCGTAAGCCAGGTTACGGGGACCAATGACTGCAAGGACCCCGTACTCTCGAGGTACTTACGCTTGGTAAAAAGCTTACAAGGGCAGTTCGAGCAGTTAAATATTAATAAGATCCCAAGGGATCAAAACACTGGGGCTGACAGGTTGTCTAAGGGGCGGGCGGATGCATTCCTCGAAACCTTAGCACAACCTTCGATAACTACGATTCATGCAATCGACGCCAACGCAGTAGCTGATTGGAGGGACCCAATCCTCCAAAGATCTCCAAACTGGCGCAATCGAAGGCCCACCAGCGTTGCAAAAGAAAATAAGGACGCAGTCAGCCCGCCATGTCATCATAGATGGCGCATTATGGCGTAAAGGATATTCTACTCCTCTACAACGATGTATTGGCCCCGACGATTCCACACTCATCCTGAACGAAGTCCACTCAGGAGTTTGCGGAGCACACATTGGCTCCGATGCGCTAGAACACAAATGCTTGCGCCTCGGTTATTATTGACCAACCTTGAGGAAAGACGCGCATGATTTGGTACGAACGTGCCATAAGTGCCAACTCAATTCTCGCATCCAACGACAGCCGGCAAACGAAGTGGTTACGGAAACATACCCCATACCCTTCGCTCTATGGGGCCAATTCAAATTTTGCATAGTGGCTGTCGATTACTTCACTAAGTGGGTCGAAGTCCAACCACTCAAGAAAATAACAAGCGCCACGGTTATACGATTCCTTCGCACGACCTGTAGCGCGATATGGCGCACCACGGGCAATAATCACAGACAATGGGACCCAATTCGCGAGCAAAAAGCTTAAGGATTGGGCCACTAAGATGAATATACAAATGCTCTACGCTCCCGTGGCACACCCACAGTCAAATGGTCAGGTCGAGGTAACAAATCGCACGATCAAAGAAGGCCTGAAAAGGCGCCTCGATGACAACAAAGGAAACTGGGTCGAGGCTCTACCCAGCGTCCTCTGGGACTACCGAACAACTACGCGGGGTCCTACAGGGGAAACTCCCTTCTCCCTGGTATACGGCACCGACGCTTTGCTCCCAATCGAAGTTTCCATACCAACGATTCGAACGCTATATTATGACGCCCCTCACAATGAGAGCGGTCTTCGAGCGCGTTTGGACCTCGTCGAAGAACTACGCGAGGGTTCCAGACTTAGGCTTATGGCCTTACGGCAAATGGCAAACCTCGACCACAACGCCAAAATTCGGGCGAAACAGATCCACGTGGGTGGTATGGTCTTGCTAAGGGCGGAGTTAGTTATCTGGTCATGGTACACTTCGTTCCAGATGGGCAGGACCATACATCGTACACAGTAGAGAAAGAGGAGGTGTCTATAAACTAAAGGACCATCAAGGCAAAAAGCTCAAAAACGACTACCATGTCGACGATTTGAGGCCTTACTACGTCTAAGTTGTACGCTTTCCTTTCCATAAATAGACAAGGGTATTTAAAGCCTTTGCGTTGTACAAAGCAATGTTCATACATCAAATAAAAAGACAATACCCCAAGTCTTCGCATTTTGCAAGCAATATTAAACGTACAGTCAACACTACAACGAGTGCTCATTACTTTACAAACGATGTGCAAAAATGTAATTACAAGCCCCAAAACTAATTGGGAATCATCGTTTGAGGTACAACAGGGCATCCTCTACATGCCCGGGCGAGAATATCATAAGGATATCCTACTCCTAATTTCTTCCCGCCCTACCCCACTCGAACAAAGCTGCGAGAGGGCTCCTCGATTTTCATCGCATCAAGGGGATCCAGCTGCGACTCCTCGAATATAGCCTCCACTTGATGGCGGCATCGTAGGAACCCTTCAGATAACGGACCCTCCATGGCTTGGGCTTGACCAATTTCTCGGTCCGCGTCTCGAAGAAATTGCCCACTCGGCCGATTCTCTCGGCAATGGGCTTCACAAACACGCGTGGTTCAAGGCTTTCGCCTCGAACAACTTAAGACCAAGTCGGTTTTCAAGTTGTCCAAAGGCTGAAAGTCCAGCCAAATTGTTACTCAGCACGTTGTTGAGATTTCTGGCCAGCTCTTCGACATGGGCCGACAAAATCGAGGCCCGCTCCTCTGCCTGAGCAGTCCTCACAGACAGCTCCTCCGCGAGCTTCTCCTTCTCCTCGGCCTTGGCAGCCCTCAAGGACAGCTCCTCGATGAGCTTGTCCTTCTCTCCGGCCTGGGCCTCCATCCGTTGGCACTCCCGAGCACTTGCTCCATCTCGACTGCTAGGTCGTTCTTCGCGTTTTGCTCGGCAAGGAATAGGGCCTCGAGTTCCTTCCCCTTAGCCGTGGCAGCCTTGATTCTTGGCCAACGAGGCCCATAGCCCTCGAGAATGTTGGCCTCTTCCCTCTTCGAGGCAGCCAACTCGGCCTCTTTCTCGGCCAAGGCTTTCTTGGGCTCTCCACTTCCTCGGAGTCCTTTGCCTTGGCCTCAAGCCTCTTCACGAGGGCTTCAAGCTCCTCGATTTTGGCCACTAGGCCTTGAGCCAACACAGCCTTCTACAAGTTACGAACACAAAGAGTATAAGTAAAAATGTCCTACAAAACGCAAATCGGTGGCGCAAGGGGACTTGAGAATTCGACTTACCCGAGCAAGGTCCCGGCAGATGTCATTCGCGATGTCCAGGGGTCCTGTGGTTGTGTGCTTGAGATAGTGCGGTCACGGGCATTGAGAGCCCTCGGCAACTTTTAGTCTCAACTCTTTGTCCCCAAGAGCACCGACTGTCGCGAGTCACCCTCATCACGGGTCCCGAGGCCTCGCCTGTGGCTAGGCCCTTGCGCCCAAAGGTCTTCTCCGTAGCTCCCGCCGGTAGTCCTCGAGCAACCGGGGCTCAAGACCGGGTCAATCCCCTTGGGGTCTTCGGGATCCTCGAAGGCCTCCTCCCAGATGTTCGGGAGCCGCGGCAACCCTTCGAGCGTCGGCCAAGAGCCCCACAGCTCCTCTGCGCCTCGAATGGAGGCTGGGATCGCTCCTCGAGGGCAGGCCCTTTCCCTTTGTCTTTCGCAGGGCTTGGGGCGCTATCCGAGGACACTTCTACATCCTCTGCCTCTGCAAAGTTCAAAAGAAGATAAATATAAAAGAACTGTTTGCCAAAACTACAAGGCAAGACAGGGGTGTTACCTGTAATTCGAAGACGTTTTTTCCGAAGATTCTGCTCATCAGAGTCCTCGGAAAGCTCTTCGATGACCACGGGGCCTGCCACACTGACTGGTTGAGCCTCCGTCACCAGCGCCTTCTCACCCACGGGCTCCACGTCCTTCGAAGGCCCAGCTGGAGGCCCCTCGACACCTTTCTTGGTGGGCTCGAAGGGCCGTTCCTCCTCCGCCAACTTCTTGAGGGCTTCCCTCAACTCCTGCTTCTTCGCAAAGAGAGTGCTAGGGTGCGACATTTTGACTGTAACAATACACGAAGTCAAGTTAAGGCGAACCGAAAGACGTAAATCACAAAAACGACAAGAAACACAAGGCACCGTTGGGGTTCCTAAAAGCGCCCTCGAAGTGCTCAATAAGGTCTCCATCCAACCCTTCCACCCAATTCTTCGGGGTGTCTACGTGGCCCGACATACGGTGGGCCCTGCTAACCCCACTCTTCGCAGGACCACCTCGTCCCAGGCGGCTAGGGTGAAGGGGAACCTACCCTTACACTCCTCGAGCCTCTCCGCATCGCGGACCCATTCACAAAGAGCGTCGAGGCTCTCTTCCCTCGCTACCCGCCACAGAGAGGGCTTCACCGATATACTGGCGTTCTTCTCCTTCACGAAGAACGGAGGGAAGCCCAGCCTATCCTCCTTCAAGATGAAGAAGAAGTTGCCTTTCCGGTTCCCCCCATGAGCTGGTTGTTTCGGCGAAGACCCCGATCTTCACCGATTTGTTCCCAACCTTCACCTCCTCAGGGGTCAGTTGGTAGAAGGGATGCCCTCCGGCAACACCACCGCATTCGCCAAATGGCAAGCCACAACAAACGCATTTACAGTGGTAAACACGTTTGGGGCCAACTGCCCAGGGCAGACTCCCCAGCCCTCACACAGCTGCAGCAACAGCGAGCACAGTGGGAGTCTTAGTCCAGCTTTCAGTTGAGCCTCGTAGACGACCATTGTCTGCTCCCTCATGGCCTCGTAGCTCAACCCCAACCCCGCCTTTCGCAAAACATCGGCCGGGGAAAGCCCATGAGACCACCCCGTATAAACGTGGTAGTTCGCAAATCTCGGTCATCTTCTTTTCCGAAAGAACACTACGAGGTCACTCCTTCTCAACGTCAGGGCCAACGCCGGGCCTGCTTGGATTCTTGTGAGCCATCTACAGAAATAAATCACAGATGCAAGAAATAAAAACCTAGACCCAAGAACCCAGGCAGTGGCGCGGCGACGCCTCACTCGCGACACTGTCGCGACGGAAACAAAAAATTAAAAAGGGGATGCCAATTAAAGTTTGGTACGCTGGAGATTTGAACGACCGGTTCCAACGGCTGGATTCTTCAAACTCACCGGAAAATTCTTGATGTCGCCGAAAATGGAAATGAAACAGGCGAAAAAGCAAGGAAAGCGAGAATGTGGGAAACGACCTTTCACATGGGTTGGCGTATAAGTACAGATCGATGGGAGTTGAAACGACTTCCCCCATAATTACAAACGGCGCAAAAAGCGCAATTTCAAAAGTGCTGCTCAACCCCCTTACGCGGTAATGGGCCAACAATTGGGCCAGCAAATGGGCTCTCTCTCAAATTAAACGGTCCAAAACGGCACAACGCCTTATGGGCTAGGCCTGGACAACAAAGTTTTAATTCCTCCTGTTTAAGCAATATCGGGGGGTATAAAAAAATCGTCCTCAAGGCACACGAAAAATTCCGAATTTTTCTGATACAATGGTAGCTACCATTTTAAACTCAAATTAAATATCAAAACGGAGCACAGGGGCCCTGCCCATCCTCCGCTGTGGGAGGAGGACATATTGATATATATGGGCCCAGTCCGTATGGCCGTATTGCCAAACGCAAACGTCATATGGGCCAAGCCCACCAATACGACGTATGGCCGTATTGCCAAACGCAAACGTCATATGGGGCCATATGGGCCTCACCAATACGAGTGCCCCTCGTAAATACGACGAGCCCTCGTACACGAGCCACTAGGACGCCCGTATGATCCTGGTTGGCGGCGTTTTCGGGGGCAGACCAATTGGTACTCCGTCATGACCAAAAAAGGCCAAAGACACAATGCCCAAAAGCTGCACCAGCAAACAGGACACAAAAGTTGTACACACTCAAGTGCTGTCAGACCAACACTGTAGAGCAGTAACGTCCAATCCGCCGCTCTGAACTCAGAAGTCAGCGGCTCACGCGTGGGGAAAGATCCCACCAAACACTCTACCCCAGCGGGGAGAGTCTGGGCATCACCCTATAAGTGGGTGATGCCAACCCAAAAATAAGGTAACTACTACACACCCACACCTTCCTGCTCTCTCCGTTGGGCTATCAAATGTCTTAAGTATTTTAAAAAAATTTAGTGAATTGATTAAAAACTAAAAGATTTTTAATATCACCAAAACATTTCCAATATACCACCTATAATACAAATTGGGACAAAAATATTAATATTTTAGTAATAGATCCAAAAGGAAAATTTGATAGAAATGAATTTTTTTTTTGGTAAATATTTTTCACAAAGAATAACTACGACACATTTTTAATTAAAAACTTAAGTGAAGTGATAAGTTTTAAAAATAATTATGATTGGAAAAGAAGTAAAAATGTGATTTGAGGAAAAGGTTTAAAATATGATTCAAGTATGATAATTATATAATTTAGAGGACTATTAAGTTTTACTTTTTATCTCACTTAATTATCTCCTCTATCTCACCATAGCAGTTCTCCACCATGTCCACACTCTCGAAGCAACCTCACCACCACCACCTTACCATCATCCTCAACACACGAGCAACACCCACTGGCCACCGTCAGGAGCTATGCCGGTCACTGCACTGCACCTTCGCCGCCACCTCCACCGAAATTAATGGGTTTTATTCACACATCTCGTCGTTGCCCTTCACCACAAATCTGTCAAATTGAAGTCTACCATTCTACCTATTGTCCTAAATCAGTTTTAAATGAATGTCGCATCTATGGAAAAGAAATTTATTATTACTTATGTTCATAAAAACTTGGTGTGTTTCCTTTTTAACATTTATTTTATGATTTTGTTTCTTCAACATTTTAATAGATAAAGTCAAATATTTTATATATAAATTATACATTAATGTTTCTAGTTTCTAAATATTTTTGTTTGAAATTTTTTAATGAATTCTTTCTAATAATAATTTGATACTATGATTTGTAAATTATGCAAATTTTGGTTGTTACGCGTTTTATTTAAATGAGGATAATATTTGTATAGTTCCCGCCACCCCTAACTCTGAATCCTGGCTTCGCCACTGACTGCACCTTCGCCACGACCTCCACCGATTTAATGGGTCTTATTCACACATCTCGTTGTTGCCCTTCACCACAAATCTGTCAAATTGCATCTCTGTCACAATCCTTCCAACTTGCGGCCCATGTGCCTAGATTTCCGCTTGTTCGGCCGCCCTTTGGCTCCTCCGCTCGCCATTTTCCAATTGGTTGTTGTACTTGCAATGATAGACACGGCGGTGGTGGGGAGGCAATAATGCTCTTGATGGTGACGAAAGTGTGGCTTTATGGATGTCTTTTAATTCCGTTTCTTTCTTTATTTTAAATTTATAATTAATTATAATTCTTCCATTGCACAATGTTTTAGCCAAAATATAAAAAAATAATTGAGCCATGGGTGACTTGCAGGAAGAGAGAGAAAGTTGAGAAAGAGAGAAAGAGATGAAGAAGAGATGAAGCGTGAGAGTAGTTATGCAGAATAGAGACTCCTTGTTTCAAAAATAAAAGGAGTACTATTAATTAGCTAGTGCCACGTGGCACATTAGTGTCATAAAGTGATAATTATTTATTGGTTTATGGGGAATCAATTACATTTTTTAAGAAAATCTATTAATTTATCTGTGAACACATCAGATCCAACGGTTAGGAAAATTCTAGAAGGTAATTTGACGAAAACACCACCTAGAGTATCCTGCTTTATATATACATAATAGGATTTTATACTCACTTTGTAATTTATCCCATCGAATTTGATACATTTTTTTAGTATTTAATATATAATTTATTTCGGCCAACATTATGGTATAAAAAGTTAAATAGTACTCCCTTCATCCAAAAAACGGCATGGTCAAGGCAGGGATGAGCGACAGCTTTCCCTGCCTGACGAAGTGAATTGTTGGTTTCCGGATAATCGAGGTCTGAGGTTCCCCCTGATTATTCGGTTGCCACAAGGAACCTGAGTTCATTGGTTATTGGCTCTTGCGTGCAGATGGTTTTGGGTGGTGATTGGGCAGGTGTCGCTCTCTGGCTGTGTTTCTCTTTCAGGTTTCTTTGTAGGGTTCAAGCTCTTAATAGTCCACGTTCAGTGGAGTTGTGGGAGGTGGTCAGTAGCCTCGTGTGCAAACGTCTATGCTGCGGAAAGATTCATGTTTCAATCCAATTGACATTTTGAAGAGAGCTGTGACTAGAGGCTTTACGTGACGCTCTTTATCCTTTATCATTCGCATAATTGGTTTTGTTTTCCATGTTCCTGCTATCTTTTATGGTGTTTGTTTCAAGTACTCTAGGTTGTTGCTCTTCTTATTTTTACCTTCTAGTCTTAAGCTATTTGCTTATTAGGTTTGTTTATGCTCACCTCAGGTTAAGAGCTAGTTTATCTGTAGCGACGTGGTTTTTGACAAGGAGTCGCCACCAATCTTTTTCCTAGGTCGATTGGAAACCTGAAAATGGTCTACGAGAGATCTGGAATCGTTTGTCAGTTACGTACAAAAATGGTTAATTTTCGTACGCCCAAAAATTGGTACCACGGGTTCTTTTAGAAATTTTGCTTGATTTTAAAATATAAAGACAAAAACAAATAAAAACAAATAACCACACTAAAAGACAATAAAAGAAAAGATTTCTAGTAATTTACATAGCTAATAAAACTCAAAATATCTAAAAAATAAAATAAAAATAATTTATATCGACATAATAACAAAAATATTAACTAAGATAAAAAAAAGGTTTAGGCCTAGTGCCCAAACTGTTAGTTTTGAAACTTGTTGATGGCTTTCCGGCAAACAAGAGACTGTTAGTGGCTTGAACGAAATCTTAAAAGGGCTTAGGGATCTAAGTGAGTTAAGGGGAAAAGGTGGGGGATTAAAAGAAGAAGGGAATAAAAGAAATAATAGGAAAGAGAAAAAAAAAACAAAAAACAATAACAAAAACAATCTTACCTGCAGCAGCAAGTGACGAAGGAGGAGGTGAAGAACTGGAGCAGCTCGGGTTCTGTCTTCCGGGCGGCTTCGGCGGCGAAGGACGACAGGGATCGACGGTTCGGCGGACGGCGAGGCGAGTGGAGGTGGCCGGAGCTCGAACGGACGTCTACGGCGGCGGATAGAACCGGGTCGTGCAGCGTGTCGATTTTGGGTCGAAAGGATCCGGTTCTTCAGGGGAGGCTGGCGCTCCTTGGCGGTGGGGACGGGTCGGAAATGGCGCGGCGGAGGCAGGGGACTCGACCGGCGGTGGTGGTGAGACGAGTTACGGCCCGGAGTGTCGCACTCGAACGTGTTGGGTCACAAAACGGGTCGGCGGGTCACGGCGATTTTCTCCTCTTTTCGGCGACGTCCGGCGGAGAGAATGGTACCGTTGAGTTGCTGGAGGTGCGCCGATTCTGGGGGTCTGGTTGGTGGCGGTTGGAGGAGAAGATGGAAGGAGTTGGATGGTGGTGCAACTTTGGACGAAAACAAGAACAACAGAAGCAGCTTTCGTTTCTTTTTTTTCTTGCTCAGCTTTTGATTGTGAATTGGTGAGTTTGATTGCAAGATGGCTGATGGAGGCTGCTATAGACTGAAGTGTTAAGGCTGGAGCTGGTTCTGTGGCAAGATGCAGAAGCGAAGGAGAAGGAAGAAGACTTGCGTTGTTGTTCTTTTCTCTGTTTTTTTTTGGATTGCCGCTCTTCCTCCCTTTGTTCTGATTTAGGTTCAATTTATAGCCAAATCCAAAAACTTAAGCATTGATTTACACATTAGATAGATCCATGTTTTTGTTCATTGGTGTAAAGGGAGTGGTTCAAGTTACCTAGACTCATCATCAGCATATTTCAAGGAGAAGACTTGCAGCATAAATTCAAGGAGAAGCAGATTTGAAGCAAGCAAGCGCACGCCTTCCTGATTTCCTTCCTATCTTTTTTTTTTAATTTTTTTTATTTCTTTTTTTTCAATTTTTTTGTTAATTAAACATAACACATTAAAATTATAAAAAAGAAACGAAAACACATAAAACAATAAAAATGATAGAAATGTGTAAATTAACGAAAGTAATAAAAATACGCGAAAATGACAAAAATCACATAAAATGTCAAAAAATACGTAAAATAATGCAAACGAGTAAAATCACATAAAATAATGACCAAAATCACATAAAAATGAAAAATACGAAAAAAATCAAAATTACGAACTAGATTTTAGTAGTCCGGACAAAAATCGAGTGTCAACATTATCGTTCAGGGTTTTGTCCCTGCTTAAGTTGTTTTCTGCATTAGCCACTTGAAATTGATTGAATTCATTTCCCCTATAAAAAAGAAACGTAACAGTTGACTTTTGATATCAATTTAACTTCAATTTATTTATATTTTTGTTAGAACAGAAAAAATATAAAATATATATATTATAAAGTTAAGATATCAAATTTTTAGTTGTATAAAAAAGGTTTAAATTTATAATTTAAAATGATATAGAAATAAAACCATTGATTAAATGATGAACAATAAGTGTTGCATAACTTTTGGGACAACGAAGGGAGTAGTATTCCATATGTATATGATAATTTGATGTATCTACTTTTTAAATATATTTTTTAAGAATTCTCTTGTCAAACATTAGAGTCAAACGTCTAAGTTTTGTTCAGACGGAGAGAGTTTATTTTTTTTTCCTAATAAAACTGAAACGTTTTCATTTCAGAATTTTGTTTTCACATAAATCTTACTTTATTACCTTCAATTTATTTTTCCACTCTTACTTTTATCTGGAAAGTGAAAAGATTGAAGGATCATTAAAAAGGGAAAATTTCTGGAAGACGAGAGTTTATCAAGTCAAAAGAAAAAAAAATGAAGAAGAACGAGAAGTTCTACTACGGCGGTTGACGAGTGAGTGGAAGTCAAATCCAAAGTACACAAGTGAGTGGCAGCAAGCAACACGGATTAATCTTAATTTTGGGGTATTAACAGGCCCTTCACTGCCACATTGTGGTTGGGATGCCAGTGATGCGGGTTTCCTTCTATATATGCAGTGACGGATCCAAGATTTTTATAAAAGGGGTTCATTTATATTTTATAATGTATATTACTTTCTCTGCCTAATTTTTTTTTAACATTTTAAGTTGACACGGGCATAAAGTTAGAATTTGGACTTTTGATTTCTCTATTTTACCATTTCTTTATATTGTATAATGTTTGAGACACATAAACTAAAAATAAATACCAAAATAATTCAACTATAAGAACGAATCGTCCAATAAAAAAATCAAATAGTTAGAAAATTTAAGAGAAGAAACATATTTGGAAAATAAATATACAAATATTGACTATATTTAAATATTTATAAGACGTCACTTAGTGTTGTAAAGCTTTTAGAACCAATGAAATATAAATATATAAATAAAATCTAAATTATAGGGGTCAATTACAATTTTTATGAGATTTTATCCGTAAATTATACATCATATACACACTCTTCAGAAAAAGAGGGTCCATATACCCCCCTTCATTACACATAGGTCAGCCCCCTGCATATATGAAATATATGCCAAACAAACGTAAGCATGTATAAAAAAATGTTAAAACTTGAAGTCCCCAATTGTAATTCATGTTTTATGTTGATTTCAAAACATATATTATAATTGTTTATTTTGTCTTTGAGCATGCCAATATTTTTCAGTGGTGTTGCAAAGCCTATGCTTAATTTCACATATATAATCACCTCTTCATTTTGGTGATGGATGAACTTACAAAGTCCATCCAAGATGATGTTCCTTGGTGCATGCTTTTCACTGATGACATAGTCATGGTAGATTAAACCAAAGAATGGGTAAATCAGAAATTAGAAAAATGGAGAAATGCTTTAGAATCTAAAGGATTTAGAATAAGTATAGCTAAAATGGAGTATATGGAGTGTAACTTTAGCAGACACATGAGTGGAGAAGCCGGTAGAGTTGCACTAGAGGACCAGTAGCTCCCCAAATGCAACTCTTTTAAATATTTAGGTTCTATTATCCAAAATGATGGAAATTTTGAGGAATATGTCAACCATCGGATAAGTGCAGGGTGGATAAAATTGAGAGGTGCTACTGGGGTGTTACTCGGTAAAAAAATCCCGTTGAAGTTAAAAGAAAAGTTTTATAGGACAGCTATCAGACTAGCGATGTTATATGGCACTCAGTGTTGGGCAGCGAAAACACAATATATAAGCAAAATGAATGTCACGGAGATGCGAATGCTTTGATGGATGAGTGGACATACCTTGAGAGATAGATTATGAAATGAGAACATTCAATGAAGATAAAATTAGAGAAACTCGACTTAGATGGTTTGGGCATGTATGAAGAAGACCATTAGATGCGCTAGTATGTAAAACCGATAGGTTAGATTTAGGAGAGTTTAAACGAGTTAAGAGAAGGTCTAAACTTACATGGGTAAGTCTAGACTGTCTAGTTGAGAGAGATCTTAGGCTACTAGAACTGCCGAATGACCTCTTAACAAACAGAGCAGAATGGAAACGCATGATTCATGTAGTCGACCCCAACAAGTTGGGATTAAGGCTCAATTGATTGATATGTTTTTTCTCTTTCCAATTGGGTGCTAATATTTCATTTGACGTCTTTGTTTCAAATTCACGTTACCTTGTTCCCCAATTTTTATTTTTCTAAAAAATAATAATTTCAGTTTAAATATTTTAATGTTTTTATATCATTTTATAATCTCATTTTTTCCTATATATTTTTTTCACTAATATATGTTGAATGTAAAAACAACGATTGTAGGGAAAAGATACATCTAATTGAAAGAGATTATATCAAAATGAGGCTAAACAATGCATATTGCATAAGCTTAGATTACAAGAAAGAGTACACTACTACCCCTACAATTTGAACGAAACCAAGAGTAATCTCGATCATCATCTAGCTAATCATCAACAATTGAAGGTAGATGCATATTTTTTAGTTTTGTGAATCATTTGCAACAAGAGCAGATAGTTGTATGGCATGTAGGAGGCATCGTCATGATCTTCCTGCTATTATCAGTAAACTCAGGATCCAAATGGATGAGATGCAAACACTGTGGAGGTTCATCGAACTTTATATCCAACTCCTCCAAAATTCTCTTCAGTTCTATGACTAGATTAGTTCTTCGCTTGTTCTTCTCTCCAAATTCTTGGAAGTTCATAGTGTGGTTGCAATATAAAACCATCTTTATTGTATTAATGTTCTCAATGGCCTGAACTACCACACTGTGATTGGGATGCCAATGTTGCGGGTTTCCTTCCAAATATCTGCCAAACAAATACTCCTATTTATATAAGAACAAACTTGATATGAATCATGCATATTTTATGATGATTTTCAAAACGATGATGATCATGTAATATTTGGTTGAACAAGAGATCAAAGTTAGGTGAACATATATAGTAGTACTTGTTTATTTTCTCTTTCAACATGCCAAGTTTCTCCACTGGTGTTGCAAAGGCTATGTTGAAGTCCACAGTATCACCCATATCTGGACTTCTGTAGTAGTTGCTGATTGCCTTTGTGGCCAAAACTGAATTGGGGTAATACACTTTTTCATTGTCTAACTTCAGGAACACTGTTGTTAGAATATTCATCTCTTCAACCATCAGCTGCCAAATGATTAAAAAAGACAGAAAAGTCAAATTCTTCCATAAAATGATGATGATTATATAATATTAATGATAAATTATCACCTGAACACCATCAATAACACATAGGTCACCAACATCAAATGGATGCATGACGAAGACAAATATGATGGCTTCAAATATAGTCTTGCAGGTGTTACCAAAGATGAATGCTACCACAACAAGCTGAGATGAGAGGAATACAAGGACTTTTGTTGTAGCAATTTCCATTAGCAGAAGCCAGATGAGAACAGAGATAACTATAAGGATGGCAGTAACCAGCTTGCTCAATTGCTTCACAGCAGTTTTGGCATCAGTCAAAGCATGAGCCAGTGCTCTGCGATCCTTGTACACCTTAATCTGCACACATGAATTTCAATCTATCTCACCAAATTACAAAAGGAAAGTTTTAAACTTTAAACAACAAAGCCTCTAGTTAGAACATTACCACCCAATTTGTAAGAGATTTCCTGTCAATCTTCCCCATGTCCTCTCCTTCAAGTAATGGGAATACAAGGTCCACCTCCTCCTTTATCATAAACCTTAGGAGATCACCCTCATCAATGTAACTGGCCACAGATTTAAAAAAAGGTTTTTCAAGAAAAGTTAAACAAGTGTTGTTGAAGGCCTAGAGAACATTGCTTCAAGGAGAATAATTAAACTGATGAAATTCATATTACCAGCAACCAGGCTGAACTACGTTTCTGAAAATGTAATATGCAGCAGTAATTGCTTCCATCTCGTTGGTAATTTCTTTATCTGCTTCACAACCTTCACCATAGGCACCGTGATCTAATGTCTTACCAGCCAGACCAGAAGTCATTACAGCATCAACCAGAACCTTCATAGTCCAAGCAGAAACCTTTTCCCTCTTCATCTTGTGGAACTTCCCCATGTCAATTATCTTTTTACCCTTTTTACCACTCCTAAAGCTAAACTTACCCACACTTGGGGAACGACCAAGCATTTCAGCCTGTGCTACAAGTGGAGGCCCAGAGAAAGTCTGTAGCACATATTGATGTAAAATTGATTCTTGTATCCTATCGAAGAACTTTTGCATGTGAAAACTGGAAGCCAGGATCTTTAAAAGCAGAGTCTTCACCAACCACAAAAAGACCGCAATTTGAACAGATACAAGAGTCCAAGTAACCTTATCAAGAACCTTTGTGGCTGTTTTTGACCTCTCAACCTCATTCACGCGGAACAGAAGAACCCATGTAAGCTGAACAAGAGCTATCCAAATGAATACCTGAACACTTTTCTTCAAACCGTGCACAAAGTAAAGAACTTTCTTTCTGAGGAAGAAGTTCTTCTCAATCATAAAAACTACCAAGCGCATAAACCAACGAGTAAGCAATATGCCAGAAAATAGAGCCATCACAAGAACAATCCATCTCCAAAGTTGCAGGCTCCAAATCATAACGTTTTCTAAGCTTGGAATAGTTAAAGCAGCAACTAAGAGGCCTAAAATCCAAGTGAACACCACTGACTCAAGCAATACCTTAGTTCCCACGCATTCACGCTTCCCCTTTTGCTCTTCAACTTTCTTTATGATCTCCATTTCTTCTTCTTCTTCCTCTTCTCCATGAGGACCTGGAGATGGCAATAAAGATGTTTTGACAGTAACATGGTGTTGCAAAGGCTCGATAGGTAATTCTTCAAGTACAATGGCATCAAGAGGGGAGGGTTGTTCCCCAAACCTTGACTTAGGTTTGGTGTACACTGACCGAACCACCGACTTGGTTCGACTAAGCGTCTCGTTTGAGGTTGGTATTTTGGGGGGCTTACTTGGACTGGATCTTGTAATCTCCGGTGACTCTTGCCGGAAAGCTTCTCCAAGAGAAGGCACTTTCGTTGGTTCCACGCCGGAAACTGTGATGAACACTTCTCCGGCCGCATTTCCGGTTTTCTTATTCTCCACCATGGATGGTTATGATCTCGGCAGTCCTAGCTAGGAATATCTCACTTGTTTGCTTCTTCAAACCCTGCGAACCGTAAAGAAAAAGTAAAAAAATAAGGAAACTTTTCACAATATTTAAAGAAGGCGGACAGTATTTTGGTCCAACCCGGGTTGGACAAAACTCCTCCAACCTCATACGTGTCATATTATTATTGATTGTTACCATTACTGTTTTCCTACAACCCGGGTTGTAGGAAAATATTTTCCGGAAGTGTAGTATTTGATTAGAGTGAATTGAGGCTAAATATCGGTCAATATTAATATTTGATGCACCGGCGGTGGAAAAATTTTTCTTCACCATCACCTTTTTATGGATAAAAGGTCTCATAAATTTATTATTAAACCATTATTTAAAATGGGGATCCACATAATTATTTTCATAAAAAAGTGATGATGGAAAAAAAAATCCACGCTTTAAATAGTAATCCCAGTTAATTTAAGGAATTGGTGGAAAAGAAACAAAACATTTAAAACATAAGAAATTATCCTATGGATCCAATCTGCATGAACATTTTAATCGAAACTTTTTATCCAACATCGAGCATGCTGGAAACTCCTTTCAATAGCTACTTGAGAATCTTGCTGTGCAGGACGAGACAAATTGTTCTTTCATTGCCAACCACAAGCACTGCTGGATCTAGAGGAAAGTTTTGCTCAGAAAAATTTGTATTTTTAAAAAATGAATGTGATATTTATGAGAAGAAAATTGTAATGAAAATTAGACTTTGAATTAATATTTTGGAATAAAAAAGTTAGATATATAAATTCGTGTTAATATTTCGGAATTACAGTTGTGTTTATTTTTTAGAAAATTAAATGATAGGCTAACTATCCAAGATAATTAAACAAATCAACTGGATTAACTAATTAAAAAGTACTGTTAACACTTCAAAGTGGTTCTAGCTAAAAAAATTGAGATAAAACTATAGAAATGATTTTAAAAAAGGAGTTAAAATTAATTATATGCGCTATATCTAAAAAACAAATCAACATAATTTAGAACAGCATATTAAAAAAATATTAAATAATTAAATAAAAATGTTTACGCTGAAATATTTAAACAGTTATTGAGCTAATTAATTAGTAACACGAGATAAAATGACGTAGGGACTGAAGTGGAGTTTTACTAAGATTTGGTTGGTTGACAGTGACTCTTCTCCGCGACGTAACTGCAGCGACGGGCTGACCTGCGATGAAGCTGTACGGCGGTGTAGACGGCAGGAAAAAGCCTCCAGCGACTGGGGCGGCCGGGGCAGGCTTGAGCGACCTCCGGCGCCCTGTTTTGGGCCGAGTACAGTACAGATGCACAAGTCTCCTCCGACGTGGGACGAGACGTGCGGAGGAGCTAGCTACAACATGAAGAGAAGATATATGGAAGGCTAGTTACTGATAATTAATTAATTAAGATGATGAGCGGTAGGATGGATGAATGGATGGATATTTATAGATAGGGAGAGAATCTAACTTTTTTGTTTGGCAAAGTTACTTGGGAAATTATCATTTAGCCCTTAAACTTTGATATAATTTTCACTTTATCTCCACATTTTTAGAATTCTCTCCTTTTTCTTTGAGATTTCATGAAATATAAAAAAATCTCCCTCGAGATGACTTCCGTTAATAAATCCACAAAGTTAAGAGTAATTATTCTTCAATCCACTAATTAGTGTCGCACATTTTGATTTCCACTAGCAGCCTAACAATCGAAAAGGCCTTCGCTGCTGTGATCTGCTCCGACGAGTTGCAGCTGGAATATGCCTCCTTGGCTTCGTCGTACATCCAGACTAGCAAGTCGCAGATTTGGAATCGCTGTTGCTCGAGTCAGACTCGGAGGACGGGCTGCAATGCTCCATGCTTGCCGCCGACAGGGATTTCTTTGGCCTCCACGGAGTTGCATGCGAAGCGCCAAGACTGCCATGGAGAAGGTGACAACGAGCTTTACGAGCAGTGAAGGATAGGAAACCATTGGGTGAGTTAACCAAGTGAGTGGCTAAGAAGGCGAGCTGAGTCAGTGAGTCAGTGAGTTAGTAGTAAGAAGGCTTTAGTTCTATGGATGGCCGTGGATTTGATTTGATTTATATATTGACCCGTAGGCAGAGAGGATACAGGGAGATGGTTAGACTGTAACGGATTAAAAAAAAAGGTTTGAGTATAATTGTTAGGATTAAAAAAATTAAGGATTTGAATTTTTTTAATTAGACTTAAAATCTAATAGATTTTTTAACGAAAATTATACTTTAGTTGAGTTTTGTGTATTTTACGAAACCTGAGGGGGGAAAGAAGGAATTCAAAAAATACGAGGTACAAAGTGAAAATTGTACTAAATCTCGGGGGTAAATGACAATTTCTCAAAATTACTACTTTATAGGCTTAGCTGGCTACTAATTATTGTCTCATATTTTTATAAAAAAATTATTCAATTAGTTCTAAATGAATTGTCATTTTGTTTTTATTCATTTTTTTTGTAATTTTCAAACATTTGGGATCGAGGTATTATATATTATTATCTCAGTTTTGAAAAATTCAAAATTGTATTCTTTTTTGGTTTGTTTTAAAAAAATTTGATGGTTTCCTTCAAAAAATATATCATTATTATCTTTTAACCTTAACTTTTCCTTTTCATTCAAGAATTTACTTTTATTTTTTATGACAATTTTACTTATTACTCTTAAATTTTCAACTTTCTTAAATTTCGTGATGGTGGATCAAATGCTTACAACGTTTTGAGATAGAAAGAGGTAGTAGTATATACGGTTTCTGAGCGTGTGTGTGTGTGTATATACTGTATCGCCGTGTAGCTAGGTAGCTAGCAAGCCGTAATTAATCTTGCTTACAGTATCTAGCTAGCGCCGCTCCGTTATATATATCCCGACTCCGCACCGTAGACCACCTGGAGCAAGTGGCAGTTGAGCTGACGAGCTGAACTAGGCGGTTGACTCGATGCTGCTCAGCGGCGTGGTCACCATGCACCAACAGACCTGAAGCAGCTGGACGGACGGGCTCGACGCGTAGCCGGACAGCCGTAGCCATAGCTGCACCCAAGTGTCTGTCGGGTACTGGCCTCCGTCGAAAATTATTGAAGGTGGAGTGAGAAGAACAAAGTGAAGTTTGGTTGTTTGCACCGGTGGGGTCCGTGCTCGTGTGAGAGAGAAATTAAAAGCAAAAAACAAATTATTTTGATTGGAGAGAGAGAGAGAATTGCGTTTTTTTTGTTCAATTTCTTGTTTTCTTGTTTTTTTTTTGTCTTCAACCTTGTCTTCATCAAAGTTAGTTCAATTTTATTGTTTTAAAATTTAATATTTAAATTAAGTTTTAATAAAGAAACTAAATTCAGAAAAAATATATTTAAAATTTTTAAATTTGAATTATGATATATATATATAAAATATTTAATTTTTAATGCCTACACATTTATGAAAAAAATTATTGATTAAATACAATGAAACTGTCAAAACAAATTAGTTAACTTTTGACTTAGGAGTAAGCATTTTTCATGAAAGTATAATATTTACTTATTAGAAATTTCGTAAACTTTCATATCATCATTATTAAAATTTGACAGATTTAGGATTTATAATTATAGATGATTACGACTAAATAATTTTATAATTTTATTATCGTACATGTGAAAATATCATGCAATCATTTTGAAATATGAGACAATCTCAGTATGAAATGAAACGCGCTAGCGGCCGCCTAAAAATATCTTACCATGCATATAAAAATATCAGATAATTAATATGAAAAATTAATTACTCACGTAGCTTTTTCCACAAAATTTTATTTTTCTCCGAAGACACTACCCTACCGAGTTTTTTTTATTACTCACATAGGTGATAATCACTTATGCGATTCATAGCTCACTACCATATAGATAAAGCCCAAACCAATTTCAAAAATTGATGGACAATTATACCCTTCAGTAAACATTCCTCTTGCATCGAGTCTGAAGCCTCTCTCCTATTCGACGCTTCGCACTGCTTCTCATTGCAATGGCCGCCGCTTCTTCATCCATTCCGGTGACGGAGCTCTGAATCTCCAACCGGTATCTCTATGATTTGTTCATTTCGGTAATAATAGATGTAGAATCTACTTATCATCTCTGATTCGTCAATCTTTGCAGATATCAAGCTCTCTTCTTCTACCTTCAACGATTGGCTTCTCTAAACCAGACGCGATGCTCCAGATGTTTCCCGAGCAACCACCGCGTAACATCTCCATATTGCTCACGTTAACTTCTCCGATCGTGTGTGCGGTGGTCGGATCATGGCCGTCCACTATTGGCACTTCCTTCGCCAAATCGCTCGAACAATTCTCGTCGTTTTAGTGACTATCGGAATCGCTCGTCTTCTCTTTCTCACAAGTTTCGGTAATTTTGATCTCTCCTCTGCAGTTTCGATTTACTTTATATCTGTCTCTTATCTTTGTGCAAGAAGCTCATTCCAGATAACGATTATGTTTAGATATTACAGTTGCTATTGCCTGCTCTTCTCTTCACAGTCATTCGCTTCTGTAGATGAAGTGTTCTTGATTTGCAGGTTTGCTTGCTAGGCACTTCACCTCCATCTATCGTCAGGTACTCAACACAATTCTTGGCTCTGTCATCATAGATCAACCATTATTTTTGGTTGTCTGTTATTTATTGCTGAAGTATATGCTCTGGTTGGTCATTTGTTTGTGCTTCTTATTCATTCAGTTCAGCCTCTAATTTTTTCCTTCTTTTATTTCTTTTTTGCATTTGGTGAAAACTTTCAACATTACAAGTTAATATTGAGGTAAATGTACACTATCCATCATTGAAGTGTCAAGTTTTAGAATATGATCTGTCAAGTAAGTTCACCATAAAAATTGCTTCAGATGACATCATACTAAAAATGATGAAATAGCATCAAACTAATCACATAATGCTCAAATGTTTCTCAATTTAAATTGGTGATAATATTTTGTTTAGAGATTGGTTTAGTTTCTTTTATTTTTACTGTTTAGAATAGTATTTTGGGAAATATCTACTATCCATCATTGAAGTGTCTAGCAGTCGAATTAGATATGTCAAGTAAGTTTACCACTAAAGTTTCTTCAATTGACATCAAACTGGAAATGATGAGATAGCATTAAACTAATCACATAATGCTTTAATGTCGAGCTACTCGTTTGAGATTGAATCTTGCCTGTTTGATCTGTTTTCCATTTGATTGTTTATTTTGTCTCTTGTTTTTAACCGTTTGACATTAAATAGCTGAAGCTGCTATAGTGGAACCTTGCAACTTACTGTCAAATAGCAACTTCAACGTATTAGCAAGCATTCATCGAGTTAATCTTGCTTATCTTTACACATTTTCATGCTCTTGTTTTAGTTGTACGTTGTAGCTGGATTAATCTTGCTCCTTTTGTTTTGTGTAGCTAGTTGTCTTCTTATGCATAATTATCGGTGTTAAGGGTACAATGGTTGGCTTAAGTAAGTTTAGTGGTCTGAATGTTACCACCACGTGTAAGAACATAAATTAGCTAAGTTTCTCTGAGTCTAGCACTAGCATCAATCTTTTCTTGTCTTATTATTACTTATGGAGTAAATTCCGCTGGCAATCCCGCTAAAAATAATTATTGTCATGTTTTGGTCCTATTTTAAAAACTTGTCATGTTTTGGTCCTATCTAAGGGTTCACTATCCTATTTTGATCCTTTCCGTCCATTGGTGTCGTTAATCTTGACGGATCTCTGTGAAAGGTTGATGAAATTATCAAAAAAAAGTTGATAAATCCGGATGAATTCAACCAAAACCCAGAATGCCCAAAATCTAGCGGCCTAGGAAGAGCAAGCGGCGGTGGTGATAGTGGGAGAGAGGCGTCGGTGGGAAGAAGAAGAAGAAGAAAACAACAAAAAAAAAAGAGAAGAAAACAAAAGAAGAAGAATAAGAAGAAGAAGAAGAGGAGGAGGAGGAAGAGGAGAAAACATGAAAAGAAGAAGAAGGCGGAAGAAGGAAAAAAGGAGGAAAGAAAATATGATGATGAAGAAGGCGGAGGAGAGAACATAAAAAGAGATTTTGCCGAGGCCTTACCGCACACAAGACCGCGATAAAATGTTTTACAGCGGCCTTTACAGCGCACAGGGTTGCGGTAAAGTGGAAGCGTCATTTTACCACTGGCAGCTGTTTACCGCAGCCTGTCCCCCGGTAAAGGCCGCGGTAAAACTTGCTCCCCCCCTCGTAGTGTCACCTATTAGAATTTTATATGTCATGTATGTATCAAATGTGTCTAGAACCAACATGTTAATGTGTCAAACATTACCATTCTTTTCCCTGAATGTGAGAACTGTGCATCATAATATCAATAAGTGTCAAATATATTTCTTAAAATTGTCAGATCACAACCCCTAAACTTGATATCTTTGATCTTTAGGATTTTCTGATATAATTTGCAATAGAATTGTCCATATATTAACTGAAATTCTGGTAAAAAATCGGCGTTTCCGAAATGTCTCTGTATGAATTGTCAATTGGATACTCAAAAAATTTCACTTACACATACCAATGATCCGCAAATTAGGGTAGCAAACATTTAAACTAATAAAATTCTCATTTTAGCAATCATTTTTTTATTCATACTAAACACATGTAAAAGAAATTCGTGCTCTTGCTATATATACTTGGAGTTTTCTCTGAACGTGAAAACTGTGTCACAATTTTAAGAAGTGTAAACATGCTTCTTAATTAAAACTCTAACTTATACAGTTCCTGAAACAAAACATATGGATGGAATGGAACTAGCTCCTTTGATATCCCGCAAGTGACAAACACAATGTAAGACTGCCAAGCATTCGTAAACGTAATTGTCTTGTTTGGACCAGGTTAAATCTATTCAAGCATTCGTGGAATGCTATTCATGTTGCTCAAATGGCAGACTGTAATTGCCTTGTTTGGACCAGGTTCTATGTTCAAAAACACAATTACTACCAAGAACACAATAAACATACAAGAGCAAAAATAAATAAATAAATTCTTCTTAATGAAAAAAATTTAGTGGAGCGTACAAGTATTAGTTTGACGAAGGAAATATATTTTTTTTCCTACTGAAATTGAAAAGTTTTCATTTTAGAATTTCGTTTACATAAATCTTACTTTATTACCTTCCATTTGTTTTTCCACTCAAAAGAGTAATTTTATCGAATTTGCTGAAGGGGAGGCAACCAACCACCACGACGAAGTAGGTGGGCTACACGAATTTGCTGATAGGGCCTTGCAGGCAGGAATTGGCACGCAACCACCACGACGAAGTAGGTGGGCTACACAAGGTCCTCCTGCCGGTATAGCCTCAAAGCCCAGTTTGCAAAACCCTGTAAAGTACTACGGTCTAGGAGGAAATAGATAGATAGATAGATACAGGACAACAATTGGGCCGGCCAATCAATGTCAAAACACCACCGTTTCTTACATGATGAAAATACAGAGGTGGAAATAAGTAGTACAATTTTACTCCATATATGTATGTACCCCTAAATTTTTGAAATAAGTCAAAAGGGTTCGTAGGACATACTAGTATTATTTATTTGTGGCTTTAGCATGCACCCAAAAGAAATTGGAGGACGGTCGGTAACCGAATGCCGTGAAGAAACGAAACGAAATTGTAGAGAAGAGGAGAGGAGAGGAGAGGAGAGAAAGCAAAAGGCAGCAAAAGCAGAGGAAGAGGAGGACTGACTGTGAGTCTCATTATTAATTGCCTTTGTCACCTTTCCCTTTTAGCATAGCATCACAATATTATTATTATTATTATTATTATTATTATTATTATTATTATTATTATTATTATTATTATTATTATTATTATTATTATTATTATTATTATTATTATTATTATTATTATTATTATTATTATAAGCCTTTGTTGAAGTTGCTTCGCATCACGATCTCGAATCTTCCCTTCCCTTCTCTTTAATTTTGCAACTTCTTTTCCTCCCTTTGTTTTCTCAGCACTCTACTCTACTCTACTCTACTCTACTCTACTCTACTCTACTCTCTCTCTCTCTCTCTCACTTCCCTCCCTAGTCCCTTCCCTCAAATCTGATCGCGATCAACCATTTTTCACGACTGCCACCCCACCTCCATCTTTTTCTTTCCACCAAAAACTTTACATTCTTTTCCTCGTCAGATCAGATCGGATTCATCAAGCATCACAAAAGACCATGCCTCTCTCTCTCTCTCATTGGGTGGGTTGGGACCATTACTCCACCCACCTCACCAAAACCTGTAAATATCTCTTCATCTTGGACTTCAACTCTACCTACGTGAATGAGACACTCCTACCCAATGCACATAATTATGTATGCTTTAATTTTCTCTACTTTCCTTTTTTGGAGTCTTAAAACAGCATATTATACTAATTAAGAAGAAGATGCAATTAAACTATAATGTGCATTACAGTTCAGGAAATATGGAAGAAATTAGCGTGCCTTGTTTAATGGCTATTAATGTCGGTCATATAAACTCATGCATGATGAAACTGTGATTTGTCGAAACTCAGTGTTACGGTTACCGGCATAACGAATAATGACAGCTATCAAAGCTTCTAATAAAAACGCCATTCAACTAGTGTAATTGACCCATTTCTACACCCACAGTTTAACGAGTTGTGTTTATACCATTGTCTCTCTCCCTACGTTACATGATACTACAGTACACCATTAGAAAATGGCTCGATTTTGATCTAAACGAGTAGTTTCGTACACCGGAAGTTCTTCTCTGTACCTCTCATTCCTGGCCGCAGAGAGATGATCAAGCTCGAACAAGTCCGAACTGGAATAGCTCCATGCATCCTCATCCCCATCTTCATATTCTTCCTCCACCGATTTCCTGTTACTCTTCTGATACTCTCTCAAGAACTCTCTCGCCATTTCCTCCACTCTCTTGCTCTTCTCACTCGCCTTCGTCATACCCTCTTCCTCTCTCCGAATTGGCCGATTCGCCGCCGGTAGTCTCCGCCGCTCTTCTTCCCCCTTCCCGTGCAGTTGTTTGTGACCATATGGCCGTGAGTCTTCGTCGACGATGACGTTCACCGGACAGAACCGGACTGTTCTCTTGACCCCGTTTCGCATTCGCTCCCTTGTCGATGGTGAGTGTTTGCTCAGGCATGATCTGGAGAACGAGGACGCCGACGAGCAAGTGGAGACCTGCTCTGATTTTATCTCTCCGCCGTCGTTACAGCTGGCGATGGAAGGCGAGCTGTTCGAGGATGTCTTCTTGCGATTGTTTCCGGCGGTGAAAAAAGCGTTTAAGAAGTTGGTCAGACGGGTGCCGGGAGACACCGGCGGTCTCACCTTCTTGAGATTGCCGTAAATCTTCATGGCTCTCTCTTTCGACTTGTTCAAGCTCTGTTCAAACGTATGCGTCCTCCCCTGTTCCGAAAACAGAGCACGCCGTTTCTTCTCTGTTTTCTTGTTTTTCTCGGACACATTTGTCTTGATCGGCTTCGGCTTTGAGGGTATAAAACAAGAAGACACTATCGAGTTGGACCCATGGATGGATTCAGTGTCGGACGAAGAGAACACTCCAGAGCTTGAATCAGACGAGCTTGAAGTGGAGCTGAAGCAGAGAAAATCCTGATCCAGCTCTTGCTCGTAACGAAGCCTTCTTTGAAATTCTGTAAAAGCCTCTTTCCTCTCATCCATTTCTTTCCGGGCAGTTGCATTCTGTCTCCATTTCTGGACCAGAGCATCCCGCCGAGAACCCATCATCTGCTGCCGGAAATCTTCTTCTTCTTCTTCTCGCACTGGTTTCTGTCTGTAGCATTTCACGCTCTGTTTCCCTGACATTGCGTCTCTGTGAAACCTCAAATCATCGCGCTTGACATCGCCCTCGTCGATCGAACGGTAGATTTTGTCGAGAAGAGTGGAAGAGAAAGAAGGGTTATCTGTTTGTCGACTACTTCTTCTGTATCTCCCTTCTTCTCTCATCATCAGTGTTGGCTCAAATCTACTCATGGTCTGGCAACTGGGCTGCTCTGCTTCGGGCAAAATGATCAAAATGGGGGGAAAAAGAAAGAAGGGAGAGAGAGAGAGAGAGAGAGAGAGAGACGAAACAGAATGATGAAGAAAGAGAGGTAGAGGCAGAACACAAAAGACTTTTTTGTCTGTAAGGAGCGAATCAAAAGCTGCAAGGAAGGGTACAGATTCCTATCTCACTCACTCACTCACTCACTCACTCTAATTCATAATTGAGAGCCAACTCGATCGCACGCTTGACAAGGACGAAGCAGGAAGCTTATGGGAACAGAGAGCACAGAAAACTGCGAGCGAGAGCTATATAGGGGTTTTCACGCGCGTGTCTCAGACGCGCGTCTGGGCCTAACGACGGACAGCTTGTCAAAATTGTAAATTGGTTGGTTTTGAAAAATTGAAATTTGAGCCGTTGATCTGGTGGAAAAACGGGTCTCGGTTTGTTTGTATCAAGGCGCTGGTCAGAGTGCGGGACCAAGTGTCGGGCAGTGAGTGGGAGGCCGTGCGAGTGTAATTTATGACGGGGTACACCCGATTGCTGCTGCGTAAAGAAACGCTTTTATTTATTTTATTTTCTTAGAAAGGAAAAGTTGGGGGGATGGAGATAATTTTGGATATGAACCGATGAGCAGATTTTGGTTGGGTTGCCTGCCGCTTATCACTCTGCCAATTTTTACTTTTATTCTCTCCGGTATTTGAAAAACAAATTTGTTGCTTAATTTGGGCATGGCACCTAGCTAAAGCATTTATGGTGTGATTAATTGATTTACCCCTATGTTGTTACTTGTTAGTCCTCCCGTTTTTAAATATTTGAATTATTGTCATTTTTATTTCTCCTACTGGCAAGTTTTGGAAAATGTTACATTTCCTGGAACTTTTTTTACAAACTTTTTTCCTTAACTTAATTTTCATTCTTATTAAGTTATTTTTATCTTGCTAAAAGATACAAGTCAATATTACGTTTATAAATAAAATACTATAAAAAAATTTAAAATTACTTCATTTGTCTCGTTTTTTATATAGGAAATCGATCAATTATATTAATAATCAGGAATAGTAACAACCAAATATCAAAGCGGTATAATATCTAAAGAACCAGAAAGCAAAGAAACACCTATGCCAAGGAGAAATAAAAGATGAAGAAGAAATATCGAAACGATCGCTGCAACGAACAACCGACTATCCAGGAACAAAACTAAAGGTTGTGTCTCGCACTAATGAGCAACCACCACCAGATGAAAGCACCGATAAACTGTACTAATCCACCATGAGATTTTAAATAGATGATAACCACAAACAACATCTTCAGGACAGGCGCATACATATAAACAGCTCCAAGTCAAAAGATGAGCAAAATGATGTCTCAACCTTGCGAGGGTACCATGTGCAACACTTAGTGATAACTTCAGCCAGCGATAAATATAAACCACACGCGCCCAAAACCAAAGAAACATCAATCAGACCATACTAGTCGGGATCAATTCAACAACAGTGATGAACGGGAAGATCCGAAACCCCGCCACCGAAACCAAGCGACTCATCCCCGTTGACAGGGCGACACGTCGCTCCACCCTGTCGAGACACCTCCAACACCTATCAAAAACCACTCAGAAGCCACGACCTTCTTACCCAACCAACACACACGGACCAACCAATCATCACTTGAGACAAAGCCAGCCCAAATAGAGGCTACCGACAGCATCAGTAGATGCCACGCAACAACCCCGCCATCTGGCCAAGCTAACATTCCCGTCAGTGCAAGGGCAGAGGCAGAATGGAGCCCCCAAGCACCGCCGTGAAGCCCAACTCGCGAGAACCCCACCAACCGCCCGCCACCAGAAGCACCCCGCTACAGCGAATCAGAGAAACGCCATAAAACGTGGCCCGTCCCAAGCTCCAGTGCCAACCGATCTAAATACGGCCATCCCACACCGTTATCATCAGAGGCAGACGGCCTCCGGCAAAGCCTCGCATATCCAGAGGAAAGAAGCTCGACGCGACATCGCAATGACCAGAGGCGAACCACCGGATGCGGCAACGCTGCGCGAGAGAAAAAAACACCACGTGAGTCGAACTCAGCACCGATGACATTGAGGTGCGGCACAATACGGCAAAAAAGGAGCCTCGTGCTCCAAGAGGAGGCTGACGGCGCATGAGAAAGTTAGGGTTTTCCCTGCACCTAATGGAATTCGGATTCTTCCGTCTCTTTTTAACTGTTAAGTTCCCTTTTTAGTATTTTTATGTGGTCATATGTGAAAACACATCCTAAATAATTGGAACCATGCATGGTCGTCCACCAATCTTTATTTCTATTCATTTCCTTTTGGCTCTGCACACAATAAGTAATACTCCACATACCCCAAAAATATTAAAATACACTTTTTTCATAATTTAATTTATAATTATAATTAAATATACATCTTTACTAACACATTGAGATCTAAATCTAAATTTTTTATGCATAACTGATAATTTTATATTTAAGGTTTATAAACATCTTTTTAGAAAATTTTATTTTAATAAATAATTAAATTAAATTAAAATTAAATGTTTCAAAAATTAAGGGTGTAAGAAATACTCTTACAAGGCTTTAATCCAGGTCGGACGTAGCTTTAACTCAGCAGGAAAGACAGAGGCTAGCTAGCTAGCACACTTTCCAGTTAGTTGCAATATGCAAATATTCTGATTTTCCTTTTCATGTAAATAACTTAACAATGAGATATGAAAGGGGAACAAAGAATTTTCGAAAATTTAGAAATGGCATGTAAAAGGTTTGGAATTTAAAAGCAATGATAAAATGTGTTAGCTTTTTACCATGATGAGTAATAGTGAGTGGATGGGAGCCTGTAATTTGGCCCAGTAATTATGAATTTACAAGCGCCTAATGAGGCTCCAGATCGTCGGCTAACACTAAAAGATGGAGTAACAACGGTAAAATTTGGTCCATGAAAGCCTCTCCCCGCATTTTGTATTTTTGTTCTAATCGGACCTCATATTCCCCGGTGTTCAGCAAACTCTTTTTCCAAAAAAGAAAAAAATCCAAAATTTTCAGTTTCAATACATTTAATAATTTTAAATCCTCATTTTAATATAAAATAATATTTTTCTCAATTTTTTCTATTCATATCTTATTTATCAATCAAAACATACAATCCTAAATTTTCCAATTTTTTTCTCATTTCACCAAACCACCCATTGTATTTTTGTTCTAAAAATTGTTTCATTCTTACGTGGCTTATGTCCTATCAATTCTAAACTCAATTTATCTGATTCGATCGAATCAGAGAACCAAAGAGTGAAATGTCAAAAACTTATTTTTTGAAAATGCATCTGAACTCTATCTCTCGTTAATCATTACACATCTTTCTTTGGAATAAATATTTAAATTACTCTCCCCATTCATCAAAAATTGAAAAATTTATTTGAAAACTATTAAAAATTATGCTGAACCTCCATCTCTGGGGAGATATCGAGGCTTACCATAAGGTAAGCTACCATAACGGAAGTTCATGGATGGAGGGTAACGGTTGATTGGGAAGTCGGTGGGGAGGGGAGGCAGCACGGCTGGGCATGTGTCAGAGCCGAAAGTGGTTTAAGTTTCCTTCTAAAACTGAGAAATAGCATAGGGCTGCGGCATCAGTTCTGTCGGCTGTTGAGGTAAGCGTTATTGCATTGAGTGAGACTTCCATAGTGTTTTGGTTTTTTTAATTTTCTGGGCGGGAGGGCTTGAGTAGTTGTGCATCATAAATAACTATAAATTTTTGAGAATGTATAGTTTTGTCATGGCGCTTCCAAAATCTATTCAGGAAGGTCATAGTTGTTTGATAAGAATGCATTTCAGGCGGGTTTGGCGATTTTGCGTTGTCAGTTATTAGTGTATATTAAAATAGTTATGGGTAGAAGGAGAGAGAACTTAGTAATAGCAATTAAAATAAAGAGTTGTTTTCACGTTAAGGTGTGTTAAAAAGTCTGAGCAAACATGCGAGACAATATGTGGGTTTGGAACTTGGGGACTGAAATGGAAGAATCGGTATAGTTGAGGGTGCATAGTCTGTTGCATGGAAAGCACATGGGTTAAGTTGCAGTTATATCGTCAGATTTAAGGCATGTTGAGCAGATCAACCCTGTACATTTGAATTCACCTCCTGGTCTCCGGCTCGTTCGTGTGGTGTAGGCATGGGGTACTTCAGCTCCAAAGAAGCCTTCATTGATTCTCTTTTTGATGATAGAGGGTTTTTCTTAAGCGACGATGGGGGCGATGAAGTCGACTGCGGAAGTCATTGTATGGAAGATCTTCATGGAGTTACAGGTAACAGGGGTGGTGAACCGGCGTTTCGAAATGCAGGTAGTGTAGATAACAGATTAGCCGAAAACGTTCGTAATTACTCTAGTGGATGTGGGATGGAGGTTGTTCAAGACACGTACGTGGAGACGCCGCCCGATCCCGATCCCGATCCCGGTGTGCGTTGGGTTCCTACTGAAGGAATGGTTTTTGAACAAGTAGTGGAAGCATTTATCAAGTATTCAGAATATGCAAGGCATTGTGGGTTCGAGGTAAGGTTTAGAAGTTCGGAGCTGTCTCCAAGGTCTAGAAAGGTGCTTGAGGAAAGTGGAGCTGAAATTCCCGTCGGAAGAGGATGAGCGGGGAATTAGTAGGAACTGGCTTCATGATGGATATGAGTTTTGTTCACGGGTTAAGCTGCGGTGCGTGAAAGGTGAAAAGTGGAGGCCTAAGGGATGCAATATGGCAGATAGAGCAATTCGCACACAGGCTACAAATTGCAAGGCAGGTGTATATTTGCAGAAAAATGGGGATGGGAATTGGGTGTTTAGGAAGGTGAGGTTAGATCATAATCACGATTGCGATCCAAATACAACGCGATTTATGAAGAGCTATAGGATTGTAACTGGTGTTGATGAGATGCAGATTGTGGTTGGAGATAGGGCGGGCGTAACTCCGTCGCGGGCATACATGAACTTTATTGTTGGGCATGGTGGTATAGGGAACGTTCCATTTTCCCTTCAAGATTCTTATTCAGTACTTAGAAGGTGTCGGATGAGAGGTATGGAGAATGGTGACTTTAATGCTATGCAGAAGTTTTTTAACGAAATGAAAGGTCTATCGGATGGGTTTTTTTATGCGTATGATACAGATGATGAAGGAAGGGTTAGAAATGTGTTCTGGGCTGATGAACGAAGCAGAGCAGCATATGATGATTTTGGTGATGTATTATGCTTTGATACCACCCATCTGAAGAATAGATACAAAATGCCGCTAGCTCCTTTCATCGGTGTTAATCATCATGGACAATCAATCTTACTTGGATGTGCACTAGTGTCCAAAGAGGATACGAAAAGCTTCACATGGGTGTTTAGAACGTGGCTTAGTTGTATGCGGATGAAAATGCCAAAATATATCATGACTGACCAATGTCAAGCAATAGGTACGAGTTAAGGGTGTTGTTTGTGTGTTATTACGGTATGGAAGGCATAGCAAGTTATAATTCCGTTTTCTTTTTTATATGAGTTTGGTTGATGATATTGTTGGACTTCTGAATTTATAGTTGTTGAATATGTTGAAGGAAATGCTGTGCGTTGCGTCTTCCCAATCTCAAGACATAGATGGTGTTTATGGCATGTAATGAAAAATGCGGAGCTGCACTTGAGAAAACTGAACAATTGGCAGGGGATGCGTAAGGAACTGGCTGATATAGTGCATTGCTCGTGTGATTCGGATGAATTCGAAGGTGAGTGGTCCAATTTCATTATTAAATATAGTCTTGCTGGGAATGAGTGGTTGAATAAAATGTATGATTTGAGGCAACGATGGGTGCCTGCGTATTTCTTAGATGAATTTTGGGCTGGCTTGCACAGCACTCAACGTAGTGAGGGGATGAACAATTTGTTTCGTAGTTACGTTAACGTCAACACGGGGTTGAAACAGTTTGCCGAGCAATATTGTCTTGCTGTCGGTAAGAGGGTTGACAATGAACAGAAAGAGGATTGGAGGAGTAAAAATCAGGCAGTTAAGTGTGCCACTGTTTTCCAGTGTGAGAAAATCTTCCAACAGTGTTACACGGTACGGAAGTTTTTAGAATTTCAAGCAGAGGCGAAGGGAGTTGTGTACGTCAATACTGAAAGGGTTAATGTTGACAACGCCAGTCAGTATCACATTGTCACCGACAAGTGTGCTCGAAAGAGGTTTGGTCGAATGGGTACAAGGAAATTTTGTGTGTCCTTTGAATTGGAAAGCAAGACTAGTAGATGTTCCTGCAAGATGTTTGAGTTCAAAGGCATCATTTGTCGACATATAGTGTCTGTATGGAAAAACGAGGATGTGAATGAAATTCCGTTGATGTACATCGTGGACCGGTGGCGGAAGGACTTGTTCCGTAGTTCAAGTGTTGTTAAAATTCCAAACCATACACACGCATTTGGAATTACGGACGATGAGAGAAGACTACGGAAACTTCAGACATCCATGCGTGCGATATCAGATTACGCAATGGGCCATGAAGCGATTTGCGATTATGTATTGCGGGAATTGGATGAGTTGTATGGGAAGTGTAAAACCATGTTAGAAGCATCTGAAGATGGAATGCGCATCGATGGTATAGGCCGTCACCATAAAAGACGTGTTGGAAATTCTGCCGCTGATCGCCAACCGAATCCTGTACCTTTTGATTGTGTTTTGGATCCCGTTGATTGTAGAGGGAGAGGGCGTGTCCCAACTCATCGCAAAGGGTACAAGGCAGGAAAACGGAACGCTTCAATGTCTGCCAAAGGGAAGAAGAAAGCTGATGGTGGCAACGAGGTAAAGAGTATGGGCGATAAGGTACTAGTTTTTTTAACCTATAGGAAATCGTGTATTCGAGTGAAGTTTATTTAAGTATGTCGGTATACATTACTGGCTTATGGCCAATGACAGTATTTACGATGTTTACATGTAGCGTTACACAATGATGTTTTGAGGCCAATGATTTCGTTTCAGGGGCGTGGAGCATTGGCAGGTCGTGCTAAGGTCAGCATGCACGAAGGGAGTACGAGTGGACAAGTTAATATCCAATGTGAGAGGTCGATGACATTCCATACGTTCATGTAGAGCGACAGTTAGAGTAGGGCTCCCGACATTGGGTTGCTCATGTAGAGCAGATTGTTGGCCTCTCTGAAACTATAACGGAGTACCATCTACATAGCACGTACATTGGAAGAGACTATCCCTCTGTACTGATCATATTTTGGCTAGAAAATCTAGTACACTGGCGCATCCCTATTTCAATCAGGAGGTTACGAATCTATTGCCTCTCTTAATTCTTCTAACTCCATCTTAACCCCGTCTATACATCTGTTGATTCCTTTGTGAAGTGCAACTATATCAGCGGCTTGAAATTCCAGCTGTTCTTTAACACCACGCAGTGTATGTTCAAGCTTATACAGCCGACATCGCATCCCTTGTTCATTCAATGTAGGAGGGACTCCGCCGTGGACACCCACATGGACCTACTTATAGGTCACCATGCAATTAGAACCATATCTATATATACTGTCTGACAGTTTCTAGTAGTGAATGGAAATAGTAGCAGACCCTCAGACAAGTTAAGGGTTACGCAATGATGAAATTGAGTAATGACTAATGGTGTATACCTTATTACTGTTAACCCCGCCGAGTTCCTTAAGAATGCGACAAATTCGCTTGGTCTTGCCATCTGTCCAATTGAGTATCCATGGAATAGGCACTTTGCAACCTGCGAATGTGGCCATATTTGGTGCTGAGATACTTTGTAGGTACATGATCTGCATTGTACAGAAGTGTTTGGGTTATTTGACGACAATGGCGATAGTATTGATAGATATATTTTAGTTATAGCGTAGGATTAATGGGGTGCAGATAGTAGTGTGGAGAGGTCAGTAGTATGCATGAGAGTGTTACCTGTAAGTAAAGTAGGCAACCTCTAATACTCTTGCATCGTCGCTTCTGGAAAGCATGAATAGCGTCGACCAGTCCATCTAGCACGAACTTAGCCCAATTGTACCCTCGAAGTTCGTCTAAACTGTACATCAGTGGAATGTACTCCCGGAAATGTATGTGCACATTAGAAGTAGGTCGCAACATGGTTGCTATCATGAATAGTAAAAACTTACAGCGGAACTCTTGGTCAATGGACTGTGCGTTCTCCAGAAATTCGATGAGTTCGTACACGGATAGACGACCCACCGAGGGCAGTCTGAATCGAGTACAAGCTTGCGTGAAAGACTCGTCGGATACCAATTCGTTCGAGTTAATTAACTTACCCACACATGGTAAACCGAACACTGTTGTGACACTCGGATACTGTAATGGAATTCGTTGCCCATGGACAGCTAACACCTTACTCTCCACCTCCACCCTCGCGGCGAGCTCTGTGCATAGTTCTCTGTGCAGTCTGGTTATCTGGATATGTAAGAACCCATCCAATCCCATCTCCTTCAAAGCCTCTTGAAATGCTCGGTCGTTCTTAAATCTGCCAATAATCCGAACATTTTGGGCAGGGTTGCACCTTGTTTGAATGATCTTCTGCGACTGTCGTAGATCAGTGGGTGGGGAAGAGATTATTAGCCAAGTGCCGAAGATTTGGCCGTAAATTGGCCGACGGAGTCCGCAAAAATTTCAGTAAAAGTAGTGAAACATTACGTTTTAGTGACATACCTGCTTTCTGGGAGTGCTATTTCTGGTGAGGGTCGATTGCTTCCCCCGTCGACCAACTGGACCCTCCATCCGCCTTCTACGACGCAGCGACTGCCCAGAGAGAGACGTGCTTCATGCGCGGGTAGGGTATGTGATTTGGTATGGCAGAGTGAAGGTTGCAGCAAGATCGATTATTTCGTCCCCAGCCCAATTCGTTTGCGTGAGCCCACTGACTTAGCAGTGTCCAGTTTGGGCTACTTGAGACGGCGAGACAATCTATAGCGTACAGGATGGCTTTTGCGGTACGTCGGGCCTGGGTGCATTTGTCTTTTGGGCCGCGTCCGTCCTGTAAGCCGCAAAAACTTAGCGTACGGAGGTTTTGCACCTTATCTTTGCCCAACCAACCATTGTCTCTCCGAAATTCTCTTCAGACGCACATAATGTTCAGTTGCGAATATCCCTAGGTCTGAATAGGAGTAGTGTATGTTGTACGTACCATACTACATTCTAGAAAGAGTAGTTGAAGCCCGAGCTATTTTTCGCATCGAAAGAGTGAATATGGAAGACATTCATATCAGAAATTAGCCTAAAACTTACATACGAAGTCAGAATTGAAATATCGTGCAACATTCTCAGAAGCGTGGCTTACTGTTTACATGCCATCCGAATCGAAATAATAGTACTAGTGCTATTAGTAATAATAATGCTATCCTCCTCGCAGACAGGGACAAACATAGGCACCTCAACCGCGTACAAGAAGTGTAGTTCCCCTACGTGATTCCATGTGGCCTGCACTCTGAATAACATGGGAAATGCATTAGTTTCCGCAGCATATGATGAAGAGATTTACCGCAAAGAGAAGAGTTGGTTTGCCTCACCGCAACCGTTACATGGATACAGCGGTCATAGAAAGTGTGCTGATCAATCTTAATCCATCTAGGATTCCACATAACCCAGATCCCACCATGTGCATCATCTCCATTGGCAGTGACAGTCCCGCGGAATCCAGTGGCATTAGTTGCTGCCACTGCGTCATCTCCACTCAACCTAGTTTCGGTGATTACCAGCATCATCGGGTTATCAACCCGCACAATTCTGCTAATCACCGCTTGTATGTTCGCCAAGGGAGCACCCTTGCAGTTCCAAACGACACATGATAATACCCTATCTGGTCCGAACCCACAGCCGCTATGAAATGACATTTTCTGCCCCCTAGAGTCACAGTCAACAGCAGACAAGTTTTCTTCTAGAAACGTAGCTGCATTATGGGTGTGGGGCATGAAAGTTAACGAATACCTAACGTTCCTATGACCGACATCGGCTTGGCATATGAAGATTGTTGTTAGTTTCGCAGAGCGGTCAATGTTATACCTTTTCGCGTAATTGTCACATGCCATATACCATTCAGTCCAGAGTGTTGTGATCATTACCTGATGCGTTATCTTGGCAGGACTGAGAGAGTCGACCACGTCAGGATCCTTACAGAACGGTGGCAATATAGGGACATTCCGCAAGCCCCTTGTTGCAAATGTCTGATCTGTTGGAATTTGCACACACTCTTCGTTGCATCGGGGTGGCTTGAGCATATGCCTGAACTCCTCTGGTCTGCGTCCCCTTGGAACAAGGACAATCTGATGCCATATTCTCGCGAGCTCCCTCTTGTCGAAGGGCCAATTGGTGGTAGGCAAAGCCGGAACTAGAGATTCCATTACCTCCTGGATGGAGAGGAATCCATCATGGAATCGAAAATAGACAACTTTGTCCCCTCGATCGTACCCGGCGGTCACGCGCTGCACAATATCCATTTCAACTGACATCCCGGGAAGTGGCAGTGCAATGGTGTAGTTAGATCACGGCTGTTTGGGATTCAGCAGCTGCGGCGAGGGGAATTGGAAGGGATGCACACACAGGGGTTAGGGCAGATTTGATTGGAAGACTGCGATTTGGGATCGACATGCTGGGTCGCGAGCTTCTGGGCCGAATGATCATATGGGCCTAGTGCAAACCCAGTTAGGCCTTACTTTGTGGGTTGCGTTAGGTCCTCCCACAAATAACCCAATTGGGCCATACTTCAAATACATGAAAGCCCATTCGGTTTTCTTTACTCGCATGGACTGCCCGAGTGGGTTGTTGGACTCGTACTAATTTGATTCAGAGATAAAGTCCATGCGCATTACTGAGGTCTACCTAGGCTAACTGGAACCTGTCAGTGGGGAGCACAAGACTACACCTAGAAATTGCGTGTGTCAGACTATATCACTGACTGGAAAACTAAAGTCTGTTGACCTCTATTGTCCATTCCACTCCCAAATACGAAAAAATATAAGCTTGGGGGATATAGGTTCTGTTTGTTAGAGCTCCATCTTCCCCAGAATCTGGAAAGTAATTACGGTTCAACGGAAATGACATCCGTAGGCGGAGCAGCTGGAGCCTCCCAACCACGCCGTCGTCTGCCCCCACACTGCGAGTGCCGATGGCCGGCAGCAGTGACGGTTGATTGGTCAGAACGCCATGCTGGCCGTCGCTACTACGGCTGCGCGAACTTCGTGGTAAGTATGTCTGTTCTTGGAATCTGACGCTTACTTCTGCTGAAAAGATGATCACTGTAACCTCTCGGTACTTGACCAACCCATTCGGGGAATTCTATAAATATGTATCATCGGCCAATTTCTTGTTTTCGACAGACACCTGGGTTATGTGGGTTTCATATTTGGATTGACGACCCCACACCAGATCATTTGAAGCAACAGCTGCTGGCTTTAAGGGAAGAGATGGCCCTGCTCACTTCTAACCTGAGGTCTGTCTGCCATGAGAACCGTCGGTTGCAAAATGAGCTTCGTATGCTTGAGAGTGACCTACAAGCGACTAGGGATGACATAAAGGTCCAAGGACTTAATGATGGTAACCTGGGGCACCGAGTTCCAATAGCCGATGGACTTCTCAACCTTATTAGTGGAAATGAACTGATGCTCATTGTGGCAACCATTGGCCTTGTGTATTTCATTAAGGGTTGAATCTAGGTTTGTGTATTTCATATGAGTGATGGAATCGTGAAGTTTAATGTCGATGTGATATAATAGCTGTTCGCTTTACCTTCAATATCACTAGCTACCGAAACTTACTAAGTCACTTGAACAACTGTCCATTACGCCGTGTTTGTATGGCTGCGTCGTAGTGTACCCAGCATGAAAATAGACAGTCCCAATTCACTTATATTTCACCTAATACCCTCTACATCCATACATGACGACAACTATGATTCATATATGACAACAACCTAATACCCCATCACTAGCACGAGATATCGAGGTTTCCCAAAAAAATGGCGCTGGCCCCTCCCAATGGGTACGAGGCATGTTCTCCAAGACGGCGTGATTGAATCACCAAAAGGCGTCACTGGTCTCCTCTGATCCCTCACAAAAATGGGTTGCCCACACATGCTGCGCCACCAGCTAGTCCTCAGACTACCGCCACACCCTTGCCTTTTCCGGTTGGAACACAGTAGCCACCCTTTTGCTGCATCAAAAATGAAACGCATATAAGATATGTTCCCTGGATAGTACATGTCTACTAAATACGCAAAGACAGAGCACTCACTGCCACCGTGAATGTTTTCCCTCCACAGTAGTAAGGGTATGAGACAAGTGTTATGCGCACTGGATCCCAAAGAATCCAAAAACCCCCGGCTCCTTTCTCAGAGTCTTGAACAATAGACTTGTATGTTGGGATAGCCTTACTCAGTTCATCTGCCCTTGCCCCACCGATGCCCGTGTCGGTTAGAATAAAGATGCACGGATTTTCAGTGCGGAGCAGAGCAAGCAAATTCCTAGATAGTCGGCTATTAACAGTCCCTTGGACATTCCAAACAGTGACAACTAGTTCATTAGCCATTGCCTGGGAACGTCCGCCGCTAACCACATTATCTGCCGGCTTCAGTGGAAAACTCCCGTCGGAGTTTTTTTCGCCAATGCAGTATCCATTTAGATGTACATGAGGGACGATGGTTATATTATACCTCATGTCTTTCTGAGGTAAATGAGTCTGCTTTATGAAAAACCTCGAAATCTTAGCATCCCTCATAACCCTGAATCTCTTCACAAAACCATCAGTGCTATAAAACCAGTCATCTACAATACTAGTGACGTGTACCTCCTTAGTGGATGCAAGTTGATACCCTGTACGAGTGTCAATGCCTCTTGAGATTGGGAGATGTTTGCCGAGAACAACCAAACTAAAGGCCGCGTGATGAAGCAGATTCTCGTCGTTAGGTATCTCAGTCGCCTTCCCCTCACTGGTGATAGGTGGGAGACAATGGTCAAAGGTCACTGGTTCGACGTCACCTGGGAGTTGATACAATGCATGCCAGGCCGATGCAATCTCGGCCCTGTCATGAGACCATTTTATCTCGCCAAACTGGGGGACGATGAGCTTCAGGAATGCGGGTAAGGGTACGTAGTCGGCATGAAAACGGATGAACAGCCCTGAGCCCCTCCGCGGGTACAGACCTAGCATGTCATGGACGGTCTTGTCCACGTTCCTCTGCATTGTGGCACTGGTTGAGAACATCCGAGGAGACGTAAACCGGCTAGGAATGGTGGTGAAGAGCGGGTTAATAGAATTCTGTAGTTAACGACCGACAGATGATGGTTACTCACAGGTAACCGTAATAAAGTGGAGGAGCCATGGTTGGAGCCATCAGAAGCCCAATCGCAGCTCGCCCGTACAAAAAAAGTAATAACTTACCCGTCCCTGCTTCCCTTGTTGCGTTAGATGCACCACATTCATTGTACACAATATTGCATCGATATTGTACATGCAATGATGTTTACCTACAGCTATACTATTATGAAGTGCAGATGAGTTTTCAACTCTAATCGTATAGGCCATCCTCTCACAGTCAACATCTGCCATGAATATAACTCAACTACCTACAATGCCACAATTACTATCCACGGATACAATGTACATCTCACAAAATCTGAATTGTACAATTTAGATACAAACTTGGATAGTTAGTTCTCAAAAGGAAATGGGAAACAAGTGCATACCATTTCTAAAACCAAATACATCACATCCTCCATGCTCCGCATATGAGTACAATTTATATATATATATATATATATATATATATATCTCAAACTCAGCCATACGTTGTAATTCCCATTTAGATGTTGGGAATCCACCAAATTCCACTTAAGCACAACTCAGTTATTTTATTCCACACAAATTTATATACATACGTATTTATATTTAGACAAATATACTAATAAAATATTACCATAATCGTGTACATATACAAACCAAGACGTATTAGTGTGTATATATATACACGCTCTCGCCGCAGACCACAGATATCATACCTATACGACTTAATCTAAAGGCGTGGATTATTGTTTAATACTATTAGATTGCACAAAGTGGATCTAATTTTCCAATAAGTTACAACTACTTGAATCTCTTTCATGATAAACTGGACCCTCCATATATTTCATGCATAGAAATGATAACTAATTAAACAGACTTATTGTAACTTATTGTATGATGTTGAAATGAAAAATAGCAACGTCCGCCTTAAACGACAAACGAAACCATAGAATCAAACGTTATATTAAAACAAACAAGAGGCTGAAATGGAAGGCTGCCATATATAGATATAAACCCCGGTTCGCAAAAGCCAAGCTTCCTAGAAAATGGGCAGCATCCGATCACATAGGGTGGAGCATGGATCCCAGGGTATCAGCATATGAAGGACTTATATGTCACTGTCCAACTACATAAAGATGTTACATAGACATCTTAGTCAGCTACATATCAAAAGAGAACTAGTTGAGCACCTACATATATATCATATGGCCTCAACCTCAACCACATCATCATCATCATCACTGTTATCCGCCTCCTCGGCCTTCACAAATCTTGCTAGAATGGAGTTCGGGCTACCACTACTACTTCCACTCCCTCCAGGCCTCCTCAAGCCCGGAGATGGGCGAGGGGAGTATTTCAGCTGCTTATTGGCAGGCTTCGGGACGGCACCAAAAACACGGGAAAGATTCGTTGGGGTTCCCTCAGATAATGGACCAACACCAGGACGAGTAACTGGGGACTTCGTAGGAGAGCAGAAATCATCATCCAACAAATCCACGAGTGCATGGAGTGGCGGAAATGCTAGCATGTGGCCTCTGAACGTATTGCCTTCACCAGCGTCGACAAATCGGCTGAAGAGTATTTTGACTTCGGTTTTCAGCATCAGATTATTAACCTTCAGGGCTCCATAGAGGGATTCAACACTCTTCTCGTCAATGTCCTCTACGTTAGCAGACATGGAGGCAAAAAAATATGTTATAAACTAACTCATGGCAATGGCTATGGGCCTTCAGCCCAGTTCTCTCCAATACTCTCAGTCACTGGTCCACCTTTGGTCAACCTTATTTTTGGAAATACGTAATGGCATGAGAGTGGACTGATGGTCTGAGGGTGGCAGAATGGGTGGTGGAGTTCGCGGCTGGGAGACTTGGTAACTTGGGTGAGAATTTAAAACATGGCGCAATACGTGCATACTTTTGTACATTTCTAGGAGGTAATGTATTTACCTCATAATATGACATTTGCTTTTGTCAAAATTATGATATTCCATATCATAAAATAAAGACCACATCCTAAATAAGGATCTCTGCATTTAAGCTCTAGAGTTCACTCACAAACAATTCATTACACCATCCGATCAGGATAGCGACAGGCACTTTCGTTGCATCATAAGTATAAATACTCCACTCTAATTACTTGTCCCGGATTTCAAATATTTATACCATTAAATATTTATTATTCATTTTTCCAAGCAAAAATGGACAGACAACATGTCAGACCTACGCTAATACCTCTTCCGTCTGATACGGATTGCTTACCTACCCTAACCCTATGCCATCAGACCACTCCAAAGGGGTGGATTGACTAGACCTATACCACGCGACATTTCCCGATATTACTACACGAATCACGTTAGCATCCGTCTAACATTTCCGTTACGGTAGTAGTCCAGAGTGGTAAGCCTCGATATGTCTTGAATCTTGAATCGTGGCTTACCACTATGGTAAGCTACCTTAACGGAAATGTTAGACGGATGCTAACGGGAATCTTGCTGTAATTTTGGGAAATGTTGGCAGACCTCTTGTGGTGGTCTAGTCAATCCACCCCTCTATAGTGGTTTGATGGCATAGGGTTAGGGTAGCCGTTCAGACGAAAGAGGTATTAGCGTATGTCTGTGTTCGCAACACTGCAACTGTACGGTTGTCGATAGTAGTAAAACCGGTGAATACCGGGTCGTGTCCACAGAGATCCGTTGACTATGAAGAAATTAATAGTAATAGAAGAAAAATTAAAGAATTAAGAAATAGTGGTCGTGAATTCTACTTAAATTAAAAGCAGGAACTAGAGACAAGCAAATTTATCAATTAATCAAGTTACCTCCTAGGAATAATTGATCCGCCTAGATTTGGGATGTGATTTCTTCTATTAGATTAATTAGTGACAATCTCTTGCCTCCTAATTTGTGTAAATTAATCTATTTTCCTCCTAGAAAATTCCGAACTCTCTTCCTAGAATTTATCTACCCCTAATTGTTCTCCGATCTAGTGTAATTCTCTCATCTCTAAGACCAAATTACACCAACAATAACTCATGATCAGAGAGCATAAATAACGAAATCAGAACAATAAGGACAGGAGTTGATGAATAATAATTATAGAACTAAATAAATCAACAATCCATCATCTAGGTTCCATAAAACCGTAAGAGATAAAAGTTAAATTAGCCACTAAACATTATGCTAAAACAAAAATAAAAGAGTTGGGTGAAAGAAAGAAACTAATTGTTGTTGCTCAGACTCGGCGACTTGTTCGTCCAACTTCGGTAGCTGGGTATCCCTCTGTCCTTTTTCCTTTTCTACCCAGCATAAATATATGGCTTCTATAGCCGATGCCCTTATGAAACAGAGTCCCATTCGGACTTGATTTCTCAATGGATGAAGGATTTCCACTCTTTGATGCGTTCCTTGATGACTCTCTCCTTCTACCAAAATTCCCTTCTTTGATCTCTTAATTTTTCTGCTCTGATCCAAATTGCTCCCTTGGCCTACGTTTCGATCCACATTCGTTAACTTCAGACATCCCTTCAATTGACCCATTGGGCCATTAATCTTTTTTTTTTCTTCTAAAAATCCCCTCTTTTATTTACCTCCCATCTGACTTCAAATATCCTTCCCTTCTTTTTTTTCTTGGTTTAGTCAATTTATACTCTAGATCATGCAATCATTAAATTATGACATTTATGAGGGCAAAACTCATCAATTTATAATAAATTCATTCAACAAATGTATCTTAAAATATACTATGTATGTGCACTATCAGTCTGACATGTTGTCTGTAATTTTTTGCTTGGAAAATGAATAGTAAATATTTAATGGTTTAAATATTTGAATATCGGACAAGTAATTAGAGTGGAGTATTTATACTTATGATGCAAGAGAAGTTAAACAACCATGTTACTTTTAAGGTCCTAAAAAATAATTAAGGAGGTTCAAATTTGAATGATGACGAACTTAAATATTTTAATTTCGCTGCGGTCAGACAAACTAAAAAACTATAATACATAAAATTCCATGCAAACTCTAGTCACTATTGAAATAAAGAGTCCGGAGGAAAGCAAATTGGTTAAAACAAATTAGAGAATAAGGAAATTAAACATGAAAAGTACACTAACACTATGAATCGGATCAGAGGAACAGAATTAACTTCTACTTGAATAAAACAATATCAAATGAACTAGACTGTTCTCCTTCATTCAATGCAATAACTCTTCCCTGACCAAGCAACAAAACTGATACCGCAGCCCTATGCTATTTTCCAATTTTAGAAGGAAACTTAAAAACCCCTTTGGCTCTGACACATGCCCATCCCCCTGACTATGCTGCCGAGCGTTACCCTCCGTCCATGAACTCCGTTAAGGTAGCTTACCATAGTGGTAAGCCACCATTTTCACACTCCTCCCGCCCGCTTGCTTGCTTTCCCGGTGAGGCGGCGAGGAGGAGTGGGGCTGTGAGGTTCTCACCGGTTTTGTTTCTTCAATCACCAAGGTTTGAACCCCTTAATGTCTTTAGAACTTCCATGACTTCATTCTAAATTAACATCTGAGATTCTCTTAAATAGTTACGATAAATTAACATTGAAAACTAGCTACCATATAATAATGATATTCTGAATCTATAAATTTAAATGTTAACGTTATCCCGAGGAAATTATGTTTAGTTCACTAATTGGTCACAAATGCATGCCTTATGCAGCAGGAGTATCGGAATCGAGCATGCATATTTGGGAAAATGTTGCGGGTTAGATTTTTCTTTTGCCATTATTTTGAAAACTAGTTCTTTTGATCACTACCATTGTAGTTTAGGGTCTATTTTAGTCACTTCCATTAAATTAATTCCACACTAGACCTTAAAATTTCTAAAATTCGACAAATTCACCAACTATTTATCGTTTCGTCCATTTTCGCCACAGCCTCAAACGCTTCCCTACACTGGAACTATACGACCAGTCCGCCGGCACGATCTACATCGCCTACCGCCACACCGGAACCACCTCCTCCCGGTGGTCCGCCTGGCTCTCAACCGTTTTGGTGCTACCATGTCCAGCCCACAAGCCCTCGTTGCCTTTGTCAACTCCTTCGGCGTCGTCCGAGCCTACACCAGCAACGTCAACAGCCCCCAGCAGCCCGTCTATGGCGGCCGACAATCTGTGCATTCGACTAGCGAGAATAACGTTAATTCCGTTGAAAGTGTTAATTTTTCGATCGGTCAAGTTGCCGCCGCCGGCGGCTTTGGAAATTCCATAAATAGTAGAAGAAATGTACATGGGGTTGATTTTTGGTTGATTGTTTTGGGCTTATATTGTAATTTTTACAAATCTGAGGTTAATTTTATCAGTTTTAAAAGTTTTGGGTCAAATTGAGCATGAAAATATACTTCATAACAGAGTATTCTGAGAATTTTCCATCCGTTAATGGTGCAGTGGTAAAAAGGGGTCCAAAAAGTAAAGTTGATGACAAAAAAGGTCCAAAGATAAAGTGTTACTGGCAAAAAAAAACTCGTTTCAAAATAATGGTAAAATTGGTCCAACCACCAAACGTTAAGAGTAATTCGATACCTTTTCCCTTCGTATTTCATAAAAGAGACTGGCTAGCTATCTGTCGAACACCAATGATATACAAAATCCGCTAATTAGACTTTCCCCGTTGTGCATGGAAGTGCAACTGTGTAAAAATCATAATGCATGTCGGACGTCCATATGATGTAAAGTTGATGACAAAAAAGGTCCAAAGATAAAGTGTTACTGGCAAAAAAAAACTCGTTTCAAAATAATGGTAAAATTGGTCCAACCACCAAACGTTAAGAGTAATTCGATACCTTTTCCCTTCGTATTTCATAAAAGAGACTGGCTAGCTATCTGTCGAACACCAATGATATACAAAATCTGCTAATTAGACTTTCCCCGTTGTGCATGGAAGTGCAACTGTGTAAAAATCATAATGCATGTCGGACGTCCATATGATCAAATTGGTGATGATTAATACTGTTAATGCCCTAGGATTAACATTAAGTAAGATAAAGGTCGTATTAGGATGAACTACCTGAAACCGTATCCGAGAAAGTAGGCCTCCCGAAGGGAAAGAATCCTGACATGTCGAGGCGGGGTGGGGCTCTCCTGGGTGGCTTCGTCCTTCGTCAAAGGGGCTCCTAGGAGGTGCGATCTCCACGATGCTTCGTCTGTGCCGCTCCTCTCCACAAGCGTGCCGCTTCCGTGGCCGAGTGTGCACTCAGCACAATTCTCGACGCTCGAGTTAGAACTCGCTCAGTAAAGTAGCAGAGGCGTAAGTTTAGAGTAAATTGATGACGTATTTCTTAGAAGTTCCGTCCTTTTGACGGGCGAAAGGAGTATTTATAGTGGCGTGAGAGGTATGGGCGGCAGTATGGCGTGGCGTGGCAGACAAGTGTCGTTCATTGTAATACCTTTTATAATTGTATATACATGCCATATATAGCTCAATCGAGTACTAGAGATATTTCGAAGAATCCTCGGTTGGAACTGAAATTTGATTGTTTGGATGATGATGGGGCAATATATATTAATATAATGGACATGATGCATGAAAAAGTATAAAACACGCTAATAATTTGGTAATAAAGACAAAAAAAAAACATAAAAGGATTGAGTGACAGGGACAAATGAGGTTGAAAATGAAGCGTGGAGGATTGAACACTCATGCATTGATGTAAGAAATCAACGTCTCCAAATTAACAAGCAAATGACATTAATGCATAAAATTTGTGTCATGTATGCGTAGCTCGAATTAATATTGGAGATGTATTTGTGAATGTGGGATTGTCCAGAAAGTCCCACGTAAAGTCTAATCACAGGGGAGCAGATGTGAGACCAGCCTCACAACTCAGCTCCCACTCTGTCTTAATACGGACGTGGCATTAACAGCCCACCCGACCTCACCCTCACGGCCTCACCGGAGATGACAATCCCCGAATTTGATACAACCCCAACCTCATCAAGCTGAACCCTGAAACGATCAAATCGTGAAATGATCCCAACCCAAAATGACAAGAACATACAATAAGTGGATTTTCTAAATATTTTTTTGAATTATTTTCACGAGTAATGTTTTAGTTAAACACTAAAGTTTGATATGAAAGTTAAACACCGCAATTTTTATGGAGAATATATAATTGAACTCGATTTTAACCTAGAGTAACTCGAAAATTAAAGCACGTCATCTCGAATCCAACTCAAACTCGAATGAACCCGAAATAAACGATACTCAAATGAGCCAAAATCAGCTTGAACTGATCTCAACTCGATGGACAAACAAAAGTGACTAATAGTACGTGTTTTCATTCAACTACTCCATATACTCAATTTGAGGTTGTATATGAATTTAACCCCCTCGCACCATACTTTTTCTCATGTTGTAGATGTATGTGGCCAAACAAAAAAGGCCAATGAGATCAAGGAACATGATGAGAAGGTCCAAAAGCATTTTGAGAAAGTAGTGAGGCTTATGTAAGAAATACAAGTTCCCATAAGCTTGCATTCGTGGAGATGTCCTCTTTCGGATCATCAATTGACAAACAAGAAGAACTCGTATGTTTTAGACATTTTTAGTTAGAAATTCAATTCACATGCTACATTTAATGTTCGTAACTTATCCTCCCTTCTTCATAGGTGATCAAGAAGAGTATATCACAACCCACGTGAAAAATAAATCCAAACTCAACCTGATTCGACCCGATTCAAAAGTAGTGATCTCAATGGACCTTGAAACCCAATCACCTGTCAGATTGTCATCCCTATGCCAGAACAACCAACCGGTTTACTATATCTGATTGAGAAACTTACAAACTCTCTATAAGTTTCACAATACTGTATAGTTGCTTCCGTCCAACTTGTGAAACACGTAATTTAAGGTTTGATGACAGTAACTCCATTTAGTGATTAATTTCATCAATTTTATCGTTGAATTATTGGATCAATATGCACCTAACACAGTTCTACAATTCTCCCCCTCGCTGAGATGAGAACTTTCTCAACCCTTGTCGTTGCCAGCCGCCTGCTCTCCTTCCCTTTCTGGAGTCGCATAAACGGATTCAATAATTGGATACCATTGGATAAAGGAAAATGTTAGTAACCGTTGCTTTACTAGTCACATCACATGCATAATCTCCTTCCTATTTGGTGTCTTTGTCTACGTATGGGGTTAATTACGCAACCGGTCCCTAATCTTTGTATTTGTTTCGACCATGCCCATTACTCTCTACTCTATTTATTTATGGAAAATATACTACTGGTAAACAGTGATGAACAATGGCACAACCAATAAGGTTGTGCCACGTCATGCATTAATTTTTTATAATTATATTTATTATTTATTTCATTTTTTATAATTTTTATAATTATATTTATTATTTATTTCATTAGTTTTTTAAATTTTTTAAATTTGTCTTTAATTATATTTATTATGTTACTAATAGGAAAAAAATTGGTATGAAATTAGTAATTTTGAAAATTAACCAATAGGGTTGTGCCACGTCATACATCAATATTTATTTATTCTTTTTAAAAAATTTAAATTATTTTTTATATTTTTTTAATTATCTTTATTATTTATTTCATTATTTTTTAAAATTAAATTTATTTTCATTTTTTATTATATTTATTATGTTACTAATAGGAAAAAATTTGGTAATTTTGAAAATTGGTATGAAATTAGTAATTTTGAAAATTAGTATGAAAATAATGTGTTGTGTCACGTCATCTATTTTTTCTTGCATTTTTTCTTTTAAAGTGTGTTCATTTACTATTTATAGATGAAAAGTTTGTAAATTTGAAAAATGAAGTGAAATTTATGGGAAAAAAACTTTTTTTAGAGAACATTGTTTTGACTTTTATTTCTAATTATTATGTGTATTGGTCCTCGAAATTTTGGAAATCTTAGTTTTTAACTAGGCCAAAGATTTTTTACCTACAATCATTATTACTTATTTTCTCTTTTATTTCATGAAAGTAGACCACAAATATTTGGTAGTTTAGTTGATGAATACGCACTTCATCCATCTTATTTCTTCACCTTTTCTTCTTCATTTTGATTGCTTTAAAGTGTGTTAGTTAATGTTTTTTATGGAGATCGAAAGTTTTGGTAATTTTGAAAGTGAATATAAAATTTGTAAAAAATACAGTTTTGTGAATTCTCTTCTTAATGAATAACACCCCTAATATATATATATATATATATATATATATATATATATATATATATATATATATATATATATATATATATATACATACATACAAACTCCATTATTTACCTTTAACTATTTTGAAAGTAGAGCATTGGCCCCTGGCTCTAATTTTTCAAAACATCATTAAGTGTAATGTCGTTTTTTTGTACGAAAGAAAATTCCATTACAGTTTATAACTATTTAAAAAGTAGCATGTTGTCATCAAAGTTTCAAATCTCATGGCATGGTTTTTCCCTTCTTTGAGTGTTGATGATTTTAACGAAAAGTAATAATGTGTAATTAGTATTTGTATTTAAAACTCTATACATATACATAAAATTTTGTATGAATAGTATCCATCTGATAAGATTGTGTCACATCATCATAATTTAGTGATTTTATTTATTTATGTTTCAAATTGTTTAAAAGACTAAATCTCTATTTTACTTTTATTTCTTATTATTTTGCGTTTAGTCCCTAATGGTTTAGACTTTATATGATAAAATGTAAAAATTCTTAAACCTAATTTTTTCACCCATAATAATTATATACCTCATCATTTATTTCATAAAAATAGACATTTATTTCACTTAATATTACATCCTTATTAAATTCTTATAAAATATTGTAATTTACACCGCTACGAAGTGCGGGGCAATTAAAACCTTGTTGCATTTCAATTTCTGTAAATTGAAAGTTTGTCAGTTCTTAAGACGAGACCTTAAGACAAGTTGATGGGGGCTAGGCTAAGCTAAGCTAAGTTATAAACACATACAAGGTCGACAAATAAGTATTAAAGCAAATGTTGATGATATTGGTATTCCTAGCAAGGGGAGAGGAGAGGAGAGGAGTGCGCTTTGAAATTTGATGTGTTTTGGCGGAAGAGCAACAGGAGATTTTGGGGGGATCCCGACCCGAGGGAGGGAGGGAGGGAATGGCTTGTTGTTTTGGAGTGGCATGGCATGGCATGGCATGGGTTAAAAAGAACAGTACTTGCTCTGTTCTGTTCCCAACAAAGGCAAATTAATGAGATCATCATGACCCGACCGTCTTTTGATCCGATTCGATTCAAAGCCAGATCGATCAAACATTTCAGTTTCTTTTTGTTGCTTTTCTTTACAACCAAAGTAACTTCCAGCTGCACTACTAGTTGCTTTGTTGATGATCAGGCAGAGGTAGCTAGCTATAGGCAGAAAGAAAGCAAACAACTTGTCTGTTTTTCTCCCATATGTATCAAGTAAATTACGCAACCCGTCCCTAATCTCTCTATTTGTTTTCTCTATGTCTCCAGTACATTTCAATTTCTGTCAATTGACTCCCTGCTTTTATCATCCTGTCTTGTCTTGTTACAAAATAAATGGATATTGTTAAAACAAAAACCCTTTTGCAGCTCTTCTCCTTCTTCCTACGGTGGAGGGACCTGAATGATATCTAATCTTAGTTAAGTACTCACTCCATTTGTAGGCCGAATCACAACAGTTTAGAACGCTTTGGGTCAAAAGAAAAAGAAAAGTAAAGAAAGAAAACAGAGAACGACACCGTATAGGCTAAAGAAGATGTCCTTTCAAATCCCGACCGAACCGTATCAAACTAGCAGTCTGGTCGTTAACTGCCACTCGCGCCTTGTTCAGTGGATATCATATAAACTTGTCGGAATCTATCTATTTTCGCAGCGCCGTTTTCACTTGCATAAACATCAGCAAGCAATCAGTAACAGTGTGGATTCAACCATGGCGGATCCGAAATCGATTGTACCATATCCGGACCCTTACGAGAGCCCCGAAGACATACTCAATTTTATGGACTTCAGGAACCCGACACTTGCAGACTTAAGAATCAATGAACGATTCGGTTCTGAATCCTCTGCCCCACAACCCAATGAGACAATTGGGGAAGACGTAATCGGTGACCCTATTGACCCTTATGATGACCCGATTCTCTGGGGCTTCCGACCCGATTACCCGAACCCCACTAATTGTCAGGCCAGTGGGTCGAATTTTCCGGGCGGTGGAGGAACAAGCAATGAAGGTGGAGGAACAAGCAATGAAGGTGAAGGAACAGGGATGGCAGGGGAGAACTCTGTGCCGGTTCCGGTCTGGCCGCCAGAACCGGTTCCATTTCTATGTAGTTGTTGCCAAGTTTTGAGAGAAATTCTCCATACTAATGGTAGGACTTAGTTGAATTATTGAATTAATTTATCGGTAAGAAAACGGTTAAAATTGGTTGAATTGGCATATGTCAGGTAACGAATTGTCAAAGCTGGAGATCCATGGACGGCCTGGGATATTTTTCCATGCAATTTATTCTCCCAATAATTCGGCTTCTGCTGCAGGCCATCACTGCCAAATGTTTGAGTGAGTTGAACAAATCACTGATAATATGCCTTTTTTCTCTCTTTCTTTCGTTTTTGAATCATAGCACGTTTTTTTGAAGTTTTACGTAGTTTCTGCAAGAAGAGCATTGATGGAGTGGAACAGTTCCTCAAAAAGTATTGCTTGGAGAGGAAGCAAGCGGGATTCCGAATGATGCCGGATCCTCTTTCAAAGTTCCTCAAAGCCTTGTGCGTTGGGATATGCTGGGATACTGAAACCCACAACATCGCCAGTGATCAGCCACAACCCTCAAATCCAAACGCCGGTATATACACGCATCTCAATTGTGTTGTTTGAAACTTTCTTTTCTTTTGACACCAATCTTATACAGGAAGTGAAGATGTTAGCGCAGAAACTTTCTCAAAGGATCAACTTGTAATATACGGTGAGAATGAGCAAGACGGGGGGATGTCTAGTTCCGTGAAGACATCTTTGGCAGCACAGGTTGGTCTGGTCTGGTCTGGTCTGGTCTTGATATATTGGATCAAATTGCTGTTAATTAACAATGTCGAGATTTTAGTGACTGATCAGTTTTCTACTTATTGTGGCCTGGAGCACAGAGAGAGAGGACAGGGAAACTGACAATAAAGGACGTTGGGGACTATTTCCATCTTCCTATCGAGGAGGCTGCCAAGAGGATGAAATTGTGCCCTACCGTGGTGAAGAAGATATGTCGCAGGGATGGCTTGGCTAGATGGCCACACAGAAAGGTAGATACAACCAGTACATATTTCTGTAACTAAATACCACTAGAAAGATATATGTATATTCATGATCAGTAATTCTCCTTTTTGAATTTGTTGTGTGCCTCATTCAGATCAAGGCCATAGAGAGGCAAATATCCAATTGGACTGTTACTTCAGAAACTTCAAGCGATCCAAATGAAGTGACTCGCGCTCAAATCGAGATTCAAAGACTTCAGCAGGAACTAGCCAAAATTCGTGAGACAGGCATTATTTAGTTGCTGTAATAATAAGATCAGGGATTGTACATAATTACCATAGTGTATTTATATATTTATTCATTCAAGTTGTGACAAGTGTACAAGACGATTCAGATATTCTATGTAATTATACCATCTGTAAATTCAAGTTAGATAGAAATCAAACTTTGGCAAGGGCGATAATGACCGGCCAATTATATACTTATTTACTGTCTTTGTAGCAACATAGTAGGCCGACTTTGTCCGTGGCCAATTGGAGCACGGCTTGCTAATACTGTACCTGTCCCCGGTGACAATGCCAAATATGGCTTTACATTGACAAGGAAACCTAGAAATTAATGGATTCCCGAAGAAACAAAGCTCCTAGCTGCCATCGACATGTCAACCAACTTCATAACTAATCTCAATCGAACCCTCATTCCGTGTCTCGGGGATGGACAGAGTTAAGACAGTGGTGTGTGTGAAGCGTGTGAAGCAAGAAGTTGCAGAGGAATGGGACGAGAGCATGCCGTTGCCTGGAGACATTATTGAAGGCTTTGCTGAGGATGATGATGATGATCATCATCATCATCTCTTCCAACCAGCTACGGTTAAACGACAGTTCTGCTCTAATTTAAGGAAGATCAGAAAATGCACTAAAACTGACACAGTATGGTTGAAGGTTAGGAGGGGTGATGGAATCTGCAAACTTCGGGTTCGGGTTGTGTCACGAAGGAACTCACTGTTGCTGAACAAGTACACCGTCAGGGCCGCTAGGGATGATAGGCATGTTGCAGTGTTAAGAGATTTAACCATGGATGAGTGCCTTGAGATTCAAGGTACCTAGCCAGGCGTGGTTATTGAAAACTCTTTATATGATATGATGCAGATATGATTCTAGTAGTTTTGTGCAGAGATGAGTAGGAAAATGGTGAGAGTTGAATTAAGCAGGACACCAGTGAACTATGAGTGGAAGATGAAAGTAGGGAGGTTTCTTCCGGACCAAGGCGCCACAGTTGTTAGCTCTCTTCTTTTCATGCCTTTGAAACATGAGTCCTCCACAGAGGCCACAGTAGCTAGGTCAATGGCTTGGTTCTCATCAGCCATTTCCTCAGGAGTTCCTCTAGTGTTTGTCAACATACAGACAGAACAAATTGTCAACCCGGTACAAAATTTCCCTAATTAACCTCTTCTAACGTTTTAAGTAACACTACTATATAAAGAAACTAGTGGAGTAATATATACCAGTATATCTATTTTTTGAAGTAGAACATGATTACGTGCATTGCAAGCGAAACAACCTGCTGCTTTAAGCCGCAACGCCTATCCGCCGCAGTTGAAGTGGTATATGGAATCAGACTTTGGTTTCTGCCAGGAGTTGCCGAAGCTCTGGTAGAAATGACACCCGAACCGGAAGAGACCCGGTTCGGATTGGACATAAGAATGACAGAAGAGGTACGTACGTACGCTTGAGATTTTCAATTTCTTGTCCAACAAGGCAACACAACAAACCATTGATTTGTTGCATGTTCAGGGATTCATATATGTAACGTCAGTGATGGAGGGGTCGGCTGCGGACCGCGCAGGGCTGAGGAAGACGGTGGAGGAAGGAAGTGGAAGAGGGCAGCTTGTTGTGATGTCGAGATTAGGAGGGAAGAGTGTGATGCCTTCAACTGCTGGGTCAGAGGGAGTGATCAACTGTTGTGACCTTCAAGAGTTGAGACAAACTCTGCTCTCCGCTATTCATTACGGGGAACGGGTTCAGGCCCACTTCATGGCGTGGCCCAACTCTCGGCCCACCACAACTCAGTCGTTCGCCGCCGCAGCTCTCCGGCCACCTCGATATTCCTCAGATTACGACTCTCTTTAACTTACCAGCTGGCGTATGTCTGATGGACTCTCATGTTTTATTAACCCTTTGCGTTTTTTCTTCTTTTTCTTCCTTTTCTTGTTCTCAATTTCTCATATATTAAAAGTTTTATCTATTTGCTCTCTCTCTCTCTCTCTCTCTCTACCAATATACTCCGATTTATGCTAAAGAATGTAATCAGGAAAGCGTTGACCCATTAAGTGGGAAAAAAAAGGTATGGTTTTTAATCTTTCCACGTGAGTGACCTGAAATGAACATGGAAAACACAGAGTCGATTGATGTAGAAAAAATAACACAGTACTCTCAATGATGACTGAAATAGTAGATTTCAAGTAACGGGAAGAGACCAAATTGGCTACAAAGTTTGTAATGTGCAAGTAACTTTAAAGAAACAACTTCAACAATAATTGTCCTGGGAATCAGGATCTGATTCTATCTGAAAAGAGTTTTGGTACTTACAACCAACCACACTCTAAAATCTCCTATCTATAAATCTCATAGTTCTCTCAGTCTCGGGCTCTTAATTCCTCCCTCCCTCCCTCTCTCCATCCACAAAGCGAAGAGAGACAGGTTTGATAGTAGTACTATCTTTGAAGGAATGACCACCGGTGTTTTAGATTTAACAGTCATGAATGGTGGTGGTGGTGTTACTGTGGTGGACGTGTTTCGAGATTTCAGAGGGCGTAGAGCTGGAATCATTAAGGCCCTCACTTCTGGTATATTCCTTTTCTGTTTTTAATCTTTTGGGTCTCATTCGTTTCTCTGCCTCTGTTTCACTACTCTTTTGACTACTCTTGACTTTCCCTTCCTTCATTTTAATAGTAATACTTTTGGCTCATCAATTGCGTTGCAGATGTCCAAGAGTTCTTAGGCCAATGCCATCCAGGTGAGTTCTGTTACAAATTTACCAGTGGTGGAGAATCTGGAATCACTATAAATTTCTAACCTCTTCTAGCGGTTGTCTTTTTGGTTAAAAAGATGAAGAAGTATCTAAACCTTGACTCAACGGTCACTAAAGTTCAGTCATCTAGATATTAGTCAAGGTATCAGTTTGCAGCTTGAAAATACTAGTACTATACATATATGCAGTAATTAGGGCATGAGGTTTCTATAGAGTCTGGAAGAAGTTAGTTACTGATCAGTTGGTTGATGGGGATGATTAATTTTGACTTCAAATGCATGCAGACAAGGAAAGCCTTTGCCTTTATGGCTTTCCATGTGGGCAATGGGGGGTTACTCATCTACCCGCTGAAGAGTTCCCTCCACGGTTTCCCCATCCTGCACTTGGCATCAATTTTGCCAGAGATGCGATGCAAAAAAAGGAGGAATGGTTATCTTTGATTGCAATTCACAGTGACTCATGGCTGCTTTCTGTAGCTTTCTACTTTGGTGCTCGGTTTGGTTTTGGTGAAACTGATAGGTACGTAGGCTACCTTCACTAAACTCTATACACCTTCCTCATTGCATTGCACCATATCCATTCTCACCAATCCCCTGCTCAACCTGCTGACCACCATCATTCATTCTTAAGATTAGTTGTCGGATGAGAATCATCTGAGTTCTGCATGTATGACGCCAAGTAGCTCCTGTCATGTAGCTATGATATATATTGCTGTCTTCCATTCATCAGATTAGTTGTCAGTGGAAGCTGATCCACTGTGGTAATGTGAAAACAATTTTATAGTGTTTGGTTCACAGTTTGGTCTCAGAAGCCCACATGCATCATCTGTTGGATGACAATGTATTAGTATTGTTTTGAGCTTCACATTTCATGGACAGTAGCATGCTTAACGGTATGCAGGAAAAAACTTTTCAACATGATAAATGACCTGCCCACAATATTTGAGGTCAGGATGGCTGGAGCTTCCAAGAAACAAACCAAGGTGGAAAAGAAGTCAGCTTCAAAGCATAGTGGCAATGAGTCAGCTTCAAGTTATAGTAGCAATAATCTTTAAAAGACTATGAAGATATTACTATGAGGGGTCCACCTCACATTCTGATTTAGTGGACACCTGTCCCTTTTTTTCCCTCACCTAAAAGTATGGGTCCATAGTTTTGTTCTGTCCTTTTTTCACCTTAAAGCATGGGTCATGGTAGCTCCACGTAACATTTTTGCTGGATGTATTATATGTTGGTTCAAATTTCCTTTATTAATATTGGATCATATAACTAGCTTTCAAGTGATGGAAAATCTTGTTTTTCAAATTTTGGAAAATTAGTATATTAAATTAAGAAACTTTTTTTGAAAGGTTTCCATGGTAATACTAGAGTTTTTCAAAATTTGGAAAACAAGATTTTCCATCACTTAAAAACTAGTTATATGATCAAATATTTACAAAGAAAATTTGAAGATGAAAACTTGAAAAAATTTCAACAACTAAACGGATCCATAATGTTTCTCAGCTATTTTTGTAGATAATTCCTTATTCTACCGATTAGTCTTTAGGTTAAGTTATTAATTTGGAATATTATTAATTGAAGGGGTGTATTTTGTTTTTTGCCCTTTTTCTCCATTAGTCATTTCATCGAAACAGGTTTATTTATCATTAATATTTATTTGAACAGTGTATCGGTATACTTGTAAGAGTGGTGAATTGGGTTGATTTAGATGTACAACTTGTTTATGAGCTTATATTAATGTATTTTTTATGTTTTGGTTTGTCCAAAATTAATAACTACTTTGTAGTTGATTAACTAAACAAAATAGGGGTTTCAAACATGGATAAAAAGAGGCGAATAACACCACTATTCGCCTCTTTTTATTCACGTGAGTAAGGGAAGCGAACTCACCTCTTCTTACGCGGACTTGAGCGAATTGAGTAAAAGTGGTAGGTTGTTCACCTCTTCTTACGCGGACTCAGCCGCACCATCTCGTCATCTCCTCTTGGTCGTCTTGCTTCCGTTTTACCATATCTTCCTCAATTTTTCTTTTCCCCTAAAATCGGTAGAAATGGTAGATGGGTTAGGTCATCTCGTCTTGTTGGAGTCCGTCTCGCCGGAGTTGTGCATTTCGCTCTCGATGTGTAAATTTGAGCTCGCTTCAGTGCGGCCACGAAATATGTGCGCGGCGCAGACTGCGCACGAGTTGTGCAGAGCTTGTGCGCGGCCTGACCTTCTTGCGCATTGTGCAGAGTTGTGCAGCTTAGCTTGCAGCCTTCTTGCATGGTGTGCACAGGTTGTGCACAGAGCTTGTGCAGCAGAGCTTGCTTGCATTGTGCACAAGTGTGCAGCAGCTTGTGTTGACAAGCTTGCACAGTTGTGCATGAGCTTGTGCACAGACATTGCTTGCGCAGAGTTGTGCACATGCCAAAACTCACCCAAGAAGAACTTAGATATGAAGAGAAGTAAGTTTCGATGAAGGGAAGACTAATTTTGGTTGCAAACAAAACACGGGAGTTGCGCAAAAGGAAGGAAAGTTGAGGCGGGAAACGCCAATTGTGGTGAATTCACGTGTTTTCAATTTCTAGTTCACGGGGGCCTCAAACTTAACCCTCCTATTTTCACTTTTTTCACTCACCTCCAATTCACTCAGGTTTTCACCTAAAAACTTTTTGTTAACTTCTATGTTTGAAACCCCTAATCTTTTTCTTCTCGCCACTGCTTTCTTTCTTCTCGCCGACGCTTTCAGACCCACTAGGGTTTCAGACCCACTATCGCCGCTGCTTTCTTTCTTCTCGCCGATGCCATCGCTTCCTTGCTCTGGTGCTGGTCGAGTTCATCTACGGCGGAGTGGTAGCCCTTCGCACTGCTCTTGTCCGCCATGTTGTTGGGTTAGCCTACCGCGATTCACTTTCTCCGGTGGGCCTGCAACCGGTCTAAGCGGCCGTGGACTTATTCAACTTTGGGATTGGGGCATCTGAGATCCCGTTTTGCCCCTCACCATGGAGTTGCTGCTTCTAAGTCCCTCCTCCTTTCAATTTAGTGGTCCACAGCAAACGGTTCCAGATCCGGCGACGCTGCTCCTCTCCTTCCCCCGGCGCCAGTGATCGTGGAGCGTGCAGCTTTTGGGGGTGGGCACACTGATTTAGGTCTCACCTTGTTCGAGCATGATTTTTTGGGCAGTGGTGTGGAAGACAGTGGGGGACCCAAACGGGCTCCGATAGGGCCAAAAGAAAAGAGGCCGCAGGAGCTGATGCAAGAGACGGCAGGGAAGGGCGAGAGCCCTCCCTGCCTGGACCAATGCGTGGTTTGTTCCAAAGTGATTGGGGTTTAGAGTCTGCCTTAATCGCTCCTAATTTTGAGGATTGTCAATGGATGATAGTATGAAGATGGCACAAAATTTGGATTTTCCAATTGTGATTTGTGATTTTCTTATGCTATCAGGAGACCTTACATGGAACAGACTCTTTTGGACACGTTTTACGTGACTTCAGTGAAGGGAGTCGGAAGCCTCGAGCTCTTATATAAATGCTGTAGATGGATCTCTTTTTCAAGCCATATGACAGTCGGTGAAGTTTATATACACTTGCAAATCCTAATTCTTACCAGTTTTATATTTCTATCGTTTTGATTTTCTTCTAATGTAGGATTCTTGCAAACTCTCTTTGGTTAAAATTTTCTATTTTAATAATCTCATTAGCCTTTAGCTATCAGGAAGGTAGGTTGATTTATGCTCATCTCATAAAGAGAGCTCTAGTAGTTGTCGGGATTTCATCATGCTTAGTATGTTTTTTCAGCCAGAGACTCGCAGCCATTGAATGAATAATCATTTCATTCAAAAAAAATAATATTTTTTTATTATAAAAGACTCTTGTTAACGGGTCCCCTATGGCACATCTTAAGAGTATTTTTATTTCATTTTTCTGTATCAAATCTATTACTCTATCTGTCCCATAAAAATTGTGGTGTTTGACTTTAATGTTTCAAGTTGCAGATTTGTTCCAAAATTTTACTAGGATAAATAGTGAAAATTTTTAAAAAATATGTACTCCCTCCGTCCTTAAAAAGTTGATTTATTTGTCTCATGTTCTGTGTAGCAATGTTTGACTCGAGTTTTTTCTAAAATAAATAGTGAATAAAAATTCGAAAAAAATATGTTTGGAAAAGGATATGTTGCAAATTATGATACACATACAAATTATTCAACTTTATATGTCAAAACATTCATAAAAATAAATCATAGATTAAATACCTTGAAAACAGAAAAACAAATGAATCAACTTTTCAAGGACGGAGGGAGTATATATATAGAAAATATAGATTGAAAATTATGAGAAACATATGAATAATTTAACTTTACATATCTAAAAATTGATAAAAATAAATCATAGACTAAATATCGTGAAATAGAAAAAAAAACGAAAGTTGCAATTTTTATGGGACAGATGGAGTATTTTATTTTCTTATATTGCATCATTACAATTATTACAAATGTAGAAAAGTATAAGAAAGGAAATAAACTCACCTTAAGAAGTGCTCTCATGGCACTTGTTAACATTTCTCTTTGTTTAATGATTAATGAATGTAATTTCCTTATTTGTTTTACTTTGTAAAGATTTGTTAAGATACTACTATATATCCATAAAGACTTGTTTATATCATACAATCTTTTTCCATATTGTAGTAAGTTTTTGCTGTAAAAATGTTATCTTTACTTGGAGTGTCAGTGACCCTGTTTTGGCTTCTTGTTCTGATTCCCTGGGGAGATAAAACAAAGAAGCAAACAAGGGCACCTGAAAGTCACAAGTAGTTGGGCCTCACCAGCACCAAACCAAACAAAGTGGTCCTCGCACTCCAAACAAGTCCCCCGCTCCGCTGTTATGTTATGGATAAGAGCTCATGCCCCACACATCTCTGCTTCATGGTCCATTACCACACTCCATTAGATGCGATGGCAGCAAGTGGCTAGCCTAGGCTAATGCTGAAGCCTGATTGTCGCTAGCTTTAGGCACACATCAACTTCACACTGACCAGCCTGAAATTTGCGGCCTGTCCCTGTCTTGAGGCAGACACGGCGACTGGAGATATAAAATTTGTTTCTGCTTGAGATAACATTATTTGCTTCCATTTCACATACAATGTACTATAGCCGGACGGACGCTTCAAGAACCTGGTTAAAAAATTCCATCGTAAAATCTATGGTTGAACAAGATACATATCTTTCCATCTGAAAAGGAAAACGAAAGAATGTAGAGGTGTTCACTCTGTTGCATGGAACTCGTTGCCATTTTTTAACTATCGGATCATAAATGAATTATACATCACCACAAGGCAGGATGGGAGATCCAAAAACAAAACTCTCATCTATACATCTGTAAAGTGCTTGGAAGTGATCCTTTTTCGGGAAAGAGAGAGGAGGGTGCAGGGGGAAAGAAACAAATGCTAAGACTATTGAGCTTTGTACACCCTCACTTGCTAATACAAAGTTGATTCCCAGAGGTATTGTCCACTTTGACTCACAACGATGAGGGAAGCTAAGCCCTGCGATGATGATGAAATGAATTTGCTTTTCAAGACATCGTATCTCGGCTCTTGGTTGATAACCTCTTCAGGAACTCATAGGTGATGACCATGGTGGTAGTAGACATGGACATGGATGTCCATCTCGGTCCTAATCCCCGGTAACAAGCTCTTAAACCACCTTCCTTGACCAAATCCTTGACCGTTTGCAGAACAGTCAATGGCTTCCTCTTACCATTTTCCTCTCCATCCAGAACCTGCAGGCGCGTCTTAATAGTGTCAAGAGGCATGGTGATGAGAGCAGAACGCCACTTGCCATGGCTGCACTCAGCCCTTGTTGTACCCCCACCATTGCCCTTGCATCCAGCTTAAAACTACACTCACCGAACTCACGGTCTTGTTCCTTCTTACCCATGTAACACCCAAAACCATACCATATTAGCCTGAGAGCCACTGAGTAAGACGTCCACCAAACGGCATTAGACGGTGCGTAGGTCAGTATCGAAGCCCAATGGATTGGCGAATGAACCGCAACCCACATGTCACTTGGACCTCATCCTCTTCTCCTCTCCCTGGCCCAAACCAAAATCCCCGCTCTTATTTTCTGAAATCTTCAACCTCTTTCCATTTCCATTTCCATTTCAGGTCTCTACTCTTGCCGAAACCCCAACCGTCTCTTGTCTCTGATCTTGTTTTTATTCAGTCGTTCACGCTGGTTGAGCTCCGAGCTTCGTCAGAGCCCCCTCCGCGTCGCCGTTTCCCTTCCCTTCCCTGTACAGGTAATGTTCAACCTTGTTCTATTGATCCAAATCCGCTCACTCATTTGGCTGCGCAAAAGGAAAAAAGAACCGACTCGGTATCTCTAGTTGCTGCACAATTCGTTTAGTTTTATTAAGCTGATTGCTTCATTGCGGGCTCTTTCTTGATTATTGTGTTGTGGAGGGAATTGCAAAGTAGGGGAGAATCATTCTTCGAAAGTGGCGAAAGTGAGCCTAGGGGCCACCGAGGATGAGCTTGATAAATCCAAGTTCTTCTTCCTCGGTGCTGCCTTGTTCGCTTGTGTCTCAACTGCTTTATAACCCTGTGGTTGTGCTCAAGACCAGGCAACAGGTCTATTCCACCCAGGCTTCTTGCCTCACCATGTGTTATTCTATCATGAGGAATGAAGGTTTTACGGGATTCTACAGAGGGTTTGACGGGCACTATCCTAGCTCGAGCGCTTTACATGGGGGCGCTTGAGGTGACCAAGACCGGTGTTTGCTCCACCACTATGGGTTTAGGGTTCTCTGATACTTCAAGCACAACTATTGCTAATGCTGCAGCCGGGGTGAGCTCCGCTATGGCAGCTCAACTGGTGTGGACACCTGTTGATGTTGTGAGCTAGCGGCTTATGGTTCAAGGCCGTTGCAATGGCACTAGTAACCAGGTTGTGAATACTTGTAAATACAGGAATGGTCTTGATGCATTTCGGAAGATCATGTTTGCTAATGGTGTTAGGGGACTGGAATATACAGGGGTTTTGGGATTTCGATACTGACCTACGCACCATTTAATGTTTGCAAAAAAAAAAACGAGATAAAAAAATTATGATAAAGTAATAATAGTTTGGTAACTTTGAAGGAGGGAAGTTTCCATTTGAGAAGTGTAGAATTTTTTTATGGACAACCCTAAAAGAAAATGTGTAGAATTAACTGGGAAAGAATGGAGTAAAAGTGATAATTCATTTGGATATAGGGAGTATAAATGATTGTCTAATAAGCAAAACGTTAACGGGTTTTCAACTACTATAAACATGTAAGCCCAAATAATATGCAATACACTAAACTATGGCTATGTGAAACTATATAAAATCTTACATTCATTTTAATTCTCAAACCCATAGAAAGTATAGTTTTATTTGGAGATGGAGATAGTAGCTTTTTTTTTGTGTAAATTAAGATTTTTTTTTTTGTTATTAATTCATTTTACATAAACTTCCATCATTACCCTCTTCCAAACCTATTCTAACCCCTCTCGACTCAACTCACTATCTTGACTATTTGAGTGGGTGCATTGCAAAGGTAAAAATGGACTGAAATAAAATAAAAGTGAACAAATGTCAAATTTTATTTGAGATAAATATACTTTGATGTAATAACAGTGCACTTAGAATGAAGGGATCTTTTAGTAATTGATAGATGATGAAGAGTTATTGGAGGAAATTGGAATGCTTTTGGTGTTTGATAAATTTTTGTAGCTAGGTAGTGTCAGTCCTGGTATCTCGGCACCACAAACTCCCAAGCCAACCTCCTGGAAGGATTGCAACCCCAGGATGCTGCTGACTCACAAACCCATTACTAGAACTGCTTTCAAGTCTTTTCCTACCTTTGATCTCAATCATAGCAGCACCTGACACTATAGAGTAAGGGGTGAAATTCCACAAAGCAATAGATAAAAACACTAACAAAAGAATATTGTAGCACAAATACGCAATAAACGAGTGTTTGTGTACCCCCCAAAAAAGAATCTCATTAAGCAAATTAATTAATTACTTCTCACACCAACTATCAATCAAAGGTTAACCATAACATTAACTACCACAAATCCATGTGGTATCGCGCGTATAGAGGTATTCGTAGAGTGATCAACTATACCCAGGAGTTTGTCAACTCCTCCCTCAATATCTCTGAGTATCTTTGCAACTTTAATTTATAAACATACCAAGCATAAACAGCACACAACATTAGTAAAACACTTTCCGAATATTTCGGTCATCCTTGTCATATCTGACAACAACAAATCATTCATATGGACTGTTACTAGGATACTACCCCATCATCAAGTCATTCAATCATTTTAGTAAATCACAGATTCATACTCTGAAATCAAGCATCAACAGTTCTATAAGTTAGTGTAATAGTAACTAGAGAGGAAAGTTGATTTCCTTACCAAATGCAAGCTAAGAAGTCATGCAAAATTAGACTTTCTTTATTACAAACTAGTCATGCTTTAAAGAAACAGTATGCATGGTTCACAAGAATCTATCATGTTTAGATCGTACGAAGTAGTAAACGAGGAACATGGAGTAACAAACAAGCATTTTTTTCTATAAACAACCGGACACAAAAGAAATCATGCTTGTCTAACTTGACTAGAAAGGGGACAGCCAAGAGTTTAGGGAAGGTATCATGAGTAATTATCTAGCAAGTCAAAAACAGCAACCTATAAGGACTGAAATTTAACAGTGGCTCAACAAAACCAGTTTAATGACTAACAAGCCATGTGTTTGAACAACAGAACAAGTGTAGGTTATCTAACTCTAAAATCAACAAGCCACACCATTTGGCTTAACAATGTCAAAATATAGCACTCTTTTAAGTAAAGAACCATGGTCAAAATATCAGTCCAAGAAGAGTTGTGCTTTACTCAACATTTGCCAATTAACAAAGTCAAACAAGCTAAAAGACAACCAACCAAGTACATACGAGTGCGAATAACCAAGTCCAGCCATTACTTTATCAACAATCAACCCATGCACTAAGACATCCAAATAGAAAATAAATATTGATATTCACCAATAGTCAATTATACCCAACCAAACATGTTAATGTTCTTCCCTATTTTCAGGAATTAATCCCAATTTAATAATTTGATATTAACGTGTCAAAACCTTCTAGCTTCTAACTTCTAAAATAGTTAACTATGCTTATTACTTGTAAACTTATTATCAACCGAGACAGCTATGACACCGATCATAAAGTTAAAATTCGAACAAGCTCCATGTCCCAAATAAAACAGTCAAGATGCTATAACTCATTCAAACGAGACTCACCAATGATACTTCTCAAAACACCAAACTTTGTAATTAACCAAACAATAGGTTGAGATGCTACAAAAGACATGGTTGTCTTAAACTGTTCAATTAATCAACCAATAAGCAGAGGTTTAGCTCACTTGTCTAAAACATTTATGCTATCAATATTTAAAACTAACCAAACCATTAACCCAAAAAAACAAACAAAGAAAAACAGTAATTCTTCGGTCAACAAGAAAAGGGCCAAAACTAACTTTTCAATACAATCGGGTTTCAAATTAACTTGCATAAGACATTTTAGAATTTTAGAAAGGGCTCACTTAACTCAAGCAGCGGCATGAGAAGTACAGAAATGATCCCACCGTTTTGAAACTTCCTGCCAGCGGCAGGGCTCTCTCACCAGGTCTGAACCGTCGAGCCAGTTCTCCGTCGAAGCTCTTCCTCTTCACCAAATTTTCCAAAGTCCAGAACCGCGACGCTACTTCGTTCTTCCCTCTCTCTGCCTTTGCACACGTTCATGACCAGAGAAGAAAAATTGGTCACCTTCATCGATTCTGTTGCAATTGATCGAACCTCTAGCCCCAAAATCGCTGAATTGAACCTCTTCTCGCAATCCTCTCTCTTTTTCGTGTCCAGACCCACCCGATTTGGCCTTGCCGTGCCTTGTCGTAGCTCTCACAATTCCTAACTGCGATTAAAACCCTCCCTTGAGGTAGAAACATTGCCGACAAAGGAAATCACCGGTAAACATCCCCCCCCCCCCCCCTCTCTCCCTTCTCCTTAATCGTGTTCTGCTTCCCGTCCTCCGTGTCTTTCATCAGAAGATAGATATTTTTATTTTCATCAACTAATTATTTATTTTGTCCTCCAGTTTCCGTTAAGTGCAAAACAATCCCCCAGTATGTATTTCTTTCAAAAAAAGTCCTTTCTTTGTCATGGAAATTTATTTTCTCTTAACCTTCAAGTTTACTTGTCTCTATAAACTCCAATAAATTATCTCTGACTAATCCATTTTTTTGTCTCAGATTTACTCAGAATTTCTCTAATTTTATAACTCTAATTCTCCCAATTTTTTTTCTGAATTCTTTTCTCGAGTCAAATTAATTAATTAATTTTAAAATTTCTAAACTCCCCGTGGAGAGGGAAACTGAGAATGTGACAAGTGGGATGACATGAGGAAGAGAGGATATGCTGAAGAGCCGAGCCCGACAGGCTTGAGCTCGAGCTCGTGAAATTGAGACTCGACTCGAATTTTACTCGAGCCTAAAATCGGGCTCGAGCTCGGCTCGAAAGCTCGATATGGTTGAGGTAAGCTCGTTTCAGCTCGGCTCGATTAAACTCCCAAGCTCGCGAGGCTCGAAAATTCCTTACTTGTACAATATGAGGGTATTATAGCTATTTTCATGAGGTTCGTTGGCTCGAGCTCGGCTCATTTCTCACCCTTAGCTGAAGGACTGACTTAGGGGTGAGTTCGAGCCGAGCCGAGCCCGAGCCTAGCAGGTTCGAGCTCGGGCTCGTGAAATTCAGGCTCGGCTCGAGCTCGGCTCGAACTCGATCGAGTCCGATAATTCGAGCTTGAGCTCTGCTCGATGATTCATGAAGCTCGAGCTCGTTAGGCTCGCGAGCTCAGTTAGGCTAGATTTGGCCCCAACATTGAGTAAACGAGCTCGCAAGCTCGGTTAGGCTCGGTTAGGGTAATATCGTAATTTTAGACGAGCTCGTTAAGGCTCGCGAACCCTTACAAACCGAACGTTTCGAGTTCGAGGCTCGTGACGCTCGGCTTGAATGGTTTCACACCCCTAGTCTGGCTATAGGGGCATGACACGATGACGATTGAAGATAAGTAGGAAAAAGGGGAGTGAGAAAAAAAATTTGGTGAATTTGTAAAAGGATTAAAATATGAATGGTAAATTGTCATGATTTAAAAAACTTAAGGGTTCAGTTTTGTCTAAATCTAAATTCTAAGAATAATTAACGAGGTTACTTCTAGGGGGTTTTGTAAATTTTTCAAAACTTCATAGGTAAAAGAATAAATTTGGAAAATATCGGAAAACAAAATGATGCTTATGATAAATTTTGGGGGTTAATGATAGTTTCCCAAAAGAAAATGTCTAAAGTTGCCGAAAAAATTCTAGAAGTTACCGGTGAGTAGGTACCAGAAAGCTCCGGAAGCTCCCTCCCGTCTCAGTTTTGTTACTGTAGAATGAATGTAGATCGTCCCAGAAGCTTCTTCCCCCGCAACTATAAAATCTCTCCTCACACCATCAGTTTCAGCAAGTAAAAACGAATTTCCAGAAACATTCTCAATATTCATCCATAAACTCTGAACAGCGAGCTACGCAAATGGATCTCGGGTTGATGAGGTTCGATTCCCCTCTGATGCAGACAATCCAGCACATGATGGACCTGGCTGAGGAAGCTGAAAACAAGCCCTCGCACGGCCCGTCGAGAGCTTACGTCCGCGACGCCAAAGCCATGGCAGCGACGCCGGCGGACGTCAAGGAGAATCCCGACAGCTACGTGTTCGTCGTGGACATGCCGGGGCTGAAATCCGGCGACATCCAGGTGCAGGTGGAGGACGGCAACGTGCTGCTCGTCAGCGGAGAGCGGAAGCGGGATGAGGAGAAAGAAGGCGTCAAGTATGTGAGGATGGAGAGAAGGGTGGGCAAGTTCATGAGGAAGTTCGTGCTTCCTGAGAATGCCAACACCGAGAAGATCTCCGCGGTGTGCCAGGACGGCGTTCTGACGGTGACCGTCGAGAAGCTGCCACCACCGCAGCCGAAGAAGCCCAAGGTTGTCGAGGTCAAGGTCGCTTGAAGAATGAGCATAATACTGATGTTTGAGGAAGTGAGGGATCGGTAGCCATGGTTATTATGTTATGTTTCTTTCTGGTTATGTTTCTTTCTGCGTTTTCTTTCTTGTTCTGCTTCTGATGATGATGTGCGATCTACGATATATGAATGAAACCGCTACTGCTTCGTAATTCGCATTCTGAAAATCAAAAATAAAGTTCTCTATTCTAACTCTAATTATTTTTGTGCGGAACAAATTTGACCTTGCCTTGTTTAAAACGTAAATATCTGTTCAGAATGCGATTGCGGAAGATCGGCGGCATGAAACGACGGCGGCGACGCTTTTCCGTTGATTTCTTCGAATCGTTTCTGTTTGATCTTGTAAACAGAGCGATGAAGAAGCCTTCTTTGTCCTCCAAAGGATCAAACCGAACCAACTTATCAGCTGTAGACATGAACGCCAACGATTAAAACCCAAAAAAGATAAATTGGAGTTGCAGTTCATCCAAGAGCAACTCTGAATTGGATATTACTTACCGCCGTCGAAAACCGGAAGACCACGGCGGGGCCACTGGGGAAAGGGGGCCGCGAGTTGAAAGCCCAAGGAAGTAGCAAGTGGCAGAACAGAGGAGACGACATCCTCATTTTCTATCTGGTCAACAGAGCATGTGCTGTACACCACCTTCTCTACTTCAGGGACTGCACCATCATCTCCAACAAGAAAAAATATTAAGCAAACAAAGATGTGTGTGTGTGTGTAATGGTGATAGCTAAGGGAAACACAAGGCTTACAAGAGAGTGCGTGCGCTAATGCTTTCCTCTGGAATGTTGCAAGTTTCTTCAATCTCTCCTTTTCAATTCCTTCTGCACCTTCACCTGAATTTGATGAAACTAAAGTCAGAAGTTCAAAAGAATACTCAGCAGCTAACAGAGAATTCACAACATCTTCTGTACCTATGTTGTTAGTTAAATGCAAAACAACCAAGTACTGGAATTGGTAGCCAAAAGAAAAGGGAAACATACTGGGATTGATTTATTCTGCAACTGTTTCAAATTACCTGGGGCATTGGATGGGAACAGATGGTCCAGTCTGTCAGCAGCAGTACCAGATCCTGAGCACGAAGGATCCAAAAGAATTGCTCGGACCTGCATTGTCAAGTTCGTACAATGAGAGGCAAGTAATCAGGAGAGAATGATGTTCATTGAATAACTAGCAAATGATGAATGGCTGGTTCGGACCAGAAGAAATCCAGTGTCCCAAGAAGCTGCTATCACAGATTTCAGAAAACATGAGGCTTGCACAGCCCCTGATACAGGAGACGGTAAAAGTAATCATATATGATCGAGAAGCATGCTGATGACTGGTGAATCGAACTTACCTTGGAATAAGGAGCATCTTTTGGGTCCAAGGTCAAGAAATCTGTGTGCAATATTTCTACATCTGTTGGACAAGTTTAGGAAAAACATTGCATCATAAATACCTAAAGTAACAGCAACGGAATTGGAAAATCATAGAATGAAAACGGCCCAAAGCACAAGACATAAAAAGGAATTGTCAAAACGTGTGAAAGAAAGACCAAATGTCATTCATCGGATAAAAATTAGTGAACAGCATCTGAAAAATCAGCTCAAGGATACTACATGCGCCAGATAGCCTGACCGTTTCTTCCAAGCGTTTGATTCTTTCTTCACTCAGTTCACAAGCTATAACCTCCCCTTTCCCTCCCATAAGAGCAGCTAGTTGGACTGTTTTGTTTCCAGGAGCTGCACATGCATCAAGGACCTTCACAGTAGAATGTTATGAGAATGCCAGTAATTGGCAAAACAGAGTGCAGATATTATTTTATGAAAGCTTGTTGACAGGACAACCGGATCACAAGTTAAGGGAATAATTTAAGTAATAACAAGAGATCTAGTTGTTCCATCAATCATATGAGATGGCTTACCTTCCATCCTGGATCAGGAGCAAGGGCAGCTGCCACCAAAGAGCTTGCCTTCCCCTGTTAAGAAACAAAAAAAATGGATGACAGAATGAAAGACCAAAGGATTAGAGGCTCAATCAAATTACATAAGGCTTCTCAGCCTGAGTCCTTACTTGCAGAAACAAGCTGCCATTTAGTAATAACGGATGGTCATGCAAATCAGATTTGGGTGGAAGTACCAATAGGTCTGGGATGATGCTATCTTTCTGTACCTGCTGCATGAACAAATCAATGTAGACTAAATCGATCAATACAACACCCAAGAATAGTCCCGGTCAACCACATGAAATTTTTATTTCCACCAATTCAATTAGAGCTTTCTATTCCAAGAACTGTACAAAAGTAACACTCCCTTTTAGATATCCCCTCATCTCTTTTATAATTTTCTATATCTAACATATCATTCTAACAGACCGACAAATCACGTGGTGTACATTGCACATAGCCATAACAACTAAATCAAAGCAAGGCAGCCATCATCCGTTGGATGTAATGCAAGTATTAACATATGAGTGTCACTAATCGGTTTCGGGAATTCATCAGAATGAGAACTATACAAATTCAATCCCCTTTCTACCTTTCCTTTTTTATCCTAAATTCCTGAATGTTGTTGGCAAAAAAAAAAATTGGAAGGAAGGCTGAATGTTTTCTAGTAAATACCTTGAAAACCTTGCCCAGCTCCTCACATGCAGAATCAATATCCAGTTTCAAAGTGTTCACCCGAACATAACGTGGTTTTGTAGTATCTGTTTACAGAACAGCCAGCAACAGATGCCAATAAAGCATTTAAGCATTGAGAAACATACTTTTATTCCACACTGATAGCCATATGAATCACTAAACTGTAAACCATACAAATCATACAAAAATAATTTGTCACATTGTAGACTTGAAATGAATAAACGACATATTATACACTAAAATTCTAGCATGATAGGAGGGAAACAAAATTACATATAGTATTTTCCATCAGTCTTCTCTACGTTTGTATTTGGGACTAACTGGAAAGCCAAATTAAATAACTTAAATAGTTGATGGTCATGGCATCATGCTTGTGTATAGGAAAACATACCTGGAGGTTGGTAAAAATCTATCAACTCCTCAATGGACTTGAGTTTTTTCCTCACTAGGAACCTGGCTAAAGCTGACTGGAGAATATGCTTCTGTTGCAGCATATATTTCTCAGCATCTCCGATCCATGAAGTTTCCTAGATACAGATTGACATAATTTCCAACACATCTGAAGAACCCAATTGAAAATGCAAATGACATCCAACATTCTACACTATTACATCTGAAAGTTCAGGTAACTTAGCAACTAAAGCCTCTACTACCCTAAATCAACTTTTTGAGCTAAAACCACATTGCCCATTGTAAGAGTAACATAAACTCAATGAAACTTTCTCGTTGATATTGTTGATTAACTCGGAAATCAAAACGAGAATCAACAGACTAGTTCTGCCAATCTCTATTAGGCACACAAACACTTTTCACATAAATCCTTCCGATGGCTAGAAATGCATGCTACAACATGAACAAGAACAAGCATGAGATGGACAATTCTCAAACTATTAACAGAATAATGGACAGCGAGGATATACAACACACTTAACAGAAGCTGCGAAAACGGATTGAGAACTCACATGGCCGAAAAGAATGTCGTATGTGATTATGTAAATCAAATCCAATTGTCTCTGTAGAAGCAAAAATAAGTGAGAAAAATGAGGTAGCTACTAGAGCTTACGGTAACTGTGCCGAGTTCAACTCTGGTCTTTAACTCTACATAACAGAATACATTCAAATGTGACATGATAAAGAGTACATCAAAAGAGTTTTTCCTTTCTTCATTTCAAAAAAAAAAAAGAAGCACAAATTGACCTCATTTTTCTGCTTTCTTCGCAACACAAATCAATTTATAGCTTACCAGCATAGACAGCTCGTACCTTCCATTTTCCATTCAAAATGTTACTAGCTTCCAAAACTTCCTTGATAACGGGAAGAACTGGATAGGTAAGTAAACCAACACCAAGGAAGATTGGGTTATTCAAAATCTGCAACAGCAAAGCAAGGATGTCTACTAGCTAGCGATTCGCCTAAACGACTTTAAGTATAAAAAAAAACAAAATATAAAAATAAATAAATAAATAAAACAGAACTAACACTTGAGCGTTTGGCAGACGAGAGCGTAGGTGGCCTTCTTGTTTCTGACGGAGGGACTATAGACGAGAGATTTTATGGAACCCATAGCTCGGCGCCGGGCGTCTCCCTGCAGGGAGCACCGCAAAACCCTTGCTGCTTCTCTCCTTGCGAAGTAGGACGAACGCTCGGCGGAGCTCATCCGAGGCTTCTTCGACTTTCCAGCGAACGTCGCCGCAGACGGCGGAGTAGCCTTCTTACGAAGCATTGTTGTATGAATTTCAGAAGCCTTGTGGAGTGTGGAGAATATAGTGGCAAAATATTCAGTTACAAGAAAAAACCCCTCAAATTTTCCCAAATGTACCATTACCTCTTTCTATTTACAAACATTTATAGATACCAATTACTTTTAACTCCTACACATTACTCCTAAAACTTCTCTTTGCTTTTCTCCTCCCTCATCATAGTGCCACTGCCTTCGGCAACAAATATTACCGCTATTAGATTCTAACACTACTCACATAGACCCCACATGAAGCCACATCTGGTTACCCACCCCACCCAGCTCACTGCATGTAACCATATTTGACAATACGATGTGGGTGGGAATTGGGAAAGGGGATTGAACACGGGAGGATGAGGAGGTGTCGGTGGTGGTGGTGGTGGCGGAGGCGGAAGCAGGTGGTTTGCCGGAGAGGGTAGGGTAGCAAATCCTGAAAGAGAGGAGATGTGAAAGTGAAAATGAGGGGGAAATACATTTTTCTTTGCCATGAACACACCATGAATAACAAAGCAGTCTTAATGTTTTATTTAAAAAAATGCAAGGGGTAACAATTTTGGAACAAAGATACTTTTAAATTTTATGTTAGTTGACTTTTTTCCTACGCAAAATTAGTGTTGAGAAACGAATGAAATATGTTCGAGCTTCATGAATCTTGAACTTGAGTTTAAGCCTATTTTACAATCGTGTATCAAACGAGGCTAGGTTGAGTTAGAGAGCATGGTTTTGAAAACCGGACTGGACCGGTCGGTCGGCCGTGAACTAGTTTGACAACCATCCCGGTTTTCGGTTTTGAGGAGTGTTGGTCAAGAATCGGTCAAAACTGGAAAAATCCGGTTGAACCGGTAAACCGGAAAAGTAGTGATTTCCCCTTTTATTCCATTTTTTTGAAGAAATTTTTCCAAAACTCCCAAAATTTTATTTCTAATTTTAATTTATTCCACATTTGTTTGTAAAATTCATATTTAATACCTTAATTTTTAAATATTTTCTCATAATATCTTTTTAAAAATTTGTAAACTATAATATAAACATAAAAAAAATAAATTTCAGTTATTTTAAATTACTTATTTTCAATTAGATAATTAATTAAAATATAGAATACTATTTTTCTTCTTATCAAATGACTAATTTATATTTTAAAATATTATTTTAGTATAAAAAATGTGCATTAATATTTAATATTTAGATTATTTTATGATAATTCTATATAGTAAATGATAATAGCTGAGTTTAAAAAAATAAACGGTTGGACCATGAATCGGTGCCTAGAAGGTTCTACTTCCGGTTCGGTTTTTAAAACCATGCCAGAGAGGTTCGCTTAAGATAGTCTCGCGAACCTACACTAACTTGTTTAAAGTACCATTTTACCCCATACTTGACTATATTAAATTTTTTATGTTTCATGAGGTAGTTCAAGTTTAAACAAGTGTAACTTCGAAATCGAGCTACTCACTCATTGAGCCTTGTTAATCTTTAATCCAAACTTGAACAAGTCACAAGTCGAGGTCAAGCTCAAAAACGTTAGTTGTAAGTCGAGGTCAAGCTCGAACAAGCCTTGTTAGTTTTAATTGCTTTTCTCTTTCTCTTCTATTGTAAGAACGTTTGTTGCCATTGTCTCATCCTCGGAGGCAAATCTCTTCTTCTTTATTAATTTTGCTTTGAGGTTGCCTTTAAAAAACAGCTCAAAAAATCGGGGTGGATGAAGCGATCAAATTGAACATACTCGAAACTTAGGTGATCAACTTTACGGTTAAACCAAAATAACCAAATTTTTGATTTGGTCAATTTGGTTTGGATAATTCGGTGTTTGGTTCGGTTTTCGGTTTAACAAAAAAATTTTATACGGTTTTCGGTTTGGTTATTGGTTAACGTTTAAATAATTCGGTTAACCGAATTAACCAAATTAATAATATGCCCAAACCCATATACTAGTACTAGCCCAGCCCACCTTTAACCCATATACCTTTAACCCAGCCCACCTTTGAGTTAAGAAGAAGAGAAAATTTTCGGTTATTTTGGGTAATAACCGAAATAACCGAACCGAATTCGGTTTTCGGTTTTACTGATTTCGACTTTATTTGGTTAATTCGATTCTTAATAATAAAACCGAAAACCAAATACATTAACAATTCGGTTTGGTTATAACCAAAATAATCGATTGAATTTCTACTCGAACTCCCAAGTAAGTAATTGGGGTTTGTTCGAACTCCAAGATAAAATTATATACTATAAAATGGGAGAGATATGGAATAAAACAAAGGAAGGAAATAGAGCGGAAAGAGGCAACCGGGGGTTCAACGTTGACTTGAATTACTGCTGGTTCTAGTAATTCAAGAATCCTCGTATGCTGCGGAGGAGGATGAGTTGGTAGTCTGAGCGACAGCGACAGCGACGACCACCACCCAACCCAGCACAAGGCCACGTACGAGCTCTTAATAGTCTCGTCATAATACTTTGAGCTGTTGGTTGGTAGTCTGCAATAGTAATTCAAGAATCGTCGTATGTATGTATGTTGCACACACACATTGTTTTTTTTTTTTTTTTTTTGCTGTTGGTTTTGGGCCGGGCCCAGAATTAAGTTTAAGTCGTCGACTCGACGAAGAAAGCACTAGCTACAAACAACTGCATTGAGCTACCTACTACCTTCCTTTTAAGTTCCTCCTCCTCCACCTCCTCCACCTCCTCCTCCTCCTCCTTTCAAAATGTTTTCCATATGGGACCCACCCAAGTCTGAATTACTCACTTGGAAGGAAATTACGTACTAGCAATTAGTAAGAAGCTTCTTGCAAGCTGCCTGCATGCAGCAGCTGGGAGGAAGGAAGGAAGGTCATGGTGACCTGCATGTGTATGAGTGCCATAAATATATATAGATAACCCAGTAATTAACTAGGCAAGCAGCAACCGAATATCACCTATATACATACATACAGATATATGTCGAATAATTATAGCAACTGGAACCAGGTGCAGGCACGTGAAAGTGATGAACATCATCATGATCATGATGAGGAGGAGGATCCTAGCTGCAGCAATTTCGAATTGCTGGATCAGGACCTCAGCATCGATGAATATTTCCTGCAGGAGGATCATCATCATGCACCACTCCCCATCACCACCGACAACAACAATCCACAGAATCTGCAGCAGCCGGAACAACCAGCTGGAGGTCGACCTAGTAACAATATATTTGCAAAATTAATAATTACTACTTAGTTACGTACGTATATATATATATATATATATATATATATATATATATATATATATATATATATATATATGTGTGTGTGTGTGTGTGTGATTAGTGGTGCATGCAGGGAGGTTTGCATTCAGAACTCGGTCAGAGGTTGATGTATTGGATGATGGATTCAAGTGGCGGAAATATGGCAAAAAGATGGTTAAAAACAGCCCCAATCCCAGGTACCTACTATATATATAGTATATATATGTAAATATATATCCAATAAATATAAGTAAATATATATATATATATATATATCCAATAAATATAAGTTAATTTACTATCAATTAATTACCATGTTAATTAAACGTGCATATATATACAGGAATTACTACAGATGTTCGGTGGATGGATGTCAGGTGAAGAAAAGAGTGGAAAGAGACGGAGACGACCCAAACTATGTTATTACCACTTATGAGGGCTACCACAACCATTAATTCATCAATTATAATCACAGCTATTGATTATACAAACCAACCACAAAATACTAGTAATACATACATGTGGTAGCGGATCCGTTTGGGCTGCCGTCACGTGTTTGCGAAGTTAACGAGTGTTGACATTACTAGATGCCATGGGGATTTGTGCGATACGCGTTTATCGGAATTCGAGGAAGGGAGTTGAGTCTGTCATGTTCTGTTCTTGTTCTTTTTTATGAAAGTGATTGAAAAAGAGATCCCTATTAACTCCCGCCATAAATGTCTTATATAGCCTATATTTCAATATAGCGTTGATGGACACGTGTTTTGTATCTCCGGGAATATTTCGTGCTATATTCGAGTGAATTCTCATCAGGTCCGGGAATCTCACTCGTTTAAGGTTTTATTATCATTTGAGTTTTTAATGGGGCTTTTATCTTGGGCCACTAACTGGGTCTTTTGCTAGGTCTTTTTTGCTTATTGGGCCTAGCGGCCATCAACATGCATGCGGTAATTAATCATACATATTAATATATACTACCCACAAAAGGATAATCTTGCTATTGAAGTTTACGAAATCTCTAAATTTGCTACTGAAATTCATTTTGAAGCATGAATGTATGTCACCGACGTTTTAAATGAAGGAGAAAATTTATCATTGAACATTAAGTTGTCCCAGTTGACAGTGAGATGTTCGTAAATGGCGATTATGTGACATGCCATTGAGTAATTACGTGGATATTGACTGCATATTTTCTATGGTTAATGTTTAATTGCAACTTAAAATTAATATGCAAAACTAACAATTGACTAGACATTAATTGTACATTTTGCGAAATTTTAAGGCTAAATTAAATATTAACCCTACAAAATGTATAATGAATGTCCACGTTATCATCTAGTGGCACACCATATGAGCGCCATTTAAACGCATATCACAGCCAACCGAGACAACTTAACGTCCAATAATAAATTTACTCTTTCAATAAAATATTGGTGATATTTGCGCTTTAAAATGAATTTTAGTGATAAATTTAAAATTTTCGTAAATTTTAGTGGTAAAATAATCATTTTCCCCTAATAAATACACGAATGTGGGTATGGTTGTACGTATATGGGATTCGTAATGGATAATGTTAAGAGTACAATGATTTTGTAAGCCTGTATATGGTCGCGTGATTTTGTAAGTCCACAAGGAATACCCACACCTGTTTCAATGATTATACAAGCCTTTGTCTAATGTTATTGAACATATGAAAGCCCAAATGGAGTAATGGACTATACAATTCTTTTAGTCCAAAGTATTTTTGTGTTGCGTTAGCTTTATTCGCTTTTGGGTTTAAAATTTTTGCCCTTTTTTATATCTTGAGATTAGCAAGGATTGTCGAGTTCGTGGTTTAGCATATAATTCCCCGTTCTAGTAAATTAGATACTGTTAATTGGACATCAAGATTAATACCCCCTCCCTCCCCAAAAAAAAATTATCTTATTTGATTTTGTTGTTTTAAGATTTAATATTTGACTTATATTTTAATAATGAAAAACAGTAAAAAAAATTAGAAAAATATATTTAGAAAATTTAGATTCAAAATTATGACACACATATAAAATATTATATTTTCAATGTCTAAAAATTCAAGAAAAAAATAGATTAAATACTGTGAAACTGTCAAAACAGATAAGACAATCTTTTGCAGACGGAGGGAGTAATGTTTATTTTGCTGGAATGTGATATAGTAAAACAAGTGTATAAGTGAAGAAAAAAATTAATTAAAAAAACATAGTGGGAATAAAAGTTATGATAATAAGATAAATTTGTGTGAAATTTTTTTATGAATAGGGAAGCATATCTTTTTTTTAATGAAAAACCCTAAAATGAAACGTATGCATGGCTGTAAATCAACCGAGCTGAGCTCGAACTGTGTTGAGCTCGAGTTCGGCTCGATAGCTTGACGTGCCTTCATTACGAATGCTCGAACTCGGCTCGATTAATTGCTCGAATTCGGCTCGATAGCTCACGAGTTGCTCGAAAACCTGTAAAAAACCATTTGAACTACGCTCGAAAACGGCTCAAAATCTGCTTCATTTAGCAAAATAAATCATATTCCTCATGTTTTATGATTTTAATCAAATAAGTCCTTCAAAATAACCCCTGTACTTTAGAAACTTAGTAAATTAGGTCAAATTACTTTAATTATTTACGTGAACTATCCTAACTCTTTTTAATATGTTTTACTCGATAGCTCGATAAGCTATCGAGTAGAGCTCGAGATGGCTCGAACTCGGCTCGATAAAATTATCGAGCCTTGAGTTCTGCTCGAGTTCGAAGCTCAATAACATAGTGCTCAATAACACACGAGCCGAGTTCGAGTAAATTTGGTAAGAGCTCGGTTCATTTACAGCCCTATGCGGCATTTCCCTGGAACAATGACGAATGGAGTTTTTGGTTGGTGATAATTCGCACAATTCATTGAATGTATTAATTCATTTGTATCACTAAAATTTCATTGTTAGTGATAATATTGACCAAATTTATTTAAACAACCAATTTTAGGGTGAACTCTATTTTAATGTATTTAAACCAAAGGATTAATGCATTGAATTATGGCATACGATCACAAGCAAGATAAGGTCTTAAGTGCCTGTCATCTTTTGTCTGGATTCATTTCTACTCCAGAGGAGTAGTAAGGATTAATGAAAATCAAATAAGGCTTTTCAACTTTTCTTGGGTACAGGAATTTCATTCAGAAGATGATACATTTCCAACCATTCATCTAGGGTTCCAATGTGTTAAGCAATTCAAAATGAAGCAGGAAGAACACCACACAATGCAATGCAGCAAGGAATGTCATCATCAGATCATATTCATGGCTTCCTTCCTCCTGTTTGCCAATACTCGAATTCATTCTTCTGCATCTCGTGTCACCGTGTGGTAGAAGGAACCCTTAAACAAAGAATTTAGCCTTACCCTTCAAAGAATGCTTCGATGGCAAGTAACCCCCATGAAAAAACACTCTTTTTTTCCCTTTCCTCCATTACAACCCTCACTTGCATTGATTTAGCCGTGAGGCCTGCACAAGACTTACGACCGTCCTCTCCAACCTCACTGCTTGAGGGCCTGGTTTCAACACGTTGACATCACCCCACTGAGAGCAAGGGTCAACCCACCAGGTCTGCCGACGACCAGTGCACCATGCCCCCGGCGTAATCTGGTTTCGCCCACGTCGTTTCAGAATCTTGTCATCGATCATATCTAAGACCGGTTCATATTTCTCAAACTGCCGCGCGAAAGCAGCTCCGCTTCCCACCATATGATCATACTCAGAGACGTTTAGAAAGTGTGGTTCCATCTTCGGAGGATCATCCCACACCACAAATCTCAGATCGCCGTTCACAGTTGTATTTTTGAACTCCTCTGTGTTGCAAATCACAGTTTGGAAGTAGCTTTCATCTGACAACATTACATTGTTGAAATACATAAGTAGCGTCCTGGGTAGGTTATCCCAACCGAAAAGGCAATATTCCAGGAATGACCGGCTCAACACAACCCAAGGAGACCCTGCATTCAAACTGGAGACTGTCAATAGCTGGAGCATTGCAAGAGAAGAAAGCAGCTATACTAAGAAGTAGTAGCAACTCACAAATCACAACGTTATACCTGTAAATACTTTAAATGCATCGGGCATAGGTCGTTTCTCAGTAGCTGTGAAAATTTGTGTACGTCTGGCAAGGTAGAGTGCAGGGTCAACTATGATGGGTTCAATCCGGTGTTTTCTGCATCAGAGTTAAAGTAAGCATCATGATCTGAAGTTTAAAGCACCAATACATATATAATGAGGGTACATAAAGGTGTGCCTACTCTTTCCAACCAAGGTCACTGGTATGAACAATGAAATTGAGGTCCCTCCGAACAGAGGAGAAGGCATGTGACAAGTCTGAAATATGAAACACCAGATAGGGGCATAAGCAACTTTACGATTCAGTTTTTTTTTTCTTTTTCTATAAAGCAAAAGAATAGTAGAAAAGAACTTCTGTGAAAAACATTGCAATATCATAACATAGAACAGAAGAGGGTGTTCATCTCAGCAGTTTGACTGTTCGATTGGGGCAGATGCTTCCATAATTGTTCGTCTTGTAGGAAATTATTCCAATCAGACAAGCATGCATAACCAAAACAGAAGCTGTGTCCTAAAAAGAAACCTCATGCAGCCTATGCAATAAGGTAACTGATGGGCAATGATAGACAGCTACATGCAATTGCCATTGGATACCCAACACTAAGTTTTCTTTTTCATGGGCCCTTTTAATACACATTCTCTTATAAAAGAGGACGAAAGTTACACAGACAGATCAACACCGAATGGATTTATGGATATGTTATTATGCAGTATGTCCATACAAATTGGACCAGCTACTGAAAGTTGAGTGAAGGTACGCATGGGGATCACCCATGGGAAAAGGGTTTGCTTCTCTTACAGACACACCGTCAACTTATCACAACAGGAAAGGAATGGCTAAAAAATAGAAGGAAACCTTGAGGCTTCTTATCGAGCATACACATGGATTGGTAGGCATGTACAGGCCTCAAGTTAAGGTATCAATAAGAACAGAGACCTAACGGACATTTCATAAAGCTCATCTCCATTCATCTACATGATTTTTAACAAAAAATGTTTCCAAGTGAAACAAGATTAGAACCTTAAAGAGAAAAGTTCTACAAGGAGAAACCTTAGCTTATGTACCACACTCATCTTATCTTTTGAAATTATGGTGTGAGAAAGAAAAGAAGGGATCGTAAACTAAGATCAATATGCCATATTGCCATTAGTGGACTCCATGATCCCTTTCAAGATTAAGTAACAACAAACGTAGATCTATTGTAACCAGAAGAGATTAGCTGTCAAAATTTTGTTTCATCATTACCAAGCACAGGTTTGAGTAGATAGAAGTTAGTTCAACCTACTGATGATTCCTTGTTTTCACAGTATTTCTCAGCTACCTTCCTCCTTAAATACAGGGAGAAGGTGAATAGACGCAAATTTCAAGTAATCCTAGCAAGATCAAGAACCAGAATTACTCGCAAACACGCTACTGCTAGCTGAACTGTGCTCAATACAGCAAGAACAAGTATCTAACCAAGATAAATTGTAATGATAAAACAAAAAAAGGGGAAAACAAACAAACAAACGATGGCAAGCATATTCAAAAAAAGGAAAGAGGGAAGAGATAGATATACCATCTTGAGTGATTAGCGGATAATCCAATGCGCTTAGTTGAATAAACCAATCCCAGCCACGATCGATCTTGAGCAGAATAGCGGCAGCGTGCAAAGTTGAAGCGAGGTGAGACGAACCCATGTAAGAAAGCCGACTGGACTTGCCAATGACATCCACATTTCCAAAGCTTCCGATCGCCGGCACCGATTTAACGGCCATCGCCAGCCGGTACCTTTCGGCATCGGAAGAATCAGCTGCCAGATGCAGCAAGTACCGATTCCTTGGATGATAAACGGCCAGCAACAACCGGAAGATCCGGTCTTCGTCGCCCCGGCCGCCGGTTATGAAGTAGGCGAAGGCAGGCGGGTAATGTGGGCCGTGATGAATCACGGAAGGGAACGGCGTCGGGGAGCTGAAAGGCGAGACTGAGTAGAGCAACAAGAGGAGGAGAGAGAGCGACGCCGTGGAGAAAAGGAAGAAAAGCCATTTCCTTTCAGCTCCCATAACCTAACCCACGAATCACCGACGCTAAATTCTGGGCACACAAGGTGTTTGACGAAATGGTTCACTGCGAATCTCAATGCTTCCGTCGGTGAGCTTCCGGTGCCGGCTAAATGACATGAATTGATCGGCAAGTTTGAGTTATAGCTGCAGAGGAATTAGATCAAGCAGAACCGGAATCTGTATAACGTTCTCTGATTCTTCTTCTCCCGGAACCTCTTCTTCTACCTCTGTGAATCTGTAGCTTCTCACTGTTATCCGGATCAAGCAGCGAACTTTTTTGACCCACAGCAGCTATTTCTTTGACATGAAATTTGTTTTCATGGATTGTTGCTTCCTATATCTGATTTTGATCTCCGATCCGACGAAAGGAAAAACAACACCTTACTTTGCTTCTTGTCTTAAGTTGGGTGTCCAGATAATTAAGCCGATTACGAAATTAACCCACGCGCTCGTCGAACGTGATAATTCACGAGCACCTACGGCAAAGTAATCTGGAAACATGTCAATTCCACCTGCCCTGCGCTCCTGTGGGTTTATGCAGGTTCTTTTTGTTTTGTTTTTTTGGCATTTTTATTATATTTCTTTTACGTGTATTTCCGCAAAAGATTTTAGGTGGTTTCAAAGTGCCGTGATCTCTTGTAACTTCAGATGACATTGAATGAAGTCCTTTTGTTTTTTAATTTTCAACTAATTTTTTTTCTGAAAATTAGTGATATAATAGATTAAATTGCACTTTTATAATGTAGTATAAAATATTTTACCGCTTTTTAAGTAAAATTCTAAATTGTGATTATTATATGCACATATATATATATCAATACATTTTGAATTTGAATTCAAGAAAATGCAAAAACATTGGTTATTTAAACCATTTCGTATTTACAATATTAAATTTCATAAATCATTTAATAGTGTGTATTAATTATACTAATTGAACATATATAACGAGACACTGGTATGGAGAAGCAAGCAGAGAACCCTCGGCGCTGGCCCTGGCCTTGCACAGTTGCACTTCACTTGAATCTCGGATATATATATATATATATATATATATATATATATATATATATATATATATATAAAGGATTATGTTGAAAGTGGAAATGCGATTTAGTATAACCTATGTAATAATGTTCTTTTCAACAAAATTTCAATAACAAAACAACAATTATTTAAATTCTTACAATTCCTCAAAACTTTTATCCTAATTTTATATTATCTTGCTCTTTCTTTTTCTTTTCTTTTTTAAATTTTTGTTTGCTAAAAAGATAACTTCATTTATTCCATTTTTTACTTTCATTTATTTTGCATATTGGTCCCAAAATGTCTTCAATATTATAATTTAGATATTTCAATAGTAAATCTTTTCTTTCTCATTTCTTAATATTTTTGTTATAAATAGATAACTCACTTTTTACCTTTAATTTCATTTTTATAGTAATTATGTTCTTTCTTTAGATGTGATGTGATGAAATAACATTTTTTTGTTCTCTTTTATTTATTGATGGAATAAATCGCTTTTAGTGTACATTTTTTTTGTTCTTTTGCATATTTTACACGAAATTTTGTACTTATAGTTTTCTCATTCTTTATTTTTTTGTATTATAATATAATTGATTTAGGGTAAGAGGCGGATCATCCATGCGAAGAATTTGGCCCAAAAATCTATACACATTTATAACCTAACCCAAAAAAAAGTAAATAAACTACCTTAGCTCAACCCAACCCTTAAATATACTTTTTTTTATCAGTTATCTAATGAATGCAATTGATTATTCATATATGTGAATAAGAAATGGATTAATTTGTGGTTTTAATTTCATGAAACATGACATTGATATGTGGAAACCTTACGGTGAACTAAATAGAGGTTATAAATTACTTATTTGAATTTGCATAGTGCTCATTTCGTTACACAAAAACTTAAATAATACTTCTTAAAAAATACTTTATTGATAATCTGATAAAATTTATTTTCTATATGTTTTTGGATTATTCCGTAAAACTTACCATGTTTTCTATTAAGAAAATGTTTTAACATTACTCTTTACCTTATTACTCTCCATTCTTCTTATTCATTCAAATAATTAATTTTATCTTCTATTTTTTTATTATGCTTGAATCTTCAACTCTCATTAATTTTCATGTATGATCAAATGCATAATATTTACTCAGAGGAGTTGAGTATTTGACTATCTAATTTGTACGTATTTGTCTCAAATTTTACTGTGAAAGTTATGTACTAAGTATACTAAATTTTTTATTTACAATACATCTATAAATCATTTACGCATAAACTATTTAATTTTGTGTTTAGAAGGAGTGGAAGCAGGGGCGGGCCCTTTTGAACGCAAGTAAAGTGTTCAAGGGCTTATTGAGATTTAAAGCATAAAGGTAGGAACCGCGTGGCTCGTAACTCGTGCTCGCGCATCAGGTAAAGGAAGAGAACACGGGTAAAATACGTTTTGGGTCCTACTACTATGAATAAGCATCTATTTAAGTCATAATATTATTTATTTTATCATACAAGTCTTACAATTTTGAGAAAATGTTAAGAGTTAGACCTAAATATTTAGCTAGCTAACAATTATTAAATAAAATAATTTATTTTATCCTAACAAATAAGAGTGCCAGTATTTTATAAAATTGGAATATCCTATCATAATATTTTGAATAAATAACAAATAGTTAAAATATTTCTTTATTTTGTTCAAATTGATTTAATAAAACTATTAGACTTTCAACTTTTAAAATAATTATACTTGACATTAAATAATTCAAATGGTTAAATATTATCAAGTGTAAAACCCTTCCCTACCCTCACACATTTTTTCTATAGATCTTACTTGTTCTTTTAAACATTTTTTATATTATGATTAAGGAACTATGTGTATTTAATGTGAAAATTTGAAATTAGTAAAATAATCTTAGAAAAAGTGAAAATCTTAAGAAAAAAGAAAGCAATTGTGCCCCTCACATACCAAAATATCTAGGTCAGCCACTGAGTGGAATTGAAATATTATACATCAAAAACAAAAATTTCAATTACTCTACCATTGAGGAGTACTCCTCCGTCCCACAAAAGTTGCCAACATCACTATATCGGGCCATCCCACAAAGCTTGTCAACTTTCAGAAAACATAAATTTTCTATCACAATTTTTACCATTTTATCATCTTATCTCACACCATGAATCCACAAAATTTTCTCTTTCCTCCCACTAAACTTAAAATTGGGGTATACAAAATTTTCTCATTCTTTCTTTTCATGAGAATAATTTTGTCAACACACCGCTATTCTTCCACTTTCCTTAATATATGTACCCAAACAAATCCTACAACATTTGTGGGACAGAGAGTAATAAATTGGAATACTATTGTATTTTCTATATTCGTTTCGTGGTATTTATTTATTTTAAAGCAGCCTTGATTGATATTTGGTATTAACAAATTTGAAACGTGAAACACAATCTGGATTATGGAAAAACCTAGTTGATTCCTAACCTAACAATTAGTAATGAGTAGCTATATGGCGTCCATGACATTATAACACACTATAAGATAAGAAAGAAGAAGGAACATCCGGACATGTTGCAAAGCTAACACCGGATAATTCAGAGTTTGCGAGGAGACGAGATCCGCTTCCTTTCTTTGCGAGGAGATCGGATTTGGCAAGAAATACAATCGATTCCTTTATTTTTGGCGATGAGGACGGAACTGCATCAAATCTCATCGATCCCTTTCCTTTTTTCCCGACAACGCCGGCACTGCATCAAAATCCCACCGGCAATAGCGCATTAGAAATATGAGCAATTATGATGCGCTGCGTTGGCATTATGATGCACGGTCGGAGCATAATGATGCCCCTTCATAATGGAATGATGTAACCAAAACTTTTGAAATTATTTTTATGTTTCAAATGTAAATAATTCGCATAAAAACACATTGATCAAATTACGAGTGAAGAAAAATTCGCATAAAAACACATTTATCCCTCTTCCTTCATCGTGTGGGCTTCCAAATAGTTAAAAATCGACGATCCCCTTCTTCTATCTTCTTCCGGTGATAGAAATTGCACCGACACATTATCTTAATGAGTAATTATGATGCGTCTAGCTAACTTAATGATGCACATTCGAAAAATTATGATGCGCCACTATACAAAATTGATGTAATAGATCGAAGATGAACACATTATTGTGAACAAAGATGAACAATTATGATGCGCTCACGAGACAAGATGATGCACCGTTACATGAAGATGATGCAACGTTATGATATAAGACAAGTATTCCACATTATTATTAGGAAAAAAACAAATATGATGCGCTCACGAGAGCGTATGATGCACCGTTATAATAAAGATGATGTCCCATTATGATTTAAACCAAATATTCCACATTATTAAGAATATAGATAGACATTTATGATGCGCTCATGAGACAATATGATGCACTGTTACAATGAAGATAATGCACCGTTATGATGTAAATCAAGTACTTCATAGTTTTACTAGGAAAGAACAATGATGATGCGCCTATGAGACAATATGATGCACCTTTAGAATAAAGATGATACACCTCAATACAATTTGTATGAGGCTTATGGTTACATCATTTTTATAAACATGTGCATCATAATAAGTCGACGGCACATCATTAAGCTACTAGGCACATCATTAAACAAGATAAGTTTGCCTTCAGATCATCATCTTCACTACTTCATCCCTTTCATCGAAATCCCAGAAATCAAACTCAAACATCTCTTTCTCCAATGGCAACTCCGACTTTCGGAATCCTCATTAATCTCCTATAGTAGATGAACTCGACGACGCCGGTCACCAGCAACCACTGCTCCCCGCTCTTTCAGATCATCGGAATAGTACCCACTCTCGCCGATTCCGACCTCTGGCCCAACCATGGCTTCTGTGCTCATTTTTTTCTGGTTTGCGGAGGGAGTAACAGTTCGGAGATTGACGAGAGCTTGTGAGGGGCGGAGACGAATTAAACAGTGTTGGAAGCACGCCGGTTTTGTCGGAACACCTGAGATGGTTTGGTCGAAACAGTGCCCAAGGAGCGCACCTTAAGTGTGCGCACCCTATCAGAATGGCTATACAGTGTGCCATGCACACTTTAGCACACTTTAAAAGTTAAAAGAATAAGGAAGGATAAAGAACAATTGGTGCGCATTTGTCGTCGGAAAACTCGCAACAACCAACCCCTTTCCTTTTTTCGCAACAAGGACGAAAATCGCAAGAATCCCAGCCACGCTCTTCCTCCTCCCCAACCCCCTCCACCACTGTCCAGCTCTCCTCTGAGCTCTCCAACAAGAAGCCACCGCTGAAACCCACTTCCACCAAGCGCCGTCACACCAAGGTTGGAGGGGAGGTCGTGGCCGCATGCCGGCTCTCTGAGCAACCCGGGTGTTCCAGTTGATGCAAAGCTCAGCCTAAATCGGCAATAATCTAGCTATCCTCCTTCTTCCAGTGATGGAAGTTCTGGTGCTGGCACATTAGCTTCGCAAGAAATTATGGTGCGCTTGGATACCTTAATGATGCATTCTCGATAAATTATGATGCACTCTCGACAAATGATGATCACACCTATAGAAAATTGATGTAACAGAAAATCGAAGAAAAATGAAATGCTCAAAGCTACTCAAGCCAGTTATGATGCGCTCAGATTCCCTAATGATGCACTCTTTACACATTATAATGCGTCACTGTATAAAATGATGTAACAGAGACGTAGACAATTATGCTGCGTCCACGAGTTAGTATGATGCTCCTTTATGGTAAAGATGATGCATCATTATGATGTAAACCAAGTAGTCCACATTATTACTAGCAAAGATGTAAACAATAATTATACGTCCAGTCGTCCATGAGACCATATGATGCACCGTTATAATAAAGATGATGCACAATTATTATTTAAACCAAGTAGTCACATTATTACTAGCAAATAACAAATATGATGCACCTCCGTGACAATGTGATGCACCATTATAATAAAGATGATGCATCATTATGATTTAACCCAAGACTCCACATTATTACTAGCAAAAATGTAGAAAATTATGATGCGCCCATCAAACAGTATGATGCACCTTTATAATGAAGATGAGCACCACTATGATTCAAACAAAGTATTCCACATTATTACTAGCAAATATGATGTGCCCAGAGGCAGTATGATGCACCATTATGAAGCAAGAAAATTGTAACTTCATACTTTGTATGTAATTCATGATTACATCATTTTAATAAAACGGGTGCATCATTAAGGTACGAAGGCGCATCATAATTATGTTGGTAGCCAGTCTCCTCTGCTGCTCGTCATCATCCTCTAGCTCTAGCTCATTTTTAATACTATGCTTCTGTGACGCAATATGATGTTTTTGTGCTGCAATATGACTCTGTTGTCGTTCAAAATGATGTACATAACATAGTAGTTGATGCTTCCATATATGAAGTATGATGCTTCTATGTAAAATGTTGGTTCTGTGGTGCGATATGATGCTTCTTTCACAGACAGTTCTTTGTCCATCTTCTTCAACTCATATTCTTCTGATTCATCAATAATAGAGGTACACATCTTTTTCACAAAGTCCATTAAATCCTCATCTTCGACTCCAACCCATCTGAAGAATCTTTTACTTTTTCATATTATAGACTAAATAACTTCAAATGGACTCGTGGCGAGGCGCTGCCACATCGTCGCTGCCGTTGACGGAGCTTCGTGTTTCGTCTACAGCCGATGGTGTAGACAATAAGGAGATGAAAAAGAAGAAGAAACTGGACGGTGCAAGCAGTGAGGAGCGTCGGTTGAGATGATTACCGTTGTTGTCGGAACTTTGTTGTCAGAACGGGGCAGACAACAGCGCACCTTAAACGGTGCGCATTGTATCCAAAACCTAAAAAGAAACAAGCTAAATTTTACGGGATGAACTAAGCGATTAGATAGCAACCTTCAGCAATTAACTTAGACCAGTGCACTATATAGCCTTAAATTGAAATAGGTTTCAAAGTCATGTTAATTAATTATACTACGACACATGGGCTTAGTTCAGCTGCAAATATATAGAAATTAATTAAGCCAAATAGGACACATGAACTTGATTTTAAACAAACTTGAAAAGGCCTAAAAATCAATTAGAACTATCCATGACTTTTAGTACGAATTAAGAAGACAAATATGCAAACCAGTAACTCCCACTATTATAATTTGGGAAAAGGGGTAACAATGTCATAAAATTTTGAAAATCTTTCAATTTGTCATAAAACTTCAATTCGAAGCTAAAGTGTCATCTAACTTTTGAAACTGGGTTAAAAATTTCACTGATGTTAAAAATCGTTAAAAAATCTGTTAATTCTATGGTTTAATTATAAAAAATGGTACTTAAAATTTTTAACCCTTTTACAATTTGATCCTAACAAATTTACATCCTCAATCTAAGCACCAGTACCCAACCCTGGTGACCAAACCCATCTCCCACGGCAAGTCTGGCCGGCGGGAATTGAGCCCAAACACGCCGTTTCACGACAGAATTGACCGGAGATGATGTGTCGGCGGTAAGAGATTCCAACAGCAGTGCTAGAGCAGCCGATTTCGGTCTGAGGTGAGCTGGAGAGGCTTGGTCGGACTTTGGTCCTTCGTGGAGAATATGGTAGTGATTTGTGGCGGGACTGGACAGGGAGGTTCGCCACTCGACGGGGAGCAGCTTGATGTTGGCGAAAAGCTCAACTAGGGTGGTTGGAGGATTGGACGATGCTGTCGGGTCTGCTGGTCCTTCTCTGCAATCGCGACTGCGATATGGTACAACGACGAATTCGGACGGCTTTTGGATGTGGAGGTGGTTGAAAAAGGTTGGGTTGACTGGACAACTTTTGGAAGTGGAGATGGTCGGAAAAGGTTGAGTTGACTGGTGGTTAGATTGAGGATGTAAAATTGTTATGATCAAACTGTAAATGGTTAAAAACTTTAAGCACTACTTTTTGTAATTAAACCATAGAGTTAACAGATTTTTTTACGGTTTTTAACGTCAGTGGCATTTTTAACCCAGTTTCAAAAGTTAGATGACACTTTAGTTTCAAATTGAAGTTTGGTAGCAAATTGAGAGATTTCGGAAACTTTAATGACATTTTTACCCATTTTCCTTATTATTTTAACATCATTTTACCGCTAATATTCAGTTGTTAATTTATTGCTACTATTTTTTTAGGTAAACTTGTCACCAACGTTGAGAAACGGGGTAAATTTACCATTGATGTTAAGTGACTTGACAGATTCTGTTGATTTTTTTGGATAAATATTTTATTTTCATCTTAAAGTTTAATAACCTGACTATTTGACTCTTTAAATTTTAGAATTATTACAATTTAACCCCTCATTTCCACTGGTTACACCATACAATCTTAGCATGTCATTGCAGCGCCCTCCGCCACTACATTAAATCTTCTTTCTCCAACCAAAACCGAATTGAAAAACTAAATACATCCATTTGGTAATCCAATTTCCATTAATTTTCCAATTTCTACTATTTGCATCAAATCAAATGATAGCACAACTTTTAATTGCAAGATGTAATTAGTAAGGTAATGTACATGTAGTTGACTTGGTTGCCTTATACTAGAAGCAACCAGCACACAAAGAAACATAAGTATAATTTTCCCCAAGTACTATCCTGCCTGCCGACCCAAAAAAGTCATATACACACCCATATGATCCCATACAAAAACAATCCTCCCACACAACGATGCCAACACCGTCGCCGTCACAACAAAATCCCCATCCATCCACGATTACTCCTTAACGTTTAGTGGGTGTCTATTTATTTATGTACAAAAATGTTAAATTTTTTTTTTAATAAATCTATACGAATAGTATTTTAGTCTTTTAATTTATTAATTTAATTAATTAAGTTAGTTAATTAGTAGTATAGTGTAAAAAATGACAATTTAATTTTCAATAAACCTGAAAAATAAGTAACAGATAAACGCGGAAAAATGGGAGCTGTCAGTTACAAAGCAAAACACGGTTATGCAACTTCCCCGCCGGCCCGGCCACCTCAAACATCAAAATAATTAAAGGATACTAATATTTTCCACTGTATTTCATTTTTATACATCTAATTTTTATCAAATGGGTGATTGACACGTATACATAGAGAGGAAAATACTTCAAAATAGTAACGCATGCCGCCTATAAATATCTTCATCAACTTCCGTCTCCCCGATCAATCAAATCTAAACCCCACGAAAAAAAAACCCCTGCATCTATACATTTCCAGATATGGAATCGATGACATTGATGAGCTCGTCTTCATCTCTCAAATACTGCCGCGGATTCCGTCCTCTCCGAGTGGAGAGGCGGCGGTTGACAACGGCGGCGTCGGCGGCGGGTAGACGAGACCGGGACTGCTCGGGTCGGGTGGTGGACGAGAACATGATCGTACTGAGAAAGAGGATCCACGAGATGAAGATGATGGAGAGGAATTACGAGCCGCCGGCGGAGTGGATGCACTGGGAGAAGCTGTGTTACAGCAGCTACGATTCCATCATCTGCGACTTGATCGGGGCGGTGCAGTCGCAGCTCATGGACACGCGCCCCTGTGTGGCGCTGGGGATCGCCGCTCTCATCGCTTTCAGCGTCCCCGTCTCCACCGTCGTCGTTTTCTCTAACTTGATGGACCTGGCTTTGCGGATTTTGGAAGCATCATCCCCCATCATCACCCACTAATTTACTTTACTAAATTAATCACTTAATTTATCAAAGTATATAGTCTCACAATCCCGGAAAAAATTCTATACATTTTCTTCTTTTGTCATGAAAAATTACATACATTTTTTTTGTCTAAAGTGGCATGGGAGTTGCATGGGGCTACATCGAAGGTTCGGAGGGTTGTGCGCAGATGGGTGGGGCGGGGAAGGGAGAGAAAAACTTTAGGGGCTGGTATGTACATTTTATTGAAAGTTGCATTCCCATACTTCTATTAAAACTGTAAGTAGACCATAATCATAGGGTATTTGCGTAAAAAAAAAAGATTTAACTGTTAATCTGGATGGATGTTATTTACCAACTAGTTGGAAAAACCACTAGCTAATTCTAACACTATCTAACTAATTTAACTAACTAACAATTTTAAAGACTAAAATACTTTTCTAATTAAGTATTTACACACATAACACAGTTAGTGATTTTTCCAACTAGTTGGTAAATAACATCTCCCGTTAATCTGACAGAAGAACCTCAATCTCATCCAAAATCTAAGATAAAAAAAACTTATATGAGACAAATTTTTAAAACATAACACGTATTCAATCAGAGTGAATGGACTAAAATATGAAGTTACACCGATTTCTTAATGCCGATCGCACATGGAGTGAGGGCAAGAGGTACTCAACGGAGCGGAGCACACGAAAAAAAAATTGTGCATTCCTTTTATTGTGAATTAATTTATATTTTTTCATGAATTTTTAGATATTTACAATTAAAAAGATACATTTTTTGACAATATTTTTCACTATCTAACTGTATAAATATTTAAATCAAATTCGAAATTTAAAACATGAAAATGAAAGAAAAAAAAAATGGAACGAAGACGGTACTTTTCTTATTCCGACGTGACAAGCTTTTATAAGTTGTGAGCTAACCACAACTCGGAACAACCCAGTTCGTTCTGGGTCTGGGCCGATCAATACTTTAGGCCTTACATGAGTTTAACTGGTAAATTTAACTTGTCCGCCGAAACAACGTAGGGGCAATTAATTTGGGAACACTAGCGACTGTGGGATACATGTATCCAACAATACAATTTGATAGATAAAAATATACTCGTAAATATCTTACTTTTGTTCAAAACAATTTGTGACTAATTTATTATTTTTTAGATCAATACATAAGTTGATCTGATATGCGAAAACAACTTGAGTACATTATGGTTGGGTTTGTTAATAATTTGTTCAAGCTGTTGTTTGTGTTATCAATGGTAATTTATTGAATTTAGCTGTCTGATCTCAACAAATTATAAATTATTCAAAACAATATTTCCCAAAAAAAAGCTTATTTTGAATAGGAATTTTCTAGAAAATGGTTGCAATAGCTCTAAATACAATAATTAAACAACGTCTTTTTATAAAACTTCTACCTCCATCATCCATTGTTATATTCATATATATATATATATATATATATGTGTATATATATATATATATATATATATATATATATATATATATATATATATATATATATATATACACAAAAAGGAGGGAGTACTAATTAACTCGACAGAAATGGACATAGAACACAAACAGTGCGCGAAGAATAAACAGAGGTCCACTCTACCAAACATGCAAATACTCCATGTGGCCGTTGCTCTAATTAGTCCGTATAATTAATTAATTTTCAGACCTTCTAATTACGCCAATTTAATTCGTGCATATATAGTCTTCATGTGCGCACACGTGCATTTAAATCCATCGAAACAAACTCCCAAATTGTCAAGCCAAATTTTATTTATGAATGTGTTAACTTGTGTCGTGTCCATCGAAACGTGTTTAGTTTCTTTTGGTTTTTCATATATATATATATATATATATATATATATATATATGAGTTGAAATATTGAAGTTACGTAACGCTTTTTTGTGTGCAGACTTTATTTAAGTACTACTAAACCTATGTATTCTTGATTTTACTACTATTCATCCCAAAAACACATGTAAACGTACACCCATAGCTAGGCCTACTACATATACCATTAATTACACGAAAATTTAAGCCACTCTTGTACTATTTATCAGTAGTAATAAATTGAAGAAAATAAAAGCAATTAGATTACTGAAACAAACACATATGATCAATAAATAAATAAATTAACTCAATGGGTTTCGTTGTGCTATAGCATGAAATGTCGGAGGTGATGGATGGAATAGCATGCATTTTAAACGCAAAATTAATATATACCGTAATTTGGGCCAATTAAACCTAAAGGATATGTAGTTAGCTCAACTAACAAAGGCATAATATATATATTATTATATCGTGGCTTAAATATTCATATATGAAAGCAAACCACATGGATCCAAATATGTGGAACACTCCGTATCAAACTCTTATGATCACACTCTTTTGGAATAGTTTATATATTTTTTTAAAGCTGGTATATTAACGTTTAATATCTCTTCATCCTTTAATTAATTAATAGCTGTCCATTTTAGTATATAAAAGATTATTAGAGTGGAGATAAATATAAGACGGACCAAATTAATAACAATATTTAAGTTGATCCGCAGCCATATCTTTTTGGGATTAATTAGGATGGCGACCTAGAACAACTCCATGTCTCTCTCAATGATATACTTGCTTGATCAGCCACGCAATGGATGCATGCATGGCCACCCTCTCTAATTTGTTCCATCTGTCGCCAATTAAGCTTCCTTCACAAATTTGCTATAAAAACTCAGTCAAAATTGCTTTTTCAGTCTTGCAATTTTGCTTCAATTTGTTCTTGACTTTAAACAAAATTAAAGGATCTGGTCAAGTTTACGACAAGGAAGAAAGAAGATACTAAGAGACGGTCAAACAAGAAATTGGCGTCAAGGTCTGTCTTTTACAGTGAAAATGAATAACACAAGTTTGTATTTTTGAATTATAGATTTGATGTTTACAGAGAAAAAGTTGATCATAAGAGAAGATGATTAGATAGATTTTTAGGAGGGTGTTCTTTTCACTGAAATCTAGCAAAAAACTAACAATAATTCAAAATTTTCACTCCAAAAACTTTTTTTTATCTCACAAAACTTCCTCTCAAATTCAAATAGATGTTACATATTTATCTTTTTTATTAAAAGAACACAATCTAGGTGGAAAAGTGTGATGCTTTTTTCACAGTTCACAAACAAAATAAAAAGAACATACCCTAATTTGTTCGGTACTCTATATTTAGGTTGTGTTATTTTAACCAAAATAAAATCTAACAAAAAACTAACAACAATTCAATATTCAAAACTTTTTCTCTCATGAAAAACAAACAATTTAAACTTTTGCCATTCCCCCCAAAAATTATGGCTATTATTATTTTTTGTTCATAACGATTTACTAACAATCGATCTATGTTATTTTAAAAAAATGATGAAATTTCAAACAAATGATGAAATTATTATTTTTAGAAAAGATGAACACACTTTAAATATTACCACTTTAGCTATGCTTTGTAAATAATTATAGATGCTTACGGTGTTAGTAAATATATGATGGTATCACTCTTAACATTAATGCTCTCAGGTTGTAAGTACTGATTGATTAATGCATTTGCTTTAAAAATAAGATAATTTATTTATGATTACTTATGCAGTATTGATGTTGAGTTGTTTATAAGTGATGATCACTCTCTAAATAATAATGCACTCATTTCCAACATTAATAATCGCCATCACCTCGATCAAACGCATTATCTGCATTTTGTAAAAATGGTGATCATACTCTAAAAAAATGACACTTTCACTTACAATATTAGTGATCATCATTCTCTAATTAAACACATTAGGTCCGCTTTGCAAAACAATGATCACGCAGTAAATAAAGATGTTGAAATGCCTAAAAGCGATGATCACGCATTTTTCATTGTTGATGCTCAAATACTTGATGTCCATTAACTCTAAATCATAAACAAATGTTCATATGTAATGATTAATGTAGTAATAACATTGATGATTGAATGAAATGGCGCTCCCATATTTATTTGTGATGAATAGTTCACTATTAAAAGTTCAAAGAAAAATAATACTATGATAGAGCATAGATAAAATATCACAAATAGATATTGTTTTATTCGTTTTCTTTTTCTCTTTCAAAATTTCTAATTCTTGTGATCATGAGATTACAAAACAAAAAGGCAACGTGATAATGTTTTAGTGAATGAGGGGGAAAAGGAGCAACATAAAAATAAAAAAAAACGCGATGAGCTAAAAAATGTTGAGGCAAGTGGGTAGACTTGTAATTACTTGCATGTGTGCGTGGGTTTGCGTATCTTCGGTAATGCGTAGGTTATCCCAAACCTTAAAAAAAAGAGGAGAGAAAAATTGAATTCAAGAAATTTAAATTGGTAAATTTGTTTTTTCTTTTGGTGGAAGTAAATTTGTTTAGAAATTGTCCGGGTGCGTTATTCTCCAAAATAAATAATGAGAATTCCTCACATATTTCACAATAACTTTAACAAACACCATATGGTTTCCCAAATAATCTTCTAAAAAACAGACTAGTCAATAAACAGAGCCTCATAAACATTTTCTCCAATTATCAAAACTTGTTTTGTTTTTTTGTTTTTGAGAAATAACCTCTTAATGGTAAGCATTACGAAAGTAAGTAGTAGTAATCTACAGTAATTGTTTGCTAAATCACCAATTCACCACCACCAACCAATCCGGTGACCTTAATTACCAGGCACGACATCCAAAGATCCCCCCTTGCTTTTTCTCGGGGTCCACAAACAAACAAAACTACGCCTACAATTCAGACTCTACTTACTCATTAATTAATTAAGATTAATTAAGAGGGAGGGGTGGTGAATAAATAGTAGTACAAGTAAAAAGTGTCCCACTTTCCGCTAATCACGTGCTCATGTGTTCTCCCGTTCCCTCTTTTTTCTTCGGGCAAAGAAGATACGCGTATTTTACACGGTTGATACGGACCGTTCGATCATCTACTGGTCCCATCACGTCGGCTCATGCCTACCGTGTACCAAAAGCAGCCGAATAGGATACTTTATCAACGTTTGTTGTTAGCTGTGTCCTGTGTGTAACCGAAGAGCACATTGGTAACGTGATCCATTGGCTTCCTTCCGCATGTTCCCACTCTCAACTGGAAAACGATTTTCTCCTTCTTCCCAAACTACCCCGCTAAAATCACCATATTCCATTTCCATCCCCTTATCTCAAAGGATTGGAATGGGACCAAAATTGCTGATTTTTTTTTCTTCTAAAGACGTATAAAATCGAAATACTCACATTTATTGATTCAAATTTGTTTCCATGTATAGAGGGTACTTTTACTACCCTGATGCAAGCATATAGGCACGTGTGGTGCATTAGGCCCTCAATAAGAGGTGGTCGTGTAAACGATCTCCATTGTTGGGTGGTAATTTGGTAAGTACAGGTGAACTAAGGGGCAAGGAGTAATTTAATGTTGAAGTTGTTAAGTGAAATAAAATGGAGAGCTTAAAAAAGCAATAAAGAATGGAAAAAGGTGAAGTAGTAGTAAAGGACAAAATAAGTGGCAAAGAAAGAAAAAAAGGTCAAAAGGCCAATAGCCATCATCACCACACCTTCCTCCTTTGTTTAACCCACTGAATTTGCTTCCCCCTCTACTCTAGTATGTTTTTGACTATAAGTACCATCAAAGTTATGGGGTTTAATAGTGATAACAACTCTGGGTATGTATAAGTATGAAATAAACGCCACCTGCCTTTTCCTCTCTCCCATTCCCATGTGGTGACACTGTGACTCTTCTTTCGTACTGCTACCATTTCACTCTTCTTTCTTGCCGCAATAATCTCCATTTCACATCTTGATCCGGTTCATGGTTTCAGAAAGCTCCATCTTTTCTCTTGATCGGAGGCTTTTGCTTTCTGGGTTCGCAGGATTTGGGTGATCTCGACCCAAATCTTGGAGAATGAGTTCGATTTGCCTACGGTTGCCGAGGTGATGTTCTTGTTGATGAGAAGGGGCCGTAAAGATGGAGAAGATCCAAGTCTTCTTTATTGTGGTATTCGTTATCGGTTCTTTGAGCTCGCTGCCAGCTTCTGGTCTCACCAGAAGTTCTGCGAAGTTTGCTTTAGGTTTGTCTTTCTCCCCTGTAATGCTGGAATGAGGAAGATTTCTGCTGTCTTGTTGTAGTGTGTTTTCTGAAGAAAAGACAGCTAATTTCGAGTTCTTTCACTTTATTTTTGATGTAAAGAGTTGTTCAATTCTGATGCTTCATGAAGGCACTGACTAGTGCTGGTCTTCATTGATTCGGTATTTGTTTTGCTCTCTCGATTTTCATGGTTTGCGCATAAATGGAATGCCAGATATCGTTGTCAGTTTCGTTTTGGATTCTCCAGATATCATACTCTCGTTTTGGAATCTCCAGATATATTTCTGCTTATATGTTTGTTACTCCTTATAACTGCAATCTGGAAAGGGACACGTGATCTTGTAATCTACTTCTAGGTGGGATTAAAGTTTTGTTTGTCTTCTTTTGGCCAAGATTGAAGTTCTGGTTGATTGACTAATGTGTATGTACTACAAGGGAAGAAAAAGTATATCTTGCAAACTGTCTTGAGTTATCTTCCGGGGCCTTGCTGTGTAAAAATTGCAGTTACTTCTTTAGAGTTCTGTGATTCTCTGTTTGGCACGCTTTAAAATTTTTGGTATTGTGTGCAGGTGAGGAGAATCTGGGCCAGTGGAAGAATGTTTTATCTGGAGCTGCACAAGCACCAGGGCCTTCACCTGATTTATCTCACAGCACGTTAGTGTTGGCAGAAAACAGGACGAACAGACCAGACATTTTTCATGGTTTCAGGCATTACCATGGTGGTTGGAATATTACAAATCGGCATTATTGGGGGGTAATATGTTCTATTACTTTCTTCATTTGTTATGCTGATGGAGGTGCTAGTTTCATCATATCCATTTTATGAAAAAGATCTCATCTTGAAGCTGCTCTAATCAGAAAATCTTAGATCATATGCAAGATTTTATTACTTTATTTAGATTTTCTTCCAATTAGAGGTAAAAATATGTTAAAGATTGACCGGAGATTGTCAAATCTCTTAAAACTGACTTCTCTTTAGCAAGGGAATAGATTATCGTGTTTAGCCATTCCTGTTAATTACAATGACTATGATCTATCTACGCTGTTGAAAAACTCTGCTCATAACATATGTAAAGGCATTTCTAATCTTCTTTTGCCGTGAAGTTTTTGCTGGGTGCTGTGTTTCCAATTGATTTATATGGAACTTCTCGAGTTTTTTTTTTCTTGCTTAAAATTATATTCTTTCATGACTAATCCGGCTCACTAACAAGTACAGTGCTGAAAATACAACTTGTAGAGCTTTTAGGAAAGTAAAATATGACTTTTAAAATTGGCTCTGTTATTTGGGATATACTTCATCAACTCATTTTCTGTGATTTGTGCTGACGTGATTTTATATTTTCATGTCTTCATCATTGTGCCTGCAGTCTGTTGGATTTACAGGAGCTGCTGCATTTATTCTTGGTGGTTTATGGTTTGTTTCTTTTGGCTTAATTCTTGTTATCCACCATTGCTGTGGATGGAGAATAACCATTAAAGGAGAAGAATCTGCATACTCTCAAAGGATTTGTCTTGTCATGCTCGTAGTCTTCACAGCTGCTGCCGTGTAATGATTTTAACTTTAAGCCTTATCAAGTTATATTTTTTAAACTTGTTGTGTCCCTTCTCCGTTGTATCCCTTCCAGGCTTAGCTGACTCCAAGCATAATCTGTATTTGACTTAGTTTTAGATCTCTTTGGGTATAATTTGAGTCAACTCTAACCTGGATTTTTCGATTAATCAGGATAGGTTGCGTGCTGCTTTCTGTTGGCCAGGACAAATTTAACAACAAAGCACTGCATACTTTGAGATATGTTGTCAACCAGTCGGACTACACTGTCCAAACTCTGAGAAATGTGACAGAGTATCTGTCATTGGCGAAAACTATAAAAGTGGCACAGATTTTACTCCCTACGAATGTCATGGATGACATTGACAAGCTAAATGTGGATCTCAATAATGCAGCAGATACACTCATGGAGAAGACAAGCGAAAATGAAGACAAAATAAAGAAAGTCTTTCATGCTGTGTACGTCCCAAGTGCTGGCTAATGTATAAACTTTTCTCATTATTTAGCTGTAAGTTTGCTTGAAAAGGGGCTTAATGATTCTACTATTGATTTGTTCTAGACGGTCAGCATTGATCACCGTTGCAGCACTGATGCTTCTGTTGGCTCTGGTTGGTCTTGGTAAGTACTATTATCAAACTGCAACTGTTTTGGTCTCAAGATAATTTAGCACCTATTTTGGTGGCTGATCAAAGACTTCTTAACTGTTCTAATGCAGTTTTGTTCATCCTTGGTCATCAACATGCCATTCACATGTAAGTTCTTATTCCGGCATTTCTTTTCTTTCTGTTTGGCTGTGTGCTCTACAAGACTACAATTTGATACTTCTTCGGTTCTTCTAATGCTACATACAACTCCTTGCAGATTCATTATCAGTGGGTGGCTATTAGTCGCAGTTACGTTCATTCTTTGTGGAGTTTTTGTGATTCTCAACAAGTAAGAACCTGGATACGAAAATACTTATTTATCAGAAAATGAAATTTCTTTTGTATCTGGAAAGTTTCAGAGCTTTAACTTCATTTGCTCTTTATTTTAATTGATTAGTCCTCTCTCTGTTGCAGTGCTGTTGCAGACACTTGTTTGGCCATGGATGAATGGGTAGAAAATCCTCAAGCAGAGACTGCTCTGAGCAATATTCTCCCATGTGTTGATCAGATGACAACAAACCATAGTCTAACCCAGAGCAAACACGTGATCAACAGTATAGTGAACGTCGTCAACACCTACATATACACCTTTGCCAACATCGACCCTTCTCAAAATGACCCTCGTTATTACAATCAGTCTGGACCTCAGATGCCACCATTATGTTACCCATTCAACTCTCAACTCCAAGAGAGTCAGTGCGGCGATTATGAGGTGTCTTTGGCAGATGCATCTGCAGTAAGTGTCAACCAGTTGTTACATTTTTCGGGTTTAAACTTCTTTATATCGTAGTAATCTATAATATGTTCTTCATTATTCGTTGTAGGTTTGGCTGAAGTACACATGTGTAGTATCAGCTTCTGGAATGTGTATGACAGTAGGTAGGGTAACACCAGATACATATGAACAACTGATTGCAGCTGTGACCGAGTCGTACGCTCTTGAGCACTATACTCCCCCTCTGCTCAGCCTGCAGAACTGCAATTTCGTCCGTGAAACATTCCAGAACATCACTGCAACTTATTGCCCTCCATTGGAGCGTAATCTGAAGGTAGTGAATGCTGGTCTGGGTCTAATCTCAGTAGGAGTCCTGCTTTGCCTTGTCATATGGATAATCGCTGCAAACCGCCCCAAACGGGAGGAAGTGTTTAGGAAGGCGAAGCTATCCTTGGGTTCGAAACGCAAGGGGGGGAGCGAGGGAAACAACCTCAGCACGCCAAACAGTAGCGTAGTGTTATCACCAGCAAGCATTGTATCCACTGCCAGTGGAGTATAGGTATATGAATCTTGATTAGTGTTACAAATGCTCCCACCGTCTCATTCGGATTGTCTCATTTCTTATGTATTTTTGTGAAAGAAAAGGGACAATCAGTAATGGGAACGGAGGGGAGGAGGATGTATGGTTCAGTTTTGTATCATGTATATATATGTGTGAGAAGAAGCGGTCGAGGTGGGGCGAAGTTCCATCTTGAGTTGATAGAGCAATAATTATAGCAGAGTTGAAGTGTGCAAGCTTTATGGTATCTGAAGCGCATATATGGAGTATTACACTTAAATAACTTTATGAAAAAATAACTTGCTATTACAATTTCATACCCACTTAATAAGAAATAACTTTATGAAAAAATATATGCTATTACACTTAGAATTTGAAAGTAACTACTCCCTCTATCCCTTAAAATTTGTTACAATTTTCTTTTTGGTTGTCAAAAAAACTTGATACACTTTCTGTAGTGTTAGAGAAAAAATTTTACATCAATTTTACTTTATCATCCTTAGAGCACTTAGAACAATACTAACCACCATACTTCCAAGTCAAATATAACCAGTAAAAATAGAAAGAAAAAATGTACAAATCTCTGATCCAGCAATACTAGCAATCACGCTAGCTATAATAGTTTTTTTTATTTGGCTCTTCAAATTTGTAAATGAAAAGAGAGAAATTGTTGCTAACCATAAATAAATGTGATTGATTTCAACATAATAATAAATGTGATTACCTATAATAGCTAGCATTGCTGCAATGATAATGTTAAACTCACTAGCCAAAATGTTTTTTTTTAATCATTTTGCCTACAATTTAATTTAAAATTAGTTAGCATTGTTATAGATGCTCTTATTCTCTCTTCCTACTCAAAAAAGTTACTTGTCTTATATATATATTTCACCTCTTTACCAATACACATTTTTAATATACGTGACAGTCAAAATATTGCATCTAAAAAGGGATGGAGGGAGACAATTTTTATGAGATGGATGGATCATGGATGAAGTATTTAGGAGAGTATTTACGTTTTCATTCATTTATTATTCATCGAATTTGTTCCTGGACTAAGCCCTTTAGGCCCAGTCTCCGGAGATCCAGAATCTTTTATGTGGGCCTGTAAATAACCCATATCAAAGGAGAAACGGATAAGAACGAAAGCTCTTTCATTTCAAATAACCAACCAATCACACACAAATTTGAAACCAAATCTGACTCGAATATTCGAATTTAGGGTTCCTTCTTTCTATTTTATATCCCAAATCCCATCTGTTAGCTGTAACCTGCGAATAGATCGGGAAATTCGAACTCTGATTCCTATCCGCGCCAAGGTACGTTACGATCTAAATATATAATTACTCGAGCTAATTTTCTCTTGTTTTTGGTTGAATCTGTTGCTTCTCACTCGTCTATGGCAGAATTAGAGGTGTTTCCGTGGACGACTCTTCTCTCTCGTCATTGTTTGCCTTATTTTCCATGTAGAATTAGTTCACTGATTACTGGAATTACCCTACGAAATTTCATCATTCTGTTCCTCATGTTTGTATAATTCGTGGAAGGATTGTCTGCCTTGTGTTTTTTGTTGCTATTTCTAGGGGTCTTACGGATTGGCTTATCTCTTGTTACCACTCTGGATTTGATATATATTCAGTATGAAGTTCTTGGAATACACTCCTTTAGACAGGTAGGATAAGGTTGTTGTTAAGTTTTGCTCTTAGATCATTCCATGGTTGAATTCTTACTCGGAAATGTGTGTTGATTTTTTTTCTCCAATGTTGTGTTTGTCAGAATTAATGATTTCTTGGGTCATTTGAACCTTGGAGAACGAACCTTCAAAGGATGTCTCGAAGCATACTCTTGTAAGGGAGGATCACGAGTTGTGATATGACTAAAACTGTTTGTCAGTTTTCGATCCCATCATGCCTTTCCTGGTCATTATATTGTTAATGAAGATTCCTTTTGGTCACTCTTGTTTAATACACAGAAACATTTGCATTTGTTATTTTCTTTTCTTTTTTTTGTCAGAAAGTTAACTAGTCTATGCTTCTGTGATTGTTTCTTTTTCCTCATATTCTCTACTGTTGAAACTAGGATATGTTGCTGCAATGGTAGATACTTATCATTGATTTTCCTTTCTTTCTCTTAGGCAAACACACAGGGACTGACAAAAAACTATCCCTCAGTTTGGAAAATGAGGTAAGCTCATCATGTGCTTCTAATTACGTTTTACGTTTCCTTTATGCTCTGAGGGTTCAAGAAACCTATACAATTCTGTCAGTTTGGTTACTGTCATTTTATGGAATGGAATAATTGGTACCCGTCCCCCCCCTCTCTCTCTCTCTCTCAAGATTTCTTTAAATAACTTTTCTGTGCCCACCCTCCTTGAACTGCAGATACTTGACAATCTTGGAAAATCTTCTGAAACGGATTCCTCTTCACCAGCTGAATATCTCTTGAGCCGGTCAAGGTTGGGAATGTTGACTTTGAGTTCGAATTTTTTGGTCCTCTTTCTCTTAATTTTTTTTTAAGCTAGATTTTTTAATGCATATTTTCAGTCGCAAGACGTTGATCTACCTGGTGCTTACTCTTTCGCACATGTTCCCGGACTATGATTTCAGGTATCTCTGTGTCCTATCTGCATTACATGCATCTACCGCAAATGTTGTGATAGCCTACAGGGAGGATTATGGGTAATGCCACAGTCATGTAGATCGAGGTGGCAACCCAATATAGTCCTTCTTCGGCTACATTGGGAGTGTTGTCAGATGGTTTGACAGACAGTTCTATGACTGTCGCTCTAGGAAGAGCTGAGAGTTCAAGTCTCTCCATTTCCCAAATCTAATATTTGGATGCTTTGCATTGTTAACCTGCGTCTGGTTTTATCCATGTCTGCCTATTTGGTGGTTGGTTGAGCATTCTGTCCTTTTTTTAATACAGTTTCCTTATTGGATGATGTTTAACGATTTTTATGCAATCCAGTGCGGTTAAAGCAACCCAGTTTTTCACCGAGGAAAGTGTGGATTCTCTTAGCCAAATCTTTGACAACTACATGTTTGAGCCATCGAAGGTAATAGCTGTCATCAAAGTCTTGATATTTGTGCTCTTTGTTAGAATGCATAGCCTTGCATGATCAACCTCATATTATGTCTTATCTGATTTACCATCATACTTTCCTCGAACAGATGTTGTCCGTGCTACATGGAGATTCTTTATTGTATATGTGTCCCATTATAATGGGGGAAGATTTGTGTACATTTATACCTTAAATGTCAAAGATCATATGGCTAGTTATAGTTACCTTTATCTCAGTCATTGCATCATCATCATCATCAACAGCACCTTAATCCCAACTACGTTGGGGTTGGTGGCATGAAATTTATAGTGGCAATTAATTAAAAATTAGTTGACACTATAAATTCATGCAAAAACATAGTGGCAAAGTTTTACGCCGGATGCCCTTCCTGTCGCAACCTTCTTTCTAATGAATAATGAGATGAAATGAAATTTCAAAACCGTATCATCATAGGTTTTTCTACTTTCATGGAAAATATCATGAGACGGCGATGAGTTGAGATAATTGCTCTAATCATGTCATTGCTTAAAGAGCAAAATTGCTACTTCCTGTCACTGTCTTTGTCCAAATGGTCCTGCACTAGAAAAGGTCATCTTCTATGTTAAATGTTTTATACGCAAAATTTACTTGCATGAATCTGCAGGAATGGGCTGAGAGAAATGAGGGGTGCTCTTTTCTCGAGACTGTGTATGAGGCTCTAGATGAGGTGAGTTTTCTTCTTATTGTACCCTTTTTGTAATGAAGATCCCTTTCTTTCTCCTGGGTGACTGGGTCGTCCAAATGGAAAAATTAGCTTTCATGATGTCATGCTTTGCAGGTGGTGAAACTTTCAGAGTGTGAAATTTACAGCTACAATCCAGATTCAGATGCTGACCCTTTCCTAGAGAAAGGAGAATTGTATGTCTCAATTACAGCTTCATCAGTAGCTTGATGGTTTTCCTTCCACGTATACCACCGTCTTTGTATTTATGTCTCTTGTTTCCTTTATTCTGCAGATGGTCCTTCAGTTTTTTCTTCTATAACAGGAAACTAAAACGTGTTGTGAGCTTCCATTTCTGCTGCATAAGGTCTGTCCACCATGGCTATCACTATGTAATTAATATCTAGGAAAAGTGCATGAGGCTGTTCTGTTTGCTTCTAGGAATGATGAATCACTTTCCATAGGTTTCCGCTAATTAGTTGGTACCGTGTTCTCTTATCCAGCAACTTATTGACCGATGGGTTTGCTATTGACAACTTACCATACGAGGAAGATGAGGAACTTTTTCATGACATGGACATGTAAGCTGCTGGTATTGGACAATGGTCTGTGTCAAAAACCCTGATGACCTGCCTTTAGACATTTTCCCTGTGTAAAGCTGTCCAGTAAACAACATGCTCAAGATTTCTTAACACTAAATTGTAGTGTTACTATCCTCTGATATTCTGAACTCAGATGATGAACTGCCGCTAAGTGAATATATTCTCATGCTTTTTTCCCCAGCCATGTGAACGTGTTCAAATTGTCTCTATTACATGTATTTCTCTGTAAAAATGCCCCAAGTACTCGTGTGTTGGATTAAAAGTAGAACCCGTCTCTGTTAATGGGGGTTGTTTTTTGTGGTTTCAAATTTTGGTCACGGAAACTTCTTCGCGCATTAGTCTCCAAATGAGACCCAAACGAGGCAGAAACATTCATCTTCTTGACCTTCATCTCAACTAGTAGTAGTAGTAGTAAATGTTAGTAGTATTATGTGTTTCCTCTTCACAAAATTTTGAAACGTTCAATTTCTATACCAAGTTGACTTCGATTTGCTTTTATTATTATTTGGTAGATTTTTCAATGAAACATAATTATGGCGCAGAAATAACAAATAACCATTTATGTTAAAAAAGCTCACAATTTTTAAAATCTTCTTGGAAAATCGTATACGCGTGTATAAAACTTTAGAAAAGCTTTTGCTGAAGAGTTATATAGCAGGTAGTATTGAAGGCTGAAAACTAATTTATGCCAATTTTTTGCGAAAGAAAAATAATTATTGTATGCATAATACATTAAAAAAAAACTTAATTACATCTGCCGTTATGTTGTCATTTACGATGAAAGAATATGTACAATAACAAATAAATACTATTACTAAAAATATACAATATAAAAATGGCTAACTGAACTGAATGCTACCTAGATCTGTTGCGGAGAGGAGATCAGTTTCCGCCATCTCCAAGCGGAAGGACCAAACATCTCCGACAATCATCGTTGGAACGACAGGCGCTGAACCGAAATGTATATCGGCCCTCCGCCGGCCGACCATTCATTGAAACCATTTCTTTAAAGCTTAAGATCGGTCACCTCTCTCACAAAGTTGCAACCTTTCTCCATTAAAAAAAACAGAACAAAAAAAGTTGCAACCTTTCCATTGTCACAAGTTTAATCATCCAGATGGTATATAAACTTTTGTCCGCTTTTCACCAAAATGTATAAATGAATACCATGCTTCTCATTTAATCTTGGGAGCGAAGCAAGGCAAATAGAGTATTTAAGAGATTTGTAGACAAGAATTAACTACTGTATTTGGAATCGTAACTAAGCTAATTACTCTTCAGTTAATACAGATAAAGTATTTCATCTGGAGTTGATCGGTTCCTCTTTTATGGTCGCCAAAGATGGCTTCCTCGATCGGCACACGCTTAGCCTGAAATTAATCTCAGAGGCGGCGAACCCCTCTTCCACCTGCTGATCCAAACTCAACCTCGGCTTCCTCTCTTGTTCACTTCCTTCTCCAGTTCCGTCGCCGGCAGCGCTGTTTTCCGGCTGAACCCTGGCTTTAGCGCCGGAGATTCGCTTGGAGGCTGAGTTAGCCGCCATGAAAAGCATCGCCATGTCACCCGCAGCGACGACCGCATTGACTCTCTTCATCGGAAACATGATGTAGACGTTCCCAAACTCGAGTTCCTCGTCGGCGGTGAGCGGCGAAAACCTGCGCCCGATGTGAAGCGATCTAGAATTGGTGACGAAATAACTGGGGCAGTCTAACATGAGCTCGGCCGCCCTGACCGTTTCCCGGAACTGGCGAATCTCGCCGCCGGGCAAGACGACACGCGCCGCCTTGCCGGACTTGATGAGCGGTGTGGCGAGAGTACAAGAGGCGTAATTCCCCATTGATTGTAGAGAGGGAGGAGCAGAAAGTTTGTGATTGGAAATTCTTAAAAGTTGACGAATGAGGAGAGAATATTGGGAAAGTATATATAGGAAGACGGAGAAGGTCAGCGAAAGGAGTCTTGCGGGCGAGCGTGTCTGCGAGATTTTTGGTTTTCAAAGCGCCGTTCCGTTTCATTTCGTTGAAATTGAAACGAGTTTTCTACCAAAATAGTAGATATTTTGTTCACAAAATACAAACCCTATAAAAAACAAGACTCTGTTCGAACAAATTACTTAACTACACTATATTTGAATATATGTTTTCTAGTTTAGATTAACTTTTGCCAACTCACTTGCCATCATGCCATCTATAACTACATCACCCACATAAGAAATCAGTCCACGCTCGCTCTTCCTCTTACTAGCTTTGTTTGAGAATAACTATTTTAAATAGTTATAGTGTTTTTAATAATATTTTAATGGTCAAGATCAATCATTTACAGTAACTAAACGTAAAAACCTATCCTTAAATAGATAGTTTTTTCAAAACTCAATTGCTACTTTTTTACGTGGGTAATATAGCTATAAATTACAAGTGAGTTGGCGAAAATTAATCTAAACCGAAAATATGTTCAAATAAAGTCCTGATTAGGTAATTTGTTTGTAAACTGAATCTATTTTATTAGAAAACTTGATTAAAAAGTCTAGATCGTGTTCTTTACAACAACAAAAAAAACAACAATAACAATTCAAATACCACACAAATCTTAAAATCATTTACACTCACAAAACTAGATCCAAATTTCAATGTCTCACTTTCTTTGTTAAAAATTTGTGCTTCGAACACAACCCTATAATTAATGGTAAAAGAAATAGTAGTAGTAAACAGTCCATTACTAGGTTAGTAGTCGAGACGCGTTTGGCTTGGCGGATTTATGTCGCGTGGGGGTTTCGGTGCAGGCATTTCATCCCTCTCGCCACCCAAAATGTTTATTTTATTGTATGTACACTACTAGTAAACAAATACTCCTGAGTAAACATCTTACCGTGCAACGCTTGCTACATTTATTGATTTTATTTTATTTTATTTTATTTTAAAAAAAATAATTCCCAAAACGTGTGTCACTCAGTATGATTGGAAAATATACTCCAACAGATGTCTTGCACATTCTTTGCGCTATACGGAACTTCTTCGGTTCACCCTCTGAAGTTTAATTTAATACCGCATTACTCCTTATATATTATTAGGACTAATGGTCATGCTTCCGAAGACACTTGTAGAGATTTTAAGTTCGAGTTTTCGGTATTTTCACCCCCTCCCATTTGTATCAAAAAATATATATTGAGATGAAGAGGAATATTATAATATAATATATGCATTTGGGGAATTAATCCATCCGTCCCATAAAATTCAAATTTATGTTTTATTCAAATTTTCATTAACAAAATTCATTGAAAAACTCAAGGAAAAAAGAGACTTATCAGTGGCAGATCCGATATATAAAAGACTGAGGTTAGAATGCGCACGACGTACGCGTGCGTATAAGTGTTTCGTTTATTTATAAATTTGCTACGCGCGTTTTTCGATAGATGTTATCTTGATAGATCATCATTGAATATAGATCAGCATGACATGTTGTTTCGATCGACATTGTTATCTTAATAGGTCAGCATTGATAATAGATCAACATGATAAGTTGTTTAGATCGACATCGTCAAATCCACATGACTACCTTGTTAAATCGACATAACTACTTGATTGATCAACATAAAATGGTGATCAACATGATGAGTTGTTTAGATCGATATCACTACCTTGTTAGATCCACATGACTACATTGTTATATCCACATCACTACCTTGTTAGATCGACATGACTACCATGTTAGATCGACATCACTATCTTGATAGATCTACATGACTATTTTGTTTGATCAACACAACTATTTGATAGGTCAGCATAAAATGGTGATCAACATGATGAATTGTTTGGATCAGCATCGTCAGATCCGCATGACTACCTTGTTAGATCATCATCGTTTTTTCTAGATTTCTTAAATCAGAAAAATTTCAATTTTTCATTGTTTGTAAGTTTGGTGGTTATGAAGTTTAATGACCAACAAATTATAGTGTTTTTTATGTTTCTTAGTTGAGCATGTTTGATTTTCAGAAGCAGATCTGAAGTTCACGATGGAAACGACAAAGGCGTCGTCGAGTCCGATGGAGAGCTTTGTCGGATGCACAATGACATGTTTTGATGGTGGCTGCTTGTTGAGTTTTGCTCCGTGGTGGTTTCGGAGCTGGAGAGACTGGCCGAAAGTTTCGCCGGATGTCACGGCAACGATTGCCGGCGGGAAGGACACGCGGTGGCATAAGATGTAATTATCATTACATCTTATGTGTATAGGATGTGCATACTCTATCTAAAAATTAGGTGAACATAAAATAAAACACTCACACATAATAATAGGTAAAATTTTTGATAAATTAATACTCCCTTTGTCCGCCAAAATTTATAGTGTTTGACTTTACTGTTTCAAAGTTCAATATTTAACTCAATTTTTAACAAAGATAAACATTGAGAAAAAAATTTAGAAAAAATATATTTAGAAAATTTATATTTCAAATTATGGTACACGTGTGAAAATTTTGATTTTCAATATCAACACAGACATGAAAAAAATCATAGATTAAATATCGTGAAACTGTCAAAATAAAATAAATAGTATATACAATTCTTACACACAATTTGGGATAAAATCTTGTTCAGCGGGAGCTGGGCAAGCCATGCCGCATGTAAATTAGTGAGCTGCTTTATAACGTTGATATATATAAAAAATAAAATGAGATAAAAGATAATTTTTTGGATGGAGAATGGATGTGAAAAGCTTTCCTTAAAGGGGAATAAACAAATATTTGCGTGTGATGGATTTGGTTGGTGGCGTTTCGGCTTAGATGAGCGGAGGCAAGTCCGTTATCATCAGGGGCCCCGCCCCGCCCAGCCCACCATACCATTATCGTCCTTTTCAAAGCACCCAACACATTCACACGTTTTCTTTTCCTCTCTCTTTCCACATCTTACTTACTATGAGTGTTTCTTGATGGATCCGCTTAACTCTTCATCCTACTCCACACACAAACCTCTTTATTTATTTAATTATTCTTTAAATCTCTACTAATTAATTTTATACAACTATTAATAATGTTTCTCATCATTCCATTTGCTCTACACACATCCCACAACTTATAGAATTTTAATTGAGTAGTAGTATATAATTATTAAACAAGGTGTTTGACGCCGCGCGGCAAAATATATAAAACATTTTTTTAAAAACAAACTGGTGTCTTTGAACATGTTTTCGTAATTTTTTGTGAAAATAAATTGATATTTTTTAGAGAAACATTAAACATGTAAAATGAAATGAGTAGATAAAAAAATAAAGGAATAATAAGTTATACTAATAGTTGACATTTCCACCATTACACCGATATAGCACATAAGAAAAGAGACTTCAATTGAAAAGGTGAGAACAATTTATAGATTTAAACTACAAATTTGAAAATGTTCTGACCCCCATAAGATCGTCTTTGGTCATTAACTCATTTTAGATGAACTTCCATCATTACCCCCTCACAAACTCATTCTAACTCATACCAACTCACCCATTAGACTCTTTGAGTAGGTGCATTGCAAGGGTAAAAGTGGACTAAAATAAAATAAAAGTGAAAAAAATGTCATTTCATTTGAAACAAAAATATTTTAATATTGTAACAAATCACTTGGGACAAAGGGGGTATTAAATTTAACCAACATATGAGATATACTCATTCAAAGTATTTACACAAACATTAAATAAAGAGACTTAAATCAAAATATTTAAAACATATTAGGTTGATATGGGGAAAAAGTATATAATATAAAAAAATGTAGGCTGGCTAGTAATGAAATTTTTCCATAAACAAATAAAGGTATAAAGAAAACCTAAAAGTGTGAAAAAGTAAAAAATTGATAATATATGGGTATTTTGTGCACAAATCATAAAACTATATTGGGCAAGGTACTTTATCCCTGAGTGTGTGTTTTAGGACAAAAGCAAAAATTGGAATTAGATGTGGTGCTTGCTATTTGGAAATTTGAGGAAAATGTGATCCAATAAAGAATTGATGGATATTTTTTTGGAATTTATATTTCCTAGAATACTTGATTAACAACCTCTAAACAAATAAAAGAGAAAGTAAAAAAATAAAAAAAAGGGAAAATTTAAATAAAAAAGATAAATAAAAAGAAAGGAAGGAACGAAAAAAGAGAAGGAATGAACAGAATCGCAAAAAACAAAAAAGCAAATCCGGAGAAATGCGTGTAATTTTAAGTTGGGGAAGCAACACTTGAATGCTGTTGAGTAATGTGTCCAAGTGTCAAACTGAAGAAGGGAAGCCTTAAACGGCGTCGATTTAGAATGAAAAAAAGAAAGTGACAAAATAGCTACTATTATCCATATCCCATCAACTATCATCAATAGTATATAGTACCCATCAACTATCATCAATAGTATATAACTAGGATTCTTTTCCCCGCATTTAGTTACGGGTTTAATAACCAACATTAATTAAAATAAAATAAAATAAAATTATATACCGAAAAATGAGATTATCAAATAAGAAAAAAAAAACTAAAATGAATTGTTTAAGATGAAAATTTTAAAACATAAATCAAATTTAGGGAAAATAGGTAACATAAATTTGAAACAGAGTATTTATTTATCACAATCATAAAACAAAGGATATGTGCAAATTAAAAGAAAGATGAGAGGTTTAAGAAAAAATTAAAAAGCAATAAAAACAGTGATAACAAAAAAAGTCCAAATAAGGTTATAAATCCATCAATTGAATCATCTTAAGATCTTCATTTTCATTTAGGCCATTGGATGATAATGAGTAATGTTGGATACATACGTGTCATTAAAAAAGACAATGTATTGAACGTAAACGAGGAGAAAGTTAAAGGTGATTGCATTAATATAAAAGTATGGTTGTAAGAACCGGACGAACGGTTGGACCGTGAAGTGTCTATATTCTGGTTCTGGTTCCGGTTAACCAGTTGAGGATGTAAAAATCGCAAAAAACCATAAAAATAGTTTGAACCGTGGTTCAATTGATTTTTGGATCAATTTGAAATTTTTCAACAAAACTAAAAGAGAAATTTGATATTTAACTAAGAAAATTGAAAAATAACGATAACAAAGTAATCAACTAAATGAAAAAGAACGATATTAAACTAAATGAATAATTCGATGTTAACAAAGTAGTCATTAAAGTTTTTCTTTATTATACAAATTAGGCATTAAACTTTCTCTTACTATACATATTAGTTCTTACATTTTTTATATTTATTACTACTCCTATAATCTTTTATATAAATAATCATTCATGTGTAGAAATACACATTATTATGTTGTTAATCCAACCACTAGTTTAAATAGGTAGCTCAACTGCATGTCTAACATCTTTGCTCTGCCAAAGATATTGGATCACTGAAAGAAACCTTTTGATGAAAGAATCTTTTTGTACTCATAATAGACGGACGGACCAATGAAGTAGAAAGCAAAATAGGAAACTCCACAATTAATTCGATTAAGATAGCAGTACCGCAAGCTTGGGCTAACACGTAATAATATTCTACAACCTGGACATTACAACAAAACAGAACACAAACACAGACACAAACACAAACACAAACAACTGATCCATGGACTATACTCTGATTCAATCCAAATTCTGTAAAACTTGGACTGACATGGCAGTACGTTTTCTTTGTTTTTATTACTAACTGTTGCTCTTGATAAGAAGTAGATGCATGCGTTAAAGAAAAGAGAGCTGGGATTGTTGATTAATCAAAGATGATGAGAGTTTGGTGTGGTGGCATTGGCCAGAGCCCTGAGATTAATGGGCCTGATTCGAGATTTGGGCCCAGCCCATAGCGCTTTGGAGACGAGCTTGTAAACATGCTGAGAAGGATGAAAGAAATCCCAGAACACAAACTGATCTGGGTTGTTGCAAATCTTGTACCCTTTTCTCCCACACTGCAACGCACCTCCTAAGGGCCCAGCACCGCAGCACGCATGGGTCACGTTCGCAAAACCTACAAATGAATGAATCATGTCAAGGCTCTATTAATTACCCAATATTATTGAACATGAAAAGAAATAAAAAGGCCGAGGCCCATTTCACTAATTACCATAACGAGCTGGGCTTGCCCTATATTGTTGGATAATATCATAAACTGCCCCGAAGACAGCAATGGTGCCAGGGTACTTAGCCGGCATCTCTTTCACCAAGCTCTCCAACCCCTTGTTATACATCTGAACCATCGCATTCATTTTCCCAAAACATCGGTCATCAGGTGCACCTAGCAACACCCTGGCTGGGACACACCCAACAGGGCCCAGTGCGAAAAAGCCCACTCGTCGAGCACCCACTTCGTAGATTTGGGCTGTGAAGTTTGCGACCTGGGCCAACATGGCTTGGACATAGGCATCAGGGCTCAATGAAGGTGCTGGGCCTGGGATGAAATAGTTGAATATATCATTTGAACCCGACTCAAATAGGAAGAGTGATTTCTCGACGAGAGTTTTGTCTATGCGCTTTTGTTCTTCTACCACCATCTTCATTTGCTGCACTTGCTCTTGGATTGGTGTCACCCCCTGTAATATTCATTAAACCTAAACTTGCTTATATTTATCAACCCCGACAATCCTCTACTTATGTAACTTAACAAAAAAATCTTACCAATTGCTGATTTGTTCCTGGTAGAACACCACTTCCTGCGCTAGCAAAGTTGAGCCCATTTCTTGGGTAAGTTGCCCAACTTCCATTGTTTACAGCAATTTGTACCTCTAGAAATGGCTTCTGCATATCAATGCCCACAAATTGTGCTGCCATGTTATGTCATTTCTGTTAATCACCATGTTTATAGTAAAATATACAGTGTAGTGTACACACACATATGAACTTACATATAAAATCAGCTACAGTCCTTCCATTAGTGAATCTTCCCGTGGGATGATGGAAAAAGTTGGTTCCGTAGGGCGGAAAATCGGCCTGTGCGGTACAATTCTTATTGAAATGGTTGGTTCCCGCATCAAAAAGAGAGTCTCCAAAGACGAACATCGATGGCAACCGTATCCATGAGTTATGTGCATCACAGAGAGCACTTTAAGCCACCTTTTCTTCCGGGTAGCTGTTTCTGTCTTAAACTGTGTGATTATTACTCAAATCGGTATAGAGGAATGTACTTTTCCATGCACCACTAGGACCAAGACAAAATGGTTTATTCAAATTTGTTTTAAAAGGTTAAACCATGTTCTTTTTAATTACCCAAACCAGAAATCTTTCATTATTTACCATAAATACATGTCTCTAAAATGGAAACCTTTTATCACCTACCATAAGTATCTGTCCAATGAAAACATTTCATTATCTACCATAAATATGTCTTGAAAACCCAGAGGTCGGAAAGTTGGCCTAATTCACAAGGTATCGACGAACTCAGATCTGGGAAAAGCGAAAAGTGAGGTTGTTGGAGAAGTTCGGTTGTGGGTTTGCAAGGTGCAGATGGTGATGATGCCATGGTGAAGATGGTGAAAGGGCACTAACGGAAGAGTTCGCAATAATAGGTTAATGTCTAAGAATCCTCTAACTTTAGGGACTCGTATGTACATTTATTAAAATTTTAATGTTCATACTCCAATTAAATGTGTGATAAAACTTTAATTGTAAGGGTATTTGTGAAAAATGTCAAAGAGAATGGAAGAATTAATGGTAAAACAGATGGAAAGACTACAAATGCACCGAAAATAAAAAATAAAAGACTTATAAGACGAATTCTTAAAACATGACCTCAATAGGACAATAGTCAGAGATAAAAGACTATCCGCGCACTTCACCCTAAAAATATATAGGAACGCTTTGAAAATGTGATAAAACATTTATCAAAAAATTATTGAAATCTATGTTTAAAGGATATAATACTCAATTTAACCTCTAATTATGTACAAATTTACAAACAAACACAAAAAATATATTTACTTTTTTGTATTTTCATGTGATTAATTTGTAAATTGTATTGTACCCATCTCACCAACATGGATCAATCAGACTTCAATTTAGTATATTATTTTTTAATAGAAAAAATATCAACAAATATATTTGTAAGTTAAGACATCAAATTTAGTTGTATATAAAAGTTCAAAGTTATAATTTGAATAGATATAGAAATAAAATCATAAATTAAAGGATAAATTACAAATACCCCATAAGATTTCCTAAAATCTTCAGTTTGCCCTATTCTATTTTAAAAAAACTTTAATTACCCTTTGAGGTATAGTGAAACCTTCAGTTATCCCATTGACCGTTTGTAGTTTTACTTGAATGTTAAAGATTTTCAGTCAAGCTATGAATTTGAAAAATTCAAATTAATTTTGTTATGATTCGATTTTTAAATTGAAAGAATGGGATGATAATTGTTACTCTCTTTCGTAAAGTTTTTGAACATTTTTATTTTCCATTGTCCAAATTATAATTTGAATCAACAATATTTTCCTCTTTAGTAGTCATTTACATATTAGCTTACTGTATAAGTCTCTCAATCCCCTATTCATCAATAATGTTTCTCATTCTATTCGCTCTACATACAATTATAAAGGTTTATTAATTGTATTATTAAAAGGCCTTTTAGAATGTGTAACTGGGGATAGTTGGCTCGGCTGCATGTCTAACATCTTTGCTTTGATTTTCTTTGCGAAAGATATTAGTGCATGCATATAAACCAATATAAATAGACCAATGAAGTAGAAAGCAAAATATGAAACTCACAATTGATTGGATTAGGATAGCAGTACCGCAAGCCTGGACTAACACACAATAATAGTACTCAACAACTTGGAACTACAATAAATAAAATAAAGCAAAACACAACCAATCCATGATTCAGTCCAAATTCTGTAGAACCTGGACTAAGATAGCAGTACCGTTTTATCGTTTTTATTAGTATTATCGGTTGGTCTTGGTGAGAAGTAAATGCATGCATTAAGGTGAAGGGGAAATTGAGCTGGGATGGATTGATTATTATTTTGTTGATTGATCAAAGATGATGAGAATTTGGTGTGGTGGCATTGGCCAGAGCCCTGAGATTAATGGGCCTGATTCGAGATTTGGGCCCAGCCCATAGCGCTTTGGAGACGAGCTTGTAAACATGCTGAGAAGGATGAAAGAAATCCCAGAACACAAACTGATCTGGGTTGTTGCAAATCTTGTACCCTTCCTTCCCACACTGCAATGCACCACCTAAGGGTCCATCACCGCAGCACGCATGGGTCACGTTCGCAAAGCCTACAAATGAATGAATCATGTCAAGGCTCTATTAATTACCCAATATTATTGAACATGAAAAGAAATAAAAAGGCCGAGGCCCATTTCACTAATTACCATAACGAGCTGGGCTTGCCCTATATTGTTGGATAATATCATAAACTGCCCCGAAGACAGCAATGGTGTCAGGGTACTTAGCTGCCATCTCTTTCACCAAGCTCTCCAACCCCTTGTTATACATCCGAACCATCGCATTCATTTGTCCGAAACATCGATCCGCAGGTGCACCCAACGACACCCTGGCTGGGACACACCCAATGGGGCCCAGTGCGATGAGGCCCACTCGTCGAGCACCAACCTCGTGGATTTGGGCTGTGAAGTTCGCAACCTGGGCCAACATGGCTTGGACATGGGCTTCAGGGCTCAGTGGCGGCGGCGCTGGGCCTGGGATGAAGTAGTTGAATATGTCATTTGAACCTGACTCAAAAAGGAAGAGTGATTTCTCGACCAGAGTTTTGTTTATGAGATTCTGTTCCACCACCATTTTCATCTGTTGCATCTGCTGTTGGATTGGTGTCACCCCCTATAATAAACCTAAACGTGGTTATTTTTATCAACCTCTACTATATCTTCATGTAAAGTAACTAAAAAGCTTACCGAATATTGATTTGTTCCTGATAGAACACCGCTGCCCGCGCTAGCAAAGTTGAGCCCATTTTTTGGGTAACTTCTCGAGCTTCCATTATTTACAGCGATCTGTGCCTCGAGGAATGGCTTTTGCATATCAATGCCCACATATTGCGCTGTCATGTCAAGTCAAGTCATATTTTTTCAAAACATCATGTACACAGTTGTAAAGAGTGTGTGTGTGTAAGCTTACATATAAAATCAGCGACGGTCCTTCCGTTAGTGAATCTTCCTGTAGGATGATGGAAAAAGCTAGATCCATAGGGTGGAAAATCGGCTTGTGTGGTACAGTTCTTGTTGAAATGGTTGGTTCCTGCATCAAAAAGAGAGTCTCCAAAGACGAACATCGCCGGCACATTCTGGGCAAATGTAAATGATGAGGAACTTGTCATCATCGTCATTATTATTATACTTAGGAAGCAAATTGCAATGCAGATAAACTTCTCCATGTCTCTTAATCGAGACCACCAACAGCTCGGGCTGAGGAAAATATATAAATGGTATTTGAGGCGAAGGAGATTGTAATGAAAATGAAATCCATGGACCATGGGTCATATGCATGCATCACATCACATCACATAGAGAGCACTCTAGTTTAAGACATCCTTTTATTTGGGTAGCTGTTTCCATCTCAAACTGTGTGATTGCTACTCAAACCTGCAAAAACCTACAACAGTTCCCATGCAGGAGCAGTACAAGGACACATTTGTTATCAAAGGTATGACCATGTTATTTTCTCTTACCCAAACCTGGAAACCTTTCGTTATCTAACATAAATGTATGTCTCAGTTATATTTTGCAGTACGTAGCTATATGTGAAGTTTGCACTACCCAAATTCAACTAAGAATAGGACTAAGCTTTTTTTAATCAACTAACTATTAGCTTCTTACAACTTTGAATGCCCATTTTCACTACATTTTTCACATTACTTGTCATTTTCAAAATCAATTACCAGTAGCAGTAAGTAAATAATTGTTCTGTTCGTTTTTTCTGTTATAACTAAATAAGTAGTAGTACTTAAATATATTACTACTACTAATTTAAATTTAACTGATACCCAGTTAAAAGTTGATTGTTGACCTCTGGGAATTTTAAGTGCATTTTCTGATTGCATATTAGAACTAATATGAAATGAAAACCAGCCTCCAAACCTTACAAGCCTGTGTCTTGATTTATGCAAACTCCAGGGAGATTTCTTCACTGGAATCGTATTTTATGGGGCATAATTAACTATTTTGCAAAAGGTAAAAGTGTATATTTAAGAAAAAAAAAAAGTAAGTAAAAACGTCCGGTCCGGTATACCTGAAACAGAGCCTTGTTACATCAACAAAATTTAGTCGATATTTAAATGTAAGGCCTCCAAGATTAAAAACATGCACTTGCATCCAGAAGTAAGATCTCTCTCACTCTCTTTCCAGAAGTTTCAATTGTTTAGCTGTGATCCCTTAGCTCCTCAACAGTTGCAAGAGCGAGATGAGCAGCAAGAGCGTGGACGAAACCGATTTGTGGCTAAGAGCGAGGAAAGCAGCCGACGACTTGTACGATGTCAGGGACACGTTTTTCCCCCAAAATCCCGGCGAGAAGACTGCCAGACTCCGAAGCGATTCAGATGTCGCTCTCAGCATCCTCGATTCCATTCCTCCTGGTAGTTCTTCGACTTTAACTTGTTTTTCTCGGTACCATGATTTTATGTCCTCATTAGCATCTGCTTCGATCTAAAATGGTCGTACGTTTTCTACAGTTACTTCTGGTCATCTTTCTGGTTCTGTGTGAAGGCTTTGTAGCTGCCAAACGAATACTGTAGTGTTTTAGTCTCGTCGTAGACATTTGCCATTTCTGTGTGTGCGTTGATGATTTTGGAGTTGGTTACTCTTATCGATCTTGCTCTTAATTCGTAGGATATGTGGAATGCACAATTGAATAGGCGCGCTGCCAGTCAACTTTTATGGGTTCTGTAGACATTTTTTATGTTGCATCTGTTAGTGTAAAACACATCTTTTCTTGTCTTTACAGAGGAAAGGCTGTCACCCTTGCAACGCGCTACCTATGAGTATTTAAAAGGAAAGATATTAGATGTATTACCTGAGTACAAGAAGGAAGCAGAGGATCATCTCTCAAAAGCTGTAAGCAAGGATATATTACGTTCAGAAAATTTTGTCTTTTGTGTAGAGGGGAACAAAAGGTGTTCATTTTATATGATATTTCATACCCCAGGTTAAGTTGAATCCATCACTTGCAGATGCCTGGCTGTCTTTGGGTAACTGCATTTGGAAGAAAGGAGACCTATCTTTAGCAAAGAACTGCTTTAATCTTGCACTGAAGAAGGTTATTACTGACATAAAACATGATTTCATGCGTAATTCTCGAAATTATTTGGTGAGAGTACTACGATCTCTACATTGCTGATCAGTGACCGGCTTTATGCCCATCTCTGGTATTCTGCAGGGTCCGGATAAGAAAATTCTTTGCCAATTATCCATGCTTGAGAGAAGAATTGCGCAAGGTAGCTCGTAATTTGTTTCTTCTCTCTCCACTGAAATACGCATTGTTTTTTGTTGCCTGTGGTGATGATCGGGTATTCAAGTATTTTAGTCTTTAGAATACCTTACATTGACTTGTTGCTTCATGATGTTGGTCATATAGGTGGTTTTGGATATTTACTGCCTGAATTTTTTTAACTTACTCTAATTAATTTTGCTCGGGAATCAAAATTCATTTAAGCTGTAACTTAGTTTCAGATATTCCTTTAAAAACATTTGAGTCTTCTCTTTAGGTGAAATCGCTGCTCTTCTATAATGCTATTGACTCATCAGTATTTCCGGGACTTCATAAATACTACTCCCTCCGTCCCCAAAAAGTTGATACATTTGTTTTTTTTGTTTTCAAGGTATTTAATCTATGATTTATTTTCATGAATGTTTTGACATATAAAGTTAAATAATTCGCATGTATATCATAATTTCAAGTATAAATTATATATAAATTATAAAAAAATTTCACTATTTATCTTAGAAAAATTTGAGTCAAACACTGCTACACAGTACATGAAAGTCAAATGTATCAACCTTTTAGGGATAGTGGGAGTATTTATGATCATAGGGCTTTACAAAAATTAAATGTATCTTTGTCTAGTAACATACCTGAAATTGTACCTATTTTTATGCTTTGAGTAGCTAAGCTTACTCGAGTGGAATTACAAAGTTCTGGTGCTATATCTTCTTGGAATGGGCTGGAAAATGTGACCTTATAGTGCTTTCTGTGGTTTGTTTGTATCCATGGGATTGTCTTAAATTCCACTCGGAAAAAAACATGCGAAAGTAGGTTATCTATAGTTGCCTGCTTTGTACAGGTGCTGAAAATCAGACTGAAGCTGTTGAGGAGAGCATTCGACATGCTAAGGAAGCTATAAAATTGGACGTAATGGATGGAAATTCTTGGTGTAAGTGCACACTTAAGATTTCTGGTGGTTTAGTATGTAATATAATGATTTTTTGAACTTGAAAATAGTTCCTACAGCTATGCCGTACATATTGCCAATGCTCTTTATGCCGAGCATCTAATAATTTGGTAGCAATTTCCTGGCAGTCTTTCAAATATTTTCCGAGGATTTTACTAATCTTAATGCTCGTGAAGGGAAATTTAACAGCAGACTGTTATGACACTGCAACAGAATCATCTAGTCTTTAACTTTTCCTTTTGTTATGTTGGTTCTTCAACCTCATATCATTTCTTTTGGCAGACAACCTTGGAAATGCTTGCCTAACAAGCTTTTTTGCAAGTGGAGCTTGGGAACATGGGAAACTTCTACAATCCTTGAAAGCATATCAAAATGCTGTAAGTGGTTGAAATGAGAATGTCCATCCACACTTAGCAGATACCCGCTGGTACTCAATAGTTTCATATGGTGGTTTGGTGCTTGCATAAATTAATTGGAACTTGGGTCACTAACCACTATCATTCTGCCATTTATTTTTAAAATTTGAGTTTACATAGTATCATCTTGTATGTTGGAAGGCTTTTTGCATTGACATTGTACTTCTATCTAATAAATGTTCCAGGAGAAAGATGAAAGGATGACATCAAATCCAGATTTGTATTTCAATTGTGCAACTGTAAGTTTTTATTTTTCTGCTTTGATCTCTGCATTTCTGGAACATACCTTGCCCCTGCATCTTGTGTATCATTCTTTCCTTTTCTCTTTGTTGCTTGTAACTTGTGATTAGGTTCTGATGTTTCAGGCATTTTTCCTTTTAGAAATTGATTAGTCATTAGAGGAGATGCTTTTATGTTGCGTTATGAGAACTGCAATCTTTTTCTTTCTTTTTGTAATGAGAACATGCTTGCACAGTTTCCGTCGCAAAGGGGTTTTCTTTTTCTTTTCTTTTGTTTTGTTTTGTATTTTTTTTGTTTTTGTATTTTTTTTGTTTTTGTTTTGCGTCTCCTTAGTCTAAAGTTCGCAAGCGGTGTTTAATATAGCTGATTTCGTTCTCCTTCTTCATGAATCCTAGTGATGTAAGTGTTGAATAAGTAATTCTTCAGTACTTTACATACCCATTTTTTTCTCATTTGTTCGTGTTATTATTGTTTTTACCATGTTATTTACTGATACTTTCAGGTAAACAAGTATCTTGAAAATTATGAATGTGCTCTTAGTGGGTTTGAAGCTGCTACATTAAAAGATCCTAGTTTAGGTGCTACTGAGGAGGTCAAGAAGATTATCAATCTTCTCGACAAGCTAGAATATTTGCTGAGGGTAAGTAAACTTATTGAATTGGCATATATAGCAGAAGAGTTTGTCTTATTTCTCCGGTTGCATCATAATATTTGGCTTCTTCAGATGATTGATTTAATCTTACTTCTTTTTTTAATTTTTTTTTATAGCGGAAGCCTGGTTACGTTTTATCTTTTGCTGAAGCTTAGAAACATACATAATACTAGAATCTATGAGAGAGAATCTGCAACTAATCTTTCTCAATTTCTCTATATAGAGGATTGTGTATAAGATTTTGTTCTTGGTGTCTGCTGTGCTTCATCAATAACTTGTCCTGTGATTTGTTTATCATTTATTCTGATCTTTTTTCCTTGTACGCGGGTGTTCTAATGTAGATTATCTACAGGGAAATTCCAGGACGAGGAAACTCGGTTCTTTGGCATCAACATTGGCTGCTGTTAGCTGTAAGCTACCTGACTTACCATGATATTTACGTTGAAGGTATATATGGTTTTCAAGGTACCTTGACCATTTTATCTTTCTTAATCACATCTTTATTTCTTTGCATGCTTTGTTACAGTGAATTCACCGTATAAGAGGACCACTATAGAAGTGCTAATGGAAGGTCTGAACAAATCAGTTGCAATAGTGGGAAGAGTACTATACTTTGTTAAACATGAGAATGTCACACCATTGTAAGCTTTCCGCTTTCAGTTGATCTATGTGTATTATATGCTCTCATTATACATAATAATAGGAGACTTTGTTCAATGCTTGAATTTCGGGCTTTTATAGCTCCCATGCACTTGGATCATCATACCAGAGTATTTATGACAAGATGCAATATTGTGTGTCCATTATTACTCTATAATTTAGGTAAAACAATAATCTCATGAAAGTTCCTGATTACCCAAAAAAAAAGGAACATGCTTCCAATTGTGCATCTACTAATTTAGTGCTCCCACACCTGCCTGTGTTTTGCTTTCCATATTGCCTATATGGTGCGGCATAAGTGGAGTTTGTATGGAGGAATGTTCTCATGTTCATTTACTTACTGCAGGTACTTTTTGGTGTGTGATTCAAGCCAAATCTGCTTTGTTCTGTCTGTTTATGGCTTACGTGATGGCGCGGTACATTTGCCCTTTCAACTATGTTATTTTCTCCATATCTCTCATTGGTAATCTCTTGTCAGTTTTTTCACTGTAATGCATGCAGATTAAGGAAGGGGATCAGCTAATTTTACTGGAACCATACCATCATCAAGTTGATTTTACTTGGAAACAGAAGGTTTGTTAATAGATGTGCTTTGCTGCTGTTTGATTGTTTATGTGGTCATGATTTTTTGTTTGATGTTTGATTGCCAAGCCAGCATTATCAGTTCAAAGCAGTCCGTGTCGACTTCTTAGAGCAGGTCCTTGTGAATGGGAAAACTCTATCTCCAGATTTGTCTGTTCGCACGTCTATTCACGCACAGCACAAACCATAAACAATTATGGTAAAAGTACAAATTTTTGTAAGCTGGGTCATCTCTGACTCCATGGTGTATTGAGTGTGTATCATGAGACCCATGAACATAGTTGATTCTTTTACCAGCTCAGATTATTAGTTAGGTTTCCTGGCTGTGTACATTTATCTGTTTGATATATTACCATGACTGACCGTTTGGTTCTTGCACTTGGTGTTACTTGTGTCAAAAGGTTAAGGAACTTCGGTTTAATTGCATTGATAGCCCTGAAACTATACTGCTTGTGGTACATTTGAACCGAAGATTAGAATTCTTGAATCGAATGAAACGCCTTTTATAGAGTCTGATGTCATTGGTTGTTGCCAATAACGCAGCTTGATGTTTTAACGTGGCACTCTGATAGGCGTAGAGTATGCTAGAGAGGTGTAAATCATTCCATAGAGAAACTCAACTTTGCCGACGAGCTATTAGATAAATCCACTAGCCTTGAAGTCTTGGTAAATTGCTGCACGCATTTTCGAACTTTCCAATATCATGTCCAAGTGTTGAGATGTTGCATTACTCTCAGCAGTGAGTGGAGAATGTCACATTTTCTCGGTTATATGCCAACCATGTAATGTAATACTCTCCCCGTTTCTAAAAGTATTTCAAAACTTATTTTTTAACATTTAATCTATAAATTTTTTATAAATGATAAAGTTAAAAAAAATTATACTACATAAAATTAATACTCCATCAAAAGTCAAAGGTTAAAGTAATTAGTTACATGATCAAACAAATATAAAGTAATTAGTAACTTCGGAGATTGAAAACTTGGAAAATTTCCTAAGTAAATGGACCTTTAGCGTGACTTGTGAAAAAGCAAGCTACTGGGAAAGACAAGACCGATCATTTAAACATGCCGTCTCCCTTAACATCACATTACTTGGAGCTAGCGTCCCTTGAAAAAAGTTGTTGGAAACCAGATAGGACTTTTCCCTCTTAACACACCAATTCAAGGACCGGGATCAACAGTGATGGTGAGATGCATGAAGCAGAACTATTGACATAAGTCCTTGCGCAAAAATCACAGCCCTTGTATCATGTATGCCGTATTTATCTTATTCCAACATCTACAACTAAAACCAATGACAAGCTACAAGCTCAACCAGGTGGACAAATCATATCCAGAATCACTATGCTGTTCATCCTCATAACTATAAAATCAGAGCAACACAAAACGGTTCTTTTCTAGGGGGAAAACATGGGAACTCATATACATTCAATATGAAGATACACTTGTAAGAGACCAAGAGATAGATAGCACCTTTTACTTGTAGTACCCACCTTGGTGCGGAGGATATGGAGGTTGGGCGGTGTAAGGAGGTCTGGGAAAAGATCCAGGCTGCTGTGATGGTGCATTATAGTAAGGGCCACGCCAACCAGGATAGGCCGGTTGCCCATACTCATGGCTTCCTGATGACTGCTGTGGGGCCTGTGGATGAGAATACGGAGCGGCACTTGAAGGTGGCACATGATATGGATGTGGTGGAGTGCTATATGGTGCTTGACCATACACAGAATTTGGCTGCTCTGGGGGCCTATAATAAGGAGGTTGAGCAGGTTGCGGTGCAATTTGAGGTTCTGCTGCTGGTGGCATAGACCTTGGAGCTTGATGACCCAGTCCATATGAACCTGTGTTCTGGCGATCCTGGAAGCTGAGCCCTCCCATTTTCCTCTGCACATCATCTACCATTTCTTGACACTGAATGTGTCGGGTCATCACAAAATCACTAGACTGTTGCTTGACATTTGTAATTGCATCCTGTTAAATGCGACAGATTAAGTGACCGGAACACTGAATTGACATGAATGAAGATGTGATCCAGATCATAAGAGCTTGTTACCTGGAGCGTAACGTAGAATTTCATTCCCTCGTTTATATTCTCCTTGATTTCTCTATACTTGGCTACAGCTACTTGAATTTGCTTGTAACATTTCTCACGAGATGCTGCGAAGTTCACACCCAATATTAATTGAGAAAGGAAAATGTTATGGACACTCAATTTGGACACTCTTCCACTCAGCATTTGCCATGTCTTCATTTTGGTGGACCCAAAATCAAGTAGACCCGTAAAAAAGATTACATGGCATTTGTTGAATGGGAGTGTGTCCAAAGTGAGTGTCCAAGAGAGTGTCCCTAGCATTTCCCATAGAGAAAACTTCAGAAGACACTGTGTACTTGGGAGACGCAAATATATCATTCACACATTTACATGAAAATTTCTGAAATATACCTTTATAATCTTCAAGATTAAAGATGGCTGAGAATTCATCATTTTGAGCCTGCAAAACATTAAATCAACCATCAATTGGATACATGAAGGTTCATCCATTAGAAGCTTCTAAGAAAAGATGTCCCAAAAGGGTTATGACCGCTTTTTGTTGAGAAGGGATCAAACATTGGATTTCTTTTTTTCATTCTTCTAAGGAACAACCGATAAAATCATATTCCATCCCAACTCTTTGACAAGTTACTTTGGGTGCAGAGACTAAGAAATACTGAAAATGTTTAGGTTTTTCCATTTTTGCTCTTGAAAAATATACGTAGTTAACAAATATTTTAGTTGCTTGAGAGTATGTACAGTTGATGAAAAGAGAGTAAACTTTATTGGGATGGACGGAGTATATATTATAAGTAAAAATTTTAAGTAATGACATCAAATCCTGCAATGCATTAAAAAACCACTTGAAACGTAACTTTGTTTTTACAGAAACAGTATACCTACAGATTCACTGTAAGTCACAAAAGGTGAATAACAAATATGACAATGAAACTGTGTATAATACCATAGCCAACTAAACTGTCAAAGAAAACCCAAAAGGCGCTTTTCGAGACAATAATGCAAACCATGGTGACCTCCAGATTGCAAGTGTTTCCCAAATCCCAATAGAAGCATAGGTAGGGAAATAATCTAACCTGAATTTGCATTAACAGCTGTTCTTGCGCGTCTATATTTTGGGAAATTTCATCACATATACGATCATATTTTGTTATTTCCTTCCTGAAGAGATCTTCATGGGAGCCAGTTGATGTCATCAGCTTGGGTAAAATGTCATCCTGAAGGCATATTTAAAAGAAAAAAATCAAAACAAACACCTACTTAATATAGTAGGGCATAAGATTCATACTAGAAGATACCATGATAAGGTTTAATTAATTTGGGTATAATGATATCACCTACCAAACAGGGATGGTCAAGCCAATATATAATTCCACTGTATGTACTTTGCCATGTAAAAATATTAGTAATATATTGTCAATGCATCAATAGATTGACAACTAATTTTTGACAATTAATTGTCACTATAAATTTCATGTCACTGACCACAACGTAGTTGGGATTAAGGTGCTACTGTTGATGATGATGATGATGATGATGATATATAGATTGACAGAGCCTTATCTAAACTAGAAGGAAGTGCGGGCATGACCATGAGTCAAGTCTCTCCATTCACATAACTTAAGGATGCTCCTCTGGAAGCTATCGTGAAGAAAGGTCCACTTTCACTACATTTATTTAACAGCCTTAGGTCTGTCCTTGCCTCTTTTTAACATGTTCAAACCAGCTAAGATGATGATTTAAAATTGTTTCCCTCGTTACGCATTTGGCCGATCCTCCATAAAAATACAAACTAGCTATACTTGTTTTCTCTGCACCCAAAGAAACTTTACAATCCCCTGCTAACGAGCCTAACGATACGATGAAGTGAGACACCTTATCCAATAAGCTTAACAAGATGAAGGCATTCTCACTGAAAGGAATCAGGAGATCAATAAGGTATGCTGATGAGCATATGAGTTACACGTAAAACCAAATAAAGAGCATCACTTCAGGCATTTCCTTTTATTATTATTTTATAAAAATTCTCAGACCCAATATTTCTTCAACCACTACTGCTAGCACCTACAAAATGCTGGTCAGCACACAGTGCCTAGCTTAAACCACAAAGATGGCATGGCAACACATCTAAATATATACCTCCCACAGAAAGGAGCCATGGCACATGAAGCTGATGCAATTGTGCACCAAATACATATGAAATTGTCTGCTGCATTTGTGTAACAAGATGAACACCTCGAGACAGTAGAATATATCAACGTTTTAACAGTTTACAAAATGTCGAAAAATGATAAAACAGGCAAAGTATACAGGGCAGCAGGATAAAACAGCCAATACCAGAACTGGGAATAATTAGAAAGGATAGGGGGGAAAAAGAGGTGCTGAATAATTAAGTGCACCTTTCTTTTCATCTCTTTAAGCATGTCTTCAAGACCTGCTCTCTGTGCACCTAGAGTTTCCAATTGCCTCTGCTCAAAAGATATAGCACATAACAAAAGTAAAATTACTTTCAGCCACAGAACTGCAAAGACTGTAGTCATCGTGCAATAAATTCTCTCGAGAAAGAAGATTACCAAGCTCTGTTTAAGGGCCCCCACAATAGCACCTTCATTTGCATCTAGAGACATGATTGGCTTTGAAAGCGTTGGCAGGGCCGATTCAATCTGTAATATGCGAATACAAATTTTAAAATTGTTTCTGTTGCCCTCATTTGAAAAAAAAATGACCAACAGGAAGTTAACAGATTCAAAGACATTCATGTGCTAAAAGTTTCAAACTCGTATAAAATGAGAGGTACTCTTCTTGGCAGAATAAGATTAAATTTGAACACACTCGTATTAGTCTAATGAAAAATGATAAAGTGTATTAATTTCAATTGCATATCACCAGTATGAATGCAAAACAAAGTTCATCACTATATGAAATACAAACCGGGCGGCGGTCAAGGATTGACATGAGAGCATAATGATCTCTCACAGAACGCTCGATTTTGGCATCACTTTCAGCAGCCTGCTTTAAGTTGGCTGCAAAGCGGTTTAATCTATCTTGCAAATTTTTTGTTAGTGTACTTGATTGAGGTCGGGTCCACCGTGTTCCAAACTGACTTCTAAACTGACCATCTTCTGCTGCTTCTTTCTGCAAAAGCTCCTCAATCTGTACCAACAACTCCTGGTTCACCCTCCGAAGATCCCTGAGCTGCTGTAACTCAGCTTCCAAACCAGCTGGCCCACCACTAATTTGAACTGCTTCCACATCTTCCTTCAGATCAGTGGGAAGGGAAGAGTTCCCTTCTAAAGCGAGAATTGAATCAGGGAGGTCCATTTCTTTCAGTCTCACTCTGGTTAGCTCACTTGCCTGCTGCAATCTCTCAGCTTGTGTCCTGATGACATCATCCACCATTTCAGTGTACTTCGAAAGAGACTTTGCACTGCTATCTGGAACAAGACTTGCAAACATCTTTTCCTTGCTTGCATCTAGAACATCATTCATCTGCATTGGTTTCACCATGGAAAATGCTGGTAGAGGTGGTAATGAACTAGGTGAAGGAACTCTCATGAGGTATACTCTATCATTTTCCTTTACAGCCCTCTCCATATTGCGATTCAGATTGGCCTCAAGCTTGCTAATTGCATCAAGAAGCTGTGGAGCAGCACCTTTAGATGTTTTTTTTGCCTCAGTTAGAGCACCAACTCCAGTCTTCAAACGGGCAATTTCCTCGGCAATTTCTTCTTTTTCATGCAACTCTAGGCCATATCTGTAGCAAGCTTCAGCATAGAAAATAGCTGCCTTGAGCTGCACATGAGAGATCCATCCTCTTTCAAAATGATCTTTGAGAGGAGCAACATTCAGTGCACCTAAAGCATCCTCGTAATAGAGCCCAACCTGAAAGTAATGCCATATATCCAGTTAAACACTATAAAGGCGAAAGAGAAAACAAACGGAAATAGAGAAACATTTCTTAAGTGCGCCAAAAAGAAACTAACTACATCTTGCTATGGCAATCAGATGTGTGCTCAACTTTCAAGTGAACATGTAGATTTGAAGGACTACCACTCACGCATTGCCATGACAGCCTTACTAGCTACTTATTAAACACAACCATATATCCAAACATGAACAACTGAAGCTGAAATGAAGATACCTGTCTGGATATCTTGGCACAAACACCAGGAGTACTCCCTTTGGCGATCGTATTCTCAAAAACACACTCCTGAGCCTGTGCGAGCATCAACTTCTCCAGCATCCCCGCACACTCCACAGAAAGATCAACAGTCGTGCTAGTTCCCATCGACGCCTTGGTCGCCGCGTTATCCCTCAAAAACGCAAAAGCCCCAGCCGCGGCTATAAACGCATGGGATGCCTGCCTCCTCCCATCGACAGAAGTCCGATCGTACGACAACCCGATTTGACTGTGAACCGCCCCAAGATTAAACAAAACCGCGGCTTTCTCCAGATGTATGTTCTGCTGAACCGCCTTCTGCTTCTGCTTAAAGGCGTCAAACCAGGTAAATTGGAGCGTGTTGATGTGTTCCTTATCGGGTGAGATCGGGAATCGAGTTTCGATCAAGCAGAGGGCTTTAAAATAGGCGATGAGAAGGTCACGGCGAGCGCTGGGGGAGGGGTCGGGGATACGCTCTAGGTCGGAACGGAGCTGCTTGACCGTTTCGAGGTCGTCTTCTAAGTTGACAGCCTCGCGCTCACCGTACATCATGGCGATGTAGTTGCGGAGGGGCCGGTAGAGGTCGACTGAAGAAGTCTTCTTCTCGTAGATGGCGAGCATAATGTTTGTGGCGACGGCGGAGGGTGAAGCGGACGCCGCCATGAGAGGTGGCAGAATCCCGAATCACTGGTAGGATCGCGTTAGAGCAGTGAATCAGAAGAGAGTAATTCAGGGAGCAGAAGGGGAGACGAGTGACAATTGACTCAACTCAAGGGCCGATGCAGATTGTTTTCCTGTGTCAAAGTTCGCCTTTTCTTATCGAGAAAGGAAACTCAATACATGGGGGAGTAATTAATACATGGGGGAGTAATTAAAAATCACTTTTAACGCTCATTCGGGATAATTTTTTTTTAAAGGGAATGACGTTCATTTAAATCAACCGACAGTAACCGGAATGAAATCAGAGTGAAGGATGGAGCCCTTAGAGTAGCAAGTAGAGGCTCTAAACATGATTGAGTCAAGTCTGTAGAAACTAAAACTGAAACTAAAACATAAAGAAATAGGTAGACTAAATGATATTACAAGGATGAATAGACCCTCGCTATGCTACATCCAGTTTGGAAAAGACAAGCTTCCATCCTTCTGCTACCTAGCACAATGGCTTCACACGGACTCTCGTCTACAACATAGAAGTGAGGAACGTGGACATTAAAAAAGATCCCAAGCATGGAAATCAATGTTGGATTGCGCTTATCCCTTGCTGGGAGCTCCGAGCAGATAGAATGAATCTTAATCTAGCATGCACAATATGCAAACGAAAACCATAACTCATACCAATCCCTAATCATATCACTAATCGAAGCCACAAAGAGATACTGGATGCATGGTAGTGGCTCCATAACCCATGCATCCAAAGCATAAACTCTCATTTGTCCAGGCAGGGTGAGTTGTTGCTCGACACTGCCGTTGTCACTTCTGGCTCGATTAGAACGCCCTCTTTAGGAACAAACCACGATCTCATCGAACCAAGGTTCACACCATCCCAATCCCCACTCAATTCACCTCCAATCAAACCAACTCCCACCACTGACCCGTATCCCTCATTATTGGGGGTGGGGGAGCACTTCAGCAACTTTTTTCTCAAATTGTTTTTCCAACTTCTCAATTTTCAATGCATTTAACAACCTTAAATCCATCATTTTAATATAAAATAATATTTTTATCAAATTTCTCTCCTCATATACTCTCTCTGTCCCTGAAAAATTGAACACGTTTCCTTTTTGGACTGTCTCAGAAAAATTGATCATTTTCTTTAAAAAGAAACTTCTCACCCTCAAAGTTACTAAACTATCCCCACATTATCTTTACTTTATCTACCTCATTTTGTGTGCACTTTCAACCAAGAGGCAATTAAGTTAACATATACAAACATCTTACATTCACCTTAATCTTCGTACCCAAACAAATCCTTCAATCTTTTGGGGACGAAGGGAGTATATCTTATCTATCAATTAAAACACACAACCCCAAATTTTCCATTTTTTTCTCATTCACTGAACTGACTCTGGATGGATTCAAAAACTTTCATAGTTTATTCGTTCTATTTTCTTCGTTGAAGATTTTTTGAGCTTCGGTGCGAGTTTGATTTGCAAATAAAATAATAAACTAAAAAAAATAGAATGAATTCTCAGTTCAGTAATTCAATAATTTTACCACAACACAATTAATGCGTATATGGTAAAAAGTAAGAGAAAAACACTATTGTCCGTGAAACTTAAGTGTCTAATTCAATAAGAGAAAAAAATAGTGACACAAAGAGACATAAAGGGCAAAACCATAAATTATTGGGAGAAAAGTCACGAATGGTCCTAAAATTTGCATAGTTTTACCAACTCAGTCATAATACTCTAAATTTTGTCAAATCAATCCTAAACGTTGTTAAACTTTATCTATGTTAGACCTAAAACTTAAGTTTATGAAATTGAAGCTAATGGAGTCCTAAACGGTGTTAATTAAAACCAATACACCAATACATAGACCAATGTCAAAGAAATTGAAGATTAAAGAGCATATTCCAACCGTAACAATTGTAATTTCTCTTTTTCTCTGTTAAATTTCATTAAGGTCACAATTGTTTTACCTTGTTCAGCCAACACCTATGATAAGGGATGAAAAAACAACCAATAGCAGTACAGTTCCCAAATAATATCTCTAAAATACGGTTAGAGTAAATTAGATACGGGTTAATCATAATAGCGAAAAAGGGATCCAAAGACCAGACAATCAAATGGAAGAGAAACCCACGTGCGAGTGAAGGTGGCAGTGGATCTCCACCATGGATTGGAGGAGACCGAAGTTATGTCATTTGAATCGGAGATTGAGAGCATGAGAGAGATCATCTGGAGCACCGCACCCTCCTCTCTAAATATGTCACCAACTATCCAGACCCACTGTACCTAGCAACCGCCGCCCCCTCCCACATCACCAGAGCACTGTTTCCGGCCCAAAACGTCGTCAACCGGAGCCCATTTGTTGTTGACCCGTTTTCACGGGCCCGCCAACCCAAATCGCATACTCGGCGAGATTCAGGCGGTTTCTTCACCTCAATCGGACGAATAAAGCTCGCCACCGGCACCTGCATCCATTGTCGCACCTCCTACCATCAGCGCCTCCACCGACCACAGTAGTTCATCGGCAAAGTTTCTTAACCACCGCCGACACCATGGAGCTTGATGTGGATGGATGGTGTATTGGTTTTAATTAACGCTGTTCAAGACTCTGTTAGCTTCAATTTCATAAACTCAAGTTTTAGGTCCAACAAAGATAACGTTTAACAACGTTTAGGACTGATTTGACAAAATTTAGAGTATTGGGAGTGAGTTGGTAAAATTGTGCAAGTTTTAGGACCATCTGTGGCCTTTCCCCTAAATGATTGAGACTTTATGATTTACTTAATTCGAAAAATAACAAAATAGAATGTAAACTTGACATTTTCATGGTATGTATAACACCATATATGTGATAAATAGACACGCACTAAAATAGAAGCCAGCTAATGGAATTTACCTATTTAGCAAAGCCCTGTGAGTTCATGCTTAACTCAATAAAAAGAACAAAAAAATGATACAAATAGAAAGAAGGGAGGACAAGAACATAAATTTTGAAAATTGTAGTGTCTAAATCGTAAAGAGAACAAAATAGAAACTAATTGAGAAATTTGCCTTTTAGCAACATGCCACATGGCATGATTTGATTGGTCCGATACTATTTATCAATAGTAAACTTCCATAAACGAATAGAGTAGTAATGTGTTTTAAGGAAAATTATATCACATGATCCAAAAAATCTTCCTTAAAAATTATCATTATAGAAGGGGTATAGTGCATAGTTAGTCCCTTAACTCTTTTTATTGTCCTATTCAGGCCGTATTTTAAGAATTTGCTTTGTTAAAGTCTTTTATCTTCATTTTTTTTGTCTCATTTAAATCATTTACCGTTAACTTAATGTTAAAATTAATGAAATTTTAGGAAAAATGACTTTTTAGGGACTAAAGGTTTCCTATTATTGTCTTTGCACCATAACATGTTAAAAATTAACATTTTAACCACCTACTCAAAACTCCGACAATCCAATACTCTACTCTGGCCACCCACCCAGTGACGGCCAACCACATCTACCCTACCCACGGGCTGTTACTCGCCTCACCGCACCTCTGATACTTCTTTTCGGTCCCACCTAAGCTTGCCCGAACCTTCACAATCCCGTAAATCAATGATCAATCACGTGTCGGCTCACCTTTTTTCGCAATTGGCACTTAAAACTAATCGGAATTGAAGTCCTATTCTTAAAGAATAAAACCCCTCTCGTTTCAGTATCAAACGCTTCCTAAATTGAGAGGAATTACATTCTGAAATTCTAGGGTTCTTGAAACCCTAGAAATTTGATTAATCAATTTCGGAGATAATGTTGCAAATTGATAGCTGAAACTTTTTGCTAGAGTGCCTAGGATGAAAACCCGTTCAATATTCATTGTCATTAGCAAGGAATCGGCCGGAATCGGACCGAAATCGTGACGGCGAAAAATTTGGAGTTTCACGATTTGGGCGTTCGAGGAGCTCACCGCCGGCTTGGTGGCTTCCCCTTGGTGTTGTTGGCCACTAAGGCGGCTGGTCATTGCAGGTGCGGTGCCCCTGGCTGCCAGAGAAGCGTTGAATCAAGCCAGCCGCAGCTGGTAGGCAAGGGCGAACAGTGGAGGTCGGGCTATGGCGGGCTGGATCGTGCTAGGGAGGCGAGGCTGAGGCGAGTAAGTCTAAAGGCATTGATAAATTTTTTAAGTCCTCATTTAAATACCCCTCACTCGCAACAAAAAATATGGATAAAGATCTGTATTTTACTTAAAATTTATCACTCTTATACTATAGTTAAAGGGTTGGATTATTCTCCTTATCTAGAGGTGATTTTCATTTATTGTGGAATCTTTTAAACAAATATATTATGAATGAGAACATAGAATCCATAGTAGGTGGGTTAAGAGCCATTGTCATGTCATATGGACACCAATAGGGGTGGCAACCGGACAGATAGTATCCGCAACCCGCGGATAATCGTCCGTCAGTGACGGTTTTAACCGCGGTTTTTATCCGCGGGTTCGCGGATAAGGTTATTTTTTGCATCCGTTAATTCGCGGTTACGGATTACGGATATGTCGTATCCGCACCGCGGTTATCCACTACCCACGGTTTGCGGATACCCACAAACCGCAAGCCAAGCCCATAAGATTAGTGAGACCCATTAAGTGAGGGCCAACTGGTGTGCCCTGCGGCCCTGCCCCTGCGTGAAGCCTGATGAAGCGTGTCTGTGGGTGTGAGTGTCTTTCAAAGGGCTAACCGCGGGTTAACCGCTAACCAAGGATACCCGCGGTTCGCAGATACCCGCGGTTCGCAGATACGGATTTTAATTCCTATCCGTGATAGGTGTAACCGCAAACCGCGGATACGAAAAAACCCGCAGTTTGCGGTTCGCGGATATAAGCTAACCGCGGATTATTCATCCGATTGCCACCCCACGCCAAAGTTCCACTTACAGGTCCTATATATAATAGTAAAGTCCCATAAATGAGAAACAAGCTTCAGCAGAAACTTCTCGTATTGTACCAAGAAATGGTGTTTTTGTAATTATAAAAGTGGTTTTTAAAGGAAAGAGTAATAAATGATAGTAAAGTAAAACTCATAAAAAAATTTATTAAAAAGGGAAATATGGTTAATTTTTTTGAACAACTAAATATGGAAAGTATGGTTAATTTTGTAGGAGGAGACAATATTATGCTACTAGACTAGTCAATAACGTAGTGTGACGTTCAAAATAACGTAGCATATGTTTTAGCCAGGACTACAAACCACTAAAATTTGTGTTTAGGGTCCAAAATTTAAGGGGTCCAAAAAAATATATATTTATATATACATATAAAAAATAGGTATTAATATTTGTAATTTTTATATTTTTATATCATTGGAAATTTTATTGTTATGTTGTGAAATACACATAAACGGACCTACATGGAATAAATGGGGATCCATGAACCTCTTTTTCTCAATAATATGTATATTTGGTATATAATTTATTGATTTAAATCCCTTAAAAAATGTAACGGACTCCTTAGTTTTTGTGATATTATTTCTACAGTCAATATTTCGTTCATTCTAAAAGTTTTATAACAATAAGTGACGTATAAAAAATGTTAAATATAGTCAATATTGATTCTCTTAGTTTCTAGATATGTTTCTTCGTTTCCTAGCCATTTGACTTTTTTTTCTTGAACTATATATTCATTCTTATAGTTAATTTTTGTATTTGTTTTTTGGTTTATACATCTAACCATATCGTACAATATAAAAAACGTAGAACTACGAAGTGGAAAGTCAAAATTTCCAAGCTTTAGTCCTTATACCAAGTCAAAATTTTAAAAAAATTTAAGGTTGAGAAAGTAATATACATTTGATATATAATTGAAACTTATTTTAAAAAATCTCAGATCCGTCACTTACCATACATATTTTTGTTTTTTTAAAAATTATATAAATACAATTTTGACAATTGACTTGGAAACGATTATGGAATTCTAAAATTTCTAACTGACTTGTTTTTAAAAAAAATTATATAAATACAATTTTGACAATTTACTTGGAAACGATTATGGAATTCTAAAATTTCTAACTGACTATGCAGAGCATTGCTTGTTTGATTTTAATGAATTCCTGTACCCTTCGGACAAAAAAAATGTGAAACTGAGTGCAATCGATCACGGCTAACTAAGACGAACAAGATTTAAGTTGACCCAATGGGCCGAAGAACCAACAGGATTCAAGAGATTTCTTACTTACTCAGTTTGAACCATGAACAGATTGAAGTCGCGAGGATTCGGGAGAATGTTCATACATTTACTATCAACTTGATGTTTGTACTCGACTCTTTGAGCGGTTACGTCAAACCCAATGATTCGCTTTTCTGCACTAGCAGATAACACAAGGTTCTTTCCGTGGATTCCTACAACTCCCATGACAGGAGATGAGTGTTGATTCCTATGCAGTGGCTTAGGCTTCCAAACATTCTCAACATTGGTCTCACTCCAGAGTATGACAACATGGTCACTGCCACCGGTGACAAAGCGGGTCTCTTACCATGGCATGAATAGTATGGTGAGCATTCAAACGATGACTGATATTTAACAAGTTATTCCCTCTGTCCCATATTAATTTATACATTTGATTGGCCATGAAGATTAAGATGTACAAAAGACTTAAGGGTAAATATGTAAATAGGTATATAAGACAAAAATAACTTTTCGAGTGGGAAGGAAAAATGAGGGCAATGGTGTAAAATCAATAGCTAAAAGTTCCGGAAACGTATAAAAATTTGGGACATTCCAAAAAAGAATATGTATCAAATTTATGAGACGAGAGGAGTCTAAATAAAGGATAAGCATGAACTCCAATAAATAAAACAATTCATGACTAACAAAAAGGAGAAAAAAGAATGGTTTCCTACTATAAACTGTAAGCATCATCCTCACCACTTGAGCTGCATTTCAAGATAAGGAGGATAACCATAACCAAGTTAGGGCTAATTTTCTTATAAGTGTTTTTTAACGGTTTTTTTTAACTTGACATTTAAAGACATTTTATGTTTAACTTCCCATTCAATCCACATTGTTTTTCCGTCTGAAACATCATCAGAAATCAAACGCTGCACAGGGCGGGCCAGGACGGATAGTAAGAAAAATAGTATCCGCCACGTCGAGTGCGAGTACTCTAAATGCGAGTATCCGATTTTCACAGTTTTTTGCGGTTCAGATCGTGTGTATCCTTATGTGTTCATAAGTATACTTATCATATAAAATCTTATAAATTTACTTAGAGATATTTTAAAATTTTGTATCATAAATGTACATATCTAGAGCATCAAAAAGAAGAAAAGTAATTTGAATAAATAGAACAACAATATAACATTGCAAATCATGTATCATTATTGTATGAAATGGGTTTTCACACACAATAAAAAAAATTTAAAGGTAAAATGAGATGAAGTAAACAATTTTAGATAATTTGTTTGTAAATAGGTATATGCAGATCGGTTCAGGTATCTACGGGTTTCTAAAATTAGAACCTGCGGGTTATCGGTTTCTTTGGTTCATGGATTTTTCGGTATGGATTTTTCGGTTTCTGATCAAGATGTTCGGTTCGGTTTCTCAGTTTTGCTAAATTGGTACAATTTCGAAAGTTCAATTGTTTGTTCGACCGAAAAATAAGTTCAGTGGCTGATTCATGACAAATTTAAAAGTTCAGGGGTTTTACGATGCTTTTTGCCGCAGCAATACGCGGGTTTACGGACTTTGCGGCCCAATCTTAAATATATGCCCGTGGAGTTTTCTAGAAACGGCAGAAGAGTCAAATCCCTAATCCTTTTCCCTTCCCTTACTTCTCTTCTCGATCTATCTCGCTCGCTCGCTCGCTCTTCCTCTCGCACCTGTTTGATCTTTCTTCAGCGTTTCTTGATTCAGGTTTGGCATCTTTCCCTATCTTCATGTCCTGGCAGCATGTTTGTTCGCTTCTTATGGTGTTTACTTGAATTGTATTCGATTCCTTTGTTTTGATTTGATTATGTTTCGTTCTGTCGGTTTTAGTGTATTCATATAGATTCGTTTTATGTTTTAAGCGATCCCATTGGTAAATATAGTTAATTATATAGTTTTCAAGTGTCTGCCTGTGCCTTCGGTTGAGCGCGCCTCGTTAGGTTTCTTCCTCTTTATTTCGTTTTATCTGCGTTCGGTCATGCCAAAAGAAATCACAAACTGGATATTACTTGGATTGCTATTCTGATTTCATTCGATGGATTTGACTTTTTTTTTTTTTGGTTTAGTGATGTCCTGCTAAGTGGCTCTGTTCATCTGTTGCAGGTTATTTTTCGTGGTTCAAAAGAGAAGGTCGAAGATTTGAAGCTTTGTTATCCGTGAACAAGGTAGGAACATGGACTGAAATTCCTTCTCTTTTTTCCCCTCCTTTTTTCTTGTTTGGGAAATGCTTGAGAAGAAATAAAACTGCATGGACGGTTGTAGGAATCTGAGATGTGATGTGTTTATTGCTCTTAATGAAGTTGATAATTATTCCTAGAAGTATAGAACTGTATGCATCTTTATCGGCAGTCCTCAAATTATCACCATATAGCAGTACTTGTACTCATTTTTTTCGCACGAGTAAGATGAACATAGATCAACGTCCACGCAAGCATGTCATTGGATTTATATATTGGAACATATTCTTACTAGCAAAGTTATGTTTAGGAGCTTTCTTGAGATGAACCTTTTATCACAAAGGCTTGCAGTGGTTGCTTCTGATCTTTAATATTACTGCCTGATGAGTGTGGTCTGTGGGTTCATATATGCAGTTTGTTGGTTGTTGATTGGTTATTGAGGTTATAAGTTATTGCTTAGACACACTTAGCAGTGTGGCTTATCAAGCTGTCATATGTTGATGAAGCTTTTGAATGACCAAAGAACTAACATTGCTTCTTCTCTTTTGTGAGATGCACTTTTGGTCATCATCATACCAACATGCAGATATTGAACTGGTTTTTATATTTAAATGGACTCCAAGAAATTCCTTCAAATTGTTGAAGAAAAAAAGAGGAGAGCTTTGGAGAAGAATGAAGCCGGACTAAAATGGGAGCAAAAGCTAGAAGCTGCTGCGAAGGCTAAGGCAGAGGCAGATGCCAAAGCTAAGAAATCAAGGACCTCTAGGCACAAGAGAAGATCTGTGTCAGACTCTGATTGTGATAGTGACAGCAGTGGTGGCAGAAAGATTGTGAAAAGAGCACACAGGAAGCACAGGAAGCATGCAAACTCAGATTCTGATGGCAACGACAAGAGAAGGGAGAAGAAGTCTAAGCGCAGGCTGAGGAAACGATCTTGTCACTCGAGTAGTGAGAGCAGTAGCAGTGAGTATGATAGTGGATCAGAAGAAGATAAAAAGAGAAAGCGGAAACATAGAAGACAAAAACATCGTTATTCAAGGTCGTATTCTGATTGTGACGGTGAGGACAATGATGGTATAGTTGGAAGGATACGTTCTAAGCATCACAGGCGTCGTCAGGGGTCAGCATCAAGTGATCTAGATTCTTCGAGTGACGAGCATGAGCACAGAAGAATTCATTCAAGGCATCATAGACATTCTCGCCATGAAGTTACTTCTGATTCCAGTGAGGGAGAGGATGATCATAGAATCAGAAATCATGTTAAGCGGCATAAGCGCCACCAAAGATCAGAGACCAAGGATTTTAGCTCAGATTCTGACAGCCATAAGAATGATGGACACAGGTCCTCTGGGAGGTCATCTGATTGGGGCTCTGAAGAGGATGCTGATAAAGGATCGAGGAAGAAGAGAAGCAACCATCGGCCTCACCATCGCCATCACAGGCATCGCCATCATTCTGATGATGAGAAGAATCAGAACCTTGGGTTGGAACTGAATGGTCATTTTACTGACGTGACTGCTGAAGAGCATGCAGATAAACACTAGACCGCAAGTAATGGCGACGTTTAAACGTTTATTCGCATAAGCTTTCTGATTCTGGTTAAAATTGTATCCTGTTGCTTCAATTTGAGAACAGTCATGGACGTCTTTACCCCCGCTGCCCTATTGTGCACGTTGGGTGAGAGACTGGTTCGCTCTAAACCGCTGGTATCTTCATTTTTTTCCAAGGGTATATGGTGTATGGAGACCAAAAGAGCTTCTACTCGCTTGGTACTTCGTTAACTGAAAATAGGCAGTGTTTCAGAGGCGGGTATATCTTGCCAGTTTGGAATGTACGCTGTGCCTGGATACTTTGCTCGAGCTAGAAAGAACATGTATGAGTCAATGGCATTCAGATAATTTTATGCCATGCTGCGCTTCATCAAAAAAAAAAAGAAAAAAAAAGAGTCGCTATGCTGCGGGTCATGTTTTGTTTTGATAAAGGTAGTGGTTAAAATTGGGTTTAAAACTGATATGAATGACGAATTAATACTGAATTTGTAGTGTTTTTCAGGTCAAGCTCGAGAAAACAAAATATGCGCCAAATGTTCACATTTACCAGAATTACTCGAATGCGGCCTCTTAATGTGTACGGTATCCAGGTCTAAACCATAACATCAACAATATATCAAATGCAGCCTAAATTTTGTAATTTGATTTGATTTTTATGAGAGTAAATATTGGAAGGAAATAGATGAAAAGATAGATTGTTGATAAATTTTTATTTTAAAGAACACAACCTCAAGAGCAACCATCAACTGTCCCAAGCATATCACATCGGTCCATCAAAGAAAAAGAATGTCCTTAAGCCCTTCATGCTAGTAAAATGTATTTTAGCGGTCCAGGGAAATAGAAAATCATACCCCTTCCATCCTCAAATAAATGGTGCATTTTTTTAGCACTAAAATTAAAAAAATGGTGGGAAGAAGCAAATTAATAAAAAATATCTCATAAATAAACAATGCATTTCTTTTAGCAAATTTTTCAAGGGCATTCAGAAAAAGAATACGCACCATTTGCAACCTTGTTAATCATCACCTAGGTAACCCACTAGTTCAAATGGCTCAGTTCCAAGGTAATCTGGAAATCCAAATCCACTTACCCGGATAATTACATATCTACTTCTCATTTTACTGGGTGATAAATAACATTGGACATTTATTTGGGGATGGAGGGAGTATAAGGGGGAAGTGTAAATGCATAGCGAGAATAGACAAAATTGGATTATTTGTAAGATACAGTGGCCCTCTGTTGGAGAGGAAAGAATAACATACCTAAATGTTAACTTGACAAGGGTACAAATACAACAAACTACACGTATATGTTGTCAAAAGTTCATTAAGATCTTTTCAGGTGATACTCCATCTGCCACAAGAATTGAGGCCACGTTCTGTTAAGACAAACAAGAACACTGTAAGAATCGTGCAAGTCATCTGAGCATCCAAAAAAACAGTTCACTCATAACACACATGACACTGATGTAGTATGGAAGCTATGGAAGTACTAACTTTCAAGCATGAAAAGGAAGGGGGAAATAAAGTTTAGACAGACAACTCTTAATGAACTTGCAGAGGATGCATCACATAGCATTATTTTACAGCCAGCATGTCCAAATGCAGAGCTCAAAGTGCAAACCTAAAACAATTGGGGAGTACGTTGCATACTCTTTTAAAATTAAGGCTTAAAGCATTGTAGTCTGTAACTTTAGTTGTTCTATATGGGGCCTCTTTTTCTTCCAACTAACCTGCTGGACAATTCAGATTGATAAATAGGCAATCAACCAATGTTGCCACTCCAATAAATCATGATTGCTTCTGATGCAAATGAATTAGTCAAGCCTTTACCAATGGATAACTTGAATTCTAGAAACCTAAACAAACTCACTTTTGCTTCCACCCTTCTCTCATGAATCAATACATCACTTTTCAGTGACCATAAATTTCCGAAGATGAAAGAAACACCAGCTTACTGATCGTTAGCAACACTCCTCCTTATATCATTGTACAAGTATCTGATACCTTTTATGAATTTAGGTTATACATTGAAGATGTTTAGTTTAGTTTAGTTTGGTCTCTCATCTCATGCTACTGACTCTGCACCCATGAAGCATTCATTACTCATTGAAGGTATTTTTTTCCTGTTTGCTCCCAGAAGAATCTCCAAGAGATTTATCCCCATTATAGAATGTAGAGCAGTGAAAACCATAATCTAGACATCTTAATTCACTGATATAGAGAAGCCCAGGAAGTGCAGAAAATAAGACAATGAAGTTGAAGGAACGGACGTAACAAGCTTCCATTTAAAAGGAGTGGGTGAATAAACGATTATCAACGTGCATATGAATCAGCAGAGCAGCCCCTAAAAGGCTATTTAAAATGGATAAAATTACTTCTGAAAAGTTCTAAGCATGTCGTTGACATTATTTAGCGAGTACTGCACCACCCATCATGAGCAAATTGATGAAGTTGTCCATGGCAGTAAGATTTGCAAATTCCGAGGTACCAGAAAACAGACTTTCTATCCACTAAAAGCATGATCCATCATCATGTAGCATTGATAGGGAAAGGTGCAAAGTATAACATAGAAAAGATAGCGAACCTCGGTCATTTGTTTCTGGCCACAAAGCACGGCACCCGTGCCCACCGCATTTGAAATCTTTTTTCCTCTGGAGAAAGCAGCCTGCAAAAATCATTTAAAGCATCGGATACTTATTTTCGGCCTACCAACCCGCAACACTAATAATCTATCCAATATTATTCTACCTGTACATAACCACTTTCACCACTCCATCCTTCATCTGGCTGTGATAAAACTGGCACTACCTTTACACCAGACGCTTCCCAATCTTTAAACCTATCCTATATGACCACAGAATATGAACATCACAATCAATTCCAGAAGAAACAAATAAAGCAAGATGGTTGTGGCCAATCAAACCTGATAAGCCATTCGGTTAAGGTTTCTAGCCCCATAATAAAGCCTTACATCGGATCTCTTACTTGCACCAAAGCCAGACTCGATCAAAGATCTGATTGGACTGCAAAAGAGAGTGCATAGATTAACTATGACATGCTGAGAGATGCCTGACAAAAATACGTATCACAGGGCTAAGTCTAGAAGTAGAGACATCCAGTTACTAACAATTGAGAACTAGAAACTGCTGGAACCCTAAAACCTTTATCTCCGGTCAAGGATACTCATAGTATAGGCCACAGAAATGAAGATGCCCAATTGAGACCACACGTTATCTTAAGAGTTGCAAAATAATTGATGCCTTGTCATATCTGCTTCCAGTAAACAGTGATCCATACATCTTTTCTAGACACCAAACAATTGGGATCAACCAACAAGTACAAACTCGCCTCAGAGTATCATCTTAACCCAAAAATTAAGGCTATCAACTGACCCTTCACAACATTTAAAAAAAAAAAAGACTACTACCCATGGAAAACCAACAAAGCACTGTTTTGACAGCGTTCCAGCAATCTTAAAAGCATCAATTATGATGAAAAATCGTTTAGTTAGTTCTGAATGTTAACGTCGATACATACTTGCCCTTGTATTAGCACTAGACATTACAGTGAAATGAAATCTAAAACCCTGACTTTCGAATTTTAAGTATCCCTTCCACGGACTTTGTAAATAAACATTAGCAATTAGAGTACATTTGTTTAATTGTGTAAGCTAAAGTCTTAAGTGTTCATCCAATGAAGATTGAGTAATTTCGTTGTGGCAGTTTATCGCACCAAAAACATCTGTGGTTGTGGTGTCAACTGCCACAGATTAGCAGCTTATAGATCTTCGCCATAGAAGCAATATAGCAAGTAGTAGTGAAGAAAAGAACAGGACAACGCACCTAATTCCGGATCCGGTAGCAAAAATCAAAACCGTGGGGAAATCCTCGGGCGGATGGATCCTATCAATGTTGAATCCATTGCCCATCACCTGACTAAGCTCCACCGTGTCCCTCTTCTTCAAACCGCAAAGGACCTCCGCCGTAGACCCAGGCACGCTCTTAACCAAGAACTCAAAGGTGCCGCAAGAGGTGGCCAGCGACGGCGGCGACGCGATGGCCAAAAACGTCGGCTTTCCAACATCGACGACTCGCAGCTGGAGATATTGTCCCGCCCGCGTATGGGTGGCGGCAAGGTCCGGAGCGTCGGATATGTCGATTGTGATGTTGAAGAGCGATTGGGCCGCGGGCTCGATCGAGGAGATGGGGGAGGGCGTCCAGACAGTCGTGTCCTGGCGGACGGCGGCGAGAGTAGCGAAGCGGCGGGTGCGGGCAACGTGTCGGATGATGCGGGGGCGGAGGGGAAGACGGCGCAGGATAGACATCGGCGGGAGGGAGGGACTAAGGTGCGCATGGGGTGGAGAGAGAAGAAGGGGCATGTTGAATTTGGGAGATGAAGAGAATTATAGTCCCGAAGGGCGTGCCGTGAGCGCGAGTAGGGTGGCGGGGGAGATTGAGAGGCGGCGCTAGAAGTGGGACTGGGAGGTGGTGCTCGCTAAAATACGCTTGCCATGTATATTGACTTTTAAGTCGTCCGGGTGGCGTTTTCGTTGGCTGAAGTTTAAGCAAAATCCACATAGGATCAGTGGCCAAGTAGAAATTTGACATGACTAAAGATTCATTTCAGTTTAAGTGATTTGATTTAGATAAAAGAAATACTTTTCATATTCTTAACAATGATGTATTTCTTTTTTTATATTTAGTTGGATTCAAATTACTAAAAAATATTCATCTAAACATTTCATAAAAATATACTAATATTCATAAACTAAAAACATTAATCTATCACTTGCATTTAAATTACACAAGTCTTTAGCGACAAAGGTAGTACATATATAAATAAAGTACTTGTAAATCCAAATTACGAAAGTCTTTAGCGACAAAGGTAGTACATATATAAAGTACTTGTAAATCCAAATTACGAAAAGAAATTGGAATAAAATTGGCAGTACATACGTATGAGTGGAGAATGAGTTTATACTTAGAGTTTTGCCAAGAGTACATCGTTAATCTCCCTAAAATATTCCTATATTGTCATATCATCTTTACTCAACTCTTAGCACATCATCTGTCACATCAATAGGGACAAAAATAAGTGTCATTTTAGTGACTGGTGACTTTTTCTCTATACTTTACAGGTCAATTGATAATTGTTGAGTATACAGGATCAATTAATTTGGGTTAGGTGTTGGCTATTATACAATTTGGGTTAACTCAATTGAGAAATTGAATAGACTTATTATATAACTAGGTTCAATTAATCTGGGTAAATTAAAATTAATTCACAACATTAACCTAAATATACTCTATATATATATATTCCTAATTTATCAAATATTCTAAGGTGGCCTCGTCACCTCCGGTCAATGAATAGCTCAGCCACCACTGCATAGGATCATTTGAGAATAGCTAGTTATAGCTAACAACTTTTCAAAGTACTTTTTTCATTTTGAAAAAGCTTTTTATGACTACTTTTTAACTTACTTGTAACTATCTGATACTGATCATTAAAAAAAACTATTGAAAATGTTATATCTACTTGAAACAATTATTCTCAAACGGGATTATTGTTTCAAATAATTGCACAATTTGAATGATAATTTAAGGGTAAAAGTTCACGAATAATCCCTTAGTTTTGATACGTGTCCAATTTTCGTCCTATTTTATGAATTCGTCTCATATTTGTCCCGCAATTTTAAAAAAATGCATTGTTAGTCCTTCTGCTAGAATTTTCGTTAAAATTGGCATTATCTTTACGTGATTACTTAATTACCCCTACTCAATCTTCAATCCAACCTTGATATTCTATAAATATCACAATTGAGTGTCTATCCTATCCCTTTCAACCCAAATTCTCCTAGCTAGGGCTGGATGCCGCTTCTTCTCACATTTGCTCATTTGTCATCATCTTCGCTCCGTCAACACAACTACTGCAACGGCCACTCCTCACTCTGCCTTCAACTCCCCTCAATGGTACTCCACCAGACAATGCCCCTATAGTTTCAGCCGATGAAATCGTAACGATTCAATCGACATCAGGAGCGGGATTCAGGTCCGACATTTTCTCCGAAACATGATTCAGGTTCGGCATTGAGTCTTGAAGGTCTTTTTCCCTCAAGTTATCCCGATCGCGTCGTCTTTTGTCGTCAAAATCCTAAAATCAATCCTTTGCCTGGCCGGTTCCCCCCCGCATCTCCATCAGTTCGCCGGATTCACTCACCGGCCTCACCAGCCGGATTCGCTTGCCCCAACAACCCCCGAGAGTCCTGCCCAGACTTACCACGCATAGCTATTGTGCCACTGGCTCCTCGATTTTGCTCCAGATTTGCTCGTATGAAGGGGTCGAATGGAGCTCCAGATAGAACTTTGTAAGCTTGACTCTTGGTATTATGTTCATCAAATTCGAACCATGTCTCTTTCGATCTAGATGTGCTAAGCGTGGGCTTGATGTAAGAGGGTTCACTTTCCTGTTGACGCTCCTCTATGAACCGCCATCGATAAAAAAAGCCGATTTGGGCAGCACTCAACAACAATCTCGTCTGCTTCCCGTCAAGCAACAACAAGGAAACTGGGATGTTTGGCGGAGGAGCAGAGTTGTGTCCTTCGAGACTGAGCTGGAGACGGTGAGGGCGGAGGGAAAACGAGAGCAAGATCAATGGAGCGATGGCCACAACGAAGAACAGAGACTGGTATTTCCAGTTGGCGGAGGAAGAATCTATTTTACTTTCTAAATTAATTAGATATTTCTTGAGTTGAAGTAAAATCCGCCAAATTTCTTATGCTTGTCTCGATTCTTTGTTGATTGAAAAAGTGTATTGTTGTGATTTTTAACCTTTGTGCTTGAAATAGATTATTGTTGTGATTTTAGAACTTTGTGATATCAGATGTTGTTTTGCTTTTTAGGCATGGCTGACAGATCTGTGTTGCGTTTCAGGCGTGGAGAGAAGTGCTTCGTCGGTTTATGATTGAAAGTCGGCTGTCCGTGGTGGATGGTGGTTGGCTAGGGAGGGCAGGGGAAGGTTTGACAATGGCGGTAGGGGCTAGAGGGAGACTTGAGATGAATGTTGGTTGGGTTGGTGAAGGAGAATGGAGGAAGAGTAAAGTTTGGGGTTGGTTTGGTGACTTTTGAAATTATTTGGGGTAACTTGTAGATTATTATAAAAAGTAAGGTTTAAATTCAATTTTAAATATTGACATTTACATAATTATCCTTAATTAAATAATGACTTTGACGAAAAATGTGACTGAAAGACCCGTTTAGGACAAAATTATAATTGAAAGGATTAATCTGAGAAGAATTCCTAAAACATGACGAAAATAGGACACACATCAAAACTAAAGGACACACATCAAAACTACAGCTAAACATTAAAAACTGCTCATTAATATCTTTTTCAAAATGCAACAACAACTTAAAAATAATTGTATCAAACTCACACATAATTACAATTAGGTTGTTGTGAGATTAGAAAATATTTCCTGTATAAATTGCACCATTGTTAAGTGAAATGGTTAATTGTAGGAGATTTACGTTTAATCCAATAACAAAGCTAACAAAAGTAGGGGTGAAAACAAGCCGAGCCGAGCTGAGTACTAGTTGTTCATGTTAAGCTTGAAAAATATATCGAGTCTGAAATTGTGTTCAAGCTTGACTTGAAAATAATATAAACGAGCTCGAACGACATTTAAATCGAGCCAAGCCCGAGTCGAGTTAGAGTTTTTCACAAATATCAATGAAAACGTTATGATAAAATCAAACCGAGTCGAGCACTAAGTTGTTCATGTTCGGGTTGATAAATGTATTGAGCTTACAATTTTGTTCAAGCTTGGCTTGAAAATAATATGAACGACCTCGAACGAACTTTTAATCGAGCTAAACTCGAGCTGTTCGTTCAACTTTCACTCCTAAACAAAAGTGCAAGCGTTATTGGTAGGGTAAAGTCCACTCATGGTCCTGTAACTTTAATTATTGTACCATTAAGGTCCTGTTTTAAATTTTTGTACCAATAAAGTCTTGTTTTTTAAGTTTTTTCTTCATCTATGGTCATTTTTCGTCCATTGACCATTAACTTTAACAGATTTGTGGGAAAAATAATAAAATCAGCAACTCAATTGTTTTAAAAAAATTTATTTACACCCCAGGTTTTAAACTTAACCATTTAGGCACCCCCAACAGTTTTAAACTTAACACTTTAACCCATATTTTTTAATTAAGCCCAACAACACCCAACCACCTTCGGGCAGCCGCCACCACCACCGGACCGCCGCCTCCAACCGCCAGCCGCCGCCGCCGAAAAATGGCGGAAACTCAAAAAAAATAGCCGAGATGTTCTCGTGTTTTTTTTTTCTGAGTTTCCGTCATTTTCCGGCGGTGTCCGGCGGCGGCGGCTGGCGATTGGAGGCGGCGGTCCGGTGGTGGTGGCGGCGGCCCATAAGTGGTTGGGTGTTGTTGGGCTTAATTAAAATATTTGGGTTAAATTGTTAAGTTTAAAACTGTTTAGGGTGCCTAAATGATTAAGTTTAAAACTTGGGGTGTAATTAATTTTTTTTAAAACAATTGAGTTGCTAATTTTATCATTTTTCTCACAAATCCATTAAAATTAACGGTCAATGGATGGAAAAGAACCATAGATGAAGAAAAAACTTAAAAAAAAATGACTTTATTGGTACAAAAAGTTAAAACAGGACCGTAATGGTATAATAATTAAAGTTAGAGGACTATTAGTGGACTTTACCCGTTATTGGCATACATCAAGAGGAAGTTCGAATGTCAAGTGTTGTTTTTGGAATAGAATTGGCATTTTGAGTTAGAGTTTAAAATGTTATTTAAAGATGGCTTTTAGCGTTAGTTTTGAAGAAGTTATCATAGGTTTTGTTCGTAAAATTTAAATTTTGCTTATACCAAGGTTTTACCAATCAACCAAATAATGGTAAATCCAATAGCACCCCTGGCATTAAGCAAATTAAACCTTAATCCCCTAAACTTTCTATATCACTCAAATTCCTACCTACTACCTCCACCACCACGCCTAGCCGTCATCTCTCGACTGCGTTATCTTCCCCAAACATCTCGCCTTCCCTGGACTCATCTCCTCCCCTTACATTTTTCGAACTGCCTACCCCTCCCTCTTCGGCCCCTTGCCTGACCCGCGAACCCCACCCTTGGATAACCGACTACCCACGTCCACCTTGTGTCGCCCACCTTTGTGTTGCTCGCTTTCCCGCTGCGCAATTCTATGTTACCCCGCTAACTCCAAGTGAGCAGATTTGATGTGCAGATCTCGCAACATCAAATCTAGGTTCCACAATAATCTTGACAGTGGGCATGAGAGGGAAACGTGGCGTGGCTGGGGTGGGGGTGGCAGGGGAGCGATGGTTGGGTATGGTGGTGCGGCACAAGACGGATTTGAGCAGTATAAGAAGTTTTGTAAGTTTTCGATTAAATTGTTTAAGGTTAGGTTATGTTGTAGAGTTAAACCATTATTACTTGTGTGATATCCTGGTTTCCACAAAACTTAGGTTTTGCGAACATAGCCATAATGCTCGAAGATTTTCCAATCTCAGCTGTTGATCCTAAAAGCTACTCTTAAACGAACCCTTAAATGGTGGGCATGAGAGGGAAAGGTAGTATGGCTGGGGTGGGGGAGGTGGCAGGGGAGTGATGGTTGGGTATGGTGGTGCAGCATGGGACGGATTCGATCAGTATAAGAAGTTTTGGGAGTTTGCGGATTGTTTAAGGTTAGGTTATGATATAGAGTTGAACCATTTTAACTTGTTGTGTGATATCCTGATTTCCACAAAACTTAGGTTTTGCGAACAAAGCCAAAGCTACTCTTAAACAAACCCTTAGTTGGTGTCGGTAATTTTTTTTATAAAAAAAAGATCACGTAAGATAAAAAAAATCACACATTTGGCAAATTCAAATTGTAAAATTATACTCATTTTATCCATATTAATTGACATAAAATACAATTGACTAAGTACATAGATTAGAGTATGTAGAATACATGAGTGAAAAAAATGAAATATGCATATAAGATAATAACTTTTTAAGTGAAAAATAAAAAAGTGGAGGTGACAAAGTAAAATAGGTAGTACGTGGTAGTCAAATTTAGGTTGGGCAACGACAGGGCAGAGTGGGGAGCATGGTTTAAAAAACCAAACATAACTTCAAACTGATCACTTAATGGTTTAACGTCTAACCGGTTCAAGCATTTAAGTCAGTGGTTGGATCGTATTTTCTTAAAAATACTCCATCCATCCCTAAAAATATGCACACGTTGATTGCACAGCATCTTGTCTCAAATTTTAATTAGTTAGATTTCATTAGTTATGTGGAGGTGTTACAAACCTCTATCTTTCACTTCTACAGCCTGTAGACTACAGGTCTCTTATCTCATAGCATATTTTAAGGTATTTCTATCTTGTACATCTTACATCTCTATTTAATAAGTGCCATGATCTTGTAGAGACAGTGATAAAAAATAAGTATATGATAATGATGTTAAAATATATGTGGATGAGAAAATCTACTTATGGTGGATTTAGAGCATGGTTTTAAAATCCGAACCGGAAACAGAACCGTCCAGACACCGGTTCATTATCCAACTGGTTCAATTGCCTGGAAAATTGGTCCAACCGGTTACTTTCTTAAAGTTAGCTATATCATTAACTATATAAAATTATCATGAAATAATCTAAATATGAAATAATAATGCACAATTTTTATAGTAAAATAGTAATTCAAAAGGGTAAAGTGCACTCATAGTCTTGTATTTTATTTATTGTCCCACGGGGGTCATGCTTTAACTTTTTGTACCATTAAAGTTATGTTCTTTAACTTTTTTTCAATTCGTGATCCTTTTCCATCGATTTACCGTTAAACGGACTTAGGGGAAAAATGATAATTTCAGTAACTCAATTTTTTTAAAAAAAATCTATTTACACCCAAAGTTTTAAACCTAACCATTTATACACACCACCAACAATTAAAAACTTAAAACAATCACCCTAAAGTTTCATTCAACCCACCAACACCCCTACCCACTCTGCCACCGCTAGACTGCTGCCGTCGGACCTTCACCGCTGCCACCAAACAGGGCGGAAACCATCGAAAAACATCGGGAACGACTCCATTTTGTGAACCTAGGCCGCAAACCGCAACCAAAAGCAACAAATCACGAGCCCAGGGTCACAGTTGCGAGCCCAAGGCGACGAATCGTAGCCCTGGGCTAACGAATCGCTGCCTAGGGCTCGCGGTTTGAAGCCCTTGGCTGCGGTTTTCGACGAAGTGGAGCTAGGGACGGCCAACCGAGACCATTCCCGACATTTTTCGGTGGTGGCGGTGAAGGTCCAGCGGCAACGACGGTCTACCGGTGGCAGAGTGGGCATGAGTGTTGGTGGGTTGATTGAAACTTCAGGGTAATTGTTTTAAGTTTGTAATTGTTGGGGGTGTGTATAAATGGTTAGGTTTAAAACTTTGAGCATAAATAGATTTTTTTAAAAAATCGAGTTATTGAAATTATCATTTTCCTCCTAAGTCCGTTAAACTTAACGTAAACGAATGGAAAAGGACTACAAATTGAAAAAAAGTTAAAAAAAACATGACTTTAATGGTACAAAAAGTTAAAACAGAACCTCAATTATACAATAATTAAAGTTACAAGACTATATATGTGTGCACTTTACCCTAATTTAAAATATAAATTAGTCATTTTATAAGAAAGAAAACTATATTCTATATTTTAATTAATTAAGTAATTTAAAATAATTGAAAAAATATTTTTGTATGCTTATATTATATTTTACAAAAACTTTAAAATATGTTATTAGAGAATATTAAAAAAATAAGATGTTAAATATGAATTTATCAATAAATGTGGAATAAATTGAAATTAGTAATAAAATTTTGGGAGTTAAGGATAAGTTTCTTCCAAAAATGTAAACAAAAAAGTGAATCACCGGTTCTATCGGCTCAACTGGTTTTTACCGATTCTTGACCAAGGCAACTAAAAACCAAAAATCGGACCGGTCATCAAACCTGTTTGCGGTCCGAATGGTTGACCTTCCGTCCGGTTTCAAAACCATAATGTAGAGTTAAATTTATCTATATTAAGAAAATACCTACAAACCATGAAAGTAAAAAAACCCGTGGATGATTGAGATGAATGAACCCCTCCCATCCGTGGATAATCCGCTACATTACCATTTCTAACGTGGGTCTAGACTAACGTTGGAGGATTGAAAGTATTGTGATAGAACGATTGATCTATAATCTATAATTATATACTAATAGATGAGACCTACAAAAAATAGTCAGAAAAAAAAATGAATGCTTAGTTCTGTTAAAGCCACCTAGGATCCATATCAGCGCCACATGTGCGGTTATTTTTTTTCCTTCAATCAATGCATAATTGTTGGAAATGAATTAGAAAGTGTTTATTATTAGTCAACTACCATTAATTCAATATTATCTTTCTTATTCCTTCCATTTTTTATATGCGTATATATGGTAAGCGTTGATCAATAATTAATACAACATTAATTTTCAATTAATTTCTTTTTTCATTTTAGGTTCTTTCTATATTTTCTTTTTTCCTCTAGTTTTTTCTCTTTGTTGTCTCGCTCCTCTCTCTCTCTTTTTTTCAATAGAGGAGACCTACCAAAAATAACCAGAAAAAAGTGAATGCCGAGTTCTGGTTAAGCTACCTAGGATCCATATCAGCGCCACATATGCGGGTAATTTTTTTCTTCAATTAATGTATAATTGTTGGAAACGAATTAGAAAGTGTTTATTATTAGTCAATTACCATTAATTCAATATTCTCTTTGTTGACACCCGATTTTTGCCCGGACTACTAAAATCTAGTTCGTAATTTTGATTTTTCGTATTTTTCATTTTTTTACGTGATTTTTGTCATTATTTTATGTGATTTTCGTCGCTTTCATCATTTTCGTCATTTTTCATTATTTGTCGTAGTTTGTATCATTCTCGTGTACTCTTGTCGTTTTTGTTATTTATTTTTTTATGAACGTTGTTTTTTTAATTATTTCATGTGACTTTGTTAATTTCGTTAACTTTTATCATTTTTATTATTTCGTATGTTTATGTTAATTTCAGGCTTGTTGTCATTTTTTTATTTCGTGAGCTTTTGTTAATTTCGTTTTGTTATTATTTCATGTACGTTTTGTCATTATTTTATGTACATTTTGTCCTCTTTATTTCAGATATATTTTTTTTTAATTTTTAAAGTTTTAAATAATATACTATTAATAATAATAATTCAAAAAAAAAGGAAAGGAAACTTACCTTGGAACTTGGCAGCAAGCTTGGAGGCGTGGGAGGCGCTTCACAGTTTTTGTCTACTCAAGGAGTTGTCAAATTTGTTGGGGAAGAATTTCCTTTTACCATTGAACAAAATCTCAATCACTTGGGCAAGAATCTCTGAAGTTGGGCTATAAATTGAGCTATTTTTCGGAGGAGAGGGGAGGACCCGAAAGAAAACGAGCTCCACCGCCGAATTCGTCCTCCACCCTCCATTTTGCATTCCGGCCACCCTCACCGCCAACCACCACTCCCATCCTCATCGCCAGGCCTCCAGCAGCCCGAAGGTACCCCCGTCCTGGCCCAAAACCACCGGAAAGCGAAGAAATCGGTTCAAAACCGAAACCGACCTCCACCTCCAACTTCCCTCTACAGCCCTTTTCGCCTCCAAAACACACAGCCATTACCTCCCCCATGACGATACGAAGCTATCCCACCATCGCACGTCGCCGGAGCTGTACCGGAGAAGGAGAAATCGGATGAAAACCGCCATGCGTTTTTGACGTTTAACCCCTTCGATCCGTCTTTCCGTCAATATTCGGCCGCTCCCACCACCACCATTGGAACCAGCGTCCGACGTTCCACCATCTGGGCCAAAGTCCGCCGCGCAAAGTCATCAAAAAAATTTCGGCCGCCGCCGACAACCGGACGCCGCCGCCAAGCCCAGAAGCCGGCGATGCGCGAAGAAGAAGAAGCTGCAGCAGGTAAGTTTTTAATTTTTTGGGTCAAATTACAACTTCAGTCCCTGCCCCTTAAGTTTTCCCCCCTAGTTCACTTAAACCCTCATAGTTGTCCAATGTTCCATTCAAGCCACTCTTCAAAATTCAAAACTAACAGTTTGGGCACTAGGCCTAAACCTTTTGTGTTTTAGTTAATATTTTTTGTTATTGTGCCCATTCTACATTATTTTTTTTTATTTTCAATATATTTTGAGTTTTCTTACCTATGTAAATCACTAAAAATACTTTTCTTCTATTTTTAGTTTTATTATTTGTTTTTTTTCCTTATTTTCTTAAAATCAAGCAAAAATCTAAAAAGAACCCGTGGTACCAATTTTGGGCGTATGAAAATTAACCATTTTTGTACGTAACTGACAAACGATTCCAGATCTCTCGTAGACCATTTTCAGGTTCCCAATTGACCTAGAAAAAGATTGGTGGCGACTCCATGACGAAAACCACGTCGCTACACTCTTTCTTTTTCCTTCCATTTTTTTATATGCGTATATATGGTAAGCGTTGATCAATAATTAATACTACATTAATTTTCAATTAAATTCTTTTTTCATTTTTGAATTCTTTCTATATTTTATTTTTTCCTCTCTTTTTTCTCTTTGTTGCCTGCCTTGCTTCTCTCTCTCTCTCTCCCTACATTTTTTTTCTATTTCTTACATTTTCGAAACAAAAGCAATTTAAAAAAGTTTAAAAAGTAAACTAATTAAACGTCACTATCAATTACGGCTAATATTTTCCATTCTTTCTTTATTTCCTCATTCCCGCCACTAACAGTTTCCTTTTAGAGGAGACCTACCAAAAATAGTCAGAAAAAAGTGAATTCTGAGTTCTGGTGAAGCCACCTAGGATCCATGTCAGCGTCACATGTGCGAGTAATTTTTTTTCTTCAATTAATGCATAATTGTTGGAAACGAATTGGAAAGTGTTCATTATTAGTCAATTACCATTAACTCAATATTCCATTTCTTATTCCTTTCGTTTTTTATATGCGTATATATGGTACACGTTGATCAATAATTAATACTTCACAACATTAATTTTCAATTAAATTCTTTTTTCATTTTTGGATTCTTTCTATATTTTTTTCCTCTATTTGTTTCTCTTTGTTGCCTCACTTCTCTCTCTCTCCCTCCCTTTTTTCTATTTCTTACATTTTCTAAACAAAAACAATTTAAAAAAGTTTAAAAAGTAAACTAATTAAACGTTACTATTAATTATGCCACTAACAATTTCTTTCTTTCTTCATCATCTTTCTCTTACCATTTGCGAATGTTTCCATCTACCTAACCCGATCTCCACTCTTCCCTTTTTGTAGTCACCTTTCACCATCGGATGTCCAATTTCGTGTCAAAAGGAGTTTTCTCACGCTCTCTATGTCAGTGGCGAGATGAACCGAGAGAGATGACCCAGTTGAGCTTCCATTGAGCGATATGATGGCCGTTGGTGATGAAATGTCTTTTTATTTTCTCTAACAATATTTTTGGTTGTACAATGAATTAATTAATTCTTTTAATCGAATGGATTAGAAATTTGTAAAAAGCAATTATTTATCATAAATTTACTCCAATTAATACATTGTTAATATTGACACCTTATAAATTTGATTATATATTAATTTTTGAAACCCGTGCAGTATGCGGGTATTAGAACTAGCTTAGTTAAGATTAATAAAGTTATGATACAATTAGTATAATTAGCTACATAAAATCTAACGGTTAATTAACGTATTTGGTGATCGCAGGCTTCGCGGTGAAAATGGTAACAGTGAAACTAAACTCGTCTGTCGTCACACATAAGAGTGGTCCGAGTTACCCTCGTCTTGCTCAAACCCTAGCCTTTCTTCCCTCTAGCGAAGCCTTTTCCAATGGCTTCACGAAGAGCCCTGTCCAACATAATTCGCTCCGCCTCCCGCCGATCTCTGACAAAATCTTCAGCACCCAACCCTCGTCTGCCTTCACCCGCTCCCACCCGCCGCGCATCGCCATGGGGCTTCATGATCAATCGCGCTGCCGAGTACGCCACATCGGCGGCCGCCGCCGCCGATGTACAGCCACCGGCCCCCAAGAAGGGAGGCGGCGGTAACATAACCGATGAGTTCACTGGTAAAGGTGCGATCGGGCAAGTATGTCAGGTCATCGGTGCTGTCGTGGATGTGAGATTCGAGGAAGGGTTACCTCCGATTTTGACGGCACTGGAGGTGCTGGACAACTCGATCCGCTTGGTGCTGGAGGTGGCTCAGCATTTAGGTGAGAACATGGTTCGCACTATCGCTATGGACGGTACTGAGGGGCTTGTAAGAGGCCAGCGCGTCCTCAATACCGGATCTCCCATCACTGTAAGTGATCACTTTTCTGTTGTATATCTATTCGATGACCGGTTTTATGCATTCTATAGAAAAATGGCGTTTTTTTTGGTTTCATTTCATGGTTATGGGCTAGTGATTGTGGTAGATGATAGAAATGGGTTGGATTATCTCGGTCTAATTGGAGTTGAAGATCTGAGTGCAGTAAGGTTGAGTTGTGATCTGGAAGAGAAGCATGAACTCGTTGAAACTACGAGTTTAAGTTAAACAAGCTTAAAGCTAAGTAAGCCTTATGGCTAGACTACTGAACGTGGGATCTTTTTCTATTTTGGTTGTGTTCTTTCCATCAAAAAACTAACAAAAACCCAACAACATTTTAAATTTTCACCAATCCCAAAAACTTTTACTCTCACAAATTTCCCTCCCATTTTCAAATACTTGCCACTTTTTTGCCAAATTTTGGTTGCTAGAACACAACCTTTCTGTAATCCTCATGATCGTTGGCGTGTGGTAGTTGGTGTCTAAATCTGCTTGGCCGCTTTTCTTGTTTTTTAGGTGCCTGTTGGCAGAGCAACCCTGGGCCGTATCATGAATGTGATTGGGGAGCCTATTGACGAGAGAGGAGACATCAGTAGGTTGCTTGAGACACTTGCAATTACTTTTTATTATTGTATTTGCAGTCATTTTGTTATTCCTAAGTTATTTATAGGTTATAATTTTTTTTGACAGAAACCGAGCACTTCTTGCCTATTCATAGAGAAGCCCCTGCATTTGTTGAACAAGCGACTGAACAGCAAATTCTTGTTACCGGCATCAAGGTACTATATATTTTAGCTGAATACTGTATATTCAATACTCGTGCCTTCTGTATTTTTCCAGCCAACACCATCCAGGAGCTACTGGCTGTAACGGGAATCTGATTTTTCCTGTTAATTATTGTTAATTCAGAATATTATAATTATTACATATCTGCCACAGGTTGTTGACCTCCTTGCTCCATACCAAAGAGGAGGAAAGATTGGGCTTTTTGGTGGTGCCGGTGTAGGCAAAACAGTGCTGATTATGGAACTTATCAATAATGTTGCTAAAGCTCATGGTAAGTTTTTTATACAGTATATATATGCGTGCGTGCGCACACACACACACTGGTCCTTTCTATCCTTTCCTACACTTTAAAAAAAGCTTATATTTCTTGTTTACGTGGTCAGGTGGTTTCTCTGTTTTTGCTGGTGTTGGGGAACGTACTAGGGAAGGCAATGACTTATACAGGGAAATGATTGAAAGTGGTGTAATTAAGCTAGGAGACAAGCAGGTTACTTTCATTTAGCTCTCACTTCCTTATGCTTTTTACAGTACAACGTTGTTTAGTTTTTTAAAATTTCTTATTTAACAGGCTGACAGCAAGTGTGCTCTTGTCTATGGACAAATGAATGAACCACCTGGTGCCCGTGCCCGTGTTGGTCTCACTGGTCTCACTGTAGCTGAACACTTCCGTGATGCTGAAGGGCAAGATGTGCTTCTTTTTATCGATAACATTTTCCGGTTCACTCAGGTATCTTTCAGCTTCACCAAGTATTAGGGAACACCTGGAATCCTTCAAATATTTCTGATTTCTTCCTTTTTTGAAATCTGAATTTTCTGTCCCTTATTCAACCAGGCTAACTCTGAAGTGTCTGCTTTACTTGGCCGTATCCCTTCTGCTGTCGGTTACCAACCAACCTTGGCAACAGATCTTGGAGGCCTTCAAGAACGTATTACAACCACCAAGAAGGGTTCTATCACTTCAGTTCAAGCTATTTACGTGCCTGCTGATGACTTGACAGATCCTGCTCCAGCAACAACCTTTGCTCACTTGGATGCCACAACTGTCCTGTCGAGACAGGTAACGGTTAAGCTTAGGCATGTTTTTGCAGTTGGCTCCTATTTTGGGGTTTTTATTGTTTTAAAAATTTAAATCTCTTTTTATGCTTCCACATTTAAAGTGACATTGTTGCTTAACGCAGATCTCTGAGCTTGGTATCTATCCGGCTGTGGATCCACTGGATTCTACATCTCGTATGTTGTCTCCCCACATTCTGGGTGAGGAGCACTATAACACTGCTCGTGGAGTCCAAAAAGTTCTGCAGAATTACAAAAATTTGCAAGATATCATTGCCATTTTGGGGATGGATGAGCTGAGTGAAGATGATAAACTGACCGTAGCCCGTGCTCGTAAGATTCAGAGGTTCTTGAGTCAGCCTTTCCATGTGGCAGAAGTTTTCACAGGAGCCCCTGGCAAATACGTCGAGTTGAAGGAGAGCATTACCAGCTTCCAGGTAATGTCTTGAGTTTTTATATTCAATGGGAGCATATCAGTAATGATGTGCCTTTATACCGCAGACTGACTGATGTGCTCTTGTCTGTGATCAATTAACTTTATGGATTTCAAGAGAGTACTCGTCCTGTTCTTGACAACAAATTTTGGAGTTGCTATATTCGTTTTTCAGTTTTTAACCATCTTTTGGGAGTCTGGTAGAACGAAAAAGGAACCTACTGTAATAAAAATATAGAAAGGAACCTACTTCATTTTGTTTTGTTACAAGTTTCAAGTTTAATATTCAACTGCCAAGTGTCCGGCCCTTTTTTGGAAACCTTATTTTTTTGGACTGTGGGGGGTTGTTAAAGATTAGGTTATGCAACGCAACATGTTTTACGAAACTTTTCAATATTGCCCATGCCTCTACCTAGTCACATTAAGAAGGATGTGATGTACCATTACTCCCTTCGTTTCAAGTTAGTTGTCTCTTTACATTGTTTGAAGAGATTAATGTTGCATGAGACTTTAGTTAAAATTTAAGAGGAATTTACAATTATACAATTATCTTTTGTACTACATGCATAAAAGGGAGGGTTGCCATGGAGGGAGTATAACTTAATAAGGGTGAAGTAAGGAGGACATGTAAAAGTAGAAAACTGCCACCGATGTTGTACAATGTTTTTCCCCTTTTCCCCAAGTGCCAAAATGCTGCTTGGGAAGAAGGGAGCAGTTGCCATTGAAGTGGCAGAGCACCTTACTCTCAGTCCAAGTAATTGGTATCATCTAGTTGTATATCAGTTGTGTAACTAACACTGCATCTCTGACACTAGTGAATCCCTCTTCTTTTCATGCTTCTTGATATGGCGGTCATCACACGCATTCAAATGCCTCGGATACAATATATGCGTTCCTTCTGAATATATCAGTTGTGTAACTAACACTGCATCTCTGACACTAGTGAATCCCTCTTATTTTCACGCTCCTTGATATGGCTGTCCTCGCATGCATTCAAATGCCTCGGATACATTATATGCGTTCCTTCTGAATATATTGTTTTTCAAGCTCAATTAATCTGGTGACCTTGCAGGGCGTTTTGGATGGGAAGTATGATGACCTTTCAGAACAATCTTTCTACATGGTTGGAGGCATTGAGGAGGTCATTGCTAAGGCGGAGAAGATTGCAAAGGAATCTGCAGCTTAAGTATTGAAAATCATTTTACCGCTGCCTCGTTTCATTTGGGATAATTGCGAAAATGAATAATTAAAAGTGGTGTTGGCTGTGCCAGCAACGGGAAAAACAACAATTGTATTGTACCAGGTTTTATTTTGCCTGTTTTTGATATATTATTGGAGACAGGAGAGTGTGAATAGAAATGGAGCTTTTTAAGGCGTGAGCCTATGATTTTTGCTGCACTCTTTCATTTCATTTTCCAGGTGAAGCTTGATATCGTTGCTTTTGATTCGACCAACTCACGCGTTGCCAAAGAGTTTATAGCCAATCATTCTTTTCTGGATTACTTTTGCTGCATGAAAAGATGGACATGCGACTTGAATTTGAAGCTAGCATAACATTTAGAATACAGAAAACAGGTACATGATCCAAGTGGGAGTGTCCTGTCGTGTCGTTCTCCAAACCGATGCGCCGAGCTCCAATCATGGCTCATCTTGCCTGTAGGTTAGAGTGAGCTTCCATTACCATATGTGGGGCAGAAGAAACTTGTAACGAGTGTATTCTATGCGCGATGAATCTATGGTGTACCTCTCTTTCCCAGTTAGTGGAGAAGATCAAAGTAATCAAAGCCACATTTTGCACAACCAGGCCGCAGATAATCCCCATCCATAGTCCCTGCGATCGAACGATTATATAGAGGGAGGAGGGTATAGCAAAAGCAAAGAGGATACTGAAGCAAACAGGTTGAGTAAGGTTAAGATTCAGAGAGATTTTTACCATGCCTCCAATGTGGAAAGTAAAAGCAAATAGGACAGCTGAAGGAATGGCCACTACATAATAAGCACCAAGATTGATCCATGCACACAAGTTTTGCCATCCACATCCTCTAGCAGCCCCTACTCCACATCCAAATCACTCTACTATTGAACTGTGGTAAGATAAGCACACAAAGATATTCCCTTTGTACTAAACGAGGTTTGCTTCGCAGCAGAATCATTTTGATATTTCAATGTGAAAATTATTTAAAAATTATTGGGAAATTTTTGAAAATGATGTTTTGATAGAATATGAAAACAAATTTGTGTTAATTGCACCCTCAAACAAAATATTCTACATTTTAAATAAGTTAAGATTTCATATATGGTTTAGTCAAATATTTCTAGAAAATCAGTCATGTGTATCATTTCTTTCATATAGACTATAGAGACCAATACGCTAAAAGAATAAAATAATATAAACCAAATGAATTAGTTAAAAAATGATATTTTCATCATGTCATTATCGAATTTTAAATTATATGATTATATAATATGATTAAATTTTATATAATCATACAGTTTTAAATAAGAGGTAAGAAGTAAGACATTCTTTTGACAAACATAAAAAATTTTTAAAAAATGTTGATTTAGACTTTAGGAACCAATACTCTAAAAGAATAAAACAATGTAAATGAAAGAGTTAGTATCTATCACTAAAAAATGCTCTTTTGATTATGCTGTCATGAAATTTTAAATTACTCGTATATGATTACATAATAGGATTAAATTTTATGTAGTCATACAATTTCAAATAAGAACTAAGAAGTAAGTTATTCTCTTGACAAATAAAAAAATAAGTAAAAATAAAATATTAAAATATCCACATTATAAGATTAAAAATATTTGGGCCAAAGTGTAAAAGTATATATAAAAAATATGTAAGAATATAATTATCCAAGTAACAAAAAAGTTTTTTTAAAAAAACATGAACTCACTATTTGTAGCCTACACTCCACCATATATTATATGTGTAATTAAACAAAAAAAACAAACAAAAGGAAAAGGAAAAAGAAAATTCAAGCTTATTGTAGGAATGATTAAATGGGATATAAATCCTATATTAGTATTTCACAATGTATTTTCAAATTTGATAAATTTATTAAAATATAATTAATATGATATAATATACAATATCCATATAAATATATTTACATGAATATATATATATATACACACACACACATGTAGATAAATTAGATTTGGATATATATATATATATATATATATAGTAAATTGAAATAAATAAAATATAAATAGAATTATACTCATTTGAATTTAATATATATATATATAATTAATAAGTTAATAATATATTAATTATATATTCATTTCTTAGTAACAAAAAAAAGAAAGAGAAATACATCAAATTAAAATCCAAAATGATCAAAACTCAAATAAAAATACCCAAATACCCTACTTTACAACCAACCACAGAATAAATATTTCAAGTTACAATTCATCCTAGTCATCAAAGTATAGTAAATTGAAAGAAATAAAATATAAATAGAGTTATACTCATTTGAATTTATATTTATATTTATATATAATTAGGAAGTTAATAATATATTAATTGTATATCTCAAGTTCCTATTTATCCTAGTTATCATCCTAGTCATCAAAGTTTCTAAATGTAATATGTATAATTTAATTCTCGTTTGATTGGTCTCATTGATTAGGATGGAGTAACTGATAATTTAGCCCCTACATTAGGATTTTAGGAAGCTGAAGTTGAGGGAGCATAAAGATACTCTCCCGTAACTAAATTTTTGAAACGTTTTCCTTCTTTTTGAGCCATCTCTAAATTTTTGAAACATTTTTTTTTGGTAACTTTTAATCTATTCAATTACTTTATTACCCTTCATATTTGTTTTTATTTCCACCAACACTTCAACTATTCCTCTCTCATAGCAATCAACTCGTCTGTCACAATGTCCTGCACCATGTCCCCACTTTCATTCAAACCTCACCACCACCTCCTCCTCCACACCGTCCTCAGCCACCATGAGCATTAATTCTGTCACAACGTCACCACCTCCACCACGTCTCTATCTATTTCTCCTTTTTATAGCAATTTTTTGCTTTATCTTGCTCTCTGACCATTAGTTTCGTCACTGCCTTCTCCATTTGGGTTCGGTGCACAAATTCTCCCGATACATTCACCACTGTTTCACACCAACAGAGCATGCGATTCCTACTCTTCCACATCGCAGTACATGGCCGAAACAGATGTAGATGATGGAATCAGATTTCTTCCAACCGAGCCAATTGGAGTGAGCATGCTCTCCGATCCACGCTTTGTCGCCCCTATTACTTTACCTTCCGCTGCACTGTTACAGAGAGAAACATAGCCGATGTGCTCTCGAAGTGACGAAAGTGTGGTGATACGGATGTCTTTTTATTCTATTTCTTTTTCTTTTTTTTTTTTCATTTTTCTAATTATTTTGATCCATTTTACAATGAATTGGCCAAATGAATTGAAAGAAGGAGCCATGGAAGTCTGCATTAGAGAGAGAAGGTTGAGACTTGAGAAAGATAATGAGCTGAAGCGTTGCCTCGCATCAGGGTAGAAGAGGAAACCAAAAAGCTCCTAAATTCCCGTGCCCAAATGATATGTTGCAAAAAAAACGGGACAGAGGGAGTACTAGAGTGGAAGCACTATGACCTGAAAGAACGCACTGAAATCCGTCCAAGAAGTCGGAGAGGGCAAGCAAAGGCATCATCTTGGCCACATACTTGATCACCTCTTCTTCATTGCTGTACAGCCTTCCCCAAACGCGGCGCACCAAAATGGTGCTCACTCCGATCACCAAGCCCTCTGTCAGTGCCACCGCCATCATCACATGGAGCGCCAACTTTGCTGCCCCTGCATTCCCGCCTCCCAATTCATTCGACACCCTTGTACTGTTGACAGGAAACAAGTTCAGCCATACAAGGAGAGCAGAGATAGACTACAACACCACAAAGTTCCTAACTTGTGGATTATGTTACAAAGTTACTTGAGAAGGCCATTCAAGGATGTTGTTACTTACTTCTCTTCCAAGGTACTCGAGAAACATACAAAGAAAAGGATTGGGGAAAACAAGTGGTAGCGTACCTTATAGCGCCACCGAGACCAACAGAGATCATATAGACCATCCAACATGTGTTGAGGCTGTAAAGTGATGAATCCAACAAAGGAACAGTTGGAATTGTACTTGTCTATATCGTACTAGCATATGACACCCAGAAAGAGATTTTTTTTTTTTCTGATAAATAAAATCAGATACCTTATTGACAGGACAGAAGTCTCTAGCTTTGGGTTGGGTAAAACCCCGGAAAGCAGGACCACCATCTCGAAGGACCAGTACTCAAAGCTGCAAAAACATTCCAGAAAAAGGGTAATAAATCAATGGAAAAACTAGGAATTTTCATGAAATTAAAGGTGTTGCTTGTGTATAAGGCCAATATTAACTAAAACCATATCATAATAGCTGAAGGAATTGCAATCTTGACGAAGCTAAGCAAATCATGAAACGCTTCTGTTGAAAACCCGGTCCATGTCCTGATGCAAGTTGGTGAAAACCTTATGTAAATTCCCAAAAGCAACACGTTGAGCCAATAAGACACTGATATGGCCAGAGCAGCCCCTCTCCCTCCGAGCCCAGATCGGAAAACGAGCACCCAACAGACACCAACATGGAAGACTGCTGTGATTCCGGAGCAAATGAGCATTGGGAAGACATTGTTCTGAGTCTGCAGAAACCTGTTAAGACATTGAAGAATCCCGTAGGAGAAAAGACCAGGGACCATCCAGCTGTTGAAGTGCCCAGCCTCTGTTGAAATCTCCTGGTCTTGGCCCAAAGAGCTGAGGATTGTGGCAGTGTTGAGCCAAATGATGGCTAAAGGAACGGCTAGGGTTAGAAGAGTGAGCATTGCTCTCTGGGTTTGGATCCCTAGCATGTGGTATTGTTTGGCTCCATAAGCTTGCCCACACACAGTCTCCAGTGCACTCCCCATCCCTAGCTACAGGAACACAAATTAACTACTAGGAAAGTGTTTCAGAAACCAAAAGACTCAAACTTCTGATTATTGGTAAGGACTTACTAAGACACTGAAACCAGTAACTGAAGCAAAAGAAGAGGCCATGGAAGCACCAGCAAGGGGCAGCTCTCCGAGGTGCCCTACGAACATGAGTGAGATCACTTGCAAGCAATATTGCAGCAGACTGACTGCTATGAGAGGTCCAGCAAGCCATAGCTGTTGCTTGGCTTCCTCAACTACTTGTTTTCCACAGCATGAGCTGCTTCTTGTTACAGAAACTTCAACTTGCAATTCTTTATCTGTTTCTTGCCTTGGAAGGAGGCCAGATTCGATTCCTCCAGGCTCTTCTCGCCCTCCCATCTTGTTTGTGTCCTGTGTCGGAAAAGTAACATCTGTAACAGTGCCTTAGGTTTGTAGACTTATTTTGTGTCGAGATTGAACATCACGTTTGTGTATCTGTGGCTACATGACAATAATCGCAGACAAAAATAGGGAAATTATTGGAGGATTTGTGCTCCTACTAGAAGACAAAAGAAATCAAAGGCTTGATTTGTCTCCATTGAAATTGGAATCTTTCAATAATCACCATTCCTGCTTAAAGTCTCGCATATAACTAGTTCTTAGTGATGAATTCAGATACGGCTTCCTTACAAGCTTTCTGATAGCCAAAGGGCCTTCCAAGGCTTAATTGAACAAGTCCGAACTCATATGATGGTCCGAACTAGGGCATTTGGAGTTTGGATATTGTCACGAATTTCGAACTCTCTCCATACTGGTTCAGATCTTGTGGATTAGGCCAAACCAATGCCCACTATATGACAAGGAAAACGTCCTATAAACCGGTCCAAAGGATGCTTCGTGCCATGTGTTACGTGCGTATCTTAACAACTTGACATGGAAGACAACAAGTCCAAGAAACGTCGGTGACACCTTAAGGACCGGTCCAAAGCCCAATCATCCGAACAAGCACTCTATTAACCTTTGGATAAAATGATGTATTTACAACTTTGTCACTGAAGGTGAGTCTATAAATACCAAGTGCATTTAGTTCACCTGGCATCACATTCATTGAGCCTAGAGCTCTCAAAACACTTCTCAATTGACTTGAGCGTCGGAGGCCCACCCCCGGGTTTTTTGCAGGTTCCGACGACTTCTTCGACGAGCTCATGGCGAGTGACTACAACAACTCCTACGAGACTCTTAGCCGAACTAGTAGTTCGGCCTCATCTGGACTCCATTGCGGAACTATCCTCACCGAGTTCAGCACTTCAAATGATGGCCTACTCATTTGGCATCACTTTCTTCTAGATTTTTGTAAATATTCCTTACTTTGTAGTCCTTGCTAGAATTTTAATACATGTAATTTAGTTCTTGTGCACCAACCTTCATGCCTGCTACCATGGACATCTTCAGAGGGCTAGCTAATGATGTTGGATTAATTCCTCTCCAAGAAAAAGATTTTGATGATCACAAAAGTTTTGGGTCTTTTGTGTAAAGTTTAGAAAAGTTTGGTAAGTGTTTAATAGTTTTACACTTTTGTGTAATTCTCTTGTTGTAAGTTTCGGATGCAGTATTGAAGGCCCAAATTGTTGTTTAGCCCAATTGGATTTGTATTTATCTAATTAGTTGAGATAAGTAGGAATTTGTATTTGTTCAGGACTCTTCTATTTATCTCTCTTTGATTTGAATGTTGGGATCAAACTGATTTGGTGGAGCATTTGCAACAGAAATTGACGTTGAAGAAAGAGCTGTTGAAGAAGAGGCTTCTCCTTTAAATGAAGCTCAAGCATTCATGAAGAACAAAAAAAAAGTCGAATATCTCTCAAGAGTACAAGCTCTCTCATCATACAAGCAATCAAACATCAAAAAGCTCTCCAGTACTGTGTTATTCAAAAATCAAGCTTTTACTTCATCTCAGTCTCATTACTTTAATTTTAGAGAGTGAAAAAGTGATTTAAAAACGTTTTTTGAGTATTTTCGTGAAGAACTTCACCAGCTTGAGTTGTTTCAAGAAAACTGTTTTGTAAGGTTTGTTTTGGTAAGCCTTGGGAAAACCAAACATCGATTTTCGTTAGGTTTTTAGTGAGCCTTGTGAAAACTATTTTGGGGAGTGTTAGGTTTTTTGGTGAGCCTTTGAGAAAACCAAAGTTAGGTTATAGTTGAGCCTCGGGAAAAACTTTTGTACTTTTTGGTTGGTGTAACCATTTTAAAGTATAGTGGAAGGAACTCTCAAGTGGTGAACTTGAGGAGACGTAGGTCGTCGACCGAATCTCTATAAATTTCTGGTATCGTTCTTCTCTTCATTTTGATTTATTTCGACATTTTTGTTTCTACCTAGACACGGTTTTCTCAACGGGTTGAGACTGCTCCAATATTAACGTTTTCAGAAAAAGTATTCGTTTTTTAGGCCAACCAATTCACCCCCTCTTGGCTGCCTATTTGGGACAACAATTGGTATCGAGCAGATTATACGTGATAAAAACCTTAACGATCCTTTTTCACATTTGTTTGATTCAGCAAACTTTAAGCGATGGAAGACAAGAAAAACGGTAAATGTGATTCTTTGTGCTTTAATTCTGATGTTTTTAACATTGTTTCGCTTGTACATGAGATTTGGAATAATTTACTAGTGACCTACGAAGTAACGGATCAAGTCGCTTATGAAATGTTTGTCATTCCAAAAGAAACAATTGCAGACATTTAGGTCGACAACCAATTCAGTCTACCCCTCTTGGCTATCCTATTTGAATTATTTGGACAACATATGAAATGAAGGATAGAGAAGATGAAAAGATGAACAGGAAGAACAAGTCAATTGCCTTGAAGGCAAAGGATTCAAAAGAAAGCTCTTCGGTGAAGGTGAAACATATGATGAAGCGGCAATGATAGCTCTTGTCTTCATGATTTGAAAAGGGACATATGGTAGGTTCCAAGAAACAAAGAGGAAGTTCGACAAGAAGAAAACTTTCAAGAAAAGAAAGCCCGGTTTAAAGGGAATGACCGCATGGAGTGATATGTATGATGTATCAGAGGCTGAATTTCTCTTACCTCATTGTTTATCTATCTGTCATTGAGTTTCTTATTGTGTTGTCACCCGAAGCTTGAAACTTCAGTTCTCTTCCGTCTGTTGCATTCTTTCATTCCATAGTCGAACAAACACAACAAGAGATAGTTGTGTTTCTTGTGGTACAAGTTTTTCAATCACTTCAACCCTCTACCCAATACCAGAAGGGATAGGGGCAGCTGTAAAGTCTGCTTCAATATTCAGACTCTAGTTCATACATTCATCTGAGCATGATTTCAATAACAAGCTTCTGGTGGAGATGATTCTTTATGATTCTCTAGTCTAAAAATCAGCGATTGCCAGGAAGGAAACACTTCTAAGAGGTTGTAACTGTCAGGAAATTCACCGTCAATCCAATAGCTTCTGCCTTGCTTTTTCAACAACACCCTCTGCACAGCACCAGCTTCTTGTTGCAGAAACTTGCCCTTCAGTTTCCTTGTATTTTGCTTGCCCAGTAAGGAAAGCTGATCCAATTCTTGTTTGGCCAGTAAGCAAGTTGTCTGGAAAAAGAAAAAAAAAACTCTCTACATCAGTACCACAGGTGGTCTAGGCTGTAGTCTTATTTTGTTCCATGTCGCGTTGAGATTGAACATCACATCTGGGACTACATGACACTAATCAGACAAAAGAAAGGAAATTATTTGAGGATTTGTGGCTCCCACCGTTTTGCATTTCTTAAAGCAAGACAAAACTAGGCGCACCATTAGTATTACAAGTGAAATGTTAGGTCAGTTTCCCCACATTTTTCATTAGAAACTTGAAAACAAAAAGGCAATCACTTAATGCTGGCTGAGGTGGCCCCAAAGGTGTATTTAATTAATCGGGCTTCTGTTTGTGTATTGAGTTAATATTCCTTGGTCATAGTTGTCCATTTGACTTCACAAAATGCGTGAAAAAAAAAGAAACCAATAGAAGAAATAAGCATTTTTTTTGGGGGTACAAAAATAGAAGAAATAAAAAATATTGGATCTGTCGTATGTACATACAGGCTACAGCACATTTCACAGCACTGACATTTTTGTTGTGATTATGAAGACGACAGAAATATGACAATATTTGATTGTCCGGGATTGAGCAAATCAATTTGTACACTCTCCACAAATAGACAAACGAAGCACATGATTTCTTTAATCAATCCGTTGCAACCTCCGGAGTTTCAAACATATTGAACAGAAGCAGGAAGTGGGAAGAAACGAAGCCAAAGTAGAGGGATTCATGATATGATGGCCATGGGCGAGGGGGAGAATACAGAGGCGCGTCTCTTAGTCGGAGAAGATGAGAAAAGGAAGAGCTTTCCTGTTCCATTGACGACTGAGTTCATCCAAGAAGCCAAGAGAGTTGGATACATAGCAGGACCAATGGTGGCTGTTAATTTTTCTCAGTATTTCCTGCAAGTTATATCAGTAATCATGGTGGGTCACCTTGGCCAGCTCTATCTCTCCAGCACCGCCATTGCCATCTCTTTCTGTGCAGTCACCGGCTTCAGCCTTCTTGTAAGTTCCACTCCTTTTAAGAACCAGATATGCATATATACGTCAGATAGTTAATTGCTTCGTTTTTGTTTAAATGTGTTTTCATTTTCACTTATCTTGGTTGGTCAGTTTGGAATGTCAAGTGCACTTGAAACATTATGTGGACAAGCCTATGGAGCTGAACAATATGGAAGGCTAGCAACACAAACTTACACAGCTATTTTCTGCCTTCTATCAACTTGCATACCAGTATCTTTGCTTTGGGTTTTCATGAGTAAATTGCTCACTCTAATAGGCCAAGACCCTCTGATTTCACTTGAAGCTGGTAAGTTTGCAGTCTGCCTGATTCCTGCACTCTATGCCTATGCAACCCTTCAACCGATCGTTCGATTCTACCAGGCACAGAGTCTAATCATTCCATTGCTTGTGAGCTCCAGCTTCACGCTTTGCTTCCATGTATTCCTTTGTTGGTTTCTAGTGTTCAAGTCTGGATTAGCAAACCATGGAGCAGCATTAGCCATCAGCATTTCCTACTGGTTGAATGTGGTTTTGCTAGGATGTTACATGATGTACTCTAGTGCGTGTGCTCAAACCCGCATGCCAATTACCGCGGACATCTTCAGAGGAACAACAGAGTTCTTCCGCTTCGCTATTCCTTCTGCCTCCATGATTTGGTAATCAATCCCCTCTTCCACACTTTCCTGCTGATTTACCAGCGCTGAATATATGTTACCTCCTTGTCTATCGTCCCAATACATGCAGCCTTGAATGGTGGTCATTTGAGTTGCTTACAATGTTGTCTGGCCTTTTACCAAACCCCAAGCTTGAAACTTCAGTTCTGTCTGTCTGGTACGTTCCTTAGTTCCATAGAATAGGCCTGCAAGTTCTTCACTTAAAGTTTGAGAGTTTTCATACCACATGATCAGAAAATTGTGTTTCTTGTGCTACCAGTTTGTCAATCCTTTCAACCCTCTACCCAATACCTGAAGGGCTAGGAGCTGCTGCAAGGTCTGCTTTGAAATTGAACATATCCTTACACTTCTTGGTACATTCATCTTAGATCGAATCCAACCCAACAACATACCAGGACTCTTAACAATATGTTATTTTTTGTTCCTTGATAACAGCACAAGAGTTTCTAATGAACTTGGAGCTGGTAAGCCGCGAGCTGCTAGAATAGCTGCATGGACAGTCATGTTTATGGCAGTCTCACTAGCAGTAACAGTAAGCGTTGCCCTCTTTTCCAGCAGGCGTGTATTTGGATACATTTTCAGCAATGACAGGGAAGTCATCGACTATGTTGCAGACATGGCTCAGCTGCTTTCTGTATCTGTTATATTAGACAGCCTGCAGGTTGTTCTTTCAGGTATGTATACTGCTGTTTGTCGCTGGCATCATAAAACTTATAATGTAGAAAGTAATCAAATCACTCGTATTCTGATTCCTCTTGGAGCAGGAATTGCTAGGGGATGTGGATGGCAGGACTTGGGGGCTTACATCAACCTTGCAGCTTACTACCTTGTTGGAGTTCCAGCAGCTGCCGTGTTGGGATTTTGGTTACAGCTGAGGGGAAGAGGACTTTGGATTGGGATACAAGCCGGTTCATTCGTGCAGTCACTTTTTCTCTTCGTGATAACAAGTTGCATAGATTGGGAAAATCAGGTTCTGTAACCATTTCTCTACTTAATTTCTCACGTCTTCTCTAAAAGCATTGATGACTTTCCTGGTTATAAGAGTTTTGTCTCTCCTGCAGGCTTGCAAGGCAAGGGATAGACTGTTCAAAGAAGCTGTTCAATTTTGAATGGGCAGAGGCTTACTGTCAGCTGGCTCTGAAGTTCAGTGAGCAAACTGGTGTTGAGACAACATTCTCTATGTTTGTTCTTTTGCACCTAAGCTTAGCTTCTGATGGAGACAGTTCTTTAAGCTTCCCTTATCCAAAGCCAGTGGCTTTCCAAGAAACCATTTGAGAGGTTATAGTTGTCTACCTTGTTACTAGATGAAGGATGCCACCGGCTTAATGGAACCTCCAATGCATGATACTTGCAACAGAATACCAACACTCAATAATACTCCCTCGGTCTTATACCGGGTGTATCAGATTAACAAAGACGTGTACAAAAGCTTGACAGACTTATGTGTGGTACCAATTAGTACAATATTACTGTTGTTTAAGAAACAGGTTGGTTTTCGACATCCAATCAAATTCTGGCATATGCAAGATTTGGTACACATTTTAGTACAGACACTAGTTCTGAAAGTTCCACCTAGAAGATTGGAAGAAAAATATGACCCATTTGCCTGTGCTTATGGGAGAGGTGGAGAACTTATTAACGTTCTTCTGCTAATAAATAAGTAAATAAATTCACGGTGCATCATCTATTGTAGCCAAACAGACAAAAGAGGGGGATTAAATCGAGTAAAATGAAAGTTTGAGGTGTTAAACGAAGAAAGCTGAAACATTCAGAGTTTAAGCTAGTACTTTACCAAAAGTCTGGAGGAAGGGGAAATCAGATGAAGGTCCCGTCGCGTCGCTGGAGTTGAGTCCAGCTTCCGGGCTGTTTCGGCTATCTTCGGTTGGTTTTTATGAAGTCGTTCGTCTTAATACATGACGCTTTAACCTAAGGTGCGTAAAACCAGCCCGAGATCTCTGAATTCTTCTTCTTCTGGATTCTTTCTACTCAATCGCCTGTCAATTTTGATGAATTCAAAAGGGAGAGTTGTTTCATCTCGCCCCTTCGTTAAAGTCTGGGTATTCGTAATTCGCCCCCCTTCCCCTCTTTCTTTTCTAAATACGGAAATTTGTTCTCGTGGAGTGGGTGGATATTGGCCGGAATCTGAAGAATTGGGGGATTGAGTGCTGTTGCCTTCCTAGTGATAACAGGTACCTCAAGTAGTTGGTGAATTTTTAGGAGTTTGAATTGTTGGAAAGTGTGGAAGGCTCATAGTAAGTTACAGAGATGGACGGGGGAGCCAGACGCCGGTTGCCCTCATGGATGCTAGAAGCTGCTGATGCAGAGCCGTCGAGAAAGTCCGACAATGGAGATAAGACACACAAAGTTGGAGAGGAACGTGTTTTCCCTCGCCCTTCCAAGACCAGAAAGAAGGCCCTCAATGCATCAGCAGTGTCTCAAGGAGATAGAGATCTTGGTGGGACTTCACATGACCACTCAAAAGATGAAGGAGAGCCTGCTCCTGTTCATGTCCGTTCCAAGACCAGGAGGCAGTGTGATAAAGATGCATTGCTTCGAGAGAGTCAGACTCTTGGAGCAACTGCACATGGCAGGTCCAAAGCCACGAGACAGTGTGATACAGATGGGTTGGGACAAGAAAATCAAACTCTTGGGATAAGTTCACATGATGATATGAAGGGCAAAAGAAAGAGATCGAAAAGGACCTTGTTTGGTGAGCAAGATGCAGAATGCAAGGTTGAACTTGCTTCTTCAAGCGAACAAGTTAACTTATCAGAGAGAATTGTGCAGATATCTTCTGTCACAGGAAAAACGAATATGACAAGTAATGAGAACACACAACCTTTAGCTGCAGGTGCCAATGATGAGGAGCTGACTGAGGAAGATCTACTGAGTTTTGCTAGAGAGGTGATATTTTCTTAAGCGATATCAATATTTTTCATCATCACCATCATCATCAACAGCACCTTAATCCCAAATATGTTGGGATTGGTGGCATGAGGTTTATAGTAGCAATTAATTGTCCACTATAAATTCATGCAAAAGCATATAGTGGCAGAGTTTTACGCCGGATGCCCTTCTTGTTGCAACCTTCTTACGAAGGAATAATGAGATGAAATTTCAAACTGTATCATTATAAGTTTTTTCACTTGCATGGAAAAATATCATGAGACAGTGATGAGTTGAGATAATTGCTATAGTCACGTCCCATTCCAAGACTGATATTGTAAAATCAACATGTACATCATGTGACATGACAAAGATATCAATATATATATATATATATGTATATATTGAAAAACTTGCTGCCATTTGCCTCATCATGCGAAATTCTTACATTCATTATAACTTCCCTCTGAAAACTTTTAGTAAATTGTATGTATCCAACTGTAGAGAGGGCTAACTTCAAAGTGCCTGAACTAGATACACGCAATGATTATATGATTAGTGTTCCCAGCTTAATGTCTCACTTTAGCATGATCTGTTTGCAGTATCTTGAAGGCACAGAGGATGAGAAGCAACCTGAACCATCAAGTAGACAACATGACTTGGAAACAGAGAATTTTGAGACTGCCAATGGTTTTGTAAATTTTGCTGTCCATCACAGTAAGAATGCAGCAGTATCTGCTCATGAGACCACGGTTAATGATACAAGTGAAGGTGTAGAAAACAAAGAAAACACGACAAGTACCCCGATGACTGGGAATCCTGCTCAGGATATGCTGGAACTGCTTTTAGGCCCTCTGCTAAGGAAACCTGCAGAGGAGAATAAAACAGAAGGGATCATGAAGGACACAGCTTTGAGAAATGATTTCGATATGCAAAGTCGGAATGATGGTAGAGAAGTCGTTCCGGCAGTGAAGAAGAGCAAGAAAAGCTTACGGGATGAGGTAGCTTTGTTACTTGAACAGTAAGTAGTAACCTGTTAATACAAACACATCCAATGTAACAAAAGCTAGGTTAGGTTGTGACGTTTTGTCCTTTTAAATGGCCACATCCATCAAGTGATTCTTTTTTGCTATGTCGCATCTAAGCCTTCTCTTTCATGCCATCTCTTGATTGTGGTCTGGATTAATTTGGTCCTCAGCTGTCTTTTGAATGTACAGTTCCTCTCTTGTACGCATTATCTGGTTTATAAAATTCTGTTCACTCCCCACTCATACATGCCCCCCACCAAGTGCCCCATCGTATTTTCTTATTTATTTGATCAAGGTTCTGTCTTCCAGTTTCTAGCTATGGTCCTTTCATTTGATAAAGCGAAATAGGTTATGTTATTGTAGACATCGTGCTGTTATGAATGAGTTTGGAAGATCTGGCTCGTTTATGGAGTTTGTTGCCGTTTTTGTTATTGTTGGAACAAATAAAAAACAGGTTATGAGTATAAAGCCAGGTTAATTGCAGTGATAGTAGAACATAAAGAAAACACATGCATGGAGGGACGTTTCCAGGTTAAGTGACCAGTTAGCTTCGGCGTCTGTACTATATGTCCTGCAAACAAGATTCGAATGTTCACCACATTCTGCAGTCCAAGTCAACCTGAATATTCCTGATATTTGCATTTCAAAACACTGGCTATATTAAATACTCCTACTTTAACAATAAAATAGCAATCTTTCTAATAAATTATGTAATGAATGTGTCAAACATTTGATCTAGTGGTTATGTTTCTGAGGATATTTGTAGAGGTCTCGAGTTCGAGTCTCCGTTATTCGCAATCCCTTTGTATCAACAAAAAAAAAAAAGAGTATGTAATGAATGGTCGTATAATTGATAGCAATCTTGCGTTGTTGTACTTTTTACTCTGCTAATATTCAAGTTTTAAATACCGCCCTCAGCATACACTACTTAGAAAAATGATACTACTATTGAAAAATTAAACTTAACCAAAAGCAATGAAATGTAGGCCACATATATGTCACAGGCCTAGAGTCCGGTGCCCGTGCGGCGTCCCGAGACCATAGACGATATTTCCTGGACCAGCCTTACTATATGCGTGCCAATTGGTTTCGCTCTACCATGGGCTCATCAGGGAAGCGACAATAGCTCCTGACCAGTTGTGCCTTATACTGCTAAAAACCCCCTTCATGGTCAAGTCATCCCGACCTGACTCGGCTAGACCGTAGCACAAGGCAGAACCACGCCTCAATGCTATTGTCGCCCCCCATTACACCATAGACGGCAAACCACGAAGGCAAGAAACCATCCAATTGGTCTTTACACGATCACGACATTTCATGCTGTGACATTCTTCCCCACTCAACAAACAACACGTCCTCGTGCTGGGGGAGAATGACTCCACTCCAGTACCGAACATACCGTACTCGCAATGCACACCACCCAGACCAGCCATCACACACGGCAGTCGGGCTTCCTTGTGGCTACCCCAGTCTGCATCTCCTCACAGACATCACCTTTGGGGCAGAGCACTCCTTAGCACGTCGCAACAACTTTGGCGACGTACCGACATAGTCCTCACCTAAGGACCCCACAAGGTGTGCACCAATACGCATATGTCCATGCTCTAATACCACTTGTCACGGGCCTAGAGTCCGACGCAGCCCACAACGTCCGTGCGACGTCTCCTGGTGCTTTCATCTTTGCCAAAGACTGGAGAGAGAAGTCCGAGTTAGCCAAGGCGTGCTTGGCCAAGGCGGCCAAGAAGATGAAGAAGTGGGCGGACCACAAACGAAGGCATGTGGAGTTCAATGAAGGAGACTTGGTCATATTGAAACTTCTTCCACATACCTTCAGGAGCTATGGCAAGGTGCATAAAGACTTGCTACACAGGTACGAATGACCTTTTCCTATAGAGAAGATAATAGGAAAGCTTGCTTATAGGGTCATCTTGTCACCACACTTGGAGCTCCACCCCGTTTTTCATGTGAGTTTCCTTAAGCCTTACCATCCGAATCAGGAGGATCCAACACGAGGTGAATCACATAGAGCTCCCACACCAGTTGCTACCACACTCAAACGCGAGGTGGAGAAGATTTTGGCGCACCGTACTCACAAAAGGCGATGAGTAAATGCATGCTACAAAGAGTACTTGGTGCAATGAAGGGGCCATCCGGACACCGAGGCAACATGGGAGCATGAGCTCACTCTATGGTAGCATGGGAACAAGGTCCGAGCATACCATGAGGTCGCGATGAGGACGTCGCTGGAATAGGTGGGGGGGATGTAATGGCCCAATTAGGCCCAACAGAGTTCTAAAGCTAACATTGGCTCATTCAGACATCCTACACCAAGCCCAAGGTGTACCGGGTCATGTGGGTCAAGCACACTAGGCCCAAATCCGAATTTAAGGGGGTTAGGTCCTTCCAAGATTACTCTCACACTCACTAGGGTTTTCTAGAGACTTCTAGGGAAGCCTAGACTACTGTAGATAAATGTATAGATGTGTAGAGAAGTGTAGAGAATTCTTGAGGTTTAATCTCCACCATTGGATCAAGATGATCCTAACCGTCCATTGAGGAGGTGGAGTCATATATATATATATATATATATATATATATATATATATATATCCCCACTTGAGGCTCATTTGTAACCATCCAAGTATTTTCAAGCAATCAATACAAATTCTTTTTCAAAAACTCTCTAACACTCTCAAGTTCTCTTAAGTTTTCTCAAAGCCTTCAAGGTACCTTAGGGTTAGATCGAGGCTGACTTAGTACAAGGAAGGTGTGTCTAAATGCCGCACGGAGTAGCTGAGAATTCAGTCCGTAACATATAGCACTGGCTCATATCAAAGCCGCAATTATTCTTTCCTTCTTTCCTTAATTTTCTCTCAGATGTACCCATAGGCCATAGGAGAAAACTATATGAGGAACTTAGATTTAGCCGTGCGTTGAAATGCACTGGAGGCGCCAGTGGAGGTAAGGGTGATGGAGGTTTTAGGTTAGGGATTGCTAAGTTTAAATTGTTTTAATGTTGTGATTTTTTTAATAAAAAACTTTATCTTGAAAATTGTTAATGGAAATTGGCTGATCATTTTTTTGGCAAATAAACATACACTTAATTTATTTGTAATTGAGAAAATAGTTTTTTCCAACGAAATTCAGTACAGAAATATTTAGGGTTGTTTCCAGTGGAGAAGTCTGTAAAATAAAAATTTAACAGATTTTGGATTTTTTTTGTGTAAATTTAAGTTACATAATCACTTAAATATATCATTTATCAAAATTTTCTCTCATAAATATCACATCAATTTTTAACAAAACTTTTAACACCTAGTATTTTTGGACCGAAATTCACTTAAAAAAAGATGTACATTTTATAGTAAAATTCTCAAAATTTATCGGTTACAAATTAATTGTATGCTTTTAACAATTGTTATCAATTAATCAAATACAAAACTGTCATTATCAAGTTTCATATCAATTTTTTAAAATACATTTTTCTAATAAAAAAACAAGTCGAAACAATGGTGGACTATTACCAATGATGCACGTGGCATCATCCCACCTCCACCAGTGTCTCCGGTGCATTTCAACGTACTGGAGAGAAGCCAATCCCGATTTAGCAAGCCACTTAGAATTCAGAAGAACCGAAAGAAAATAGAATATTTTTCGAAACTAAAAAAGAAGAGAGAAGAAAAAGGCGTGGGAGAAAAGCGAAGGTGGAGAGTCCACAATAATAATTGGCATCGAATGCTTATAGGGATTCGCACTGTTGCTGAATTCCAAGATCTACACCGCACTTATTATTTTCAATTTCTCTCTTCCAATCAACAAACAAACACAAGACCACACACTCACACTCACCAGCAAACAAGTTGAGTTGTCATTTGCTCTTTTCAGGCTTCGCCATTGAAGCTCTCTCTCCTCAACTCCGCGCTCAGCTCAGACTGGGCGACGGGCGAAAAGTTTCTAACCAGAGACAGACCAAGAGAAACAGAACAACCCCACAGACCACTTGTAACAGCAGCAAGTTGCAGCTAGTAGTGATAGCAAAAAGCACTGCGGTACCCACCCCACACAAGGTAACTTCCCTCTTTCTCCATGTTCTTTAGTGCTCCCATTTTCAACCACATTCCGGAGCAGATTCGATCTCTGTATTAATATTGATGTTGAAATTTTTTTCCTTTTTACTCTATAAGCTCTAGTATCGGGTCTTCCGGATTCAATTCTCGGGGTTTAAGCTCCAATAGTCCCAGCTGTTCAGCTCATCGGATTCTACTTCCTGGAATCTACTTGTGGGGCTTTGAGATTTGTGGCCTCTTTTCAATTTCACCTTCTAATGGGCCCTTTCTTCCGTTTTGCCCTCTTGTTCAGGAACTTTTCTGTTCGAAGGAGTTAAAGTTGTCAACTTTATGAGATTGGAATATACGAGCTACTGTGATGTGATTAGCTTGACGCGCCAGTTTCACGCAATGTGAAATACTGCTGTTCCTTGTCAGAGAAATCGTTCCAGATTATGGCGACGGGATCGAACACGGGGTTTTATTCTGACGACTTACACATGATGAATCGGCACGCTATCTCTTTCCAGTCAGGTGCTGTGAACAGCACCTCTGAGATGATTCCTACGGGCGGATACTTCCCGGCGGGGATGTTCCCGCCGGGAAATTTCAACATGGTTAGCAGCAGTCCTGGTATCATTCCAGCTGGGAGTGGAAATCCTTCTGCTTCAACTCTGATGTTTGATTCAGCTCCCGGGTTAAAGCATGATGCTGGGTTTGCAGTGGAATGGTCTGCTGAAGAACGGTACAAATTGGATGAAGGCCTTGAAAAGTACGTGCTTTTTCACTCTTCCCACAATCTGATGTCTGACGCTGGATAAAAAGATTATATGTAGCCTTTGCTTAGACTGAAGGTGTGGTTTCTACTTCATGTAGGTTTTTGTAGTCTGGTTTAGTTCTGGCTTAAATAAAAAAAAAAATCTTGTTGTGGTTGGAAATTTTTATAGTCAAAATTTATCTTGTGAGTTCCTGTTCTGGAATTCTTTTATGATTTCTTCTCCTTCTGTCAAGTTTAAGCTCAAATTCATTGTTACAATTCTTTCTTGAATGAAAATTTTGAGTAAATGGTACCATGGATATGCCACTATTTCCTGATTTCCAAAATGCACATTTATAGGTATAAAAATGAACCGAATATTATGAAGTACATAAAGATAGCAGCCATGTTGCGCAACAAAAATGTACGTGATGTTGCTTTGAGGTGTAGGTGGATACAGGTAACTTTCATCGGGAATTACTGCTGTTCAGCAAAATCAGTAAAACATGCAGGCTTTCTTGCTTTAGATTATACTGTTGATTGGTTACATCCGTTCTTTCAACTACTAGATTTCATGGTACTCTCAACTGATGTTGCTGGAGCTCTGCATCAGAAAATCTCTCATCTTGAAACTGGCTAAGTAATGTTTTGCTTGATTTGTGCATATGCTTGAACCTTGATTTCAGTGGTAAAGGCTAGGTTGAAATTTTTTTCAGTATACAAGATCAAGTACAATGTTCTGGTGAGAAGAATTAACTGTGGAAAACTTATGAAGAAGCATTGATGCAATTATGGGTTTGCCTCGTATTTATATTTGTGAGTTTTATATGGTCTAGTTTACTGCCCCAACACAATCCACCAGGTTATTAGAGACTGGAATTCTCTGTTCCTTCTATTGACTTAATAAATTGAGATGATTAGGTTGATGGTCTGTGGCAAACAGTAATTGTCACCACAGATGTTGATCCAATTCTGTTCATGTTGGTGATATTACTGTTCATGATTGACATGCACTGCTTGATTAAACAATTTGATTTTTTCTTAGTGTTTAGCCATCTGGCAATGTGTCCTTTTTGACATCTCTCCATAAGTTTTAATGACAAAGAATTATGGACCATTTTACAGAGGAAGCGGAGAAAACCAGTGGAACACCCCACAGGAAAGAAGACAAACAGTTGGAAAGTATGCTGGTGGAGTTATATGAATATGTTATTTGCTGGTTGTCCTTCGCCTTCATTTCTTTTTTTTTTCTGTTTAATTGAAGTGTCAATGCATTGGCAAAGTAATTCAGATAATATTTGTCTTTCCTTTTGTACTTAGGTGTATGCGTGGTTGTGAGATGTGAGGGTCTTTTTAGCATAACATAAATTTGCAGTAACCATAGATCCTAGAACTAGATCCTTTACTAGCAAATATTATTATTATTATTATTATTATTATTATTATTATTATTATTATTATTATGCTTGATTACAACAACCGTTTGAGGTGAGGGAAAAAGATTCCGTGGCATTAGAATCTATCTTTTCTCAGGTGTGTCGGCTTGTTCATTTGCAAGTATTGGCTTAGTAGCATTCATGAATTAAAGATTGAACTAGGAGCTTAGGAGGCATGTTTGTGGAGCAAATTAACATCAACATCATCCATCAGTTTGAATTTGTTTACTGGGAAACCAACATGTAAAGGGTCTATTGGAAATTTGGGTCTATGTTTGATATGTGAATAGAATCTCATCCTGTTGTTAAGAATGCGTGAACTGATGGTGATTTGCCTGTGTTAGATCTGTCCGAGCTCTCCTATTCCAATACATTTTGTGCTAAAAATGGGAATTTGGTTTCTAAAAATAATGCTTTTGTTTTCATGATTCCAGGTCATCCTTTCTCTGATTGTATGACTGGAACATCAAAATTGAAACAGTGCTAATGTGCATTCTTCTTGTTATATGGAAGTCCTTGATACTAACCAGAAAAGTATCTCATTCCTGTATGTTCTACTAATAATATTGAGGGAGGTCTGGATATAATTTCACAAGGCTCTCTTTGTGCTTAGTCCATTACTTATTTTCCTTCCACTGCCTCTCACTTTTTTTTCCTCAACTTATTTGGCCAATTTGGATGTTTAAACTTTTCCCAAAGTTCTACCTCAATTCTCAAAACACAGTAGGATTGTCATGATGTGTGGATAACTAGATATGGAATCCTTTGCCTTATTGTTTTCCAGAGAAACAGGATCATCACCACTGGCTCTATATTTTTCAATAGGAGATCTCGATAACCAGAAAACAAGATTCCCATGACCATGAATTACTGAATTTTGTGATTTCTTTGCTGAAGAAAAGATGTGGAAGAACAGTAAAAACTCCAGATCTGAGCAGGACCGTTGGCATCTTTAACTAATACTGACAAATGAGTTATCTGATATCTTCTCCATCTTCGGATTTCCTTCAATTTGGCTGAAGCCTTACCTGTTATTTGCTGTTTAGGGTGTGTTCTTGTAGAATTTTTTTTTGAGAAGAAAATGGGAAGTTTTTTATGTGAAGGTTTTGAGAAGAAAAACTGGAGAAAAGGTTGATTTGAATATTTCTGAGAATGATAAAGAACACACCCTAGATGCATGGATCTGCATGCTTTTGTACTTCTTTTCAAGTCTTAGTGTCTTACTGCTTTCCTGTTTTTTCATCTAAATTCATGTGATGATTTGAGAGTTTTATTGCAGTTTCAATGAATAGGAATTACTAGTGACTTTGTATAGGAGTATTAAGTAGAAAAGTGATACCTTTTTATTTCTTGAATTAATGCCTGCAGCATGCCATGTGACCAAACAAGTATTTTAAAGATAATGCTTCTTCTGGATTTGCAGGCAGAATCACCTTCCAAGATTAACATGCTTTCCGCTCTGCCACAAACCATGACTGCCTGTTCTCCAATTATAAACCAGATGAACCAGAATAAATGTATGGTTTTTGAAGGTTTGTCATGAATGTTTCCCCTAAGTAAATTTCACTTTCTTTGTTCTCTTGTAGTGTGAATGTTGCTCCATGCATGAGATCAAGGTTTAAACATATGGACTCAGATTCATTGCCCCTTCTTTCCAGTTCCTAGTATGTCGTGTTGTTGTGGTGTTAATAACCCACTTTGGTCACTTTCGATCTCAGGAATAAGTGCTCCAGCCATGCATCTTTTGGAGCAGAATGCGCAATTATTTGATCAGATTTCATCTAACCTTTCTGCATATAAGGTGATTAACAAAAATAGTGTATATTACTGTTTTTCTTATTATGTTAAGAGCATTTTTTTAAATTCCGGTTTACCCTCTCTTTTCCTTCTCCTGTCTTTATAAATTTGCCTGAAACATAATGCGACAATTTTATGTTTTGACACGAGTATTTATTAAAATATGTGACTTAACAATCTTATGCTTTATATTAAGTATAAAAGTTTCAACAGTTACAGGATAACCTTGAACTCTTCTGTTGCGCAAGGAACAATATTACCACTGTCCTTAAATAGTAAGTTTACTGTACTCTTATTTGGTTCAAGCATCTAAGGGTTTATGAAATTTATGTATTAAAAGTGATATATTTACCTGTTTTTTTTTTCCGGAAGCATGAGTGAAATGCCTGGTGTAATGAGTCGGATGCGCCCATTGCCTGTATCTATCAATGAAGATCTTGCAATCAGTATCTTGCTTGGGACAACTAATTTTGTGCCTAGAACAGCTCAGGTACGTTCTTGTATTATTGCCAGGTAGGTGCGAGTAATACGAGTACTTAAGGAAAAGAGAGAATGTTTCTTGTCTACTTGTTTTTCTCTATTTCTTTTCTTTTCTTTCATTTATTTTCTTGTGAGAATGCTTGCATTTACTTACCTTGGATCTTTTTCTTTTCTTTTCTTTTTTCCCCTCCTTCTTTTGGGTTTCTCCACCAGTCAGTGATGCAATTGAAGCAGGAACCTAGCCGCTAATCTGGAATTGGTAGTGGTATAGTAACAAGAAATGATAATTTTGCAAGTGTAAGTACATGAGAAGCAAGTAGGATGGATGCATTTGTTGTTCATCAGGTGATGCATGGCTGTGGTAGAGAGTCCACCTCAGAACATGAAGCATTTGGTGTGGCCATTGATGATGGAAATGCAGCAGCAGCAGCAGTAGCAGCTTGATGGAGTAATGAGAAGAAGAAGAAGAAGAAGAAGAAGAAGAAGAAGAAGAAGAAGAAGAAGAAGGCGGCTATCTCTAACCAGGTTTAGCTGGATTCCTCTTACGATGTAGCTAGCTACGCTTCATGCGTATGTTCACATTTTTACCCCCCCCCCCCCCCATTTGTAGTAACTTGTTTCAGTTTTGGGTTTCTATTGCTGCTTGGTTGTGCATAAGAATTCTTGTTTTTTTTTTTAAACATGTTTCTTGATTATCTTCCCCTGCCTTTTTTTTCCCTGCATTTTATGGAGTATAAGAATTCCACTCCATAATGAAATACAATGACCTGTTTTGAATTCCCATGATGTCAATAGTGAAGTCAGTTCTTGTTGAGAGTTGGAACTGTTCCTGAACTCAAATAGATTTTCTTCTTGTTGATGTGTAACGCCGTTCACTTTTACCGGCCACCGTATTCGTATGGTCGACGTCGTCAAACCACCGCCAATTCATCATCTGACTGCAAATTCGTTTGTGAATGATACAAGGAAGAATTGCATGACGAGACACAGTTTGACTCGCGTTGACTACCCCTCCTCCTGATGTGATTTGGTAGAACTGGATACCAGCCCCTTAATTTTTTATCTTTTGGTCATTCTAGTGTTCTTGTAAGCTCTTACTCTCGTTAAGTTTGTGCATTGTCTAATGATATCAAGCTGAACCTTGAACCTCCAGAGAGAGTTCAGGTTTTACTCGGCTTTTTACCACCCCTACCTACCTTCAACTATCAATCAATCTAGGGAAACTTGGGTACTATCATGATTGATCAACTTAATGGATATTGACAAAATTATAACAGATCGATAACGTAATTGTAAACATTAAAACGATCAGGGCTTCGATCAATCGAGGGAGGAAAATGGTCAAGTTTGACAACATGTATGTCTTTTACAATCTGTGTGAGATTGAAAAAGTTTGGGGCTTGGGTGACATTTTCACGGTAGTTTAGGTCCCATTGAGCGAGAAATGGTGGAGGCGGCAAAAACAAATTAGTATAGTACTAGTAGTAAATAAACCCACAGAAAAAGAGGAAAAAGTTGATCCTGAAATAGCAGAGGAGAAGTGGCAGCGCAAGCAAGCAAGCAACAAAGAAAAGAAAACAGTAGTTTTTGGCCAACAGAACAGAACAGAGAGAGAAAAAGGCAGCAGAGAGTGCAGTGCAGAGCCAATAAGGGAGGGCTCCGTCGGGAAGGTGCCCATAAAAGGTGACTCGTTTCCCTCTCTCCATTCTTTTTGCGATTCATTATCCGCCATTTGCATCCTCTATTTTCTGGTTTTACAATCAGAAGATTCCTTCTCTTCTTCACCATTCATTCAAATCCAATCTTAACTCGCGATTATTTATACCTATTCTGCTGCTTCCTTTATCTTCCTCTCAGGCTTTTAAGTTTTTCTCAAGTTTTCTCTCATGAGTTAACCGGAATTCCTGCTTCTGCTTCACTTTCTAATGGCCAATTTCTCTCCTTTTAACCTCCAGTTTCGGTGTCCACGACTGCGCTTTCGTCTTCTGATCAGCTAGACATTCTGTCCTTGTGGTCGCAATGTGAATTGCCCTTTCTCGGGGGGAAAACGCAAAGAGGTTTTGGCAATCGCTTCAAGTTATGGCGGCAGGATCGAATACTGGGTTTCATCGCGACGATTCTTTAAATTATTTGATGAATCGACATGCCATCTCTTTCGGTGCCGCTACCAGCTCTTCTGAGATGCTTCCCATGGCTGGCTACTATAGCGTTGGGATGATGGTGCCGGGGAATTCGAGTTTGATGAACACTGGTTCAGGCATCATCCAATCTGGGAACTCTTCTGGCTCTTCCCTTCTACTTGATTCAGTTCATGGATTAAAGCACGACGCCGGGCTGGCAGTGGAATGGTCTGTTGAAGAACAGTGCAAATTGGATGAAGGTCTTGTCATGTACGTCGATTCTTTCAGGTTTTCCGTGACGCGTTTAATCGTGTTTGTTTATAATGTGTTACCGTCTTAGGTTTAGATGATTCTCATCTACGTGTTCGAATTTCACTTGCCTTGCATCATCACATCACCAGCTATTTATTTGTTCTTTCGTTATGATTTCTGATGATACATAAGCATATTTTGAAGTTTGAGACTATAGCAATTGATGTTTAAGCTGTTTCTTTCCCCCTTTACTTCCTCTCCTATTCATTATTATTTTATTTTTCAGTTTGTTGGTTTGTTTGTTTTCTCCTTTTACCAATCTCATGGCTGTGATTGCTCATTGAGGCAGACTAGTTTTAAAGTATTCTGTTATATGTAGACCTGTATCGCTGTCAGAACTCAGAAGCACTGCATCTATCTCAACATCAACATGCTCTCTTATCTCTCTTTTATGGTGGTGACCTGTTTCATACATTCAACTGCCAAACGCTCTTTAACCCTTCTGCTATCTGAATTATTTAGCTGAAAAATTCAACATAATTTGTCTTTTTAAAAAAAAAAAAATCTTACTTGAATGTTATTTTTCCCCTTATTATATGGTTGTCTATGTACGTATCTGCAGGTTTAAAGACGAACCACGTATCATGAAGTACATAAAAATTGCTGCGACTTTGCGTGACAAAACTGTACGTGATGTTGCATTGAGGTGTAGGTGGATGCAGGTCAGTTCTTCTAGTTGCATTATTATCTTGAAGGTCTTATGTATATAGTACTCTGTATAAGATTTATTGCTCAAGAAAGTCTAGTTTGGAGCTACTTTTTGTGATACCGCTTTGCTATTAATTTTGTTATGCATCCACATATGGATATAAAAGTTGTGATTATTTCAGAGGAAACGGAGAAAACCTGAGGATCACTGCGTTGGAAAGAAGGCAAACAATTGGAAGGTATGTTTGTGAAGAATATATATATATAATGTCATGTAGTTGTTTTGTTTTGCCTTTCCTTGTCTCTCTCTTGCTCATATTTAGTGTTAGTAATTTGGCAAAAAATATTCTGACTTTCTATTTTTACTTGCCTCTCAATTGACATGGTTTTTTATATAAATAATAAATAATAAAAATAAAATAAAAAAATAAAAACAATATATTTGAGATTCATTGTTTTTGTGTAATATGAAGCCTCTGACATATATTCCTGGGTGTCAAACTTGTACCTGTCAATATATATTCTTCTTGCCAAAATGCCAAATCCATCCCATGACATTTAAATGGTCTATTTTTCCTGGATGACTAACAGTTTTTAGTTTTTACCCTTCTAAATGTTTAGAATCTACACATACCTGAGGAATGAATAAGTATGGACATCCAATGTCTGTGAGGGGCATAATATCTCCCCATGAACACAACTTAGAAGATGTGAGAATATGTACGGATCGGTTAAGTGATGCAAATCTTGCCCAATGCCTGACAGATGTAAAGTTCTAAAAGTTCAAATTTTGGTTTGGTTGGGTAAAGTGCAAGAGAGGAGCCAAGCCTCTTTTTTAGAGAGTGCCTAACTGAAACTAAGAAGCCTTTGTCCTAAACATAACTGTAACTCCCTATGTATATTTTGTTTACTCTGATATAACACCTATATTGTAGTAGTAACATTCATTTTGGGTTACAAAAGTTTAGATATCACCTTCAAGACATTACCATATAATTTGATGTGTTTTTTAGTATTTTCTTCTGCGAAATATAGATGAAATAGTCTTTGTGTCGGAAGACTAATACGTATACTATTATGATAGAGATAGAGGGGCCAAGCCCCATCTCTTCTCCAGCTCCACCATGTGTAAAGTGCGTAGCCACTTCATTTCATTTGATCTTCAAGACATTACCATATAATTTGATGTGTTTTTTAGTATTTTCTTCTGCGAAATATAGATGAAATAGTCTTTGTGTCGGAAGACTAATACGTATACTATTATGATAGAGATAGAGGGGCCAAGCCCCATCTCTTCTCCAGCTCCACCATGTGTAAAGTGCGTAGCCACTTCATTTCATTTGATCTTTTTTATTGAATTTTCATAGCTGAAATGATTCTTAAAACTTAGGTGATACTCCCAATCAAAAAAAACTTAGGTGATACATGTATCCTGAAGATCAAGCAAAGAGAATAAACAAATCCTAAATTTAAAGTAAATTACAAGAATGATGGTTGAGCATTGTCAGTTTCAATGAGAAGGAAGGTGTTTGTGAAGACTTTTTACAGACAAAACTCCTGAATTATGATGACAGGATTTTGTGGCCCTTTGTATCATTTGAATTTATCTTTATGCGTTATTTTTAGTGTTCTCTTCAGTGATATCTCTTTCTTCCTATCAATGGTCTTTTGCCCTCTCTATTGTCTTCAACGGGGGACTTCAATTCGATAACATTTGCAAGAAACTTGCTGCTTAGTGAGCAACTGAGCATCATTAGTTATGTACTTATGTTAGCTGACGTTTCATAAATAGAGTTGTGGTTTCCACGTTAGTTACTGAACCCCGCACTGGGAATTATCGCATGCAGAATTTTCTTTAGTATGAAGTAAAAGTCACTAACACAATTCATAATTAGGGGGGAAAAATCTTGGTAGGTGTTACCACCGCTTATTTGCTAGCTTGGTGCCAAAAGTGCAGCTTCTTTTATTGAGTGATTGATGTATTTAAAGAACCAGTTTTCTGAACAGCATGCTTCTTCAGGATAAGTTGGTGGAATCATCTCCCAAGACAAACATGCATTCAGCTCTGCCCCAAAATGTGGTGGACTATTCTCCCAATAGTAGCCATAATAAACACATGCTGGATGAAGGTTTGTCCTCATTTTATTACTTGTAATGTTTATAGTTGCTTGGGTAATCGTTATTTTTTTCATTTTTGCCCGGGTCCTTTCCCACGTAATTTGGGTTGTGTTTTACAGTTCAAAAGATCTGGTAATCTCCTTGCATTTTTGTTTTTGTATGTTGTGATGTTATTCAGTACTCTCTGGTACTAGGTTGTCATTATACATGCATGGTTTAGTCTTATAAGCTCAAAAGGAATAGGGTAATGGTTTATGGTTTAAAGATAGTTGAAATTGCTTAATTTTGTGGATCACGTGTCTGATAACTAAGAACAAATGAAAAATGAACAGAATTCTCTTTATCTGAAACAGGCTAGTAGAAATTTAGACTGTAGAGCGAGGTATTATTATAATTACTTTTTGAATCATTCGTGCTTGCTGGTATTTTTGTGCGAGTCATTTATGCTTTCTTGGTCTGTGCATTTCGACTGCTTTTGTTTTTGTTTTTTTTTCCCTGTTGAGTTACTTGCAAACTTTGCCTGGAAAGGTGCCAATTTGGTTGCCTATTTGTTCTCAGGAATAAGTGGTCCAGCCATGCATCTCTTGGAGCAGAATGCCCAAGCATTAAGCCAAATTTCATCTAACCTTTCTGTTTATAAGGTGATTAACAATTTCCTAGTTGCTGGTCGAGTTTCATATAGTAAATCTGGACATATTGGGTTTGTGAAGTGGCTTTTAGGGCTTATTTGGTTCAACTTAATCCAGTTTAATCCATGGATTAATCTATTGGATTTAGCAGATTATATGACTAAAGATTTACAATTCATGCTTGAAATGAGTAAATTTGTTGTCCTTGAACGTATATATCCAGTTCTACGGTGATTTGCCGATAACTCTTCGTATATATGAATAAGCCATGGATTAATCTGTATTGTCACAAACCAAATGAACCTTTACGATAGAACTATCTCAGTTGAGGAAATTGGGTAATTGTTTTAAAAAAAATACTGTCTATATCCCATTTGTTTACACTTATAGCAGTCCCAAAATCTTTGTACTATTAGAAACTTTCTAGTGTTTGATTACCATACACCTCATTTCAACCATTTGTTTAAAATAGCAATATAGTCCCTAAGTTTTCTAAGGAAATTACAATTTGGCCCTAAAGTTTTGAAACATTTTCAAATTAGTCGTTTTATTTTCATAAGCTCCAAAGTGACAGTTTGTTCACTGATGGTTTGATTGGGGCAGATGTGGAAAGAACATGTAAGTTTTTTCACCTTATTCTCTCTGCAGCCCTGCCATTGGTGCGAAAGTTTTGAGATGGGGTAGCTTATGTAGTCTTATTGTTATCTGTTAATATAGTCGTGTACTTGAGCTATCATTAATGAACAAGGTAACTAAGCATATTCAACTGTCATTTCCTTTAATGTGTTCATATTTATGGAACTTGGGCCTGTTTACTGCTTTGCTTCTTCTCAAGGCTGTATATTTATAATGTGAGGCTAGGTTGATTCATAATTTTTCCTTTCAAAAGCTAAGCTTGCAAAAACAAGTTGAAAATGTTGGTTGCCTTATAGATTATACTATTTCGGGATTGGATATTAATATTTTTATGTTGAGTCCTATTGTTCTTAGCAAAGAGTAAACAGTGTTTGCTTTCAGTTTACTTTGGGTTATTGCTCCTATTGTCTGTACTTTGTGTTCAAAATTGAGCAAATGGACGTGATGCTGCATATACTAAAATCGATTAGGCCCTTGACGTAATGAGATCTCCACATATGGTGGTGCACACATGTAGTAAACTTCTTAGCTTGTTCAACTTGTTCCTTGTCTCAGTGCTATCTATCATCATGAGTTCACTATGTGTGAGAAGAGTGAGCAGAGAAGCATGCTTTGACACTATTTCATTTGTGTAAAGTGCTTGCCTATTAATGTGTAAATTGCTTGGCTATTGATGTGGGATTTCTAGATATCTTTTTGTGGTATTCTACCCTGTTACTCCATATATTAAGCGAAAATTTTGTGAACAGTTACAGGACAATATTGACTTATTCTGTAATGCAAGGGACAATATCACAGCCATCCTCAATGAGTGAGTACAATACTTCTCTTTGGTACAAGATTGTGAATTATGTGTATCTTGAGTTCTGTATTCAAATTTTGAAGCATGAGTGAGATGCCTGGGATAATGAGCCAAATGCCTCCATTGCCTGTATCCATTAATGAGGATCTGACGAACAGTATCATACCTAGGGTTAATGGCAGTTTGCTCGGCACAACTCAGGTAAGCATATGAACCTACAGTGACTCTCTGCTTACTGCTGTTTGTATTGTTTCTTCTTGTTAGCCTTTACTTTGCCTCTGCTGAGTGATCAGTTAATTACACGTGTCTGCGTTGTTCTCCGGTCTTGTTACCTGAAGTCAACTCTTGGGTGCCATAGAGAAACTTATTTCAGTTGGACATCATTTGCTGTTGCCTTTCCTATATTTGTGTGTCAATTTTTAAAAGGATGACATGTGTTGCTTCATTTGGGTGTGCATCTTTGAAAGTGCCCTCGCAGAGGAAGGGGCAACCTCCTGAGAATGCATTCTTATAAGAAAACAGGAGGGCTAGATATGATGATATGTTTTTTGGTTACTGTTTCTATAGACATGGATGCTCCTTGTTACTGTCCAAATATTTTTGGAGAGGTATGGAAAAGAAAGTGTTAAGACAAACCTGTAATGTAAAGTTCACTCCTGTGATGCTGCAATTGCGTTTCGATTTTTTTTTTCTGCTCAGATAATTGGGCACGAGATCCTGATGATGTCAGTCTGAAAGAACATAAGCATGAATAAAGTTCCTGGGTCAGAAGGTGAAAATGTTGGGTTTATTGTATGCTTTCACTAACCTCAACCTTAAACTTCTTTTTTCTTTTGCTTTTCCAGACGATGGCCTTTGGCTTACCTAGTGGGATCCAGTTGAAGCATGAGCCAGGTTGTTGATTCTGAGCTGTTGATATATAGTCTGAAATACTTGTAATTATGGAGTGGACCTGCTTGCTGTACATGATGATCATTAAGAGGATGGTAGAATGCTTGTTCATCGCATTTTGCGTTTTGGGTGGAGGACCAGACAGAAGCACTGTAGAGACCCCATTTTTTTTTTCCAGTGAGATGGTATGGTATGTTTTTTGCACAATGATCTCAGAGCAGTTTGGGAATAAGAATAGAGTAGAGCTTCCCATCTGCTGGCTTCTTCAGATAGATTTCTCTAACCAGGTTCAATTAATCTAAAGGTGCAGCTTCATGTGTATATCTTTCTTTCTTTTGATAAAAGTATATCTATCTTTCTAGTTATGCAAGACCTTCCATTGTGAAATATATTTCTGTTTGGCAGTTGATTTATTGTATGAGTAAGCTTCTACATTAAGAGCTTTCTTTTCTTGCCAGTGGAGTTTAAGCCGATGCAAAGCAGCGAAACAGGTCCCCGTCTATTTACAGATTGAGCATGTGAAAGACCAGAGACACCAGAGAGCTCAAAAAAAAAAAAGTGAAAGAACCAACAAAGTGAGAGATGACCACAATCTTATTGGACTTTCGAACCCTTATTTAGTTTAGGCTTTTGTTAGACGAAATTTTTGTAACTACTGACATCGATTTACCAAATGCATGAAAGTTTGTTGACTTCATAATGTAAAATGTTGAAGAAAGAACTACTAGATTATAGGGATGTGTTAGAAGAAGAAAAGCTAAAGGTCCGTTTAGTTATGGAAAAGTTTCTGATTTTCGTTTTAAAATTCATTTGTAAATATTTGATCACACACCTAATTTTTAGAGATGGAAAACCTTGTTTAGATGATTAGAAAACTCTAGTATTAAAATGGAAACCTTCCAAATAAGGTTCCTAATTTAGTACTTAGAGTTTTCCAAAGATGGAAAACCTTGTTTTCCATCTCTTTAAACCTAGGTATATGATCAAATATTTCTGAAAAGTTTTGGAAATGAAAAATTGGAAACTTCTCTGCAACTAAACGGGCCTAAATCGAGGAAGGAATTGGATTGGAAAAGGAAGTCCTAAATCACTAGGTTTGAGGAATGTCATGGGGATGGCGATTTGTGTCCAAAACAATGCTGTGTTTCTCACCCAAGTTCGTTGCTTAAACAAGATGAAACCAAGTTACACGCCAATGTTTAGTTCCCCTCCCCCTTAACGTGTACTCAACACCATACTCAATACTTGTGTTATCCTCTGTCCCAGTAAAATTGCTATATATATTTTTTTGACCGTTCCAACAAAATGATACATTTCATAAAACGGAAACTTTTTTACACCAACTTTACTTTAATACCCCCCTCTTCCCATTTCAAAAAAGTACTTTTGTCTTGCATGCTTATTTTACATTTTTATCCTATAGTCAACTACATTTTTTAATCTTCGTGCCTAGTCAAATGCATCATCTTTGTTGTAACAGAAGGAGTAGTACTTAACAAGCTTTACTCTTTCCTGTGTTTCGCAATGGGGTATATTACAACATTAACACTTCATCTATCCCAAAAAATTAGTGCGCTTTTTTATATTGTAGGAGATTTAAATTATTACTATAAAAAATCATTAAAAATTTTTGAAAAAAATAAACTAGACACATTAATATATAATCTTCATTTAAAATATTTCATTTTACATATTAAAGTGTTAAAGAAATAAATTCATAGATTAACTGCTAAAAATGAAACGCACCAATTTTTTGGGATGAATGTAGTATTTTTTTTCTTGATTGCACAAAGATATAAACGGTCATAAGTAATAATGGTATGATTTCATACATATTTATATATATATATATATATATATATTAATTAAAGGTAAAAAAACTTATGCCTAAAATTTTCACATTTTACAATTCTAAGAATTAATGAGCAAATTCGCAAAAAAAAAAACTTAGAAATAAAAGTCAAATGAGAGAGTAAACATCTACATCAATTCGAGAAAAATATAAATATTAAATAAATAAAAATTCATCATATTAAAATGAGGTTATTCAATCTCATTGGGAGGATAGTACTCCTCTTTTATACCAAATTTCGTTATTGTATTGTTATAATAAACACATGAATACAATTTCACTCTCCATTTAAGTCATCACATTGAAAGAAGGTGAATATAAAATAATGATTGAAATTTTAGAGATCTATGCAAAAAAATGAAAAAAATTAGGTGTGGATAAAGGATTTATTCCATTGGATAATCAAATTAATAAAAATAAAAATACTCACCTTAACCTTGGCTGATGTGCCACATTCTAATTGATAGTAGAACTATTCACCTACCACTACAATAAAGAAGAATTGCCAAGACTACTACTACCACTACTCCATAATTCATAGTTAGAGCTGGAATTATTTTCGAGTGGTTTCATTTTCATTCACTAACAAGTCATTCCGATATAAACAAAGAGGCTCATGATCAATTGTGCAAGCCTTTTGCTGTCGGTCGGAGACACGAGAGACAAAAAAGCCACGTGCGGGCAGGTTAGCTACAAACCGTAACTCAAGGTTTCTAAGAATAAGAGCAAACAATTGAAAGCAAATAAATACTCCTCCGTCCTACAAAGATTGTAGGATTTGTTTGAAGCATATATTAAGGAAGGTGGGAAAATAATAGTGTGTTGACAAAATTACATCATGAAAAAAAGGAGAAAATTTTGTTGGCCCGATTTTAAGTTGAGTGGGAGGAAGAGAAAAACTTGTGGGTGTGATGTGAGATAAGAGGATAAAATGGTAAAAATGATGATAGAAAGTTTATTTTAAGAAAGTTGACAACCTTTGTGGGACATGCGATATAGTAATGTTGTGGCCTTTGTGGGACGGAAGGAGTATAAGATTAATCGTTTCTCAAAAACGTTATAAGAATGAGAATAGTGTAAATATAGAAGGGAAACATAAAATTTTGTCATTCATGTTTATCAAACAAATGTAAGTAGTGAGTGATGGAGATGAAAAAAATTATCAAATACCCCACTCAAGTCTGGCATAATGACCACTTTGTCCCTCGTATTTTCAAATTTCTTTCTTTTACCCTTGAAATTTGAAAAAATATACAAAAACACCCTTAGAAATAACACCCATTTACATATCTGTTAAGTTTTATGTTTAATTACAAAAACTGAACCCCTAATTGTTTTAACCCTAACAATTATACCCTAACTATTTTACTCTTACATTTTTGTCATCTCCATCTCCTCTCTCCCACCAACCCCAGACTAACAGGCTAGGCAAACTGCTGCAACCACTCGCCCTCTTACAACCACCACCGCTCGCAACTGACAGTCAAAAGCCCTCGGTCCAGCCCTCGGTCCAACATCCTCAACACGCTGAGAAGCAATTGAGCAACTCCCTCGCCGGATTAAAGCATAATTGACAGCAACTCACAGATCCGATTTGTCTCCTCCTGCCCGCTTGTCGTCCAAATCAGCTACTCCGGGACCTTCTTTGTAGTCTCCGTTCTGCGCCGCATCCTTTCCGACATGTCCGACCGCCAATCACAACCGATTTCTCTCAAACTGGAGCGGCAGCCCGCGAACCTGAGCAAGCTTCCAAGTTCGCGTCTTCTCTTCTTTTTTTTCTTTCTTTTTTCGAATTCCTAGCATTTTGGCAAGCGTTTAATCCAAAATGGTTTGCGAACAACGCAACACAAGCAAAATAATTAATTGGTGGGAAAGTTTTAACAAATCCCTTGTTTTAAGCTATATTTTTTCATTAAACGACTCAATGTTAAGCTGAAATATTAAAAAAAAACCTTGCAAATATATGAATGGGCCATTGTTTTTTACATAAACGTGGGTTCTTGTTCTAAGTAGCTCCTGACAAAGTCTGATCAGTTTAAACAGATTAGCCAAATTTCAAGAGTTCTAGTAAAACAAGTGATCCGTGTGTCCTCACTCATTGGCAGTTAAGAAGAGTTAAAACATGTCTTAACATCAAGTAAAATTTCAATTTGTGCTAAAATAGTGTCGAATTATAGGAGAAAGTGGAATAACACTTTGTACCACTAAGATTTATGTAATTCTTCAACAGAATAACACCAACTCACAAGTAAAATTATTGGCACAAATTCTGGAAGAAATTACCTGGCTTTGTATGAATCAGTTGACAAAGTTATTATATAGATTACACAAGGGAACAAGGAAGGCGTGAGGGACAGAGGGGCGGTGTTCCGGCTGCGTTGCTCGGCAACTGCAAGTGGGGCTGGGCTGTTGGTGGTGGGTGGTGAAAGGGGTAAAATGTAAGTATTTGAAACTTTTAGGGTACAATTTTTAGCATTAAAAATTTAAAGTTACAATTATTGTAAGTAAACCTAAAATTTAACATATTTATAAAGGGAGTTTGCTCCAGGGGTTTTTTTTTGTATATTTCTCAAAATCTTAAGGGTAAAAAGAAAAATTCTGAAAATACAAGAGAATAAAGTGATCATTATGTCAAATATTTGGGGGTGGTATTTGAGAATTTCCCAAAAATAAAGTAGAAGCATTCCTGATACGGTACCGCAAAAAGTTGATAGCACTGTGGAACTTAAAAAAAAAAATTCACTTAAAGAAATAAGAAGTTGGATCCCAGAGTTTAACAATTAGTTTTAGTTTTGAACAAAAACAAATAGTGACAAATAAACAAGATTCTACTATGTGACAACAACATTGTCTCTTCTCCATTTTTTTTCCTGGGAAAAAAAACTACTCCTACATGAAAGGAAAGGTGTGTGAAGCGGTGCACACATTTGCTAGGGTGAGCTACGGGCGACTGTTTTCGTCACGTTTGCCTTCAATTCTCTCACCGATTTCCTGAGATAATCGCTTTGTTGTGAAGTTGTTTCCTCCCCTCTTTAATCCCTCACCATCTCTTCTTCTCATTCTCTCTCTTGAATTATGACTCTCTAGTACACGGCAGATCTGCGCCCTTGAATCTGGATTCGCTTTCACCATTTCACTAGAGCGAGCTTTCTTCGAAACTTTCAACCGCAGAGTCTTTCTTGGTTGTTTATGCTGCAGTCCCATTCAAAAGACTCACACTTTGGTGTCAAAATGTTTAATTGAGGGCAGGTATTGGGTGTGGGTTTTTTTCCTTTTCACTTTCTCTTTTTGGGTTTTTTTTTCAGGCCTGAAAGTTAGTGCTAAACGACGTTTGAGCGCAGTCCAAGAACTAAGCAGGGAAAGAGAAAAAAACAGGAGAGCAAGAGAAAAGAAAACTGGGCAGGACTTCCTTGTTTCACTTCCCTTCGCTGTTAATTTATCCAACCAATAATGGTGGTTATGATTTTAGGAATATAATAGAAATCTTGGGGAAGAGAAAAGAAAGCTTATTTTCTGATCCTGCAACTTCTCAGATGATTTCACGTGGAGGCTAAGCTGTTTGGTCCGTGAGTATGCGATCCTGAAGTTCGAGAAAAGATGCCTCCAAAGACCAACGATGGTTCTCGCTAAGCTTCAACAATGGAACCCTTTCATCTCCATGACCACATTGGTGGCCAGTGAAATCTACGTCAGCTCAATAAGCCCCGGTCAGCAGGATGGCTCAGTTTCTACAACTCTCTCCACACGTGTTGAAGAAGATCCTTCTGGTTTTGAAAATGCTGGCAACAAAATCACTTTGAAGGTTTCTCCTTTTGTCCTGTAGAGTTGATCTCTTTTCTTAAAGTTCAGAGCTTCAATGGAGATGCTAGCTTCGAGGTACTCTCTCTTCTTCTGGGTATTCTTGCTCCTCTCTATTTCAGAACCTGCCAGATCAAGCGACGCAGAGGCCCTGTTGAGCCTGAAGTCGTCGATCGATCCTTCTGATTCTCTTCGATGGCGAGGAATAGAGGCTTGCTCTTGGCAAGGAATCAAAGAATGCTTAAATGGAAGAGTCACGAAGCTTGTACTAGAGTACTTGAATCTGACTGGTTCCCCAGACGGGTCCAGCTTGAATCAACTGGATCAACTCAGAGTACTGAGTTTCAAAGGAAACTCGCTTTCAGGGAAAATCCCAGACATTTCCGGTCTCCTCAACCTCAAATCGCTCTACCTCAACGACAATGACTTCTCCGGTGAAATCCCCGAATCCATTTCCGGCCTGCACCGCCTGAAAGTCATCGTCTTGGCAGGGAACCAGATCTCTGGCCACATCCCGGCAACATTTCTCGGGCTCCGGCGACTCTACACTCTTTTATTGCAAGATAACAAACTGACGGGACCCATCCCTCCTTTCAATCAAACCAGTCTCAGATTCTTCAACGTCTCCAACAACCAACTCTCCGGCGAGATTCCTCCGACTCCATCTCTGGTTCAGTTCAACAGATCGTCATTTTCCGGCAACTCCAACCTCTGCGGCTCACAGGTCCAGAAGTGGTGCAATCGAAACGCGATCGATTTGGGCCCATCATTGAGCCCGGCCTACCCCACAATCCCAGCCACGAAATCTTCCAACAAGTCGAAGCTAGTCAAGATCATCGCCGGAAGCATTTCCGGGTTCATATTCCTCATAATCTGTGCGCTGCTGGTGGCTTTTGTTTGCAAACGCGGCGGCGAAAGAGGCGTTTCTAAAGAGGGCGGGAGCAAGGTGGGGGCGGCGAGAGTAGCCGAGACGGCGGAGGCAACATGCAGTGGCAATGTCGGTAATAACGTGATGAAACAAGGGGGATTTTCATGGGAGAGTGAGGGTATAGGGACGTTGGTGTTCCTGGGAGCAGGGGATCAGCAGATGAGTTACAGCCTGGAGGATCTCCTCAAGGCCTCGGCCGAGACGCTGGGGAGGGGTACCATAGGGAGCACCTACAAAGCCGTCATGGAGAGCGGATTCATCGTGACCGTTAAAAGGCTCAAGGACGCCAGATATCCGAGATTGGAAGAGTTTAGGAGACACGTGGAGCTCATCGGTAGGCTCAGCCACCCAAACCTGGTCCCGCTCAGAGCCTATTTCCAGGCGAAGGAGGAACGCCTACTCGTATATGATTATTTCCCTAACGGCAGTCTTTTCTCTCTCATCCACGGTACGTTGCCTGTTCTTATTCCCTAATTACAGAGTACTACTCCCTTTGTACTAGATTAGTTACTCCGTACACTTTAGATAACAGTATAAATTGAGCATAAAAAAAATAGATATTGGCGGTTAATTCATAAGTTTAGAGGAGAGAACGAGCCGAGCCCAAACCTACCAGGTTCGAGTTCGAGCTCGGCTTGAACTTCATCAAACTCAATTTTTCGGGCTCGAATTCGGCTCGTGACAGGTTCAAGCTCAGCTCAAAAGCTCGTGAGACTCGATTAGGAGATAGCTCGTTTAGGCTCGATTATAAGTTTAATTCAATTAGGCTTAAAGTGGCTCATGAAGCTCGAAAAAATTGATATATATATATATAACATTAATTTAATAAAATATTCTTAAATTTCACGAGTTCGAGCTCGAATGTAATAAACTCGGGCCCGGCTCGGCTCGTTTGTTAGGCTCGTGTAGGCTTACGAGTCTCATCAAGCTGAACCTAACCTTTGAGGTTCAAGCTCGGCTCGTTTAATAACCAAGCCTAAAAAATGGCTCGAGCTCTAGCTCGAGGCTCGAAAAAGCTCATCTCGACAGTCTTGTTTGAGCTCGAGCTAAGCTCGAACGGTCTCGATTCGTTACACAGGCCTGGTCTAGTTTAGTCCGTTAAGCTCCTAATACCATAATACATCAATCTTTACACATTGTAAATACATTTTTTCTTAAAAAAATCATACAAAGGAAAATACTTGAGTATGCAACACTTGAGTTTAATATGTAATAATAATAATAATAATAATTCCTCTAATAAAAGTTAAATTAGTTTCGAAATAGAAAAGTAAATATAACAATTAAAAAAGGAAGAAGAAGATGAAGATAGTAGTATTTAGGAGTAAAGTGCATCGGAGGTCCCTTAACTTTAATTCTTGTCATATCGGGATCCTATTTTACCTTTTTGTCCTCTTTAAGGTCCATTTTAAAACTTTTTACTCGTTCGTGGTCCTTCCGTCCATTTATACCGTTAAGTTTAACGGAACTTATTGGAAAATGATAATTTTAACAATTGAACTTTTCCTAAAAGCTCTATTTGCACCCTAAGTATTGAACATAATAATTTAATCACTCCCAAACAATTTCAAAGTTAACAATTCTATCAAAAATTTTCAAAAGTTACCAATACGCCCACCACCTTCCTCCTACCTCCGGACCATCGCCGAAATTCCCCAAATCATCCAAATATAGCAGTAGGTTGCGGATCAGGGACATGGGCCGCCTGATCGTAGCCTTGGGGTGCCGGATCGCGAGCCCAGGCCACAAATTGGCAAGCCCGGGCCACGAATCGGTGGTCGGGCACGTCGATTCGCGGCCTGGGCTAGCCGATCGGGCGGCCTATGTCCCTGATTTGCGGCCTGCTGCTGTTTTTGGATGGTTTGGGGAATTCCGCCGATTGTCCGGCGGTGGTCCGGAGGTGGGAGGAAGGTGGTGGGCGTATTGGTAACTTTTGAAAAGTTTTGATAGAATTGTTAACTTTGAAATTGTTTGGGAGTGATTAAATTATTATGTTCAAAACTTAGGGTGCAAATAGAGCTTTTAGAAAAAAGTTCAATTTTTAAAATTATCATTTTCTCATAAGTTCTGTTAAACTTAACGGTAGAAATGGACAGAATGACCACGAACGAGTAAAAAGTTGTAAAATGGAACTTAAAGAGGACAAAAAGTTAAAATAGGATCACAATAGGACAATAATTAAAATTAAGGGATCTCTGGTGCACTTTACCTCTAGTATTTAGTGTAAAGTTAGTGTAACTCATGAGAAAATAATACTCTCTCCGTACTTTAAAGATTACATCATTTGTTTTAGCTGTTTTACAGTATTTAATCTACGATTTTATAATTGTTTAGACATCTAAGGTTAAATATTTTTTGTGTATCATAATTTGCAATATACATTTTCTAAATATATTTTTTTTGGATTTTTTTTCCACTATTTATCTTTGTAAAATTTGAGTCAAATATTGAATTTTAAAATAAGAAAGTTAAATGGTGCAATCTTTAAAGTATGTAACGAGAATCACTTTCCTTTTATGTTTGTGCACATGATTTGCGAAGTTTTAGCTAAATATAGAACAATGAGTGAGGAGCAAGAAAAGTTTGGGTTATGCTATTAGTTACTGTCTGCCAAGTGCCAACAAACAATTCTGCTGGCGCTGTGGGTCTGAAAGCAAATGGATTATTTTGATTAGCCTTGTGTTGTGTGTGGGTTTTGATATGATCTCTTTCTTACTAGTATTAATGTCTAGTAATAGTGGCCCTCAAAATAATTGAATTATTAGGAGGGTGTGAAATGTCGCTTTCTGCTCAAGCAAAGCCTAACCATTATTGGAAATGATCATAAATATTATTTCACTGTTACTCCATATTATAGCCCTGAATATAATTGAATTAGGAGGATGGGAAATGGGATGGGACACGCCTTCTCTACTCGACCTTAATGCACTACTACTCCATCAAATTAATACCACACTAATTAAGTAGTGAAACACTTTGTTTACAGTATAAAATACCAGTAACATACATACCCCCTTATGCCTTCTTACAAATCATGTCATGCATATTTCTTTGTGGGTGACCGGAGGTTCTGAAACTTGAGGGAGTGATGTGTACACATGGTATAACTTTAGGTTGATTACTGTGATTTACCCTTTCATTTCGTAAATCTGACCGGACTCGTGATAACTGAAAGTTTGTGAACTGAGTGGCATTAGACTTCACTTGAGCTTGGCTTGTTATAATAGAGTCCATTTTCTGATCTGAGCGCCACCTGGAATTTGATATTTAAGTCAAATTGTGCAAGCCAAGTGAACGTGCTTAACATTTTTCGTTGCTTAATGGGAGTAATACAAGTAGTAATTGTTTTTCGACACAACACAACACAACAGCAAAAGCCGAATCTCCATACAAGAGACGTCACTTTCGGAGACCAAGAGCTACATGAGGACAAGTTCCTCATTTGTTCCTTTACCCCTGTCATTAATTTGTCTTTACATAGGAGTACCATTATGTGTATAAAACCAGACCAAACCAAAACTGTCGTCTGTTCAAGCACGCCACAACCGATCCTTGATCACAGCGCCTAATTTTCCGCTTGGAAAATGATAGATAATTTTCCCCATCAAATCACTACTTAAACTTAATTTATGTTTATGTTTTGGTTAAAATTTGGTAGTGGGTCCTGATTTCAGTGTTTTGGTGGTAATAGTAAAATACTGGACATAGAGTAACTAATTGATGGTTGTGAATATATGATATGATAGGGACGAGGAGCTCCGGCGGAGGGAAGCCTCTACACTGGACATCTTGCCTGAAAATAGCGGAGGACGTTGCGACGGGGCTGCTCTACATCCACCAGAATCCGGGCTTGACTCACGGCAATTTGAAGTCCTCCAATGTTCTGTTAGGTCCGGATTTCGAGTCCTGTCTTACGGACTATGGTCTCTCTTTATTCCGTGACCCCAACTCCCTGGACGAACCAAGCGCTATGAGCCTCTTCTATAGAGCGCCCGAGTGCCGTGACTTGAGAAGAACGTCTTCAACGCAGCCGGCAGATGTGTACAGCTTCGGAGTGCTGCTGCTGGAGCTGCTGACAGGGAAGACACCGTTCCAGGACCTGGTGCAGGAGTACGGCTCTGATATTCCAAGGTGGGTGCGGTCGGTGAGGGAAGAGGAGACCGAGTCAGGGGATGAGCCTAACTCCTCAGGGAATGATCAGGCCTCCTCCGAGGAGAAGCTGCAAGCTCTTCTCAACATCGCCATGGCTTGTGTGGTCATTTCGCCGGAGAATCGGCCACACATGAGGGAGGTGGCGAGGATGATTAGGGATACGAGGGCGGAGGCGCAGCTTTCTTCCAACAGCAGTGACCATTCTCCTGGAAGGTGGTCCGACACGGTGCAGAGCTTGCCTAGAGAAGAACACCTTAGTATTTGATCATTATCTTCTTTATTCATTCTTCCACTGCTAGGCAACAAGGCATTGTGCATTGCATGTAGATTTCAATTCCTTGTAAAGGCTTTTTCTTTTTCTTCCATTGTTTGTCTTTGAGCATTGATTGAGTTTGCAGTTGTACGATGATGATTTGCCTTGTTAACAAAGTTTTGATTGGCCCATACTATGACTTCCAGTATTCCACTAATCATGCTCCCCTTGCTCCCACTATAAACTTCAATAACTGATGCAGGACCAATGACAATGAACTACTTCTAGGACTGTGTCATGCTAGATTCTAGAGAAACAGATCATCAAAAACTCATCTTAAATTCTGGGACGGTGTTTGACCTTAGCTCTACTAAGTGCTTTTATAGACAAATGCTTGTGGATGTTAGAAAATACATTAAATAAAAACATAGAAACAAATTACAATAACCAGAAACCTCTAAAATGGTAGGTAACAAAAAATTGATAGTATCTGTATTTTAAAAAGAAAAAGAAAAAGAAAACGCATGGTACTAAAAGCAGAACTGATGCAATGTGAAGCAGACTATATACTTGTTGACGTCAATTCAGATCAAGGTGGAAAAGCTCTAAGTGGCTTGTAATGACCTTGCTCGAGCAGCTGCTGCTCTTTCTAACGCTTTCAACCTATTCGCTTCCATCCGGGCTCTCTGCTCTTCTGTTAAGTTGATTTGTGCCGAGGAGCTGCTTGCAGCCTTCTCGATTGCCTTTTGCTTGTTAGCTTCAATGCGAGCTCTCTGCTCTTCTGTGATGCTTCCTTCATCAGGGCAGCTGGGCCTTCCATCTGCACCTTGATTCAGTGCTTGTTGTTTGCTGCTGCTGGGAACCCCATGTGAACCGACTGTGCAGCTGTTTATGTCCTGAGTTGAACAAAAAAAATATGAGTGAACGTTGGCAGATGTTATGCATCATCCATTTCCACTATTAAGATCTCATAAGAAATCGTTAAATCTTACTCCAGCAGCTTGTTGATAAATCTCATCAAGCATATCCTCAGCATCATCTGCATGATGGTTCTCTGAAATCAGATCAGCTTGGTGTCTGTCACCATCTGGTTCCTCAGTATGCATTGCTCCTGTGGTTTAAAAAAATCATTCATCATTTTTCTATTGAGAGATAATACAGTAATGATCCTTAGCGTACTAGTACATTTCAACATATTCATGGATAAACTTTGGGTTGTAGATGGAGTACCCTAATCTGAACACATCGTGTATGATATGGAATGGAACCTGAAATGAAAGTAGCAAAGGGCAAGGGGCTAAGGGCATATGTCATTTTTCACTATATAGTGCAGGAAACACATTAGACTATAGCATTTGGGAGGATGGAAGAAAGCTCAATCTTAGAGGGAAATAGATGACGAAGCTTCTACACTAGGAGAGACAGAGCCACAGGATCGGAGTCATCGGACCAACTAAGCCTACAATACAAGATTATCTATACCATTGAAAAAACAGGAATAAAAAGATTTATTGCATGGGTTATCCACGCATTGACGCCGTACTGAATCCTGGGTTTGGGATCAGCTAAGTAAACATTCTTTCCTAACTAGGGCTTTCCCTAAGCCTCCTTGCATCATGTGAAAGAGTACCTTCATTGTACTAAAATTTATTATTTCAAGTGACATGTCACATGCAAATGTCTTTTTAAATACTGAGTTTCATAGAACAACAATTATTGAATTTGATAGATTCTGAATCATGATAGCTTCGATATTCCATTGGATTTTCTCTAACTAAATTGGTTTTCCAAAATAATAGCGCGTCTTCTTTTTCAATCACTGGAAGGGAGATCATCAGAACAGTCTAACATATCAAACTTCCAATGACTATGGAAAATGAAGAACCTAAGTTGAGAAAGGGCCAACTAATCTCTTTTCAAAGATTTTAAGCCACAACGAGAACCAAATATTAAATGTACCTTGTTCCAAATTCACATCCTCATGTTCAACATGGCGTTCATGCAACTTTGTGGGATCTGCTCCACTGGCAACGCGCTCACGTAATTCTTTGATACATAGCTGCACAATGTTAACTGAATAAACTTACAAATCTACAGTTGTCTACGTAAATGGCCCAAGAAACCCATGTATTGCAGAGTGTTTAAAATGACCTCAGAACCAGGAGCTGTCATATTTGGATTCTTGGAAGCCAACAGAACAAAGTATTTGCATCATTGAGTTGCAAACAACTAGCTCAGAAAACTCCCTTAAAGGAAGGGTGCAGGTCACGGTTGTGGCAATACCAAGCAAAATAAAAGTATAACTAAAACTGGAAATGGAGTTATCGATAGGACACGGTTGCAATCTTCCTTAAATTCTCAAGGTTAAGTAGTGTCGTTGAGATCTATTGTGTCAAAAAAAAAAATTCAGCATTACCACTCTATGGTTCTGGACCTAAAAGCACCCACTAAAAAGGAGAGAAGTCATGCTGGTCTTGGAAAGCTTTATTTCACATACAGAAAGCTTGTTTTCTAAGGCTGCATCAAACAAAAGGTTTCAAATGACTCCTCACATTAGAATGTCAGAAGCTTTTCATTTCAGTGAGGGCAAAGGGTATTGGTGTTCCAATCATTTTTAAATGGTGTTCGGTAGACAAATCCAGATTCCAAGAAAGATACTGTACAATTTAGTGCGACTACCAAATGCATGTTCTCAATTTTCATATATGAATTCTAATTCAGTAAAATGAGCCCACCGTGCTTTATGCATGTATTTATAGTGTTGACACAATCCACACTACAACCTTCTTGCCACCAACCGTACATAGTTGGGATTAGGATTAGGATGTAGTAGATTGACGAAAATTAACTCCAATTCACTAACTGATAGTAGATGAGGAGTATGAACAAAGCAATACCTTTACACGCTTGCTAGCAGCAACCTGCTCTACTTTAGGGACAAATTGATCGAAAGGGTAATAAGGGAGCAGCTGAGAATGCCATTCTTCATACAAGCGAATTAGGTTTCCCAAATCCCTCTCCTGAAGCACACAAATTACACGCTTAAAGCTGGGAAAATTGAATCGGAAACAAAACGGAGCAAAACAAAGAGTATTTCGTCTCTCATTTGCCCCTAATGAGAAGTACATATCCATACTGTCATAAATCGAAGTGAGAGCTACTACCTCGTATCCACGGCCGCGGCATTTGAAGGCGCGAGGAAAGTAGCGGAGAATGTAGCCGAGGCCATCGTCAGATAGGAGAAGCTCTGGCGTGAGCTTTGGCCTGCTGGCCCCTCGCTTCGGCTTCGTTGCTCCACCAGCACCGCCCCCGCTGCTGCCAGGGGCAGGGGCAGGGGCAGCGGCCTTGAATGAGGTCTTGGGATTTTCTGAACCGGTGGGTGCGGCGGCGGTGCCGGCGGAGGAAGATGGGCAGTCACGTGACCAGTGGCCTGGGCGGCCACACTTGTAGCAACCAGTAGGGACTGATCTCGAGTCGGCCATTTTATTTTCCAGCGTCGATGACCAGTGACGACTTTCCAGGTTAACTCAATGGATTGAGATTTGGGTTCGCCAATTTCTTCTTCTGGGGGCGGGAAATAATCGCGGGAAGGAAGAGTATGTTCTTTGTTGGGTTAGCAAAAGATCCAGATTTCCGCGACGGGCCCAGCCCAACACACGAAAACACTATCATATTGTTTCACCAAAATTTTACTACATCCTTCCATTTATAATTGAGACAAAAACGTTTGACTTTTAATTTAATTTTTAAATAAGATAAGTTTGTTAAAAAAATTTGAAAAAAAATATTTTTAGAAACTAGACTCCTTAATTTTCTTTTACATATAACTTATTTGACATTGTATAATATTAAAGAATAATTCATAGATTAGACGCTGAAAATGAAATGTAACAATTAAATTGGTAGGGAGGGAGTATTATTGTTTACCAGTTATTACTCTCTATATCTATTTATGGAAAATTGCATTGTTGATGAACAGTGCCATTTTCGTCATTTTCCCAAATATTTTAATTTAAAGTTTAATTGTTTTATTTATCATAAATGTTTTTTTTTTAAAAAATCAAATAGTGATTTAAAATTTTCAATTTTTTTTAGTTTAAGGTTTAATTACTTTATTTACCAAAAAAATTAAAACTTTTTCAAATATGCATATAAAATTTCTTAGTTATATAATTTTATCATATCTTCCTCTTTTAATGTAGATGATCTGAAAGTAGGAAAATTATATGCGCGAACTAACTATAATATTATATAATTCTCTCTTTTTAAGGTTTAATTACTTGGTTTACCACTAAAGTTTTTAAAAATTCGTATAGATTCTGAAAATTTCTGACTCATATAATTATATCATATCTTCCTCTTTTAATGTTGTTGGTCTCAAAGTCGGCGTGTACCAATTATAACGTCATATAATTTCCATTTTTTTGCTTTAATTTTAGGCTTAATTACTTGGTTTACCACCAAGTTTTAAAAAATTTCGAATGCGAGCCTAAATTTTCCAACTCATATAATTAATTATATCTTCATATTTTAATGTGGGTGGTTTGAAAGTTGTGGTGAACTAATTATAACATTATATGATTTTCGTTTTTTTTACTTTAGTTATAGATTCAACTACTTTGTTTACCGCCAAATTTTAAGATTCTTCAGATAGACCTCGAAGTTTCTCACATATATATATATATATATATTCATCTTTTAATGAAGGTGGTCAAAAAGTTGAACAATAATACGCGAGTCTTATTATAATTTTATATAATTTCCAAAAAAATTATTGTGTATGAACAGTGTTTACCTAATTAGATTTTGTCATTTCTTTAAAATTCATTATGATTTTTTCTTTAAATTGTTTAGAGAATTATTTTGCTCCTTTTACTTTTAAATTTACACTTTTACACATTGGTCTTTGGTCAATGTAGAAAAAATTAGGCATAAAATTTTTCTTGTATCTGTAATGCATTGTCTACTTTTTTCCTTTTTATATTCTCTTTCCTACTTGCTCTTAGTTTATCTTTTCTTCAACTTTTTTAACTTATTTAAAATTCTAACTCACTTGCTTATTTAATTTCATTTTTATTTTATAATTGTTACGGTCACCCCGAGCGGGTTGCGACCGGGTGACCCGGCTCGGTTTTGGCCTGCGGGTCACGTTTTTCGGCGTTCAGGCGGCTCCCGAGCCCTATCCGAGTATCATTTTGGCGAGCCCTTCCGTATTTTAGGTCGTGTGGGTCCCCCGGACGTTTCCGCCGAAAATATTTTTCTGGCGCCAGGGGGTTGTCGGGGTCGTCTCGGACGCATACGGGTTCGGTGGCGTTCTCGAGACCTCGGTTTGGAAAACCGTTTGCGGTTTTGGAATCGTGGGAACGTCCCGGAGCTTTATACGCTATAAAATATTTTTGGGGCGGGACGTTATTTGTGAAGGCATGTGCCCTCTCCGTAGAAGGCATGTGCCCTCTCCCGTAGAATGCAGTGCCATCTTCCGTAGAAGGCATAGGCCCTCTTCCGTAGAAGGCATAGGCCCTCTTCCGTAGAAGGCATAGGCCCTCTTCCGTAGAAGGCATAGGCCCTCTTCCGTAGAAGGCATAGGCCCTCTCCCGTAGAAGGCAGAGTGCCCTCAACCGTAGAAGGCAGAGTGCCCTCTGCTATAGAAGGCAGAGTGCCCTCTCCCGTAAAGGCGAGTGCCCTCTTCCGTAGAAGGCAAGTGGCCTCTCCCGTAGAAGGCGGGGCCCTCTCCCAAAGAAGGCATGGGCCTTCTCCCAGAAGAAGGCATGACTTAGACAAATTTGATTTACGGTGGATAAGGATAACTCTTAAGTGTTGACCAAAGGGAAAGGACACTTGTCATGCCCATATTAATGATGTAAAGGAAAGAGGACACTTGTCATGCCCATATTAGAGATGGATAGGATAGAGTTTTAAAGGATTGTGGAAAGCGTACAGGACCTATTTTCATTTCATTTCTCCTTCTGTTTCGTTCATTTCTCCGACTCGTTGCCGCCATAGCCTCCATTTTTCTTCAAGCTTTGGGTTCTTCATTTTCTTGGCTGATTTTCACCAAGTGTGGACTCCAAAAAGTGGTAAGCTTCCTCCCTTGCTCTCTTTTCTTGTTGGAAGTAAGATTTGGATGGAAAAAGAGAGATTTGTGAAATATGGGTTTGTTCATGACTACCATCTAGGATGATTTTCTTCCTCCCATCTTTTAGTATGTTGTTCTTGGGTTGTATGGGAGTGATAATCAAGTGTTGGATTTTGGAAAACACACCTTGGGTAAAAATCCCCAAATTGCCGAATTTGTTGGAAAATTCTATGTTGATGTGTGTTTGTCTTCTTGAATCATGCTTCAAGTATGTTAATCCTAGCATGATTCTAAGCTCATGTGTGGATTCAATTTGATGGAAAACAAGTTGGGTTAAAAACCCCTCTTTGGCCGAATTGTTAAGTGAAGAGGTTTTGGTTGTTTAGGTGAAATTGGTTAGTGATCTTGCTTAATAATTGCAATTGGTGATTAAAGAGTGCTAATGGAACTTTGTTTGGATTGAAATGGAAGTTGGGTGAGAAGTTCTCCTTTTGGCCGAATTGTATAGGAAAGGGGTTTTGTTGATTTTGATGCAATTGGTTAGTAATGTTGGTTAAGAAATGGAATTGGTGATTAGTGTGATTAATTAGAAGCTTGTATGGTTTGATTTGGAAGTGTGGTGAAAAATTAGTAAAGGGCCGAATTGTTGAAGTGGTTCTTTTTCTATGTTGGTGATGTGTGTTGATTGGATTGGATGCTAAATTGGTACTGTGGGTGAAAGTAGGTGTGTTATGGCGTTTGAAATACCATTTTCGGGGTCGCAAGGAGAAAGGTAGTTGTATACGGGTTTACCGGGAAAAGTGTATGGAATGCGGGTTTAAGGGTTGGAATATGTTTGTGGGTGTTGGAATAACAATGTTCGGGCTCGGTTTGTAAAACCGAGCTTTGTGGAATTTTAGGAAAGTGCGGGTTTGTGCGAAATTTCTTTCGGAGTTATTTGGATGTGTTACGACTCAACAATGGTTATCCGACTTGATTCTACGTTAGTGGAGTAGCGTGGAACCATAGGAGTCAAGTTTGGCGTTTGGTCGGGAGCCGGGTTTCACGAGTTTTGGGTCGGGCAACGCTCCGAGGTAAGGGCTTAATTGGTAAAATGTATGTTTGTTGTTTCAAGGCCGGATGACCTTAGACGCCGGGTTCCTATTACATTCCGTATATGTTTATCGGTAATGATACTTGTTTGTGTTTGTGTATTATTATTATTATTTGTTACGCTTTCTGTGTGAGACCCATACGGTCGTAGAGGCCACGGGTGCTCCTTGATTACATTACGTATCCGCACCGGAGTGCCGATACTTTCTGTTTTGTGTCCGCCTTTGAAGGGTGCCGACATCCTGCGTATATCCGCACTGGGGTGCCGATATACTTCGCGACCCTACGACGGTTTGGGGATCGCGACCCCTGCACCGTGCTATGCATTACATTACGATCTGTATATTCGACCTCTGTTGAGGCCGTGTAACGGTCGTTCGGCGGTTGGACCGCATGCGATGGTTTATGATCCACTATACGCTTTATGTTCGTTTGCATATGTATATTCTGTGTTATTCTGTTTTGCAGGTTCCGATTGTTGCCCTGTGGGCAAACTGCACATTTGCCTTAAGCCCTTCTCGGGTCCTTTCGAGGACTCACCCTTTCATTTGTTTACACCTTTCAGTTGTTACGAAAAGCAATTGGCGGAATAGAGATCCGCGGTGCTTTGGATTTCTTGGGTTTCAGCAGCAGCAGAGTACCACGGGCGGAAAATCTCTGAGTGAGAAAGTTTCCGATTCCGCACAATAGGTATATATATAGGTTTTGGTTTAATGGCTCTGTAGGTGTAGTTTGCATGCATGTAGTTTAGATCATGTATTTGTATAAGACGTATAATCCGAGACATACTCGCCTTTATTGTCTTCGAGTCGAGGCGGAGCCCGACTTGCTTATATTGGAGTTGTGGTTATATCATGGATTTTGGTGTTTACGTGTTGTGGCGATGTTTGATGTTTGACACCATGAACGCATGTTTGGTAGAAGTTGGATTTTTCTAGTATGCTTGCCTTGAATGAGTATCTGGGTTGCTAGTTGCCACTTGGCTATTTGTTATTTGAGCTCGATGCTCATGCCGCGCTTTTCGCCGTAGGTTCCGGTTCTCGGCGTCGCAGCTGGCTCCGCCTCCGCCAAGGCGGGGTGGGTGTGACAATAGTCAACAACAACAATATTTCTCACTCATATGATTTTGCATTTTCTTCATATTTTAACATGGATGACGTGAATGAAAATAAAGTATATATATGGATTACAATTTAGTCTTATATACTCCATTTCATTTTTTTATCGTATTTATTTAGATTTGTTGCCTTTTATTTTTTTCTTATAATTGTCAACGAAATTTATCACTCATATGATTTTACATTTTCTCCCTCTTTTCACATGGATAGCGTGAATGTAAAGAAATTAATGTGTGGTCTACAATTTAGTCTCATACTCCCTCCGTCCCCAAAGGAATTTCCCACTTTTTTATACTATTTTATGGTAATTAATCTATGATTTTTTTCATGAATTGTTCAACATTTAAAACTAAAAACTCATATGCATAATTTTAAATCTAAATTTTCTAAATATTTTTTTCTATCTTTTCACTATTTATCTTTATACAAAATTGAGTCAAACACTAAACTTTGAAACATGAAATTCAAAGTGTATATTTTATTTCACCTTTTAGTCATATTTATCAAAACTTATTGTTTTTTACATTTTTTGTTGCTGTTGTTAAAAAACTATCTCTTCCATTTGGCTTTTATTTTTTACCTTTTACGCATTGAGCCCTGAAGTTTTGACATTAATAGTTATTATCTAGAATGATTGTTTATTTTCCTTTTCATTTTATGAATATAAACCAATATCTATAATCCATTTTTTTATGTTACGGTCATATCAAATTCTTATAAATTTGCGATTTACATCCATCGAAACGTGGAAAATTAAATCCTTGTTCATAGTTCAAACGTCATTTTTTCCAAGGCTTTCTTTTATTTATTTATCTATTTATTTATTGTTTCTTATTAAATTCTGGCTAAGGAAAGCCTTAACCTCAAGGCCTCGAGACTTTAGCTGTGTTGGTTTCCACCGTGAAAAGACTATTCAAAACTCCAGCTAAAATTCAACAAGCTTTTGGCAACGTCTTTGGATTCTTCCCTTCCGTTCTCATATGAAGCAATTGGTTGTTTACCCCGACGTTTGGATAAATATACAAAAACCTCATTCAGTGTTAACGTCCGTTTATATTCCGGTTAGTTTATCGGTTAAATCACTCTAACAACACTCCAAAGTTTTCAACTCTAACATTTATACCCTAAAAATTTTAAGCATTTACATTTACCCCACCACCCACAACAATCTACAAGCTTCATCTCTATCCCCTCACCTTCAATACCTAACAATCATTGAATTCTAGTCCACAAGCATCGTTTCAGAATCTGCAACCAAGCTATTTGAGGGAACATCATGACTCTGAGTTTGGACATTTGGCCAACAAATTCACGAAAAGCAGCATCTATTAGCTTATTGTTGCCCAAATTCAGAACAAAAAGATCGAACTTGGGCCAAATCATGAGAAAAAAAAGCCATGCAACTGATTATTCTTGAATCGAAGATTTATTGAATCGGTTGATTGAAATTATTCCATCTCAAATCTAACTTCTCTAAGTTGCAGAGTGCCCCAAGTGAAGTGGGTACATGGACTTGAAGCACATTGAAGAAAGTCAAGAGATTGATGAGTCAGCAGCGGTCCTGGGTTGAAGATGGGCTCGAACAGATGAAGAATATCGGTGGTGTGGCTCACTTTGTTCGCGAGTTTGGCAGCACGAAAGAGAGGGGAAGGACTGGGCAGTGTGGCCGCGATGCTCGGTTGCGAAGGATGAGTTGAAACTCATGAAGTGCGTTCTGGGAGGTACGAAGCGGAAGGGTTGGGTAGAGCGGCGCTGCTCGATGACGAAGAACCCAAATTCTTGCTTGTTCCCCGGTTGATTAAGACAAGCTCCCCTTTGCCTAAATCCAGATTTGGCTCGTCGGTCACCGCCCTCATCTTCTCCCCTTCACCGTCATCTCACTTCCTCCAAAAAACAAAAAATCGATCTCTTGTGAAATCGAAATCAAGGTCCCCCATCTCCGCCGCTCGGAGAGAATCCTAACAGCAACTGTAGTGGCGTGTTTGCAGTAGGACGGTGCAAGCGACGGTGGCTGGAGGGGCGGCGAGTGGCCGATTGATGCTCTATGGGCCAACGGAATTGGCTTGAAGCCAATGTGGAGGGTCACAAGTTGGGGTTAAAAGGGGGAGGGTTAAAATGCTTAGGTTTATAGATATTAGGGTAAATTGTTATGTTTAGAAAACTGAAGTCCAAATTTTGTTATTAACCTTCAAATCTAACAGATTGTTTTAACGGTGGTTAGATTTAGGGGGGAAACTGCGTATTTATCCAAACAACAGGGGGGTAAACAACGAATTCCAGAAATGCGATTGGGAAACTGAAGAATATAGCAAACCTCAGGGGGGGTTTGAAAATCTCCCGCTATTTATATAGGTAGTAGAGAACAATGCTTTATTCTTTTATCCAAACCCAACTCCCAATCAAGGCGCTGATTATGATTATGATATTAAGTTTATTATGAGTAATGATTTTATGCAAGTATGGTGTAAGTTTCATTCTCTATACGTGTTTTATCACCGGATAATTGGGATGGGAGTAAGTAATACAGTATATGACTGAAATATGGAACGAAAAAAGAAGTTGCATCCCATCAATCAAAGCTCTGAATTAGCTTTCCACAACCAATGGGATGATCAATGCAGAACAACTGGGAAGGGTTTAGGCATTCTAATCTAACTACTTCACAAAACCTTCAGGCCTTTAACGGTGGCCCTGACTCCTGAGCAGCTATAACACTTTGATTCTTTTCGTGTTATCTACAAAACCTACCTAACATTAATATCTGTCTGTCCTTCCTGCCATCATATCTTCTTTAGTATCCATGCTTTTGCAAGGACGAGAGAAAAGCAACAAGCTATTTTCTCCACTTGACAGATAGAGATGATAATCTAACAAGTAATGTTACCATTACCAGACCAATCATAATTTTGGTACACAATGTTGATGGGGCCTCCATCATCCAAAAGATGTGCCAAAAGCCCTGTTTTTGCTGCGTCCAAGTATGTGAATACCCATTTCAGTATGTCTTTCTCCTCTCCAAAATCCACACTGAACCTGTGGAGGACCACACAAACAAATGTTAGCTCTCAGTTTTGCCTATACTTGCCCTCATTTTTCATGAATTTGTTTCTTCCGTCTCAAGTAACAATAAATGGGATGATTCAACGCTTACCATTTTATGATTCGTGTGAGGTGAACTGTCCTCTTGTCCAAATCGATGCTTATCCCACCCCTTTGGAAGAACTCTCTTGCTGCACTTCTTAGTTCAGATTCAACCCCTTGAGGACTGAAAAACCTCACTGCTGGGCTCGATCTTGTTCCATTACAAAGTCCAAAATGAATCAAAGGATTTGCTCTAGGAATCTGGAGCTGCAATTCAGAATTGCTAGTCAATCAATAACTGCCACGGTTTATATGAATAGCTTGACATTTGAATTTGGCATAAGGAGGATTGAGAACGATAGCGTGCTGTTTAGTTACCTCTAAACGCCGGTCTCCATTGCCAAATGGTTTAATCCAAGAATAAGGGGATCTCATATTTCTTCTTAGGATGCCATTCTCAATGACACTAAGGGAATAACCATATCCTCCAACCACGTAATGAAAATCATTGAAAAAGGCTCTTTTGTCCAACAGCCCTTCTGGATGGCCTATACTTATTACAGCATGGATGACCATAGCATTATACAAATTTAGGAAGAAGGCCAGCCTTTCATTTGCTTTAAGCGTCTTTAGATTTACCCTCTGCAGATCTCGAGCTAAAATTAAGTATCTGCAGAAAAAGGTTGGGCGAAGTGAGGCCTCTCCGAGTGAATAGAATAAAGTGTTGTGATTTTAGAAGCAGAACATAGGAATCCTTCTGTTATTCAGCAGGGTTGAATTAGCTGTGGCAGTGTGCTATTCAATTGCAAGAAGCTAGTAGTTATTTAGAAGCGGAATACCTGCGGAATTCCTCACTTTTGCTGATGGCATAATAATCAACATGTTGCCTATTTTCAGAGGCATAAGACTCCAAGATGGAAAACATTAGCTTTGCCAGTCTATCATTAACAAAAGCTGCGGGCTTGGGCTCACTATCGTTCACACATTTCCAGTAGTTGTAGCAGCCAACCATGAACGGCTCATGTTCAAGGAAACGATAACAATGTTTTCCATCTTCGAATTCATTTTCCCTGCACAAGTATTGTTTTTAGACAAGTGGGACCTTTTGTTGCTTGAGGGATGAAAAATTAAAGTAAGCGAAAAGTTCATACCCAAAAACATGATGGATAAAGTGTTTCTGGGCCAACCGCTTTCCCAGCTCTGTGGCCTACAGAAAAATGAAAAATGTGCCAACTTTTAGTTGTACTGAAAGAAGCATCATGCATTCATATCATGCCCTTGTTTGTAACACAAGCAATATAAATAATGCTGGTAAAAAAAAAGTAGAAATAAGATATGGGATTCAATTATTAAAACTAAAAATGTACCAATAGCTAGAATGATCACACGAAAAGATTGTATGCCTACAAGGCGACAACAGAGATCATGAATGCAGTATATATACTTGATCGTTGTACGTATAATTAACTAATGCCGTCTTTTTGTAACTAAAATATTGGACAGGCCGATTATGAAATGGAGCTTTTTAAAGCATCGATGGCGAAACTTGTCCTTGTAAAGTGCTTACAGGGGATGTGGGGGTGATGATGACGACGGACAAATCCGTAGAAGCTCGTACGTGGCAGAACACGAGCGAGCGACAAATTAACAAGTCGTGCTGTGTATTGCTTTAAATGAAGAAATTTTATAAGAGGAACAGGATATATAGCAGTTTAGTTTAGTTTTATTTATTTATTTATTTTTAGTTGTGCGACCAATCGAGGTGCCATCATGCATGCATGCATGCCCACCTCATGAGCGCCATGATTGGCGTGCCGCTCCAACCATCTGTTAAATTTTGGGTAAACTATCTTTAAAAAAAAATCTTTTAAAATTGAAGAAAAAAATTTAAATTTAAAAATGTCGAGAAAGTTGTTTTCTCTTATCTATTCATGGAATGGAAGCAACCCCACTACTAACCAAGCAAAATCAACGGACGGTATTAACTTGACCAAAAAATCAAACGACCACGGTTACTTGAGCGGAAATAGAAAGAGCCAAAAACGACGACGGTTACTCGACAAACCTTCTTTCTGCAGCAGTCAAGGTGGTTAATGATGGCCTCCACCATGTCAGACCCGGTGAAGCAGTTCTTGGCCACTTTCATCTTAATCAGCCGGTCCTGAATCGGCATAACCTGGCACAGCACCTTCACCGCCGCCGCCAGCTCGTCCATCTTCTCCTCCTCGTAATCGAATCCGTACTGCGGTACCGCCGGCGCATCGTCGGGACACTTGCTCCCCAACATCTCCTTCAATTTCTTGTCCAAATCGCCACTGTTCCTGAGTGAATTCAGCGCCACCAATCCTCCGAAATACTTTTCGTTAAAGAATATCTGCGGCACATCCGCCTTCCCCGTCAGTTCCACTAACTCTTTCTCCCTCTCAGGGAAAACGTCGACGTTTATTTCCACGTATCTCAAGCCTCGTTGCCGAAGAAATGATCGAACAGCGGTGGAGTCTCTGCAATTGGATCTGGAGAAGAAGGTGACTCGCCCTTTCATCTCATCCAGCTCGCTCTTCAGCTTCACGATCACTTTTATGCCGGGGATTTTGAATTCCGAGACCTCGAAGTTCGCCGTGTCCTTCTTCACCATAAATTCGTCTTCTCCGTCGTCCTTCAGAGACGCCAGGCGCCTCGTGATCGCGGCGGAGAAGCTGTTGCTCCGTTCTCTGATGTATTTCCCGATCGACGGCATGCTCTCTGCAATAATCGAGACGGATTGTGAGCGCTCCACCTGCGGAGGCGGAACTGGCTGCGGCAGATTCATCTGCAGTTTGATCGGAGGAACATGACCGTTGGATTTAGAATTCGGATTCTCTTTTTGATCACAAGCCGCCTTCGCTTGCGATTCAGAAACACTGCGCGACGGCGAACTTATAATCGTGTTTGAATCCTTAACCGTGTCCTCTTTACTACCGATCTCAACATCGGAGAATCCTCCTCCGTCTCCGACATCTGCATCACGGTGAATTTGTATCTGGGGGCCATCTCCGGTGGAAGAATCCATGCTATAAGTCAGAGAGAGAAAAACAAGGGAGAAAAAAACAAAGAAGATCACGAAGAAGGAAAATGTGATAAAAGGGAAAAAGAAAAAAGGTTTGAGTAGAAAAAGAAATGAGTTAGGAGACGAGGAGAGCGATGAGTTCGGAGTGATTTCTGATGGAGTGGAGAATGGTTTCCAAGTATTTAATAGAAGTAGAACAACAAAACAAAAGGGAACAAGTCAAAGCGTAGCGCTTAGCTCAACTGGGGAAATTCACTTTCAGCCAGCAATCAGCGAAGGTATAAATACACACAATATCCTTAATGTTTTTATATCTTTGCAATAGACACCCAACCGTTAGTTCTCCGCCTACTTTTCAAATCTCAGGAGTGATTAAAATTTAAAATTTAAATCACCACCGATGTTAGAGCTATTTGAGATTAAAGTAGTAGTAATTAGTTTGAAGATTCACTAGATCACGTGTAAATTCCCTTTTCAAAAAAGCTCTAATCTTCCATACACGCATTTGAGCATGCATAGTACATTAATCAACGAAAACCCTTTACTGAGTTGCACTAGAGGACCATGAGCTCCTCAAATGCAACTCTTTTAAATATTTAGGTTCTATTATCTAAAAGGATGGAAATATTGAAGAAGATGTCAACCATCGGATAAATGTAGGTGGACAAAATGGAGAGATGCTACTGGAGTGTCACTTGATAAAAACATCTCACTGAAGTTGAAATGAAAGTTTTATATGACAGCTATTAAACCAGCCATGTTATATGGTACAGAGTGTTGGGCAGCAAAAACATAAGATATAACCAAGACGAATGTTGTGGAGAAGCGAATGCTTCGATAGATGAGTGGACATACCTTGGGGGATAGAATACGAAATGAGAATATTTGAGGCTTAGTGGGAGTCACACCAATTGAAGATAAAATTAGAGAATGTCGACTTAGATGGTTTGGGCATGTACAAAGAAGACCATTAGATGCTCTAGTGTGTAAAACAGATAGGTTAGATTTATGAGAGTTTAAGCGAGGTAATGACAGACCTAAACTTACATGAGTAAGTCTAGTTGAGAGATATCTTAGGCTACTGGAACTTCCGGAGGACCTCACAACAAATAGAGTAGAATGGAGACACAAGATTCATGTAGCCGACCCCAACGAGTTGAGATTAAGACTCGGTTGATTGATTGAACGAAAACCCTTTATACCCTTAAATAAAAAAAACTTTTTTCTTACTTTTTATTGTATTTAATTATATTCAAAAACATCAATAAAATTAATTTTACCGACGTAATATTTACAATTACCTTTTCAAAATTTATACTTCAAATTATAATATAAATACAAAATATTCAATTTTATATAGTAAAATATTCATACAAATAATTTATAGATAAAATACCTTAAAAATAACAAAACAAATAATTGGATAATTTTCAGGATTATGAGGGAGCATTCAGTTAGCTCAAAGTGAATAGAATTAAGTACCTATATTGCCCACACGTATTATCGTTTCATCAGAATTGCTTTTCTCGTCTACAAATTAGTTTCTTCATGAAGTTTTTGAAACTCATTTGTTTACATTAAACTTGATGACGCAACAATGAGACATAAATTAAAAGGCTAACCTTTTGTTATTATGGTAAGCACCATGAAAATTGAAGCATGTGCTTATTTGTGAGATTAATATTCGCATAAAGTAGGCATTGATTTTCAATTAGTATTTGTTTGGAGTTGATAGAAATATGACTAAGTATGTTTAAATAATTTGAAGATGGATGGAAACTGACCGGCTCCACAGAACAATGTGGTCCCAAGGGTGGGTTTCGTTTCGTGTGTTATGATCTTGAAGAGTGCTTTTTAAGACGTGAGGATTTTCCAGCCGTTAGATGCGGCAACTCTGACTCGGCAAAGGTCAACCTCTCCGTGAGACTAGAATCCTGTGCTGTCTCTGAACAGGTCCGATCTTGCTGCTTCCATTCCAAGTGGCGCAGCTTCATCTTTCTTCTCACCTCAGCTGTTTAATTAGAGTATTTCGCTTGAGATATACTCCACCCCACACTAGGGCCGAGAAACGAATCAAGTTCGTTCGAGCTTAAACGAGCCTGTCGAGTCGAGCTTTTTCAAGTCTCGAGCTCGAGCCGTTTTTTCTCAGAGGTTCGGCTCGATCAGGCTCGCGAGCCTAACAAACGAGCCGAGCTCGAGCCTATTAGATTCGAGCCGAGCCGAGCCGAGCTTATTAGATTCGAGCTCGAGCTCATGAATTTAATAATATTTTATTGAATTAATTTAATATATCTCAATTTTTTCGAGCTTCACGATAGGGCTGTAAATGAGCCGAGCCATTATCGAACTTACTCGAGTTCGAACTCGGCTCGTGTGTTATTGAGCAATGTATTATCGAGCTTCGAGTTCGAGTTCGAGCCGAGTTCAGGGCTCGATAATTTTATCGAGCCGAGCTGAGTTCGGTTCGATTACTTATCGAGCTATCGAGCAATACACACTAAAAAGAATATATGATAATTTATATGTAAATAATTAAAGTAGTAGGACCAATTTACTACAATTATAAAGTATGTAATTTGAAATTAGTACGACCTAGTTGACTAAAATTATAAAGCACCAAGACTAAAATTACAAAATATCATATTTCGAGTAGCTATCGAGCCGAATTCGAGCGTAGTTTGAATAATTATTGACACACAACAAGCAAACAATCGTGTCAATCGAATTATTCGAGCCCGTAACATGAAGGCTCGCCAAGCTATTGAGCCGAATATCTCGAAACTTTTTCGAGCCGAGATTCGTTTCAGCTCGGCTCGTTTACAGCCCTACTTCATGAGTCACTTTGAGCCTAATCGAGCCGAATTTTATAATCGAACCTAAACGAGCTACCCCCGAATCGAGCCTCACGAGCTTTCGAGCCGAGCTCGAACCTGTCACGAGTCGAGCACGAGCTCGATGAAGTTCAACCATGTTGAAAATGTGTTGCTCGATGAACTCTTTGGTGTGTTGCCAAGTTTCTCAAGAAGGTTGCTTGTCATTATCGTAAACGTGAAGATTATTCAGCCATGTTGAAATATGTGTGAGCATTTAACTCGAAAGTATTCATCAAGACATTTTTAAAAGAAGTTGGTTGCCTATATGATCTTTTATCTCTGGAGATAGAATGAGGTGATCACTGTGAAGCTGCAGATGTTGCAAGGATAAAAGGAGATACCATATTAGCGGTTATTTTAATGGAGAAGGCTGGATGCTTCGATAAGGCGTCCATGTTCATTCTTCATAATGTGTTCTCCAAATCTCTTTGGGGATCGGGAGGTAAAGGATGACCCTTATTCATTGGAAAGGATGACCTAATAGCCAAGGCTATCTCCCTCTCAAAGAAATCAAGTATTTTCATGAGCTTATATGTATAGAAGCTGTCACTTTGTCAGATGAATTGAAATCATTGGAGGAGATCAAGTGTCATTTTAGAAAAGCTCAGCAATGCAACAATGTAAGTGGTGAAATATTGAGTGCAAGAAGGATCCTTGACGCTCACCTTTCGTTAGATTCAAGTCAGTGTACTTTTCTTAATGAAGATAGTGCTACTTCGCCATCTCTAAAAACTCTTTTAGATTGCTGGGATTGTTGGAAAGATCAGATTGTGAAAGTACTTGAGAGTCTTGAAAGACTTGAAACTGTTCAAGATAGTTACACAGAATTTTGTTTGAACTACTTTGGTGGATGGATGTGTGATACTGGAGAGCGCGCTATTATTGTCTTGCAGAATCCTAAAGACAGTTGGGAACGTCAATGGAATGTAGTAGCAAACCGAGGGTTAAAAAGTTGGAAAGTTGTGGTGTGCAACAGTTTGTCGCAGCTGCTCGAGCTTATTGGCTGTCTGAAATACATTTTGTTGGTCTAAATGTTTGAATTACCTGGACGGTCTTTACAAGTTTTCGGTCAGAAACGACCTGCCAATGTATGTCCAAAGCTTCCATCTTACTCAAATTTTAAGGTCTGCGAAGTTTCTCTCTAGATCACATCACAGTCGCAACGGCACGGCCATAATTTTTACCATAAGCTTTTGCAAAGATTCCTAGACTTCACGGCATTGAAGCTTCTTAGAAATTTGAATCAGCTTGATTTTAGGCACCAAATGGTGGATATGGCTAGGCTGAGAGAGAATTCTCTCAGTGAGTTAGTTGAAGAAATAATCTTTAGAAACACCGAGTTCAATGCTGACTCGAACTTAATTAGCCAGTATTTCAAACATAATGGTGGTGGTTCTTGGCTGTAAAAAATTGTCTTTTAAAGTCCGCAGACGGATTGGAGAAACTATTGGTGATGATCAGCTCTTGGGGCCAGTCATGGAAAGTATCATCTGTAAAGGAAAATTAAACTCCAAACACCGCTCCCTTGTCAGTAGTCTCCATGTAGCTTTAACTGTTATTTATGATGGTAAATGCAAATGGAATCATGATTCTCCATCGCCGGGCATCTTCGTAAACATTAGTTGAGCAGTTGCTTGTAAATAGGGAATATACATTGAAATGGTCTGGAAATTCAGGACTTGATTCTGTGAGCTATCCTCTTTTGGTCACGAGGTTGGTTGTTATAGTATGTATCATTTGTGTGAATACATGGAAATCCATCGATTTGTTCGCAAAGTTGCTTTCTAGAAGAGACATAACCGCTTTTTTACCTTGGGAGTTTTTCATCATACTTGCAAGAAGGTGATTGATTATTCTGGATGTGAAGACCATTTACCACAAACATAGACTCCTTCAATTGGTGTTTCCAGAGAAAAGTGCCCATCATAAACAGAGGAAAGCTTGTCAAGAAGTCTACCATTTGCGAAAATTTGGTCATCAATTGGGAACCAGAACAAGAGATGGAGGAAGGTACAAGTCCTATCATCAGTTCTGGGAAACGCTAGAGTCTATTGTCAATACTGAAACTCAATTCTTAAGAATTGATTTGGCTTCATCAGCCCAGGTAATTCCTCTTGCTTCCCACGTTTTCCTGTTGGGAAAAAGACCGTTTTTGTCACCGAGGTTTGCTCGTTGGGCCATTTTTATCACACTTTCAAAATCCAGACTTTTTTTTGCCACCGATGTTATAGGTTTTAGACCCTGTTTTCCACTCCCCTGTAAAATGCCACGTTGGTCATACGTGGCGCTGACTTGGCGTTTCATTAACTGAGTTGACATCACTAGGCTTGACACTGTGGCGATTCAGATGTGGACGTGGGCTTTTGACAAAAATGACATCGTTTTGTCTTGAATAAGAAGACAGAGATGGGGGCTCAGAGGTGAAAGTTTGGGTTCTGTCCCACACTTCTGCTAAGGACGATTTAGGATTTTTTGTTAGAGATCTCTTCACGAGGCTTCAAATTTGAGGGGTGAGTTCAAGAAGAAGGCTCTTGAATCTCTTCTCCGGCTTTTGAATGATGAAGAGAAATCCACTTGTTTGGTTGCGAAAGAAGGAAACGTTGGGTATCTGATTAGTCTCCTCGATATCGGAAATTAGTCTCTGATTCATGAGCAAGGCATGTTCGCCGTCTCTGTGCTAGCATCAGCCGACGACGAATCGAGGAAAATAGTGTTTGAAGAAGACGGATTGGGGTCTCTATTGAGAGTGTTGGAGACTGGGTCTTTGCCTCTGAAAGAAAGAGTTGTTATCGTCGTCGAATCCATCACCGTCGACGCTGAGAACGCCTGGGCTATTGTAACGTACAACGGAGTTGCGATTCTGATCGAAGCCTGTCGATTCGGGTCCACGTGGGCAACAAATTTCCGGTGATGGTGGTCTCTACGGTCCTCGCTGGAGAGAGCGGTGGTTGTAGAAAGGTTGGGGGAGTTTCTGCAAAATTACAAATTTTAACCCCCACACCCTAAAATCCCAAGTCAGATACTCGTCTAAAAAAGAATCGATAATTTAATTCCACGTGGACGTTAACGGAACACATGACATGAGACTAACGAAATATTCGCTCCGTCACTCAAACTAGTGGCAACAGGGGTCCAAGAAATATAATCCGTGATAAACTTGGACAACCAGAAAAGTCTGGATTTTGAAAGTGTAATAAAAAGACTCAATGAGCAAAAAATTTCCCTTTTTCTGTTAATGCAAAGGGAAAATGGTAAAAATGCCACTAAATTATTCGAAATCTCTCAATTTGTCACCAAACTTCATTTTGAAGCTAACATGTCATCTAACTTTTGAAACTGGGTTAAAAATACCACTACCGTTAAAATCCGTTAAAAATCTGTTAGCTCTATGTGTGAAAAAGGAGTACTTAAAGTTTTTATACATTTACAATTTGATCCTAAATTAATTATCTGCAAGCCTTTGTCGCCCCTCCACCTCTAGCCTCGTCACAAGCCTCTTGCCAAAATGACCACCGGCCATCCGCACCAGTTGACCACCACAGAAGCCCACCACCATCCAAGACCACCAGTGACCTCCCCCTAGCCTTCACGACCCCCAGTCGAAAGTACCAAATGCCACCGCTGGAAGTACCAAATGCCACGAATCGTTGGCGGGACTCGCAGAGCCTGAGGCGAACTCTATGACGCCATCCGGCCTGAAGTCCGCCTCCACCAACCACTGCAGCGCTGCCAAGGAGCTCCCCTACTGCCGACGCTCCTCCTCAGAACGACTCCGCCGCGAAGCGCCGCCGCCAACCACCAATTACAACAGAGTTGCAGCACTGGATCTAAACCCAGCTTGCTTCAATTCGGCCTCCCAGGGAGCTTTCCAGTCGCACCAAAGCCTCCGGCGTGCTCTCCGGCCACCAGCATGTCAATCCCCATCTCCTCCGCCGCTAGACGACGTGTCCCGCCTGCAAATCGGTTGCCATTAAAAGCTGATCCGTCTTTGTTTCGCGAACGAAGGGATCGATCGACCGTACCGGCGCCGACATCGCCTCTCTTGGCCTCCGGCGAGCCTCCCCGTGCAGTTCTAATCCGATCCACAACCCAAAATCGTCAGAATGGTGGTGCCTCGTCTCAAGCTTGCGAATCAAAGATTTAGGATCAAATTGTAAATGTATAAAAACTTTAAATACTCTTTTCTGTAATTAAACCATAGAGTTAACAAATTTTTTAACGAATTTTAAAGACAATGACATTTTTAATCTAATTTCAAAAATTAGATGGTATTTTAACTTTAAAATAAAATTTGATAATTTGCCCTTTTGCAAACATGATTTCGCCCTGCCATATCCAAACACGTTTTCGCCGTTTGCGTCCCGTTCCTCCCCGCCGCAGCACTCTTAGCAGTGTTTCAGGTTTTAGAGTGTTTTGGATGATGAGTGTTTCTTTTTTGAAGAAGAAATGAGAGTGTTTCTAGTCTCGCCGGTCACTCTCGTCGCCGCCGCCGCCTGTACGTCTCTCTCTCTCTCTCTCTCTCTCTCTCTCTCTCACTCCGATCTGATTCTGACAACTCTTGAGATTAAAAGAGTTTTAGTGCTTCTGCAACTTTTCGCTGCTTCTTTCTTTGGCATCAAGAAATGCCCCATTTTCGTTTTCGAATCTTGATTGCGTGCTTGAACTTGGTTTTGAGACAGATCTGTGAGTGAGCCAGAATGGAAGGTGGAAGTAGTTCCAGTAACGTTGATGCGGGTGATTTGCTTGAAAAAGTGTTTTCGTGGTCTCTTCATGACATCCAGGACCAGAATCTGTATGCAGAGAAGGTATCGGCTGTGATTTTTTTTTTAGACAAGGCCCGAGCCTGTGATTTTTCTTCTTACAAGTGGCATCCGTAAATTTCTTGTGCTGCCATATGCGATAATTCTGCTGTTCTTGGACCCGATTGATTGTCAGTTGGAGCTCTTCACCTGTTTGCTACGTTTGAGTTTTTATCTTGATTTTTTCTGTTACCCAGAGATCATGTTCTGTTAATTTATTTTGTAGGTGAAAATGACTCCCGACTCTTTTGACCCTCTTGAACACTACTGCGTATCACTTGTTTATCCATTGCTGGAAAAGACAAGGGCTCATCTCTGTTCAAGTATGAAAGATCTGTGCACAGCACCTTTCACTGACCTTGTCAGTGTTAAGCCGTCATGGAGAATTGTTTTATGATGCTTCTGTTGATAATTGGAGGAACACTGAAAGTGGTAGAGGCAACTACAAGACTTTGCCAGGAGATATTCTTCTTCTCACACATGTAAACCCTCAAATTGTTTACAATTTAGAGAGTCTTGGACATTCGGATCGGTAGAGCAAATATCAGAAGATAAATGCGGTGATGGTAATGGTAATTCTTCAAATCACTTCCAATTAAAGATGTTCAATTATAAAGTGGAGCAGAAATATTCGTTTGTTGTATTCTTGATGAATATAACAGCCGATAGGAACATTTGGGATGCAATGAGGGCCAGAAGGGGAAACATTCTGAAAGTAGCGCTCAGACTGGATTCTATGGTAAGGTTTAGATAAGTTTTTTAACTCATCACACGCTCAAAGATCTATCTCATCACTTATTGATCACTACTAAATTAACTTGTTTGACCATCAACCAGTCATTTCAAAACTTGTTAGATCTATCTCTATCTCTCTCTCTCTCTCTCTCTCTCTTACACACACATACATGCAACACAGTTGGATATTACTTGTTGGTTTTCCTTTTACAGGAGGAGTGGAGAATAAGATAAAGTAAATCTTTAGAAAACATTGTTGGTTTCTTTGAGAATAAAAAAAAAAGAGAGAAGATGAAATCAATACTGTTACAAGTAAAGCAGTATATGTGTGCTTGTGTGCTCTCTACTTTGTTTTCTTCCTAGTGTATAAGATCTGTGGAGTTGATTCCCCTACTTGCCTCACATTTGTAGGTTTCAAAGGAGGTTGGATTCGATAGATCTCTATTTCCAAGGTTAAGTATACCGGGTCACCCCAAAGATCTTTTCGATTCTATTGGAGACTTGCTAGATGAGAACAGTGATCTTTTCGGAAATGCAAAGTGGAAGGTAAGAAAAATGATTAGCTAGGTCAATTTTTTTTTTTTTGATGCGCTCTAGGTTATTTTAAATTCATAGAAATGGAGAAGCAAAAAATTATGCACTTATACTGCTGAGGGGCTTACTGTCGCTGCTTGCATGCTATCACTGTCTTTTTTTAGCAACAGCCATTTAATTTGTTACTACCAGTCAGCAAAAGGATTAGGAACATTGAATTATTATTCTAGGATGCAGAACAGAATTTCCACGCAATTTCTGTTTCTCCATGAAAGAGAAGCATTTGCAAGCAAAGATTCCTTCTTATTTTATACAAGAGAGAAAAGATTGGTACATTTTTACTAGTTGAGATAAATGTGACATCAGATGTCAAAGAACGGAGTTAAAATAAAAATGACCAGAAAATAAATTGTTTTTTCGTTTTTTAACTTGTTTTTTTCTTTCCAGGTCCTTTTCAGTCATAACTTTAGAAAGTTATTTGAGGAGGTACGATCGCTCGAGGTGAAGGTAAGGACTTTGGGCACTTCTAGTTAGACTTTCGACTGGCTGGTAGCCCAAGAAGAAGGGTACGAAGAATGTCCACATTAGATGTCAGAAGTCCTCCATGATTCTCAAGCAATACAATGTTATGAGTGGTTGGAATGTTACATGCTCCATGACATTTTAAAGGGCATAATTTACACTCAGGTCTTGAGAGTTTGGTACCTTGGTCCTTTAGAAGATAATGACAGTCTAGTTGAACATCTTGATGGGATCTTCCAGTTGTATACGGATGATTTCATCAGGCACTGTAACAAAATAGCTCAGGATAACAAAAGAGATGTTGACAAAAAAGGATAAGTTTGATTTTGTTCTTTTGCCTTTTTCTTGATATCAAATTACATTGTTTGTTTATGGCTCTTATTTTCTTATGTAGGGATTTTGAAATTCCAGTAACTTGGAAACCACCCACCACATAGTGAGATACAAGGAGAGAAGTGATACTTCAAGTTACCTGGAGTATTCAAATGTGAATGACAGTTTGCTGCTGATGAAGTTTTACCCATTGTCATCTAATAGTGTGAATCAGTTGCTTTCAGATTTGGATAAGTCAGAACTGCTATTTCAAGCTAATGATGAGCAAATGGACATAATATCATGCCAAACAAGCACATTCCTCTTGGGAAGATCCGGAACGGGAAAGACAAATGTTCTAACAACAAAATTGTTCGAGAAAGAACAACGACGTGAGTTATCGAAAAATGAGGATCCCTTGAAACAGCTTTTAGTGACAGTCAATCCTAGACTCTATTCTAGCTTGAGAAATTATGTCCTGCAGCTGAAAAGGTTTGTTTGGTTCTGTTTTATCACCAATAATAATATTTTATAATATATTAACATTTAAGATTATTAAAAGTTTACGTATTGTTGCCTCATTTTCAGGTATTTCAATGGAGGTTCACATTCAGATCTTAGATTTGAAGATGCTGCAGATGAGTTGGCCATACCAACTTCTTTCAAGGGAATTGCCTCGACAAGCTATCCACTCGTCATTACATTTGAGAAGTTGTTGATCATGCTGAATGCAACAGTAGGGTGTTCGTTTTTCGAGAGGTTTACTGATTATTATTCGAAGGTATGATGAAGCTTATGATCCTTCAGTAGAATTGATGAGGTTCATAAGGACACATGAGGTTAAGTATGAAAAATTCCATTCAGAATACAGACCTCATTTCAATAAAAATCTGACAAAGGAGCTCGACGCCTCCCTAGTGTTCGTACAGATAATTTCACACATAAAAGGTGGCTTGCAATCTGGAGAGTTTGAAGATGGTAAGATTGATAGGGATAGCTATGTCATGCTTTCAAAGGCCAGGACCTCGAGCTTAAGTGAGACAATAAGTGGAAGAGTATATACCATTTATGAAGGCTATGAACGGATGAAAGTGGAGAAGGGAATTTGATTTTGCAGACCTTGTTAATGATCTTCATTGTTGGCTAAGTGCGGGTTACGAGGGTGAGCTCATGGATTTTGTCTATATAGATGAGGTCCAAGATTTAACCATGAGGGAGATTGCACTTTTCAAAATACGATAAATAAAATTGATGGATTTGTTTTTGCATTGACATGATCATTTCAATTGTAAGGGGTGTAAAAACCGATTTGAAGATATCAAGTCTCTGTTCTACACAAAGGAGCAAGGAAAATAGGACGCCTGGAACCTAGTGCTAGAACAAAGTCAAATATAAAATCTACAGATAATTCTCAACCCAGAATACATCCCAAGAAAGGTTTGGCTTGCATTTGCTCATCTAACTTGAAATAGAGTTCCCACAGTGTATCGATATTTTAAAACGTAGTTAAGATGGTAAGATTGATAATGTAGCTTGAAGTATAATTCAAAGATATTTGGCTATGCCACAAAAAGATGCTTTCAAAGAGCTATGTTGTTTGAGCGCAAGATGTCATCATCCTCGAGCTTATCCGTGAGAAATAAAATTTGGAGCATGTAGCACAAGCTCTTGTCTTGAATAGCTTGAGTCCAAATGGAGGAGTTCGAGGTCTAATCCATTCTTAATTCACGCATGACCTTCACCTCGTGCGATCGTATTTCCTCAAATAACTTTCTTAATGAGTATTTGGGAAAGGATGATAGCTAAATGACTTTTTTACTTTAAATTCGTAAATAGGATGTCATGCTGCTTCTCAACTTTTTTCAGTCATCACCGTTGAAGACTCAATGGAGAGTAGTTTATGAATACATGTGCAATCAGAAGTTATTGGAAGAATGTGACAACAGATCATATCCAAGGTTTAACGAAACAAAGCACAATGTTTTGTGCTCTGAACTAAAACTGCTATATGTTGCTGTCACCAGAAGTAAGCAGAGGCTTTGGATTTCTGAAGACAATGTTGAGGTTTGCAAGCCTATATTTGAATATTGGAAGTCAAAATCCTTGGTGTCGGTGGAAAAGTTTGATAGTTCTTTCGCCCATGCAATGGGAGTTCAAAGCAGTTCAGAAGAGTGGAAGTCGAATGGCCACAAGGTTCATTTCTAAAACCAATATGAATGTATTCTTCGTCCTTCATCCTTATGTCTAATTATTTCTACTTGGATGTGTTGACAGCTTTTAGAGCACGGAAACTATGCAATGACTGTCAGGTCATTTCAAATTGCTGGTGATTTGGTAGGAGAAAAATTGGCAAAGGCTAATCAGCTATTGTAGTTTCTCCTACCAAATCACCAACAATTTGAAAGGACCCAGCAGCCATTGCATAGTTTCCGTGCTCTAAAAGCTGTCAACACATCCAAGTAGAAATAATTAGACATAAGGATGAAGGAAGAAGAATACATTCATATTGGTTTTAGAAATGAACCTTGTGGCCATTCGACTTCCACTCTTCTGAACTGCTTTGAACTCCCATTGCATGGGCGAAAGAACTATCAAACTTTTCCACCGACACCAAGGATTTTGACTTCCAATATTCAAATATAGGCTTGCAAACCTCAACATTGTCTTCAGAAATCCAAAGCCTCTGCTTACTTCTGGTGACAGCAACATATAGCAGTTTTAGTTCAGAGCACAAAACATTGTGCTTTGTTTCGTTAAACCTTGGATATAATCTGTTGTCACATTTTTCCAATAACTTCTGTTTGCACATGTATTCATAAACTACTCTCCATTGAGTCTTCAACGGTGATGACCCAAAAAAGTTGAGAAGCAGGACATCCTATTTACGAATTTAAAGTAAAAAAGTCATTTAGCTATCATCCTTTCCCAAATACTCATTAATTGAGAAACAAGAAAATACAGTAATGCACATGCATGAATTAAGAATGGATTACTGACCTCGAACTCCAACCTTTTGGACTCTGCTACTGTCAAGACAAGAGCTTGTGCCTGGATCTGTTCCAAAATTTCTTTCTTAGACGGATCATCTCTTACGATGATGACCTGCTGCGCTCCAAACAACACTCCACTGTCCACAACATCTTTTTTGTGGCTGCCAAATATACTTTGAATTGTAGTACTGTCGCCCACATTCTCAACTAAAATGGGAGCTTCCCCACATAATAAACTACTTTCTGGTTTTAAAATATCGATACACTGTGGGAAGAAGTGGTAGACAAGTTCGATGACGCTCTGTGCCAAACCCAAAATACTATTGTGGGTTCTATAATTCTGAGTTAGGTTGTAGATTTTTTATATTTGCCCCTTATCTTCCATCCTTTTTTCACTCTCACTGTCCTCCCCATGAATATCCTTCAAACAGGCTGGTAAGTCACTTAGACTTGAACTACTACTCTGCTTGTCACCATCTTCTTCATCACCTTCTGTTTCACAACTTCTTTGGCCTTGTCTTCATCGCCAAGTATCTCGGTTAAGGGAAGAATGTTATCATCAGATAACTTAGATTTGTTTTCAACTAGTTTTGCTACTCGAGCATATAGACAATTATCATTGACAATCTTCACCAATTCAGGGAAATGCCAAGAATACCATTCTCTGCAGCACTAAGGAAGTCAATTCATGATTCTGGCAAGCATGAATAACCGGAAATTCAAGTTTCCTGGGGTAAATAACAAACCTGACTCTCATTGAGAAAGAGTTAATATCCTTGTCAAGAGTATCAAGAAGGGAAATGGCTTGAATAACCATGTTGTCAACACGATTAACATTAAATTTGACTTTTGCTCTGCTGTAACTGTGGCCCAGACCGAGCTGAGCTTTATCCAGAATCCCGGGCTATCAAAATACATGCAGTGAAAATGAGAGCAACCAATCGTTACCAGCAGGTGGGGGTTAAAACAAAAGAGAAGTAGCATACAAACCTTCAGGTCCTTAATAAACTTATCAAAATGCATGCGCACTCCACGAAGAAGCTCAAGCACAAATTCATTACACTGGCAAGGAATCTTAGACGTTTCAGAGATTTGGGAACCTATTTTCGGCTCAGCAATGCCCAGGGTGAACCTGGCTTTCTTGCTTTCTTTACCTTTGGGAAGATTCAACTCCAAAAAGCTCCTCAATTCATCGGTCATGATCCCTACAAATCATCAATCATAACACAGTGAACCACAAATCCAATAATCCTGATCATCAGTAGAAGCCATTGTTAGAATTTTTTATATGGTCTTATATGTGAAATAACTATACATTATATTTACTATCATAAGGTTTGGCCCAATTAAAAGTGATCTAATAAAGTTAAATTTTGGGCATGTACATCTTATTATAAAGGTGTGGTATATTTTAATGTATAGAGGCCAAAGTGTAACTTTTATTTTAATGATGGGCTGAAATAAAAGATACACAACTATATAAATAGGCTATGGTCCCCAAATCATACGTGCTAGGGTTTTCTCATTCAGTCTCCTTCCTCCTCCGAACCCCGTCATTAGAGAGCGCAAAAGAGAACTCACACGTATTGGTTTGGAAGATCATTGAGCCGTAATTCTCCTACTTGATTCTTCCACTATGGATCCAGTATGTTTCCAGTTCTGCTTTAGAATTTAATTTTGATGATTTGACATGAATGATCTTGGGTTTTATGGATTAATTGTTTGACTAATTAATTCTAACAAGTGGTATCAGAGCAAATTCATGTTAGATCATTTGAGAACTAAATCGTTGGAGAAATCCATGTCTATTTTGTTCGTTCGTATCGGCGATCCAAGTTAGGCTTGCGGTTAAATTTTTATTGATCTGAGGCAAATCGTTTTTTAAGGATTAGGTTTAATACTATTTTTGGTTTCGATCATGTATATCCTTTGGTTTCGATCATGACTTTTCTTTTCACTACCAAAACCATGTTTTAAGTTGACGTGAACCTGGAAACAACCAGAGATGCCTTGAGGAGCAAGTAACTGTTAGAGCAGCCAGTTGGGAGCTTTGCCACCATTTTCCACATCTGGTGACTATTTTGGAGCTTCAACTTTCAAGTGTCACAAATTAAAACTTGTAGACTTAATTAATTCCTTTTTATGTTTTAAGCTTAAGGATATTAATTTTGGTGTTGTAATTAAATCCTTGGGCTATGGTTTGTAATTGATAGTTTAGGGAATTGGGTTCACAAACCGGCCCATTAGTTTTAGGCCATTAGGGAGATGTTTGGGCTTGGCCCATATGTCTGTTTTTAGGTTTAGGATTAAAACTTGCAGCAGCTTCGCGAGCTGGGGTAGAACACATTTTGGATGAAAATTACAGAGAGAGTTTGTGCCTTCTTCCTCATTCTCAACTCCTTCTTCGCTTCCAGCCCATAGGTTCGTGCATCCGAGTCTAGGAACAATACCTCGTGTTGCTTCCTCGCCGTAGGAAGAGGTGCTAGGTCCGCCCTCGCCACCAAAAACATGTTTTAAGTCCATGTAGCTTAGTGAACTAAAATATTAAAATTTACCTCATGGTCATGAGTTATGACTAGAGATTAGAGAATACTAATTACAAAAATGATCTACCTACGATTAATCGGGTGATAGTTTTAAAGGAGGATGTCTGGTTGAAAACTTGTGATATTAGGATTGATTGTTAGTTGATTAATTGATGATTGGTTGAAATCATTAAAATAATAACAATAATAATAATAACTGATTAGTTGAGTAATGAAGATTGTGAATATATGCAGAAAAGTATCCACTTTTTAGAGAAAGAGATTGGTATTTCTTCACGGAGAGACACAAGAAGTATCCAAATGGATCAAGATCGGATTGATCAGTTGAAGAGCGTGGATTCTGGAAGCCCACTGGGACACCTAAACCCATCTGCATTACAACAACTAATATCAACAATCAACCCCAAACTACTTGTATCGGTCTAAAAAGGTCACTCAATTTCCACAATGATCACAATGTCGACTCCAAAACTGATTGGACAATGCATAGAAATAGACACATTCGTTTTCCGTAAGCATAGAAATTATTTAAATTTCCATGTTAAAATGATAATGAAAAGAAATCATAGATTAAATGAATATGTTGTTGGGACGGATGGAGTAGTATAAATTGTTATTGATGTTATTATTGTTTGTGTTTTATTTTATTTAGTTCCTGGATGGGTTGGCATTGTGCATGATATATAAGGCAGCAGATAGGAATAAGAAGAGGAAGTATAAAGATGAAGATGAGGAAGAGGTTGGCCTAACAGATGGGGAAAAAATTGATGTCATTTTTGTGTTTTGAATGGTCTTTTGAAAATAGGCAGTGGTAGGGATCAGAGCAGGTAGTTGTCAGTTGTGTAAGTAATGTTGTCGTTGAATGGAGTAGTGTTAATGTTTGGCTCACGATAGGGTGCGCCTGTTTTAACGTGGAACTTCATGAGTCCAGGTTGTTTTATTTACGCTTTTGTCATTAGTTAGCACCAGCTCTGTTATGATCCAAAAGCGACCATACAGACAGCTGACGGTTCTGGCTCGTAAACCCAAGATCTTTTGCAGTTTTATAAACAAATTTATGAAAATAAATAGTTTTTACTTAGTAAAAATGGAAAATTTAAAGTTACAAACCAAAATACCAAGAAAATAATTGTGTACAGGGTTTAAAGGAAAGAAACGAGGTTTCAAGGGATTTCCCTAAACTTCTACGTCCATCTCCCAATTGCTTGTACTCCAAGATTCACATTCCTTGAGCCGTAGTAGACATTTTGGAACATGTACCTGCAAGCTATAAGATTTATTTGTGCCTCGAGCCCCAAAGGGGTTGCCTACGTACCCTTTCAGTATCAGTGATACTACTTAGAGAGGGATTAGAGGAATTATGCAATTCTCAACCTGTTTAGTCAGTATCTGATCTGAAGAAAGAATGGAAGAAAAGAGAATAAAAGGAAAGAAGTATACCTTCTGTCGAGCCTGAGTAGAGGTTCTATCATTGATGTAGTTCTATGTAACCTGCATTCTATGATTCACACTTAAATAGCAGCATTAAAAGCAACAGAGGATTAAAAGTTTAATTCTAGCTTTACATAAGTTTCCATGTAAATTTTACCTATGTTCATTTTAATTATCGAGTAGGCAAGTAGATGCAAAAATTGGCAGCAGGTAAGGAAACATAGGTGACCAAGAGTAACAACACAAATAAAAGAAGAAACATGCTTAAAAGAAAAGAAGAAATTCTACAATGAAAAAGGCAGCAGCAAGAACATGATTTAATTTATGGACTCAAGGTAAATCTTTCTTAAGGAAGGACTTATGCGAGACTAAGCAACCAATGACTAGAAGAAAGGGCAGCAGCACGTTTTGACTCAGGGAAAGCTAAACAAATCATGTAGAAAAATAAGCAAAGCTAACTTAATCAAAGAAAAATATACTTAACGATACAACTGCTGTAAAGCCAAAACAATTTGGCAGTTTAATCAATGTTTCTTCAAACAAAAAGAAGCCTAACCGAAGGTTCACAAGACTAGAGTTACTTCCATCGATTTAAAGAGCTACTTGGAAGTCTTAGTTAACAAGTAAAATTCACCCGAGTATTTAATCAAGACAAGCAGTCCACAACCCAAGGTAGTAAAGATTAATCAAGGCTATAGTTTAGTCCATCAGTTTGGGTAACTAAGCTAGGATTTCAGTTTGATAAATCAAATCTTATAACTCTCTAACATAACACTTTGCTAGCCAAACAAACAAGCCAAGCAGTAGACATGAACCAATATGATTAACCAAAGGAAAATAGTAGCTGACGAGACCACTAAACAAAATAGGAAAAACAATCAAGGAAGTATGTATCTGACACACCCGATCCTTCTAAACCAAACTAACTATCCAAGTTCAAGGAAACCATACGGGAAAACAATAATTTTTAACATGTATAGCCGGTGTAAAAAGGGAGTAGCTTAATTAACTAAATTAGCAACCAGTCAGATGTAAGCTCACCAATTTCTGAACAGGAATTGATAAAATCAACATGCAAGCTATTAATTAAATTCAGAGAGAGAAGTTTGCCAAGGAAATCAAGCATCAATTCAATAAACCGAGAGACGAAAGGTGAACAAGAAATCCATATTGCCGATGAAAGAAAAACGTGACCTTGTTTGATAAATCACCGCCGTCGATCCTCGAATCAATAGCTCCGTCGAACCTCCGTTGAGCTCAGTCCACCATTTCCAGTTTCTACTCAGTCTTGCAGCAACCAGTAACTCCATCGACCCTTTTTGTGAATCGATTCTGGGCAGAACCATTGAATCCCCAAAACTCCCAAACCATCGCACTCTGTTCCTCCAATTCGTGTGCTTCGACTATTACGGCAACCCTCCACCATCCGCTTCCTCCTCCACGCCGTCACTTCTCGCTGAAATCAAGCTCTGGTTCGATTCACCTACCATTCGCTTTGCCCGTATCTGGTCGAGCAAAACACCAACCCCAACCTCGATTTCTCTCTCGCTCTCCCGGTCCCCTCTTGAACTGAATCCGTCCCCAACCTCGCTTCTCAGCCTCGCCAAATTGGAGCTCTCATCTCGCTTTTTCCTCTCCAATTGATCCCCATAAAAAAATGCTCGCCAAATTGGAGCTGATTAGTGTATTAAACTTTAGGTAAACCTACAGTTACGTCCTTAGGGTAACTTAACTTTACAAACTTACCCCACTTCAGTTAATGAGTTTCATTCTAGTCCCTTTTCTAATTAATTCCATTTGATCTCTTTTAAATTTTACTCAATACTTCCTATTTCATTCATTTTAGTTCAAATTCTATAAATTTTAATCCTCAACTTTTCCATTCCTTCCAAATCCATTCCTTATTCTTTAATTCATTCTTGTCATGACACGTCCGGTGAGTACGGGTCATAACAAGCTCATTCTTCCTTTGTAGAGACATTCGTCGTCATTGTCGCGTGCCCAAGTATCTTCGCCCTCCCCTCCGACCACCATAGCTCCTCCCTTAAGGACCGGTTGGCCATTAGAAAACTGGTGGTAGCCTCCTCCTCCATCAACAGTCACCGGAGACCAACAATTGTAGGAGATCCATTCGGACGACCCGCTACTCTACCCGATGAAATCCTCCAACCAAGGGCGCAATCATCCGCGCCAGAGCAGCCAATCGATTTCCCAGCCTCCATTACTCCGTTCTCAGCCATTTTCTCACATGAACAATGCAATTCGTCCCCGACTCGAAGCTACAACCTGTTGCAGATGACAAAATTATGATGCGCCTACATACCTTTATGATGTGCCATCGAATCATTATGATGTGCCATTTTATAAAAATGATGTGTGAGTTGGACTGCATAATTAGTAGGAAAAAGTGCATCATGTTTATAAGGGAGAACATTGTAGTTGAAAGAGAGAGCATTACTCGTCATCAAGCACATCATTTTAAAAGGTTAAAGAAAATGAGTCCAACATTGTCATAAGAACGAGTGCATCATATTTGTAATGGAGAGCATCATAGTGCAATATGAGTGCATCATAGTGGTCATCAAATGCATTATTTTAGGAGGTTGAAGAAAATGAGTGTTTCATTAAGTTATCAGAATGAGTGTATCATGTTTGTAATGTAACGCATCACACTTGAAACCTAGAGCATCATTCTGGTCAACAAGCGCATCCTTTCGAAATGTTGAAGAAAACGAGCACATCATTAAGTCACCAGGACGAGTGCTTCATGTTGTTATAGGAGAACACCATTATCCATCGTGAATGCATTATTGTGGTAATCAAGCGCATCACTGTGGGGTGTAGAACAAAATGTATCAGTAAGTCATCGAAACGAGTGCCTCATATTGTTACGGGAGGACATCATAATGCAACAAGAATACATCATTGTGGTGTTGAAGCACATCATTTTGGGCGGTCGAACAAATACGCCGGAGCCGATGGTTCTTTTCACAGGAAGAACTGGGCAGATGGGTTTTGTTGCTGATTTTGCGAGAAAAGAAGAGGAATCGGTTGAATTTCGATTTAATTTTATTGCTCCGTGTAGAAAGAAGGACGAATGCATGAAGATTTGACGACTTCGGTTTCGTCTCCGAGAAACACGGCGACTAGGTGAGCTCCATGTTTCTTCCTTCTTAATTACTGTAAAGGGCTCTTAACGTGAGCCAACTCAACGTATAGCTACTCTTAATGTTTTGACTTGGTTGGTGCAATGCAAGTAGTCTTTAACCATAAATTGGGTAACTTTGCATTTATTTTATTTTTTTCCTGATGAAGTTTCCTAGCTTTGTATTATTGCATAATAAGGACTCGTAATATTGTGAAATTTAAAAATGGTCACTTTATAAATATATGTAGTCGGCTGTAAGTTTGATATGTTTTTTCGCCTTATAGTACTAGTTAGTGTATGATAGCAACCAAAAGTTGTATTAGTAAACTTTTAATTGTAATCTAGGTAAGTTATGCTAACTTTTTAATAATATTAATTATTCGGTAATTGAAAAGGATTGTATGCTAGATGTGGATTGAATTTAAGAATTTAAACTTCATGAGTCAGTATGGTTTATCCAAACAATTTAGGGATGGAAAGTGCCATATTGGGGAATTCATTTTAGGTAGCATGTTTTAATGGGTCAGGTTGCAAGCGACTTGCTTCTTCAGTTTCTTGTTTTACTTCTTCAGTTTCTTGTTTTGCTTCTCCAGCTTCATGTTTTGTCTCTGGTTAGAGAGAACTCAGAGCAGCAGTGAGGTGTGGGTATGGAAGGGGAAAATGCATTCATTGATTCGTTATTCGACAATAGAGGGCTTTTCGGTTGTTTTGATGAAGCGTGTGAAATGAATCCGACTGGTTACCCTTTGGAAGATGCTGCGGATGTTAGAGTGGAGTCAACCCATCGCATTTCATTTACAAATGCAGGGAATGGTGATACTTCGACACTAGGAAAAGAAGGTTTGTTGTTGAGTAGTGTAGGGGACAACTCTGTTTGTCCAAGTCGTACTCATGAGTGTGTAGAAAGTGGCAATGAATGGGTTCCAACCGAAGGCAATCTTGCTGAAAATGTCATTGAAGCTTTTATTATGTACTCTAAGTATGCACGACGATGTCGGTTCGAGGTACGTTTTAGAAGCTCCGAGCTTACTCTAAGCGCAAAGAAGGCGCTAGAGGAAGATGGTTTAGATCATCGACCTCGGTAGAGGACACAAAGGGGTATTGGAAGGAACTATTTACATGATGGACATGAGTTTTGCTCACTCGGTAGAGGACACAAAGAGGTCCAATCGACAGAATCTAGACAGGCCCGTTCGAACCCATGCCACAAATTGTAAGGTCGGTGTATCTCTTGTTAAAAAATGTGATGATACTTGGGAGTTTAGGAAGGTAGTGTTAGAACATAATCATGATTGTGATCCCAAAATAGTATGAAGTTTATGAAAAAATTATAGGATTGTTAGTGGAGTTGATGAGATGTAAATAGTGTTGGGGGATAGGGCTAGTGTGACTCCATCCAGAGGGTTCATGTCTTTTGTAGTTGGTAACGGTGGTATTGAGAACGTTCCATTTTTGCAAAAGGATGGTCATTCCATGCTGAGGAGGTAGAGATTGAAAGGTATGAAGGATGGAGATTTAATGCGATGCAAAAGTTCTTTAATGATATGAAGGCATTTTCGGAAGACTTCTTCTATGCGTATGATACTGATGGTGAAGGTACAGTGAAGAATGTATTTTGGGCTGATGCAAGAGCTAGAGTTGCTTATCATGACTTTGAGGATGTAGTATGTTCCGATACCACGCATTTGAAAAATCGTTACAAAATATATTTTTTTTTCAAGATTTAATGTGTAATTTTGATTCTTTAACATTTTGATATATAAAATCAAATAATTTATATATAAATTATATTTTAATGTGTTTAGTTTATAAAATTATTTTTTTTTTGATTTTTTAATGAGATCTTTTCAGTAATAATTTGAATCTTTCATATCATCGAAAAAGAAAGGCGCAAATTTTTCAAATACGGAGGGTGTATGTACTATCACCATTAAATTCTCACTAAGAATAGTGAACATTAAAAGAGGACACAGAAGGTCTAATTCATACCCAAAATTTGTTAGTGACCCAATTGTAAATTGTTAAGCACACAATGGATAAATCAAGACCCGTAAATTCAACGTTTTCATTTCTTTTGTTAGTACATATCAATTTCTAACATGAAAATGCAATTAGCTCAAGCTGTTTCATTTTTCAAATTGATTCGAGTCATCAAAAATTTGAGAAAAAGAAAAAGAAAATATATTTTATGAAATTTTAAGAGTTGAATTGGAAAACAAAAGGGAAACGACAAAATATGGATGAGACAAAAATTTCTCTATTTTGTTTTTCTATGTCTCATGTCGTTTTCCCTAATTTATTTTTTTCTCTTCAATTTAACTCCTAAATTGACCAATATTATCTTGGTATAATTTAATCATTATATTCTTTTTTCTTGCATTAAAGTCCAACTTCTAGTTCCAAAAATCAAGATATGTGAGTATACTTGAAGGAGCAACATACCAACATGTAAAATGCCATAAGACCCTGATATTGCATATCTTATGCTTCATGTCCCAAAATCTCCCTCGTTTTTTTCTAATTTTTTTCAACTTACATGCTAATTAATTAAATCAATGTTGTAGTTTACATAGTTTATTGGTGATGATAACAAATATCTTACGACATTGAGATATTTTTTTTGTAATGTTAGTTACTTAACGAATAAAGTAACTGGAAGGAGGCGGAGGATGGTGGACTTGATGACGATGAGACGAGGCAGTGTGGGGGGTTGGTGGCCATGTGGATGAGAGAGGGCGAGAGTGAAGGAGGCGGAAGAGAGGCGGGTATGTACCCAAAGTAGAACAATGGAGCACCGTAAGGGTCCACATGGCAACAATGTGGCCAAAACGCCACTAGTACGTAGAGTACACAATATGTCATTGACGCACTTTAGGATCATGATGTCATCTATATACCTAAAGTACGCGAAAGACGCACTACTATGATCCACACGACAACATTGTTTTATATCCTAAAAGTTGTTTTAAGTACCCTCAAACTCCTTTTTAAGTCCCTAACATTCTTCCATACAAAGTAAAAACGTCTTGGGTCGGAAGAACAACATTTGTAAAACAAAAAAACACCATTTCTCGATCACAATAGCGTTGAGAGATATTAAAACGACGATATATAAGAAACACGTTCACCGTTTTTGTATGGTTTTAACAAAACCACTAAATCGATCTAATATGAAAAGAAAGCAAAGAAAGAGCTGAAATGAATGCTTTTATTTCCTTGAATTGATTGGATCTAAAAAGCTCTTTATATATAGAGCAATACACAACGGATAGTACCAAGAAATTAGCAAATGAATAACGAAACTAAATCTTAACTTCCCTAAGAAAGCGCTACAAGCGTGCGGGTTGTTGAACCAACTCGACTTGGTCACACAACAACTAAAATATCAAACAATCCCTCCCTTAAACCAAAATCTGCAGATTTTAGTTTAAGAGCATATGCGTTTATTGAACCAATTCCCAGCTTCTTTCTAAGTCTTTCAAACGCTGGAAACTTGAGAGGCTTGGTAAATATATCAAGACTTGTTCTTCACTTGGACAATGCTTGGATCAATTACCTTATCATTATTGAGATCTCTCAAGAAATAAAACTTCACATCAATGTGTTTACTTCGTCCGTATAAAACTGGATTCTTTGAGAGCTTGATTGCTGAGATATTATCACAAAAAATAGTTGTAGGTCCAGATTGTTTGAACTGCAGCTCCTCAAGAATTCTTCTTAGCCAAATGGCTTGACAAGCACAAGCTGTTGCAGCAACAAATTCAGCTTCTGTGCTGGACAAAGTGACAATCGGTTGCTTCTTGGATGACCATGATACAGCTGCTGTCCCAATCATAAACACAAAACCAGAAGTGCTTTTCCTGTCATCTTGGTCACCTGCATAATCACTGTCAGTAAATCCCAGCAAGTTAATCTTTTCAACCTTCTTGTACAGCAGTCCATAATCCTTAGTTCCTTGCAAGTAGCGAAGAATTCTCTTGGCTGCAGACAGATGCATTTCAGTAGGATTCTCCATGTACCTACTGATTGAACTTACAGCATGCATTATATCAGGACGTGTTGCTGTGAGGTACATCAAACTGCCTACAATTTGTTTGTAAAGAGTGCTGTCAACTTTCTTCCCTTTAGGATCCTTGTGTAACTTCAAAGCAGCCTCCGCAGGTGTGTTTGCAGGATTGCAATCCTGCATCTGAAATCTGTCCAAAATATCTCCAGCATACTTCTTTTGGGAAATAAATATCCCATCAACTGATTGCATTACTTCTATGCCAAGAAAATAATGCATCATACCAAGATCAGACATTTCAAACTCATTCATCATGGACTTCTTAAACTCTTGAAACATAAGTTCACAGTTTCCAGTAAATATAAGATCATCCACATAAAGGCAGACAATGAGTAGTTTTTCATCATGTCCCTTTTTAACAAATAAAGAATGCTCATAAGGACATTTCAGAAATCCATCCTTCAAAAAATATGCTTCAATTCGACTATACCAAGCCCGAGGGGCTTGCTTCAAACCATAAAGTGCCTTATTCAGTTTATATACTTTATGTTCACTCCCAAATTTGACATAACCAGGGGGTTGCTCAATAAATACCTGTTCTTCCAAGTATCCATTCAAGAACGCAGATTTTACATCAAGCTGGAAGATAGGCCAAGAACTTTGTGCTGCCAATGCAACCACTAATCTGATTGTGTCATGTCTTGCTACTGGAGAGAACACTTCTGTGTAATCAATTCCATGTTCTTGCTTGTAACCCTTAGCAACCAAACGTGCTTTGTATTTGTCAACTCCTCCGTTTGCTTTCAACTTTGTTTTAAAACCCACTTTACTCCAATAGTTTTATGTCCTTCTGGGAGTTCTACCAACTTCCAAGTGTTATTCCTTTCAATTGCACAAATCTCATCATCCATTGCCTTTTTCCATTTCTCTTCTTTAATAGCACTCTCAAAAGTTGTAGGATCACAATCTGCAAATAAAGCAAAATGCGTAACTGCATCATCAATACCAGTTACCTGATAATCAGACATCCATACAGGCCTTTTCCTGACTCGTCGGAGAGAGTGAGCTTCATCTTCTTCAACTGCAGCAGCTCTAGGCTGAATTTCAGCTACTGCTGAATTTTCAGGTACATCTGTCATGGAACTTTCCTCTTGTTCTTGATCATCTGGAATAATGGCTTGGGTTGGTCTGCGTATTCCACTCCCAAGTATTTTCTTCATCAAATGTAACATCCCTGCTGATCACAATTTTTTTTGTCACTGGATTATATAATTTATATGCTTTAGATACGTCACTTACACCCAGAAAGACACATTTTTCAGCTTTGTCATCGAGTTTCTTTCGTTGTACGCTCGGGACATGAGCGTAGGCAATGCATCCAAAAATTCTGAAATGGTCCACAACTGGTTTTCTGCTGCTCCAGGCTTCTTGAGGTGTCATATTTTGAACAGAAAATGTTGGACTTCTATTCAAAATATGAACACTCCAATTTACTGCTTCCGGCCAAAATGATTTTGGGACTTTTCCTTTTGCCAACAAGCTTCTTACCATGTTCATGATAGTCCGATTCTTCCTTTCAGAAACACCGTTTTGTTGTGGTGTGTATGCTGCAGTAAGTTCTTTTCGGATTCCATGATGTGCACAATAATCTTCAAATTCTTTGGAGCAATACTCGCCACCTCGGTCTGTTCGAAGAGTTTTAATTTTCTTTGCTACTTCATTCTCCACTTGGGCCTTGAAATTCTTGAATATGGAGAAAGCTTCTGATTTTTCTTGTAAATGATAAACCCAAGTTTTTCTAGAAAAATCGTCAATGAAGGTGATAAAGTAACGTTTACCTCCATTAGATGTTGGATTCAGAGGACCACATATATCTGAATGTATCACCTCTAATGCACTTTTAGCTCGCCATGACTTTCCCTTTGGAAACTGAGACCGAGGTTGTTTGCCAACAACACATTCTTCACACACTTTAAGAGGAGCTGTAATTTGAGGAAGTCCATTCACCATGTTCTTTTGTTGAAGAGTCTTTAATCCACCGAAATTCAAATGGCCATAGCGATAGTGCCATAACCATGAAATATCCTTTACTTCAGCCACCAAGGAAGATTGAATGCTTTCAATCGTCAAAGGAAACAACCTGTTGGAATTCATTGGTACAACTGCAATTGCACCTCTAGTTGGATCATATATTTCACAAGCATCCTTCTTAATAGTGATAACATATCCCTTTTCTTGTAGTTGACCAGCACTTAGAAGATTAGTTTTCAAATCAGGAACATACAGCACATTGGAAATTTTTTTTGTAAAACCATTCTTGGTTTTAATCTGAATATCACCCTTTCCCATTACTTCTATAGTAGAGCTATCACCAAAACTTACAGTAGAAGTGAAATCTTCATTTAGAGATGAGAATGAGGACTTACTACCACTCATGTGATTGCTGCAGCCGGTGTCAATGTACCAAATGCTTGAATCCGACTCTTTCCCTTCATGGACAGCCATCAACAATGTCTCTGTTTCATTCTTTTCAACAAAGTTTGTACTTTCTTCCTTGTCATTAGACATCTTAGTCCAACATTCAGATTGATAGTGACCAATTTTATGGCATCTAAAACACTCTACCTTTGATTTGTCTTGCTCACGCCATTTGCCTTTGCCTTGATCATCCTTGCAGATTCTTGAATCATTTCTGTTTCCCCAATCTGTCCTGCCTCTCCCTCTCCCTCTGCCTTGGCCTCTACCTCTACCTCTACCCCTTCCTCTGAAATTTGTGGAATGGGTGTAGGTGGAAGCTTTTAGAGCTTGCTCCTCTGTAGTTGAACCTCTATTAATCTTCTGTTCATGAACCAATAATGAACTTTGCAGCTCGTCAAGTGAGAGGCTGTCTACATCATTGGCTTCCTCAATTGAACATACAATGTAATCAAATTTAGATGTGAGAGAGCGCAGGATTTTCTCCACAATATCTCCATCGGTCATCTTCTTCTCACCATGGCAGCGCATCTTGTTGCATATTTCCATTGTCCTGCCAAAATAGCTGGTTACTGACTCTCCATTGTTCATTGCCGTAATTCAAAATCTTTCCTCAGTGCTTGAAGCTGTGCTCGCTTCACTCTTGCGGAGCCTTCATACTTCTTCTTCAAAGAGTACCAGATATCCTTGGATGTATCTTTGCAAAGAATGGTCTCCAAGATAGGACGTTCAATTGCCTGGAATAAATAAGCTTTAGCCTTCAAATCTTTCAGCCTTCTGGCTTCAAGAGCTGTCTTCTCAGCCTCATTAATGGCATCCTCCATTGGTTCTTTAATCCCATCTGCAACAATGGACCAATACTCCTTGGCCCTTAAAAAATTTTCCATCAACATGCTCCAATGGTCATAATGACCATCAAAACGTGGAATGGCTGCTTGTATGAAATTTTCGGAAGCCATCAAGAAAGCAAAAATTTGCTACAGCAGAAAAAAGGGAGTTTTCTGGAGAAAAAAAAAGGTTTTCTCGAAGAAGGGGATAAAGCTGGCTCTGATACCACTGATCTAATATGAAAAGAAAGCAAAGAAAGAGCTGGGAAATGAATGCTTTTATTTCCTTGAATTGACTGGACCTAAAAAGCTCTTTATATATAGAGCAATACACAACGGATAGTACCAAGAAATTAGCAAAGAATAACGAAACTAAATCTTAACTTCCCTAAGAAATCGCTACAAACGTGCGGTTGTTGAACCAACTCGACTTGGTCACACAACAACTAAAATATCAAACAAAATCAACCAATATTCTTTCAAATTAACTATTGAATTAAGGTTAAACTGTTGACTTTAAGGATTTTGATGATAACAAAGTTTTGGGACTTTTTGTAAAGGTTAGAAAAGTTTGTGTGTGTTTAGCGCTTTATGCCTATTATTCTTTATTTGCTTATGGGCTTCGTCTTTATACCTATTGGGCTTCTGTTTTGTTTGAGTTGTTGGCCTATTCGCATTTGAAACAAAGTTGAGTTCCAATAGAACTCTTCTTCTTGCGGGTTTGTGGCAAACCTCTAGCAGATTTTGGAGGAGAAAAATCTGGCGATTCTACCTGGATTTCAAAACGAAGAAAGACGTTGCAGAAAGCTTCAAGACGCTCCTCCTATGAGACTTTAAATACCGACTTCGAACTTGCGAAGAAAACACTCTCCAATCATCAAGCATTCAAGTTTTCGTTTCATAAGCAAAGCAAGTCAAGTCAAGCTCTCCAGCATCAATCTTCAGAAGAACTAGTTTCATCATCTTTACAGCTTTTCTGGGCTACTTCGGGAGAGAGAAAAATTGTTTTGAAAAACCGTTTTGTGTGTTTTCGATAAAACCTCAACAGGTTTAGTTTTTCGTAAAATTCAAAGTGTTTTTAGGTTTGTTTTGGTGAGCCTCGGGAAAACCAAACTGGGATTTGTGTTAGGTTTTTAGTGAGCCTCGGGAAAACTATTTTTTGGGTGTTTGTTAGGTTTTTTGGTGAGCCTTGGGAAAACCATAGTTAGGTTTTTAGTTGAGCCTTGGGAAAAACTATTTGTACTTTTTCTTGGTGTAACCTTGTTAAAGTATAGTGGAAGAACTCTCAAGTTGTTGACTTGAGGAGAGGACGTAGGTCTCAGACCGAACCTCTATAAACTCTGGTGTTGTTTTCTTTCTTGTTAAGTTTCGCGTTTTCTAAACGGGTTGACATCGAGTTGGTTCTTTCGGTTTGCTATTTCGAAAAGTTTTTGAGGCCAACCAATTCACCCCCCCTCTTGGCTGCCTACTTGGGACATCATAAACTACTAACCTAAACTAGTTTCTAGGCTAACAACAAAGAACTTGAACTTTTTTAGATCCAACTTAACATTGCCACAATTTTTAAGCTTTTTAACAAGTTATCTTATCCTTTCTTAAACTTACTCCAAACCAAAAAAATCTAAAGAGTAGATTCAAGATAATAAACCATTCTCAACTTTCAGTGTGAGAATAAATTGTGTATTCAAAGTTCTCTAATGTTGTACCAATATCTAATTTGAAGAAAAGTTTTTTTAAAAAAACTAACAATATTATATAGGTTAGATAAAATATAAACTGTAAGATTTAAAACGTACAAAATAAAAATAAAAAGATTGAGAACTAATTGGATAAATATACCCAATCAATCCGGCAGATGCTATTTATGAGCTAGTTGAAAAACTTACTAATTATGTTATTTGTATAAAAATTTAACTAAAAAGGACATTTTAATCTTTAAAAATATTAATTAATTAGTTAATTAAATTAATTAAAGAGCTAGTTATTGACCGAATTAATCCTTATATTGATAATATCTTATCAATATCAATTTGTCCCATTACCATTCACTGACCGACAACACGTTAACCAAAAACTGCAACTCCTACCCTGTTAAGCCTACAACCCTGACACGACAGACCTTGCTACCTGCTCAAGGTGAGTAATGATTTTTCCATGTATGATGGCTTTGACCAACTAGATTTTCATAGCTTGGATAATGCCCCTAATTTCTCATGTTAGGTGCATATGTAATGAAAACAATGTTTATGAGTAGAAATTGCACTTTATGCCTAAATATTTTCCCTTATTTAATAAGTTAATTAGACATATTTTTTCTCTTCCTCTCTTAAGTACTAGTACACTTTTTGTTCATGGATACATTTATTTTTATCGTTTTATAGTATTTAATATATGATTATTTTTCATGTATAGTATTATAATTTGAAATATAAATTTTCTAAATATATTTTTTGAATGTTTTCCATTGTTCATCATTGTAAATATTTAAGTTAAACATTGAAGTTTAAAACATGAATGTCAAATGTATACAACTTTTTATTATAGAGTGAGTATATACTATAACTCCATGACTTCTATAAAAATTCACATTTACTGTATTTCATCAATAAACTCATATCAATGCTATATAACAGGGCTATATTCCCTTTTAATTTGGCATGAATGAAACTTAACGAGCAAAACATTGTGGACAATTTGCACATAGGATAAGTTTAAAGAGTAAAGTGCACCGGGGTCCCATAACTTTAATTATTGTCTTATTGGGATCCCATTTTAACTTTTTATCCTCTTTAAGTCCTCTTTTTTAACTTTTTACTCATTCGTGGTCATTCCGTCCATTTTTGCCGTCAAGTTTAACGGACCATTGGGGAAAATGATAATTTTAACTACTGAACTTTTCCTAAAAGCTCCATTTACACCCTAAGTTTTGAACATAATAATTAAATCACCCAAACAATTTTAAAGTTTACAATTTTACCAAAACTTTTCAAACATTGCAAATAAACCCACCACCTTTCTACCCACATCCGGATCGCCCCGCCCGCCGAAACGCGGCCAGCCACGGATCGGCGGCCAGACGCCGGATCGACCACCCCGGCGCCGGATCAGCCGCCCCGCCGCCGGATCGGCAATCCAGGCCGCCGGACCGCAGCCCAGGCCGCCGGATCGGGAAGAGAGTTCCATATGAGATTAATAATACTTGTCTGATTTTATCAGTAAAGATGAACAAAGTACACAAGTTAGTTATGCTACTGAGAAGAATGTTACAGTTCCCTGTAGAGCATGAAGTAAAAAACAAAGAGAACTAAACTAAGATGAGAAATAAGAAAGTCATCTTGGTAATGTTTCTAAGAAATGAAAATTATACCAACATTTCAAATTCAAAATTGGTATCAACATAAAACTCAAAGAATTGGATATAGTGTCTGTATAATACTTACAGTAAAACTCTTCCCAAAGGGAGTGTTAAGGAAATCACTTAGCTGCTTCCTGTACTGCAAGGGAATCGAAAAAATACACAAAGTTTTTTTTTTATTTTAAAAAAACAACTATTGTTTCTGTGTCTCTGCCTTAGGTGCATATAATGGATAAAAAACAAACATGAAAAGCAAAAAAAGTTCAATAATATCAGTAATTAATGATTACTCTGAATAAAATTTTCTTTTTGCCATATTTTTAAGATACAAGAAACAAGTACATGAATTTCTTCTAAGCAACAGTACACCCGGACGCCCAAATGGACTGAGAGTGCAACTGAATTCATACTATTTTGTAAGGGATGAAAATTACTATGAATCCCGCTACAAATCAGACGCCTATTCCACTCATCTTATGCCCAGAAATTATCCATCTCTCTATGTGTATGGGCGCGTTCCAAGCTCCATCTGGCTGCTGACTGTCCTTCTTTCCCTTCTCCTTTTACATTGAACTCTCCGGGCCTCATAAAGGTAATAAATACAGCGGATGGGACTCTGTTTGGTTCAGCTGACTTTATAGCCCAATTAAATTAAAATAGTTTGCAGACGCAAATTAGCAAAGTAAGAATGTAAAACTACTTCTCCGGGACAGGAAAAGGGAAATAAAAATCTAGTATGATTAATTGGTTCAAACTTCAGGATTGGTGCCGCTGAGTTTAAGAGACAAAACTAAACAAGAAGTGATATGGACAGTGGATGGATTATTTCCAGCATTTAACTACCTATCGAGATGATATTCCCAGATATGGGAGCTTAAAGTGAGAAGATGAATACGCAATTGCCACATCATAGCAGAAACAAAGTAAACAAGAATAATTGAAAGAAACCAGTTGAGAGAGAGAGAGAGAACAAACCCTCGGCCAACTCCTGGCGAAATCGACAGAGGCCGTCGTTTCGGCGGCCGGGGCGGCTGGGGCGGCTGGGGCGGCTGATCCGGCGCCGGGGTGGCCGATCCGGCGGTTGTCCGGATGTGGGTAGAAAGGTGGTGGGTTTATTTGCAATGTTTGAAAAGTTTTGGTAAAATTGTAAACTTTAAAATTGTTTGGGGTGATTTAATTATTATGTTCAAAACATAGGGTGTAAATGGAGTTTTTAGGAAAAGCTCAGTAGTTAAAATTATCATTTTCCCCAATGGTCCGTTAAACTTGACGGCAAAAATGGACGGAAGGACTACGAATGAGTAAAAAGTTAAAAAAGAGGACTTAAAGAGGACAAAAAGTTAAAATAGGACCCAATAGGACAATAATTAAAGTTATGGGACCTCCGGTGCACTTTACTAAATTTAAAAGGGTAAATTTGATAATTCAGCAAACGTTCAAACCCACCTACCCAGTTTGGTGTACGGATCGCGGGGACGCTGCAATATACTTACCTCCATTTCCAAAGCAATCTTGTTTCAGCAGTCTGGCTAGAGAAGAAGAAGAAGAAGAAGAAGAAGAAGAAGAGAAGACCCTCTACCTAACCATGAGCTGCTCAACTCTAGCCGTTTCCTCACCACCATCGCCATTTTTTCTGCAACTCAACAGATCCCCTACGATCTCAGATCTCTCCTTTTCCTCTTCCAAATCCGTTCATTCCAGTCCCCTTCCTTCTCTCAGGTTCAGGATCTCGGCTTCTTCCACCCCCAATGCCGTCCCCAGTTCAATTCAGCAGCGTACCCAGAAGCTCCAATCTTTCGCCAAATCCGCGATTTTACTCTGTGCCGCCTCTTTGATGATCGGGAAGTTGTCCCAGTTCCCGGCTAGAGCTGAGCCCCCTGTGGCAGTCACTGAGCAGAGACCGACAACTGCTGAGGAGGATGAACAAAACGTAGAGGTAGAGAGAGATCGGAAGCAAGAACAATCGTCCCCGCTATCGGAATTCCTCGAATCCAATAGCGAAGCCGTCGACACGCTCAAAGCTCTGCTGCAGCAGAAGCTAGAGAATGGCGAAGACGAAGACGCTTTGAATATCTTGACTCGCTTAGCTTCCGCCCAGCCGGAGGAAATTCAATGGAAGTTTCTAATGGCAAGGCTGATGAGCGAACTGGGTCAAACGGAGAATGCCCGCAACGTGTTCGAGCAAATTCTTGAAAGAGACCCGCTTTCTTTCGAGGCACTGTTTGAGAATGCCTTGTTGATGGACCGATGTGGGGAAGGCGAAGCTGTGATCAGGAGGCTAGAAGCTGCATTAACGATTGCTGAGGAAGAGAACAAAGCGAAAGAAGCGAGAGACGTAAGGTTGATCATGGCGCAAATACAGTTCTTGCAGAAGAATGTGGATGAAGCATTGCAGAGTTACCAAGAGCTGACTAAAGAGGACCCTCAGGACTTCAGGCCGTACTTTTGCCGGGGGATGATCTACAGTTTGCTCGACAGGAATTCAGAGGCAAAAGAACAGTTTGCAAAGTATAGAGAGCTTTCACCCAAGAGGTTCGAGGTGGAGGGTTACCTCAGGACCCCGTTGTCAAGAATCAAGCTTTTTGGTTCCGACGAGAACTGAGTTCTTAAAGAGGTCGGCGGATACTGCAATTGGTGGTAGAGTTTTGCTGATTACTCGAGTTTAAGGATGTCTCAAATACTGATAAGAACAGAGGAATAAAGAGGCTTATATGTATTTGATTGATACCTTCTACGGATTCAAATAGAGCTGTTCCTTCCTTACCGTTGTTTGGCTCATTTTTGGTTCAACTAAGAGAAAGAGAACATGCTTGTTGATTAAGTTAGATAAGCGCAGAGCACAATAGCAGATGCATAATGTGTGAACAAATTCAAGTCAAAATACAAGTGTCTACTTGTTTTTCTTCTTTTTCTTCTTGTTCTTGTTCTTGTTCTTGTTTTTCTTCTTCGCTTTCATTTTCTGCTCATCTTCCTTGTTGCTGCTCGGGGGTTCTGAAGTGTCAACTGCATGTGAAGATTCAGCTTTCCCCTGTCCAACTTCCCCAACATCAGGATTGTCACCCTCCTTTTCAAGTTTACTGATTACTTTCTTGTGCAAAAGTTCTGAGGAGAACATTTGCAGGAGAAATGGCTCCATGACTGGCTTCCTTCCACAAAGTTGTGTGCAGAGTTCTTTAATTTTCTGCATACTTGCAATATTCAACTCACTGGAACAAAGATAAAGAAAACTTGTAAGGAATTATTGCTCACTAGAAGTCTAGAATGCCGATAAGAAACATGGTCAGGATAAGAATTAAACTGACCGAGAATCGAGTAGATCATACAGCAACTTCATCTCATCAAGCATTTTCAAAGCATTCTCAGTTATCAGTTTGTTTTCGTCACTAGAATGCTCATGCAATGGCAATTCATGTGTTGCAGCAGTTAACGGCTGAATAACTTTCCCTAGCTCCTTCTGGACAGAAGTTGATCAAGTTATAAGAACAATGATTTCAGGAGAAAATGTAACAAGGATGGGATTCGATCTCACCTTTATCGACTCTGACATGAACCGCATGTGGTCAATAGTAGCTTCTTTGAAGATCTCAAACGTTTCCCAGATTGTGGAAGGTAGGTAACCGTGCTCTTGACTTGGGTTCTGAACATCCAATGCTTGATTTTCAGGGAAGGCACTACTGCTTGGAGGTGGTGGTGTAGTCAATCCTTTTGACTTGATAATAGCACAACTGGAGGGTTTTGCAGCTTCTTCCTTGGGGAACAGTCTCTCCAATATCACTTCCTTCCCCTTACTTGCCTTCATGTCAACAAATATAGCACTACTGGGAAGATTCAACCTCCAAATACCTTTTTCTACTTTCAGGATCACAAGAGGATTACCAACACTGTTCAATGCCTCTGCAAGCACATGAGTCTGTACTTGTATGTCAGGACTCCTCATTTTCTGCAGGGTGTTGTGAAATGTCACCGGAAGTAATTTCATGATGTAGCCTCTTTGCACCACCTCAGAAATCAGATACTGAAGGTTTCCAAAATTCAGCTGTAGTAGACAGATGACAACAACCATTCGCAACACCAATGGTTTGTGGTACTTAGCACCATGTGGATTTGAGTTCCTTAGCCACTGAATCGTTTCTCTCTCATCAAAGAGGAACTGCCTAACAATGTGCAGTATGAACGGTAGAGTGTCTTGCTGCGGAAATGGTTCCGAGTCAACTGCCACATAAATTGATTCAGATACTGGCCTTCCATCTCGGAAAATGAGCCACTCAGCAAAAGAAGATTTTGTGGTGTACACAGATCCATTCAAGTAAGATAACAGAAAGACATATCGCTCAATGAGGTAAGTAAAACAATTTGGCGAAATATAATCTTTCATTCTCCAGTTGGCATTGTATGTATCTTCTAACGCTCCAAAAAATGCCTTCATATCTATACTTGAAATTGATCCCTGGTAAGTAGATTTCCTCAAGCCTCTCTGTGTTCTTAGTGTCATCAGAAAATTTGTCCAAGCAGGATTCCATTCCAACCCTGCAATAATCCTAGCATACAGTTCATTCGTTATTGTCGGAGTCCCCAGAAGTATCACTGCAACCATACCAATTTCCCTATATGATAACTTTCTACTTCTCGAGGCAGTCCTTTCATGTATATACTCATCAAGTATATTTGTGGAGATAATGTCTTCCCTCAGGGAGAATATGCTCTTTCGCAGTGATTCCTGCCAATCACAAGGAAAAACCTGGTCAAAGAAATTACTCGTACACAGTTGAATAGAATTAAGCAGGCGCCTCTCTGGTTGTCGAACATTCTGAAACTCGGACGTGACAAGAAACTTGGCAACATTGTAGATATGGAAAAGGACCCTGCTTTGACAGAAATTTGACAAGGTATTCCTTGTAGAGGTCTTATACAAGACCTCAAGCTTATCCAGCACTTTCATACCAACAGAAGTCATCTCCGAACACCAGTACCTTCTACAGAAGTTATCAAACTCAAGGCCATTAACAGACTGAAGCCTATCATTCCTTTGAAAGACCTTGTGTTTAAGTTCTCTAACCCATGAAGCATCTGGTATTGAGAGAATATAGTTGCTATTTGAATGATCACTGTCCGCCCAAACACCAAAGTAATTCAGGCAGAACTCACCGTATCTTCCATATTTATTTTCATCATCTCTTCCAGATTGCTTGAACTTCAAATACTCGAATATGTTCAAGATTTTTTCCTTCCAAAAATTCCAAAAATAGACAAGTGTCTCAGCTGCAACCTGACCACAAGAAAATTTGTATTCTGAATACTGTCTGAGATCTGAAACCATTTCATCTTCCCAAGCATATTTTGAGTCATTCAAATGGATATGACAATCCAGGATCTTTCGAGCTGATAATATCTCACCTCTAAGACTCTGATGCATCTGAGAAACATACCAATGATAAAAATTAATTTTTAGCATTGCAAAGTGACCTTGGTCATCAGAAAACATGTTAGACTCTGAGCAAATGAAATCATGGAAGTGGTCAGAATGTTTCTTCGCAAATGACTTGGCTTTCATTAAAAGCTTCTCCTTCTCAGAAAACTGCTTTAAGGGCCATCCCTGACTCCCTGAGGACCAAAGAGAGGATGCAAGTACATGCAACATAATAAGATTCGAAGCATCCCTAAATTTGCCACCCTTGCTAAGCATATCAGCCTCCAGCAGAATATCTACTCTCAACCTGGCAATCCTGGCCGCTTGTAAAGCGTATGTTTATATACGAGGATATACAGGGATACCTTACTAGGAAAGTAATCCTAGTCCTAAAAGGATTCAACCTTACTAAACCCCTAAACTATCAAGATATGTACAGACCAGCCCCATAGTTTGTGAATAAATACAAACAGGTATAAAACTATATAAAACTGGACAAACAGTCACTTTCTAACACCCCCCCTCAAGCTGGTGAGTGGAGATCTTCCATTCCCAGCTTGGACACTAAAGAATGGAAGGCTGGTCTGGAAGGCCCTTGGTAAGGACATCGCCTAACTGCTGTTGGGAACTCACATAAGGAGTGCAAAGTAGCTTCTTGTCAATCTTTTCTTTGATGAAATTCTTGTCTATTTCAATATGTTTAGTCCTGTCATGTTGGACCGGATTATGAGCAATCTGAATAGCCTAAGATTTGAACCCTAACCTGATCATATTCAGGGTTAAGGCCAGCTAGGAAGTCATACACCCTGTCCTTCCCAATAAGCTTCTTATACCAAATTGCCTCCTCTTTGCTGGTTATCTCCAAAGCTTTGTAGTGATCGTATTCGTCCCATAGGTATTGCAAGTGATTGGCAAACTCCGTGACACTCCTAGATCCTTGTTTTGTTGTTCCAACCTTGATCTTCACTTCATACATCCATGAGAGAAACTGAACTCTTCCAATTATCTTGTACGCTGTAAAGCGTATTTATATATACAGGGATATACAGGGATACCTTACTAGGAAAGTAATCCTAGTCCTAAAAGGATTCAACCTTACTAAAACCCTAAACTATCAAGATATGTACAGACCATCCCCATAGTTTGTGAATAAATACAAACCAAGAAATCTCCCCATTCTTCTTCCAATGATAATAACTCTTCAAGACAGTTTAAAGATTTCAGAAAAGTGCGAATGGTAGACCTTGATTCAAAAGCTTTAATATATTTCAGCATTGTCCTTCTATCATTGACCTTGTGATAATGAAGAGCGCAATTCTTCAGAAACTCTTCTTCAAGTTTCTCACCATCACTTTGCGACATTTCAGATAGCTCGGCATGTTGCCTCCAGTACTGAACATACTGTAATCCCATATCGAAAAGTTTGCCTTTTGTGCATGTGGACAAACACTTAGAGAAGAGCTTCGCCCTGGCAAATACATCCGCTGCCGTTTGGTAACGACCTGCTAGAAGAAGACAGTCTCCAGCTCTTTCCAAAGCAGACTGCCCACACTTTTCCAAGTAAATCTTACCTGCACAGATAACAAAGTTTGATAGATAAGCATCATGACAAAAAAGAAAAGCTACAGAATTTAAAAACAGAAACCATAGTTTACTCTAGTACCTGCTCTTTCATAATCCTTCACCATGTAGAAACACTCGGCCGCTTCCTCAGCTTTGCCTATTGAATCAAATAACTCAGCAGCCTGTTTACGGTAATTTTCAGAGCTTTTAAGATCCCAGCTATACAAGCGGTCAGCATCCGCCCTAAGCCGAGCAGCCTTTGCCAAATTTTCTCCCATCAAATCACCAGCTTTTTCAAAGCACATGGTAGCCATTTGATAGTTTCCTTCCTGTAGAAGCTGTCAGACACATCCAAGTACAGACAATTGGACACTCATATAGCCACATATATAGACAAAACTAAGTTTGAAGACCATGAATGAGAAGAAAAAAAGTCATAATATTTAGATGGAAAACATATCAACGCCTATGTACCTTATAGCCATTCAACTTCCACTCTTCTGAACTGCTTGCAACTCCCATTGCTTGAGCGAAAGAATTATCAAGCTTTGTCACTGACACCAGCGATTTCGACTTCCAGTAATCAAACATAGGTTTGCAAAACTCATCGTTGTCTTCACAAATCCAAAGCCTCTGTTTAGTTCTGGTGACAGCAACATATAGCTGTTTCAATTCAGAGCACAAAACATTGTGCTTTGTCTCATCGAACCTTGGAAATGGTCTCTTATCACCCTCATTGAATAAGCATTGTTCGCACATGTATTCATAAATGACTCGCCACTGAGTCCTCATAGGTGATGACCCAAAAAAGTTGAGCAACAGTACATCCTATTTAAGAATTTAAAGTAAAAATGAGCGCTGATGTTTAGTGGCATAGACAAAAAATGTGCGTAATAAGATCGACTTGTAAAAAGCCGAGGGTCCGTTTAGTTATGGAGAAGTTTTACAGTTTTCATTTCTAAAATTCATTTGTAAATATTTGATCACACACCTAATTTTTAAGAGATGGAAAACCTTGTTTCCAATGATTAGAAAACTCTAGTATTAAAATGGAAACATTCCAAATAAGGTTCCCTAATTTAATACTAGAGTTTTCCAAAGATTGGAAAACCTTGTTTTCCATCTCTTCAAACCTAGGTATATGATCAAATATTTACAAAGAAGTTTTTGAAATGAAAATTTGGAAACTTCTCTGCAACTAAACGGACCCATAATATGCGTTTTTAAGCCAAAGGAAAACTTGAACATATAGGTTTCTGCCTTAATTCATATCAACTAATATCACAAGCATTGAAATTGAACCAAATAATAAAGCAACCGGTGACCATCCAATTATTAATATTCTGGCCAAAGATAAAAATAAGAAAATACACACAAAGATGAACAATGTCATGTGTGAACTAAGTATGAATTACTGACACAATACAAAGTAGAACATACAGACCTGGAACTCTAAGCCTTTGCACTCCACCGTTGTCAGAACAAGAGCTTGTTTGCTGATGTACTCCAAAATTTCCTTCTTAGACAAATCATCTCTTACTATAATCACCTGCTGCGCTCCAAAAACCACACGATTGTTCCCAGCATCTTCTCTGCTGCCAAATATAGTCTGAACTGCAGTATTCTCACCCACATGTTCAAGTAAAGTCGGGGCTTCCCCACATATTAGACTAGTTTCAGGACTTAAGATATCAACAAATAGTGGAAAGAAGCGGTAGAGAAGGTCAATCACACTCTGTGCCAGCCTCAAAACACCATCATGGGTTCGGTAATTTTGACTTAGGTGAAATACTTTAGATATCTGTCCCTTCTGTTTCATCCCTACATTTCCTTTGTCCTTTGATCCCATAACAAATTCAGTGTAGAACATGGATCTTATATCCTCGAATCTGAAATCTATGCCCCTTGCAATTGTTTGAGCAGTGTCACCGGCAAAGACAAATCCTTCACTCACATTTCTGCATATATGCTTGAAAAGAGCAATCTGCCTCATGGTTAAATCTTGCACCTCATCAATATAGACAAAATCCATAAGCTCACCATCATATTTTTGGCTTTCAAGCCGATTATGAAGATCAATTACAAGATCAGCAAAATCAAACTCACCATTGTCTCTTTTCATTCTTTCGTAACTTTCAAAAATATCATATATTGTTTCCCTTATTGGCTTTCTTAAGGTCGAGATCCTACCCTCTGAAAGCATGACATAGTTCTCCCTATCAAGTCTACCATCAGCAAACTCCCCAGCTTGCAAGCCACCTTTGATATGTGAAATGATCTCTGTGAAGACTAGAGAGGGGTTGAGCCTCTTTGTCAGCTTTTCGTTGAAATGAGGCCAATAAACTGAACAAAACTTATCATACTTAACCTCTCTTGTTTTTATGAAGCTCATTAAGGCTATCGAAGAATTAGCAATTTCCTTGTGCAGGTCAAGGAAACAGGGGAACCTCTCAAAGAAAGAATGACCAACTGTCCCATCCAGCATCAACAAAAACTTTTGAAATGTTATAACAAGTGGGTACTTGGTGGAAGCAATTCCAACAAAAGAATTTGGTATGTCCTTCAACTCATTTGCAGCATCAAAGCTTTCAACATCTGCAAATCTAACTTCTGAATATGAACCTCCATCTGCATACCTGAAAGTTTGAATAGTGGGTTTGTGATTACTGAGAAAATGAGGTAACGATGCTTAAACTCTTACTAATCTTCATATTATAATATATAAAAAATATTATTGGTGATATAGGAATATAGCAGAACAAAACACACCTTTTCAGCTGCTGAACGTAATTCCCTAAGGCTGAACAAAGTCGAGGATTGACAGTAACAAAAAGTTGTTTCAAGACGGTCTGCTTTCGTTGTGTATCAAAATCAATCTCTATCTGTGTTGAACATCCATCCATTTCAGTATCACAACTAACTTGAGCGAGGCCCTCATTTGAAAATTGATGTAGCTGCTCTTTCTTGAATAATTTTGTTGTCAGCACAGTTGTCTTCCCAGTACCTGACCTTCCCAAGATAAAACTGCTTTTTTGGAATAAGATTATTTCCATCTCTTCATCAGTTACTTCAAATGGAAATTCTAACTCTCTTCCATCACGATCAGAGAGCAAGTGATTCACTATGCTAGATGATAAAGAGTAGAATTTCATTAATAGCAAGCTCTCACTCACTTTTGAATTCTCAACGTAATGTCTATCACTTGAAGCATCTAAAAATGTATTCTTGTCACTTCCACAGGTGCGAATATCCTTGTATTTGACTATATCAGAGGTGGCACTCCAAGTTTTTGGAACTTCCAGATCCCTTCACATAAAAGAATAAGAGCTATAACCAACCAGTGTAATTCGATACCATGAAAATACAAAAGAACGAAAAAAATTTGCATCTTGAACATAGTAACAAATCAAACATACCCTTCAAGACATTTTTTCTTACAAAGGTCGATGAAATCATTGGTATGCATTTGAAAGATACCATCAAGACGTTCAGCCAATCTCTTTGTATCCTCTAAGGGAAGAATATCCCAGGCTTTCAGCACTTGAGTGTAATTTACGTCTTTCACAATATCAATAGAGCAGATCACATAGTAACTTTCAACCTTGAATTGTTTCAAAATCATAGAAGACTTTTCACATATAATGTCAACATTCCTCTTCTTGGGCCGCCAACCACTTGAAAGTTTAAGTAGAAGGTTCAGTATTTGTTTCTTCCGGACAACTGATGGTACCTTCCCGAATGACCTTTTGAAGTAATCACTAAAAAGTACCTGAGAGCAAATGAAAGAAAAAACGAGTTTCAAAAGAAAGAAAAAAAAAACAAGAAAATTCATTTTCATTGTAATTTTTAATTTAACTCATTCTTTGACCTATGATGTCACATTTATTTCAACTAGTAAAAATGTACCCATCTTTTCTCTTTTGTATACAATAAAAAAGAATCTTTGCAAAATGCCTTCTCTTTTCTGTTTCAAGGAACTGCCATTGAAGTCCTTACTTTTTGTAAAAAAAAATTCTCAATATACATAATCATGTAAAAACAGAAATTGTGTAGAAATTGTTCTGCAACCTACAATAAAATTTTGCTGACTGATCCTTCAATGGCTGATAGGTAACGACATTAAATTGGCTATTGCGAAAAATAGCAGTGATAGAAACTAAGCGACAGTAAGTCCATCAGCAGTATAGGTGCATCTATAGATTTTTGTTTCTCCATTTCTAATAAACTAAAATAGAGCTTGCTAATCAATTTTCTTACCTTCCACCTTGCATTTCTGAAAAAATCATTGCTCCCATTGAGCAAGTCATCCAGTTGATTAAACTCTTTTCTAGCATCCAAAATAGCTTTGGCTAAGTCCTTGTCTTCGTCAGCACAAAAGAAACATCCACGATTCTTCGCATCACGGACCACTGCCTCCCAAATAGACTCACTATTAACCAGTGTTTTTCCATTCCCAACAATCCATAAGCAGTGCCTAAAAGAGAGTTTAAGCAGCAGTGATTAGCAATATGTTAAGACAATCAAATCTAGAAAAAAAAAAGAATAAAAATAAGGTTTGAGGAAAGACCTCGCCCGTGTCAAAGCAACATTAGTTCTTTGACAGCTTTCTAGAAAACCAATAGTGCTAGCTTTGTTTGACCTCACAGTTGAAATAATGATAACATCCTCCTCCCCGCCCTGAAACCCATCAACTGACCTCACCTTCACTTGGAATCCATTGCATGTGTCATACTTCTGGCCAATCTTCTCTTGAATTGCCACAACCTGTGCAGCATAAGGAGATATCACACCGATACTGAGTGCCTTGCCTGACCATGCTACATGAAAACAGAACCCAAAAGGTTAAGTGGCGACATCAACCAGACTGACATACATGAAAAGACTTATTCAGAATTACCTTTGTGCAGCAACCTTACTAGTCTCACCACAACTGCTACTTCAACCATATTTCTAATACTGTATCCAACATCATCTTTTTCTTCTCTTCCAAACACATCTATGAATGAATAGGGACCAAACATTGGACCCTGCAAATATGGTATCTGAAAACTCTTTTTCTTGACAGATGGTGCATCTAAGATCGCATTATGGTAGAACCTCCAATTTGGGAAGCAACTGATTGATGGATGCATTCGATATTGAATACTAAGGAGATGTTTCGAGTGACCCAGCATACTTAACCTTTGGAATAAACTTCTACCAAATCCAACCTCGTCTGAAACCTAAAAATGTAAGGCAATTAGGGAAATCAACTCTACAGATCCTATACACTTGAAAAAAAACAAAGTAGAGAGAACAGTAGCACATATTTACTCACTTTACTTGTAATAGTTGCTGGCAATTGACATTCATCACCGATAAGTATAGCATAATTCATTCCAGGAAGCTGGAGAGGTATTGCAGATTCACACTCTTTTAATTGTGCTGCTTCATCAATGACTACAACATTAAACAGGTTCCTTTCCGCAGAGAGAAGCTTATATGAGCTAGATGCAGTTGAGAAGATTAGGCGAGTATTCTGTAGACAGAACTTCCTAACAGAATCCACATTCATAGCACTTGGAAGATTTAATCCTTTAAGCGAGATACGGATGTCCTTTAGAAGAACAATGCACTGGGTTCTTTTCGAATGCATCTCATGTGCTGTATGCACGATATGTTCAGAAGAAGAATTGGTCTCAGCTTGTGATAAAAGTGTCTCCAGTGATTCTGATGTCACATCACCATGAAACAGAAAGGTCTCAAATGACTGAAGCAATCCCAACAAGGATAAAATTTTCTGGAAATTATCTTCCAGCAAATAGCCTCTTGGGATGTGCTTGCATAATATAGAGAGACACCTGTGAAGTGGTAACACAATGGCAGTAAATCTTTCCCTTGCATATATCAGAAATGTTTTTGATTTATCCTCCTCACTATCATCAACTTCACTGCAACTCTCATTCTTTTTCATTTCATTTTCTTTACTCCTTTCCTTCTCTCGGATCAATGCATTCTCTGCAAAAATTTTGTATTGGGCGAAGCCATCTTCCAAGAAGTCAATCATTGATGTGCAACAGTACCACCAACCCGTCAGAGTCCCAAAGCATTCCAATAAACTTTTAACACGGCAATCCAAATAAATTTCTTCAGTATCAGAATCAACTTTAAGCCTAGCTTTATTACCAATCAAGAGAATATCCGCCAGGGAAGAGCAGAAGACATCATTTTTTGAATCTGCTTTCAGTAGCTTGAGAACACGCTTGGCTACTTCAGTAATGGCGATGTTGGTTGGAGCACAAGTCAATACCCTATATTTCATTCTTAGCAAGATGAGAAGCAAAAAGCTAATAGTTTTTGTCTTTCCAGTTCCCGGTGGACCCCAAATTAGATCAAAACCAGGCTTATGGCTGCAAGATATTCTGGCAATACAGCCTCGGACTGCCTCACACTGAGGTTCATTTAGCTCTGATGATAAATCCATCAAGAAAGTTTCACTCCAGGAGTCATTATACTTGTTAGAACAATCAATGCAGCTTCCATCAAACTGTTACAAACAACAAACTTTGTTAAATAAAAAAAGGGGACTGTTTAAAAGCTAGATAAATCTTGATTAAAACATAAAACATTTCAGCAACTTTTAACCAACGATGCTGCTTAACTTAGCAAGTGAAAACTGACATGAAACAGAGATTTGGTCTTTCTAATCAGAGGTGATCCCGGCACCAATACAAACAAACAATATCCGAGAATGGTGTTGCATGTGAGATAGAAAAAGAGATCTTTCAAGATTTCAAGTGACTGGTGATTGTTTGGGGTACGGGGATAGACTATAGACATCAAACAAGAAAATCTAGTACTGATCAATAAGTGAAAGAGGCCTTTGAGCGTGTGATGAGTTTCAAAAACTTATCTAAACCTTACCACAGATTCCATGCTCAGAGCTTCATTAAGAATGTTTCGGTTTTTAGCCAAGTGCAAAGCGTTCCAAATTCTTCTACTGGTTGTAATATTCAGCAAGAACACTACAAACAGAGATTTCTGCATCACGTCCGTGAGCTCCACTTCATTGGACATCTTTAATTTGAAGCGTGTTGAAGAATTATTATCACTATATTCATCTTCAGTTATTTCCTTGACTGATGCAAAAGTCCGAGTCGTCCCAGCTCTCTCTAAATCATAAACGGTTTCAGGGTTTACATCTGTCAGAAAAAGAATATCTCCTGGCAAAGTCTCATACGGTTCCTTGCCTCGATCACTTTTTGTGTTCCTCCAATAATCAACAGTAGTATCATAAAACGATTCTCCATGCCGGACAGACTGATTACGACTGACAACTTGAGCAAAAGGTGCCCTGCACATAGTTTCCATGCTTGAACAAAGTTGAGCCCGTGTCTCTTCCAACAAGGGATAAACATATGACATGCAATACTGATCAACAGACTCAAACGAATCCGGAATCATTTCCACCTACAAAAAGAGGACATTAAACCAGTCAAACACGAGACAAAAACTTCCAGCGTCTTCATCCCTCGAACTGCAGAAGCGCATACATGACGACGGCACAGTAAGCTACGGAGTTAACCAAGTTCTGAAATTTAACAAAGCCGTGCCCCTGACGCTAGCATTCGCTTCTACCAGAAATTAGGAAGGAAAAAAATTACACTAAGATACCTTCTCTTTATACAGATTCTCGTCCTTGATGTCATGGAGAGACCACGAAAACACTTCTTTGAGGAAACCACCAGCGTCAACGTTAGTGGAAATTCCACCTTCCATTCTGGATTCCCTTGGTCACTCTGCTTCAAACATTAACACCCAATTTCAGTCAGACCATCCAGAACCCAAAACTCTCAAACAAAAATGGGTCAATTTCTTAATGCCAAAGAAAGAAACAATGAACCGTCAAGCACTAACACAAAGTAAAGAGATGCGCCACAGAAAGAGTAGAGTACTAGGTAAGGAGTTCCTTTTTAAAAAAAAAAAAAAAGAAAAAAACAAAGCTTTTCGTAAAAAAGTGATGCTTTGTACGGAGCATGTCAAACAGAGACCTGAATATTAGAGGACGAAGATGGAGGATCAAACGGTCTTCTCGTCTTCTTCTGCTTCCCTCGCTATGAAGGTCTTCGCGTAGTCTTCTTCTCTATGACTTCAACTCTTCAAAGCGTTTTGCATTATCAAATTTTTTTTTTTTTGGAAATGTTAACAACTTACTTGCACATTGTCATTTCCTATCAAAAAACATTCTTTTGGATAAAAAAAATAAGTTCAGTTTGGTAATTTTTTTTTCTATTATATCTTTATCTAAAATATTGATCACATTGTAAGTTTTTAGTGGAAGAAAATCAAGCATTTGATCAAATAATTATTGCTAGTATTCTCATTTTTTTAATGTGAAAGTTAAGAATGTAGGAAATTGGTGTAGAAATGTTTCGTAAGGAGAAACATAGTTTTGGTGTCAATTCAAATATGAATACATATAAGTTTTACTGGAACACAAAAAAAATTATTTATAATTTTTTAAAAATTATAATATGTATATGAAATATTTAACTTTACATTTCTAGTCGTTAAAAAGAAAATTATAGATTAATATTGAAAAGATGAGTATAATTTTATTGGAAATGCTATGGACTCTCATTTAAAATTTGATTTGCAATCATTTTTTTTGCTAATCAAAACCAAAGATATCATCCTTTGATAGATCACTTTATTTGAAAAGTAGAGGAAGATATATGGAAAATTAGCCAGAGAACGAATGGATGGAGGCATTCAATTTAAATATTATCAAAAATTTGAAAATATTTATGTTGATTAAACGATCTTAATATTTCCTCGTCCTCAATTAATATATGCATTTGATTTTCATGTTTTAAGATTCAACGTTTGATTAAATTTTTATTAAGATAAATGGTGAAAAAAATCATTAAAAAATATTTAGAGAATTACCTAAGCGCTCATGAAAAAATGATAGATTAAATACTGTGAAACGGTGAAAACAAATGTATGTATTTTTTGATGACGGATAGAGTATTTATCATTTGAAACAACGGAAAATGTAAAAATGTTGCAATGGAAATTTCTCTAGTAATCTGATAGATATTTCTTAAATAATCACCATGAATAAGTTGAATGCAGCTCAACAATTTTTTTTCCCCATAAAAACGTACGAGTAGTTTTCATTTTAGTCGCCAAATTAAGCATGAGATCATGATCTAGAAAGTAATCAACAGATAAAATGGGTAGTTACTTGGAGAATAAACAATACGGTTGTAACCAAAAGCCACATAAATAATTTCCATTAGCATCTTAATTTCTTCTCTTTGAATTGTTGGAAAACTTGTGGCAGAAAAATGGTAAAAGTTGAAGAGATGGGGGATAGCTAATTTTTATTGGGATTGGCTCAAGTTTAAATTAAGATGATCATACTGGAATATGAATGGATGTATGGACAAATCCGCAGAGAATCTCAATCGTGCCTCTAGGGACGAGATCTCACTCTATGTCTATAAGGTTGCGTTGTTCTTTTGCAACAATTTTTACAACAAAACAACAATAATTTAAAAATTATTTGGAAAATTGTGGAAGAATTTTTTTTTTTGAAATTTGTGTAAATTTTTAGCATCACAAAACTTCATCCAATTTTTAATTTTGTGTCAGTTTTTCTGCTACAAATTGGCGGCTAGAACACACCACGCCTAGTTCTCCCTTTTCTATCTTCGGCTTATTCCCATGCACAGTAAGTAGGGTAGGGGTGCTTATATCATTACCTGGTTAGATCGACATCACTACCTCATTAGATCGACATACATACTGATTGATCAAAGATAAAATGGTGATCCGCATGATGAGTTGTTTAGATCAACATCATTACCTAGTTAGATCGACATCATTACCTTATCGGATCGACATGCATACTTGATTGATCGGCGATAAAATGATGTTCAACATGATAAGTTATTTAGATCGACATCATTACCTAGTTAGATCGACATCACTACCTTGTCGATCGACATACATACTCGATTGATCGATAAAATGGTGATCGGCATGATGAGTTGTTTAGATCGACATCACTATCTTGTTAGATCGACATGACTACCTTGTTAGATCGATTTACACACTTGATTGATCAAAGATAAAATGGTGATCAACATGATGAGTTGTTTAGATCGGCATCACTATCTTGTTAGATCGACATGACTACCTTGTTAGATCGACAAGTATTTATGTAAATGACAATATTTAATATCCAAATTAACACCTAATTTATTTACAAATCTACAAAAAAACCCCAACTTTGTAAATTTCTACATACTCACCATATCTTTAATCTTAATGCTAGCCACTTTAGCATGGTCCACCGTCGAACCTTGCTGCCGCCGCCTTGCACCATCCAGTTGCCGCTAGCCTCAGCCCATAACACCCCCGCACTCTCTGGCCTCATCCGAGTCGGAATATAGACGAAGCCAGCTCCAATCCGGCTCGATGATGGGCCAGATCCGGTGTTGGCTTCGCCATACTTCCGTCGTAGACGAGGCCCGACAAGGCTGGGGTGTTGCGGGCCAAGGTCGGCGACATGAGATGGGTCGACGCGAATGGTTGGTGGCGCTAGACGACGTCGATCTAGGCGGCAAAAGGCGTCCGACGCTCAGACGATGTTCGATCTAAACATGGGCGGGTAGATTTTTCGACCCACATCGCATTGATTCATGCTGCATCTGTTGTGTCGATCCAAGGATCGTCTTGATTTAACGAAAAATTTAACGGAAGGATCTCAATAGAACGAAAATGTAACTTAAGAGATCAAAATGATACAAAATCTTAAAACGGGACTCATATAGGACAATCACGTAACTTAAGAGACCATGGATAGAGTTTACTCGTTTCGATTAATATCGAAATAAACATAATGATCACCCCTAAGTTTGATTATTGCTGCTCAACTTCTACGAACTGTTAAGTGCAATTTGACATGTGAGCCTAACTCAAAACTTAGTCAATTTAATTTTAAATGTTTCTCATTTCGACAATTTTTATTTACGGGATTAATATTAATATTGTTTTGAGGTATACGATTGTATATATGGAGTATATAATAAGCGCTTGAACCTAAAACTTGGGTTCAAGTATTAACATTATGATCATAAAATTGGAGGTCAATATTAATTAATTTGACAGATTGTTGTCAAAATTTTGTTGAAAATAACACACCCTAGGATCATACTCCCTTTGTGTGCCAAAAATTGTAATGTTAGAATATTAAATTTGTATTTGACTCAAATTATTAAAAAACTTATTTTAAAAAGTGGGTGTCTATTTACCACATATGTGGAAAAACACACACCATGAAAATGACAAGTTTACCCTCTTAATAAATCTCTATGAAGGGTGTTTTAATCTTTTAGTTTATTAAATTAGTTAATTAGTGGTACATTTAGGTAGGTGTTTTTTCACATATGTGGTAAATAAACGGACTCTTTTAAAAAAGTATAAATTTTTTTTTGAAAACTAAGCACATTGGATTATTATTTGAATATTAACTTCTTGACTCTGTATATCAAAATTTCGAAAAACAAAACATACATTAAAACTAATTTGGTACAATCTTTTACGAATCGAGGTATTATATATTAAAAGGGTAAATTAAAAAAAGAAAAAAATAACCCTAAGATCTAGTGAAAATTTAAATTTACCCATATATTTTTAAAAATCTTCGGTTACCCTTTTTAGATATAGTGAAAACTTTAGTTTCTCTCTTGATTTGACTGTTTGTTGTGTTAGTTGATTGTTATAGATAATAGGGCCAAATACATTAATTATATACTCCAAAACAGTCAGGGGATGCCCGAGGCTTACATGCGTCACAGAATGGTATCGGCTTGCCTGCGTTGTTGTGGCTTGAGTTTGTCCGTATCGCAACGGCAGCCAGACGATAATGACGGCTGATAAGGTGGCCTGTTGGGGTGGTAGAAATGAGAGAAAAATGTTGGGATTGAAGTGTTAAGGTTAGAAATATTAATGACAATATGAGTAATTAATACTACAATTTTTATCGGTCAACTAACACCACAGACGGTTAATGGGCATAAATAAGATTTCACTAAATCTCGTGGGGGATATTTGAAGATTTTGAAGATTTTAAGTTTTTTACTAAAATAGATTCCATTTACAAACAAATCACCTAATTAGACTTTATTTGATAATATTTTATAGTTTAGATTAATTTTTGCCACCTCAGTTGTTTTTGTAATTTACCTTACTAAAAAATAGAGCTGCTTGTCAACCTTCATGCTAAGTGACTAACTTTATATACCCTTTGGTTGGTAGGAAGTGGAACTAATGAATTAATCTCATGACTTAATCACATATGAAAATATATTTGCAATACGCACTAAAGTTGAGTACATTTATTTAACATAAGTTTACCAGCTACTATACCATAAACGATAAATGGATTTTGATCTATGCGAATAGATCAAATTGATTAACCCATCGGACTAGCATAAGTTCACTCACACCAACTAAACAAGCCCTTAACCCCTAGCCCAAAAATAGAATGCGAATCATACATATTCCTTTGATCTGGTCCACTCGCACACCGTCCTTATCAAAAGCACCAAGCAACCTTGTAGACAAAATTTGCAGCCAAACCTCAAACTACACATTCTGTGTCCAGGCTCTCTACCCTGATCCTCGGACACAAACCGCCACCGATGCTTCTCTACTTGCCTACATTTCCTTCGGATTGGCCTACATCAATGCGACCACCAGGCAAGGCTTCATTGAACAGCTGCTCCAGAATGTCAGCTCTTCAAGCTGCAGCGAGCAGCTGTGAAGGCGTGGGAGTGACTATGACCGTGGGGTTCAGGCACTCGAGGAGGCCTACAATGACTTGAACTCTGAGACTTACTTTAACCTCGCTGAGCTCGCTGGTGATGTTGCTGGAGCTGCTTCTGATTGCCACTTTTCTGTCCAGGATTGCCGTATTGAGTCGCTGGAGTTCAAGAACTCTTGCTTGACGGATCTTGCTGAGATCTGCATTGCTGTGGCCAAAGAATTTGCTGCAGGTTCTTCACCACGCTGACTTTTCTACTGTCCCTAACATAATTTACAACTGTTCAAGTTACATATTTGTCTTGCAAAATACCAGTTTAAGTTAACACAATTCTCTCAATCATTTATCATTGGTATCTGAGCTTCAAGATCTACAATGCTTTCTTGCGTCTCTTTCACTTCCATGAAAAACTTCTTGCCACCTTCATCTACCTTGGAAATCCTTTTCCTAGTATGATCTCCACCAGCTCCATCTTCCTTTTCTTTGCTGCTTTTTTCTGTTGAATCAGAGAAAAGTTTGCTGCAGGAAGACTGAAGGTTCTGCCTCTCTGCCAGCAAGCGCCGAATTAGTGGTCTTGTCTTTGCCATGCTTTCCCTGATCCAAAAATAATAAGCAAACAAAAATGAAAAAGAAAATGCACTGGAAATTTTGAGCAAAACGAAAAGCTAGCCATGTAGGGAAGATAGGGATCAACAAAGTATTGCCCTGACGGACCTTGAATCCAGAGATGAGTACAGTTGCTGCAACGTATCCACCGTCTTGTTCACACTCGTGTTGGTTGAGCAAATAGCACCAGTTACATGTAGTATTGTATCTAGGACCACAACCTAAACAATAGAAGGGTACACAAGGTGAAATGGAAACTTAGGAGGAACCAAACAGCATGTGTTAAACCCTTTCTTGGGAATCAAGTTTCGATCAGGGATAGAAAGAGGAATACCTTGGCTGATGAAGCTTGTGAAACCAAATCAGTTTCTGACAGTTGAGTTTCAGTATTGACAATAGACTCTAGTGTTTCCCACAAGTGATGATAGGACTTGTACCTTACTCCATCTCTTTTTTTGGTTCGCCATTGCTGACCAACTTTTTGCAGATTGTAGACTTCTTGACAAGCTTTCCTCTGTCTATGACAGGCCGATTTCTCCGGAAACAGCACTTGAAGGAGTCTATGCTTGGGGAAATTGGTCTTCACATCCAGATTAATTGCCTCAGGGCATTTCGGTCCACACCCCTCATATTGCACAAGCACCATAGGGTTGCCAATAGTCTTCATTGCTTCAGCAAGTATGGAGGCATCCAAGTAATCCTCTTGAGACCTTTTTGCAACTATGATGAAAAACTCCCAAGGTAAAAGAGAAGTGATCTCTCTCCTAGAAAGCAACTTTGCAAGCAAATCGATGTATTTCCCTGTATTCACGCAAATGATACATACTATGACAACCAACCTCATGACCAAAAGAGGATAGCTCACGGAATCAAGTCCTGCATTTTCAGACCATTTCAATGCATATTCCCTATTTACAAGCAACTGCTCAACCATTTCAGCCACTTTATCCAGAATGACTTTCATAGATGAATCACCATCCATTACAAAATTAAAGTCAGAAGCTGCATCCCATCCGCAATTAATTAGCCATTCTACGACAACAGTCCTTGGCATGAAAAAGAATCCTTTGGAGCAGAAAACCAATACCAGAATACGGTCAATAATGTTTATGAAGATGCCCGGCGATGGAGAATCATGATTCCATTTGCATTTACCATCACAAATGAAAGCATCATGGAGCTTGGCTACAAGAAAGCCAAGTTTGGAGTTTGGTTCTCCTTTACAGACAATACTTTTCATGACTGGTCCCCAGAGCTGATCATCTGGAAACGCTCCTGCAATGCGGCTGAGGACTTCAAAAGACAAACTTTTACAGCCAAGAATAATCACCATAATGTTTGAAAAGTTGGCTAAGTTCGGGCCAGCATTGAACTCCGTGTTTCTAAAGATTATTTCTTCAACTAACTCTCTGAGAGAATTCTCTCTTAGCAACGCCATTTCCAGCATTTGGTGCCTAAAATCAAGCTGATTCAGATTTTCAAAAAGCTTCAATGCTGTGAAGTCCAGGAATCTTTGCAGAAGCTCATGGTAAAAATTATGGCTGTGCCGTTGCAACTGTGATCTAGAGAGGAACTTCGCAGACCTTAAAATTTGAGTAAGATGGAAACTTTGGACATACATCGGCAGGTCATTTTTTACCGAATACTTGTAAAGACCGTCCAGGTATCTCAGAACATTCAGACCAACAGAATGAATTTCTGATAGCCAGTAAGCTCGAGCAGCTGTGACAAATTGTTGCACACTGCAACTTTCCGACTTTTTAGCCCTTTGTTTGCCAAATTCCATTGACATTCTGACCCAAATGGCTTCAGGATGCTGTAAGACGATAATAGTGCATTTTCCAGTGTCATGCATCCATGCACCAAAGTAGTTCAAACAAAATTCTGCAGAACTATCTTGAACACTTTCAAGCCTTCCAAGACTGTCAAGTACTTTCACAATTTGATCCTTCCAACAATCCCAGCAATCCAAAAGGTTTTTCAAAGATGGAAAAGTAGCACCATCTTTATCAAGAAAAGTACACTTACGAGCAGCTAAATCAATATCACAAACTATCGAATTTAAAGAAAGGTGAATGTCAAGAATCCTTCTTGCACTCAAAATTTGACCACTTACATTGTTGCATTGCTGAGCTTTTCTGAAATGACACTTGCTCTCTTCAAAAGATATCAGTTTACCAGATAAAGTATCAGCCTCCATACATATAAACTCATGAAAATACTTGCTGACTTTCTTCGAGAGGGAGATAGCCTTGGCTAATAGGTCATCCTTTCCAATGAATGACTTCAAGGGCCAACCATTACTTCCCAATTCCCAAAGTGATTTTGCGAACACATAATGAAGAATGAACATGGAAGCCTCACCAAAGCATCCAGCCTTCTCCAGTAAATCAACCGCCAAAATAGTATTTCCTATTCTCCTTGCAACATGTGCAGCTTCACGATAGTCACCCCAACCTATCTCCAGAGATAAAAGCTCATCTAGGCAGTCAACTTCTTTTAAAAATGTTCGAATGGATACTTTTGAGTTAAATGCTCGGACAAATTTCAACATAGATGAATAATCTTTATATTTATTATGATGGCGGGCGACCTTCTCGAGAAACTTGAGTGCAATGCACTCTATTTCTTTGCTTCTAACAGCACTGTCAACAAAAAATTCTCTCCAATAACTGATGTATTGCAGCCCAATATCATGAAGCTTGCCCTTAGCACAGATAGACAAACAATATTGATAAAGTTTGCATCTGGAGAAATATTCAGCAGCATGTTTATAACACCCTGCCAGATGAAAGCATTCTGCAGCTTCTTTCAACTTAGAGTCGCCAAAATTATCCAAGTAAATTCCCGCTGTTACAAATTAAGACAATTTGAAGTAATCGTGATTTGAGAGCACCAAGAAGGAAAAGATTTCTAAAAGGGAAAAAATAAGAATTATTTTTCTCCTAGCTACATTGGCAAGCATCTTGCTGGAAAAAACAAAAACTTACAGTCATACCTTAAAGCATTAATAAGAGTAAAGAAAGTAGCAGGTTTACTGGTACATCAAGAACAAATGCCCATAAAGATGATAAAGAAAAGTACCCATTAAGAACAAGTTCTCGTGATCTTCACGTTTATGATAATGGCGGGCAGCCTTCTTGAGAAACTTGAGTGCAGTGCACTCTATTTCATTGCTTCTAACAGCATTGTAAGTGAAAAGTCCTCTCCAAGAACTGATGTATTTCAGTCCAATATCATAAAGCTCACCATCCGCACAGGCAGACAAACATTTCAGATGAAGTTTACATGTGGAGAAAACTTCAGCAGCATGTTCATAACAGCCTGCCAAATGAAAGCATTCTCCAGCTTCTTTCAGCTTAGAGTTTCCAAAATCATCCAAGTATATTTCCGCTGTTACAATTAAGACAAATGTAGGTAAATCAGGATTTGGTAGCACCTAAAAGGAAAGGTATTCTAAAGAGGGAAAAACAGCTAGTTTACTTTCTCCTAACTACATTGGCAAGCATATTGCTGAAGACTTTTTAACAGTCATGCCTCGAAGAATTAACTAGAGGAAAGGAAGTAGCAGGTTTTCTGACAAGTTAAGAACAAGTACCAATAAAGACAGTAAAGAAAACATCTACTAGCAAACGAACATTATTTCATTGTTTAGAACATGACAACCCACACCCTAAAATTTCTTTTACAATTAGCTCACTTTTTTCATCTTCAGTACCATTTCCTTTTCGAAGTCATCTAGCTCAAAACAAATTGGTAAAGAGCTGAGAGACCATACCACAGTAAAAAGCTACTGAACGGCCATTAACAACATGTTACACTAATCTTTGCATTGGTGGGTTTTTAATTCTTAAAACTAACTTTTGGTCAAGGTGATGTATGTCCTATATAATTAGGTTTGATTCACTGAACCGAACATATCCTATGCACTACCAACTTCCTCAGGAAATGAAAAAGCAATTACTAAGTAGAGAGAAACTATTGAGTCCTTGATAGTTGATACTGTTGTTACCTGCTTTCTTATATTCTTCAAGTTCACAAAAACACTGTGCTGCACGCTCAGCCTTCCCAACTGAAAGATAAATGTCCGCAGCATTTTGGAGATTAGTGCGCGCTAGCTCAGGATTTGAATTTCTCATTTTCTTAGAAGTTGCTTGAAGATAAGCAGCTTCAGCCCAGTTAGCCATTCTATTGTCTCTAGCTTTCTCAAAGCATATTTTTGCCATCTCATAATTCTGCTGATCGAAAAGCTTTGGGACAGAAAGTTTAAACAATTGTAATGTCAGATATGATGAACTTAACAACTGAGAGTTCCACATGAGGAAAAGGTCTGGCCCCTCCTCAAGTGACAGACAATAGGTTATAACAGAAACTAAAATCATACGAGTAACAGTATTTTCAGTCTAATTCATAAAGGGAAAACAACATTTCAAGAAAAAAAAATCTATTGCAAATTAAGTTTGCACCTTTACACCTCTAGACCTCCAGTCCTCGCAGCTGCTAGCAGCTTGCATCTCCTTCGCAAATGTACTGTCAAGTTGTCTATTTCTTACGACAGACAGTCTTAGCCAGTAATCGATCATGGGATTTGAAAACTCACAATCTCTCTCATAAAACCAGAGCCTCTGTCTAGTTCGAGTAATGGCTACATATAATTGCTTCAGTTCAGAGCACAAAGTAGAGTCCCGCTCATCATTAAGAAATGGAAAGGGTACAGAAGAATCCAACAAGTTCTCCTCCTCCATGTATTGATAAATTAGTCTCCACTTAGACTTTGGTGGTGAAGATCCAAAGAAGTTGTACACTAGAACATCCTGAAAAACGGTATGAAGGAAGAAATTATGGTGGAGAGTAGCATATACTAACAAATTAAATCCATTTAAAGAAATATCTGAAACGTTCAGTACTTGGATGGTAGAGTTTGCCCCAAGTACAATGTCACACAGTGACACAAGTATTCTGTTTGTTAGGTTGCAGCTTACAGGAGTATTATGCTTTTCTGATATTTGACTTGCTGATTTAATTTATAGATTCAAAAAAAAAAACCTCTTCACTGAACCTAAGATGAGCTAATTTGTTACTCTAAAATTTGTAAGTTAATGAATTAACCTCGTAAAGTGAAATATTCAGCTAAAATATGCATTGCCGGTAAAATCGGGACTGGGAAAAATGCCCTCACCTGAAACTCTAGGCCCTTACATTCCATTATTGTCAGTACAAGAGCATTGTCTTCGACGACATTCAAAATTCTTCTCTTGGCACTATCATCTCTGACCAAAATAACTTGGTCCGCCCCAAAGCCAACTACATTTGTGTCCATTTTCAAAATCTTTCTGAATTCATCATCATTTGCCACCAGCAACACTGGAGCCTCTCCACAAATAGGACTTCCCTCAGGGTCCAAGACATCTATTGTTTTAGGATAGAAATGATAGATCAAGTTTATCACACTGCGAGCCAACTTCAAAACACCGTCATGTGTCCTAAAATTCTGTCTCAAGTGGAACATGTCTGCAGTTTTGTGTTTCTCCCTGGATTTAGCAGGACATTTTGGTTTTTCCACAAACTCGGTGTAGAAAAGGGATCGTATATCTTCAAACCTGAAATGTACACCTTTCGTAATTGCTTGAGCAGTATCTCCCGAAAAGACATAACCCTCCTCATAGTTTCTGCATACATATTTCAAGAGGGAGATACTTCTCATGGTAAGGTCCTGGACCTCATCAACATACACAAAGTCCATCAAATCACCTTTATATGGTTCATTCTTTAAACGGAAATGAAGATCATTTACAAGATCAGCCAAATCAAATTCTCCATTTCGCTTCTTCTGCTTTTCATAATGCAGAAATATATCATACACTCTTTCTCTTGCTGGTTCATCTATAACAGAAACTCGGCTCTTGGACAGTGAGATGTAACTGTCTCGAGTGCGCTTTAGATCACTCATCTCAGTACCTCCTTTTATATGAGATATTATCTCAGTGAATACACTTGATGGATCTAGGCCTTTTGTGCTCTGCACATTGAAGTGGGGCCAGTAAGCTGAATTAAATTTCTCAAAAGTTACTTCTTTTGTTCTTAAGAATGTTTCAAGTGCCACAGTCCTTTCATATACTTGTCTTCCATCTGAAAGTCTCCTTGCATCAGGATACTTCTCGAAAAAAGAACTGCTCAGTGTTCCGTCAAGCATCATCAGAAACTTACTGAAGGTTATTACAAGAGGGTAAAAATTGGGTGAAAGCTCACTGAAAGAGTCAGGAATCGTAGAAAATTGTGACAGATCATCGTCGTCAACTTCAACATCTACAACATCTGAGGACCTTTTGCACAAACACCCAGCCCCACAAGAAGATCTGCATATGTGATCAAGCTAATATCAGAAAATATTATGTAATATGATTTTTCTTCATGGATAATTCAACGCAGAATGAAAAACATCTGTACTTGTATTATGTCCAGGGAAAGAAAACAACATATATCATAGCAATGAAGTGATGCATGAATGAGTACATGAAAATTTGTGCAGCCGGCCAACAAGTCAACAACAGTCATAAAAATGATTCCTCGAAGGTAGCAGTACAGAAACCCTGAAGGCAAGAGAATTTAACTATAAGAGTTGGAATTAATAGCCTTAAATGAGTACAGAAACCCTGAAGGCACAACTGTTAAGAGACAATGCAGTTTGTTTCAACACATTTCACAAAGAACAACTGCATTTCAGAATGCGATTAGTCTAAGAATCTAAAATTATTACTGCATAAGAGGCAAAATAAGAATACATTTTGCACAAAATATTATTTCATGATATATGGACCTTTTCAAGAGTCCAATATTTTGCTTCACAGCACAGCAAAGCTTTGGATTGACTGTGACAAAAAGTTGGCGCAAGCAAGCACCCTCCATGTCTTCATTCATCTCTCTCTCCTCATCCCTCCGCCCTTCAGGACCATCACTTACAGGTTCAGTGCTATTTCCATGAAAACCTTCCTTTGAAATATGATGAAGCTGCTCCCTTTGACACAGTTTTGCTATTGAAACAGAGGTTTTCCCGGTGCCAGATCTTCCTAGGATAAAGCAGCTTCCTGTATAAAGGACCATCTCCATTTCTTCATCATTAAGCTCGAACGGTAACCCCACTTCCTTCCCGTTACATCCAGCTAGGAGATGCCTAGCAATGCCAGATGACAAGGAATAGAACTTCATCAACAGGAAGTTTCCAGTAATCTTTGAGCAGAGAGGAAACCCTTTACTTTCAAAAGAATCAAAAGACGTAGAAGTATCCATTCCATGGTCATAAGATTTGTAACGAATCAAATAGTATGTTGGTTGCCAGCTCATTGGGACCTCCACGTCTCTGTGTGCAACAGAAAATACAAATGAGTAAACTTAGATAGTGAATCCAACCAAAATAACATAACTTGTCCGCAAATGCTTAAATGGGTCTGAAGCTTGACGACCGAACTTACCCCTCAAGACATTTCACATTGCAACGGCTGACATATTCATCAGTGTAAAGAGCAAATATTGCATCTAAATGCTCAACCAGAGACGGGAATTCTTGCAGAGGCAAAATGTCCCAAACTTTCAGGACTTGAAAGTACCTAACTTCCTTCATTACGTCAACTGAGCACACAACATACAAATCTTGTACCTTAAACTTCTTCAGTACCATAGATGATTCGGTACATGGAAAGTCTATTTTCCCTCTTTTGGGTCGCCAGCCGTTGGCAAGTCTTAGCAGGAGAGTGACGACAACTTTCTTCTGAAAATCCGAGTTCAACTTTCCAAAGGATTCTCTAAACTTGTGACTAAGCATCACCTAAATAAGCCATTTAAGTGGAAATAAAGAGAAAAAAACATGTCACTGAAGCATGATGAGAGAAAAACAACAAACATGCAAAGAGGAAAGGAGTCAAGAAATGAACAGATTTCTTTAGCGTTTTACTCACCTTCCATCTCGCATTTTTAAAGAGAACACTGTCATCAAAATTTTCGTTCCACACAAAATCTTTCGTGGAAATTTGGTTCTGCCTCGAGAAGTCTAACTCCATTGTTTACTGTAGCAGGGGAACTTGCTGCACAGAAGACAGTTTTATTGTTTTGTTTAGTTAGCTTATGAGAATAGGAAGGACTGGCAACTGAAGAGTCTCCGTTTAAGGCTCTGTTGGGAATAAATTTTTTGGAATGTGAAAGGTCGATGTGATGTTTGTGTTAGAAAAAGTTTTGAGCACTCCTCTCTCTTCACGGCTCCGTTTAAGGCTCTGTTGGGAAGAAACAAAAATGGGTCAATTTCTTAATGCCAAAGAAAGAAACAATGAACCGTCTTACAAGCACTAACACAAAGTAAAGAGATGCGCCACAGAAAGAGTAGAGTACTAGGTAAGGAGTTCCTTTTAAAAAAAGAAAAAAACAAAGCTTTTCGTAAAAAAGTGATGCTTTGTACGGAGCTTGTCAAACAGAGACCTGAATATTAGAGGACGAAGATGGAGGATCAAACGGTCTTCTCGTCTTCTTCTGCTTCCCTCGCTATGAAGGTCTTCGCGTAGTCTTCTTCTCTATGACTTCAACTCTTCAAAGCGTTTTGCATTATCAATTTTTTTTTTTTTTTGGAAATGTTAACAACTTACTTGCACATTGTCATTTCCTATCAAAAAACATTCTTTTGGATAAAAAAATAAGTTCAGTTTGGTAATTTCATTTTTATTATATATGTATCTAAAATATTGATCACATTGTAAGTTTTTAGTGGAAGAAAATCAAGCATTTGATCAAATAATTATTGCTAGTATTCTCATTTTTTTAATGTGAAAGTTAAGAATGTAGGAAATTGGTGTAGAAATGTTTCATAAGGAGAAACATAGTTTTGGTGGAACACTAGAACACGAATAGAATTATTTATAAAAAATTAAATTATAATTTTTACTCGTTAAAAAGAAAATTATAGATTAATATTGAAAAGATGAGTATAATTTTATTGGAAATGCTATGGACTCTCATTTAAAATTTGATTTGCAATCATTTTTTTTGCTAATCAAAACCAAAGATATCATCCGTTTAAGGCTCTGTTGGGAAGAAATTTTTGGAATGTGAAAGGTCGGTGTGATGTTTATGTCAGAAAACGTTTTGAGCCCTCCTCTCTCTCTCACGGCTCCATGCCCAACCTTCGTGCCATCCTCGTGTGTGCGTGCGACTACCCACGTAATTACCAGCTACAGTTATTCATTAACCATTTTTTTCATTTTTGAACTCTATCCATTCAAATTTGTCATTGCCATCCAACTTTTTTACCTTTACGTTTTTTTCTTATATTTCACCTTTTAGGAATTTAAACTAAATTCAGAAACCATTTCCAATTAAACCACAAAAATGACAACCATTTGAATTTTGAATGTAAGTATGTGAGAGTAGAATGAGAGGGAAATATAAAAATGTGTTAAAAAGTTGTCAAAATTTTGAGAACAGAAACGGTTTGTAGAACTCTATTAAGTTAAATGTCTCATCAACCTTTTTCTTACAAAATTTAAAATTATTTATAAATGATTTTATTTGCTTGTCGATTTTGAAAATTAAATGGATAAAACTAGAAATAAGAGATGAGGCAAATTTCCAAATTATATGTTTTTTTAAAAAAAAAAAAGAAGGTAAAGGACAACGAGAATGCAAAATGTATATTTGTAAATATGGTAAATTACAAATACCCCATGAGGTTTATTAAAATCTCTAGTTTACCCTCTCTATTTTCAAAAATTGTCAATTACCCCCATTGATCGTTTTAGGTTTTAGTTGGCTGTTAAAAAATTTATATGTAATTGCACTAATTATATTCCAAAAACATCGAGTGGTTGCATCACGGCTATGATCTTGTTTGAGTCGTTGTGGCTTAAACTCATTCGTGTTACTGTGGTGGTCAGACGACAACGACAACTGACATAGGTGGTCAGTTGGGGATGGAAAAAGAAGAGAGATTAAATGTTGGAGTTGGAGTTGAAATGCTAGAGAATATTAGTGATAAGAAGTAGTTAGCCCTAAAATTCTTGACGGTTAACTAACATCACAAACGGTCAATGGGGGTAATTGAACATTTCACTAAACCTCGGGAGGTAACTGAAGATTTTTAAAAAAGAGGAGACAAACTGGAGATTTCACTAAATTTCAATGGGTATTTGTAATTTGCCCTTGTAAATATTTAATACTTTGTCACGCTCGAAATGTTTAATACGTTTAACTTTGTCGTCCTAGTGGGTCATAGGTTTACGTTCTAATATAATTTCATTAGCTTTAAATTTCATCTTAAATCAGTCATACTGTTGATTTTTCTATTAAATTTTCTATTATGTGCACTGATTTTATGTAATTACCATTTCTATATTAACCACAATTACACTTTTAATTAAACTAACGTCATTATTTTTTGGGTAAAAGTGCCATTTTTCATTGAAATTTATGAAACCTCTAAATTTACCATTGAAGTTCATTTTGAAGCGAGAATGCCACCAATGTTTTATTGAAATGGGTAAATTTACCACTGACCATTAATTTATCCCAGTTGCGCTCATGTGGTGTGTCACCATTTATTTTCGGTCATAGGTTGGTCCAAAGAACGAGAGTCGGCTTCCTTAAGTCCGTTGTTCCTCAGTAGCTCAGTGGTAGAGCGGTCGGCTGTTAACTGACTGGTCGTAGGTTCAAATCCTACTTGGGGAGAATTTATAGTTCTCGCTTTTTTTACCTAGCGACCCCTGCCCTTCTCCTTAGTTTCTAAACTAGCGGAATCGTGGGACATAAAAAGTGGGAAGTTTATTGTTGGTTTTTATTCCTTACTCTCGTATAGGTGAACTTGGTTCGTTTCATTCTTAGGAGGAAGAAGGATCCACTGGGAAGACTAGAGGATAAGTTTCGAGGTTAAACTAAACATTACGTATAGGTATTTAAGTAAAACTTAAATATATAACAGTATACTTAACAAAAAAACAAAAAATAGTCAATATGATTCTCATTTTTCTCCGAATAATATTTTCTATTCAATAATATAATTATTTGATTTTTATTATTGGTATATCTTATCATTGTAGTTTGATTTTATTTTACAGTTATTCCTCAATTTTTGTATTTAATTAAATCTTCTAACATAAAAAAAGATAAAATAGAAAAGTCAATACAAACATTGTCTAATCTTATTTTCCGTGCTAAGTCAAGCTGTGGACATTTTTTACTCACTTTAACTTATTAGCTGTCAACTTGTATATATGAAAGCTAGAGTCAAGCAAGGAGTCAATGTCTTAGATTCCGCTGCAAGTGAATCAAATGTTGGAACTTTTATCCCGAGAGATGGAATATTGAGGAATTAAAAGACTAATGTGGGAATGCTCGGTCGGAACTGGGGTACTTTACTGAACATTGAACTTCTAATTCTTCTTTTCGAAAGACCGATTCTTACTACCCTCGTCGCTTACTTTAATTCCTTCTTTACGATCTACCTTTTTCGCTTTAAATCCATCTCGCTCATCTGGTCTGCTCGGTAAAATCATCTCTCCTGCTTATGTATCCCATGCTCGGTGCCATTGCTTGTGAGTGCTATCTTTCGAATGTTGTCACCCTTCTGCTTCCGTTATGGTGCTGATAGGCCATCATTTGCGTGTGGATTTGACGCAGATCTACTATGGGTACTTATGCCGGTTTAGTCAGTCTGAAGTTGTCCTCGGCTCTTGTTTTAACACATGCAATTCGAACGTTGTTTGTTTTCCTTGGACTTACAAAAGCCTGTGCAAATTTTGGATTTCCAAAAGCGGGGAGGAGAAGTATACCATCGCATTATATTTGAAGAAACGAAGAAAGTATTCATGTTGTGTCAATTGTTTCATTTGTTGTGTGACTGATGTAAAAGAAATGTCCATAAATTTGTTTCCGTAAATGGATAATGGTAGACAAAAAAATCACCTATCGACGGATTAAATATTTGTCCATAAGCTACCAACAATAAAAACAAAGGGGAAATACAAATCTAATGAAGCTCGGGGTATAAAGTATCCCGACTGACAAACTATAGGGGGGAAATGAGTTTCAGGCAAACGCCTCCTTATCTTATGCATATAATTAAGCCACGTGTGAATTCTTGAGTGGTTCCCCTTAGAAATGCCCTGAACACATATCCACTTGGGGATAAGGTATATATGTTGCTAGACGACCACTGGGCACTTCCATACGCCTGTAAATCTCCATCTCCAATGGCAATTTCCAGTTCCTCATCAGACTGGTCTCTGTCTTCCATCAACTCTTACAGAAAATTTCACAGCTCCACTTTCTTCCAATCACTCAGCACCCTTCATCTTGTCTCAGCACCATCATTCAATCTTCCCCTCTTCCACTTGAACTTCTCCGCCATTCCACATCCTGTTCTTGAAGATGCCTCTACCAACTCCCACATCTCACCATCGGAGCACAGTCTTCAACGAGAAACCCCTCCAGATGGTGAAAGTTTAAACATTTTAATCTGCAAGTTGCTTGAAGATCCTCAAAGGGACGGCTTGGCGTATGAGTATTATGAGAAGGCTAAAGAAGAGACGAGTTTCAGACCTGGAAAGCTTACTTTGAAGCTTCTAAGCAGGTACTTGGTTCGGTCGAAGCAATGGAATTTGATTAAGTTGCTTTCTGGGGATTTTGAGAGATACCATGTGTTGCCTGATAGATATACTTGTTCAAAATTGGTTAGTAGTTGCGTTAAAGCTAGAAAATTTAAGGTGGCTCAGCGGTTGCTTGAATCCTTCAAATCTGATGAAGATGTCGCTGTTTCAGCTCTTGGATCCGCCATGGAAGCTTTTAATAAACTGCATATGTATAGAAGCACAGTTGATGTGTTTGAAACAATTGCATCAGGTGGAATCATCCCAGATTCAAGATGTTACTTTCAGCTAATTGAAGCTCATCACAAAATTGGGAACACCGAGAAGATTATTGGTTTGTTCAAAGAATTTGAAGCTGAACTGTCATCCTCTTCACCAATTTCGCCTCTTATATATGGAGTCCTATGCGAGTCATTGGTGAAAGGCAATCGAGCCAATGAAGCCCTCGAGTATTTCAGAGACATGAAAAGGAAAGGAATTTCAGCAAACTCTTCCATCTACTCTTCACTGATAGCATCATTTGCTCGCAACCGGGAAGTGCAAGTAGCCATAGAGCTTTTCCAAGAGGCGAAGGAGAAAAGATTAATGAGGGATCCAGAAGTGTATCTGAAGCTTGTGCTGATGTACATTGAAGAAGGGCAACCAGAGAAGACTATTGATATTGTAAGAGCCATGAAGGAAGCGAAGATAAACGTTTCCGACTGTATTTTCTGCACAGTTGTTAATGGCTTCTCCAAAACAAGAGGGTTTAATGCAGCCATTAGAGTCTACGAGGAGCTGGTTTCTTTATCTTGCAAACCTGGTCAAGTGACTTATGCCTCGATCATAAACGCCTATTTTCGCACCGGCCAACACTCGAAAGCGGAAATGATTTTCTCTGAAATGGACCAGAAGGGACATGATAAATGTGTAGTAGCATATTCCACCTTGATTGCACTGTACGGCAAAACAGGAAGGATTACAGAAGCGATGAAGCTGGTGGCGAAGATGAAGCAGAGAGGGTGTGAGCCGAATGTGTGGGTGTACAACTCATTGATGGACATGCATGGGAGAGCCAAGAACATGAAACAGGTTGAGAAGGTGTGGAAGGAGATGAAGAGGAGGAAAGTGGCTCCTGATAAAGTCAGCTACACGACTGTGATAGGAGGCTATAACAGAGCTGGGGAGTTCGATGCGTGCATGAGAATGTACCGTGAGTTCAGGCTGAATGGTGGAACCATTGACAAGGCGATGGCTGGGATCATGATTGGGATCTTCTCCAAGACGAGTAGGGTTGATGAGTTGATGAAGCTTTTGCAGGACATGAAAATTGAAGGGACTGAATTGGATGGGAGGCTTTACTGCTCTGCTCTCAATGCTTTGAGGGATGCTGGGTTGGAAACGCAGGTCAAATGGTTGCACAACAGCTTTGCTATCAATGCAGCAGCATAATACACTCCTCATTCATTGGGAGTTTCATGCCTCTTGCTTGGGCCGCTAAACTCTCTACACAAAGAATTTCAAACTATTGTTATCAGATTCTGTTAACGGTTATGTAGATCGAACAAATCCGACGTAACTTTTAAAACAGGACAATTGGGCCACTGAATGGCACACAAGGAGATCACTTTTCAAGAGAGATCACCTCTCGCTCCCCCCCCCCTCTCTCTCTCACTATAAATGATTACATATTCCGTTAAAAAATTAAATTAGTACTAGACCGATAAATGAACCGAGCTCGAACTGTGCTGAACTTGAGTTTAGCTCAATAGTTTTTTATTGAACTTAAGTTCGACTTGATAGCTCGACGAAACTTCATTATAAAGACTTGAACTCGACGTGATTAATTGCTCAAATTCAGCTCGATAGTTTTTTATTGAACTTGAGTTCAGTTCGATGACTCGACGAACCTTCATTATGAATACTCGAACTCGACTTGATTAATTCTTCATATTTTATTATTTTAGTCAAATAAATCCGACAAAATAACCCCTTACTTTAAAAACTTAGTAAATTAAACCCAATTACTTTAATTATTTACATATGAACTATCTTAACTCTTTTAAATATGTTTTGACCAATAGCTCAATAAACTATCGAACCGAACTCAAATGACTCAAACTCGAATCCCGAATTCTACTCGAGTTCGAATTCGAAACTCAATAACACAATATTTAAATAACACACAAACCGTATTCGAATAAATTCGATAAAACCGTATTCGAATAAATTCGATAAAAACTAGACCCATTTACGGCCCTTCCCTTGTTAGTACCATTCTACACTCGGATTCTCGAGAGCTACCTTTCATCCTATTTATGGGCTTGGGACCATGAACGAGAAGCCCAACACTGGCTCGCCTTACTCCATACAATATCCTATAGATAACACAACAATCTCACTGCCTGTGCTGTGAACAACGGAAACAGAAATGTTCAAATTTGGCAGGGCCCATTTGGCCGAACTTAAGCAGATACTTAAAACACTTTGCTGAAACTAGAAAATAAAAAGGAATCAAACTTTTTTGAGTAATTACAAAATTTGCCATAAACCTACCTCCACTAGAAAAGGGGTATTTTGGTCACATTTCTGATGGGATAAATGGCTTCAGCTATGGTCTTAAACTGTGTAAAACCCAGCGAAATGGGCTCTTAAACCAGCCAAAATCTGTCTGTCGGTAGAAGAACGACTGGGACTTAACCTTCTTTGCTTATTTTAATTTTTGAACAGCAAGATACTTCATTAAGGTAGCTTTCACTACAATACAATCCACCACCACAGGTACCGGTGAAAACTTATTGGAAGATAAAAAGGTGAAGACCCTTACATAACAGTAGCGGCAGTAAAGAAGGACCTAATCTTATTAAAAAGGACATTTAGATCAGCGGATGAGAGTGAGAGGGCAGCAGAGCAGAGCAGTGGAGGTAGCCGTAGGCTAGCATTCTCTGGTGCAGAAGCAGCGGCGACGAAAGCCTCTGCAGTCGCCTCCTTGGAAACCCTCAGTGTGGCACACGGAGGCACAGTTGGAGTCCCTGGAGCACGGCCCCTTGAACTTGTGGCTCTGCGACTCGCACTTCCTCGCTTCCGCCACCATCCTCGGCCCTGAACTCTCTGAAGTTACTCCATAAATTAAATTAAACACCATCGACAAAAATGAAAAGACATAATAGCCTAAGCATAACGCGTTTACTATTCATTCACATACCAGTAGCCACAAGAAGCAACAGAAGCAGGAAAGCAGCAGCTGAAGACAAACGGACAGAAGTTCGATCCATTGGTGCTCTGCTGAAATGAAATGAGACGAAACACTGGAAGGCGTAGAGACAAGGTTGGTCTTGGGTAAGAGATATATAGGCAGTTTGGCTGGGGCTAGAATGAACACGATTGTGTTTTCAAGGGGCTAAACGAGTAAAAAGTAGAAAAGTTGGGCACAGTAGTAATGTTTTGTTGGGTCAGGTGTCAGGACTTGTCATGCTCAGATGCAGTGAGGTGCTCCAATAATTCAACTCCGTATACAGTATACTTATCTTGCCCAAAAAGGAAGTCGCGGTGTCGACGCACTAGTATCCAAATTGTACACCAAGGCTATTCACAGATACGTGTTTCAACAGATATCAGATATCGTGAAAAGTCTATAATATCCCTTCATTTATAATTATTTTATTTTATTATTATTTTATTGTTTTTGAAGTTTTTTCTTATTAGCCTTTTATCAAGAAGATCTTGTATTTTTCCTCTTTACTCTTTGGTATAATTATCAGCTAGTCATCTTCTTTTTATTGTATTCTCTTCTGATCCAAAATCATTTTTTAGACAATCATAGTCTATTTTAAATGGTTCTCTCAACATATTTATTTCAAAATCTGAAAAACTAATTCTATCATTCTTAACTGATTTGGATGATTTCCTCTTCTATTTTAGTAGGATCCATTTTATAGGTTGGGTGGGAAACATGTTCTACCAACTCCCTTACCCCACCGATAGTTTTTTCATATTATGTTATCAAAGTCAAATTATGCATAAAATTAATTTTGAGGACTTATTTGAACATTGATAGAAAGACCACGTTTCAAGAGTAATTTATTTTAGTGGATCCCCCAGTATGTGCTGGTAATTAGATCCACTCTAGTAATTTTTTACTGATCAAACTTTAACTCTATTTTTATTTTTAAAAAGTTTTTCACTGCCTTCTTTTACAAATATAAAGGTGTGTAAAAAATTAAGAACTTTTAACATTCAAACTTCCTTTTCGTCATTGTCCCTCACAAAATTTCCTTATATTTTGAAAATTATAAGCTTTTTCTAGGGCAAAAAAATGATTGGAAATAGCACACCATTTTAGTTACGACAGCTAATAAAAATTGGAATGGAAACTAATGTGACCGACTTGGAAATTTAGAAAATAAGGGAAATTTGTTTCAAGTAATTTTTGGGGGAAATTGTCAGATTTGAATTATTGACTACACATTTTGGCCAAAACACAGCCACGGTTCTTCACTCCGTCACGGAAAATGTTTTAGTTGGAGAGAGGGTGATGTTAGTGTTTATTGATGGCAGAAGTTGCATTTTTGCCACTAAAATGTGGGACGGTTTTTGCCACTGATGTATTTTTGGACATAAACTTACCATCGACGTTACAAAATGGGTGTATTTTTGCCACTCGCGTTATGCTGTACACTGTGGCGTAACAATGTCGAATGTATCAGTAATTTCATATTCTCCTCTTCCTCCACCATCACATTTGCTCTCCACAAGGACAATTCTACCCCTCCGCCGCAACCCAAACAAATTCTTTTAGACATTGCTACCTGTGTGATGCTCAACAGAATGAGCGTTTGTCAACACTCGCCTCCCACCGATGATGAACCCACTACTGCTAGAGCTATATTGTCGCTTCCTTTGTCATGGCAACGAGAAAGTCGGCTCTATATGCACACAAAACAACTTCACCACAACGTCCATTGCCAGCATCACCCTCGCCGCAGTCTCCTACTTCGCCAACGGCAGCTGCGCCTCCGCCACTCCATTTGACAACGATGGTACACCGTTGCTGAACGGCCTACAATCCAACGAGCCCACATGGGGCTCTAGGTCCTCCATGTGGGGCCGTCCTTTCTGGACTGGCCTCGACCGCGGCCAGCCGGAGTTGGGTTGCTGGCAGCTGCGGGTTCTGGAGTGGGCGATGTGGGGACATAAACATCATCTTTGGGATCAACATCCATGGTTTCGTTGACGGCTGAAAATTTGAGCTTGCGGCTACGTTTCCTCTTCTCTCCCATTTCGAGGGTCTAGGGTTTGAGATTATTTCCCATAAAGGAAACTCCTGACGCTTCAATATCGAAGGCAGTGAAATCAAAATCGGAAAATTGTGGATCTTCTAGGAGCCTTCTCTGAAGCAGAGGTAGCTTGAGGAAATGAGGACGGTGAAGAAACATGATTGATAGCAGGGTAGGCGGAGGCAGGGGATGACATTTTTATGATCTTTCCGCCTAATTTCATCCACATGGAGATGATTCTGCCACGTCTAACGCCTGTTCATGGAATATACTCAAATATTCTTTTCGTTAGTGTCATTAGTGGTTAATTTACTCTCATCTAAAAGATCAATGACAAAATCACACCAATTTTATAGTGTTGATGGGAAATTTAAGCCCAAAAATATTTCAATGGCAAAAATCGATCCACACGTAAACTTTAAACTTTAATGACAAAAACGCAACTTCTGCCTTTATTGATTTGAAAGTTTTGGGTGCATCATGTTACGAAGCTGGCAAGGGTGTTTCTTGTATAAAAAAATAAAAAAGTATAAAATATTTGAATGTGATTAGAGGTTGATGAGTTGCCATGTCACTTTAAATAGTACTTCGTTACAGTCATGACAAGTGCCAAATTAACCCGATAGAGTACGGGGGTCGGCAAATGTGCTTTTTAAGTCTAGAGACAATTTACAAATAAGTTTTTCATACATCACTTTTTATTAACAATTTACAAATAAGTTGGCAAAAAAAAGTAATTTTGTCACTGAATCATTAAAGTTTATTTTGAATTGAGAATGTCATTAATATTTTTTAAAGAAATAAATTTACTACTAAATATTAATTTGTCTCAATTAGTATTCATGTGACATGCCATTAGATGACATTAACTATACATTTTTTATGGTTAATAGTTTAATTTCACTTAAAATTTGCAAAACCAACAATTCAATCATTAAACTGTAACAGATTTTAATGTGAAATTCAATATTAACTTTACAATATATACGGTTAATGTCCATATAATCATCAAGTGACACATCACATGAGTGACAACAAAGATAAATTAATGTCTAGTGATAAATTTACCCTTTTATTAAAATATTGGTGACATTTTTATTTTAAAATAAATTTAAGTGACAAATTTATAGATTTTGTTAACTTTAGTAGTAAAATTATCTCTTTTTCCCAAATAAGTTATTCATACTACTCTTCAATTTTCATTAAATAGATCCTATAAAACTTAAGGGTAAAAGAGTAATTTTATTACTAAAATTTACGAAATTTCTAAATTTGTCACTGAAGTTCATTCTGAAGCAAAAATGCCTCCAACGTTTTAAAGAAAGGGTAAATTTTCCATTGGATGTTAATTTGTCTCAGTTGACGCTCATGATGCGTGCCACTGGATAATTACGTGAACATAAATTGTACATTTTGTAAAGTTAATATTGAATTTCACCTTAAATTATGTCACAATTTACAGAATTTAAGGGTTTAATTGTTAGTTTAAGTCAATGTCCACGTAATCGCCCAGTGGCACGCTACATGAACACCAACTGAGACAAATTAATATTCAATGGTAAATTTATCCCTTTAATAAAATGTTAGTGGCATTCTCACTTCAAAATGAACTTCAGTGACAAATTTAAAGATTTCATAAACTTCAATGACAAAATGACCATTTTACCCAAAACTTAAAGCGAACTATTATATTCTAAAAATTCTACATAACTTCCCCAAAAGAAACTCATGTATTTCAAAATTTCACAACTAGACGTTTACAATTGGAACCCACGGCAAAACTATCATTGTTAATCATAACAAGGATTTTAATACCCGCGCTACGCTACGGGATTATTTGTAAATCAGTTCACAAATTCCTAAATTGTAATTATATTTGCTTGCTTGATTGCAAATGCCTCAAGCTAGAATATAACACTGAATTGTAACTGACTACCGACATTGTCATTTTAAGAGCCAAATGAGAAAGATGATTAATTTTGAATTTTTAGTTTGCTAGCCTATAATATCTCAGCAGCACCAAAGATCGAGCTTTTCCACTATAATTAGCTCCATAACCATGAGGTGCCAAAATCGCCAGTGCACACACTTTCAACATCATCTCTTGATTTAAAGCATCCATTACTGCCTCCAATTGAGTTCCGCCTCTTGCCTTTCTTGTGGGTTCATCGACAGGCATCATTCCCTCGCGACGATAGCAGGTCTAGCCTCCCAAGCCCAACCAACACACCACCGCACCTCTTCTGTTCACCCCCTCTGCTTCACGTCACTTGACGCCAAGCCTCCAAACTACACCAAGCCACCGCCTCCACCGGCGCGTCCACTCCTCTGACCACTGCTTGTCCAGATGTCTCCGCCCTCCTCACTTCACCTCAAATCTCCATAAATTCGGGAGTATTAGATTGGGGAAGAAATTGTTCAAGGAACTATTAGTGGTAATCAAAGAAGATGATGGAAGGAAGAGAGCGGACTTGGTTTCTCTCCAATAAAAAGAAAAGCAAGAAGATCCTATCAGAAAGGATTGAACAAAATTGAGATGGGTTTAGGTGGTGGAAATGACCAGAGTATAGATCAATGAGATTCGAAGGTGCGGTGCCAGGGCAGGTGGAGGGAAATCCGAAGATAGGGCACAACATGGGCAGCAAGTGGGAGAGGGAGGGAGGGTGAGAGAGCTGAATACTCAATCAATCAAATGGGCAATTACTGATGGGATGGGTACAACAACACAAACGGAGCAAAGAAAATGAAAGTAAATTTGTAGTGTAACTATTTATCAACAATATATTTTAATATTTTCAATAAATGAATAGTGATAATTTTGAAATTTTAACACCCTGAAAGAAAAGCGTCAAGAAAACCTTGTTGACCATAAGAACAGAAGGGTGCGAACCATCCCGCGGATTGGCCTCTAGGGCGTGTTCTTTAATAGTGAATGTTTAATAGGAGTATCTAACATAGAAAAATTGAAAACAGAAAGAACGAGAGGGAGTGAATATATAATATTAGATGTGAAGAAAAGAAAACGAAAAAAAAAACAGATCCCTAATCTATAAAAATGTCCATTAAATACACAAAATGCAGTCATTACATCCATGCAAGTCCGTTCATGCATGTTGAGAATGTACATAGAATAACATACATCTGCAAGATGCAATGGAAAGGTTTGAATCAGACGTCCAAGGTATCACCTGAGAGACGGTAGGGCATGCAATTACCATTCCCATGTCACAGAGAGCATGGAGTTGGCAAGGCCAGACTCCTCAAACGTTAGTTTATCATCAAAATCCAGGGTCTTTGAAGCTCCTGGTATTGGCTGAGTCAACCGAAACGGTTTTGCTCCAGATTCGCCGATTTCAGCAGCACAGAATGACCATAGCAACTGCAACACCCGCATTTAACAATGAGATGGGTGTGTTGCCTACATATTGCATAACTGGTAACTGGTACAGCTTGAAATGCTGCTAAATAAAGTAATTGCAAACCAGAATGAAACTGTTATTTAAATCATATCATTCTCCTTATACACAAATGACACTAGATTATCTTCAGCAAGAGAACATCAGCCAGAAGTTCAAACCGCTCTACTCCATAAGAATACACATCATATTCAGCAAACATTCACGCAACATTCTAGCCGATGTCCATATATGGGAAGCATGCTAAACCAAAAGATGACAACAGGAAACTTCTATTGTCCAATTGTCATGAATAGTCTCACCCAGCTGACCTAGCATTCATATAGATTAGTTGCAAAAGTTACCAACTATGATGTGATATTGCATTTCAACATAATGATGGTTTATGATATGGGTTACCATGCAATTTTCATGAGACCGTTCATTCTCTTGCGACATTTGGACTCATAGTAGCATGGTACTATCTAATAAGATTTCCGTGTTTTACGTTCCATTCCATAGGACGGCTCTGTCCTGTAAACTTAAGTTTTTGTAAATAAATATGTTTGGGTAGATGTTAATTGGGTAAACTCAGTTTAGTCTTACATTTCAACTTTGTCTATTTGAGTCCTATTTTAAGATTTCGTCTATTTGATCCGTAGCTCATAAATCGTCTCATTGTAGTCCTTCCGTTAGAGTCACGTTATGTTGACCGTTTCTTTGTGAAAAATGACCATCAAACCCTTCCTTTTTCGATCCGGATCGCAGCGGCGCGGAACGGCAGCCGGGCGCCGGATCGGCAGCCCGCATCGCGGCGGGGCGGCAGCGTTTGGCGGCCGGGCTGCCGATCCGGCGCCGGGCTGCCGATCCGGCGTCGGGCTGCCGCCCAGCGCCGGGCTGCCGATCCGCGGCACAGGCTGCCGATCCGGCCGGGCTGCCGATCCGGATCGAAAAAGGAAGGGTTTGATGGTCATTTTACTGTACACTTAAGACTTTAACGGCCAACATAACGTGACTTTAACGAAGGACTACAATTGAGACGATTTATGAGCTACGGATCAAATAGACGAAATCTTAAAATAGACTCAAATAGACAAAGTTGAAATGAAGTGACTAAACTTGAGTTTACGAAAATTGACATGGAAAAGTGTTCTTTATTATCTCAAATGATAAGGTGGTTAATTATGCCTCTTGGATTTAGCTGATTGAACTTCGATTGGATCAGATGACTTGCCTTATTGCTTATGCCCGAATCAGTGCTACAGTGTATAAGTTAGCGTACACTGTAGCACTGATTTAGGCATAAGCAATAAGTCGCAATTCATCTGATCCAACCGAAGTTCAATAAGCTAAATCCAAGAGGCGGGACGCAGAAACGACTTACAAAATAAAGTCACAGCAAACAAATTAACCACCTTATCATTTGAGATGATAAAGAACACTTTTCCATGTCAATTAGGATCTTCCCAACATAATTATTTACAAAAACTTCAATTTACAGGGCAAAGCTGTCTTGTGGAACGTAAAACATATAAATCTTATCATACGGTTATTACTATGCTCATATGAGTCCAAATGTAGCAAGAGAATGAATAGTTTCATGAAAAAATTGCCTAGTAACCAATATCATAAACCACCATTATGTTGAAATGCAATATCACATCATAGTTTCTAATGTTTGCAACTAATCTATATGTGGGTGAGACTATTCATGGCAATTGGACAATAGAAATTTTTCTGTTATCTTTTGGTTTAGCATACTTCCCATATATGGACATCGGCCAGAAATATTGGAATGTTTGCTCAAGATGATGTGTACTCTATGGAGTAGAAAGGGTTGATTTGAACTTTTGGCCGATGTTCTCAGTTGAAGATAATCTAGTATCGTTTATGTATAAGGAGAATAATTTAAATACCAACAATGCCTCACCCAGAACTGCCACCTCTTGAGAGGGGGTAAATGCACAAAGAGTCCTATATGTTTGTCATTTCTAACGAGTAAGTCCTAAAAGTTTTCGATTTCACGATCAAGTCCTCAACGTTACAAATCGTAGCTCAAAAGAGTCCTAAATTAACGTTATTGTACACGTGGCGTTAACGCCATTTATTTTGGACACGTGGTGGACGTTGATTCAAGTCCTATAGGTTTTCTCTACTCCTATAGGTTTTCAAGATAACATCTTAGTCCTATAGGTTATTAAGTACATTAAGGCTTCAATTTTATTCATGCCTATGAGTTATTGACTTAACATTCTAGTTTTATAACTGTCCGAAAATTACATTTAGTTCTCAAAGTTAACATCATATAAAACTAGAATGTTAAGTCGATAACCTATAGGACATGGATACAATTGAAGAACTTTTATGTACTTGATAACCTATAGGACTAGGATGTTATCTTGAAAACCTATAGGACTAGAATGTTATCTCGAAAATCTATAGGTTTGGAATCAACGTCCACATGTCCAAAATAAACGGCGTTGACGCCACGTGTACAAAAACGTTAACTTAGGACTCTTTTGAGCTACAATTTGAAAAGTTAAGGACTTGGTCGTGAACTCAAAAAAAATTAGGACTTACTCGTTAGAAATGACAAACCTATAAGACTCTGCGCATTTCCCCCCCTCTTGAGAGCAAATTAAAATGATACCTGTATGGAATCAGATTTAAGGAAATTTCTTTGGATCCTGCGTCCATCAGGCAGCCGAACTCCAACTCTACACAGCAGGTTCCTATCACCTTTTGGCTCTTCAGGAAGAGTTGGATATGCAGGTGTCTTCGTCGAGCAGGATTCTTCTTTAGGACTAGGCGACTCTTTCTCATCTGCGATGCTTTCATTACCATCCTTTACGTTCTCCATAGAAGCTGCAAGTGCTCGCTGTAGCTCTTCATCTTCAATAGTCTTATCTACTGTAACTAGGCAGTTGAAAACAAATCAGCAAAGGATAGAGTTTATGTCAACCAGATTTCTTTTTGAAATACGCATGAAGTCATTATGGATTTGCTTTCACATTTCACAGCTACCCTTAAAAGGAAATGGGGATATCCACCAGGAATCGAAGGAAGAAGGGAGCGAAAAGCAGTGATCTATATTAATGTTCCGTGATCTCATGACAAGTTAACTTTCTCCTTTAACCGGCGAGAAAAGCTATTTTAACTTTCAAGGATAACCCATTAGTTAAGAACCAATACAAAAATTTGGTAGAGAACTGATGCATAACTGTGCGTCATCGCCATCACTATTAAACTGCACCTTAATCCAACTTATGTTGGGTTCAGTTGCATGAAGTTTATAATGGCAATTAATTATCTAAAACTAATCAACACTATAAATTCAGGCACAAAGCATAGTGGCAAAATTAGATGCTCATGCCCTTCTTGTCGCAAACTTCTTACGAAGGAATACTATGATAAAATTCCACAACCGTCATTATCATAGATTTTCCACTTGCACGAAAAACTGCATGAGACAGTGATGAGTTCAGAAAGTTGCTAAATCCATCCCTCAGTACAAGATCAATATTGTAAAATTAGCATGCACATCATAGAGCATAACAGATTATTTTGCAAAAATTACAAAAGCCATAAGAATAGGGTTAAAAAATCTGATTACCTTTCATTTTCTGTTGTGGAGTCACAGAACTCCCTCTTGGGCGTTTGTGGGACAAAGACACATGATGGTTTCTCGGGCCACCATCCATGAAAGGGACGAGATCCTATAAATTACCATTCAGAAAACAAAAGTATTTGATGTTCAAGACATTGGTACAGATCATGATGACACTATCCTAAAGAATCTATGTGCATTCTCAACAAAAGCGGATACATTAATAAATACCTCTAGTAAACTTTCAGGTTGAACCATGCCACACCATGAGCGCATTTTCTGTCCAGTGATTGGATCAATGATGAGGATAACAGGCATTGAATCCAATTTGTAATAGGTGCAGACCTTCCTGCCCTCACTTGTGTCATTATAAACCTATAATATTAGAAAATGAAACAAAACCAGAAAAGATTGGTAAACAACAAAAAATCACACCCACCCACCCAACTGCCAGAAAACGAAATTAGTACTAACTGTTTGGGAGAAAAATCCTACTAACCTGCCAGAAAATGAAATTAGTACTAACTGTTTGGGAGACAGCTTCATTGGCCCATGTATCCCGGTTAAGCTTCACCAAAAAAAAAACAAAGTGTTGAAGTCCTTTATACAAGAAATAAAAAAATGTTTACTAAAACAACTAAAATATCCCACTAGTTGTCCTACAGAAGTGAAGAATGGAACAATGTATCAAGAGTGGTGCAGATTTGAAAACAAGCAACCACTGAATTCATTACAGAACAAATGCCTAAACAAAGAGAAGAAAGACCATCAAAACAAGAAATTAAAGCAGCAAAACAAAAAATCTGCTACCATATGAGAGCTAAATTCGGTAGTGGACTGCAAGTTGACGAGAAGCCATTTGTCCTGTGCAGAAGCGGCAGCTTTTACCTGAAAAGAGATCATTTCATTCATCAGCATCCATGATCAGATTAAAATATAAATTGATCGAATGAATCAGTTTTTTTAAAAATAAGGTATAGCACAGTAAAAATATCACCTTCCAATAACAAGCTAACAACAAAAATGCAAGTGAACATATGCATGCACAAGCAGACTGAATATAACCCAAAAAGTGCAGGAACTTTATACAAAATGTCAAAATACTTATTAATGTAGATTTCTGCACAGAAGAAATTCATCTATCAATTGCAACTCATCCATGAAAACTGATACAATCCATGAGAATGACATCGAAACTACTTGCTACTCTCTCTGTCCCAAGAAAGTTGATATATTTGACTAAACACAAGATTAAGAAGAGCTGACGACTTTAGGGTATTAAAGTAAAATAGATATATAAGACAAAAGTAACATGTTAAGTGAAAATTTGAGGGTATTAAAGCAATGTTTGTTTAAAAAGTTTTCTGATAAGGAAATATATCAGCTATCCTAAAACCGCACCAATTAGGAAACTATATCAACTTTCTTGGGACAGAGGGAGTACTATTTTATTAACAGCCAGTTCATTTGTATTATTTTACAACTTTCACCAAGAACTGAAAAGAAAGAAAACCAACAACTGACTTTTAGGAAGATGGTGAACCTTGTCAAAAGACCCCTGAAACATCAGATGAAAAGGAGGCCGATATAAGGAGGCAAGATTATCTCGAGGAGCATCCACAATTGATGAAGCACCTTCCCCTGATTCCCAAACCCCAGGGCGTCTCGCTTCTTCATCAAAATTACGGAATGCGATCACTGAGCTTGTTGGGTGAGGTAAGAATCCCAGCCTTGATGATCTAAAAGGCAAACGTGGAGTACTAAGTGTTACAGGAAAAGCTATTGTTGGATGTGTGCATATGTTGTTCTATATACACAGAGTCCATGCACACATGAGCAACGGTTTACACAGAGGGTATGTATAAAAAGGAGGTAACTAACAAGGGAAGAACAAATAAGAACTAATTTCAGGAAATTTACAGTATAGGTAAGACATACCCATGCATCATCACATCATCATAAAGTGTCTCCCTCACAACAGGTAGAGGCGGGCGCACATCATCCCCACCATCTGATCCCAAATTACGATCTTCGGGATGAATTGGTGCACTGACAGAGTAATAAAAAATAAGTGTTAATGCAGCAAAATGAAAACTGAACTAAACATACATCTAGAACTGATCTTGTCATGTGCTGCCAGTTGCTATCCATGCATTTCACTTGGCTACAGTTTTCTGCATTTGAACAAATACTAACTTGAAAGATAATGCGAATAGGAACTCTGATACATACTTGGAATTTACTTCCGTCCAGGAATTTATATGTTCTGCAGCAGCCGGAGGTGAAGCAGCCGATGCTGGAACACCTTCATTCCCCACATAGAAAAGCTGAATTGCTTCATCCAGCTTCCAACTTGTAGCCTGTGTTTTCACATAACATCAACCATACAATATACATTCATTTTTTATTTTAAACATAGAAAACAAAGTAACGGTTCTCCAAATAAGCTGAAGGAGATACATTCCTGTCACCCCTCCTTTGCCGAACTCCTTAACCCACTAACCTGAATATATTCCTCCCAGACATAGCACTACATTATCAAATTTGGTAGGATAGGCATAAGTCCAACTCAAAATATCAAAACTACAATGTGCCACATCAATGACGGATCACACGGAATATCCAAGTTGCCCAACCCACAGATGAATCTAGAATAAGAGTAGCAAAACCAATAACCCAGTCATAATAATTACCGGAATGAATTAACTTGATAGAAAGTAAACAATCCACAGTTCACCTCAATTCAGAATAACAACACTATCTCATTACCTAAACGCCAGAATCTACACGAACAAAAAGGACAGAAGATCAAGTAAAGAGAAACCAAACCTGCAGGAACTGCCGGGCGGTTTCGGCGGTCTGGCCAACGGCGATCTCCAGGAAAGAGGAGACCATGCGTTGCTGGTCAGTAGCTGGCGATACACCCTCCATTTTGCTGCTTCCAGCTGCAAAATCCGAAAAGAACCCTAAACGAAGATCCCAACGAGAAATCTCACTCACAATTCCCCCAATTGAAAGAGCTATGATGTTGTCAGATGAACCTTGATGGCTTTTTCGTGTGCCTCAAACCTTTTGAGTTGGACGACTCCACAGATCTTCAGATTGCCCTTCTGTTTTAGTTTTCGGCGTTTGGTGGTAGGAAGCGGTAGAATTCTAGTATATATGTTGCGGCTTTGAAATTACGAGTTTGCCTCCTCATTGTCAGGTGGTTAGCAAGCAGTCGGCGGGACAGATATCAATCTAGTAGGGATATTAAAGGGATCCGAGTTTTTACGCGGATAAAATCTTCTAGTATTTTTTTTATTTTAATTAAAATGGCATCCCACTGTAAATCGCAAATCAAGGATGGGTATTTATCACGGTTTTACGAAGATTGCTTGTTTGTTTGTTTGTTTTAAGGATGTGGATATAAATAGTATCTGCTGCAGCTGCACAATCTCAGATTCATGGAAATTTGTAATCTACAAGGTCATCTAATCTTTACCAATATTTATGGGATAAATTGAACTCATGGTTATATAACTTAAATTATTGTACCATTATGGTCTTATTTTAACTTTCTGTATTAATAAAGTCATGTTTTTAAGTTTTTTCATCAGTTATGGTAGTTTTCCGTCCATTAACCGTTAACTTTAACGGATTTGTAGGAAAAATAATAAAATCACAAGTCAAATGTTTTTTTTTAAAAATTATTTACACCACAAGTTTTAAATTTAACCATTTAAGTAGGGATGTGCACGGCGCGGGGCGGGGCGGGGAGGGCGGATAGTGAGAAAAATAGTATCCGTCCCACTGAGTGCGGGTACCTTAAATGCGGGTACCTGATTTTCACGGTTTTTTGCTGTTCGGATCGCGGGTATTCGCTGGTATTTCTAAGTATAATTATTCTATAAATTTTTTCAATTTACTTGGAGATATTCTAAAATTTTGCATCATAAATGTACATATCTAGAGCATCAAAATGAAGAAAAGTAGTTTGCATAAATAGAACAATAATATAATATTGCAAATCATATATTATTGTTGTATGAAATGGGTTTTCACACATAATATAAAAGAAACTTAAAGGAAAATTGAGATAAAATAAGCAACTTTAGATAATTTATTTGTAAATAGGTATATGCGGATCGGTTCGGGTATTCGCGGGTTTCTAAAATTAGAACTCGCGGGTTATCGGTTTCTTCGGTTCACGGGTTTTTCGGTTTCGGATCATGCGGTTCTGTTTGGTTTCTCGGTTTTGCTGGTTTTTTTAACACCCCTACATTTCGACACCCTCAACAGTTTTAAACTTAACAATTTAACCCAAATGTTTTAATTAAGCCCAACAACACCCAACTACCCTCAGGCCGCCGACGGAACCACCCTCAGGCGGCCGACGGAACCACCATTGCAGCCCCCAAAACAACCGCCGTGGCCGCCAGAACATCCTTCACAGTCACTGGAACCATCGTGACAACACTCGGAACCACCGTTGCGGCTGCTGGAACCACCTTCGTGGTCGTCAGAACCACTGATGTGGCCGCCGGAACCACCGCCACAGTTTCCAACATTGCCGCCGCTAACGGCACCACTTCCGTAGCCGCTAGAACCACTGCTTGTTACACCCACCCCCGACGTTCTGTAATTTTTCTGTTGAATTTCGGCCGCAAGTTCAAATTCTGTAATTATCAGATCACAAACGGCTTGTGATTAATTAATGGAATTCAGTGTTTGGGAGTTAATTTGGAGTTATTTATAAGTGTTTTATATGTTGGATAACATTTATTGAGTTCCGGGACGTTTTGCCAAAAATCGGTTTCGGAGGGCAAAATGGTCACCGATGGAAAAAAAATTGGAAAATCACATGTTGGATTATTTTCCTTTTGGCCAGCGCTTTTTGTGTGTGGAGGGAGGATTTTTTTTGCTTTTTAGTGAGTGGGATGAGATATTTTTGGCTTTTAGGAGACAATTTCCTTTTTTGTCATAAAAGTTCTTACACTTTTCCACTAACCCCTAACCCTTCTTTTCATATTTATCCCCTTCCCTTATCATCATCATAACCTGCCATCACCTATTATTTCAGACCATTCACTCTATTCTTTATGCGTCATTCATCACTTATCTTCATCCATTATTGAGCAAAAGAAAGAAAACACCTCTCTTCCTTTGCTGCCCAAAACTTTTCATCCTCTTTCACAGCCTTTCTGCTCTAGTAAACATCCAAATCTGCTCTTGAGGTCTTCAGAGACAATCTTCGACAAGGTCTTGGCTACAACTATGTCGAAGGAAGCAAGAGCCAAAAGTGAAAGGAAGGTCCCCAAAACCTTGGTGCAATCCGACGGGTCCAGCAGCACTTTTGGTTTCAAAAACCATTTCTTGAAGTTTTGAGCTTGGATCTTCAACAAAGCATAGTCCTACCCTTTCCTAGGCTTCCTAAATCAGTAACATTCAAGGTATGGTTGAGTTATTTGGTTGAATCTTCATGTTCTTTGAAGTCAAAACATGAAAGAAAACTCATCCATCTTCTTTGTTCTTCATGGCCGAAACTTACAAGGATTTTTGGTGGTGGATTTGTCTCAACTCCTACTCATCCTAAGCTAAGCTACAAGTATTATCAAGGTGAGGATCCTCCTTGGTAACTTTTATGAATTTGGTTCATGGATGACTTTGATCTTCAAGTATGTTGTTGTTGGAAGTATGATGAACATACTTTGTTCTTGAGAAATCATGGAAAAACATGTTGGAATTTTTGGGTGAAAGCTGAATTATTGGATGTATTTTTGGGTGGATTTTTGTTGAAGAAAGTTGGTAGAAAGCATGTTATAAGTATGTTTAACATGATTTTAAGTTGTTGGAAAAGGTTGGAATTTATTTGGTGAAATTTTGATGAAGGCCGAATTGTTGATGATATTGTGATGATGATTTTGTGAAGTTAAAGTGTTGGAGAAAGTGATTAAATGATGTTTTGGTGAAAAAAGTATGGTTTAAGTGGCTAAAGTGTAAGTTTATAAAGTTTAGGGTCAAAATGGAAATTTGGCCAAAAATATGGACTTGGCCGAAAGTTTGGTTGGAAAAGATACTTGTGCTGAAAAGTTGACAAAGTTGAGTATTTTGTAACTTTGCGAAACTTAAGGGCTAATTTGAAAGTTCTTAAAAAGTTTAAGGACTAAAAGTGTAATTATGGAGAAGTTAAAGGAAAGATAGCCACTTTAAGTTATGGAATTAATTATGGACACTTTAAGTATAAAGTTGTCAATTTCTGCAACTTTGTGAAGTTTTGGGCAAGATTGCAAACTTCTGAAAAGTTGGAGGACTTAAGTGGTAATTTTGGATAAATTCCCAAAGTAAGGAACTTTAGTTAATTAACTAGAGTTTTGGGTGTGGATACTGCTGTGGAGCGTCTGGGGGCCACAGTAGATTATCCGTTTCTGCTAAGGTAAGGGGTTTAGCTTTCTTAATACGCAATGCAGTTCAACTCATGTGTATTAGGTTAGTTAAGGGCTAGTACTCGGGTCGAGGGTGGGGCCCAGTGACTCTCGGGGCTAGTCACATGGTACATAGCGGTTTGCAGGTTTTTATTATTATTCTGGACTTCATGCTTATCGGGGGTCGATGACGGACCCACTCTCTGTTATGGTTTTCTGGACTTATGCTATATCGGATATGCTTATCGGGGGTCGACGACGGACCCATTTTCTATTCTGTGTCGGCTTTATGCCGCTTCCTATTCTGACAGTTAGGGGCAGATCACCCATCGCTGGTACCATGCGTTCTGATCCCGATAATCGGTGTGAGCTTAACAAGCCGCCGTAGGGTATTGTCTAAGGTCTGGGACCACTTGTATGGGAAAGTACCACCAGTCCGACGGGACTTCTGAGCATCATGACATTTGCATATCATATTCCTGTTTATACTTAGGGTTGTATTATCTGCTAGTTCATTGCATACTAACCTTTTATGCAGGGAAAACGTTTTTAAAGGTTTTCCCGTTATCGTACCTGCCCCCTTACGGGTTCTTTCGAGAACTCACCCCCACATATTAAACATTTTCAGGGGATCCTGGCAAACGACCTGCGGAGTAGATCTCCCGCAGTGATCGTTCTGCATTCTGTATTTTGAGAGGTATATTTCTGATTAAGTTTGGGGGTTATTCTCGTTAGATCCTTTCTGTGATCTGTCGGTTAAATTTACACGTTTAGTCTGACGTTAATTTCTCTTGTTTATGTTTAGCAGCAGCGGTAGTTAGCGAGGTATAATCCGCTTTATGGCTCGGCTCTGTAGGCGTAGTATGCATATTAGATACATTTAGTATTTTGATATTCTGGACTGTATATATTTCGTGGGGAGTTTTCGACCCTACGAAGAGGGCGGAACTCCTTCTGCTTGTATTACTTATTATCTGCTTTCCGCGCGCGCGATATTCTGTAAAACCACTAACGTGTTTCGGGTGCAGGCTTAGGACTAGTAAGACGTCTTAAAAACTGCAAACACGTATTAACCTTAAACTTGAAGGAAAACGTTTAAGGGACGGGTTTCAGGTCCACAACCCTTTTAAGAGAAATTTCGTATTCACCCGCCGCCGATACTTCCAGCTTCCGCAACAAAGACGCTTCTGCCAGCTTCCGGGGGCGGTGAGGTGACATGGAGGTCCGATGGTCGTCTCCCTCCGATGGCAAGCCGTAACGATCAACCGATTCTCTTCCTCCATGAACGAGGCAACGATCTTCCTCAAGCTCCTTCTCTGACGCAACGGAGAAGGATTTGCGAACATCGTCAACGAGTCGGCAATTTTTCAAATCTGGAATCTCCGGGGAAGCTACCGATTACAGTCATTGAGGAAGCCAGGGAGTCGACGATTTTTTAGATCTGCAATCTCTGGAGGTAGCGGTGGCTGGAGTCGGTGGAGAAGATGGCGGCAGAGGGGAAGAGAGAAGATGGTGGATGAAGAGATGATCTTCGTCACGCTCTCTAGATCCAGAAGCTGCTCGCTGTCGTGGGTGGAGATCGGAGTGGCGAACCACGACGAACTGGTGGCTCTCCCTCCGATGGAGAATTTCATATGTGGTGGTGCGGCGGATTTAGATCTGAAAAAAGATGAGTCCGATTCTTGGTAGAGAATATGAGTAATTAAAGGGGTATATTAGACTTAGAATATGAGTAGACTTATAATTATTAAAGCGGTTTCATGCTTTAACAGAGGGATGAGAAGATGCAGTAGTCAGTGCAGAAACTCAACAAACTTATGAAGAAGATGCCTCACGTGTCTAAAATGAGAAAACTGTTCCTTAAAAGTTGTTTTGTCAAAGATGGGGAGAGTGTTAGTTATTTTTATTTTCTTGGTGAATCAATTTTTGATCCAGACGGAAAATGAATTCCTACGTGGAAGAGAACAATCCTCTTTAAGCAAATAAAATTAAACTACACCTAATATGTAAATAAACTATCAAATGGAGGGATGTTATTTACTTAACTAGTTTGAAAAACCACTATCTAATTCTAACACTATCTAACTAATTTAACTAACTAACTAACAATTTTAACGACTAAAATACTCTTCTAATTAGGTATTTACACACATAACACAGCTAGTGGTTTTTCCAACTAGTTGATAAATAATATCTCCATCAAAGTGCACCTATTGTAAAAAAAAAAAAAAAAAAAAAAACTCTCAATTCTACCCAACTACAAATCACATTTATTTCCTATTTCATCAAGTAGACACAACCCGTGCTATAGATATTGGGCCCGATTTTTTTTGAACTGCAAGCATATTGGGCCCAATTAGAGCGCATAAATTGGGCGTAGGTTTTAACATACCCTGTGATGGGCCTAAAAAATTAGGGGTTACACTTCGGCTGGGTGAGCCATTATGCTGTCAAGTGATGATTTAAAATCAATTAGTTACTTAAGGCTTTAGGGGTTTTTTCCCCCTCAAGAAGGAAACTTATATTATTAAACCAAATGAGTCATAATGCAAAACCAGATAAGGAAAGTAACTAGAACTAAAAATGCGAAAACCAAACATCCTCACGCATTAGAGGAAATGATAACTAAGTAGCAAGTACCAACAAACAGCAACGAAACCAAAAACCAAGAAGAACAAGCAAGCCCTCACAAGAATGATCTTAAAGACATTGGATAGGAAACATCGATAAGGCATAAGCTGAGTGATTGAGATCTTTAAACAATAACCAAAATTGGTATATATGAAAGAGTCTTAAGGAATGATCACCACAATACCCACGTGCTTCATTAAAAGATTAGTAGAGATTTCACATACCAAAGAACACCTGCCATGACGGTTCGAGAAAGAATCCTAAACAAGTCAGGAACAAACAAAAATGGGACCAATTCATTTTTTCGTCGATCGGATTTGAGCTATAAAGGAAGATAAAGTGTGTATTTAGTTGTTTAAATCAATTGAATTCCTACTTAACAAAGTTTTTTTCTATTATGAAGTAATCTTTTTAGTAGTAAACAAATAGTATTTTTGTCATTTAACTAAGTAAAAGAAAATTAGTTGGGCAATGCATAAATCCATGCATTTGTTAGTGCTCTTAACTGTTAATTTATTTTTTAAGCTTTTTAATTTTTTTAAAATTTTATTTAGTACTGTTAATTAATCCTTTTATCAATATTTCTGTTTGTTTCGCAGGAAAGGGGCGCCATAAAATATTTGTGTAAAATGTAGATTTTATGGTGTTTGCATGATAAAGTAAAGTAAAATCGGATACTGAAAACATTTTCCGCTCTAGATTGCTTTAGACCATACTTACATTGGTTAGTTTGAGATCAATTTCTTCCATATTTTTAAGTAAAAGTACACTGATGATTCTCTAATTTTAATTATCATCATATCAGCGTTCTATTTTAAGTTTCCGTCCTATTGAAGTCCCGTTTCAAAAATTATTATGCATTCATAGTTACTATCATCAATTTTGTCCGTTAAATATAACGAATCTTTGGGAAAAAAGCTAGTATCGAAATTTATAATTAAACCTAAAATCTAACGGAATTTCTTTTTTTTTGTCTAGCAGCCTTGGCTCAAGTGGCACTTAGTATGCCACAGAGGTGGGTGTTCGGGCTCGAGGTCTTGGCTTCGAATCCCTGGGCTGCCAAGACACAGGAGTTTTACCCACATTACGATTCGAGTTTAACCCCCTGCGGCTCCGTCCTCGGATGAGTTTAAACCGAAGGGATTCAAACTTGTGATGTGGGGTTTCTCCGAGGGTATGAGTGTCTAATCTAACCAATTGATCTACTGCTGTTAAAAAAAACAGAATTTCTTTTTTTGAACAATAAAAGTCTATATATTTAACGGAATTTCTAACTGTAATTAAAGTTCATGGGGTATTTATTCGTCAAACCTTATAAGGGGTTTCTTTAAGGATTTCGAAAATGAAGACTTAAAGTAATGATTATGCTAAACCAATGAGAATTTCCATATTAATTAACTGAATATGTTCAGAGAATAACCAATACTAGCTCGATCCCTCCGGTAAATGTGTACTTTTATTGGTGGATTAATCCACAGTACGGCAGTGGACGGATTAAGTGCATTACTGCATCACTCGGCCTGGGTTGATTAGGATAATCCATCAGTTTGACATTTTTACAACCTGATATTAACATAATTCGGACATGTCAATTAGGTCAATTGCTGCCAAAAACAGTGCGAAGGCGATGGGATATTTAATTACGTACTACTTGATTAATTAATTAATTAATTGTCTCAATAAAAAAGCACTGATTTACTAGTATTTTTCATCTCAAGTGTCAATTGTGGTTTGGCCTGTCCGTCCTGCATATATAATTCTAAAATATACTCCCAGTTTTATTAATAAAGCCTGTTTGGTGTACCACTAACTAAAGAAACTTTATCTGCGTGATGATTAATTACTAGTAAGTACTTAGTAGTATAGTGTTGATTTTGTGGTCCCGTGATCATAAGAATGGCTCTTTTGGCATAACCCAAGTTTCGTCTAAAACCTGATTTCAATCACCTCTCAATTACATGCCACCCCACTAAACTTAAGCGAAATAACACAAAACCCCCAAAACTGTACTTACTGCTATATTGCCCCAAAAACTTAAGCGAAATAACCTAAGTCCGCCGATAGTGAGCGCGACACCGGCTCACCTGGTTGGGCCATCACCCCTTCTGCCCGCTCGTCCTGCGCAGGACACCCCACCCTCCTCGACTCATCACTGACCTTGCTAACAAACCTCAACTCCAAATCGATGCTATTGAAAAGCTCTTGTCTCTCATATCCTCCCTTTTCCTCTCTATGAGCAATCGACGTTGATCCTCATTTTTTGTGGATGGGTTCGCCCCTAACGAGCAGATCTTAAACTTTCTCGATTTTGATGGGAATATTGAGCAATTGTCGGAGGATCTGGGAGCTGATTTTTATTCCTGTGAAAATCAATTTCATGGGAAACAATCGAGTTTTGTGGAAGATACGAAATTTAAGAACAAGAACAAAAGTAGAAATGGTTTCAAGAGGAGTTCGAGTTCATCGAATTTGAGAACCACGATTGTGAGGAGGCGGTTGGTAGGTATCCTGGTAAGGCGGTGATATGGCATGGAGGAGGCAGAGTAGGAGGGAGAAGTAGAGGCAAGCGAGGAGATCACTATGTGGTGCAAACCACGTTTACTACGGCCAAGTGTGCGGTTGAGCCGCAGGACTAACTGCGGGAAACGTCCCGGTAAATGCCGCAGTGTTTTTGCTCGTAGTAAAAACACTATTGCGGCCTTATTACTTCGCCAAAAGGCTGCAGTAAATATTTTTATTAATAAAAAAGTGGATGAATCCGAATGAAATACATCCAGATTTATCCACCAAAATCCAGATTTGTCCAGAAATCGGCTGCTTATGAGGAGCAAGCGGTGGTGGTGACGGTGGAGCGGTGGTGGCGAAGAAGGAAATAGAATAAGGAGAAGGAAACATAAGAGGAAGAAGAATAAGACAGAAAAAGAAGAGAAGGAGGAGGAGAAGAAGTGAGAAGGAGGTAACATAAAGAAAAGAGAAGAATACGAAGAAGAGAGAGGGGGCTAACAGAAAGAAGAAGATGAAGGAGAAGATGAAGATGGAAGAAATTGAAGAGAAAGAAGATGAAGAAAATGAAGATGCGATGGAAAAAAAATAAGTTGACTCATGCGTGTTTCAATCATGTCATGAAGGAAGGGTAAAAAAAATCCTTCCAGTAATGGAAGTCAAAATCGTACCAATTATATGGTGTGTGTATGTGTGTACATGTGCAATATATAGAGAAAGTATGTAGGGATAATTTAGACATTTAGTATTTTTTAGTGGATTTGGTGAATTGTTTTGTAAATTAGGCATCTAATCTACTATGTGTCTCTGGCGTATGTGTATCATGTCAAGACCTCAAAATCGGGTCAATACTTATACCAATTATATGGTGCGCATACGTGTAGATGCACATGTGATATATAGAGAAAGTATGTAGGGATAATTTAGACATTTAGTATTTTTAGTGAATTTGAAAGCTGTTTTGTAAATTAGGATCGTGTCTACTATGTGTCTCTGGCGTATGTGTATCGTATTAAGACATCAAATACTTAGCAGTACGTTGAACAAAACAAAATAGATGTTTTAATTCTTCCTCAAAAACTTAATTAGTCACTGTGGTTTAATTCTTCATCCAAAAGATGCGTTTTTGGCACAACCATTCCACTTTTTATAATCTTTTCAAAATATTGGGAAAAAAAAACATAATTAAACAGAGCAAAAAAAAGAAAGGATGTTTTAATTTGGATGGGTTTTCAAAAAGGAATTAAAAATTTAAAGACCTTGTTATCACGCGCAGTTAAAGCGGCGATTATAAACTTCATTATCAAACAAACGGACAAGTGTTAATATTGGTATAAAAATTAATATGCACTTTTTGTTGTCATGATTTCCCAATTAATAGTATTAGTATAAAACAAGTAAAGCCGGTCGACCTCTCAGATGCATCGAGTCACTGTCTACCCTAGTGTTCATCACCTTTCAAATGTCAACTTCTCAACCTCGACCCTATAAAGTTTTCTGGTTTTGAAAAGGAATTAATGGAGTAAACTTATTAGGCCCAGTTCATTACAAACATTTCCTAAAATATTTTTTCAAGTTTCCCAATCTCAATACATTAAAAAATCTTAAAACATCAATTTTTTTATATCAATTATCTATTAAATCACTATTTTCTCAAATTTCGGAACTCATATATATCTAATCCATCAATCAAAACACATATCCCAATTTTTTTTTCATTTTCACTTACCTGAACCTTAATTAGTACTCATTCTGTGACTGAAAAATTGAACAGATTTCTATTTTTGGGTTGTGCCAGAAAAATCGATCATCTACTATTATATACTAATACGAGAGCATTGCCACAGTAGCAAATTAAAAAAAGTGAATGAAGCGATTTCGTGAGGACACCTAGGATCCACGTAGGTGCCAACTAGGCTAAGAGTTTTTTTGCGACATATATGCGCCAACCAGCCCACCATTTTTCAAGGAATCAGCCTACCACTTTTTAAGGAATCAATCTATCATTTTTTAACGATTTTGTTTCCAATTTCAGCCCTAAAATTAATTAGATTGATTCTCTTCATATTGAATTCATTAATTAGATTGATTCTCTAAAAATGTATTCAATTCATTAATTGGTAATATTAATCTATAATCTATATCTATAATCTATAATTATATACTATTAGACAAGAACTACCAAAAATAGTTTTGGTGAATACTGCATTCTGATGAAGCCATTTAGGATCCACCTCAGCGCCACGTCAATAAATAAATTATTATTTTTCACTATTATTTAAAATATGGCAATTAAGAGGAAGATTAATGTAATAAAATCACAGTTAACAGCAATCAATCACACAATTACCATACAATAATAGAATATCATAAAATCATATTCTAATTACTACAATTACGACAGAACTAAATGTTGTATTAATTTTATTTCTTTTTAATCCACAATTACTTAACTCACGATAATTAAGGGAATAATTAAGGTAATGAGATCACATTTAATAGAAATCAATCACACAATTACCATGCAAGAATTCAATATCATAAAACCCTATCCTAATTACTAAAATTATGGTAGTAAAATCGCAATCAATCACAATTAATCACAATTAATCTCATTTCAGTATTCCAACAGCCTGTATAAATAACATGTGCAATTTCAACAAACACCCACCAGAAAATCGACTTCGATGGCGTAGCGACTCTGCCTTGCTTGACGGTTCCACTGCTAGCATGAGTAATCTACCTCCGGCCTTTTATTTAATATATTTCTTTTTTTAATATATACTATTGACAAACGAGGCTCTTTCTCTGACGGGGTCGTGGAAGCGAACACAGTGATAATCAGAGGTTATGTAATTTGCATTGGGGCTCTTTCTCTGATTGGTGAGTTTCTTTTTCATATTTCGTTGCACATTTTGGTTTCTGATGCTTGTGTGACAATGAGGGCGAAGAGGATGAGTTTTGGCTTCCTCAACAATTCTGAGGAGCCGGCGAGCGAAGAGGTCAACTGAAAGCGGTCAAGAGAAAGAACGAGTTTGAGAAGTCCAGTGGTGCAAGGGAATAGTGAGTGTGGATGTTATATTGTTCAACGACAACAATTCGAGAGTGTCTCAAAAACCGATGGACACTGGCACGCAAAGGTAGATCAGCGACATGCAAGGACTTGACTAAGGTGGGCTAGAGAAAGGGTTGCAGTAAAGGAGCCATGCCGTTTGTAATTGTTTCATATTGATATTGTCTTATGCCCGAAACAATGAAATTAGAAAAAAATTTGTTCAATTTATTTTCAACTTTTGTCATATAGGTTTCTAATATTTATATTTTCTAATTGTACTTTCGACCGATTTTAAATACATATTGTAATTAGTTTCATACCGTATGTAAATAGTTTCATATATGAGTAATATTTAGTGAGTTTCATATTAAAAAAATTGGTTAATAGAATAAATAACTTGCCTTCAAGCTTAAAAAAATATTTAAGAATTAACAAGAATAAATAAATATAAAGTTTCACACATAAGTCAAATTACACCAACATTCCTAGAAAATACTTTCATACATAAATCTTACATATGTTTCCAGAAAAAATTATAGAATAATAAAAAAATAAAGAAACAAACCAATCAAGGAAAAATGACAATTATTTGTTAAGAATTAACAAGAAGAATTAAAGGTGGCGAGTGAAGAAAAAACGGGATGAATGAAAAGAATAGAAGAGACAAATGAAATAAAAATATGTAGAAAAAATGTTTGATAAAAAAACTGTTTTAAAAAAGAAAATGAAAAATAGATGAGAATCTTAATTAACACAATGAGATTGTATATCTCAATTAAATGAGATGTGTTGATTTTTTTGTGAGGAATCCAAATTCAAACCAAATTCTCATACCCAAACCGTAACATCCCACTATTAATTACACAAGAGTCTGACATTTTTTTCCTCTTTTCATTTTTCAAATTTCTTAATTGTATCAAAATTAACTCAATTGATTTTATCTTTAATTATGTTAATGGAATATTTCATTTTAATCTCAATTCCGATTTAAGTTTTCAATCTTTTCTTGTCATTTTTTCGAATTTTTTGTCATGATCAAGTTCTTTCGGTCTATGTTTGCATTTAATCAGATGGATGTGTGGAAATGTCCATTTGTCCTTAATTAATTGCTACAATACGTCATAGTTTTTTTATAAACTTAAGTTATTCTTACCCAACATTTATTAAACAAGATATCAACACTTCTCAAATTTCTACATACTTTCCTTTGTCATCATATAAAAATATGTGTTTTTTTGCTTCATATTGCACACAATGTTTTTATATATTAACATGTTTGGTGAGGTTAACATGATTAATAGATAAATTATTGCACCGCGATAAATTAGGTATTTAAACTATTTGACATGATATAAAAATCCATAAATTATTTGTCATGTTGGTTATTGGTCCTATGACTATTTAGTGTTACGTCTTTAGCGCGAGATGGATAAGCAACCATTATAACGGTCTAACTTAACCGCGAGATGGGTAAGCACCACTTTAACGACCTAACATAACCGCAATATAGGTAAGTAACCATTTCTCACGGGTAAACAACCATTATAATGGCTAACTGAAATTGTTTCACGATTAAAGATGCAACACTAAATAGTTGTAGAACCAATAAGCAAGATGAGGAATGGTTTAGTGGTTTAGAGACATTCTATGCTCTTAACCCCACCCAAATGTGGATTTTGTTGATCAAGTATAATATACTTAAGCACACTAAAAACATAGTTGGAGGGAGGCAAATCTTTACTATTGCATGTACTTTTATTAGTTACTGTACTTTACATTTATATTTTTTGGATTATAAATGAAGTAATACCAAACACATCGTTTCTAGTTTATATTCCGAATACATGGTATCTATGTCAATATTCCAATAATAAATTAAAATCAAACTTTTAAAAGTGAACTATTTTTTCATAATTAATTACACCGAATATATTATTATTTGATACATTAAGGATTTTAATAATTATTAATTCATTGAACCCGTGACGAAGTCGGGTATTAAAACTAGTTTATCTTTAATTTGCTAAGTTATTCTCATTTTATCTCTAATTTTTCCAATTCATTTTTTCTGCACTTTCAACTAACGGGCAATTAAGTAAACATATACAAAAATCTTACATTCATTTTAATCTATGTGTCCATTCAAACCCTTCAATCTTTTTGTGATAGAGGGAGTAGTATATTTTGAAACAAATTTCAATTAACAAGTACTACTCATGTGAATTACTTAAGGAATTGCAAATGAAATGGCACTCTGTATGTAAGGATTAGTAAATTAATGATATCCAATTGAATAAGTAATATAATCGTGTGGTGAAGAGAGCAGGAGAAATTAAGTGGGGAGATAAAATTTCAAAGTGGAGATTGATGAGGTCGAGAGCCACCACCTTCAAATAACACCCACCAGCAAGACCACTCCTGCATGCATGGTGACATGGAGTATGTATCATTTATATGTGCGCAGCAGTTTTCGGCAAAACCCACCTTCTCACTCTCAATTATTTCAATACACACACAAACACTAGTATTGAAAAACGGTTTTTTTTTAAGGGATTGAGAAGGTTTATTCATCAAAATTAGTAAAAGGCCAAATTACCTATTACTCCCTTAAATTATGTTGACTCAATCACTTTAGTCCTTAAATTATAATTCGTTCCAACTCAGTCCCTGAACTATGCAACGTTGATCACTCTACCCATTTGACCATATCAATATTAGTTGACCTTAGAAAAAATATCTATTATGGTCATAAATAAATTTATCATTTCAATTTATTTGTTTTTTTGTTCTTATAATTTCATCTTAAAGTTTGAATTCAACAGAAGACTTTCCTTTTATTTCGTTTCACCCTAAGTTTAAGTCCACTGAGCGTTCGTTTTTTTTACTTATAGTCAGTACAATAGTTAAAATACAAGGGGGGATCGAGCACGGGGGCGTAATCCATCTACGTGGAATTCTTGGCTTCTCAATCCTTTTGAGTGTTGGTTGAGTTTTGTCTCGGTTCCACTATCCTTTTCTTTTTTTTTGCGCTTGTTTTTCTGCAGTGTTCCTTCTTTGGCTTTCTACTCAAAAGCCCCTTTGACTCTTCTACTTTGCTCTCTTTTCCACAATATAACTATCTTTGCCGTCCAAAAAAATATATATACACTCAATTAGGAGTCCAGATCCTCTCCTCCACCCCTCTCCTCCCCTTCATCCTCCCCTAATCAAAACTTGCCATGTGTACTTAAAAATGTCACTATCTTGCTTAGCTCTACGTTTCTCTCTCCCCCACTTAAATTTGCAATTTCTCGTCCATTTTTAAATAAATATGTTTCAATTTTATTATTATTATTATTATTATTATTATTATTATTTTGCATGCATTAAAAAAGTACAAAGCAAAAAATATGTTGCGGCTTATTATTTTCTCTGAAATTATAATTTTCCTTTCACTTGTGCAAAAAAAGAAAGAAGAAAGAATCATGATTTTGAAAAGCGCACGCGCGCGCGTGTTTATATATATATATATATATATATATATATATTTTTACAAAAAGTTTTCTCTCAATTTTTTAAAAATGCGTATAAAAAATACGTAGCAAAATTTATTTTTCTTTCAAATATGTATGAAGAGCATGTATTAAAAAATACATAGCAAAAGTACATTGTTGTTTTTTTATTTTTCTCTCAAATTTTAATTTTAAATTTTTTTACTTGTGAAAATTGAATGAGAAAAAAAATCATGATTTTGAATAATACAAGTATTATTTTTCATTTATTTTCTCTCCGAAGTTTTCAATAAAAATATTACATAAATAATGTTATTTTGAGAAATTGAATTTAAACATATTTTCAGAAGTATGTAACTAAATATAAAAAGTTTCAAAGAGAAATAAAAGATCAATCAATATTTCAGTTCCCTACGTTGATATCATGATCAGTACGTAAAAAACTTGCAAAGAAAAAAACAGGAATTTATTTATTTATTTACATACTCATGAGAATATGTTTAGATGCAATTTCTGAAAATAACGCTATTTATATGATACTTTTATTGAAAACTTCATGGAGAAAATAAATGAGAAAAATGCTTTTATTATTCAAAAAATTTGTATAGTTATTAGTACTATTAGTTTTGAAGTATAAAGTTGAACAATTTATACATGTATAATAATTTGAAGTATAAATTTTCTAAATATATACTTGTACGTAATAAAAAAATTGGAAACATATAAATAAACTTTTTGGAAACAATCATAAAATTTAATTTATACATGCAAACATGTTTGTAGCATAAAAATGGAAGAGATTACAAATGTAAGTGAGAAGAGAAAACCGGTAAAACATTAATTGAAGAGATTGCAAACTTAAAAATCGCAAACTTAAATTTAAATTTTACATGCAGAACATTTTTGTATAAAAATGGAAGAGAAATTGCAAGTTTAAGTAGGGGAGAGAAAAAGCTAAGCAAGATAGTAGCATAATTAAGTACACATGGAAAATGTTGATTAGTGGAGGATGGAGGGGAGGAGAGGGGTAGAGGAGAGGATCTGGACTCCTCAATTAGACCCAACTTAGGGAGGATGGAATATTAATAGAAGGGAAGGAAGAAGGTGGAATCTAATTAAACTAAAAGTTTCATCTTTAAAAATTGAATTGGGGAGATTGATTTCAGATAATTTCAGATAATTTATTTAATTTATCAACTATATATATAATCATTCATTCCGTTGGGTAGCTTTCATATTCATACACCGTAACAGAACTCTTAAACTAAACTGACATTTTCTCACCATGATCAAGATCCACTTTTAGTAACCTCACACAGATCAACACAAGTGAACGATTTATTGATTGTGTAGTACATATGGCGTATTAGGATTAGAAATTTAAACAAAAATAATTCAAATTGTTTGACCAGATTATGGATCACTCACTACAAGTGAATTGATGGACACTTTTGCGGCATAACCCTGAGTTGTTTGCCAAAATTTTGCCCTTCACTCCGGCAAATTAATGATTACACCTCCTCCATTCCAAATGAAATTCCTCGAATTTTTTTTCTGGCTTTCCTAAATTATACATTTGATTAGATACGAATATTAAGAAGTGTTACAGACTTGAGAGTAATCATGTAAAATAAATTTATAATATAAAAATATAACTTTCTAAGTTATAAAATAGAGAGCGGGTCGTAATTATGGTATGTATTAACATTGATGTGTGTTGATTTTTCTTGGAATGGATGTATTTGACACCTTAATTTCATACCAACTTTTATAAAGAAAATGTCTCCCACCAACAAATTAAATACAAACTGCAATTCACAAAAACCAATGATTCTGTCCTTCAATTTTCTTTAAATGAACATACTTAAATCATTAGTATCTACCATGTAAAATAACTCAAACTGATTTATTAATTTGTCTCACTTTCCTCAAACTCGCACTCTGCTGCAGGTCAGCAAATTTGTTTTGCCAAATCGGTAATTACCGATAAAGAAACCATATGGAGCGATTCGAATAAAATAAGAAAATAATTAGAAATGATAGAATTAATCTCATTGATATTCAGAAGTTAAAAATAAAACAACTTCACTTTCGTCGGAAGCACCACCCTGATCTTTTTTGTGAATTAAAGGTTTCCAAAAATAAAAAGTGTGTGAAAAACAAAACCATAGGAAGTCTTCTTCACAAAAAAAAAAAACAATAGGAAATCATTACTTTCCTCTCATAATGTCACTTCAATTTAGAAAAGCTTCCTATTGTGAAATGGATGTGAAATTATTATATATAGGAAAGTAATGATTTGAAATGTTATGTTTTTTTTTCACACTTTCTTTTTCGCAAAAGAAAAAAACCTTTAGTTCACAGCAAATAGCAGGCTGGTACATCATTAGAAGTGATTTTTTAAAAAAAACTTGTGAATCTTAATGACACTACGTAGTTACTGGGATGGGGGCAGCGGCTCTGCGCTCCCTTATCCGCTTCCATAGTGGCGAGACAGGCCGCACCCAAATCCACTCCCAATTTGAGTGCACCCTCTTTCAAGAACCGCTCTCAGGCTGCTACCAAATAATTTTATGAAATGAAAAAATAAACGGGAATTCATTGAAATTCATCACCAATTCCAAATCCATCTACATAATTCAAACCCGGAATTTAAAGAAAACCCAGAATTGCATGAATTCAATATAGAAAAAAACTTAGAAATCAAAGGCAAACTATAATTTATTCATCTCCAATTGGAACAAACATGTACAGAAAATAAAGATCATCTGGCTTTGTGCCCTGAACTCTCTTAGAACATCTGATAAGGTGGCTTCTTGGGATGTTTCATTGGACACATCATGTGCTCTATGTCATTTGGGGCTAGAGGACATGGATCATCTCTTCTTAAGCGCCCCTTTGCAGGGAAATTGTTGGTGGATTGCTTTGAAGATTTGAAGTTGAAGTACCCCCCAGTGGTCTCGTTTGTGTAATTGGATGACTAGAGTGGCAAGGGGTAAGTCTTACAAAGCTGCTCTAAGAAGGAGTCTATTTGCTGCAATTGTGTATGGTGTGTGGCAGGAAAGAAATCAGCGCGAGTTTCAGAGAAACGAAAGGTGTGTTCAGCAAATCAAACAAGATATTCTTCGAATGGTACATAGAAGAAATATTGTTATACTAAGAGAAATTTTGTGTTAATTCTCTCTTATGTTTCATGTCTTCAAGGGTTGTAATAGTCCCGGTGTCCATGCTTTGTAAGTGCTGATTGGAGTTTTGATGGAAAAAAAAAAGTTAAGGAAGAAAGAAAAAAAAAGATCAACCCAAAAATTCAAACCAAACCTAAAAATATCAATTACAACCTAATAAAACAAGTACAACCTAAAAATTTAAACAAAAACCCAGATCTAATCAGATGTGGAAGAGTGACAGACACTACGTAGTTAATTTATCCTTCGTATCGGTCATTCCGTAACCATTCAGCTACAATTGTAGCGGCATGGGTCGTTACACACATTACCTAGCTAGTTATATTTCAATTACTAAACTGGAATGTCATGACAACAAATGGACTTATCCACTTTCAAATCTGATGCACGCGAAGAGAGAGGCAAATAAAACACAAAACAAACCAACCCTAGCTGAAAGCGAATGAAAAATCAATTGTTAATTCGATGCCAAATTAACATTTGTGTCGCAGACCCAATCTGACCTAAATAATTCGGCACGAATCTGAGTGGGAATAAATTGACCATTTTTTATTGTCTCCCCCACCTGTAATTATTGATTTCATATACTAACATATAAAGGAGTCTCTCCACCAACACTCACTTTTTCATTACACTATACTATTTTCTTTCAATATCAATCGAAGCTAGCTACTACCATACACCATGCGTACCGTCCATCCTGGCTAGCTGAAAAGCAAACCACTAATTATCCATCTTCTGATCAAATTATTTGCTCCAATGGCTGAAGAATGCTCCGCCACCTCCGTCGTCGCAACTTCTTCTCCCACACCCACCAATTGGTGGCCCGACCACGCCGCCGCCTCCCTCTCCTCCTGGTCTTGGCAAAACCCTACCTCCTCCAACTGCGACGACGACGGCTCCATCTCCACTTCCAACTTCACGAGCACCGCATCCAACCACTCCGCCCTCAACGACGTCGACTCCTCCGGCCGCCTCGTCCCGGCAGACTTCATCACTGATGAGCAGGCCCCCGTCGACACCCATATTTGGACCCATCTTTTATCGTAAGTAATCACTAGTTAATTCATTACTCCATCTACTTAACAGAATATATAGTACCCCAGCTAGCTATATATACCACTAAAAGTTTATTGGTTTGATGATAATCACTCGATAAAATCACTAGTTAATTCATTACTCCATCTACTTAACAGAATATATATATATATATATATATATATATATATATATATATAGTACCCCAGCTAGCTATATATACCACTAAAAGTTTATTGGTTTGATGATAATCACTCGATAAATACTAACATATATGCTTGTGTCCATTTCAATAATTGTACTGATGATCACGCTTAGTGGGAGCATATGTATATAGATATATATATTTCTACATATACATGGTATGGCACCAAAAGTTGCTCTATTATGGGTTACTTTTCTTCAGGCTTTACGAACACTCTTTTGATTCATCGGTTTGATATCAAATTATTCATTTCCCATTCTTCTCTATCTAAGCCTTAATTAATTCTACTATATTAATGAAGAGTTTTAAATTTCAAACCAAAACCAAAGTTAAATATACGGTTATATACTGATTTAGAATAAATTACATCCTCAAGCCCTAGCCAGCTAGCTAGGTTTTCCATTTAGTGCGAAGTATGGAGAAGTTTCTGACAAGTAAGGAGATTGGAGCATGAAGAACAAGCGTATTACAATGATTTTTGTTTAGACAAACTAGATTATAGTATCTATATAAATTTTAAAGTTGATTAACAAAATTTTCGTTAATTGTTGGATTAAATTGATTAAAGTAGAAGCGTGGGAAGCAATGGATCGGATGCTCTGCAGAACAGGAGTAGTACTGAAGACGGTACAGGAATTTACGAGCCACCGCCGTTCGATTACTTGAAGAAGATGGACAACAACTGGGAGTTCCCATCCAACCACACTTTGATCAACAATAACAACTTCAATGACAAGAACCTAATCAACGGCTTCAACGACTTTCTCAACATCGACACTACCCAACGGTTGACCGCGGGCAAGCTCTCTAACATGGTCAACAACTGGTCAATTGCACCACCGGATCACTCACACCCCAGCTACACCGCGCTGCTCGGCCCGGGTAATCGGAGCCCCGGATTTCTGTCCTGCTTGTACGGTCACGACAGCCTCAAGGTCGAAAACGACGGCAGACTGTTTAACGGCGCCGGCGGTGGAAATAACATAGGTTATCAGATTGACGGAAAATACAGTAATTACTACGGAGTGGCGGCGCAATCTCCATGCACAAGTTCCGTCGCTAATAATTATAGCAACAGCAGCCGTTTGACCAAGCCGTTGACCGATATACATGAATCAAAACCTTGCTTTATGCCCTCCGATGATTCTTATAAAAAGCAAACCCTTAAACGGCCTTCCCCTTCGGTAATTATGTTATATAATTAATTTTAATTAGAATTAATATCAGAACGTTTTTTAATATATGTTGATGACCGTAATCTATATGCATGCAGAAAGAGAGCAAAGAACGAAATCAGGGAAACATTTTAACCACTGAAGGAAAGAAGAAAAGAAGTGATCAAGATTCCTTGGAAACTGAAGTGAAAAAAACCAAGAATGAAGGTTCCGCCATTTCATCGGCTAAGGTACGTAATTAAATAAATACAGCTAGCTAGATTCTCAATCCTATATATATATACACAAACTGACAAACATCGTATACATAAACTCACTATGGTTGAAAGCTCATTAATTGTACAAATCCATCTAATTAATTAACCTCCTAATATTTCAATAAGGTGCTAATTATTAAGACGGATATATACCCTGTATTTGTTTGGGAGTTATATACTCATATGGAGACATGTACTGAATATAAGTACGTACGTACTATGATTATTGCAATCTATGCCGTACGTACTATAGTTAATTACTAAGTACATTGTACTTAGTTGATCAAATTTCTTTTCTTATCTCTTTTCGTATTGGCGGGTATAATTGATTATTTGAAACTAGAAAGAAGGTGAAAAGAGAAATCAAATATTCAATGATTCGTGGTGGTAGTGGTATGAGAAACTTGTTTATTTATTTTTTTGTAAATTAATTTAATCAGATGCAGGCACCTAAAGTCAAGCTCGGGGACAAAATCACAGCGCTCCAGCAAATTGTGTCTCCGTTTGGAAAGGTGAACAATGTGGCACTAAAAGTTAGTTTGTTTTCTAGTGAAACGTTTTTGTATTTCCCTATTCACTTAATTGTCTACTAAGCTTTCTTATTCTCTAACCAGACCGATACCGCTTCTGTCTTGCTTGAGGCAATTGGATACATAAAATTTCTACAAGAACAAGTACAGGTGATCATTAAGTTCATTCAGTTTTTCCCTGACGTGAAAATATTTGTTAACAAAAGGGAAAATAATCATGATCTTACTTAATTATACTGCCATGCATTTGTATTCGCAGCTGCTTAGTAATCCTTACATGAAGACCAACACACATAAGGTAGTATTTAATTAAACATTAATTCCTTTATTTAGTTAAACATCTAGCTAGAGCTAGTTATTATAAATTAAACATTTGGTATTATTATTATTGTTGTTGTTGTTGTTGTTGCAGGATCCATGGGGAAGTGTGGAGAGAAAAGAGAAAGAAGAGATTAATCATGTGAAAATGTTTGATTTGAGGAGCAGAGGGCTTTGTTTGGTTCCGATTTCATGCACTCCTCAGCTTTACCGTGAAAATTCAGGTTCCGATTACTGGACACCCACCTACCGAGGTTGTTTGTATAGGTGATGATCGATCATAAAGAAATATATATACGCGTATACCTAGCTACTTCTCCACGGCAATCAATTAAGCAGAGAAAGAAACCTTGTATTTCATCTTGATATATACCAAAAATAAATGAAAGCCATCAGATATGCATATAGTTTTTGTTAGGTTTTACCATTAGCTAGTACTTAATTAGTTTCGTGTGTGTATATATACTTGTAATTAAGTACAATTAATTCTGTGAAACATTAATGTTATCCAATAATCGAAAACAGTACTATATACATATACTCCCTCGTAAAAAAAATGCATTATTTTGATCGATTGTTTTAGGACATAAACTTTCCATCTCCCCCGCTACTTGTCTCTCTCGCATCTCTCTCCTGCATGGAAACCTAAGCTCTTGATCTTCCATGGTTCGCCGGATCCGGTCTTTCTTTCCTTTTTATTTTATGCCTTGAGTCTCTTTATTTTTTATTTTTTTTGCCTTTTGTTCTTTTGGTCCCTATTTCATAGTTCTATTTCAGATCTAGCTAGGAGTGGGGTGTAAAAATTTGTTTCCAGCGGAGGAGTCGTTGAAGAAGGTGAGAAGGCAGTTGGCCTTGCAAAGGAGTCGGGGAGCACGAGGCATTTGGCCTCTGGTGATGGCAGCAATGCTTCCTTCTAGCGTCAGAATATAGTGCGCTCCAAGTGCGGATAAGCCGCACTAACAAAGGTTTTAACGACGTAGTGCGAAGTATGCTGTGAATGAGGACTCGAGGCATGGCGAGCTTGGGGCGGAGGCTAGGGAAAATGCTTTCATGTGTTGGAGGTGTGGAGGGGAGGAGATTTGGGGAAGTGTGGGCGGAGGTCAGAGGCAGCGCGAAGGCCAGGAGATTTAAAAGTTGGGTCGCAGAGGTCAAGCGTCCAAGAGGCGAAGGCGGAGGGGCCTAGGCATGCCGGCAATGCGGCGGGCTCATGGTGGTTGTTCGATGGCGGAGCATTGTTGCGCCGTGATGGTGTTCTCTGCAGCATTTGAAACTTGAGAGTACGGTCGGGGAGGTTCGAACGGTGGCGAGTCAGTGTCGTGTTTCTGTGGCCAGTCCGCCCCGGGGTCTTTCTCTCGTGTTGTTGCTTCCGTCGGTGGGTGGGCACCGTGGGTGGTTGCTCATATTCTCTCTTAGGACAAGGCCCAACATGTGTAGTAGCAGTATAGGAGTAGAATAGGAAGGCGTGCATCTTTTAATCTTTATGCAATTTTCAAGGATTACAGGGAGTATGATTATAGGGGCTTTGGTTATTTTAATGTTTTTAAAGGGGTTTTATAGAGTTTTCTTTTATGTGTAATTTCAGGAGTCTACCCAAAGTTTTCTTTTGGCCTGTGTATTTCGTAGCTCTTTATGGTTTTTTAATATAAAAAAAATATTGCATTCAAACAAAAATTGCATTATTTGACGTCAGAAACATTTTAATATTAAGACTTTAAATAGAAAAACCGGACATTTACCAAACATATATATATATATATATATATATATATATATATAAAGAATGTATAAATAGATTTTGGATGAAAATGAAAAGACTAACAAAAAAGGTAAAATAAAAAAGTGGGGGCCCTTATAAAAAAAACGGGGGCAAAAAAGGGGGAAAACATGAAAATAGAGAAAGTAGTAAGACCAAAACACAGGCCGGCCCAACAAACGGGTTCAAAGAAAAAATGCAAACGCCTGAAAAGGAAAGAAAAAGGTTGGCCCAAAATGCTAGTACATAAAAAACGAAAGGTTGGCCCAAATTAGGTAAAACGGAACTCTTGTCCGACGTGCGTAAGCTTAAAGGTTTTATGTGTAATATAAGAAGAAAGTAAAGGACTTTTGAATGAATTCAGATTTTAGAGAACTATATAGATGCAACTCTGTTAATAATCACCTAGGTGATATTTTACCCACTAGTTCAAATGACTCAGTTACGAAGTAATCCGGAAGCCCAACCCTAATTAACCGGACAATTGCAAATCTATCTCTCATTCTTCAAGTGCTCTAAGTAGGTGAAAATTCACTCGGGTGATAAATAACATTGACGATATAGATGACTGTTACGTTTGTAAAAAGATACTCCCTCCGTCCCTGAAAAATTGAGTGAATTGTTTTCCTGTTTTCAATGTATTTAATCTTTGATTTTTTATCTTGTATGTTTAAACATATAAAGTTGAATAATTTATACGTATATCATAATTTGAAGTATAAAGTTTCTAAATATATTTTTTCTAATTATTTATTTTAATTTTAATTTGAGTCAAACATTACAATACAGAACATGGAAAACAATTCATTCAATTTTTCAGGGACGGATGAAATATATCGAAAAGTAATTTCAATGTTTAAACTCGTGTTGGAAAACATAGCGAAAGTGCAAGTGATAATAAACCTCGAGGAAAAAATGAGTATTTTGGTACGTAGATACTTAGAATCCACGAAATATAAAAATATAGAAAGTATGAATGATAATAAATTGGAATTAATTTATTGAAAATACTTAGAATCTTATATCTCATGTTTGGTTGAAGGATTATAATATTTTGTGAGGTCATTTTGTAAAGTTTACAAAGTTTAGAGACTAAAATTGTAATTTTATAAGAAACATTCTGTAAATTCTGAAAATTTCAAGGACTTGTTTGTCAATTGAAAACTAGGGACAAAATTGTCAATAAATGACAGATTGAGGGCTCTGTTGTTATTTTTTAAGTATTATAATTTTGTGATTTCTGACAATATAATGTCTAATTATTAAGGCAAAGTTGAATATTCAATTTTTGTGGAATATAATGATTTTTGCGTAATTTATTTTTTGTAAAATCTTAGGTTATATGAGATTTAAAAAGTCACAATGATCGCTTTTGTGTCCTCTAGGGTTTTACCCTCATTTTGCAATCGTCGCTGTCGGCCTTCCTCTGCTAGTGCTGATGGGCCGCTCTCTTCTGGTTGGTTCGGGTCCTCTACACGCAATGCCATCTTGATTCGTTGGGATCGACAGGTGTCGTGCTTCTCACCCTTGCGACGACGTTGTCGGGTATCTCCTTCACAAGAACACTGCCAGGCGCTCTCTCCCAAGTGGTGGTCTTAACCACATTTCGGCCACCCATCCTTGGGGGTGGATCGTCCCTCGTGTCAGTTTCAATGTCTGCTTGCTTGGCCCTTTGCCGGCGCTGCAGGTGGTTGCGCTTCACCGCTGCCAAAGTGGGCGGAGCCTTCATCAGAGCTCACCTTGCGTTCCCCTAGCACTATGATTTCTATCGGGTGTTTTGATCTGTTTTTGGCTTGTCTCCGAGCAGCGGCTCATTCACCACGATTCTGTCGTTTTTCTTGGCTCTCACCCTACCTAGGCTATAATTCGTTTGCCAGAGGGCTTGGATTGTCGGGTTCTTGGTTCTGGCCTTATCTTCTTGGTGCTCCACCATTGAGGGAGGTACCCGTGGTGGCCACTCCATGTGCAGATTGGCTTCATAAGGTCTGGGCTTGTCTCCATGCAGCACTACCGTGGCAACAAATCCTTATGTTCTCAGTTTCCAAACTCGCTGCGGTTCGCACCGCATTTGATGGGGGAGGGTGGATTTGGAAGAATGGGGATGGTTCTCGTCGTAAAAGGGTTTGTGACGGATGAGTGTGTTGCAAGTGCTTTGACAGGGTGGAGCAGTGTCTCACCCTGCATGCGGGAATGATGCCCATTGCTTCGGGTGTGCGGAGTTCTGGATTTCCTCCATTCAGATGTTCCCGTTATTCGGGTGTTGAATTGATCTCAACTAGTTTGGTCCGGTTGACGTTCCTTTTGTTGTGGGCGCATCTGTGGTATCTTGATCGTTGGTTGAAGCTAGCTCTAAGTGTTGTACATGGTACGTACATTTGCAATGTTCAGACATCGCTTTGCTCATCTTTTGGCTTTGGGTTGTTTAGATGTATGTGCTTCCCCCGATGATATTGTTTGTGAGTATCATTTGATTAAAATCCCTTGGTGGATTAGTACAGCTCGTTGATGCTTTGTTCTGCTGCTAGTTGTTCGTCGATGCTAATAGTTGCTCGCTAGTGCTGCTTCATTATCTTTTATTTTGTTATTCTCTCGTCAATTTAAATTACTTCGCGTTTAGTCATGCGCTGATGGCCGTTTTGTTGCTGTTTTCTCTGGCTTTCTGCTCAATCTAGTTTGTTCTATTATGATTTATCATTAATTAATAGAATAAACAATTCTCTTGCTCAAAAAAAGAAAAAATTGCGTAACGCAAATTGCAAAGAAAGAAAGACAATGCAGAGCCAAATGGGTACATTTAGATTAGTGCAAGGACTTTACTGCGCTCGTTAATTTTCACAAATTTTTCACTCGCTTCCGCTTGGCTTGTCTCCTCTTCTATACGGCGAAGAAGAAGAAGAAGAAGAACTGACGGTTGCGTTTCCTGTCGTCTTTTTCTCTCCTTTACCTTCATCGTCCTCCCTCGCTCCCTAAATTTATTCCAAAATCTCAGGGACTTACTTTTTCTACAGAAAGACAAAAAAAAGTAAGAACCCCTCCCCCCAAATTGTTGTATTACTGCAAATGACAAAATAATTCCGCCAAAAATAAAAATGAAGCGCGCCTTTGACGAAATCTCGGACGACGAGTGGGAGCATCACTCGTTCAAGCCCTCGCGAGTCCTCACCCAATCTACGGCACCCCCTCCCATCGAATCCTTCGCTTTCAAGCCCCAGAAGGTCCGTGATTTCTCCGATCAGAGCAGCGAAGATTGCGTCGAAGTCACGCCGCCTCACTTGCGAGATTCCGACTTGGAAGACGATGATGTGGACCCACCACCGCACGATGACGTCGCCCCGATGGCGACCCGAGGGCGGCGCTTCGTCGTGGAGGACGAGGAAGACGAGGTTGAAGGCGTTTCCCCTGAGGTGTTTGACATAAAGTCGAGCGACGAGGGAGAGGAAGAAGAGGTGGTGGAGCTGGACGACGACGACGTGGTTGGGAAGGCGTTGCAGAAGTGCGCCAAGATTTCGGCGGAGCTCCGGCGGGACTTGTATGGAAGCTCTTCTGCTACCGTATCCGACAGATACTCCGAAGTCGAGGCTTCTGCAGTCAGGATTGTAACACAGGTAATTCTCGGAGCCAGTGAGCATTTAGTACTTATGCCTAGTGACAATTACTTCCTTCAGCTTCTATGAGCTAAATGCCGTGCTTCTGGATTCTGTCTCAGTGGTGGAACAGCTTCTTTTGATTCTTTAATTGTATAATTTATACTCTGGATTTACATATGGTAGACTAGCCTTTTGCATTTCTTTTGATTGGCGATGATATCAAATATTGCTCTTTCGTACGTTTTCCTTTTCTGCAAGTAAAAGGGAAATGTTGGATTTTCCAGAATGATATTGATCTTGCATGTGGGGCAGAAGATTCGGATTTCCAGCCAGTTCTTAAGCCTTACCAGCTAGTTGGTGTGAATTTTCTTATGTTACTGTACAAGAAGGGCGTTAGTGGAGGTATTAATTCCATTCATCTTAACACAAGCTCTTCATTTATTTGCAACACATGATTTTTACCTTTTTAATTTGCTGGTGCTTCCATGTAGTAGTGCAAGTCATTGCCATGTAGAATACCTCGAAAACTGAGAATGTAAATTGGCAATTGGTCCAACATTCTACATTCTTTAAGCTAATAATGCCTTTATGTATCATTTGTAACAACCAGCTGAACATAGTAGCAGGTTTTGTCTGATGCATTTTTGTGCTTAATTTGAGCTGTATGCCTTATGGGCTTCACTTGTGACTGTTTGCTCTTAAGAGCTTCAGATTCGGTGATAAGTTGTTGAGTAAATGCTTTAGATAATGAAAGAAGAGAGTATCAGAAGATCATGTCATAGATTTTATGAACCGGCTTTGTGGCTGCTTTCCTTTATTGGTTGCTTGAATGTCTTGGTCTTTGAGCAGTGTGTTAATTCGCTACGGTTTCCTGACAATTCCGTTTTAAAATACTTCCAAGGGCTTAAACAATATCATTGCTACTTGGTGTGGTTTTCGAATTCTTGATGGTGCATGATTTCTTTCAATGCAGCTATATTAGCAGATGAGATGGGTCTAGGCAAAACTATTCAGGTATAGGATACGAGCTCTTCTTTTGATGTTTCTATTAGTCCAGATGCTGTTAGACTAATTTCTGTAATCCTTTCCTACAGGCTATCACATACCTGACTTTGTTAAAGCACTTGAATAATGACCCAGGACCCCATTTAATTGTGTGCCCTGCTTCTGTTTTAGAGAACTGGGAAAGAGAACTAAAAAAATGGTGTCCTTCGTTTTCTGTACTTTTATACCATGGTGCTACAAGAGCAGCATACTCAAAGGAGCTGAGCTCTTTATCTAAAGCGAGATTTGCGCCTCCGTTTAACGTCCTCCTAGTCTGTTATTCACTTTTTGAGCGACAAAGGTTAAAAGCGTTACAGAATCAGCTTTTCTTGCTTATAATGTATTGATTTGGTTACGCTTTTATGTCTCTGGTCTTTGCAGTGCGCAGCAGAAGGATGATCGTAAAATTCTGAGACGTTGGCGATGGAGCTGTGTGCTGATGGATGAAGCTCATGCTTTAAAGGATAAAAACAGCTCTAGATGGAAAAACTTGATGTCTGTTGCTCGGAATGCAAACCAACGTTTATTGCTAACAGGGACACCTCTTCAAAATGATTTGCATGTATGTTCTTTCCTTTGCTTTCTAGACATAGTTCCTGTGATAAGGTTCTGCTTATTGTTGCTGTCTAGGTAATAGATCAAGTTCCTTGTTTGTTAAAATTGCTATAGTCTGAAAGTTTTTATTCAGTTACCTCAGGAAGCTGAAAGATGCTAACAAGGTTCAGAGTTTGACTGTTTCCATTGAATAAGTAGTGAGTTCTGTTCATTATATTTTGGTCCAGGCTCAGGGAAGTTTATCTAGTCAGATTAGATGAGATTTAGCTTGCCTGGTTTCAAGCATAGAACAAAGCAATTCTAATCATACGGGTCGTTTAAATTAAGCAAGTAGCGTAATACACACGCATAAATACATATACATACATGCACACACATATTGTTTTTGGCAAGTTGAAAAGACAAGCTAAGGGCATGTTCTTTTGATAAAATTTTTTAGAAGAGAGTTATCTTGTGGAGAATGGTATCTCAAGTTCAGTATGCTGTTTTTATCTTAAACCGGTTAGTTTTTTCCCCCTGTCCAATATAACTACTGAATTGGCCATTTATGATATCAGAGTCTTCCTGAACTTCGCATCAATGGTTTTGGCATGTGTAAAATCTTACAACATCTGTATCAATTTCCTTCAACCTTTTTTTTGACATGGAGGGAATGATGAACTTTCAGATTTTTCCAGTTTTCTTTTGGAGTTATTGGAGATTTTGTTGAGTTTGTGGAAAGTAGGATTAAACTTTCTTAGGAGTTATGTAAATATTGATGGAAAGAGAATTTGAAATGTGGATGTTAAATTGTGTGTTTCAATAGTCTTGGGATGACTCAAAGCAGAATACATTTCAATTGTTAGGATGGAGGGAGTATTAGATCCAAGAAGGGTTGTTGATGTAAAAAGAGTGATGGCATGTAAGTATTTGCTTCTAATTTTCTGCTGAGTTTTATCAGGTTCCCTGACTGTTGGATTATTGTTTCAGGAGTTGTGGTCACTGCTAGAGTTCATGCTGCCTGATCTTTTTGCCACAGATGATGTAGACTTGAAGAAATTGTTAAATGCTGAAGACAGAGAGTTGATTGGTCGTATAAAATCCATTTTGGGACCTTTTGTGCTACGGAGGCTGAAATCAGATGTGATGCAACAATTGGTTCCAAAGTTACAGCAGGTAACATACTCTGATATGTTGTTTTTCTTCTTTAACTCGCTTCACTATTCTATTCATGGGGTCCATGTGTTGCCTTTAACAGGTGAAGTTTGTAGTAATGGATAAACAACACGAAGAAGCTTATAAAGAATCCATTGATGAGTACCGTGCAGTTTCACGAGCTCGTATTGCTAAACTTTCAGAAACCAACTTGAAAAGTGTTATAGGGTTTCTCCCAAAGCGTCAGATCTCAAATTATTTTGTCCAGTTCCGTAAGGTGATCCTTCTGTTGAATCTCTGATACAGATACATGTATCTCTACATGCAGATGTCCTTTTCGCTTGACCCCCCTTATTTGCTGCTCACTTTGATTTGATGTTTGTTTCCACAGATAGCAAATCATCCATTGTTAGTGAGGAGAATATACAGCGATGAAGATGTAATTCAATTTTCTAAAAGACTACATCCCATGGGTGCATTTGGTTTTGAATGTACTTTGGAAAGAGTTATTGAAGAACTTAAGAACTACAATGATTTCTCCATCCACCGGGTATTCATTTACTCAATGCTTTACTCGCAACTTTAATCCTATAGTTTATTCATGCTGTCTTGCGGTGGCTGTGTTGATTTTTGCTGTTGCATACTTGCATTATACTCATAGCTCTTTGTAGAAAATTGAATTGCTCATTAGTCTCAAAACATATATGGATTATCTTCTAACTTCTCATGATAGATTACTACTATGAGTTTTCTAATCTCGACTTGTGTTAAATTAAGTAACTTTGGGCAAGGTAACCTGACTGAAACATAGGGCACTCAAAAAAGGATCCTGACATCATTCATGCTACTCAAAAGTTCTGTTTACGGGCGTGTTCTGGTAGAAGGGAAGAAAAAAAAACACATCAAATCAATCTCTTCCTCCAATCTTTTTTGCCAAAACTTTTTTTTTCCTTCTATCTGAACACCCGACATGTAGTATGTTCTCTCTTTTGCCGAGCTGCCTATGTGCAATTACTGTTTTCCCTGAGGACAGACGCAATGTGCTGAAGTTCTATTTCCTGTTACTTTAATAATGATGGTGATATTATGTCATATTTAAAGTTCTCATGGAGAGAGATCATTTACAGTTATTCTTGTGTTGACTTATATTCCTAATAGATTGATGCTTGGGAAAGTGATGAGTATGAGTTAATTTATGGTGTTATACATATATGTAGTACGCGCTACATCTCCTAGTCTATTGTGGGTTATATAATCGGTAGCCAATTGTGTTGTAAATTGTTTGCAGCTATTACTTCACTACGGCATTACTGGTAAAAAGGGAACTCTATCTGACAAAGAGGTTATGCTTTCGGCCAAGTGCCAGGTATTCAATAATTTGAATACCAGACCTATCTGTTTGCACATTATCATTTCTAGTTTTCCGGCATTTTCATTAAAAGCAATTATTGTTTTAATTGGTTTGCATATTAGAAGGTTTTTTTTTCCCGGATTGCAGGCATTGGCAGAGCTTCTCCCCTCACTAAAGAAAGATGGGCATCGTGTTCTGATTTTCAGTCAGTGGACATCAATGCTTGATATACTGGAATGGATGTTGGAGGTTATTGGAGTTACTTATAGGCGACTTGATGGGAGGTACTTCTGTAATTGTTTCTCATAGTTTATCAGCTAGTCTATTGCTTGCTACTTTGGAGATTTATCATAATTTTCTAATCTTCTGTTTGAACCCAGTACTCAGGTGACCGAGAGGCAAAATATAGTTGATGCCTTTAACAGTGACCGCTCTATATTCGCATGTTTGCTGTCTACGAGGGCCGGAGGGCAGGGTCTGAACTTGACTGGAGCTGACACGGTAGTTATTCATGACATGGACTTCAATCCCCAGATTGATCGGCAGGCAGAGGATCGCTGTCATCGCATCGGGCAAACAAAACCCGTTACTATATATAGGTAACCCATACAACCTCACTGAACTGTTACTATATATAGATAATTCAGCTGCTCATTCATCATACTAGAGGTATGATTGTGGCACAGCAGTTATAGTTGAGTATGGTTAAAATGGTTTGCAGGCTGGTGACAAAGGGCACGGTTGACGAGAATGTGTATGAAATTGCGAAACGGAAGCTGACTCTTGATGCTGCAGTGCTGGAGTCCGGTGTGGATGTGGAGAACGAAGGTGATGCATCTGAGAAGACAATGGGGGAGATATTATCGTCCCTCCTCCTCATGGGCTAGTAGTAGTGTAGATTCAACAGAAGCATGCCACAAATTAATTAATCTTTATAACTTCAGTTCTCCCTCCTTACTTGCACAGTTCTTGGTACGAGAACAAATTGTTGTATCATTAATGGCAAAGGCCTGCAGCAGGGAAACTTGTTCGCAGGGTCTTTGGTTCAATGATTTTAAAAATATGAATTTTCAAAATTTCAGAATCAACGAAATTGCATTACGTGTTAGATTTATTTTGAAAAATAATTCTATTAAATCCCAACAAAGCCCTAAATTTTTATATATATTTACATTTTAGTCCTGACTTTTGAATATTTTACAAAATTGTCCTTAAAATTACATATTTAGTCTTTTAACTTTGGTAAATTATACAAAATGGTCCATATAAAATTAGATGTGTAGTCCATAAAATTTTGTAAATGTTACAAAATGGTCCTTAAACATTTAATGGATTCTGAAAATCCGCGAACCAAATGAAGGATTTTCAATTTATGAATTTTTATTTTTTATCATTGATATTTTCTTTATTTTCACATTCTATGGATTGTTAGAATAACTCAACTAAACACCCTCATAATGTTTTCTCCTTTTACGATCAGAAATAATACTAAAATTACTTCATTCGTCCCTAAAAAATACTATTCATTTTTTAAAACATTTAATCTATAAATTTTTCTTTAATATTTTAATATATAAAATTTAATAATTTATATGCGAATGTAAATGGTAAATAGATATTTCTAGATTTTAAATATATTTTTTAGAAAAATGTTCTAATCAAACACAAATATAAAATCAATGTGTATATATTTTCATATTTTTAGAGACTGGGAGAGGAAGTATATTATTGATGACACTTGTTTGTTTTGTTGGGCCCTTCATTTGATAAACGGAAGAGGGCCTGCGTTTCGTGGGCCGTGTCCTTTCAACAAACGCCGGCGCTCCTTCCAAGTTCGTTCGGAATCTAAAAGCCCACCCTTAACTTAAGTTATGTCACAATTATTTTAGGCAACTTGGAATTACTTACTCATAGATGTTTACTACTTTACCCCCGTATCCAGTTTCCTCTGAAGTTTCCGGCGTTCTAATGGATGCCTAATGTCGTTAACTAACTAGTACTATGATGTTGGAGACCTATAACTTTTCTTGATATACTAAGTCAACCCAGAATTTCATATCTTGTTACAAATTCACCCTCTTAATTATCTCCTACCAATGCCCTAGTTTTGAGGGTCACCAACTACGTACCACTTAGCCAAGAGGAGGATTGATCATCCATCCCTCTGTGCCACCAGTCCACTATTGCTTGCTTGATTAATGTACACATCTACAGCCACCACTATGGACTAATTTTGAGTTAAAACAAGATCAGGCCAAAGAATGCGAATCTTATGATGAATGTTTTGCAAGTACGATGCATCTCGAAGCAATGTCTCCTATATATATATATAGTGCCAGCTTAAATAACTTGCAGTAATTTATAATTATAAAAGATATATACTCACAATTAAGTTAGTTGAAGGGTACTCCTTAATTCAACCTAGCTAGCTAGCTCATTCCAAATTATATATGTATATCTGGGTAGCATGCATATGATCATCTCTGTGACTGTGAGGGGGGGAACAGGTAGGCCATATACATCTCCCTCTCTCTCTCTCTCTTATAGCTTTGCTGTGTTTGAAACTGATGACACAGAATGATTCCAGCTTGTTTGTCTCGTGATTTCATTTCTCCCCTTTTCTCCTGAATTATAACTTCTCTACTTTTTCCTTTTTCCTTTTAAAGACACTTTTATATACTAGTAAAAGATAACTCTAGGCTGCACATGTATATACAGAAATTCATACAACACAGGAACATGGGAGAATATATGTATATAACACACGAAAGGGAAGAAAGGACTTGCAATTGCATGTAAATATGTCTATATATGAAATAATAATTAAGTCATTGAAAATGAAATGTGGAAAAAGGAAAAGTAGCAGCAGCTGCAAGGGCTACGGCCACCCAACATCTTCCAATGTCACCATCAGCTCACATGCATGGAATTTCATAACACATGATGCTTCTCTTTCATGATCTCCACCTTCGATATTTCACTTCCTACCAGCTACATGCATTTCATTTTCAATTTTTAGTTTTTACCCTTTAAATTTCTTCTCCTCATTATTAAAAACAGATAAACATGCACACCTAATAGTACATTAATTTACATGCAAATATGATTCATCAAATTTGGTTGCATTCATGAATTGCAATTAAATTGGATCAGAACTCCCATTACATACATGGTTTTAGAGGGAAATTTTATCCCAATTTTAATTAATTAGGGCTTAAATGAGTAATTAGATCTGTTATTTGATTTAGATTTGGTCATATCCATGGATTTTCTTTGTTAACTGTGGGGCAAGCAAAGCAGACAACTCCTAAAATTGAAGATTCCGGGCGCTGTACGCGTTAGAACAAAAACGACAACAATCGACTAGCAAAAAGTGTTTTAGCACATACTGTATTTTTGTTACTCTTTTTAATGGAATTTGTCTGCATAATTGATCATTAAACTATCTATCTTCGCAAAAAATAATAATTAGTACCCTTTCTTCAGATCTCCCACCTAAACCATCGGTTAATTAAAAATATATCCAAAGTGGGATCAACAAGTCCAAACACATATAGTATGGATTGTGATAATAATAATAATAATAATAAACTAATCTCGCATGCATGATCGTTGAAATTCGTTGGTTGTACTATAAATGATCGATGGTGAAGTAAACAATTTAATTAATTTGAATTAGAATATACTGATGATTTGAGAAGAAGGTAAATTAAAGGGAATTTAGGGTTCATAAAAAATAAATAAATGGTTTTTTGGGAATATTAAAAAGTAGAAAAATAATTAAGGGGTTTGTCTTTTGTGGCGTCGTGGCTTAGGTTTTGGGGCCGATCGAGGATCGCCGGTCCCCTCTCTTTCAATTCTCAGCAACAATTTGATCAGATGATTATCAATAATACTCAACAGTATTCCACATGTTAAAGTTATCTCGAATTATATCGATGTTTTAATATATATATATATATATATATATATATATTTGAATGTATACAACTTATTTGATTAATGTAAATGTATTACAAAACAAGTCGAGTGCGACGGACAAAAAAACACCTAAAAAAGGTACAAAAAAAACCGGTCCGCTGACGGAAGAACTAGCTCATGAGCAAAGTTAATATGGCTAGCCATAACCACTATGAATTGGCTCACCTGCACTGGCCTTTGGAGGCTATACTTATTCATGACGATGGTCATGACCATTATGGCGGTAATAAGATCTGGATACCCGCTCTCAGTACCCCTGTACAGTATCAGCGCACCATAATGGGCTAATATGAGCACAACAAATAATAGCAATGGTAGCCACATTAACATAACCATGTGATCACGAGCTAACACTACGTGGGGAAGACAGTGCTACTGCGGCCCAGCTCAGCGCGATGGCGCGTAGTTAATGGTGCGGTAGGGCATGATAAACCATTTTAGGTTTTCTTCACCCGGCGCATCCTTCATTTTTTCCATCTTTTTCTTCATCATCATCATCATCATCATCATCATTCTTCTTCTTCATCATCTTCTTCTTCTTCTTCTTCTTCTTCTTCTTCTTCTTCTTCTTTCTTTTCGTTTTTTTTCTTTCACTTTCTGTTTGATTCTCCTTTCTTCTTCATCTTCTTATTCTTCTTCGTACTATTCTTCTTCCTCTTCTTCTTCTTCTTCATTCACTTTCTATCTTCTCTCTCCTTTCTTCTTCTTATTCTTCCTCCTCCTCCTCCTCCTCCTCCTCCTCCGCTTCTTCTTCTTCTTCTTCTTCTTCTTCTTCTTCTTCTTCTTCTTCTTCTTCTTCTTCTTCTTCTTCTTCGCCGCCGACGCGCCGCTCCCACCTCAGCACCGCCGCTCCACCAACGTCGTTTTCTCACCGTCATGACCGCCGCTTGCTCACCATCACCACCAACTTCTGGGTTTTTCTAAGTTGGTGGATGAATAAATTCATCCGGATTCATCCATCTTTTTTAATTAATAAATCTATTCACTGCGGCTCTATTGCGGTTTTGGCCGCAGTAACCCGTGTTCTCTCTACGTAGTGTAAACAAAGTAATAAAAAACTATGAACCAACAAGAAAAAATAACCAAGGGTCCAACGAACAACCAACAAAACCAAAAAAAGACTAATTAAAAACTAAGGCTCTACCAGCTAGATGACATAGACAGCAAGCCATCAAGGCTCGTTATCGATTTCGAAGTCCCCCGAATTGATTGAGCCTTCTCGATAACCGCACCCACTACCTCCACCAAAAGGAACCAAGGCAAGAGGGAACTGGAAGTCTCCAATTTATGGAAATCTCCAACCGCCATTAACAAACCTGGCCATCTAGCATGAATAGGAACCCCACTCTGAATGGTCTCCACAACCACCAACCGAGATGGTCTCCAACAAACCCATTACAAGCCGCCGGCTTGAGGGACCCCAAACCACCGCCAACAAATGCTAGACGGCCCTCCGACGAACCCAATAGTGAGGCCACGTCCCGGCAAAACGGCACCACCCGTTGTTTAGCAGCGGCGCCGCCGCGCACAGCCCAGCCTGTCTCAGCCCGAACGACATACCGAGACCAAAAAGCACACAGCACCAGCGAAACGCGACCTGGAGAGGCCACATGACGCAGTGGAAGGAGCGGCCAGCCACTGGAAGGTGGCGAAGAGGTGCCGGCGAGATCCAATCGACCGTGGCGGCGAAGGAGAGAAGAAACCCTAGATAGCATCACTACAATTTTGATGTTTTAATATATTAAACATATTTAATACTCCTGTTCCATAAAGATTATAAGGTTTGCCTTTCAAGTTTTAAGTATCAATATTTAACTCACATTCCATTTATACTTAGATAAATAGTGAATATATATATATATATATATATATATTGAAAATTCAGATTTAAATTATGCATGCATATGGATTTTTTTCATAAAAATCAAAGTTTAGATTAAAGAAACAAACCCTATTGTGTGTGTATGGGAGGGAGGAAGTATTGAATGATGCATCTCATAGTTATTACCTTGGAGATCAATTGGTAATTCTGGATATTTAGATTTTATGATCAAACTGGTTGACTTCTCCTTTGTATGAGTTGGAGAATCGGTAGTGCTTTAGGCGCACATCATTTTCAGTGTGATTGTTGTGCTGGTCAGATTGATTTAATTTGCCCTAATTACTTGTTTCTGGTAAAGTTGCTAATCTGGTTTTCCTAAGTCTTCAACTCGAGGGAGATGTTCTTTTATTATCATTATTATTATTAATTTATTTTATATTGTTGTACACATTGAAAATTACGTACGACACATATATCTAAAGCGAATTATAACGGCACATAATAATATATATATAGCTAGGAAAATTGAAACGACATATATTGAAACTTTGAAATAGCGGCCATTACTAAATGTGACATGTTATTACTTCAAAAGAAAAAATATAAGCCAGAGTTTAACTGTTACGGTCACCTCGAGCGGGTTGTGACCCGGATGACTCGGGGCTTCGGTTTTGGCCTGCGGGTCACGTTTTTGGGCGGTTACATGGCTCCCGGGACTTATTTGAGCATTATTTCTGGGAATCCTTCGGGATTTGAGGTCGTCTGGGTCCCCCGGACATTTCCGCCGAAAATATTTTTCGGGGCCGGGGGGTTGTCTCGGGACGTACAGCGGGTTCGGTAGCGCTCCTGGGACCTCGGAATGAGAAACCGTTTGCATATCTGGAATCGAGGGAACGTCCCGGATCTTTTTACGGAGTATAATTTTTGGGTGGGGACGCGACTCCCGGGGCCCGGGCCGGGAATCCCGGGGCTCGGGAAGGAATTTCTCCGACGGCTCCAGGGTAAGTCATGTTATATTTTAAAGTGGATTTTATGGTTATTTTTGTGGGATTTTGTCGTGACGGGATTGTGGTTCAGGTTGTTATGCGGGCACGTCGGGATTCGGTTGGGTTCAGCGAGCTCGGTGGGACACTCTGAAATTGTAAATAAATATTTGAAAAATGTTTTATGAATGTTATGATATTCTGAGGATTGTGGTCAGTTTTGGTTCCATTTGGAGTTCGTTACCTGTGTTTGGGGTTTAATTGCAAAGATTTGGAGAATTGGGGGATTAAGTTGTTATTAACCCAAAAGTCATTAATATTTGGGTCAGATTTTTTTGGTCAGTTTAAGTCGGCTGGGTGAAGGATAAGGTGGACACTTGGCTTATTTTTATTTAAGTTGGAAAAGGAAGGAAAAAGAGAGAAAGTATATAAAGGATTAATGGAATTAATTCACCATTTTCTTCTTCTTCTTCCTCTCATGTGTGCGCCATTATTACTGTTCATCCAAGCTTCAAGTTCTTCAAATCTTGGCTAAAATCAACAAGAATTTGGATTCTACAAGTGGTAAGTCTCCCTCCATCACCTCTTTTCAAGTTGAAAACAAAGATGGATGGGAAAAAGAAAGGGTTTTGGCGAATTGGAGGTTGTTCTTTGCTATGGGTTTTAATGATCCTCTTGCTTCCAAATTTAAGTATGTTGATCTTGAGAAGGAGAGAAGTAAGAATCTATGGTTAGATTTTGGAAAAACATCATGGAAGGAAGAAACATATTTTGGCGAAAATTAGGGTTAATTCTAAAATTGTGTATGTTTGTGTTCTTGAATCATGCTCTTAGTATGTTGTTCCTAGCATGATTCTAAGGCTTTCTACGGTTTCAATTTGGAGGGAAATTGATTGAGTAGAAAAACCCCAATTTGAGTGAATAGTGGATTAGGGTTCATGGTTGATTTTGCTTGTTTAAGGTGAAATTGGTTAGTAATCTTGCTTAAGAATTGTAATTGGTGATTAAAGAGAGCAAATGGAACCTTGTTTGGATTGAAATGGTAATTTGGTGAAAATTGGGTGAAGAACCGAAACTTGAAATGATTCTTTTTCCATGTTGGGGTTTGTTTTTGGTTGATTTGGATGCTAAATTGGTATTGTGGATGGAAGTAGGTTCGTAATGGTGTTTGAAACATCATTTTCGGACAATGGTAGGAAAAGTTAGGTTTATGCGGGTTTTCCGGGAAAAGTGTCTGGAATGTGGGTTTAAAGGTTGGAATGTGTTTGTGGGTGTATGAATAACAATGTTACGCTCGGTTCGTGGCAAGAGCTTTTTGTGGATTTTGCGGGAAAGTGCGGGATCGTGCGGGATTGATTTTCGGGGTTTGTTTTGGTGTGTTACGACTCAATTGTGGTTGTTCAACTTGTTTACTGCGTGGGTGGAGTAGAGTGGGACTGTAAAAGGCAAGTTGCGACTTTTCGGGCGAGGCCAGGATTTCACAGGAATTGTGCTACGGAGCGGTGTTGCTGAGGTAAGGGCTCAACTTCTCTCGTTATACATTCTGGGAGTTATTTGATGTGTATCGGGTTTAGTTGAGGCGGGTTCCGGGTGAGGGCGGTGGTTCGGTGATCCCGAGACCCGTCACATGGTAAAACGTATGTTTGATCTGTTTGAGCCGGATGGCCTTGGAGGCCCCAGTTCCTATTGCATTACGTATATGCATATCGGGTGATGATATTTCTGTTTATATTTGTGTATTATTATTATATGTTACATTACGTAGCGAGACCGGATGGTACAGGGACCACGAGTGCTCCTTGGTTACATTACTGCGTATCCGCACTGCGTTAGTGCCGATACTTACATTGATGTCCGCCTTTGGAGAGGTGCCGACATTACTGCGTATATCCGCACTTGGGGTGCCGATATATACGCGACCTACGACAGTTTGGGGATCGCGACCCGGCCGATGCCGTGCTTTACATTACGTTACGCTATGTTACATTACGTATATTCGACCTCTGTGAGAGGTGTCGTTTAGTCGTTACGGCGGTTGGACCGCATACGATTGGATTTCCGGCTCACCTTATACTTTATGTTCATATGTATATGTATATGCTTGTGTTATTCTGTTTTGCGAGTTGACTTGTTGCCACTTGGGCAAACTACGTTTTACCTCGGCCACTCTGGGTCCTCCCGAGGACTCACCCTTTATATGTTTACCACCTTTCAGGTTGTTACGAAAAGCAACCGGCGGAATAGAGGTCCGCGGTGCTTTACTGTTATTCAGGTCTCGGCGGCAGTACCATGTGCGGAAAATCTCACGAGCGGGAAGGTTTCCGATTCCGTACTTAGGTACATCTAGGTTTTAGTTTGATGGCTCTGTGTGTGTAGTTGCATGCATATTTATCGGATCATGAGATTGTGTATGATGGAAATTTTGGTATATATGTATATCGACTTGTTTGTCTTCGAGTCGTGGCGGAGCCCGACTTGCCTATATTGGAAATGTTATATTATGGATTTGGTATACGTGTTGTGGCGATGTTTGAAGTTTGATATACCATGAACTGCTTGATTGGTGGAAGTTGGATTATTATGTATGCTTGCCTTGTATGAGTTCGTAGGTTGCTAGTCGTTACTCGACTATATTGTTACTTGAGCTCAATGCTCCGTTGCCGCGCTTCCTGCCATGTTTCCGTTCCGACATTGCGGCCGGCTCCGCCTCCGCAACCGGGCGGGGTGGCTGTGACATTAACGGACAAAAACAACAATATGACCGGAAACAAAACCGAGAAGAAACAAATAAAAGCAAACATAGCACTCATAATGAAAGGTAATAGACGATAGAAGGAACTACAAACACCACCCAGAAGAGAAGCCACTAGATGACAAATTCACCACCACCAACGGTTATAAAACAACCTTAACAATGATATAAAGCAATAGTGAAATTGTATTCATCCTCTATCTTGCCCTTGCCACCATATATAATGGTTCCCATGGAATCTAATGCCATCTCACTAGCACTACGTAAAAGCTGCATTTTTTACCACATCTTTATCACGAATTTGGTTGTGCTAAGTGACCTAGTGCAGTAAATGGTGTGGCACACCTTGTGGTAAGCTTTTACTACGGGCTAGAGTCGTGGTACGACCGTGGTAGCCCATTTTACCACGATCTTTTGCGTGGTAAGGCCATGGTAAAGCTCCCTTTTAGGGTTTCTCTCCTCCTCCTCATTTCAAAATCCGCCGTCTCCATCTTCATCTCTTTCTCTCCATGCTATTATTTTCCTTATTTTTTCTTTCTTTCTTTCTTTATCATTTTCCTTCTTCTTCCGTTTTCTTCTTCTTTCTTTCTCTTTTCCTTCTCTTCTTTTTGTTATCTAATTACGTTCTCTTCTTCTTCTTTGTTCTTTATTTATTTCTTTCTTTCCTTCTTCTTCTTCTTCTTCTTCTTCTTCTTCTTCTTCTTCTTATGTTTTCCTCTCCTATCTTTCTCTTGGTGAAACAAAGGGGTTGGAAACGAAAGGATTAAGTGGCTGGGCTTTTGAGCAATGGTGAAGAAGAGGGAGAATTTTCAGGTGAGGAGGGCTCGTTCGGAGTGGTGGCAGCGAACTCCGGCGGTCTCACAGTGGAGCTGCGGGGAGATGGAGACTAATGGTGAAGGTGCTCGAGTGGGAGGAAACTTTAGGGCTGTTTTATGAAAAATAAATTCGGTCTAAGTCTCTCACAGTAACTTTCACAGCATTCACAAGTTTTGCAAACGCAGAGAGACAAGGGGGATGAATTTTCTGGGTTTTTTTATGTGTTTGGTTGATGAATCTGTGTTTTTTCTGGGCTTCGTGGATGATCCGAATTCATCCACCATTTTTTTAATTATTAAAAATGTTTACTACGGCTATGGTCAAAGTAAGTCACAGTATTTCTTTTTTACCATTATGTTGGGTGGAGGAGTAAAATTTTTTTACCACGCCCATTTTACTCCGGCAATTACCACGACTCATCATGTAGCTATTACTACGGTTTTACCACGGGGATGGCCGTGGTATCCAATGTTTGCTCCACGTAGTGTTGTCACTATGAGCGCACAAACAAAGGGGAATCTGTCATAAAGAAAAGCAAACCCTGCCAAGCAATGACCAAAGAAATCCAACCAAAAAGACACTAAAAATTCCAAAACTCTGAAGGAAATAAACTATACTACTACTGGACCAAAAGAGATTATTTGGAGCAGGAAAAACTGGTCTCATACTCACACCTCCCCGAACTAAAGCCTCATGGCGTTGGGTGAGGTAGGGAGTCCCCCGGCCCCACCAGACTGCGGCTAACACCCAACCCGGATGTCAGCCCTCCCTTAAACAAACCAGGCCGCCGGTGCACTGAGCCACAGAACCTCCTCGCACAGACTCCGGTGACATCCATTCCGAAGCCCCAACTCATACCAATACCACCAATTCAGGACACGACTATGAGAGGAGATGCCCAAATATGTGGATCCAGACCGAGGAGTGAGTGAGATAGCCCTGGAGCCAGAAGGGCCGACCACTCACCCAATTGGCGAGAACCACCACCACCAGCGCCCAGAGTCCGTCACATCTGAGGGGCCAAACCCATGGCCCAAAGAAGCCCGAACCACCGCCAAGAGTGGCGGGTTGAGGATGCTCCGAAAAAGAAACGATCATGGGCGCTTTTAAACGAAACCATTAAAACAGGCCGGTGATATCGTAAATTATAGTCCAGGGACGAGATCAGAGCGTGCATAACTGTACAATTCAAAGACATGCAGAGACAACGCAGCGATTTGCAGAGTCGAGTTGATGACGAAGAGGCTAGCGGCTGCTCCCGCATGACGGCGGCCATACAAGAGCAGCGGCGGTGGAAATGGGAGTTCGAAACCCTAACATATTCATTCGGTAATGCTAACTATTCTCAGAGTTGTGTTTTTTTATATAAAAAAACTTTTAGGGTTTTTGTAACTACTCACACAGACACATATGGTCTCACTTTCACATCATGTCATGGGTAATAGGGAGTCCTTACAAACCGCATAAGTCTCTCCTTACACGATAACCTACATGACCCACATACATACATAGATACATACTTATGCATGTAAATGTACGCCATTTCATCTTACGTACATACGCATACATATGCGTCGTAATTGTTTTTATTTTTTTTTAAAGAAATCACTTTCATTCAACCAGCACGGTGGATGTCGAGGCATAAAAAAAAGAGGAACAAGTCCTCAATACGATTAGACTAAAAACTTTAAACAAAAGCGAGCATAAACCATGCCATAACAAAATAGCCTGGTAAAGATAAACAAACCAAATAACAAAGCATAAGTTTATTGTAAGCAAATGAACGAAGGATAGCAGATGCACTACGTAGTTGCAGCCTTGGTAACAGGCCAAGTAAGGGTTAGACCGTTACCATGGGTTGAAAAGAGTGGTAGCGCCTCTTGCATTACCGAGCCCACTACCTATCAGAGCTTTTGAAGGCTGGTAACGGGCTGGTAGTGCTTTAATTCAAAAGGTCTACCTCTCATTCAAGATCTGTAACTCCCCACACTTCTCCATTCTTCTTCCCCTCAAACAGCAGCACCACCTCCTCCGGTTTGACGATTCCGGTGCACATCAACCTCCATCTCACATTTATCTTCATCACCAAACAAAGGTGTCCGCTTCTATTTTTTTCATTTTAAGCTATATATGAAATTGCAGTATATATATATATATATATATATATATATATATATATATATATATATATATATATATATATATATTTGTTCAAGGAGACCTCCGTCGTCGTTCATTGCCACCGTTCATTGTCGCCATCTTAAAAATAGGAGGTTAGGTTTTACAGATTTTTGGTATTTTTGGTGTTTATGACATTGTGTGATGTTTGTTCAACTTTGATGAATTTTAGGTAGTTAAGCATTTACGAATATTTGTGTAGAAGTTTTAGGATTTATTATTTATGATGAATTTTGGTGGATCTTTATGATTTTTATGATTTAGGTACTTTGTTTTACTATTTTGGTAAATTTATATGATTTATGGTGGATTTTTAGTATTGTTATGACTTTTGGTGAATTTTTGGTAAGTTATATGATTTTTTTTAATTTTTTTTATTTATGTTAATTTTTATGATTTGTGGTGAATTTTTAGTAATTTATATGATGTATGGTCAATTTTCATTAATTTTTACAATTTTTGGTGAATTTTTAGTAATTCATATGATTTTGGTGAAATTGTATGATTTATGGTAATTTTTTATGATATGTGGTGAATTTTTAGTAATTTATAGTATCATTTATGGTGAATTTTTAGTAATTATTATGATTTTTGTTGATTTTTTTATTAAATTTTATGATTTTGGTGAATAGACCTCCGACTAGGGGTGTGCACGGGGCGGAGCGGGGCGGATAGTGAGAAAAATAGTATCCGCCCTGCCGAGTGCGGGTACCCTAAATGCGGGTACCCGATTTTCACGGTTTTTTGCGGTTCGGATCGCGGGTATCCGCGGGTATTCCTAAGTATAATTATTCTATAAAATTTTCAATTTACTTGGAGATATTCTAAAATTTTGCATCATAAATGTACATATCTAGAGCATCAAAATGAAGAAAAATAATTTGCATAAATAGAACAATAATATAATATTGCAAATCATCTATTATTGTTGTATGAAATGAGTTTTCACACATAATATAAAAGAAATTTAAAGGAAAATTGAGATGAAGTAAGCAATTTTAGATAATTTATTTGTAAATAGACATATGCGGATCGGTTCGGGTATCCGCGGGTTTCTAAAATTAGAACCCGCGGGTTTCGGTTTCTTCGGTTCGCGGGTTTTTTCGGTTTCGGATCATGCGGTTCGGTTCGGTTTCTCGGTTTTGCGGGTTTTTTGAACACCCCTACCTCCGACTAGCAGTGGAGAGACCCCGGGCCAACGAGATCGCGTCCAAGGAAATGAGGTGGAGATCGCGAGCCTTACCATGGTTCAAGCGGACGGCGGTTTCGGTGCTAACTCTAGTAGAGCGCCACATACTTTTCAAAGTTTGGAGGCTTCCCCGAAGATAAATTACATATACGTAGAAATTAATTATACATCAAATAAGAATTTATAACTCGTATATTTATAGGTTATAAGGAGTGGTGGAGCTAGCCTATTAGTGGCACTACGTAGAGAAACCAGTTTACTGCGGCCTCCGCCGCAGTAAATGCCGCAGTAAATCGGTTTACTGCGACCTCCGTCGCAGTAAATCATTAGCTTCTCTACGTAGTGTAGGGTGGGCCTTGGCCCCTCCCAAATTGTTGTAGTACATATTATAGGGTAATATTTGTTTATAATAATAATTTTTATATTTGTTTAAATTATTATTAAGGTTCATTAAATAAATTAATTGATCAATATACTTAAAATGAACCTAATTGATTAATCATATCCATAAAATTATGAAAATATAATTAGATTGTGTGTGGAGTATGTACAACTCAATAAATTTTTTAATGAACACATTTATGGTTCTTTTTTGTTTAAATAAAGTTAATGTGAGATTTTATGTATTTTGATACAATTACATACGATAGAAAGTGTACAAAAAATGAGATATAAAATGTAAAGTTATAATGATAATAGATTGGTAATTACTTTTGATGGAGAAATATTTTTCCTACAATTTTTCTCACAAATATCACATGTACATATAAAAAAGAGAAAATTTTCTTCCTAAAAAAATACTCCCTCCGTCCCGTGCACAAAAATACCTTTGTGGGACGGAGGGAGTATCTTCTAAACAGACCTTTTGTTACAAAATTTTAGCCGGCCCCAAATAACTTGAAACCTGGCTCCGCCACTGGCCTTTGATGTGCCTTTTGCAATTTCATGATCGGACTCGAGTTTCATGATCGTGATTTTCTGAATACGTTCAAATATCCAGGGTGGTGACAATCTAGCTAGCTAGCTAGCTAGCTAGAGCAATTTGAAATATTAGTAGCTGGTGCTGAGCAGTAATGTTAAAATTAAATCTTAATGATCTGATTGAAGTAGAATTAATAAGATATTGCCGGATTTGGTAGGTAAAAATATATATAGCTGCAACCCATTAGACCTTGCCCCAATTATTCTTGGCTGTTTATCCACAAATAGTATACGTACGGCCTCCTAATTTTTTGTAACTTTCACTTCAAATTAAAAGAGATAGAAAGATGTGAAATGTGGCACAGAGAATGTTAATTTAAGACTAACTACTGTATCTGTACCTTGATAGAAAATAAATTGCAGTTAGGGGCCGGGCAGTATAGATTTCAGTGTAAATTATTAGTGTTATAGTAACTAAATAGGCTTAATAAATAAATAAATAAATAATTATAAATAGACAATTTAGTCCAAGGTTCCGTGATGAGAATGCAATTGACATGGATGGAAGGGGACGGGCCGCTGTCGGGCTTATCCTGCGATCGAGCTAGCTAGCTGTAACCCTCATAAATCATACTCCTTAATTAAGCATTTGTTAATTACTCCAAATTGGAGCAAATTAATTAAATCGAAATTCATTTGTGAAAAATCATGTGTAATTAGTTGAGGGTAACATGCAGAGGGAGGGCGGGTAGAGAATTTTTTGGGTGAGAAAACAAACAAATTAGATTTCAACATAATAATAAATGTGACTACTTATAATAACTAGCAATGACCGCATTGTTGGGGGGTCAATATTAAACTCATTAATTAAGATAGTTTATTTTTGTCATTTTAACCATTATTTAACTTAATTAACTATTACCATGTTTTAGATGCTCTCACGATGTGTGTGTAGAAGGTGAGGCGTATATATAGTTTAGTTGTAGAAGTTTAAATTTTCGTTTTAAAGCTTTTTGTAAATATTTGATCGTATCATAGGTTTGAAGAGATGGAAACCTTGTTTTCATCTTTGGAAAACTACAGTATTAAATTAGGGAACCTTGTTTGGAAGGTTTCCATTTTAATAGTACTAGAGTTTTCTAATCATTGGAAATAAGGTTTTCCATCTCTTAAAAATTAGATGTGTGATCAAATATTTACAAATGAATTTTAGAAATGAAAACTGTAAAACTTCTCCATAACTAAACGGACTCATATATTTTCTTTGAAAGAAAAGCATTCTATTCTGCCCGCATGAACCAATCCATCCCGACACATGGTTACGTTCAACACTAAAACTAATCCTTTCTTTTCTTTTTGAATCTCACACCATCATATCATCACGTCATTTAAAAACTAATTAGAATTTCAATTAATATTACCTCCATTCTTTTCTTTTTTTTGTTTGGATAAGAGAAGGGACTCGAGAAAAGGAGTCCCGAGAAGGTGAGGACTCTCAATTTTAAAACCGAAGGCAAAAATAAAAAAAAATTCTACCTAGGTCTGGATTCGCTATTAACCTAACACTACGTAGAGAATACAAGTTTTACTGTGGCCCTTACTGGGGCGAGGGCCGCGGTAAAGCCAGGGGCACGGTAAATTTCGCTGTCAGCTCGCTTCCAACGCCCTTTACGCTGTAAGGCGCTGTGAGAATTAGTTTACAGCGACCCGTTGTGCGGTTAGGCCGCGGTAAGCTTTTTTTTATTTCTCCCCCGTTTTCTTTCTCTTCATATTCCTCCATCTTCATCCGAATTCTTCTTCTTCTTCTTCTTCCTCTCCCGTTTTCCTCTTCATCTTCTTCTTCTTCTTCTTCTTTCTTTCCTTCTTTCTTCCTTCTTTCTTTCTTTCTTTCTTTCTTTCTTTTTTTCTTTCTTTCTTCTTCTTCTCCCGTGTTTCTGGGTTTTGTTCTCCCGTTTTCTGGGTTTTGTGGATGAATTCGGATGAATATTCATCCGAATTCATTCACATTTTTTAAAATTATTTAAAAATTATTGCGGCCTGGGACGCGGTAAGGCCGCGGTATTACTACAGCTTGGGGCGCGGTAAGGTCTCTACCGCGAGCTTATTTGCTACGGATCTCTACAGCTTGGGGCGCAGTAAGACATGTTTTTTCTACGTAGTGTAATAGAATAATAGGGAAGATACCGGGTAGAAACCTTGTGGGCAAGAAAGGGAGAGAGAAACAAATGAGAGAGGTGAGAGAAAAGTGAGAGAGATCGCCAGAGAACAAACCGTGAATTCATACAATATCGCGAATAGCTGGGGGTATGCATCCGAGCCATATAGCTGCTCAACTATTGGCGGGCTGCCCTAGCTAAGATGTGCACTGCTTGCTACTGCTATGTTAGCGGAAGACTCAGAGCGGAAATCCTGTCCTGAAAGAAGGGCTCCAATTACCTTGTTCGTATCTGATTCCACGATGGTTTTTGATGTGCTAAAGCGGCCCAATCTTGGGAGTCCTTCAAGAACGGCCCGGATTTCTGCATAAAGAACATCCTGGTGGCTTTGGGTCGAAAGAGCAAGAGCGGCCTTAGCATTGTCTCGCGGGATCACACCAATAATACCCCGATTCGCCCCTGCTCATCAACTGCTGCATGCATCCGTGTTCATCTTGGTCCAACCTGGCTGTGGTGCCGTCCATTCAGCTCCAATAAGCAATATACCAGGGACCTTACGTACCTTCAAGTTGCGATGAAACCAGATCGTCCATGCTATGATGAAAACATGTTCCCATCCTCCAGGCGCCTTGACTCTATCCACAAAACCACTCATCAAGGTGCCTCAGCGATGCATCCGGGATGCATCTGATGCCTCTCCGCCGCCAAACATGCGTCACAACCCGGTAATGAAACAACACATGGGGTGCTGTCTATTTTTTGATTAAAATTTTCAAAAAAAAAACAGAGGTAGTATTATAATGGTTCAATCTTATTATTATTATTATTATTATTATTATTATTATTATTATTATTATTATTATTATTATTATTATTATTATTATTATTATTATTATTATTATTATTATTATTATTATTATTATTATTATTATTATTACATCGACTGCGAGACTGTCAGTCAATGTAAATATTCCATCCGGCGAGCTTCCATGTCAAATTTGGATCCTAGTAATTGTCTTCACCTATATATCTACTGTTTAATTATATATATATATATCATGAAAAATATATAAATTATTAATTATTAACTTTACCTCCTTTTAGTTTTCGAAAACCCAGCTACAGTTTAACACCTGAGGTTAGGTCTACTATACTAACAAAGAATGTGTTATAAAAACTCACCAAAAAGTCAACCCGTGGAGTTTGACTATCGTATATGTAATGTCATGTAATGAATATTGTTAATTAAGTATATCGTGGAGTTTTTCAACTATATTATTTGTCTTATATAAAAAAATTTTTAAAAAAAACGAGATATTAATAGAGCGAGTTAATTTTCTTTTTAATGAAAAAGGGGAGTTTTCATTTGAATTCAGAAGTGAACTTAATTATAGAAGGGTGGAAGATGGCAAGATTAGGCGTGTAACGGTGCTGGCCGATGGTACCCACATAATGCATGCCCGCGTAACGACACACTTCTATCACTGACCCATTTTTCATAAATACCCTTTTCTTTTTAAGCATTATATATATCGAATTTTAAGCATACGAGCCTTTTCTTTTTCTTTTAAAGCAATAGATACGTCGATCGACTTTTAACCGGCCACTTCAAAATCGATGAGATGATTATTTTTCCTTCTTCTTTTAAAATTCAGATTTAAGCCTCATTGCAGGTGAAGGTTGAGTTTTAATTCTTAGACGGCAATTCGATTTTTTTAATTAAAATGAAAGTAAAAAAAATACAGTTTATCCCAAACGGAGATTTTTGGAGTAGAACGCCCCGAAAAGTTGAGTTCTTTTGAACGTATTTGAGATAAAAAGGTAAAAAACAACTTGTGATTTTGAAAATTTAGTTGAAATTTGGGAAATAGAAAATTGAAGTGAATTTGGATCTAAAAAATTCGAGATATTAGGGGATTTCAAATTTAAAAAAAGAGTAGAATATAATTCACCTGATTTGTGTAGAATTCGCAAGTGATTTAGTTTTTTTTAATTCATTTGTGAGAATTGGGATGTATGTTTGAAATCATCGTGAAAAATTAATGATATGGGTGAGTGATGAATTACAACTAAAACACTCTTCAAAAAAAGAAACCATCTCATTCACGTATCCTCTCATAAAAGGAAAAAAACGTACAAACTGAAAGAAATAAAACATAAACCTTAGGTGAAAAACTAATCACATACTTCCTAATTCACCGTGATTTACACTAATTCACTTCTCCTAAATTCATCTTAGGTCCTAATTATTTTTACGTGAAAAACTAACTAATTTATTAGTGAATAAGATGAAGCGAAAAACAGATTAATTCACTTTAAAAATGTTAAGTTTGAAACCCTCTATTAACTCAATAAAAGCAACGGGCGGGGGTCGGCTAGCCATAAATTAAGATTGGTCATTAGGGGTACAATGGTAATTCTACAATAATAATGATACTAACTCTATTGTAGAAGAACTGACATGTTTAACTTTCGCGGTATTGTGTTTGATTCAAATTATTACTCACTAGAAAAAGATTACAAAAAATCTTCATAAAATATACTCCCTTCCCTTTTTAGGTGCACATGTTGACTTTTGCGTTGTGTTTAATTCAAATTTTTATTAAGAAGATTTCGTTATAAAAAATCTAAAAAAATATATATTTAAAAACTAGAAAGGTTCATTTATCATTTGCATTAAATTATTGAACTTTATAAACTAAAATGTTGAAGGAAAATAAATTATAGATTAAATGTTAAAAGAAAGTGTAACATCTAAAAAGGGATGAAGGTAATTAATAGTATGAAGTAGTATTTAGAAACTGAAAACATTGATTATTTGCTTATTTTTCACAATCGATATCACAAAAGAAGTTTGTGAATCTTACCTTTTTTATTATTAATAATAATAAAATGATTATTTCCAAAAATAGGTTAAGATGTAAAAACGGTTTTCCATCGGGCGTGGATATGAAATCTTTCTCGAATTACGACATGCATGACCAATTAATTCAAGCTCATCACTTAATATACATTGAAACAATTCCATGCATTATGTTTAACTTTCATATAATTAGGATCGCAAACATTGCTTATTTGCTTCAAAACCAAACTTGAGTTTGATTTTACACATTTGAAGTACGATCGATAGCTGAATTGTGGAGCCCAACCTTAATATCTAGGCTCGATGGTTTACCTCTTTTACAGGACACTGTGCATATATATATATATCCGTATGAGTGAATGACATAAAATGATTAATGTGGCACAGCATAAATGGGAGTTATAATTAAAATATACTACACTTATACTAGCTGCCGTATTATACAAATTGAAAAGAAAAAATTCAGAGAGAGAGAGAGAGAGAGATGATGGCTTGAAATTGTTTTGTTTCTCTCCAGCTCCGGATTGTTGCTGTCCCCTTAAATATATACTCTCCCTTTGGTTCCTTATGCGTCTTCTCTGTACCTTTTCTCCTTGGTTTTTTTCTCAGATAACTTTACCAGCTGCATCAGAAACCTAAAACCAAGATCCATATCCTCTCTCTCTCTCTCTCTCTCTCTCTCTCTCTCTCTCTCTCTCTCTCTCTCTCTCTCTCTCTCTCTCTCTCTCTCTCTCTCTCTCTCTCTCTTTCTTATTACCGGCCACTCATCACTTGTTTATTTCCTCATCGTCTTCTAGCTAGCACCTGCAAGAGATAGCTAGCCACCTCCATCGCTAGCCTTTCATTCGATTCTTCATAGAATTTTGTCCAATCCATATTTTGTTAATTAGTTCCTCCCAAAAGGATAGAAACAAGAGCTTGTCAGATTCCTAATTATACACACAAAGACCACGTTGAAGATGGCGGCCACTCCTCCTTCTCACTTGTTTTCAACCAAACCAGAGTTCCACAACTCCATATTAATCCAACAACACCACCAACAGCAGCAGCAGCAGCAGCAGCAACAACAACAATCCTCGGTAACAACGCCGACTTCTTCAACTGCTCCACCACCATCATCTCAGAAGAAGAAACGAAACCAACCTGGAACACCAAGCAAGTACCTTTAATTATTAATCAGCTGTCTACTCTGATCCTAACCCTAATTCCAAATTATTAATCAACTTATAATTAACTTCTCGTTATTAAATTTGGTGTTGTGATAATATATCTCCAGATCCAGATGCGGAGGTGATAGCTTTGACACCGAAGACGCTGATGGCGACGAACCGGTTCATATGCGAGGTGTGCAACAAAGGGTTCCAGAGGGAGCAGAACCTGCAGCTGCACCGGAGAGGCCACAACCTGCCATGGAAGCTGAAGCAGAAGAGCACCAAAGAGGTGCGGAGGAAGGTGTACCTGTGCCCGGAGCCGTCGTGCGTCCATCACGAGCCGTCGCGGGCGCTGGGGGACCTCACCGGAATAAAGAAGCACTACTCGCGGAAGCACGGGGAGAAGAAGTGGAAGTGCGAGAAATGCTCGAAACGGTACGCCGTTCAGTCGGATTGGAAGGCTCACTCCAAAACCTGTGGCACCCGAGAGTACAGATGTGACTGTGGCACGCTCTTCTCCAGGTAATTACTGTAATAATTAACAACGATGTTGTCACTGCATGTTTTAATGTGTTCCATTCGATTGAGTCACAACAGTTTTGTTTCACGTCATTTTTGTCACTGACCATTAACGTAAAATTTTGTTTTCACATTACATCTATCTTTGAGCAAGCTAGCTAGCGCTGTTTCGTTTTGGATTATGCAATGTTTGTTTCTGGTAGTAGTACTAGATCCAGGGATCCAAGGAATTGTTGAAGGATATATGGAAGTGATCATCAGATTATATATATATATATAATCAATTAAGTGATTAGAGGAATTATAAGGGGTGGGGTTAATTAGTCACTGATTAATTAGTGATGGAAAATTCATGAGCTCGAAAGACCGCCAGATGATATTTACCCATTCACGTGTTGTTAATTTATGCTGTGTCAGACCAGAGGGATAATTTGTGGGTGGATTTGTTCTCATGTGAGCATGCTGCTGGATCTTTGATTGAGTGACTTTGTTCTCTTCTGGGTTTGGTTTGGTTTGGTTTTGGTTTGGCTCACCACTGCAGCCATCTCTCCTTCCCATACATACAAGATCAGTACATTAGGGTTGTATTTGTGGGCCTACTCACTCTACCTATAGATGCTCTCTTTCTTTAATTTCCCTCTTCATCATCACATGACTCACTCATCTCCCTCTCTGTACAAATTGGAGTATCTATCTCTTTTTACTATATATTCTTTCAAAATTAAAAAATCCCTGCATTTCTTAGTTGCATCATTCATGAGTGGAATTTTGACTTGTGGCTCAATTGAGATACATAGTGAAATGTGGTACGGGTGTGGTTGGTGACTTTAGATGGTAACGGCAAATTAAGTCCTTTGACGGGAAGATGGGTTGTCTTTGTTTTTGCATTTATTGAGATACTTGCTCTCAGATATATACATACATATATACATATATATATATATATATATATATATATATATATATATATATATATATATATATATATATATATATATATATATATATATATATATATATATATATATATATATATATATATATATATATATATACATACATATATACATATATATATATAGCTAGCACTGCATGGTATTATTATCAGTGGCCTTTCTGCTGGAATTTCTGATGGGGCTTTTCATCAAAGTAGAAAACCATTCCTTACTTCATTTATTGAATAGAGTCTACTTAAAAGGGATATTTGAGATTGATTGATTTCTCATTTTCAAGCTCCAGTAGGATTCTTGGTCCCCCCCCATATATCCTAATTCTTGGAGAATCATTCTCTTCATCATCATATTCACAAGTTTGGGCGGACCGTAATTTATCCTTCAGATCTGCATGCACATTTCCTTTAATCTTCCACGCAATTTTACCCCCTTTTTAAGTTTTGGATGTTCTTTTTGTTTAATTAATCTCAACTCTGGACTCATGTAAAAGTTCTAGGTATAATTAGTTATCATTAAAGTGAGATTATCTTGTTTAATTATAAATTGAGAAAAAGACAATCAGTTAGTCACTAGCGTAATTATTTGCATGCATCAGCGGAGTAATTTTTAGTTTATACACTAGTGCATTACTAGTCTAAAAATTTATTGATTTAAATCCTTTCTGGGGTAATATAGTAAAAACAAATATGTAGAAATTAAACAAACTTTTAACTTCAATATTTCATGATAATTCTCCAAATGTTTCCAAATTTGTAAATATGTACTTTTAAATAATTATCCTTTAATTAAAGTGCATCAGATCATACGAGTAATTATTATTAAATTTGGTGTATATATATTTTCTTCGAATTGAAGGTAATTAATTATTGTTTAGGTTAATAATTATAATTACTGATTAAACTGTTTATCATGAATTAAATTGTTTTATTTAGGCGGGACAGCTTCATCACCCACAGAGCCTTCTGCGACGCACTGGCTCAAGAAACTGGGCGACACCAAATTGGATCTCATTTCTACGGCATCACCACAAACAACCACATCAACTTAGGCCTCTCTTCCCAAATCCCCCCGTCTCTGCAAGATCATCACAACCATCCATCCTCCAACATCCTACGGCTGGAAACCGCCGCCCCTAAACTCGAATACCTTAACAACCCCTCCTCTTTTCCCTCATTTTTCATCCCCGACTCCAACAATTCACCTTTCCCAAACAAGCCCTTAAACGGCCTTATACAGCTACCTGACCTGCACAACAATTCCAACAACTCTTCTTCTCACCACAATCACTTCAACTTCGGTTTCTTCTCCGGTGAAAACACCGTCGTCACTGCTGATAACTCAGCTGCGGCGGGTTCGAATCCGGACTTCTTGAGCTCTGCTCAGTTCAGCAACAGCAACACTGCGGGGCTTTCGTCTCTATACAACAATGCTTCATTGCAACAGAACGATAGCGTGACGACTACTCCTCACATGTCGGCCACTGCCTTGCTCCAGAAGGCAGCTCAGATGGGTTCCACTACAAGCAACAACAACACCGCCGCTGCCACTTCCATTCTTCGCGGCCTGACCAGTTCGACCAACAAACCTAGCCACCACCCACTCTTTCCAGACTCTTTTGGAGGAGAAAACGTAAGACATAGCAGCAGCAACAATAACAACAGCCTTCAGGGTCTGATGAACTCGCTGTCGGAGTTCAACGCTGGACAAGATGACGACGGTGGTTTCAGCAGCTTTGGGAATGAAGATGGAATGGGGCTTGATCATCATGAGCGAGTGGGGTTTGGGGAAGTGGTACAGGAGTCGTCGTCGTCGTCGAAGTTGCATCATCAAGCTGATCATTTGGCGGTAACCATGGGCGGTGGTTCAGATAAACTGACATTGGATTTTCTTGGTGTTGGAGGGATGGTGAGAAGAGGAATGAGTATGGGAGCTGGTTTCGAGGCTCAAGTCGAGTCGACTCGGACGACTCAGACGTTCGGAATCGGGAGGAGCAATAAGTTCAGCTGATGATGATGATCAAGCGCGCGGGAGCCCGGTAATTAATTAAGTACGACGTTATTGCAGGGCGTTAGGGCATGCATCATCATATAGGTGAAGGATAAATTTACATATATATGCAGTTGGGAGGAGAGCCAAAGAAAAAAAACACACATATATGTCCCCATTGACCTTTGACTTATATGACTAAATGTATTGTCCCCCCCCCCCCCCCTTAGCTTACTAATTTTGGATTTATGCTCAAGTAATTGGTCGTAATCATTAATTACATTGATCGTTTACATATAATTTTCTTCCATACACACACACACACACACACACACACTTCTGAATCATTGTACATGTGAAATAATCCATTAATTTGTCAAATGATGATGCAAATTCATATTAAATGTGTCATAATTAAAAGAATTGTGCATTTTCTTTTTAATTTTTTTATAATCTTATTTTACCTTACTAGCTACCATCAATAACTGCATTCTCTTTTCTATTAATATTTTGCTTTCTTTACGTGTAATTTTGGAAAGAGCATTCCATTTAACTTAAATTTTAATCTTCAATATTGTCTAAAAAAATGCATCATTCATTAAGGGACGGATGAAATATATAGTTGAACTTTCATTTGTGTTGTCAATTTTCCATTAAGATTTAATATGGATAACTTAAAGTCGAATTGACATAAAAAAACTGTTGCAATACTTTTGAGATATAGGGAGTATCAGTTGAACACATGAAGTATTATACTCTCTCCGTTTAAAAAAAATTAGAACATTTTATATTCAACATTAAATATATGATTTTTTCTTCAACATTCTGATGTAAAATAAATAACTAATATATATGCAAATGGTAATTCAATGTTTCTAATTTCTAACAATCATTTGAAGCGGGACCGTCAACCAGTCCGTCCAAGAAAGTCGAAGAGTCGGAAGTCTACTGAGATCCAAAGAAAGGACATAATCAATGTCGGCAACAATCTTCGAGGCCCGCCATGGAGTGTCTTGCATGGTCATCTCGTTCGGCTTCTCCAGATTGCCCAAGCGGTGACAAAGACAATTGCTTGCCAAACTGTCTTGAGCTATAGGGAACCTGCAGAATAAAGTCACCACTAACTACTTGATGAGGTCCACGAACGAAACATCCTCGTATTGCACCAAGTCGCCACTGTTCGCCAAATCTCCACCACCGCCGGACAAAGAAACTAGGCGTGATCCACCGTCTCGGTCACAACAAAGCAAAGCGGACAAAGAATGGAGTCAATCTCCATCCCTCTCGCCTCAGTGCGCTCGAATCTGGAAGATATCGTGAGCGCCCGCCGGATAAATACGTTCACCTTCTTGGGCACCTTGTTGCACGGAATGTCGGAATATCGTGATTGGCGCCATGTGCTTGTCGATCCTCCGAGAAAGACGATGGGTATGAAAACGCCATCCGTTGCGATTCCCATCTCCACGTATCCTGAACTTGCTTCTTTGGGATAAAATCCTGTAGAAGATCAAGTAGCCTCAAAAAGTCTCCCTCCGTTCTCCCTCTCAACCTCCTTCTCCAGCTCCACACCCACCTCCACTCCCCCTCCCCTCCCCCCACCTAACCTTCTCTAAGACCGAACACCTCTTATTCTCCTCCAACTCATAAAGACTCCTAAAACGATTTTTTAACGGACCCCCTGTCACCCACTCATCCTCCCAGAATAAAGTGTTGTTCCCCATTCCCACCACACGCCTAAACTGGTTTGAGAACCCCTCTCCTAGACTCTCTACTTCCTTCACTGCCTTTCCTACGTCCTTCCACACACTCCACCCCCCTACACTCCCTCCAAGTGTCAAGGAACCTGCCGCTCCTCCGTTAGTGGAGGCCACTACCTTCGCCCATAAACTATCCGTCTCCCTCAGCCACCTCCAACTCCATTTACTAAGCGAGCTAAATTTTTGCTCTTAGACTACCCACACTTAGCCCACCCACTTCACTATATCCAAACATCCTTTCAATCCTAGCCCATATCAGTTTTTTCCCTTCCCCTGTTGCCCCCCAAAAGAACTTATTACGAAGAGTTTCGATTTGCCTTACCACACCAGCTGGGGCCCGGAAAAACCGACGGGTAGTACGAGGGTAAGCTCCCGAGGACCGATTTTGTCAATGTAAGACGACCTCCAATAGATAATGAGTTAGCCTTCCACGTCGATAACCTGCTAATCACCTTATTCACCACAGGATCCCAGTTTTTCCGTCGGCTCATATTGGCGCCCACTGGCAATCCCAAGTAAGTGAAAGGAAGATTTGCCGCGGAACAACCCAGAATCCTTGCGCAATTGTTCACCTCCTCGATGTCCACTCCTACGCCGAAAATCCTCGATTTCTCCAAGTTAATTTGCAACCCGGACACCAATTGGAAGCACTGAAGCATAGTCAACAGAGATCTTGCGTTATCAACCGACCACTCACCACAAAAAAGAGCATCATCGGCAAATTGGAGATGCGACAACACCACTCCATCTTGGCCCACGCGCACAGGTCTGAACACATTATTACCGATCGCTTCCTCCATCATCGGGTTGAGAGCCTCGACACCCGGGATGAAGAGGAATGGTGAGAGGGTCCCCTGGCGAAGTCCCTCTCCATCTTACATTCCATTTGTTGGGCTGCCATTAACTAGGATGGAAATTCTTGCCGATTCTAGGCACCTGTTATCCATCCCCTCCATTTCGCTCCAAGTTCATTTGTTGGAGAATCGAGTCCAGGAATTTCCAACTAATGTTGTCGTAAGCTTTAGCGAAATCTACCTTTAGAAGAAGAAGCTGTTTTTCTCTCTTTTAGCCCACGAGACCAACTCATTAGCGATCAGGATCCCATCTCGTAATCTGCCTCCCTTGTATAAATGCTGATTGGGTTTCCCCACTAATCCATTCAAGACCCTTTTTAGCCTCTCTGCCAGCAGCTTCGCCAAAATTTTATACAAACATCCAATGAGACTAATGGGCAGGAAATCAGAGATCAGAAAAGGATCTTTTACCTTGGGGATCAACGCAATGAACGACGAATTGCAGCCCGCTCTCAACCGTGGAGGATTCAAACTTATGAATTGCCGCAATTATCTCTCCCTTCATCACCTCCCGGTTGCCTTGATAAAGTTGAAATTGAATCCATCCGGGCCCGGGCTTTGCTTCCCCGCACAACCACACTGCTTTCTTAATTTCATCTTCCAGGAAAGGTGCTTCCAGATTGGATATCTGCTCATCTGTCAACTTTCTGAATCTGTGACTAACGAACCCCGGTCTATTAAGAATAGGCTCCTTGAAGTGCTCCTTGAAGTGATTTAACACCGCTTCTTTTATATCCCTCGGATCCTCCGACCAATCCCCATTAATCATCAAACCCTGAATCGTATTTTTCTTTCTCCTAGCGTTGGCTACCGCATGAAAATACTTGCTGTTTTCATCTCCTTCAATCGCCCATTTCACACTCGCTTTTTTCTTTATGTATTTCGTAATGTTCCTTTGCTCCCTAAAGAATCCCTCTTTTAAGTCCCTCCACTTCTCCCACTCTTTTTCCTATAGCTCGCTCTCCTACGCTTCATTGTCAAGCCTGAGTAACTCCCTTTTAATCTTTTCCACCGCTCCGAGCTTGTATTTCCAGACTTTCTCCAAGCTTGTATTCCACGCTTTAAAGCTTTCAGCTTTTCTTTCAACACGAAATCTGGGGCACCCACTATCTTCGTTTGCTCCCACACCTTCTTAACTGTATCACCAAAACCTTCCAAGCTGAGCCACTGATCAAAGCACCTGAACGGAGAAGGCCCGAAATCACCTTTGCCCGCTTTTAGCAAAACGGGGCAATGATCTGAGAAAATTCTTTCCCCTACAGATGCGGCAAGGTCCGGCCAATCTTCCATAATCCCCCTATTTACCAGAAACCTGTCCAGCTTGCTCATCTTCAACCCATCGCTGCTTACCCACGTGAACCGACGACCTCCTTGCTTCACCTCTTTGAGATCATTTGACCGCACAAAGCTGTTGAAGTCTGCTGCTCTTATAGGTTTAAACCGACAACCTCTTCTCTCCTCAGCTCTTCTAACCACATTGAAATCACCCATCAAACACACTGCACCGCTGAATCCCTGGATCACCGCACCAAGAGCCACCCATAGCGCCCTCTTCTGACTTGTTAATTGGGGACCATAAATGTTGAGCAAGAGGTATTTATTCTCTTTGCCCTTCCATCTACCAATGATACCCAAGAAACCTTCCCCTGCGATTATTTCCTCGGTTGACCAAATCTCCTTGTTCCAAAAGAACAACAACCCCCCTGCTCTTCCGATTGCTAATTGTTGTGCAAACCCCAGCTCGCTATGTCTCCAGATACTCTTCACCGCTTCCCCTACTTCCATCTTCAAGAGAGTTTCTTGAATCGCCAAAACATCTAATTTCTCCTTTGCCACCAACGATTTCAGCTGCCTAAGCTTTTCCCCCCCACCGAACCCCCTTATATTCAGCGACAAAATCTTCATTTATGAGACTCAACCTCACCAAATACTGGACCTTTTGCATCCTCCTCCCTGAAAATTACACCCACTGCTCTCCCGACACTATGCAGTCTACTAACCGAAGAATCCGAGAAAGAGTTTACCTTTTCCTTCCCCACTGAGCCCGGAGACATTCCCACTTTCATTCCCCAAGAGGAATCCGAATCAGCCTGCCTCCCAGCTGTAGAGATTCTTCTAAGACCCTTGGACGTCCTCTCTGCTTTGATGCGTGCCGCTCGCTTGACTTCTCTCAACGACACTCTGGCGCACACACCCCCCGTTTTTTGTTGCGTTTCCAACCAATGTGCTGATTTGGAGACCAACCTTCTTCCTTTTCTCTGTTTTTTCAGACGCCCACACTCCACCACCTTTGATGTTTCCGACGACCTTACCATTTGGGACGAGTTCTTGCTCCCTGTTGCGATTTGCTTCTGATCTTGTTTCTCTGCTGCATCCCATGTTTCTTCAACTGGGCTATTTAAATCAGAATTAAGTTCTGAGCCCAGAACTAAAACCTCCTTAAGCCTAATACCCAGCCCCTCTTCCCCTTGCTCCCCTTCGTTTAGCCCATCAGCACAATCCGTGTAGGATGCTGACCATCTGGGCCCTAAGTTGTTTTTCACAGCCCCCACAATTGCCTTGTTGGGCCTTTTGAGGTCCCGGCCCACCTCTCCCAGCTTCTCAACCCCACTTGCAGCCTCCCAGCCTTTGACCTCTGGTCCAACCCCTGAATCACGGATTTCACCATCCTCCGCCGTTTCTTCTACCATTTCTTGCGAATCTTCAGCAACATGCAGCTTTTTCCTTTCCCCCAAGTCCACTGATTTGTCAACATCCTGACAAAGCGTCTCGGGCTGCTCGCCGTCCCCCAATTGCCCACTCAACCGAGCCGGAAGTCCCACACTCAACTCGGCTGAGTCTGGCTCGCTCTCAGACTCGCCGCCGTATACCCAGCTCTCCTCTGAATCGCATCCTCCCTCCTCCTCCGATTCCGATTCGTTGTTAGAAGAGGAATCCTTCATCGCGTACCTCTGCCCAAAGTCCACCACCTCAAATAAGTCTTCTATCACTTTAACCTTAAACAGAGCTCCCTCCACTGAGAAATCGATCACTGCGTTAATCGACTCCACCATCTGTGTTAGAACACAGACTCTCCCAATATGCACCTGAACCTTTTGCGCTGTTAAGTCTTCGATCTCAATCACCTTGCCCCATCTTCCTGCAACCAGCTTGAAGTTTTCGGCATTCCAAGCGTGGATCGGAATGCCGGAAACGTTAATCCAAACCACCCTACCCGGTCTGTTCTTCTCCTCCTCAAGACTCCATGGTACAATTGCTTCAAACCAAACCGAAAGTTGTTGATACCCTCCAGCAACCAGCTTCCTCATCACCTCCGTCGACGGGCACTCAATTAGCACACGCAGCCCTCCCAAATACTTCACCTTGCAACTCTCGAACCCTGCTTCCTGAATCAGGTCAGCTAGCTTCTCCAGAAAGCACACTTGTTTTACTTCACCCAGCGCACATCTCGTGAGCCAAGTAGTTTCTTCTACTCTGATTGAAGCCTTTAGCAACCCTGTTACCGTTTCCTCCACACCGTCGCCAGTCTTCAGATCTTGAACTCCCCCAACTGCGTCCCTGTACGTTCTACAACCAGATCGCCGCTCCTGACTTTCCCTCCTTATAACCTTAAGCTCTCCCTCTCCTCCTCCCTTGTCTCCCCCGTTACTGTAACCATGAGCACCACCAGTGCTGCGTTTAAACTTTGCTTCATTCACCCAAAGCTTAGCCGCCCCTACCGATACCGATTTCACCTCCTCCACCAACCTCTCCACATTTTTCACGTCTTTGAACTTGACAAACCCGAACTTCCTCCCTTGTTTCGATCTTTTGGCTGGTACGAAGATATCTATTACACATCCGAAGAGTGAAAAGTGATTCCACATACTCTTTGTTGTCCAATCTTCCGGGAAGTTTGTGAAAAACAGGCTCACTCCTGCCCTGTCGATCGCCCTGAACAAATCGGTCCTCTGAACCTTACCCCTGTCCCTGCTTCGTCGTCCGAGTAACCAGCTGTGGTGGTTTCTGAGTTCGCTCCGCCGTATTCGCTCATGACCACTCACTCTCTCTCTCCACTCTCTCTCTCATCTCTCTCAGTCATTTTAAGAAAATGACTGGTAGTAATCAAAGAATTTTAAGAAAATATCAAATTAGAAAGCACGGAGATTTATAAATATGGTAAGTGCACCTACTGCATGCCGTGAGTTCTACGATTGAATCGTAAAGCGTTGACTGGTAGTTTCCACAGACTGAACTGAAAAGAGGTAAACAACGACGTCGTCGTCTTCTAATTTCTTTCATTTGGTTTTCAAACAAATTGTTAAGGTCTTTATATACGAGTAATTATTAAGTTGTATAATAATTCCTCGATCGTATAGGTCGTTAACTTCACCACTGGTTATATTATCTTTATAATAAACCGTAAATATTCTATCTCTAGCTAGATGGTGAAATTTGCTTTTTCTATCATTACCATTGTTAAAGTGAGATATCTCACATAATCAATAGAATGGGCTAACCATTGCTATATAATATGATATGGTCTCTCTACTCACTGTCAATTAGTTTTGAGTTGGATGCTATAAAATGGTATCAAAGCAGGTTGATCAAGGCCCCGACCATTGCACAAAAAAAGCCCAAAATAGCCACGTGTAGAGCGAAAATCTAGCCTACACGTGAGGGGGTGTGTTAAAGTGGATTATATCTCACATGGTCAATAGAATGGGTTAACCATTGCTATATAATATGATGTGGCATCTCCACCCACTGTCAATTGGTTTTGGGTTGGGTTAGCCCCTTCTATTGACCATGTGAGATATAATATTACTTTTGTGCCTAAATAATTCTTCGATTAATAAATGGTGGAAAGGAATTTGTTCGGCTACCTAATACCTAACCTTTGGGATTAATTAAGTAATATACTGGGCAATACCAAAACCGTTGCTGATTATCAGGTCGCTTTGTGACATTCTATTTAATGCTCATTCCTTCTTACGTTGACTCTTTGACTTCCCACCCAATCAAATTACATGCACACGTACGTACGTTTTACATATTCATCAAAGTATACAGTATATACACCCATCACTTTTCTGAAATTTCCAAGTCACCCCTAAAACTTTCAAAATCATTACTTGTTTGGTCCTTGAGCATTTCAAAATTACAAAATAGTACTCTCTTCTAGTAGTTTGTAATTGTTTTTTTTTAAATAAAAGTCTATATTATTAATTCAAAGAATCATAATACAAACCTTAAGAGTAGCAAAGCAGAAAAATAAAACCAAGGAAACCTCGTGTTGGAGGATCACTACGTAGAGAAATCTATTTACTGCGGCCTCCGTCGCAGTAAAACCGCAGCTTCTCTACGTAGTGGATTAGCGAAAACCATGGTTTTGAAAACCGGACCGGCAGGCCGAACCAGCCGGACCGCGAACCGGTCGACCGATCCGGTTTCGATTGTGAGGTGCCTTGGTCAAGAACCGGTCAAAACCAGTTAAAACTGGTTGAACCGAAATAACCAGGGAACCAGAGATTCCATTTTTTATTTGCATATTTTTTGAAGAAATTTGTCCAAAACTCCTAACTTTTTATTTCTAATTTTAATCTATTCCACATTTGTTTATAAATTCATTTGTAACACATTAATTTTTTTAATATTTTCTTAATATCTTTTACAAAATTTGTAAACTATTATATAAACATTAAAAAATAATTTTCAATTATTTCAAATTATCATTTCCAATTACGTAATTAATTAAAATATAAAATATTGTTTTCCTTCTTATAAAAGACTAATTCATATTTTAAATTACTATTTTAGTATAAAAAAATATGCATTATTATTTCATATTTAGATTATTTAATGATAATTCTATATATAGTTAATGATAATAGCTAACGTTAAAAAAGTAACATGTTAGACCAGTGGTCTAACGGTTGAACCATAAACCGGTGTCTGAACTGTTCTGCTTCCGTTTTGATTTTTAAAACCATGGCGAAAACTGGAAGAACTAACGAAAACAACAAAGCAAAAGTAACAAAAGACTGAAAGATAACCAGCAGTGCAGCAAAGATAAGCATCTAAATGGCTGATGCCAAGAGCCTGATATGTCAAAACGATGGTGTGATAGAGGTACTCTGAGATTGCTCACCCCAACAGCGACAAGATCCATCTGATGAATACCAAAAGTCCTTACATGAGGCCACCTGGTACGCTGGAATTGGTACGAGACCTACTCCAAACAAGATCAAACATCGTTGAGACCAATTCATGTCCAATACTTTGTAATTGTAAGAACTAAATGATAGTTTTTTTGTGATAGAAGTTTCAAGAAAGTGCAGACGTAAAAATATAAGAGTAATGTTTTAAATAGAATAATGTCAACAAAGGATAGATACATTACGTCCTGAGCATCTGACCTAGTGATTATGCTTCTGATGACATAGGTGGAGGTCTTGAGTCTAAGCCCCCACCATCCCTACCTCGTACCCCAAATGTACAAAAAAATGATAGATACATTAGTTTTAATTTCAAAGTTATGAATGGTGCTTTTGTGTTTTTTCAGGGATTTGGGTTTTTTATTTTATGGGTTCTCATTCTAACATTTCGCTAGAGTTTATGTACTTTTTAATTCTTTAATAAAATCATCACCGTTCAAAAAAAGTTACAAATGGTCACTTAATTAATCTTACTTTTATATACATTGGGCTGATTAATTTGAATATAATATAAAAATAATCACACCAGATTAGCACAATGCACCAGGGAATACTAATTGATAGAAATTTAATGGATTAAGCGTAACAATTAATTAGGAAATTAAACACTTGAAATTACCAATACCTAGCTAGGTGTGTCGTGCCCAGCGTTGAATATTGGCCTATAAGTTATAAGTATATTTTGTTTACAGCAGTAGAGTAGTCCATAATTTATGATACTGGCCGATAGAATTTGTCCTTCTTCCTGTCTTCTATTTCGTTTGCGAAATCGATCGTAAGTCCGTGATTGCCGAATATTTGTCACTCCTATATTTTATTCATTTTCCAATATTACTTTACTTTCAGATTTCGATGGATATTTCTCCATGTGTATTTTTTATACCCTTGAACCACGGTCAGAAATCTTAAAGGTATATGCGGATGTTGTCATAATTAATTTATCTTATATATTATTTTTTTTATCGGGAAAGAGCCAATATGATTGATTATCTGTAAAAATAACAGAGTATATGAACATGGAAAAATATCCGAACCAGAAGCAAACTAGTGGAGCGTAGGCCACAAAACGGCCAAAGACAACATAAGCATAAATGAAAAGCAACCCAACCAAAGCAAGAAAGAAACATGTAGAGAATAACAGTCAAAAGTAGTCGCATGAAGTGTTAACCACAACAGCGTGAGCGGGCTTCGAAAACGCCCAATCTGCGGCCAAAAGCACACAAAAAGATGTATGAGAATGTCGTACAGTAACATCCATTTACATGGAGCAAGATTTCAATTGAAATAAAAAGAGTCAATCATGTAACGTTGTATTTTTCAAAACATGTAAATAATTATTTGCAATAGTAGCTATGCAAATTAATTTGCTAATTAAGATGGAGGCTGTGAGTTTTTCCGTATATGGTAATCATAGAGAACCAAACCAAACCTCTAAGATCAAGAAAATTGAAATGGAAAACAAAAAAGAGGCCAATATCATTTTCAATATCCGAATCATCAGTCTAATATTTATATGGTCGTGTGACTATTTTCTACTCGTTTTCCATTGTACATTCATTGGTACGTCTATCGAATAGCTTATTATAATTTATCGGAAACAGTATTTAAATCGTGGCATACATAGAATATGTACCCAACGAACAAAGACAAGGGAAACATGACAAAAACACTTTGTATTATAACACATATATACAAGAGGATTATTGTGTGTGTTTATATATATAATTGTTCAAACTGACCAGGAAAAATAAAGAAAGAAAAATCAGAGGCTGCCGATTAGAATTTTAAGTATTAATGGAAGTGTTGAGTCATAACAAGAACATATAATATGGGTGGACATGTTTGTATTATTGTCTTGTTGGGTTTGGCTTGTAAGGCTTCTCTTCTGTACCTTGCCTGCCTTTCAGATCATATATATAGAGTACTATACATAATACAGCATGTGATCCTTCTGTTTTTTTGCCTCTCATCATCAAAGAATTGTGTCTTGCCAACATGTGGCATGCCCTCACCCTAGCTTTCCAGTACTTACATTTGATTCGAATCCAATGTTGAAGCAATTCAACTTCTCATTAATTACTAAAATAAGAATTGCCTAGAAATTAAATTGTATAACTTCCATTTAATTATTGATCGTTTGAAAAACATAGTGCTGGATTTTCATAAAAATTTCCTGATATAATGAAAAGGAAAATATATGATCCTAAAAAGTCATTTTCAGCTATATATATATATGAGCTAGCTAGCTAGTTAGCTTCTTGGCGGCTGAGCAGGTGCAAAAGCAGGACATGTTACTGAAAATTCAGGCGGACAAGTTGGATTCTTATATATGTTCGAATTTCAATCAGTAAGTCAAATTTTCAGTAAGAACAAAACCAGCAGACATATGTTTTTGAAGACATGCATGATGATGCAAGCAACTCCTATTTCTCTACTAATTAGGATGAAAGACAGAATCATGAAAAACCAAATAGATATTATTGATGGCTTTCTTATGTTTGAAGTGCTCATCACATAGCTAGCTAGCTAGTCACATGTCTATTTATAACTAACCCTAGCTATATATCATGTTGAAGATGATTCTTTGATCAGTTCAGGCAGCTCTATCATGCACGTGAGTTTCTGAATTATGTACTTATTTAATTCTGTTCCTTCGGTGTTATAATTAGCTAGTGACAGGCCGTTTAGGGTGTGTGTGGTTCAAGTTTTCTTTATATACATACACTTTATTATAATTAAGGACCTAGGTATTTTGTGGGTGTGTATGTATGTAATTGCGTATATATCTAGAATTGAAAATAGCATTTGAGTAAGGCGGCAAGCAACTAATTAATTAAGAGATTGAATATAGTATATTATATCCAATTGGATGTTTATTTTAATACATGTAGGCGCCGAGCTAGGGTTGTAAACGATGCAAAGGTAAGATTGAATAGTGAACGTAACTACTACTCGATCGTAGTTCTTAGTCAAGAGGCGTGTTGATTTACATATACATATGTGCATGCTTGGATACAAGCTAGAATGGGACAGAGGGAGTTTACTCTTGTTTGGATACAAGCTTCTTATTACAACGTACTCTCAATAATTGAAAAATAAGAATTAATATTGTGAACGATCGAGAATATTAAAGGCTAATCATGATGAGGATTTGGGCACTACCCTGCTTTTCGTTTTCTATAATTAATTATGAACAAATAAGGAAGCTCTCCCATTTGGACTGTGTTGTTAGTGTGATCAGAAATGCTAGCAACAATTGTTCGAAGTCGAACAATATGCAAGTAATTAACTGTTTAATTAGTAATTACTACTAAATTTTTAATAAAAAAATATGCAAGTAACGGTTCAAGCAACGGTGAACATTTTACGATTACTATTTTTAACTAGTACTTTATGCACGAGAACAAACAAAGGGTTAGTTAAGTAAGCTCCTAGCATAGGATAGCTGAAACACTAATTGTGACTAGCTTGTTAACACTATGTGGAGATAAATGGGTTTACCGCAGCCTCTCCCGCGGTAGTGCCGCGGTAATTACCGAGGGAGAGGCCGCCGTAAAATAGCTCCACTACGTATTTAGAAGTGTTGTTGTAGCGCCAAACGACACTATTATTGGCGCTACGTTGACATCCTTTTTTTTTAATTATGCGCTTCAAGTCGCTACACCGTAGCGCAATTGTTCTGCATTTAAGCGCTACAACGTACAAATATTCATCCAAAAAACCCAGAACTTCTTCAAAAACTCAGAAACACAACAAAATCTTCATCCAAAAATCCATAAAACAACCAATTTTCATCAAAAAACAAAAAAATGACTCAAATTCATCAATAAAAATATCATACATAACTCAGATTAAAAAAACTCTCAGATCTGCATCTGAACTTTTGGCTTCTTCTTGTTTGTCACCTCAGATCTATGCTTCTCATGTGACAGAGCTCCGAATGCAAAAAAGAAAGAGAGTGTTTAAGGATCAGATGGAGCAATAAAATGACACAAAAAAATAGAGATTCGGCTTACTTGAACGCCTCCATTGAGGAGCAAGGCCGAAAGCTGAAGAAAGGAGGTGGAGAGAGGCCGATCGGTGGAGACTGACCGGAAGTTGTACAAACAATGAAGAGGAGAGAAATTTAAGAGAGAGAGAGAGAGAGAGAGAGAGAGAAAGAGAGAGATCCAGAAGTTGTATAAAGAATGAAAATGAGAGTTTTGAGAGGGGGGAGTAATAAAATCATATCCAGATGTGAAAAGTGGATTTAAATTAAATTGAATGTTTTGTAACGCTTTTGTACCCCTTCTAGGCGCTACAACGGAAAAAAATCTAGTTGTAGCGCTCTATAGCGCCAAGTTGTTGGTAGGGTTGTTGTAGCGCTAAATGACACTTCTTAAGGCGCTTCTAAAATGCCTTTATGTGTGTAGTGAACAGCTTCCATGCGCTATAAATGCGCTTCACAGCCGCTCCCTGAAGCGCCTTGTAGCGCCAAGTGCCCGGTGGAAATTTTGTAACGCCTTTTGGCGCTTCTTAAGGCGTTACAGGATTCCCTTTAAGTACATAGTGCTCGTGGTAAGGAGTTTAACGCGCACCCGGCCACAGCAATTACTGTGGCTTACTGCGCACCGAGCCGCAGTAAACATTTTTTACTATTTAAAAAAAAGAAAAGAATTCATCCGGATTCATTAACCAAAACCCAGAATCCGGCGGCCTAGGAAGAGCATGCAGCGGTGGCGACGGTGGGAGAGCGGCATTGATGGGAGATCGACATCGATGGGAAGAAGAAGAAGAAGAAAACAGAAGAAGAAGAAGAAGACGTAAGAAGAAGAAGAGACGAAAGAAAATATGATGAAGAAGAAGGCGGAGGAGATAACATAAATGATGATTTTACCGCGGCCTTGTCGTGCACAGGACCGCGGTAAGTGTTTTACCGCTGCCTTTACCGCGCTCAGGGCTGCAGTAAAGTGGAAGCTCCATTAGCAGCGCTATTTTACCACGGGCAGCTGTTTACCGCGACTTGTGCCCCGGTAAAGGTCGCGGTAAAACTTGCTTCCCCCACGTTGTGTAATTAGACGTATCCTTCAGGATAAAACAATTTTTCAAAGACAGAGACCAAACTCTGAAACAAAGATCGAGTTGGTCGATTGCCAAGAAGAAGAAGAGTTGGTTTTCAACGAAGGAGGGCTACTATATATGGTCATATATATAGCTCCTGCAAATTTGCAAAAAAAAAAAAAAGACAAAAAAACCAATACAAAACAAACAATACAATATATATATATATATATATATATATATATATATATATATATATATATATATATATATATATATATAAGAAGAAGAAGAGTTGGTTTTCAATGAAGGAGGCTATGGTCATATATAGCTCCTGCAAATTTGCAAAAAAAAAAGACAAAAAAACCAATACAAAACAAAAAATTCAATATATATATATATATATATATATATATATATTTCCTTTTGATTTTATAGCAACATAAGTCTAGTTTTGAAAGGAATAAAAAGCGATATCAATGAGAAAGCTATAGAAAGTATGAAATAAAAAGTGCAAATGAAAATTTTGAAAGTTACGTTATCTTATTTTAATTTTAAAATGCGAAAAGAACTTATCAGTCTATAGTTCCTCATAATCTCATACACAGTTAATGATATGCACTAATACAAGCTTTTAACACAAATAATTAGCTCCAAAAAGGTTGAGGAAGTAATTACATGCACCGAGTCCATGATTAAATTAATCAGCCGGTTATTTCTGTAGGAAATGCATTATTGGAAAATTTACGGAGGGTTAAATTGATCAACAAGCGAAATTTTATACTGCCCAAGAAAAAAAATTACAAAAAGGGCCCATCAGATTAAGTAGCCTGCAGTTTTACTTTTACCATTCATAGGACTCCATTGATGATCGACAACTAAAGTTATAAGGGGAAAAAAACATATCTAATTTTAATAGCTAGCTAGCTAGGGAAAAGAAAAATATAGAGAAAGAGGCATAAATTACAGCTTGTTGTAAATAAAATAAATACCTAATGCTTCGATCGCGATATCGACGACAAACTCGACGGATCGATGGATGCATAGGAGCTCAAAACTCGAAATATCCCTGCTCTGCAGCCGTTTGATCAGATGACTTTTCTTTTTACCTGCAAATTAGAGTAAACGAAAAAATGCCGTTCGATTTTCAGAGAGGGACACATCTTGCACATTTATCCAAGCTAGATGCAATTAAGCCCGAAGTGGTCATCATTATGAACTTCAACATTATATAATTACCGTAATCCAAAAAATTTAATCACCGTTGTCATCATGATTATCATATCTAATGCATGATTAATCATTAGATATCACAATCCAAAGTCAATGAAGGTTTCATTAAAGCTCATCCGCTTTTAGTTACTTTTGTCCCCAAAAATCTATCAAAACGAGAAAAAGAACAAAAATAAAAAGGAGCAAAATAGCAAATTTAAATAATCAGCAATGAAACGACCAAGCTCGAACTCTTACGAACCTACCGAGCCGAGCTTCATGAGTCTCGAGTTCAAGTTAGAACCGATTTTTAAGCTCGTATATTAAACGAGCCGAGACTAAGCTTGAAATACTCAGCTTAAAAAGCCCGCGAGTCTTATCGAGCCACATGTAAACTACCTATTATATATTTGTAATTCATTTGGTGTAGGTAATTTTTTAGCCTCACGAACTCAGTTTGAGTTTGAATAGGGTCCGGATCTAGTCGAGTCGAACTGAAACAAATCTACCCAGTTTTCTTATCGAGTCTCACTAGTTTTCTATTCCAGCCTAATCTTCAGTAGCCCGAAATTAAACCGACTTGGTTCGTTCTCATCCATAGAAAAAAAATACATATACCTCAACATGATGTTTTGATAAGAAAAATGTCCAGCTTCTGCTGCAAATCAATGTAACTGAGGAAAGTGTACATATCACGTGCATCTTATTTTAACACCAGCAATGAAAGCAGGAGTGTATATATGTATACTGGTTATTTTTCATTGAGACTATTTCCAGAAATAAAGTTTGAAAAAACTTAAAATGACACTACGTAGAGAAATTCATTTACTGCGACGGGAGTCGCAGTAAATTAACAAAGTAGAATATAAAAATACTTTAAAAAAGAATTCGCCAATTATTTTGGTTTTAATTGATCTTTCTAGTAGTGATTAATCTAATTATGTGTGGTGCTCAGAACAACCATCCCATGTGACAATCTTGGCATGAAGCAGCAACATCACATCAATCTATCTTTCAAGATTCGCACCTTTCTTGGAGGGCCTTTTCCTCATAATAATAAAGTTGCATTTTTTTGAAACTCAAAACCTATTATAGAACCGGTTCAATTTTAGATACTTTCATGAGAGAATAGAATAAATAGTATTTATTCTAATGGGATCAGATATTCATCGTGAGTATTTTTCACTGAAAAATGAGATGTACTACATGTAAACCGAATCGAATCAGTTAATACTAAACGGACTCACAAAAATCCAATGTCAAATATATAAATATGTAGAACATTTTAACTTATCTTTGACTTAACTTTTTATTCAGAATAATTTTTTATAAAATTACAGAAAATTATATTTAAACAAAAATGTTTCAGATCAAATACTGGGACCAGATAATTTGATGCTCAATCCTATAGTCTATATAGTGAGCTTTTTCATGTGTAGAAGGATAAAAATAATTAGTTATCTATCTATAGCCCCGCATAAAGCTTGGAATTCAACTCTAAAAGACAAAATAATTAATTTCATTGTTTTTTTCTGTAGAATTAATCTCATTGTTAATTAAATAATGTGCTTCCACTTTGAAAATTCAAAATTACATGCATGAGACGTAGATGAGCAAAATTCAAATTAGGGTTAAGGAGAGTAAAAGCTATGATTCCCTTAAAGCATCCTAGGACATGTTCTCGTGACACTGCCAGCCATAAAAGGGAAAATGGAGAAAGAAATAAAAACAAAAAGACAGGGAAAAGAAACAAAAACCAATTGAGCTATACAACTCAGAGGCTGCCCCATGCAAGACATGTTACTCTCGTGTGTCAGGTAATTTTTCAAACAAAAAAAAAACAGTGAAGAGAATAAAATCGTAAATCTACGTCACTATTTGGTTATGGTTTCTTTTTTTCAAAGAAAAAAAGGTACCTGTACTTTTTCCCGGCGTCATCTTTATTTCCTTTTTTTTCTTCACTGAAAATTTCCAGCTGAACTGCCAAAAGCATGCCCTGTCTGCGCAGTAATATTCGCTTGTTGCTGTTGGTGGTGGTGTTGCTGGTCTCTCGTTGATACCCCGCCGGCGCCGCCGTTGCTCATACTCCTCACGATCTGACCCACACCGAGAAAGTCTCGGGTCAAAGAATCCGACCCGCCTAGATTCTGGTGCAACTTGTGCTGCTCATCGAAAATGGAGGAAGTTCCCGCCGCAATAGAATTCATCAACTCATGAAAATTGCTGGACGAGCCGCCACCACCGCCGCCGCCGAAACTTCTAAGTAGCGAGCCGGCGCTGTTGCTGGATGAGCTCGACCCGATTTGAGCGGCCTTTTGAAGCAGCGCGGTGGCCGACATCTGAGGGATAATGTTGGCATTGTTGTTGCTGTGAAGTGAAGAACTGAAGAGAGACGGCACCGCCGATGTAAGGTTTTGATCGGCGCCCATAATGTCGGCTGCAGAGCCATTCTCGTTACTGAAGTGATGGTCGTGAGCGCCGACATTGTTATTGTTGTTATTTCCTGTGTTTATACTGCTTGTACTGCTATTGCTAGTCGGGAGGAAACTGCTGAGGTTGAATAGATTAGCTTCTTGCATGAAGTTCTGGTTAGGTTCCTGCATGAAGTAACCGGCCGGCGGAGGCTGCCGAAATGACGTCGCCGACGGGGGAAGGAGGTGGTCGAAATGGGTGTTTCTTCCGGCAGCCGAGGGGTTGCCATGGTCATGTATGGAGGAGAGCTGTGTTGCCACCTGGGACAATCCCAACGGCATGTTGTTGGTGTTTGGGGTGGCGCCGCCGCCGTACAGATGGCTTGTTATGGGGCTCAATGTCGGCGTGTGTCTTGCGCTTTCCTGAGCCAAGGCGTCGCAAAAGGCCCGGTGAGTGATGAAGCTGTCACGCCTGTAACAGTTTTTTGTTTTCCAAGTGTAAAGGGGAAAGGAAAAAGATGCAAATCAGTACCGTGCGTGAGGGTAAAATAAAAAGAGGGTAAAAAACAAAAGTTTGAACAGAAACTATTGTCTGCTTCGTTCAGTACATCAAATATGGAATCTTGAAGGTCAGTTGCAGGAGCATTTTTGGTCCAAAATTCTACACAGATTGCTACAGAAGAGAAATGATTGATCAAATCTATTGATTATATCATCACATGATCAGCTACGATACACCCATTAACTAATTTTGCTAACTTTTCAAATTCATTAAGCCCCTTTTCAATTGATAATTAGGGTTTCATGAGTAATTATACTAGCTTGGGGTAGATATATAACTGGAAAACCCTAAAGAATAAGACAGGTAATTCGGCGGGTAATAAATAGTAATAGAGTTTGGTGTAGAAAGGGATGTGAAGATATACAGACTAACAAAAGGGTAGGTGAAGTCGGAATTCAAAGAAAAACTCTCTTATTTTATTCTTAAAAATAAAATAAAAGAGGGGTCAGAGAACTATACTACATGATGTAGCAATCAATGAATATTACTACTGCTAATATTTATCCAGGAATGATTTGACTGGGAAGGAGGTTTCCATTTGGGGAAGAAAAGTTCAATAAATGCAACAGGAGAATGTATTCTGCAGATTGAAAGAAACCATACTATAAATCAAATCAAGATCAGAAGGCCATCTGAAGCAGAGAATTATTTAATTAAATTATTAATGCATGCCCACATGCGAAGAGCGAACTGAGATTAATTATGAGATGGAGACAGAAGGTAGATCAGAAAACATGGGGAGTTAGAAAGAAAATGAGGAAAAGTTTGGGGGGGCTGGTGGTGATGCTTGACTGGGCATTACCAAACTGAACGTTATCATGAAAAAGGGAGGAGTGTGCAGAAACCAGAAGGTGGTGGAGGAGGAGAGAACAAACATGGCAACAACAACGAATTTCTCTCTCTTCGCAACACGTGAACTGGACATATAAACGTAAAGGAAAGAAACTCGGCGGTGCTTCCGAGGCCAAACCAAACTCAACCAAAACCATGATGAATTACCAAGATTGAATTTTGATTTCTCCAATTTGATTATTAATCATGAATTTGTTTTTGTTTTTTTGTTCTTCTCCAAACTAAAACACAGAATTGAAGAAAATGTCTCGATTTCTTAAAAACCCACAGAAAGCTGAAAAACTTTTTCCCTATTCTGTCACCTGAGGAATCTAAGCCCTAACAAAACAAGCCAGGCAACGATAAGCTTTCAAAAACCTACAATATCGATCAAACATCACTTGACTCAAACAAAGAAATACCAAATAAAACAACAACAAAATTGTTCCCCGTCAGATTAAAAAGCTAGCAGACGAATTATTAAGTGATTCATGATCTTATATTGTTGTTGTTAAGTAATTACCTGGAGAAGAGCGTGCCACAGTCACATCTGTACTCTCTGGTGCCGCAGGTTTTGGAGTGAGCCTTCCAATCCGACTGAACGGCGTACCGTTTCGAGCATTTCTCGCACTTCCACTTCTTCTCCCCGTGCTTCCGCGAGTAGTGCTTCTTTATTCCGGTGAGGTCCCCCAGCGCCCGCGACGGCTCGTGGTGGACGCACGACGGCTCCGGGCACAAGTACACCTTCCGCCGCACCTCTTTGGTGCTCTTCTGCTTCAGCTTCCATGGCAGGTTGTGGCCTCTCCGATGCAGCTGCAGGTTCTGCTCCCTCTGGAACCCTTTGTTGCACACCTCGCATATGAACCGGTTTGTCGCCATCAGCGTCTTCGGTGACAAAGCTATCACCTCAGCGTCTGGATCTGTTAATTACCCACAAGCCAAACCAGAAATTAACTAGACAAAATTAGGGCTTGATCGGAAAGGAGGTGATATATATTGATTGATATAACTAATTAATTATAAGATACTTGCTTGGAGTTCCGGGCTGGTTTCGTCTTTTCTTCTGAGGCGGTGGCGCCGCGGAGGTGGCAGGTGGCGGCGCTGCTGCCGAATGTTGTTGGGTCATCATCAAGTTGCGATCTTCGTCTCTGATTGATCCGAAGAATTGGCCGGCCGGCGAGGAAGAAGCAGCCATGAGGATGTCTGTGTGTTTTCAGACCAGTAGTAGTCTTGAGAGGAAACTGATTGATAAATCAAACGAGAAACGGACAAGGTGAGTGGTGGAGCAAGTAGCTGGCGAGCTGCGGGGCCGGGGCTCTATAGTTTCAGCAGTTGCAGCCTGCTGCTGCTGCTGCTGCTGCTGTGTGACTTGTGGTTGTCGATGAGCTTGTACGTGTTGACCAAAGATCGTCTTCTCATCTGTGATTCTATCTGATTAATTATGTATGATGGTCAGATGAAGAAGAAGAGGGTCTTCTGGAAATCAATAGGAGGTGGAATAGAGGAGAGAGAGAGAGAGAGAGAGAGAAAACTGGGGCATGGAGATTTTCTTCTGGTTTTAAAGGAGGGGTCAGTTTTTGAGCAAGGGGTGATGGTGATTATGCTGATGCCATACCAATTCTTTTAATTTGGTGTCATGCAGCTACACCAACACATATGTACCACCAGATAATTTGCTTTTCCTGTTCATGAAGTACTCCCTTGTCCCATAAATTAAAAAGTAATGATGATTTAATTATAAGATAAATATAAATTTTTGGTTGTCTTACCTTAATCACTATTTCTCCAACTTTTAATTATGAAATTTTCAAAATCAACTTTCCATGCAATTTTCTCTTTTCAAATATCTCAGTAATTATTCAAAAACATTCAAATACTATTATTCTAAAAATATTTTTCATGAACACAAACTTTGAGTAAAGAAGAGAAAATAACGAGAATAGGGTACACTACGCGAAGAAGACCATTTTTACCGCGATCGTTACTACGGCTGAGGCCGCGGTAAGTGGCCCGGCGCAGTAAACGACACGTTTCCTCTCGCGGTATGCACATTTATAGCGGCAAACAGGCGCGGTTCGCCTCACGTAAGTATTTACCGTGGCGAGAGTTACGGTAAACGTTCATTTTAAGGTTTCGAACTCCTCGTTCACCATCCGCCGCACTTCTTACATTTCTACTTCATCTTCTTCTCCATCTTCTCCTTCATTCACCTTCTCCACCATCTTCTTCATCATCTTTTCTTTCCTCCTTTTTTTACTTCTCTTCTTCCTTCTTCTTCTTCTACTTTTTTTTTTGTTTTCTCCTCCTCCTCCTCCTCCTCCTCTTTCTTCTTTTTCTTCTTCTTCTTCTTCTTCTTCTTCTGTTTTCTTCTTCTTTTTATGTCTTCTTCTTCTTCTTTTTTTGTTTTCTTCTTCTTCTTCTTCTTCTTCTTCTGTTTTCTTCTTCTTATTCTTTCCATCGACGTCGATCTCCCACTGACGCCGCTCTCCCACCGTCACGTGCTCTTCCTAGGCCACTAGATTCTGGGCATTCTAGGTTTTGGTTGATTAATCCGGATTCATCAACATTTTTTTAATAATGAAAAACGTTTATTGCGGCTCGGTGCATGGTAAGCCGCAGTAATTGTTGTGGCCAGGTGCGCGATGAACTCTTTAATGCGAGCTATTTTACCGCGGGAATTACCGCGGCGCTACTGCGGGGGACCGCGGTAAACCCAGTTATCTCCACGTAGTGGTAAAAAGTATACTAATTAAGTTAGTCTCATTTATGCATACCTGTCATGCTATTAACAATGGTATCAATGATTGACAAATTAAAAATAAAAATGTTTTTTTTCTGAAACAAAGAGGGACGGAAACTCTTTTTGTAATTAGTCTTCAAAGGGAGAAAGGTAAAAGTGTCATCAACATTTTATTAAAGAAAAATGAAATATCACAATTATATATATATATATATATATATATATATATGTCAAAGTGATGGAAAACGGATATCTTTTATGTATGTGATGAGTCTGTCAACTTTTTAAGAAATATTAGGGGAAAAAAGATATGATAAAAACAATATTCCATCTTTTCATACATTTTTGAAACTTTTGACTTCGATATCTATCTGATTTCAATTTATCTACATTATTTTTCAGTGGACAAAATTTCTAAACAATATGTTCATAAAATAGGCATATCATCATCATTTGTACATAAGAAGATTTAATTTATATTCCAGAATAATAGAAAATTCAAATTATAGATTAAATACTAAAAATGAAACGTTTCAAAAATCTAGGGACATAGGGAATACAAAAAATTCCTTTTCAAGGTGAATTTCCTTTTAAAGGTGAATTGGGGGTGGTGGAGATCTGAATACAAGACCTCTACATCATGTCCGAGGAGCTTACCACTAGGCTAGATGTTCATGACAAATTCTAATTATTAATTAGATAGTCATGTACAGAACTTTCGTGTAATCCTGAGCATTTAATGGTTAAGCTTTAAGATCGACATATGGTGGAGGTCTAATGTTCAAGTCTCATTACCCCCAATATAAATATATCGAAAAAGAAAAAAATGTACAACTTAATCACAGACTGGAGGCTTGATAATAAAATTAAAGTACGTTAGCTTAACTGCTATGGATAAAATGATTTTAGTATTATTGTAAATACATTGAAACAAAACTTAATCATTAAGGAGGAAATAACCAAGAACTTTTTTTTAACGGCTAGCAATTTCATTAAAGAAGAAAAGAAAAGGCAAACAACAGAAGGAGGAAATACAGGCACAGAGACTAAAGGTTTGACTGTACATCCACAAGATGGTGGATCAGCCAAAAGTTGAGAAAGCAACTGACAACAACACGACAAAACTAATTCCACCCCTGAAGAAACAAGGAACTCGACCCTGCAGATGACAGACAGATGAAAGCAAAACTGAATACCCTCTCCAAGGCATAAAACACACAACAGTTAAATAGCTTATCCCACCCCATTAACCGCCTTTAGCAACGGGGCAAGAAGCCAATCCGCCCAAGAGAGACTCAACTTACGAAATCTGCAAGTAATCTAGAGGAAAGACATCACCTGAATTTCCGCAAAAATTCTCGAAGCGCTCCAGGGTAGGTCCTACATGTCCAAGCCATTGCGGGCTGTCCACAACAACCATGCGGTGACATATACAACACATTGCCACACCTGAGAAACTTTTGAGGGGACTTGGGCAATGAAATCTCCCCCCAAAACGTCGACGACATCCAAGAGGCCATTCACCCGTGTGTTGCACCATCCCGCTACTGCTTTCCAGATTTCCTGCGAGAAAGGGCATCGCACTAGAACATGATCAGCAGTCTCCACAAACTCTGAGCAAAGCGGACAAGAGATCGAGTCCACATCCACTCCTCGCCTCCATAGCTGGTCCCGAACGGGAATTATAAGACTATGAACGGCCCGCCAGATAAACACGTTCACCTTCTTTGGAACTTTGTTGCACCATTGCATCAGGGAATCCTGGATTGCTGCTAAATTAGCGCCAATCATCATGGGAAAGTTGACGGACCATAAAGACGCAGTCGGTTGCCGGCTCCCACCTCCAGGTATCCTTGATATCCTGCTTCGGAGTGAAGACCTGTAACACATGAAGAAGATGTTGGAATTCGCCTTTCGTCCTTCCCCTCAAATGCCTCCTCCAACTCCAATCCCAGCTTCACTTCCCATCAACCCACCTAATCTTCTCTACCCCTACACTCACGATTTACCTCCAACTCATACAATCTTCTGAATCTGCACTTCAAAGAGCCGCCCCCACCCACTCATCCTCCCATAATCTAGTATTGTTTCCCATTCCCACTACTCTTCTGAAGAGGTTATTAAACCCATTACCAAAGCTCTATACCTCCTCCGTTGCCTTCCTAATATCCTTCCAAACACTCCAACACCCTACTTCGACTCCCATCTGTAACGACCTTGGCTCCCCCTCATTTAAACTCGCCACTACCTTCGCCCACCAGTTGTCCGCTTCTTTCAGCCACCTCCACTTCTACTTTTAACAGTGCCAAATTTTTTGCCCGAAGACCACCTACACTCAACCCCCCTACTTCACTATCACCAAACAACCTTTCAATCCTAGCCCGGATTAACTTTTTTCCCTCCCCAGAAACCCCCCAGAAAAATTTATTTCTCAGTGTTTCAATTTTCTTAACCACTCCGGCTGGGGCACGGAACACAGACAGGTGATACAATATGTATTAGCTAGCTACTACATTCTATGATTATTTGAAAGCAACATTGAATACGTTTAAGTTTAGAATTTGAATACGTTAATCAATCTAGTTAAGTTTAGTATTAGTTATATTAAAAAAAACTTTTATTACTAGAGTACTTGGAAAACCTATGAGAAGCTAATTATTAAGACTTAATAAGAACACTCAACATATAATAATAATAATAATATTGTGACTAATATCCTATACTAGTAGTACATAATTAGTCCTCAATATATATGCCAAGTCTCTACACCATCTTCAATCCCCTAACCCAATTGGCCCTTATGTATAAAAAATATAAATAAATAGCATAGATGTTTATTAGACTTACATCAATAAAGGAATTAAAATTAATTAATTAGAGAGGGGGTGGGTAAGGCGGAACATGGTTGTAAAAACCGAACCGGACCGGCCAAAACCAGTGATGGTGAAAACCGATCAAAACTATATCTATAAAACCATTTAAAAACCGGTTTTAAAATATTGAAGGAGAAAACTTAAATTTGAATGTTGTCAACCGCAGGAAGCTATTGTTTGAATGATGTTGTGTCTTGCCGAAAGCATCAAGGTAGGGACATGTTGTCGAACTGGCCTAGTCATGAAACGATCAACCATCTTAAGTTGTATTTTTTTTTGTACACAGAAGTTTCTATATATTTTATACTTATTACTTTCAATCTCTCATTTTTATACTTATAATATTTTGTAAAATCCCTCATTATTTTTTGAAAATATTCACTATTATGCCGCATCTTAATTACTTTATAATACTTTTAAAAGATGTGTATTTATTAATAGTTTATAAAAATAAAATAACATTCAAATTGAATCGGTTGAACCTTAAACTACTAACTTAACGGTTTAATATACGGTTCGGTTTTTTAAACTAGAGTTAGTGGAGCCAATCCGTTATGTATACAAATATATGGAAATTAAGCACAAAGCGACATTGGGTGAGGGCAGGGCAGGGCAGCATGAACGAACTGCCTCTCTCCCCTCTTTCTTTCGTATCTTGGCTCTCTCACTTGCAGACAAACTTGCCACCATCACCATCCCTCTCACTCCCACCTCTTTTCTCTATTTTTATATAACGCCTCAGGAATCAAACCAAGAGCAAAATGACTAATTCTGATACCACCCTGCATATATACATTATTATTTCATACCCTAATTACCCCTCCCCACACCATATATATTTAAATACATACATACATATATGTATATATATATATATATATATTCCTTCATTTCCCCTAATTACTTTTCATAGTACTAATTAATTCTCAATCATATTCCACAACTGTTTCCTCCCCAATGACCTAATTTGACCAACCTAGCGTCAAAATCTCAATTAATCAAGTTATTACACCTAACTCGATCGTCTGATCGATCATAGCTAGCTAGCTAGAACCCGCATGCATACCTCCAATTACATTAATTATCCAAGCTCAAAGACGAAAGTTATTAAAGAGAAAAAATTAAAAAGATAGTAACGGAAAAGGAAAGAGTAATTAAGCATAACAACAATTAAGGTACATAAAAATTTAAATATTTCCCTCAAGAAAGTTACTGTAAATTCAAGACATTTTAAATGAAAGTCGTAACATATACTATTTTTTTTTCTTCAAAAAGATATGTATATATGTACAAATTAAATAGGGTCGTGGTCGTGCATGCCGTTTTCGTCTTTTCCTTGGAGGCAACTCCAGGTACCATATGAAAAATGACAGACATATAGCTAGATGCTCCTATCCTATGACGACTAGTTGACTACTTACCTAGCTACTCATCCACAGACTTTACTTTCATTTTCCAACTCTGGCATATATGGTAAAAATTCCGGCATTATATATAAGCGCTTCCCTAATTACTCTCAAGCCCTTCAAAAAAAAAAGAATATAGAGATATAGTTTCCTTTTTGTGTAATTATAAGAAAGAGAAATGTCAACAGATGCTCCAGAAGAATTTCTTCTTAAGGGTAATTAATTAGCAGGGGTATAAATAACTAATTGATAGAAAATTTTATGAGTGGGAACATAATAAAAATTACAGTGTGGCTAAAGTGCAAATTTTATAAGTCTATGTGTACTATTTCACTATTTCACCAAAATTGAGCGGTGACATACAAATAGCGCTGCCCGTGGTAATTAGGGTACGTATGTATATACACACCCTTAAGAAGTACCCTAGAGGGACCCGTTAATAGGGCCGTATAAGAAAATTGAGATTTATCACTTTTCTATAATTTTAATCATTCTTTAATCTCAATAATATATATGCAGTTAAACATATAACTTTATTGGGGAAATGGAATATAACATTTCACTTGCAACATTATAATCTCTGTTTTTTTTCCTGCATTTGTAAGGAAGTGATTTTGAAAATTTTGTAATAAACCTCTTATCAAATTAGCTAAAAGGACACACAGCGTTTGCATGTACTAAGTCTGGTGATTGACTTTTGGTGTATTCTTAACTGGCTAGCTTCTTTTCCCTGTCTTTTTTTACTACTCCATTACACATCTACAACATGATCGTTACCAATGAACAATCTCAATAACTGTAGACGGCAAAAGTACTTTTAGTGTGATTAGTACTTTAAAGTATGATTAGTGATGAGTTTAGCAACTTCAAGTGTGGTGCATGTAGATCGATAGAGATTGACCTGTACAAGTAATGATATAGAAGGAAGAAAATATGAAAAAGGAAATAGAAAAGCAGTAGTAACAAAAAGAGATCGGGCCCGGGCCTGGGCCCAGTGGGGGTGCAATGAAACACTACTGGGCCGGGTTTGATTGGATGAGGGAAGGGCGGTCGAAGCTGCTGGCCGAAAGTTGTGATTAGATGAGAGTCAGCTAATTGACATGCATATCACCCGTCACTTTCAATCCATAAGGGTATTCTTGTCATTCCAATTGCATGAAATCTCATACTGTGCTGATCCAGCCAGTAATAGCCCAATGACATGTAGCCCAATTGTTTCATCCATAACAATTCTGATTTTTTTTTGGTATTCAGAGTTAACTTGATTTGAAATGTGCTGGTAAATAAACTTAATTATAAAGTCGCTCATACTTTTTATTTTTAATAATTTTATGGTTATCCTGTGAATTTTGTAAAGCTGTTCAAATGCAAATTAGTGGTCTTAATTATTTTCTAAATTTAGTCTACCGTGACCCGGACTTTGTAACCATCTTGCTAACATCATTTCGGTTCGAGTCCATTTATTTATCACATATGTGGAAACACCTAACCAAATATACAAAAAATTAACTAATAAAACTAACCTAATAAACTAAAAAGCTAAAACACTATTTATAAATATTTATTAAGATAATAAATTTGATATTTTCATAATGTGTATTTTTTAGAGATTGTGAGTAAATAAACACAGAACTTCGGTCCCCTCGTTTCTCTACACCACAACTTTATTTTGACCAACCACTGATTTTTCCACCACGAAATTAAAACAGATTTTCCTTACTTTGTTTTTTCCATTATTTTTAGGGAACGACTAATTAATCAGCATCGTGCAAATTTTGTTGAGACTGTAAAACATACTCTCTCTTCGTGCTAAATGTATTGTCATAATATTAAAATATTTTTATCTCAAATAAAACGACATTTTTTCACTTGTGTTTTATTTTAGTCCACTTCTACCCTTGCAAATGCACACATTTAAGAAGTCTAGAGAGTGGGTTGGGAGTAGGGTTGTGAAACGATTCGAGCCAAGACGAGCTCGGCTCGAGCTCGAGCTTTAACGAGCCCAACGAGCCGAGCCTCACGAGCCTCAAGCTCGAGCCGATTTTGAGGCTCGAATAATAAATGAGCCGAGCTCGAGCTCGAAACGTTCGGCTCGTAAGGGTTCGCAAGCCTTAACGAGCTCGTCTAAAATTACGATACTACCCTTTCGATACTCACAAGCCTAACGAACTCGAGCCTAACCGAGCTCACGAGCCTAACGAGCTCACGAGCTCGTTTACTCAGTGTTGGGGCCGAATCGAGCTTAACCAAGCTCACGAGCCTAACGAGCTCGAGCTTCACAAACCATCGACCCGAGCTCGAGCTCGAATTATCGGGCTCAATCGAGCCGAGCCCGAATTTCACGAGCCCGAGCTCGTACCTGCTAGGCACGGGCTCGGCTCGGCTCGAACTCACCCCTAGTTGGGAGAGGTGAGAATGAGTTTGGGAGAGGGTAAAGATGGAAGCTCACGTGAAATGAGTTAATGACCAAAGACAATTTTAATCTACACAAAAAACTAAAAGTGACAACATACTTGGGACGGAGGAAGTATCTTAGTCTGTTGTGCAGTTTGAGATTTGGTCGGCAGTTGCTATTTGGTGTCATACGGACATTTCTTCTTTATTTGGGCTTTGTGGATATTCTTGATAACCCTTTTATTTCTCAATGATAGCCAAATGACGATCTCCGGTGGTATGGTCGCGCCGGTGATCGTGGTACGGCAGCTACGGAACCTGCGAAGAGAAAGACAGAGAGAACTTTCAGGTGCAGGAAGAGAAGGAAGGTGGGGTGTGTAGTAATCACCTTATTTTGGGTTGGCATCACCCACTTATAGGGTGATGTCCCGGACTCTCCCACATTAGGGTAGAATGTTTGGTGAGATCTTCCCCCACGCTTGCGTTGCTGATCCCTGATCTCAGAGCGACGGATTGGACACAACTGTTTCAACAGTGTTTGTCTGACAGTACTTAGGTGTGCTGAGTACAGCTTTTGTGTCTTGTGTGCTGGCGCAGCTTTTGGGCATTGTGTCTTTGGGCGACTTTTTGGTTGGTGTACTATGTTGGAGTACCAATTGGGCCTGGCCCAGCAAGCGTTTGCTGCCAATAAGATTATACGGGGCGCCCTTATGGGCTGTATACGAGGGGCTCGTCGTGATTACTGTTGGAATTCTTGCGCACCAAGATGACCTGGGCTGGCTAAAGTAGCTAAGCACAGCTCAACTCAGCTCAATCTGAGTGTTTGAGCTAGAGAGATGTGTATCTGCTCTTAGTGAGCTGATATGAGCTCAAGGAGCTCAATGGATGATTTAATATGTCTTGGACTAGCTCTATGTGAGCTTGGTACAAATGTGTCTAGGCACCTTTTGGCGAAGAGACGTGTCTCTTGGCGGAAAGGTGCGTAAATTGGTGAAAAGGTGTCGGAGAGGGCCAAGCACAACTTCGGCTTAGGCCGAAGGGTGCGTAGCACCCTTGGGTGCCGAAAGGGCACCCTAAGGTGGCCTTACACCCATTCGGCCATGGGCCTAGGGGTGTGAGTGCCCCTTCACCCTAGGTGCCTCTAGGCGAGGGTGCGCCCCATGCCTTGCACCATTCGGCCAAAGGGACATGTCTCATGTCCCATGGCCGAACGGGCAAGGGCATGGGTCACCTCCTTACCTCTTCACCATATTTGGATAATTAATTAATTAGTTAATTAATTTCCTATTAGACACAATTATTTATTTATTCCTTTTCTAATTAATTACTTAATTGAAAAGGCAAAAGGCATGAGACATGTCTCATGGACCAAGGGGCATTTGTTGCAGCCCTTGGTCCTAGGGACATGTTACTTCGCAAATGAAAGGGCATGAGATCTTCCCCACGCTTGAGTTGCTGATCTCTGACCTCAGAGCGACGGATTGGACACAACTGTTTCAACAAAGTGTTTGTCCTGACAAGATTTAGGTGTGCCGAGGCAGACTTTTGTGTCTTGTGTCTTTGGCGCAGACTTTTTGGGCATTGTGTCTGGCCAGCTTTTGGTTGGTGTACTATGTTGGAGTACCAATTGTGTCACAGCCACCCCGCCCGGTTGCGGAGGCGGAGCCGGCCGCGACGTCGGAAACAGGAATTACGGCGGAAAGCGTGGCAACGGAGCATCGAGCTCCAAACAAAACCGTCAAGTAACAACTAGCAACCTAAATACTCATGCAAGGCAAGTATACGAATAATCCAACTTTCACCACACAAGCAGTTCATGGTATATCCCATTTCAATCATCGCCACAACACAAGTACCAAATCCATAATATAGCAATTCCGATGTAAGCAAGTCAGGGCTCATGGCGACACGAAGACAGATAAAGCAGAATATATTCTAGATATGACACATATACAATACCATGATCTGATCTATATGCTTGAAGTTACAGCTACAGAGCCATTAAACAAAATTCCTATATGTAAATATATACCTAAGTGCGGAATCAGAAGCCTCTCGCTCAAGAATTCCCGCACGTGGTACTGCTGCTGCTACAGAACCCAGAATGTCCGGAAGCACCGCGGATCTCTATTCCGCTGGTTGCTTGTCAGACTGCCTGAAAGATGGTAAACACATAAAAGGGTGAGTCCTCGAAAGGACCCAGTAAGGGCTTAAGGTAAAGTGCAGTTTGCCCACAGGGCAACAATCTGAACCTGCAAAACAGAACATCACAACATATGCATGTACATATAAACAGAAAGTATAACGAAAAATCAGAAACTAACATATGCGGTCCAACCGCGAAGCGACCATAACGGCCTACCCTCAACAGAGGTCGAATATACGATCGTAATGCAGCGAAGCACGGTGCACCGGTGGGGTCGCGAGCCCCAAACTGCCGTAGGTCACGAGCGAAGTATCGGCACTCCTGGTGCGGATCGCGAATGTCGGCACCCCTTCGGTGCGGACACGCGAGCAATGTCGGCACTCCTGGTGCGGATACGCAGAATGTCGGCACCCCTTCAGTGCGGACACAGAACAGAAGTATCGGCACTCCTGGTGCGGATACGCAGAATGTCGGCACCCCTTCAGTGCGGACACAGAACAGAACATATAATAATAATAAGAATACATAAACATAACCAGAAGTAACATTACCTGATGACCATATACAGAACAGAATAGGAACCCGGGCCTCTAAGGTCATCCGGGCCTTGAAACAGAACAAACGTACATTTTACCAAATTAAGCCCTTACCTCAGAAATGCTGCCCCGCAGCCCAACACTCGAGAAAATCCCGACTCCCGATCCGAAATGCCCAACTTGGCTCCTACTGGTCCGCGCTACTCCACCTACGCAGAATCAATTTGGATAACCATAGTTGAGTCAGAACACATCCAAATAATCCCAGAAGGAAATTCTCGCACAAACCCGCACTTTCCCTTCATCGAAACTTACTTCTCTTCATATCTAAGTTCTTCTTGGGTGAGTTTTGGCATGTGCACAACCTGTGCGCAAGCTTTGTGCGCTGTGCACAAGCTTGTGCACAACTGTGCAATCATGCGCAAGGTTGTGCTGTGCAAGTGTCATGGTCTGTATGTGCTGCGCACACTTGCTGTGCACAAGTGTGCTGCAGCAGTGTTAAGCGTGCTTGTGCACAGCTGTGCACAAGCTGTGTGCAGTGCTGTGCACTGCGCATATTTGTGCCGCTTTGACGAGCTCAATTTACACATCAATAATTCGGCATTTAGGGTTTCTTCAAACTAAGGAGTTTTTCCAAAATCCAACCATAGTTTCTTACTCCTCTCAAGCCCAAGAATAACATACTAAAATTTGGAAGCAAGAGGATCATCAAAACTCATAGCAAAGAACAAACACAAAATCCTCTCTAAACCCATTTTCCATCCAAATTCATGCTTCCAACCTTACAAAGAGAAGAAGAGGAGAAACTTACCAATGATTTGCACCCAAAACCTTGTTGATTCTTGGCCAAATGAAGAACCAAAGAAGCTTCATGAATAGTACCCATGGCTGCCCATGGTTTCGGCAGAGAGAGGAGAAGGAAGAAAGAAGAAGAAATGAAATAATTTCATTTAAGAAATAATTAACCAAATATATATATATATATATATCCCTTTCTTTTTTCCTCTTAAATCAATAAGGGACAAGTGTCCCTTATCACTCACACACACACACATGCTGCCGAAATAGGCTGCTGCTGCCCATACCCCTTTTTATTTATTTTGCAACCATAATTCAATTAACTCCCCATTTTCCGAAAGTTCCAATTCTTTTTGCCCAAAAATAATTACCGGATTCCAAAATTAATGAAACTCGGACACAATCTTCAGAATAATATAACATTCACAGAACATTTTTCAAAAGTTCATTTGCCTTTCCGGAGTGTCCTACCGAGCTCGCTGAACCCGAACCAAAACCCGACGTGCGGCGTGTCAACCTTAACCGAAATTCCGTCACTCCAAAATTCTATAAAAATACCAATAAATTCCATCTTAAATTCAAACACAACTTACACCAAAGCCGACAGAAAATTTACATCCCGAGCCCCTGGAATCCCTTCCCGAGCCCGGAGTCGCCCGAACCGAACGTCCGTCCCAAATATTAAACTCCACAAACATCTCCGGACGTCACCACGACTCCAAAACTACAAACGGCTTCCCAAACTGAGATCTCAAGAGCGCTACCGAGCCCGCTGTACGTCCCGAGGCGACCCCGACAACCCCCCGGCGCCAGAAAAATATTTTCGGCGGAAACGTCCGGGGGACCCACACGACCTCAAATACGGAAGGGTTCGCCAAAATGATACTCGGATAGGGCTCGGGAGCCGCCTGAACGCCGAAGAACGTGACCCGCAGGCCAAAACCGGAGCCCCGGGTCACCCGGTCGCAACCCGCTCGGGGTGACCGTAAATAATTGGGCCTGGCCCCAAGCGTTCTTGCCAATAAGATTATACGGGCGCCCTTATGGGCTGTATACGAGGGGCTCGTCGTGATTACTGTTGGAATTCTTGCGCACCAAGATGACCTGGGCTAGCTAAAGTAGCTAAGCACAGCTCAACTCAGCTCAATCTGAGTGTTTGAGCTAGAGAGATGTGTATCTGCTCTTAGTGAGCTGATATGAGCTCAAGGAGCTCAATGGATGATTTAATATGTCTTGGACTAGCTCTATGTGAGCTTGGTACAAATGTGTCTAGGCACCTTTTGGCGAAGAGACGTGTCTCTTGGCGGAAAGGTGCGTAAATTGGTGAAAAGGTGTCGGAGAGGGCCAAGCACAACTTCGGCTTAGGCCGAAGGGTGCGTAGCACCCTTGGGTGCCGAAAGGGCACCCTAAGGTGGCCTTACACCCATTCGGCCATGGGCCTAGGGGTGTGAGTGCCCCTTCACCCTAGGTGCCTCTAGGCGAAGGTGCACCCCATGCCTTGCACCATTCGGCCAAAGGGACATGTCTCATGTCCCATGGCCGAATGGGTAAGGGCATGGGTCACCTCCCTTACCTCTTCACCATATTTGGATAATTAATTAATTAGTTAATTAATTTCCTATTAGACACAATTATTTATTTATTCCTTTTCTAATTAATTAGTTAATTGAAAAGGCAAAAGGCATGAGACATGTCTCATGGACCAAGAGGCATTGGTTGCAGCCCTTGGTCCTAGGGACATGTTACTTCGCAAATGAAAGGGCATTGTGCCCTCTCATTGGCAGCCCATCCTCCTCTATAAATAGAGGGAGGATGCGCCATTTCTTTCATCCCACAACCAGCATTGGTTCTCTCTTCTCTCTTCATACTTCCTCTTGCGAAACTAGAAGGCATTCTAGGAGCATTGTGAGTGGAACTCACCTTGGAGACAAATCATCTTCAAGCCGCCCTTAAGGTGTTCCCCAGGCCGAGTCTTCTACATCAACAAGGAGCAAGAATCTCTAAGATTCTTAAGCTGCGTCCAGAAGAAAGGTACATACTCTTAATCCCTTCTTCGGTATTGATGAATGCGAACATCAGAAGCATGTTAAAGACGATCTTAAAATCAACAATTACGAGGATCACCCTTCGTGTTGGTGGGCCTGGCCCATATGGCGCTGCGTTTGGCAATACGGCCATACGAGCTGGGCCCATATATATCACTCAAGTACCGTGAAGGGTGATGCCGTTTGGCAATCCATTGTCTTTGTTACCGGCTGGTCTATTTGGACAGCCCGTAATAAAGTTGTCATGCAGGCGTCCCCTTGGCGGGCTTCTGGTATCCTTGCAGATGTTCAGGTGTGCTCATTCCTCTGGATTTCTAGCAGGGTCAAAAACCTGGACTTAGTGTGTTCGGATTGGCTCATCGCCGTCTAGAGTTTGTAGGGAACAAACTTAGGGTGACTTAGTGTAAGTTCTCCTTGTTTTTTGCTCCCTCCTACGAGCTTTCTTTGTATTCTCTTTTATGTTATAATATATATATATATATATATTTATGTTGTTGTTTTTCAATATATATATATATATGTAATTATTTATGTTATTCCAATCATTTAAGTATGGTCTCTTTAATATACTAATTTTCCAAGTAGAATGATAGCCATTCCATGCATGCCAGCTACCTAACTTTTAATGGGTTCCCAGTTCCACGAAAATCACCACTACTGGTTTTGATTGAAGTATTTAACTATGTTTGATAGATCTGTTAGGTTAGGAGTCTAAGAAATCAAATTGTTTGCTTTTGTCGAATTTGTTGTCTGCTTCATTGGCTAAGTAGTTAGCCCTCTTTATAGGCTTTTACAATCCAAAACCTAGAGTACTTAGGACTACTAATCATAATCTACTTCTACTAACATTAATTACATAGATAATCCTACTCCTATTATTAGGCATCCTAATCCTACACAACTTGTCTCATTTGCTCAGCAAGCAATCCATCAAAGTCCTCTATCACTTGACTTTCTTCTGTTCTCAGCTTCTCATCTCCTTGCTCATCAGCTGCAGAATCATCCACTTCATCACTTCCTCTTGATTCAAAGCTGGTGATACTCAAACAAGATCTGAGAAGCTCGAATCTTGCTGTTGGTAATGCCTTGGTAAAGATATCAGCAAGTTGTGCTTCAGTACTGCAATGCTCGAGCTTAATATGGCCCTCATTGATCTCATTGATCAAGTCTCTAATAAAGTGGTGCTTTATCTCAATGTGCTTAGTTCGACTGTGCATCACAAGGTTCTTTGCTATTGTTGTAGCAGACTTGCTGTCACAGAAGATCAATGTAGCTATATCTTGTTCTTCACCGAGATCCTTTAACATTCTTCTTAACCACATGGCTTGACATGAAGCTGCTGTGGCTGCCACATATTCTGCTTCTGCTGTTGAGAGGGCCATAGTGCCTTGTTTTTTAGACATCCATGAAACCGGTGCTGAGCCTAAGATAAAACAATTACTTGATGTACTTTTTCTCTCAACTTGATCCCTAGCCCAGTCACTATCAGTAAAACCTTTGAGCTTGAAATCTTGAGTTTTTCTGTACCAAATTCCATAGCCTGTTGATCCTGCAATATACCTCAACACCTTTTTTGCAACTCCAAGATGCTGTTTTGAAGGCTGGTGCATAAATCTTGAAATTATACCTACTGAATAACGATGTCAGGTATAGAATGAATTAAATAAATGAGTTTTCCAACTAAACTTCTAAACTTTCTTGCATCACCTTCACCTGTTCCATCATTAATAGTCAACTTCTCGTTTGTATTCATTGGTGTACTCACTAACTTGCATTTATTGTCAATTAAGTGTTTGTTTAACCTCCTATATTTAATTAGTTTGAGTCCAAATAGAATAGTACTCATTTATTGTCAATTAAGTGTTTGTTTAACCTCCTATAGTTAAGCTTCTAACATATCAACCTTATAGAATATATATAGCTCGATATATAGACATTCAAGTCAAGTTATTGCAAACTTGATCGGGTCCTCATTAAAGGTTTCAAGCTTTCTAATCAATGTACTCGAACTCAATCTCGGGATCCATAAAGTTGGACTCAATAATACTTGAATCAAATTTGAGGTGGAGTATACTCAATAATAGCTCAGTTCGTTAAAGCTAACGCCTTTTGGGTAGAGTGGAAGAGGATTCTGTTTCCCTTAAATATGTCAAGGGTTATGATGTGTTTTCTTATGAATTAAGAAACACAATTGAATGATCTTTTCTTGATGAGAAAGGGTTGATAAAATTGGCCAACAACCCCTCTTGAATCCAAGAATTGGTTCAAACAAATGTGAAGTTTTGTCAATGAAATGAAGATGGATCCAACACCTCTTTCTTCAAGATAAAGTAACATTGGTTTTTGATAAACTTGATCAAGACCTTTGAACAAGAGTTGAGTTAAGAAATGTAAAGAATAAAAGAGAGAATTGCTCAATATCAAAGTGATTTCTTCATATATGATGTATTCCTAAAAGTGTAAACATAACACCTATTTATAGGTAGAAAAATGACATAGGATATGAAGAAAATAAAAATTACAAATAAAATTAAAGGAAAAATTAATTCTATACTAATTGTCCAATTTATTTCTAGCATTAGTGGATAATTGATTAATTGAAACCTTCGGAGTTGAAAGGTGTAAATTTTACGAAATTATCCATTCTCCTTTAACTTCTTTCACCTTATCACTTGAGTCATCCAAGTTTCCAAGGTACTTTGTTCTTGTTGGGCTCAAATTATGAAGAAGATTTAGGTCACTCTTTTTTCATGTTCCTTTGACTTAGCTCTTGAGTCCTTAAAATTTAAGGAAGTTGCAAATTCATCACTGGGTAGATTCACATCAGATTCGAATCGCGAGTTCACGATCCTTACATATGTATGGAGCAGTCACGTTGTGAGGGCGCCCTTACCTCTGCAATGCGCGGTCTGGATTAGTCAGACCTGTCGTGCTTGGATACTTTATGGGAAACCAAAAAAAAAAAGCTCAAATCGTTAAAAACCTAGCTAGTGCACTCATTCCCTGATACTCTACCTATGCTCATAATTAGGATGTCCAAGACTATCGATCGTACCAGACTACCAGTTACAATGACACTTATCGCCATTAAACACATCTGGTGTGATGAAACTTACACTATTTGTTTAAAAATGAACAGTATCCTATTGATTTTCTATATTATATTATTTGACTTGAATTATTGCTAAAAAATTTATTTAAATAATTTTTTTTTTAAAAAAAATCTCAAATGTACATTTATCATTTGCTTATTTTTGTTATTACTTTCAATATCAAAAGTTTGAAGAAAAAACTTTATAGACTAAATATTGAAAAGAAATAGAGCAGTATTCTTTGTTAAAGAGTAAAGTACATGGTACGAATCGAGAAATTCAACTACTTTACAAGCCTCAAAATGGTAAAATGGTGACAACAATACTAAAATATACTCCATTTAAGAACGTTATATATATAGGATCTATCATCGAGTTGTACCGACTTGTACGCAGCTTCTTTTTTATTTTATTCTATTTTATTTTATAGAATTGCACCTGATTCCCCTCGTATGAAAATATTGGTGATGCTACTAATTGTGAAACATGCATGCTTAATTTCTTGTGATACACATAGGAGTATTAATTAGTGATGGTAATTTGGCACATGCTAAGTTGTCATAATTCTTATAAACAAACAGTGACAGCTTAACCATACACGCGCGTACAAGAGGATCAATCTCACTGTCATGCACGATATATATGTACCGGCCACTTGTACTTAGTATTATTTAGTGATCATAATCAATGATTTGATTAGCTAGGGTGTGTAATTTTGTGGGTGGAATTATATTTCGTCGATAGCTACTCTTCCTATCTTTTATGCAATACTTATCCTTTCCTTGTTGTCCTAATTATATGACCAAATCTCAGCGTACTTACAAAACTGCCGTTAAGCAGCCACAAATTAATCATCATGTCCTTTAATGTCGTCACTTGTGCAACACCAACTTATCCATCTGGGCCGGCTGATAATTAGTACCATGAATTCCTCTCCCTTTTCCTTCTTTCATTTCACTAACGATTTGACCTAATTAAAAACACCGATCAATCATGCATGTGATAATTATCACTATCTTTTCATGAAATGTAGTGGTATAAGTATGAAATAATGCATGAAAAAATTAGTATAATCAGGTGAAGAAATTAGTTGTACTCAAACATACAGTTGTTTTATATATAAAAGACTCATTTTGCCTTAATTGTTTTTCATTAATCATTACTACTAGTAATTAAATAGTACTACTCCAGAGTCTAGACCCCAATTTGGAAGACTGTACCATGGCCTTTGTTGTTCGACGTACATTACACGGCCCGAACGACTACTGTTCTTCCGGGCCTCAACAAATCTGGGCTTGAATGGCCCTTTGGTGGAGTTGTATGGGCCTCGAGTCCAAACCTTTTTTCTCTTAATTTTTGCATTTATCCAATTCAAAATCCAAAACTAGCAACAAGATGCTCATCTTCAGTCACCTTCCTTGGTAGTCAGCTCGCTTCTTCAAACTGCAAATACAGAGCTGAGGCTTCAGGCGTCTATGGAGCTCTCCATTATCACTAATTACGACGTAATCCCTCGCCACTGGCTTGTGTCTGATTTCCCTTCAAGAGGCAACTCCAATTCCCGTTGCTGGTGTTATCGTCCTAAAAGGGTTATTCGTCACAAATTGCGTCGGAATTTCATCTCTCTTCATGGAGCAACGATGAGGATAGACAACCAAATTCCTTCTCTGAATGAGCCTTCCAACGAGGAAGGGAAGTTTGAAATTAGCAAGTCAGGCTTTATGGAAGTGATTGCCATTGGTGGCCGAAAGGACGCAGTTGTTGAATTTTGTCTGGATTCTCCTTTCAGTTCGACCTCCTTGCGATTCTGGTAACCTGATAGATGATTTATGATACTCCCCTCCGTCCAAGTGTATTGTCACAGCACAAAATATTTTTGTCCATAATGAAATGAGAACATTTTTTCTGCTTTTGTTTTATTTTAGTACATTTTACCTTGCAAATGCACTTACTCAAAGAATCTAGGAAGTGGATTGGGAGCACGATAATGGTTTGGGAATGGGCAGTGATGTAAGTTTATGTAAAATTAGTTAATGACCAAAGAGAATCTTAATCTACACAAAAAAAGCTAATAGTGACAACACATTTAGAACGGAGGGAGTACTGGTTTTTACTAATTCTAGCATGCGTAAATTTATTTTCCCCGCTATTTCTCTCATTCTCTCAGGAACATTGTCGTCAACGCTGAATCAAATGGGCAACTCCAGCAAAGATTTATTGGAACAGGTATAGTTCAGTTCAAATAACATGGTGGTTCTACTGCCTTATTGGATTTTGTCCTTTCAGCTAGAATTGGAATGAATTTTGACTTTCCCCTTTTCCAACATTTCAGATGTGAAGCCGAATGTTGTAGAAGTTGCTGATCTTATAAAGTCATCTCCGAAGGCGGTTATCCTTGTTTGTACATTCCTTACTCTTGACTCTCCCACGCTTAAATTTCTATTTTAGACGAGCTGTAGTGTATGCAAGTGTGTTCAATGCACATGTAATTCTAAATGTTAACTGTATGCAGTAAAATATTTTCGCCTAGAAAGTAGGACTAGATGAGATGTAATTGTTTATTTATGATGTATACCTACAGGGCTGATTTCTTCTTTGGTTGCTTTCCTGCATACTCCAGGTTGCGGGTTCTGGATATGGTCAGGATCATATTGTGGCAATTGATATTCTCAGAAAGATAAGATCAGTGAATGGATTTTCTGTTGCTATTGTGTTGAAGCCTTTTAAGTTTGAAGGACAAAGGCGTGCTGATGAGGTATGCAAAGTTCATGAGTTTTGCTCCTTAGTGTAGTCATGTGAATGGTATCTGCTCCAAATTTGATGGTACTTGAAAGTTTACGTTACACAACACTTAAGAAACAAGGGCTTACCTCATTCTTCATATGGAATCTGTGTCATGTATGAATGTAATTTGGAATATTTTCATATATTGGTGCTGCTAAATCATGGATGCAAGGCCAACTAGCTAGCAGTGTAATTCATAATTTATATGCAATATATGCAAGTGATTGTATACATACTTCTATCCCTTTTCCCTTTTACTTGGAAGAATCAGAAGCCTAACATGGCTTGCTATAACATCAGTTTCATATTTTATGGGCAATATGTTTTGCGAGTACGTCTAATGCTTGAATTTTGATGCTGCTACATGTTAAGAGTTACTCGACGTGTTACCAGTTGATTTATTGCCTCAACTACTATAAGCAGGGTGTATGATAAGTGATAATCCATATATCCTTGATTTAGTGTGTCTTTACAAAAGAACTTTTCTCAAAGTTTATAAATGTAAATCTCCCTCCAATTTTTACTCTTCACAAAATTTTCCTCCACTTTCAAAAATTACATTTTTTTTCTCAGAATTCCAACTAAAAGAACACACATTTAAGCTGATAGTATTTGATAGAACACCTTTCTCTAGGATTGTAAAGGGCTCCAGAATATTCAAGAACTGCTTCACATCCTTCATTTAAGCTCATATTTGTTAGGTATGATTGAACTTGCAGGTCAGTACTTTGGTCAGAGAACTTCAAGAGTACACAAGTTTTTGCATTGGTTGGTTACCAATCCCCTATTTTTTATGGTAGTATTTTCTGTTTATATTGTTTTAGTATTACAATTTGAGATTAAAAAACATGGGAACCTTGACTGATACTGATGCCAAAGGCTCAGTTATACATCAAACACTCTTTAAAGTGTTTACCAGTGAATATTTTCACATATGATGGGAGCTGCATACTCAAGTTTTTGTACATAATGGGCAATTCTGAAGATGATAATTCCAGCCTTTTTTCTTTATGCATGTGAAGGAACTTTTGTTGTCTGTTTGCTTCATTGTAATGCTAGAGCAGAAAACTTGATTGATGTAATGGCTTAAATTGGTCTCTGCTTTCTATTGCTGATGACCCGAATGAGACCAACGTTCCTTTAACCAGACCAGTACTGTTACTCTTTCTTTTTGCTTAGTAGGTTCAGGTTGGCTGGATAATTTAATGGTCCACCATCGGTGTTGCTGTGAATGCCATGGAATTATCTCTTCTGGCTTTTTGACTGTTGTCAGCCTTTATGTTTTCTCTTGATGAATGCAAAATGAATGTCAGGATATTTATCTGTGATTTACTGGCATTCTTTCTCCCCTTTCTGCCATTGTGAGAACATGAGCTGACTTCTTTTCATTAACCAGTAAACGTTTTAGACTTGCTGTACCTTTTTATGCCAATTTGTTTTGGGTTTACTCGATGGTTTTGATGATTACCCGTTTCTCCTTAGCCTAGTTTAACAATTTTTTAGCATTCAAGTCTAGTTAATATTAAAGCCCTGAAGGGATTGACAAGCTACATAACTTCTTTTGAAGCGTAAAAAATGAGGGTTGAGAGGATTGGGATGGGGGGCGGGGTTGTGGGGTTTTGTGGAAGGTGTTGGTTTTTCCAGAGAGGAGATGCAAGCAGCCGAGCAGGCTTAGCCTATGGGCAGGTAGCAGCAAAGTAGTGTTTTTCTGTGGAGAAGTGAGCTTATGGTGTTGAGCAAGTTATGGACAGAACCAAGTTTGGGGTACTGCTGTGTGAATCTGTGGCACTAGTATTTTGAGTTATTTCTCCTTCTGACTCACTTAGTTCAGCAGTGGCAGGATTCAAACCCATCTTGCAGGGTTATGTTTGTCATTCTGGAGGTCTTCCAAGTCCTTGCTGGGCATTTCCACAAACTCCCTGGATCATCCCCTTGCAATGCCAAACTAGAACCCTCTAGTAATCTTTTAGCCTGCATTGCATAACACTAAAACAATCATAGTCACCTTAATCTGAACTTCCTTGGGGTAGGTGCCTTGGTGGCATGAATAATGGTTCAAATTTAGAAGCAATATGGTAGGGCTTTACAATGTAAAGCCAAAGGCTTAATTCAACTTTTTTTAGAGGAAATTACTAAATTACATACTATATTATTCTCTTCTCATCACTCAATAAAAGGGCAATTTAGTAATTTCCTCTAAAAAAGGTGATTTAAGCCTTTGGCTTTACATTGTAAAGCCCTACCAAATTGCCCCTTAGTCAACACTAAAATTCATGCAAAAGCATAGTGACAAAGTTTAATGCTAAACGTCTATCCTAACGTAATGCCTGAATGAGGGAATATGAGATGAAATTTTTGAAAACCAACATCATCATAGAGGCCTTTTCCCACTTGCATGAAAAATATCATGAATGGTGATGAGTTGATATGGTTTTTATAGTATTGTTTCATCACGTGATTGATAGTTTAAAATCAACATGGACATCATGGAACATGACCAAACTGCATATCTATAAGAGTTCTACAATATAGTCGTATGTCTTAATTTTTACCTTTCCGTTCCATTTGTGGTTCTAATTATACCTGCTGAGTTTTGAAGCTTGAGGGAGCAAATATGCTTTGTTTGAACTTTTTATTGTACTGTGAATATTTTTAAATGTCTTGAATTTATTGAAGTAAATGGAGTATCAATGTCCTGTTTCAGAAAATCTCTAACTTAAATGGCAGTAAATTCCTTTCAGTTTACTTTGTCGCACGATGAATAATGAGTAGAGCAGTCAGCTTATATGATGATGTTAATACTGATGTTGTTATATGTTGATACTTACTTCTCGTTAGTGCTTTCTTTTTTCTTTCAGACATTGATGGGAACATGCTTCTTAACAAAGAGTTAGTAACACTAGATGAAGCTTTACAAAGTGTTAACAGTTCTGTTATTTTGGCCATCAACATGGTCTCTGCCCTCTTCTGTGTAAGATATCGCATAGCTTGTGTTCTTATCTCTAAATTTTGTACCACCCTCATTTTCATTGAGTGCTTTGTATGATACACCAGGAGAGGCACAGAAAACTCATCAATGTACCTCACAGTCACGTGAGGGAACTTAAAGATTCAGAGATTGTAAATGTGAGTTGTAAGCACTTGATGTTCATTTAACTTTTCCTGAGCCACTCATCATTCCCTCCGATGTTTTAGAGTGAGGAATCTAGATCCGATTCTTAACACTTAGAGCTCCACATTCTGATGTATTTTCTAGTGCATATTCAATATTCTTCTGATGTACGATGAAATGCATTGGGTGCAGATTTTTCAAGAGTATAAAGAAGCAAAAGTTGGATTTGGGGGTGGCTCTGACATCAGAACTTCAGTAGCACAAGCTATCTATGGTTGCCCCTTCATTAATGCTGAGGTATAGGCATCTGAATAGAAACATGAGATCACACAAATTATTAATGGAGGTTCAGGTTACTAAGCATATACACACTAGTTTAAATCAGTGTAATCGTGCCTGTTTGTGTTTATGGCTGCTTGCTTTCAGGTTACGTAGTCTTTTATCTGATAACAATCACATGGTTGCATTAATTGCACTAATGCATCATTCTTTTATTTCTTTTAACGTTAAATACTGGTCCAATTTTAATTTTGGAGTCTAGGACCTGGATGGCTTGTTCATATGTGGAGTTGCAAGTTCAGAGGTTATCAACGACTTTGATGTGCAAGGATTTTGGCATGATTTTCGCCAGACTGCTGATCATGCAAGAGAAATTATCACATATCTGATTCATGAACCTAGTTTGGAACAGGGTATGATAGTCACAACAGTCATTATTTTTGGGTAAGAATCTTATGAACTTTTATAAGAATACAGACTTTATACAATGACCATTGTTTTCCATATTGGTCACAGTGCATTCTCTTTGCCTGTCTGTAGATGAAACTTTCTTATTTTTAGATTTTGGCCCTGACATTGATGGTTAACCTTAGCCAGATTTAGAAGTCTATATGAACTTCTTCGGTGCCATTAGGCGCAATAAAACACTCTTCTTGAACAATCTTTACTCTTCAGGAGTTACCTTCTACCTCCACTTTTACTTTATTATCCTCATTTTCCCTTCATTCAAAAAGTTACTTTTGTCTTATGTCAGATTTACTTTATTACCCTCAAGTCTTCAACAGTCCTTGATCTCCGTGCCAGTCAAAGTTGGCCAAGTTTTTAGGGACGGAGGGAGTATGTTTTAAGCCCAGTGGGTTTTGAGCCAAGAGTGGTGGCTATAATACACCATGCATTTAGTGACACCGCGGTAACTAATCTTTGGTTAGTATCTATTAGTTTCTGTCATCATCACATGCAAGAGATTATTCTCTTACTGCTGTGAGTCTAACTGGTAAGAATATAGGGTTTAAGCAGTAAGTGCAAGAAAATTCAGGCAAAGGGTGTGTGTCAGATTATAAAAGATGTGGACTGGGGTGCCTGGTGCTAGGACCATAGTCTGAAAATGAGATGATGACATATCTTATAGAGGCTTTAAAGATTCAAATTGAAAATGTTCGATTTGTTAGCATCTTTCGTGCCTTTAAATTCGCCTTGTTCTGTATCTTGTAATTTAAATTATTTCTTTTTTCAGTGGCTGCTGTTTTGATCTTGTATTTTAAAGCAATAATTTATGTCTCTTATTTTGGATCATTTCTATCTTGTTGGATCTTTTGTGTGTATTTATAGTTTTTTTACTCTGGTTGAAATGTTGCTTGATCCCCAGCTCAGGCAAGCAAGAAGCTTCTGAGAAGTCCAGTGCTCAGAAACAACCTTCTGAGATAATGAACTTTTTCTCTAAGTTCGCACAGCAATTTGCAGTCTTTTCCAACTTTGTGAAGGGAAACCATTCCCAATCATTAAGGAGTAATGGAAGCATAATCCAGGATGCATGTGCTTCTATGGTAAAGGGTAAATCAGATTACATAGAAACAGCAAACATCACAGACAGCGAAGGTGTGGTCGAAGAAATGAGAGATGATTTGGACTCTTCAAGGTCACTGATACGTTTATTTCCATTTTGAAATGTATTTTGGCATGTGGCATATGAAATAAATTTGTTGTTTTCGTTCTCTTCCCCTCCTAGACTTCAAGATGGTGGATCTGAAGTGGCACCTTGGGATGGAAAATCAGAATCAGACTGTCTATTTGAAGAATATATGGATGGTAATGTAACTAGCTTTATACAATTAATGGTAAATTATAGTTGTTCATATTTTAATTTATTTTGTAACCGTTATATTGTTTAAAAATATGCTGACCAGGGTCTCCTTTCCAACAAGAGGCATTAGGTAGCTGGACTACTGGGCCAGGACATCATATGGCGGAGAGCTGGGCCAAAGAAAGGGCGTCTAAGAGTGGGGCTGCTCTGGCATTTGATAACATTGGCATCTACTGCCTTCCTGTTGGAATAAGGCCTTCTGATGATTTGAAGGATGGTGTAGGTGCCCTGAGTGCTAATGAACGTACTGGACCGGGATTCTGGGAGGGTGAGATCTCATTGTTTTTCAGTTCAAGCATGTCTTCTTTAGGTGCATTGTCTGATGCAGATTTTGGTGTTGTGCGGGAAGGTTATAGTTCTGCTTCAGCAATTATGAAAACAAATCCCAGTTTTTCTAAGAAGCAGAGAGTTCTTTCTGCACGGGCAGCTTCTATGCTGGTATTCTGCTGTGCATTGAGTATTTATTATTCTCAACATGTCATGCTTCAAGTTTCCTTTTTGGTGGTTTTGACCTTTACAGAAAACTTGGTCTATATGATGTGCTACCTTCAAATTTTACCAGCTTGAAATTATGCTTAAAATCATTATTAAACTTCCTCCATGCTAGGCAGAGGTCATGTGTTTTAGTAGTAGCTTGCCTTAATTTTTTTGGCACATTCATGCACTTTAGTAAATTTTGTATTGCCATCAATTACTGATGCTGTCAGAGAAGTACTCTTACTTTTGTTTTTCTTTCACCTTTCATCCTATTGATTTCAAAACTTGCTCTTGCATAAAATATCTAGTTATTTCTGTACGAAAGTATTTTAGTCAGTTTAGAGATGAAGGTCAAAATCAGCACACCCACTGGAGCCCAATTTATAACCACTAGAGGCCTTATCATATTAATCCATTAGTAGTAAAGCTCTTGGAAGCACGGTTGACATAATCATGCAAATAAACACCACATACTTAGGCTTTATGTACAGGCTGGTAAAACAGCTAAGCATCCTATGTGAAGCCTATAGGCATTAATTGGTGTAACTTTGATAAATTATCGTTAGGGCACTTGGAGGCCATCACTATGATGGGTTAGACCATCTATGGATAAGCATGTCTATTGCTTAATTCAGCATATACCGAGAGAGACAGGATGGATATTTCATTTTCTAACACCTACTGTTTGAATATCTGGATTGGATGAAATAAGTTTGAAACTAAGGTCTTAACCGGGCATCCCAAATTCCCAATCTTAAGATTTCTACCTTTTCAGGAAGCAGAAAGAGATTCACCCAAAAAATGGACTCCAACTGTCAAAATACAGTACAGGGGAGGAGTGTACCAGGGAAAATGTCAGGGTGGTCTTCCTGAAGGAAAGGTATCAACAATTGACTAGCTTTATATTCTTGTACTTGGAGAATTTGTCTTCTTATTGCTTCGTCGTGGGTTATTACTGATAGAATTTGTGTGAGGAACATTGTTAGGGCCGTCTTGTTCTTGGTGATGGAAGCATATATGATGGAATGTGGCGGAATGGAAAGAGATCAGGATTGGGCACATTCTACTTCAGTAATGGAGATGTTTTCCAAGGATCATGGAGGGAAGATTTGATACATGGAAAGGTGATTCATTTTTCTTCTTGAACACTGTTTTTTCCAGTTATGCAAACAATTTTGTTATACAATCTGAGTTATTTACCTTACTCCTCTTTCTGAGTTATTTACACGTCCTATCAGCATAACAAGATCAAATGCTCAAAAGAACTTTTGATCTTTTCACATTGATTTAGTTATTCCTTCTCTCTATGGCTAGATCAAAGATTAGACTTCGAGCACCCAAGTGACAATTAAACCATAAGGCATGCTTGTTTCTAGTTTAGGTAATTCTGTTTGACATCTGACGTGAATAGTCCCAAATGAAAACCATACCAGGAAAATAAGCAAGTTCTTAAATGGAAAAATAGGTTGCCCCACATTTCGTTAGTGAATCAAATGGCTTGTATGATTTTACTTAAGTCATGTAAATTGAAAGCAACTGTCAGAAGAATTATATTACTTATCATATCTCAGTTAGAATTTTGTCTCCTGTTAGGATTAGTACTCCTGTTAGTACTAGGATTCCTATCTAAGTTAGTGTTAGTACTAGGATTCCTATCTCTATTAGTATTAGGTTTTCAATCTCTTCTAGTATTGTAAGTTCTCTTATTATATAAAGGGCGGGGGGTATTGTGAATTACACACAACCTGAATTTATTCTATAAACAAATTTGACAGCAACCATTGTTTGTAAACACCTCAAGACTGGTCCAAATTGCATATAAAAATATTGAACTGTAGGATGCCACTGAAATGTGTGTAGCAGCTGTACCAGAGTCTATTTGTTACCTTTACTAACCTATGGTAGCATATTACCTTTCAGACTCTTTTACAGCCTCGTGTCATATAGAACCAGATGACATGTTGCCAATTGTTCTGAGATCGTTAAATTGTCATGTAGGGTTGGTTTTATTTTCATACCGGGGATCGTTGGTTTGCCAACTTCTGGAAGGGAAAGGCCAGTGGAGAGGGTCGCTTTTATTCAAAGGCCGGTGACGTGTTTTTTGGCAATTTTGAATGTGGATGGAGGCATGGCCAGTTTCTTTGTATATATGTAGATGGGACAAGGTAAGTTTCTACTACTGCATGTTACTTCTGTTTTCCCATCTTACTCTAGATCCTAATTTACGTCAAACCACAGCTTTCTTTTCACTCCGGTAGCATTTTCTAGCACTTTTGTACTCATGAGGTGAGGTGAACTTCTGCAATGCCACGACTTTGAAATTTGGTTATGATATTCCAGTTAGACATTTCTTATAGAGATCTTCTTTTCGTGTAAATGCATAATGAAATAGTGTTGGGGTGTTTTATTTGCTTCTGTTACGTGCAGGTGGATAGAGATATGGAATGACGGTGTTCTGGTTAGCCGTAAGCAATTGGACAACGCACAGTAGATTCGGAGTACCAGATCAGTTGGCGCCTTTTTTCCCGTCTGAAAGAACGTTCATTGGGAGTGTGCTTTGTACCGGAACATGTTGCATAGCCTCTGATTCTTTGGCCAAGAAATTCTAGTGATTAAATCTTGGCAGGGGACCGGAGCTCTTTCCTTTTTGTACTCCATTTAGGTGTTTTTTTCTGTATCATTTTTTTAAAATCTTTTGGCGTTGTGTCACTTTTCATTTTTCATATTCTTATAATCCAGAATAAACAGGCATGTCGAATGGCTAGTAGGTGGTCTCTGGTCTAAGAATTTCAGTACCTTTTACAATCAACCTTTCAAGATTAACATCAACTAATCAGGTAGTGTTATTTTCCTGTAATTATTTCTAGAAATTTTAACGTTTTTACTTCTTTTTTCTGCACCTTCAACTAAAACCTTTACAAAACTTTTTTAGAAAAGAACACACTGTCAAAAAAAGAAAAAAGAACACACTCAAACAATCTCCGAGTTGTCCTCAATATAAACATACAGAAGCACCACTTCAGGATCACAGAACAGATCAGAATAGTAACTATCAAAGGGCTGGTGGGCTTTCACCAGTTAAAAAACAGTGATTTCCATAACCGCCTATGAAGAACCAAGTAGCAAGCAATACTAATGTCATCCTCTCTGTCATGTGCCAGAGCATGTTGAAGGGAATGTCTCTCCTTACTTAACGGCAGCTCAATCAGCCTGTACAGGCCTTGCACTAAAACCTTAAGCGAAGGTATTCGGGGGTTGAGGGGAGTTCCGTGGCCAATCCACAACATGCCCTGGCTTAGCCTCCTGTCCTGTCCATAGTTTATTTTCCTTTTAACTAACTTACCTAATGATGGTCCATGCCATCTTAGTGAGCCGAAAAGAAAAACAAAATCTGCCAATAAATTCAAGTGCTTTCCCAATAAGACTTCTCTTTTCCTTTCCTTGTTAGAATAGTTCTTCTTTACATCCATGTCAGCATCATTCTTCAAACACATGCAACAACATGACAGGGCTGTGGGGCGGAGGATTAAGCCGCGGGATAGCCACTTGAATCGTGGCATGTCTGCTTCCTACAGTAATGTTAATCTCATAGATGCAGGGGAATACGAATGCTTACCGCACAAAATTTTCTGATGGAAACATGAAATAAGATATGTACATTCCATCATTCTGGACTGAATTGCAGGGCACCTATATTAGGTGCGGGTGCGGGTGCCATGCCAGGTGCCATTGACTCGCTCGCGGGGATATCATCAACGCTGAAATGCACAGGGGTCACAAAATTTGACAATACAAATTTGAATGTCAGGAAGCAAAACAGATCAGCCCTATGGACAATGAAATATCTAATACCTGCAATGGCGAGGAACCCTCCAACGTATTATGGATTCATTTCTCAGATCAAGTGGCAATGACATAAAAGCTCTCCAGTCCTGAATCATTACCTTCAAATCACCGATCTTGTTATCCATGCCAACACAGCAATTCACATGCATTGTACAGACGACATTCAAATCCTTGCTTGGTTCACAAAGCCCGCCAAAGAAGGCAGTATCCAGAAATCTAATCTTTACTCCAACTTGAGATATGAATGGATCAAACTTGATTAAATTAAGGACATCCTGATCATGGTGTCCTGGAAAGATTTCTCGTGCAGCATACCAAAATTTGTAAAACTCTATGGATCGATTGTTGGACTTCACATACTTAAATCCTCCATTGGGTCTGTTGTTCAAGTCATCAGATCTGCCCCAAAAGTTATCGCATGCGATCTGGAAATCTGCATCTTCATAAAACTGGGGAAATGGGTTCCTGAACCACAAGATATCAGCATCCTGGGCATACAAACAACAAAAGTCAGTGTCATGATATTTCACACTGAATATCTGCAAGGAAATAAAGACAGCATAGTTGGTGCTAAATGGCATAAAGCAGTGCAAACAAGTTCGGAGCAAAGACTGACAAAGAGAAGTGCGGCTAAATCTTCCGTATTGATCTAAGCTTTTCTCTAGAAAATAGAATTCCATTTTATAAGTCCTGTTCAGTTTGATCTTCGATTGGCTCCTTCCACACCTCTAAATGACCTTAATCTCTTCTTTTTAAAAGAAAAGAACCACCCTTGAGCATACGAAGTGAAATCCCAAAAATTATTTTACAACATCAGTACAATGAACCATCTGCACATTTTAGCAGAATAACACAGGACTCAAAATGTACTAAAAGCTCCCATGCTACTCAGCCAAACAGTCAGCATGGTACGCCTTATCAATGACCACATTTACAAAGTACAGAAAATTGGATTCTAACTCTTTAATATATACTCTACACTTGTTCTGCAGTACGGAAACAATGGTCTGAGCTCCAGTTTAGGCTAAGCATGCTCTTCAACCAGGAATTTTACATCCAAAAACATGAGAGAAAACCTGACACCTCACAGCAGAAAATTCCTTGTCATTCCTTCACCTCCCTAGCAATAGCATGTTTAATTCCTTCAAGATTAACCAGAAGAACCAAGCTCCAACTAGCTGAAATCAGCTACATCTCGTTAATATTTCTTGACAACCAGTGTCCTTTCTTTTATCTGTCTTGTTTAATTTCTCTTTGAAACATGCTAACGAGTAAACAAGAGAAAGAAACAAACACAGACAACCAAACGCGTTTGCATTTGCATATCAATCGAACTAACTATAAAAACAAATAGAAAAAAAAAATAAGGATGTTTAAAAAGTTTGGACCGTGCATTTGATTCTTCAGTGTACACTTTGACTTAGAATCAATGTTAGATTGGACTGGCTTTGCAGGGTTTGGTGATCGGTCACAAGAATGCAAACAACACCAGCTCCATAGCTATACTTTTCAGGTCTTTAAAATGAGAAATTCTCCAGCAAACAGAATGGGGAAAATGATCACAAAAATAAAACCTTTATCCCGGTCTTCATAAACACGTAATAAAACCTTGTCGTCTAAGGGTTCATAAATAAATGATTTGAGCTATATATGATATAGACACTCCCATAGGATAGCCAGCATGAACGTTCTTATGTGGTGATGTGTTATCTTCCATCACAGGAATAAGAACAGTGAAAATAGTGCCCAAGTATCATAAAATCAGATCCATCACCAACAATTGAAACCTTAAAAATGAAAGGAACAGCTGGGAATTACCGTGAAAACAAAATTGTAGCCCATCTCAAGAACAGTGCGCAGGAAATCAATCCTCCTCCACATCATCTTCAAGTAGGGACGGGTCATAAAGAAAGCTTCCTGATGGAAATCTATTCCTTCAGTGGAAAGAGCATAGCAATGCTTATGCACCAACTTGCATCGTTCGTATGCCTTCTGATCCAAGGCAACAATGACTAGATTGTCCAGTAGCGGCCTCGTTCCATCCCCAATCGCAAAGCTCTTGAGGAAGAGGTCAAGGAGTGAATCCGGAGCTGCCCATGCCTCATTCAATGTAGTCATAATTACTGTCCTGTTATCATCTGCAGCTCTCTTTAAAACGGCTTCAAGGCTTTCATTCTCAACTAGCTGCAAAAAAAATTAGTAGAGAAAATAGAAGAATTAGGAAAATGATCAACGATTCCTGAAAATGGTAAAGCAATTGAAACAACAACCGTCGAAGCTTCTCGATTCGAGGGGGAAAAGAGTACAGTGACGCTTCAGCAATTTCAGAAGCTAATCTGAATCCAGGTAATTGAAGAAGAATGGCACAGCGAAAGAGAGCATAAAAAGAGATAGACAACGCACCGGTGAAGGGAAAATGCTGGGGAAAGTGGCGGTGGAGATAACGCCAGAGGAGAGGCGGGCCAAGTCGAGGGAATCGGTGGCAGCGTAAAGGAGGAGAAGAACGGATAGGGAAAATGCAGCAAAGGCGAGGGTGGCGCGGCGGACGAGCATGGAGATGGAGGGATCCCTAAACATCGGGGGTGAGGAGGGAGCGGCGGCGGAAGAGGGAAGAAGAGAAGCGTCGGCGGCGGAGAAGAGCGGGCGAGAGGAGGCGGGACGGCGGCGGTAGAATCTCAAGGAGACGACGTCAACGCGAGCGGACGAGGGAACCATTGGAAGCGCATTGGAAATGGGAAGAGAAGGGACACAGCGAGCGAGAGAGCAGAAGAAGAAGAAGAAGAAGAAGAAGAAGAAGGCAGAAAAAAAAACAAGGACAGATAATAGAGAGAAGAGAAAGCGAAGGAGATCCTCTGGTGACGCGACGCTATCTCAGTTAACCCCGGTCACTTAAACCAACTAACTTTTTCAATTTTGTCTTAAAAATTATTAAATAATAACTCCTCACTTGCCACGTGTACCACTTAAAATAGGGAAAACACCTCTAGTGCCCCTGGAATATATCTCAAACGACCTTTATGTCTTGCGTTGGATCATCCATAACTTTCTCATACTTCTCCCATCAAGCTTAAAACCTCCTTTACAATTTACATTGTGCCTCCATATTGAGCGTGGAGCTCTAAATCATGCTTTTATTTTGTAATATATCGTTTTCACAGTGAATGTGGCACTACATATTGGTACTTTAGCATTTCATTGCGTTCCTTTTGTATACAAACTCTAAAATAAAATCCATATACCTTAAGTTTTAAACATTTTAAAATTAAAATTTTTCCATCTGATATTTCTCTTTACCTTTTTATCAAAATTTTCACTCTAATAAATTTCACAGAAGAAGAAAATGTTAGAAAAGTAAACGGTCGGACTTAAATAAAAAGGTGACTAAAGTTGTACTCCTGAACTTGTCAATTCCCATAAATTTGTTCATTTGTTCTTTTTTTTTTTGCCTACGTGTCTGCGGCAGAGCCTATCCGACGTCGTTGGAATAAAAAAAAAATGGTTCTTCATCTCCTTCATCCTTCAAGGTAGGGCGGGCTTGCTTATTGAGGGTTTTTCGATTTTTGTTCAGAGAATCGGGTATCAACACATGGCCGAAGCAGAGGGGAGCGGAGCCATGGCGGATCAGAAGAAAGGGGCGGAAATTGAAACAATGGCTCCATGGGAGCAGCATTCGAGCATCATAAACCTCCCTCGATTCGACTACAACGCTCCTTCTTCTCTCCTTCATCGCTCTCACTCCGGCTTCCTCATCACCTGCACCATCAGTAACTTATATCTCTCCCCTCTTCTCTTTCCTTTGTCTTTCTTTTTTTGCCCTACTAAGCTACCCTCGTTTCGTTTCTGATTTGTTTCTTTGGTAATTTTTCCAATCCAGAGAGGGAGAAGAGTGCCACGAAGGAAGTTATGAAAATCCTTGAGAAGGTTCGCCCCTAAAGTTTCTGATATTTTAGCTTCCGAATCTCTATGTTGTTTCAGAATCGGAACCCTTCCTGTTGCTCCGTCCATACATGACCATGCTCCATTTAGGAATTTTAAGCCTGCCTTTGGCATCAGGCTGGAAGTTAGAGTTGCACACTGCTTCCTTGATTTTATGCGTACAAATACTTGTCTTCCTGATGTAGTACGTAGTTTTAACAGATGACACGTTCTTTTCCCTTAAATCTTTTCTAAATGTCCTATGTATCTTTATTTCGAAGGTGTGCAATGAGGCATGCTGGATAACAATAACAGTACTGGCTTATTATTTTTTGTTTAATTTTTTCTTTGGAGCTTGATTTTAATTCTGCAACGGTGAAAAGGAAATCATTTTGATGTCAGTATTTCTCTTAATTATCTTAGTTTTCTCATAGCATGTTGGTTCAACAATGGCTGAAGCTGGACATGTAGAAAGCTGTGAATCCTCTGATGCAGAGGCTGATGCTAAAAGAAGGAGGCTATGTGCAGAAGAAGCAAATAAAGGTGATGGCAACTTGGGTAACAGTAAGGCCAACAGTGAAGCAGGCACGCAGAGTGCCAATGGCATTCTACCAAAATGCATATACTTTAGGATTGTAAACGTTCTTATGATGATTTATTTTTCGGTGCAAAGCTAACAATAATTAGGATACAGATTATGCACTTGTCAAACTTACAAGAAGTGGCCTGCTTCTCCTCCTGTTCCACGAAGAAAGTTCTCCTGATGTTGTTAACATCGTATCAGATATATTTGCAGCCATTAGCTCTAGGAGTTTGAAGTCAACAGAGTGAGTTTCTCTCAAGTGCTACATCTCAATTCTCTCCATGACCCGAAATGTTTCTTGTTTTGTTTCTCCTAGCACAGTAACCAAAATTGTATGGTGGTTTTAAGTCTTTCTTTCTTCTTTTATATGGTGGTAACCAGTGTGTTAAGTGCATTATGAATCTTCCGTAGGTGTAGTTGGTTATCTTGATTCAAGAACTTATGGCTTAACCTTCTCTTCTTTCGGTTTGCAACAGATGGTGTCATCGTATCTTCCCTATCCAGGCTACATGTTGTCTCAATGAGAAGGAACTAAAATCAGCTGTTTTAAAACTTGTTCCTCAATTTCTGGATCAAAACAAAATCAAGCTTGTCAGTCAGATAAAGGTATATGGTACTATGCTCTGGATGCGGCAAGCTTGACCTAATGGCTAAACTCTAGTTATCTATTTAAGGCCATTTGCAATAAGCTTGCCAGAATTCCTTGAGTCAAATAAATAGATGCCTGTTCTTGTTACATAATTGTATGTACAATTAATTGTCTCTTCAGTCCCTTCATCTTAGTGAAGAGATATAGCTACTGCAATTTATTGACAATTTAAGTTGCTGCCATTGAAATTAATGAGTCCTTTTCCCTTTCAGTTTGCAGTTGGATTCAATAGTAGAGGTTTTAATGGAATTGAACGAAAAACTTCAAAAGATGGTACAAAGAATTCCGATCAGTTTGCTTTACTGGATCGTGACAAATGCTTTACTGTGGTAGCAGGGGCAGTTATAGAAGTTGTACCAGAATCAAGTGTGGACCTCAAATCTCCTGAGGTACAATGCTAACCATTTACTTGGCTGTAAGGCTTTGAAACTTTGGTGTTACGAGATGACATGAGCGGCCTCTCTTCTAACCCGCAATATCAACACTTTGCAGTTTGCTGTTCTTATTGAATTGCTACCTGTGTCTGGGGTTCCTAATGACTGTCTGATAGTTGCCGTGTCAGTTCTCCCAAAAGATCTTCTAAGTACTAAGCCACGACTTTGTGTGAAGCCCCTTGTTCCTCAAGGAAAAAAAGATAAATGACTGGCGAGTGAACACTGCTAAAGTTTTGAGGTGAACGTCTTGATGTTGAAGGGATGGAAATGAGAAGGTGCTCATTCAAATATAGCATGCTTATTAATCTCCTCAGAGAAAAGTTCTTCTCATATACAGCTGAAGGTAATGGAAGGAGGGGAACAATGAGCCACATTTGCTGCATAGAATTGAGACGTTCTGAAGCAGGCTAGTGCTGAAGGTGAATCTCTGTGTAGGTTTCTCCCGAGCTGTTGTATTGTTTTTCGATTTTTGGCTTATGGTGGTATCCAATTTGGAGTGGGTTCGCTGTAAGATCCACGCTTATCAACTACGCAGAATATTTGTCAATATGTACACAGGAATTTTCCAAAGCTTTGGTTGGATTAACTGTTAAAAAAATGAATGGTCATGGTAGCTTCTTCCAACTGTTAATCAAAAAGAAAATTCTGCAAAATAAAAATGTTACTATTTTTGAAAAATGAGAGAACTTTTAGGAGATTAAAAAAATTAAAAAAAATAACACAGGGGAAAGGTTGAATCTTGAAAAGTTAGTGAAAATTAGTTGAACCAACAACACTAATCTCATGCCAGAGGTTTAAGCAGAGTACGCAGCAGCACACTTTCATTCATTTCAAACAAACAAGCAAGAAAGTGTCTGGGCTTTTCAGCAGCTCATTTTGTTATCCATTGTTGATCTACCACTGTCCAGACCAGAGTATATAGAGTTGAACCTATCTTGGGCCCAGTAAATTGGAACTGCTATGAGATTAATGTGCATTACATTTTCCCTCCCCTTTCTTAATTTTTGTTCTCGCCTTTTTTTTATTCAAAACAAATTAATTACAATATGACAATAAGAGTTAGGTTGGCCAATAAGTTAATACTACTACTGTTTAAAATGATGGCTTTTCAGACAATAAATGAGCCTTTTTGTGTAAAAAATTATTCACTCCATCCCAAGTGTGTTATCACAGCATCAAAATATTTTTATCCTAAATGAAATGACATTTTTTCACTTTTGTTTGATTTTAGTCAACTTTTACCATTACAATGCACTCACTCAAAGAGTTTAGGGAGTGAGTTGGGAGGCGTTAGAATGGGTTAGAGAGGGAGTAAAATGAAAGTTTATATAAAATGAGTTAATGACAAAATACAATCTTAATCTATATAACAAAAATTAAAAGTGATAACCTACTTGGGATATACTTGGGATAGAGGGAGTACATATTACGTGAAAAGGATGCACCTAACTTATTTAGGCAACACATGGAGATTAATTTTCAAAGCAATACTTGAAACGAATTTAGCTGTAAATTATTGACTTTTCTGTAGAAGAAAAGAAAAAAGAAATCACAAATATGATCCTTCGAGCAGAGCACATTGATTTACAATTAGATTATATTACTCATTTACCAGACCTTTCATGGTGTTATGAAAGAAAATAAATATAATTAATTCTGACATTTTGAAGAGAAAAAAAAGTAACTTAAGGGCGAAACGCTAAAGCTAATAAAAACGGAAACATGTCATGGTTCTTCTAGTACTCTGTCCATTTTAAATTTATGCATTTGATCTTCAAACAAATCTTTCGCTCAAAAGTATTTTTAAAATAATTGCTAATTTTTTTGAATAAAATTATATTAGAAACTTACAAACTAACTTATCAATGATATGTAAGTTATCTAATTTTACATATCAAAATTTGAAAAGAAAATCATGTAGTAATAATATAAATAGGGAAGAAAGAAATGGATTAAAAGGGGAGGGGATCTCGAGAGGTAGGGGTCTAGAGGTGCGTAGCATAGATAGGCAAGTTGGATGAATTGAATTGAAGCCAGGTCTTATCAAAGAGATCTAGTGCTAGTGCTAGCTCTTTGCTTTGCTTAACCCAGACTCAACGATGATCCCCCTCGGGCGCCTCAACTCCAAAGCTACTACTACCTTAATTCCGCATTAATTGGCTCAATTTGTATCAAATAGTTTAATACTCATTCCATCTCAAAAATATTATCACATTTATTTTGATATTATTACAGTATTTAATTTATAAATTTATGTTTAAATATTGAAAATCAAAAAATTCATATGTGTATCATAATTTGAACTTTATATTTAATACATTTTTTCTGTGTTTATCTTTGTTAAAATTTGAGTCAGACATTGAATCTTAAAACAATAAAATCAAACGGAGTGTTTTTTTGCAAATGAAGGGAGTACTAAACGAGGGCAAGGACACCATTAATCTTAAAAGTCTCGCCATTTAACCAAGTTAGTCCTAAAACTTCAAGTTTTACCATATCAACTGTAAATCTTTACGATTTTCAACTTCAGTCCTGAAGGCTAGCAGGCGTGTCTCTAAAGTCTAAGCAGTTCTAAAACTTTAACCAATTTACCACTTCAATCGTAAAACGAATACTCCATGTTCTCTTAGCTTCCCTCAAACTTGTTAGTTTATGCCTTTTGAACCCAAAAGTCCTGAAACTATCAAAGAAGTTCTCTCCACACATTTTAAAACATTTCCGTACCTTAAGGTTTACAAAATTATTTTTCAATGTTCTTTTTATTATTACTCAAATTACATTTCCTTTACCTCGTATAATTATCACATAAGTGTATTTCCACACACTTAGTAAATGACAAGTATTCTATAATTATCATATTTGTTTCTTTTTCAGACAGAAGACGAACCATCCTCTTTGCGAACGAATTCCAGAGTCTGACGAACCACCATCGGAGGTCGCGATTCTACTCATTGTCGCAATTCGCCATCCGATCTAAAGATCTAAGCCACCGCCGCTGCATTCCGAAGATCAATTCGACGCCGACAAATGATCTTCGGAGATTGATTCGACGCACATCGTCATGGCTTGCCATCAGAGGTCTCGAATCGTCTACAGACCACTATCACAAAGATCTAGAGGCCACCATCGGAGGAGAGAGTCGTCGACGATCGGAGACAAGCTAGATCAGAGACTTATCCAGATTTGTTGCAACTACCATGAACTTCGTCTCCGACCGCCGCGATATGGCCGTCATGATCCATATCTGCTCCAACTGATACGATCTAGATAAGAACGAGAAGCATCGAGTTGGGCAGTGGTTATGCTTAGGCATGCTAGTGGGGTGGATAAGATCCGCTAACCGCGGTTAATCGACAATTTTTGACGGTTTTAACTGCGATTAAAACCACGCTGTTAGCGGTTGTGGTTTTTTTCATAACCGTCAGTTTAATGGTTGTGGTCATGGTTTAGGGGTATCCGCACCGCGGATAACCAATATCCGCGGTTTGGGGGATAACCACCAATCCACCTCTGTTGACACCCAATTTTGTCCGGGATAGTATTTTAGATTTCGTGATTTTCGATATTTTTCGGTATTTTTTTATTTCATGTGATTTTTGTCAATATTTTATGTACTTTTCGTCATTTTCGTATTTTTAAGGGCTTTTTTATTAATTACTTCGTGTGTTGTTATTAATTTCGTTACTTTGTTAACTTTTCGTCATTTTTTATATCGTGTACTTTTGTTAATTTCGTTATTTTATGAATTTCTGTAATTTTTATCATTTTCATGTGTTTTTGTTAATTTCAAACTTTTGTCATTTTTATTAGTTTTTGGACTTTTTGTTAATTTGTTATATTTAAAACTTTTTTTCATTATTTCATGTGCATTTTGTCATTTTTGTTTCAGATGTATTTGTAATTTTTAATGTTTTAAAATAATATATTAATAATAATAATTTAAAAAAATTAAAAAAAAAGAAAAAAAGAGGACGGAGAGCAGAGACGCGTGCTCCGTCTCCTCCGCTGACGTCATCTCCACGCCTCTGCCCTTCATCCATCCATCGTCAAAATTCAATTCAGACTCCACCATGATTACTTCTAGCTTCTGTCAATCAACATTTCCGCCTATAAATTGAGCTTTTCGCGAGAGAAAAGGGGAGGATCAAGAAAACGGGCCAAAATTCGTTCACCGACGAGTTCGTCCTCCACCCTCCTTTTTGCATTTCGGCCACACTCACTGCCAACCACCACTCTCATCCTCACCGTCAAGCCTCCAAAGAACCCGAAGGTACCCCGTTCGGGCCCAAAACCACCGGAAGCGAAGAAATCGGCTCAAACCGGCCGACCTCCACCTCCCACCTCCCTCTACAGCCCTTTTCGCCTCCAAAACCCACTACCACTACCTCCCCCATGACGATACAAAGCTAGCCCACCATCTCACATCGCCGGAGCTGCACCGGAGAAGGAGAAATCGGACAAAAACCGCCGCACATTTCGACGTTTAAGCGCTTCGATCCGTCATTCCATCCGCATTCGGCCGCTCCCACCACCACCGTTGGAACCATCGGCCTGTTCTCCACCATAAAGCCCGAATCCGGCGGACCTTGAAGAAGAAGCTGTGATATTCGGGAAAAATTACAACTTCAGTCCCTGCCCCTTTATTTTCATCCTTTCTCTACTTAAACCCCTTTATTTGTCCACGTTTCATTCAAGCCACTCTTTCAACTTTAAAACTCTACACTTTGGACACTACGCCTAAACCTTTTGTGTTAGTTAATATTTTTTTATTATGTCTATCTAAACTATTTCAATTCTATTTTCAAGACATTTTGAGTTTTATTAATTATGTAAAGTCGTAAAAAAATCATTTTATTTTATTATTTTTAGTGTTATTCTCTGTCTTTTTTCATTATGTCTTAAAATAAAGCAAAAATCTAAAAAAACCCGTGGTACCAATTTTGGGCATATGAAAATTAACCATTTTCTACGTAACTGACAAGCGATTCCAAATCTCTTGTAGACCATTTTCAGGTTCCCAATCGACCTAGGAAAAAGATTGGTGGCGACTCTGTCAAAACCACGTCGCTACAACCTCCTAATTAAGATCCAGCACAACCCATTACCTCCTAATTTCTCATCTAAATACTAATTTGTAAAATATTATCTAATAAATTATGTTCTTTTCTAACTATATCATTTTCTATTTTGTAGAAGACGTCATGCGTTACAACAATATGAAGATGACAATCTTGCATGTTTGGATGTTTGGGTTGATATATAATTAGACTATCACGAATGTTTTTTTTTCTTTAATGGTTAAAGTGTTCTTTGGAGGTTTAAAATGTTGTTTGGATATTTATGCTGAATTTATAGATTTATTTAGGATAATTGGATAATATTCAAGTTCTCATCTAAATAACCGTGAATGAACCGTTAACCGTGAATATCCAGGGTTAACGGTTGCGGATATAAATTTATAACCAAGATGCATAAAACCGTATACCGCGAAAACTAAAAAAATCGTGGTTAGTACTGAAGTTTGCTCTAGGTAAGGTGGAGTCCGTCCTACACACATTTCCGCACATGTACATTTTTCAGATAGTTTGCAATTTTTATTTAGACACTTTTTGTTTCGGTTTATACAGTTTTTAATATTCATTAAATACTTTGTATCTGAAACTGGTATTGATTTACTTCTGATTTAGGTTTTGCTTTGATTTTTCATTTTGTTTAACTTGGATGCTTTTGATCTAATCTGCCTTCAAATTATCAAAAATTATCATGACATGTTGTAACACTTCATATTTTCTGAGGGCATGGTAACGTCTAATTCGTTACCAGACCGTTACAAATGGTAACCAGCCTGGTAGCGGGATGTTGGTTACCAATTAGCCCGTCTCCTTAAAAAAATCCGTTACCAAGCCGCTACAAGTTGGTAACGGGTTAGTAACGCACCAGTCTGTTACCAATTTATTGTACCCCACCCGTACATGAATCAGCCAAACCTTCCATTTCCATCCCACCATCTCTCCCATATATGTCTTTAATATTTTTCACCCATAAGGCATCATTTTCTAATCTAAACCTCCACCACCATTTTCCTAAAAGAGACCAATTTTTTTGATTTTAGACTCCCATCTCCTAGCCCTCCTTCCACGCTACCTAGAACCCGATCCCATAAGACCCAATGTATCACCCTTTCCCCCTAACCCACCCCAGAAGAAATTGCTTCTCACGCTCTCAAGTGTTTGTAAAAGACTAGTCAGGGCACGAAACATGGAAAAGTAGTACAAGGGCCAACTTTCTAGGACAAACTTTAACAGAGTTAGCATTTCTCCAATAGACAACTTTTTTGCTCGCCAAGTAGAAAGCCTCGCTTTTACTTTTTTGGTTACCTCTTCCCATGATTCAATGATGTGCATTTTGGAACCCACGGGTAGACCCAAGTAACTAAAGGGAAAAGAGCTAGTAGAGCAATTAAAGTTTGTTGCCATATGCTCCACGTTTGCTTTCTTTACCCCAACTCCAAATAGTCTAGTTTTTTAGAGATTGGCTTTTAGGCCTGAGATTAACCAGAAACACTTAATTAGGTGCATCAAAGCCGATATATTTGGTTTGTTCCAGACACCAAAGAATATAGTATCATCAGCATACTGAAGATGAGATAACAGCATAACTTGATAACCAATGCCGATACCTTGAAACGGATTCTTTTCCGTCGCTTCTTCCAGCATAAAATAGAGGCCTTCGCCAGCAATAAGAAATAAAAATGGAGATAATGGGTCTCCTTGTCATAGCCCTCTTTCCATTCTGAATTATCTTGAGGGATTACCATTGACAAGAACATAAATATATGCAGTTTTTCAGACACGCTAATCCAGTTTGTCCACTTTGAGCCAAGTCCCATTTGCTTCATAACCGAAAATAAGTAGTCCCAATTCACACTATCGAATGCTTTCTCAAAATCAACTTTCAAGACCATAGACTGCATTCTTATTGACTTCACGAACCCGATAGCTTCATTCGCAATGAGAACACCGTCAGTGATTTGTCGGCCTTGGATGAAACCCGTCTGAACTTCACTGATAATGAAAGGAAGGGCCGCCTTCAATGTTTATGCTAGAATTTTCGATAGGATCTTGTATTGACAACCCACTAGGCTAATTGGTCGATAATCTCCAAGGCCCACAAGGTCTTTGGTTTTAGGTACCAAAGCAATGAAGGAGGCATTACAACCCGGCCCGATCTTACAGGACTTCAAAATATTTTATGAAACGAAAAGTCCTCTTTCAATACCTCCCAATTCTCTTTAATGAGCTTGAAATTTAATCCATCGGGTCCTGGGGCTTTCGAGCTTCCACAACTTCAAACCGCAGCTTTGATCTCTTGCGAAATAGGCTTTTCAAGCAAGGCAGCAATATCTGAAGATAGTCTCTTGAACCTGGAACTCGTGAAGGAGCCCCTAACAGGTGCCGACTCTTTGAATTGCTTTTCAATGGAATTATTGACGTGACACTACTAAATTACAAAACAGATCAGAGAAAGGGTTAACTTGAAAAGAGACGAACACCTAATTTGGAACAAGTAAAAAGATAAAGATAAAGTTGACAAAAATAAGAAAACCTTGTTAAAATGATGTATTTTTATTTTTACTGGAACCGAAACAAATTACCACACTCCTCTCGCTCTTTGTAGACAATCTCCAAACAATGTCTTCGATAGTTTTCATTGCTTCATCTCGCCAAATCCTTCTCGACGACAGTGGACCAATCATCATCGATCACTTTTCTTCAAATTAAGTTTTTATCTTATCTGCTTTATGTTTCAGAATGCAACATATTAATGGTTTTTAGGGAAATTATCAAAAACACCCCTGACGTTTGGCATTATCTCCACTTTACCCCTGCATTTTCGGAATTCTCAAAAAACTCCCCTAAGGTTTGATGAAATAAAAAAACCCCTCATGCTAACTTCCGTTAAAGAATATGTTAACTAATACTCAATTTAACCCTAACTCTTTTTAAAATGTACAAATTAACCCAAAATATTTTTAATTTATAAACAAACCAAACCTAACCCCTCCCTCCCTCTTCGTCTCCTCCATAGACCACAAGGTCCAACCTCTGCCTTCATCCTTCCCAAAATCGGCGCCGCTAGCCCAGAAACAACACCACGTCGTCGCCTTACAGAACCCCAACCCAGCCTCACAGCCTCGCCTCACACTTGACATGTCGATTTTCTTCCATTTCCCCCGTTCGATTTTCAGGCTACCGTCACCACCATCTCCGCCTCGGTCTCCCTGCTCTGGCCAGCCATCCCCATCCCTTCTCTAGCTCTGCCTCGCCTCGGCCCAGTCGATTCAAGCCATATGTTTCCCAGCTACCACGGTTTCGCTTCCATCCTCAGATCTAGGCTACTAGTGAGACCCGATAAAGATGACGAACAAAGGGAAGCCCGAGTCTGGCTTCGTGACCTGGTTGTAGTTGGTGGGAGGGGAAGGAACGGCAGTGGTGCAGGTCTGGGGAAGGGAGCGCTGACGGATGGAGTTTAGTGGGTGTGGGTGAGTTTGGCTGGTTGCAGATCATAGAAGAGGGAGGGACGAATGGTGCTAGGTGGGGGTAGGTTTGTAATTGTAAATTTTGAAACTAGTTAGGTTAATTTGTATAGTTTAAAACAGGTAGGGTATATTGGTTAGGGTTAGAAACATTTAGGGTTCATATTTGTCATTAAACCTAAACGCTAACATAATCTTTAACGGAAGTTAGCATTATGGGGTTTTGTATATTTCATCAAACCCTGTGGGATTTTTTCAAGACTTTTGAAAATACGGAGGGATAAAGTGAAGATTATGTCAAACTTCAAGGGGTTTTTAATAATTTCCCTAGTTTTCAGGACTACGTAGGCGAGATAATTTATAGTGTAGGGACCGTTCATGCTCTTGACCCGAAAAGTTGAGATAAAGAACGATAGTTTGATAAATTATTTTATGTAAGAACGTAGCCATAATAATCCCGACATCATAAATTCATAAGCGACATTTATGTCCATTGTAGTAGAGCATCGTACTCCGTAGTTGAATGATAACGACGACACATCTATGAAAATCATTACAAATACGCAAACGCAATCTGTAAATTAAAAAACTAAGGATACGTGTATGAACCCAATAGCTTTTTTTAAATAAAAAAAAAAACAATTTGCGTGTTTTGACTACATATTTATATTGATTTTCAAATCTCAACAAAATTTGTGGTGCTAATCGCAGATACTTGAAAGTTAGTGAGAACAAATAGTAGGCGTTTATAAATTCATTGTAGTATTTCAAAACCATGTAATTAACTGAGAAACCGGGGGTTTATTAAGATGAAAGACACGTTTAATATTACTCCCTTTATCTTTAAAAGGTTGGAGCTCTTTTCCGTTCAAAAAAAAAAAGTTGCTAAGTTTCGTTTCATCATACAATCTATATGATTTTTTAAAAAGTTAAATGATTTATAAGATTACAAATGTACATTTTCAATTTTTAAATACGGTTTTAAAATTTTTAACACACTTTCTCAAAACTGAGTAATAAATTAAATTAAACAAGGGTTTGGAAGTTAGAATTAAAAAATAAACAAACAAAAAAAAGGTGAAGCTCAGCAGCAATTCTTCTTCTTTAATTTACAGGGACAAAGTGTGTAATCTTAGGTACCACAAAGAGCAATAGAGAGATCCAAGTTCAAAGTGGCTTGAGCAGAACAGGGAAGCAAGTTAGATGAAGAGACGGCGGCCTCACTAGTCGCCGGCGACGAACCAAAACTCCTCTGAGACGACGGCCCATGCAACGACAGGGACAACGATAACTCGCATGATGATGTTGATGATGAATATGACTTCTTCCCCAGCACTTCCACTCCTCTCTTGTCTTCATCAGACTCCTCCACCTGCTAGTTGTTCAAAAAAGCTTTTGTCTTTCAGTTCCATATTTGCATGCACTCAACAGGAATAATATGAACAAGACAAACTGCATGTTACTACCAATTTCATATGCAGAGATAATCAAAGACCAAGGCACAGAAATCTTCTTTTCCACCAACTTCAAACGCTAAACCAGTACTGGTTGGTTGATTAATTGCAATAAGGGGTTTGGTTTGGTCAGAATTTCTATTATGATGCCTACCCTAAAAGAAGAGGTCCCCCTCCATTCATGTGCTGGACCACAGAATGTAGTAGTAGTATTTTCACATTTCTTCTTGCCACTTAATTTGTTCCCACAGTAACACCCCCTCTACCCCCCAACCTAACAAAAAACAAAGACAATACATTTTGTGACAAGTTTTTCATTCCACCTTAAACTATGCCACTATAATGAAATAGCAGCCACAACTAACTAAAGCTTATTAAGCAGCCTAATTATACAAGATTAAGGTAAGAACTTTTATCTCTTTTCCTTTTCCAACCCCCTCGAAGTACAACTCTCCTAAAGCAATAATATTCCGTTTTAAAGACCAGGAGAAACAGAAGAAGTGAAAACACACTGTGAGACCAGACATGTGACACAAGAAGGGTAAAAAAAAGCTAAAGATGGCATTAGACATTCTGCGATACACAGAAACCCTCTAAGCGTCTATAAGCTAAAAAAAGAGTCGGACCCTTCCTTACACTTGCATTACATTAAAGGCCATTAAAAAAAAGAAAGAAAAAAAGACTGACACAGAAAGAGAAAGAGAGAGAGAGAGAGACTTTGTAGGATCATCCATCACCTTAAGAAAATCCAACCATTTGAAAGCTCCATGACCTCCATTTATTCCCTTCTGCTTACCCATTTTGTGCAAATACTCATCAAAGCAGTTCATTTTTGAAACTGCTGCTGCCTCCTCCAAGCAAGACGGCAGCTTGATCTCTTCGCAGATTAACATTCCTGTCTCGGTTCTAGCTCTACTCACAGCAAAAGAAAAACGGAAAAAGAAAAAGAAACCCAGGATTAATTATATGATTCCAGCAGATGCATGAAGAATATGCGGTGCAATACAAGAGTACAGTGCAATGCAAGTCTTCCTTTTGTCTTTTCCTACTAAAGAAAGTAAGTTGCTTGCACTATGCTGTGATCAACTTTTGGGTTTCTAGATATTTGAAAAGCTCACGCTCATGAGAGGAAAAGGGTAATCAAAAAGCTAACCTTTTTGAAGATAGGGGACTGTGGATCAAATGTGAGGAAGAATCTGATTCCTTCTCATCAATGAGCTTTGAACATTGGAGAAAACCCACATGGCCATCATTTGCTTCATCAACGGAATCATGTTCCTCCAAAGTGTGTCTCCTTTGATGCATCAAGCATCCGTCTGTACGTCACCAAATTAACATAATGTAATTAATTAATTAACTTCTTAATTAAAACCATTTTTTTTGCTAATAATAGAAGATCTGAGAAGGAAATCAGTAAACACTTGTTCACATCAATTTGGTCAATCAGCTGGAAAGCAAAAGTGAATATATTAAATGAAGTGAGGGTTCAGCTATGATTTGCTTCCAGAAAATATGTAAGAATGAGGGTCATGTATCTTTGATTCTCAACTTGGGAAAAGAACCATTAGGGGAAAGTTGAACAGAAAGTTAATTCGGTCTCTTTAATGCAGAAAACACAGACAAGCATGGAGTAAGGATCAATTTACACGAGGTACTAGTAGTAAATAAATTATTCTCAATGAAAGGATGGCTGGCTGAATATATAAATAATGAAAAATCCAATTAACTCTTTTTAGAGAATTATTTTTTAAGTTCTTTATTGTGATCAACAAGAGAAAAGAAGATGGAATGGAGTACTAGCTAGTATGGTGGTTAGTTTTGGTACCTTGTCTGCCAAGATCGCTTCTCATGCTTCTGTACATCTGATCACAGGAACAGCAGCAAGCAAGTGATCAGATCGAGGAATGTTAAAAAGACTATAAATTTTGAATAATGGAAGGTAAAAGGTGAGGTGGGTACTTTGAAAAAGAAAGATGAAGATGATCTAGATAGCTTACCTGAAGGTGGCTCTTGACATGAGAAATGGTGAGGCCTTTCACATCCATCAGCTGAAGAACAAGCTTAGGCGTGGCTTCTGAAAAAGAGACATGAATTAATATGATCGATCAAACGTAGGCCCAAAAAGTTTTTGTTTTTTTTTTCCATTTTCTTTCTTTGTTGCCAAAAGATCACATATATAGAAATTAACACGAAGTGTTTGCTTACTGTCTTGACCACCAAGTCTGTCAACGGCATGAACAAAATAGCGATGAAGCTCAGGAGTCCATCTGAGACGAGGCACTTTAGATCTTATATATTGTCTAACTGCTCCATTCCTCCCACAACTCCCCATTGTGATCACAATATTTCTCTTGGAAAATAGGAAAACAAAACACAATCAATATTCTTGCTTGCTTGCTTCTTCTCTTCTTCTTCTTCTTCTTCTTGTTTGGTTTTCAGTGTATGGGCGGTGGAATTTCAATACCGTTGGAACAGGTGTCTGGGATGGTCATAGCAGGAAGAATATATAGTGGTGTAAAGGGTAGGAGCATTAAAAGAAAAAAGAAGCAATTTTGTTTTTGTTTTTGTTTTTGTTTTTGAGAGAAGGGAGGGAAATGGAAAGAGAAAGATCACGAGAAATGGAAGCTGTAAATTCCTCTGAGAAAATCTCTGCCGGTCTGCACAGTTTGATGGGAGAGAGAAAGAGAGGAGATTTTGATATTCAGAGGACCAAACCCACAATTCTCATTTCACGAGCCTACCTCCTCCTCACTCTTCTTCCTCAATAATCCTCATCTCCTCTCTTCTTCCACCATAAATCATCACCCCTACAACTGCCTTCCTTTGACCTTTGTACTACTCTCTTTCTCTCTCTCTCTCTACTTTCTTATCTTATGGAGGAAGGAGTATTTGAATTTATTCATTTCTTCTGTTTTTTTCCTTGGATTTGTTAGGCTTCAAACAAAATTAGTACTCCTACCACTCATTTCTTTTTCAGTCTACGGCTCTGTCTCCATCAAAAATTCCGCACCTTCCTTCCCTCAACATTTAATTTATAATCCATTTTTTATTGGTCTTTAAAATAAGAATATCTTAAAGTTATAAATTTTAATCATATATGACTTTAATTTATTCTTTTTATAAATTTTTTTACATAAATAAACAATAATTACATTGTTTACATTTTTTTTTAAAAAAAAAGTCAATCTTTTTAATTAGAAGTTCATTAGAGTGCTTTTGTAATTCTCATTTATTTTGGTTTGGAATTTTTTGCCACAGGGCTACAAGACAAAGGTTGATGGGCCACCCCTTTGACTGTTGCTACTTGCCACCCTACAAGGGGTCCTGATGATATTACTTCTTTCGTTGACATAACCAACCATTCCCTTCATCCAACTTACTCATTTACCCTCCTTTGTCTGTCTACACCGCTTAAGGAGGGTATCCGGGAGACTATAGTATTGCTTCTTTTTTTTTCTCTTTAGGTGTGCTGTTTGTAGAATATTTTGGGAAGAAATCACGATTGTTTTAAAATCGATGTTGAATTTTCCAAAGAAAAATATTGATTCCATAGATTTAGGTTGTGTTCTTTGCACCATATTTTGCAAAAAGTGACAACAAGTTAAAATTGGGAAGGAAAAACGTGAGATTAGAAGTTTAGGGGATCGATGAAAATTTGATTTGTTGTTATTTTTTTTGTGGAGAATATCAAAACCTTAGTTGTTTTTTTAAAAAATAACACATTCTTTTAAATTTTCGAATAGTGCTACATTTTTTTGAACAAAGAATATTTATTTCATTAATGAAAATTCATTACAAAATAAGTCGAATACGACAAACTAAAATACCCAGAATAGGTACATATAAACCAGCTCACTAAAGGGGAAATCTTCACATAAGTAGAATTACTATGAAAAGCCAAAACCATTAAGGCCAAGCTCACATGTACTTGTCTCAAAAAGTTCTCAAAAAGTTTATATGTAAACTCATGACGACGGACGGTGCCTATGCATCATACTGGGTTAGTAAGAGCACTAACCATAGTGATAATGGGAAACATATCAATCTACTTTTGTAGCTACAAGCAAACAAAACAAAACCTAAGCAAAACTGATGCAAAACTAAAAAGTTATTAACAACCGAACAAAAATTAGCTGAAACATAGAGAAAAAATCGAACTCCAAACAAAGACCACCCATAAGCTGACCTGAGCCCGATACCTCGCCAGCCTGGGACTCAGAGGTTCATTGTACCAGGCAGAGCGAACCCTGGCTCAACCTCATCGGTTGAGAGAATTCTACCACATCCACTTTATCAAAATCCTCAAAAGTCGTAGAGCTTCGCAAGAATAATGACGGAAAACAGAGGTCTGGAGGAGGACCATGCACAACCGGCGGACATAACCGGGGTAAAGGACCTAGCCAACAACGATTCATCCAGAGGGGAAACACGAAGTAGCGAGTGAGGGTCGGCCGACCTACACCCACGGAGAATTGCCGAAAGGACGCGCCACGCGAACAAGATCTGGAAGGGAAGGCGGGGATCGAATGCGTCGAGGAAGACACGACATACGCAGTCTAAGGAGAACAACGACCGATACGTCAGCTATAAGGATTGCAGCACGGCCCGCTGTCGGAAGGGGTCTGATGGAAGTGCGCAAGTCGAAGAAGCAGATCATAGGGCACCGGCCAGGAAGAGCACGAACGCCGGAGATAGAGGGAGTTGAACGCTGAGACGGGCAAGGTATGCCTACTCCAAAAACGCCGATGGAGCTGCGGGCCGGGGATCCATGAGCAAAGAAAGTAGCGGTGGAGGGAAACCTAGATTTCAATAATCACAGTAACCAGTCTTTGTCGATTCGAATAGTGCTACATACTTAACCTTTTTTCCCTTCACCATCATTTTTAAGCAATGAATTATAGTATTAATATATTTTTCATAATGAGGTGATCATCAAAAAAACACAATCTCTTTGTATGAAAAAATGTGGATTTTTATTTTCGCTATTTCACAGCATTTATTCTATAATTTACTTTTATAATTTTTTTAAAACATGTAAATTTAAATTATTTATATGGTTTTCATAATTTAAAATATAAATTATATATATATATATATAATATTTTTACTATATATTTTAGTAAAAATATTTATTGTAACTTGAAATATTAAAATCAAATACAATAATTTTTTCGAACAAAAATACAACAATTTTAATTTTTATGATAGTGAGGAAGTAGTTATGACTTACATCTAATGGTGTGAGAAATTAGTAATCTTTTCACTAAACAAATCATATATTTGGATATCCAATTCAGTTCATTAAACAAGTACCGTTATTCCCCATTCTATTTGTGATCCCGTTAATTATCATCTAGGTGATATTTCAGCTACTAGTTCAAATGGCTCAATTACAAGATAATCTGGAAACTCAAACCCAACTAATCGGATAATTGCATATCTATTTGTCCCCCCTCCATATATATAATGGCGTTACTTAGTATTCTTCTGTTCTTAAATTTTGTTACAATTTTTTTTTGAATTCTCCTAAAAAATTTGTTACACTTTTTTATGTAAAACTTTTACATCAATTTTAATTTATTATCATTCATCTTCCCACCTAAACAATTACTTTTATTTTATGCACGTATTTTACCTTCAAATCAACCCATGTTCTTCACCCAAGTTATATTCCACATTGTTTAAAGGGATGGAGGAGTATATTATAATAGGGATAAAAATACGGAGTAGCTAGTAATGAAGATCCTTATTCGCTAAGGCAGGCTCAAATAGACAGACTGATGGATCGACTTTTCTAATTGTTGAATGTTGACTGTGGAGAAACGCAAAGAAGTTCTACAGTAGCGCAACACCAAGGATGGATTATTACTTTACACCACATTTCTCCCATTAGTGCTGCATCTATATATATTAGTGTATATATATATACATATATATATATATATATATAAGTTTTCGATTTTTAACTGAAAAAATGAATTATTTCGGTAACATCAATTTGTTTGTTTATTTTTTATTTTAGAACTAGTAGACTTATTTTTTAGATGAAATGTCAAATAAAACAAACCGAGACCGAAATGTAACAACACTAACAGCGGTGCAAAACAAATAATTAAATAAGCTACTTAACAACTTGTTAAAATCATAAAAACAGAGCAAACTCTCATTGTCCCATCTCCACCTAATTAAAGAGGTCACAACGCACCATAAACGCCACGACGGATTGAAAGATGAATAGTGAGAGCTCCCAATACCCCTGACATGCTTGTGAGTAAAACGGTACTAGCGCGCAGTGCACAGATAGAGGAATGCGGAGAAAGACCTGCAAATGCCAGACAAGTGCCAAGCAGCAGACTATAAATAAACCTAAAACCGACACAAACCAAATAAGTAAAATGGTCCAAACAAGAGTAATTGAAAGCAACCGAAAATGGGTGAGACCGCCAAAATTTATGACCGGATACCAATCTAAGATTGTCCATCGGTCCCGAATTATCCAGGGACACCCAACTCCCAGATAACTCGAAAAATAAGCTTTCATCCCTCCACGCAAGGCAAGGTGATGCTCAGCATTGCCATCACAACCACTCCTTTTTCTCCCAACTTTTTTCCGACACTTCCACCCCTAGTATCGGGGCATCAAACACTATAGACAACAGCCACATAAACCATGTCTGACTAGAACCAAGGTACGAAGGCCATGATTCACCACCAAGTGATGCTAACGACCCCAGGGCGGCACAACCAACGCTCGGAAACCGTAGGGAACAAACTACTGCTAGCGCAGAGCTTTGGGTGTGGACGGAGGCCGGCGATCAGAAATTCACAGGCCTGACAAAGTCAATGGTCTGGTGCCTTGCAACACAGGGATCAATCAAAGGGAGGTCAAGCCTTGGACGAAGACTCCGCCTCTTCATGAGGTTGTGCGAGCAACCCATAGCGGCGGCAGCCAACGACGGACACCGGGGCTTATGCTGGTAAAACGGTTGTTCTAAACAAAAATCAGCGGCGGTGCTCCAAAGATCGGTCTGTTGACGACGCCACAAGGGAGTGCGTCAGGAGGAGTGCTCTGGCCAACCTCGAGCCACTAGCCCCGTCGAGAGACTGGAGCCTCTACGCCGCGGGTGGAAGAAATTGACCTTGTCATCTATCGATGGTGCCAGGAGAAGTCGAACGCTGGATGAAAACAAGGAACCATTCACGTGGGTAAGCCAAACATGATGTCGACAGATGGCAGCACATCATCAATGGCGAGATGCGTACGGCGGTGGCGGCGGATACGTGCGCTTAGGGTTTCTTTGTTTGTGATGGCCACCACGCCCAATCAACCAAAAAGGCCAAGCAAAAGACCCAACCAGTAGTCCAAAATAAGGGTCCATTAAAAACTCAAATAATCGCATAACCCGTACAAGACAATGACATTACCGGACCTAATAAGAATTGACCCGAACATACCATGAGGATATTCCCGGAACACTCCCGAAGGTATTAAAGACACGTGTCCTAACACTATATTGAAATATTACAATTTTGCCATTATAGCAGTGGACTATATAAAGCATTTATGGCGGGAGCTAAGGGATCTTTTTGAGAACTTTCATCCAAAAGAACACGAGCAGAGAACACTTATCCTCATTCTCGAATTCCGAATTAAACGCATACTGCACAAATCCCCATGGCGTTGAGTAACGTCAAAACACGTCAATACAAAAAAGTCGTGGCGACAGTCCACACGGATCTGTCACCAATTTGTTTGTTTCATTAATTATTTAGTTATTGGTTTAATAAAAAAAATGATTACTTTTCAACAAAAACATCTTAAAATTTTCAAAAACTTTAAAAATATAACACTTTCAAACATACACAACAAAAATTTCAAAATAAATCATTACCTTCAATTTTCTCTCGCATGGATATCACATTCATCTCTCAAGCACAAACTTTTTCCACCTGTGTTTTTTAATGATAATTTCAAGGAAAAAGTGAAAAGGTTTTGAAAAATAAATGTGAAATATACGATAAAAATAAAAATGTGAAAGAAACATCACTTTTCTCATCATATTATTTTTTTCTCTAATAAAAATCTCATTTCAAATTAAAAAATACTTCATCCGTCCCAAGTGTGTTGTCACAATATAAAAAAAATTGTCCCAAATAAAATGACATTTTTCTCTTTTGTTTTATTTTAATCCACTTTTACCCTTGCAAAATGAGTATAGTGAGTGGGTTGGGAGGGGTGAGAGTGGATTTGATAGGGGTAATGATGAAAATTTATGTAAAATGAGTTAATGATCAAATACAATCTTAGTCTACACATGATAGCCTCCGTGCAAATAGGTGGTCAAGGAAGCGGAGTGAGAGCTGTAGACGGAACCTGCAAGAACCAAGACACAACAAACTCTCAGGTGCAGAAGAAAGGAGAGAGTGTGAGTGTGTAGCTAATTCCTTATTTTGGGTTGGCATCACCCTCTTTATAGGGTGATGCCAGGGCTCTCCCCATGCTGGGGTAGAGTATTGTCAGAATTGTTGACTTCCAGGTTTTTAGGGATTGACACATCCCTCAAACATTAGTAATCTGACATTATTTAAGTGTGCCTTTGACTTGGGGTTGAAGTGTTAATTGGGCTTTGCCCATGCCTGTCAGCCAAGCCCATGACAAGATGGTATTTTCCCGCCAGAACGACCATACGGGGCGTATTGTTAGATCACCTGGCCATTATATGAGGACCCTCATCGTATCAACGAGGAGGACTCCGCGTAGCGATGACGTCAGTGTTTGGAACGACGACCTCATTGGGTCCCCTATATATCAGTATGCCCTCCTTCCACAGCGGAGGATGGGATGGGCCCCTGTACTCCGTTTTGGGCTTTATTTGGGGGAAGCCCAAGAGCTGGCCCACCCATTTTTTGAGTTGTGGCGGTTGAAATGCGTAACTGAGATTTTTGAATTTTCGGCGCAGTGAAAAGTGACTTTACTGTGCTGTCATTATGGGGGGAGAGGGACGGTTTTTCATCTTCCCCCTATTTAAATGCAACCCCACGTGGGCGAAGTCAGTTTATCTGTTCATTGTCGCCTTTTTGGGGTTTTGAACTTCTGGCAAGATTTGTAGAGACTTCCACCGCGCTATTGTCCTCTCTGTCGCTGCGATTTGAACCGGTAAGAAACGTTTTCCCTTTGTTTATGTATTCGACTGTGATTTAAACGAACACATGGTTCTGTAGTTCGCGTTGTTCGGGTTCTTGGGTTTAGGGTTTTTTATTTTTGAATTTGTACCTGAATTTGTAGATGGCACCTAATAACTCGAGAAATCCCAGCGTAGGTTCTAATATTGGGGAATTATGCCCCCGATCGTCACTATCGGAGAAGAAGCTGACCGACATTTGTAGAAACCACCACGTTTACTCGCAGGCGGTTTGCAGAGTATCCTCGGCAGATGTGTTAAGGAATGCGGGGATGAAGTTAAATGACGGAGCTATGAGGGAGCACACGATGGTTTTGTATGAGGCCCAGTTGAAAGTTGGTTTGAGGCTTCCGCTCTGCTCGCTATTACTGCAGTTGTGTGAGTGGTGGGGTGTTTGCCCTGGGCAGCTGGCCCCGAACGTTTTCACCACTATAAATGCGTTTACAGTGGCTTGTTATCTGACGATGACGGTGGCGATGCCCGAGGTGTTCCTTCAATTTTACACTCTTAAGAGGCCCGTTGGGCACCTTTTTATCAGCTTACCCCCGAGGAGGTGAAAGTGAGAAACAAGATGGTGAAGATTGGCGTGTTCGCTGACACCACCAGCTCGTGGGGGAGTTGGAAGAATTCATTTTTCTTTATCCTGAAGGAGGATTGCTGGGGCTTCCCAGCTTATTTCATCGGAGAGAGGGAATCCCGGGTGTTTACGAAGCCACCCCTATTGGTCGGGAGTGAAGGGAAGAAGGTCTTCGATACCCTGTGCGAATGGATTTGCGCGTAAGGATCGAGGATTGCGATGGTGCGTTTTCATTCACTTTGTCGAGCATGGACGAGGTGGTGCTGAGGAAGGTGAAGATCAGCCGGGCCTACCAGCTTTTGGGCCATGTGGACACACTGGAGAATTGGGTCGAGGGCTTAGACGAAGACCTCGTCGAGCGCTTCGAGAGCTCCTTTAGGAATCCTAGACATTAGTTAGATTGTTCTCCTTTACGTCGCTTGTTGGTTGCAACTGAGTTTGTGATTTACTTTTGTATATTTGTTTTGCAGTGCCGATGACAAAGATTAACGCACTCTTTGCTAAGGAGAGGGACCTTCAAGAGGCCATCATTAAGAAGATGGCGGAGTCTTGCGCCGTGGAGCTCGTTCGAGGTGTTACCGAGGGGTCCTCGGGAGGGGCTTCGAGTGCCGTGGCTCCTCGAGTCCCTGAAGCAGTTGTGACCAAGGCACAACCGGTCTCTGTGGTTGCTCCTCAAGTCACTGTTGAGAGTAGTGGCGACACAGAGGAGTCAGGTCTTCAGAGGAAACGTCCTCGAATTGAGGGTATGATTCAACTTAGCAAGATGTTGCTTGTGAATTTACAAGATTGTTATCAACTCTCTAATTCTTCTCCTTCTTTTATAGGGGGTGATGGGGTGGCCGTGTCCTCGAACAGCTGCCCCTCCCCAGCTTTGAACAAAGGCAAGGGCTTGGCAACTGCAGAAGAGCTCTCGAGACCTGTTGAGGGTATCGAGGCGCCTGTTGGCTTTATGGTGGACGCCCGAAAAGTTGGGGCGGCTCCTCGGATGCCCGCTAAGATGCCTGTGAGGGTTCCAAAGACATGGAGGGGGATCGACCTGAAATACGAGCCTCAGGCGTGGGAGAGTTATCGACGGGAGACCCAGGCGAGTGTCATTATTCAAAAGGGCATGGACCTGACGGACGTCTGGGATCCTGTTACGGGGTTGACTCGTAACGAGTCAATCCTCTTAGATGGCGATGATGTGACATTAAGGGCACTGGAAGGTTTTTTTCTTCCCCGAGATCGTCACTTCATCAAGCATATGTCTGAGGGGTTCGTGGGACTGGCGAAGATGCTATGCCAAACATGCCTCATGCTGCCCCCGTAACATCCCGAACCACGTAGATGCAGCCCCCTTGAGGGTAAAGCTGAAGGCTTTGCAAAGTGTTGGGTATGTGGCGCGTGTCATCTCCATTTGGTAGATATAACGCTGCAAATGATTGACAGGGTTGGAGGTGGCGTCCTAGCTTTCGATGACTGGCATGCGAAAGCCGGCAGGTGCTTGGACGACGATGATGTCTTCTGTGAACGGTTGTGTGAGGAGGACCTTGATATCATCGAGGACCTGGTTTTGTGTCTTGACCTGCTCTTCGACCATGTTGATGCGCCAGAGAAGGTCGTCGACACAGAGATTCCCAGAGATGTGATTCTGATTCTGGGATTGTTCTTCCCGATCATTGGGAGGTGGGAGGCGTACGGCCTGCAATTCAGCCTTGATGGTTTGTGCCATCAGGGCCTTCATGTCGTTGAGGATGTTAGATTGGAGGAGCATCATCTGAGCGGGGTCAATGATGATGGGTTGTGGGATCGTGGAAGGTCCAGGGAGGTTGGCTAAATTAGCCGCTGGTTGTTGCGTAAGCGGTTGCGTCCCTGCTGTCCCGCCGATTAGGAGCGGTGAGGGCGTGCCTGAGGAGCCGAAATCAGCGTTCTCGGCATGCACACTGTTGTCCGGATTGTGAGTCCTCCTTGTTTTGACCATTAGGATGGGGTAGAGAAAAAAAGTGTATGGAGAAAGTGATGCAATTGTTTTTGTTCGTTTCCCACAAGCGGCGCCGAATTGATAGCCTCTGTGCAAACAGGTGGTCAAGGAAGCGGAGTGAGAGCTGTAGGTGGAACCTGCAAGAACCAAGACACAACAAACTCTCAGGTGCAGAAGAAAGGAGAGAGTGTGGGTGTGTAGCTAATACCTTATTTTGGGTTGTCATCACCCTCTTTATAGGGTGATGTTAGGGCTCTCCTCATGCTGGGGTAGAGTGTTGTCAGGATTGCTGATTTCCAGGTTTTTAGGGATTGACGCATCCTCAAATAGTAGTGATCTGACATTATTTGAGTGAGTCTTTGATTTGGGGTTGGAGTGCTAATTGGGCTTTGCCCATGCCTGTCAGCCAAGCCCATGACAAGACGGTATTTTCCCGCCAGAACGACCATACGGGGCGTATTGTTGATTCGCCTGGCCATTATACGAGGACCCTCATCGTATTAACGAGGGGGACTCCTCGTAGCGATGACGTCAGAGTTTAGAACAACTGACCTCTTTGGATCCCCTATATATCAACACAAAAAAAAACTAAAAATGACAACATACTAGGAACGGAGGAAGTACATTTTTTTCTTCCCGTTTACTATTCCTTTTTATGATAGCCTCACCTCAACTAAAAAAGTCGATCATATCAATAAATTTTTCTCTCACGTATATCACAAATTTTTTAAAAATTATCCACTTTTTCCTATAAAAACTTTTTCCACTAAAATGTGTTGGAAGAGAATACTTTTGGGTTTTTTTGTGTGTGCTTTTGAAAGTTTGAAGTGATGTTTACGATCAATTACAAAATTTTAAGAAAAATGTGATTTAATACATAAAAGTATGAAGTTATTATTCACAGTAAGGTAGTGTTCGGTAAATTCTATTTTCATTTTTTTTCAACTTTCTCGATTTCAATACATAAAATAATTTTAAATTCATTACGTCTCCATCAATTTTTTATCAAATTACTTTTTACTCAAATCTATCTACTTACATAAATCTCATCTATTAATTAAAACACACCTCCCTTAATTCTCGCAAGAAGAAAAAATCCCAATCCTAATGAATACAACCCTGGCCCTGTGTTCTTTACGAAAATAAGTAGCAAAAAACTTTGTTGTTAGAAATTTGTTAGAAAACGGCCTACATGCATTTGGGAACATAGCCAAGCATAAATGAAAACCGGAAAAGGTCAAAAAATAAGCAAATTCCATGTGAAACGTAAACCATCACCTCCAACAGTAGGCGAACCAGGTCAAATTACGATAAATCAAACCATTAAAAAAAAAGTCAGCTGGGTAAGCCCTGATCCGATTGACAAGAAAGCCAAAGAGGACAAGTTACGGAGTAGGGTTAATACAAGTAGTAGTATAACTGTCAAGAATCTACAGTCGATCGTCACCGTCCGTCTTGTTTGAAGAAATCTGGGATACGTATTCTGTGGCTAATCCGACGGACGGTGAGGTACCTCAAGTGGGTGGGACCTTTGGATAATTCGGGATCATCCATCCATCCTGTATGGAATTTCGCGGAACTTACTTCCTACTTTGGAACTTCAGATGCTTGGGTAAACGCTATATTTGGTGTCTAGTAATGCTGAATTGTTGCAATCTTTCCCTCAACTCCCATTTCAGTCATACGGTGCCATACTTGCCTCATTCTATAATTCTTCTGTGAACCTTACCATACTTGGAACTTAGAAGCCAAACTAAAAATTTTCCGGTAAACAGCTCTTCTTTTCTCTTCTTTTTTTTCTCTTCAAATTAATGTGAAAAATGTGATAATTTGACAAATCAAAGAATTGACAAAAGTTGATAGGAAAAAAATAACCCCGAGTGCCTAGCAAGTACTCCCTCCGTCCCGAAAAAGTACACATTTTCTTTTTGGGTTGTCTCAGAAAAATTGATCATTTTCCTTAAATGGAAACTCATCACTTCAAAGTTACTAAATTATCTCTACTTTATCTTTAGTTTTTCTATCTCATTTTTTGTGCACTTTCAACCAATGGACAATTAAGTAAATTTATTAAAAAATTTACATTTATCTTAATTTTCGCGCCCAACCAAATCCTTCAATCTTTTGGGGACGGAGGGAGTATATTATTATTCTCAATTGATTTTTGGGTGAAAAGAAGTACTTGTATGGTATTGTGACCGTTCGTGATGCGACATAGTATTTGTGTTGTGCAACAGTAACTACATTTGAGGAAATAAATCTATCTGATACGGTTGATGAAATTATCGTAACTTTGCTTGTTTGGTTTGTTAATCTGTCTGGTGCAGAAGAATAACATACTCGTAGCTAGCTCTGCTGCTGTATAGGCAGGCAGGTAGGTAGGTACCAGCTAGAACGAAAAGATTTGAGCTTCCAGATTCGAGAGCCAGCCGAGCAGCAGCAGTAGACAGTAGTAGTTAAAAGCCTTGAAGGTGTGGATGTGATATGGTCAGCTCAGCTCAGCTCTAGGGTGGCTCTAGGCGAGATCAGCTGCAGCTGCATGCATGCTTACTCAGATCAACTTCGATTTCACCTAGCTAGCTATGGAACGGAGGACTGTTAATTAACCTCTCATTTAATTACTACCACTATCTTTTTAACATAATCATTACTGATCATGCATACTTTAAATCTACCTAGCTCCCATATTGGACGTTCAAGCTCACTTTGGCAACAAAGTTAGCCTAATTATACTTTGGTAACAAATGTTACCATCTTGCGGTTTAGCTTTTAGGGTTAGTTTGGTTTTCTTCCTAGCTTTAGCTTCTACCTTACTCCGGTTTTGTATTAATCTAACTTTAGTTTAATTAAATAATTTTAAAAAAACGCAATTTTAAACACTAATCTAAAACACTTTTTCCTAATTCTAACAAGTTAGCAAAGGGTTGGAATTAAATTCTTTGAACTTGCAATAACTTCAGTATCTTTTATGGTTATTGGATGCTATTTAATACTCATTACTTCCCATAAAAAGTTAAACATTTTCATTTCGAGGTTATCATATGAAAGTTGAAAACATTTCTTTTTCTTTTCTTTAAAGTAGATTTTTCTAACATCATTTTTACCTTATTATCATCGAATTCCATTATTCTAAAACTGTAACTTTAAATCGGAAATGGTGGATGAAAGTCTGATGAAATATTCAGAATCAGAACGTACATGCTCAAAACTATTGATTTCAATAAATAAAAAAAAGATGAACGGAGAATGTATTTTCTTTTAAATGGGGATAAGATTGTCAAAACATGTTTTTGACTACTCAATATTGGTGACACTACTATATCTATATTATGGTACATATGTATACATATAGCATAAAAGAAATTAGTAGGTGGGAGGAAATGGAGGGAATAATGATGGAAGTTATAGGGGGAAAGAGAAGAAAGAAAGGAAACAGAGGTAGAGGCAGGAACCATAAATGAGATGTAGAGGAGTATTGTACTGTAGAGAGCAGAGCAGGTGGAGTCTACTACTGCAGCATGCACAGCACACAGGTGAATTAAGCAAGCAAGCAAGCAAGCAGCTAGGTAAGGTAGCCCCAGCCAGCAGACCAGACCAGACAGAAGAGATCAAAGGGTAATATTGAAGCGAAACAAGTAGCAGTGAAGTAGTAGTGACAAATAAAGGCAGAGGACGGGGTTTGGTTCCTGCAAAAAGTGGTGGGACGAAAGAATGATGATGTGCGAAGAAAAAGTCCACAACAGAAGGAATGATGGAAATTCCTGCACACACACACCAATCCAATGATGCTAAATTTTGGCCTATACCATTGACCCTCCTTGTCAAGACTAATTTTTACTTTAACCTTCCAGTGAAAAATAAAAAATCCAAACTTTTGAAAGATTGATTAAGAAAGGTTATACTTTTAAGCACAGTGAACTAAAATAGCTTAAAACATTAATAACTTTATAGTTTTTTTTGGATTGTATTAGAAAATCTGCACACTCTTTCTTTAAATGTTACTCCATTAGTTGTAAATGGGTGTTATCACTTTCTTTAAATGTTATTGCTTCATGAAAACGTTGGAACTTCATGAAAAGTATTTGATAGGTTTCTTGCTTTTTTATATAGAAAGTTTGTTGTTATTTGTGTATCTTTGGTATGATCGATTTAGTGCTTCATGTTTTAATGAAAATTATTTTGGATGGCCTTTGAATTGTGCTTAAATTTGTTGTGGATAGAGCTGTTGAAGGAGCCATGGTGGAGTTGGGAGGTGGTTTAGGTAATGTAAATTAAATAAGTTAGGGTTAAAAAACTCATGATTCAATTTTTTTAATTAAACCAATAAATCTTATAGAAAAATAAACGGCGTTGAAATCTATGAGATTTTTTTATATTTCATCAAACCTCATGGGGTTTTTTTCGAGAATATTGAAAATGCGAAGGACAAACTGAATATTAGATCAAACCTCACGGGGGGTTTTGTTAATTTCCCTTAAAATTATCTTTGATTATGAACTTATTTAACATAAATTTTCATCATTACCCTCTTTCAAACTCATTCTAACCCCTTCCAACCCACTTCTTAGACTTTTTGAGTTAGTGCGTTACAAAAGTAAAATTTAGCTAAAATAAAATAAAAGTAGAAAAGTATCATTTCATTTTAGATAAAAATATTTTGATATTGATCTCGCAATATGAATTACTACTGGTTAATATGGGAGTAAAATGTACCGAGTCCCGTTGAAACTAATTGACTAAACCCTAGTCGCCCCTCTCCTTCTCCCCCTTCAATTTATTCTCCTTCTCCATTTGTTTCTTCTCCTTCTCCATTTGTTTCTTATTCTTCTTCTTCTTCTTCCGTGTTTTTCTCTTGAATTCCCTTACCCCACCCTCTTCTTCCTCACTTTCTTCTTTTTGTCTTGATATATTTATTGCTATGAGCAACTGTGGAGCTTTATGAATGCCTAAGTTTTTCTGGATATTGGAGAGCCGCCGCTCCCGCATCCCGGAGCGGGGCGGAAGATACAACCGACTTGTTTCTCGGTGTATATTGGATGATGATGTTTTCCCGCTGGTTGGGCGTTCAATGGTTCTCGTCGTGAGTTAGAGCTTGCTTCGATTTGACGAATCATTCATGTCAGAGGGCTGCCTTCTACTCTAGGCCGCCACCGTGCCATACGAAGGGCCCTCCTTAGCCTGGTCACGCCGACGGTGGAGAAAGCTGGGGTGGACCATTTGGTGATAATGAAGCAGTGGTTCGGAAAATTGTTGCGGCAGGGATGAGTACTGGTAGCCTGCCTTGCCTGGAGTAAGCATGGTATTTTGCTGGGAGGAGGGGTTTTGGAGTCTTCCTCTTCCACCCGTGTTCTCAAATTGACTCGGGTTTCTCTCTGGCATGGGTGTTTGATAGCTTGCTCGGAATCTGTTTATATGGTTATGTATATTCTTCCAGGTATTTATGCAGGGACCAGATCTTATGTAGCTTGCTTTTTGTAGCTAGTTTGGTGGAGGAGGTCGGTTGCCGGGTATTACGAGAGAGACGTTGCGCACAGATACTTGTTTACAACAAATCATCGCTATGAAGAATATATCCTCCCTAAGAATGGAGTCGATCTGGCTATTTTGCATTCATATTGTTTCGGAGATGCAAGCCTGCAATTTATTTTTATATTTTATTTCACTAAACTTTATTTAGTTTTAAGTTTTCATGCAACCTTAAGTTGCAGGAAAGGTAGATCTGATTATGCTCATCTCTGCTTAGAGCTGTTTAGTATACAGAAGTTGGTCCCTGTATTGGATTTTTCCTTTTGAACGAATTTCATTCACCTTAAAAAAAATATTTTGATATTGTGACAATACACTTTTTGAGACGGATGGAGTAATAAATTATTCATACTTAATTATATTTGTTTTTTTTGTTTCAAATTTTGTATTTAAGTGCAATTATGTTAAAATACATAAAATTTGACATTTACATTAATTTAGACGTCCCTTGAAATCATTCAATTATTTGAAAACAAATGAGTACTTATTAAGTGAGAAAGGAGCTTAAATTATAAGGTAAAATTAACATTAAAATATTTTTTAAAGAAAATATGTGGACAATGTAAAAAATAAAAAAATCCATTTTTTATTTATAGAGTACAGTTTATATTCTTTCTTTTTTCCTTCTCTGTCTATCCCTCTGTCTCTGTGTGATCATTTCGATCTTTGAATCCTTGCGGAGACAAAACAAACCACTTGGGTGAAAACGTGGGCAAAAGGGGTAAAAGGAGGGGAGGGAGGGTTGAGCTTCGAGGCCGCCGGGAAGTTTTGGCGTGTGCGCACGAGAAATGCTGGTACTCGTTTTGCACTTCGTTTTCATGTTTCTTGAAAGTAGTGAACCAACAAATGTACAAACATTTGCCCACAATTACACAACTGCCCCTATTACCTTTTCCTTGCTCTCTCTTTCTCTCTTATGACTTATGCAGAGTTATTACTCGATCCGTTCTAAATAATTAATTTTCATTTTTAAATTTTTGTACATATTAAAATTATATTTAGTTATTAACACATTTTAAATAATTTCTCATCATTACTTATTTCAAACTTATTCTTACCCCTCTCAGTCCATTTTTTAAACGTTTGAGTAAATACATTTACAAAGATAAAGTGGAATATAATAAAATAATGATGAGAAAAAATAATTTCATTTGAGATAATAAAAATATTTTGATATGACAACACACTTATAACTTTGAAAGGAAAGAGTATATAGATTGTATTTTTTTGCCAAAAAAAAGTAACAAACACTTTTTCAAATTTTCCTACAATTCTCCACTCAAGAATCTCTTCATAAAATTCAAATAGTAGTTGTAAGTACTCCATTCACCTTCAATTAATTGGTCTTTTTTTTGTTATTTCATCGTATTTAATCTATGATTTTTTTCATGAATGTTTAGATGTCTAAAGTTAAAAAAATTATATATGTGTAATAATTTACAACATAACTTTTCTACATATCTCCACCCTTTCAAATTGGAGTATGTCACAAATTTTATTATATTTTTTCTTTCTAATTTTTTTTTTTGCCTGAAAACATTTTCATCCCGAGTTATCTCGAAAACTGTTCACTTTTTTTTTTATTAAAGAAAGCGATCTCATGCATTTGGATCGGAGTGATAGAGATGGACATATTTCAAACATTCAATAGAACTTTATAAGTCCCCGCAACTTTGCATCCCATTTTGCGATTCCGACCAATATTGTAGGCAAATGGCTGCGGATTGCATGCAATTATAGGGTTTGTAGCCCAATGCCAAAAATGTTCTCTAATCGGATCAATTTTTTTTCTTCTAACAATGCAAAATCAAAGAATACTTCATCCCCGCTACGTTAGTTCTTAATTGTAGAGTTTGGTGGCTATATTTTCCCCTAACAAATTCTCAATTACTTAATTTTCCCCTTCAACTTTATTTCCATATTTTTATTGCACTATTTACAAAACTAAACAAATCTTCAATGTTTTTTCTTGAATTTGTTTCAAATGAACACACATCGTAATGTGTGTGTGTGTGTGTGTTTATAAAAGAATTATAGCAATAAAGACAAATTGAAGTAAAAAAAAACATAAATTGAAAAGAGTTAAAAAGTTTAGGGACCGAGAGGAGAGTATTATTTCAAAATAAGTACATTACCCATATTTACTTCCTTCCATTTCCAAATGCCTACAACTTTTTGGCGATCCATTTTGGAGGTGCATGCATCTAGATTTGTTGGGTGCCGCTAGCTGAATTGTGGAGTACCTGTCATCGAATAATTGTACAATTTCCTTTTTAAGAATCATTTTATCTATTTATTTACTTTTTTATCTCCACTTTTTTTTAAACAGTTTATATATCTTCTTTGTACACATTTATCTTACCATTTTATCTCATACTATATTTTATTCACAATTTCTAGAGACAGGAGTAGTGTTTAATTTGTGGTACGTGTATAAGAGGCTAAAGACTGATATTATTGACTGACCTCACACTCAACTCTCCCTTTGGCCTCTGCCGACCAGACGTATTATTGGTCTCACCATGTAGTAATTAACTAGCTAGCTAGCTAGGTACAAAAAAAAAAAGCCACAGATTGGAAATTAGGCATGTCATTTATTTAATTATTTATTTAACCCCATTTGTCCTGGATTTTCCCTTTCAGAGTTTGTTTTTAGTTTAGGGTATACATATGGACTAATAATACATGATTCTTCTGGTCAAATGATAAATATATACGTTGTCTCAAACAACCAATCAACCACCAACTTGGCGACCTAATGAACGAGAGTATTTTTCTAATTAGTAGTACTTCTTAATTTTTGTCAAATGAGGTATTTTAGTACTGTAAAGCATGTCTCTTTTAATAGGAAGAAAACAAGTGCATGCTAGGTTTAAAAAATCGGACCGGATATTGAACGTCCACTAAATGATTAAAGGTTTAATTGATCCAATGCATATTTCTACACATGAGAGAGATTTTATTGTTTATATAAAAAAATTGAATGAGAAATATAATTAAATAGTGTAAGAACTAATTTGTTTTAAGCAAGTGATTGGATCATGTTTTCATAAAATATAATGCATATTTCTACACATGAGAGAGATTTTATTGTTTATATAAAAAATTGAATGAGAAATATAATTAAATAGTGTAAGAACTAATTTGTTTTAAGCAAGTGATTGGATCATGTTTTCATAAAATATAATGCATATTTCTACACATGAGAGAGATTTTATTGTTTATATAAAAAATTGAACAAAAAGTTTATATAATAAAGAAAACTTTAATGATTACTTTGCTAAGATGAATATCAAACTTGTTCTCATTCTCTTAATCGAATATCAAGTTGCTCATTAATTTATTTTTGTTAAAAAAAATTAGATTGACCCCAAAATTAATAAAACCATCGGATTAAGCAACCCATTCAAATAATTTTTATGATTTTTTGCGGTTTTTATATCCTCTATTTGTTAACCAAAATTAGAATAGGAATAAGGACTGGATCACGATCTAGCTAATTAACCCATCCAGTCCGGTCCGGTTCTTACAGCATGATGCTAGCTAGCTAGGAGGATCACTAGGAATTGGAGGCCGCCATTTTTATTCAATTAAAGTCTCAAATATAATTAGTTGATCATATAATTAATTGGATCTCATGCACCCACGTGCAGTCTTCATTAATCTTAATAAACCAGTAGTATATACAGTAGTATACTAATGGCAGCTAGCTAGAACTCATAAACTATATATTACTCCTAGTTAAGTTTGAAAGCCAAAACCCACCCCACGTGTTGGAAATAAAACAAACTAGCTAGCTACCATATTAGATTTTTGATACGTGGGATTTTCTTCGCCATTATATATCCACCTCGACTTGATCAATTAAGTAGCCATGCACGTTACCTAAACCTACGTTAATTGCGACGTTTTCAATATCACATACTCTCTACATTTCAAAAAAGTTGTCAACATTAATATATTGGATCATTTCACAAAGGTTGTCAACTTTCATAAAACAAAAACTTTCTATCACCATTTTTACATTTGGTCCGCGTTAAAATGCGCACAGCGCATGCGTGCGCATAACAATTCGCTTATTTATAAGTTTGTCATTCGCTAAATTTAATCAACATAATAGTCGTGTTAGATCAGCATGATTAATCGATCAACAACGTTTCCTCGTGTGAACAACATCGACAGATCAATATGACAATACTATAGATCAACATGACAAGTCTACTGATCAACATGCTAAAACGAAAGATCAACATGACAATAACAAAGATAAACATGGTAAAAAGAAAGATTAACATACATAAAAGATAGATCAACATGGTAAGAATAAAGATCAACATGCTAAGAAAAAAGATCAACATGATAGTAATAGAGATCAACATGTTAAAAATAATCATCAACAAGGCAAAAAATAGAGATCAATATTGGACAAGAGCAGATCAACATTGGACAGAAGCTAATCAACATAAGAAGACCATCGATCAACATTTGGAAATATGCAGATCAACATGACTAAACTAGTGATCAACATGACTACCTATTGTGATCATCATCGTTTTTATCCAGATTTTTTAAGTTAGAAAAATATCAAATTTTCACCATTTGCAAGTTTGATTGTTCGGAGTTTTATCGTGGTCAAATATTGATGGTGGTTGTGTTGTTGAGTTTGGTTGATTTGATTTCTATAAGTAGATCTAAAATTGCAATAGAAGAATCACGATGAAAGAATCGTACGGGAAGTTTCATCAGAATTCCCGCCGATTGTCGAGATTGGAAGTTTCAACCGAAATCATGGTGGTTTCAAAGTTGGACCAAAATTCGCAGTGACTGTCGCCGGTGAGAAACGCGGTGGTAGTAATGTACTGATGATGAGAAATGCGCGGTGGCTACCGCAGGTGAGAAGTGCGTATAGGCTGCGCATATGCGCAACCTATAGCTACTCTTTACATTTTATCCTCTTATCTCACACCATTGATCCACAAGTTTTTTACACTTTATTTCAAAACTTCGGAATAACGTTGTAAAATAATATATTGTACAGAGTTTTCATGGATTGTCCAAGTTGGACAGTTTGTAAAAGTATACTATCGGTGTATTAAACTTTTATGATTGTGCATGTAAAACTAATCGAATTACGTAAATTTTGGTTGCATTTCTTAGTCCTGTTCCACGTTATACCTGTTCTTGGAGTTATATTCCAGAAAAATGGTATAGTGTGGAACTAAGACGAAATGCTGCCGAAATTTATGTAATTACAGTTTTACATACACAACGATAAAAGTTTCTTCACTAATAGTACTTTTTATGAATAGGATAGGATCCATGCACTCTGGATTAGGAAAAAATGATATAAATATTTATATATGAATGTGTGCAGTATTTAAGAGCTTTTGTGTTTGTCATAACATTCTTCAACTTTTGTGTTATTTTAGTCCACTTTTACCATTGTAATGCACTTACTCAAAAAATCTAGGGGGTGAGTTGGGAAGGGTTAAAATGGGTTTGAGATAAGGGGGTAATGATGGAAGTGAATTTGGAGGAGTTAAAATGAGTTTGAGAGGGAGTAACGATAAAAGTTTATATAAGATGAGTTAATGACAAAAAACAATTTTAATCAACACACAAAAAACTTATAAAAGTGAAAACCCGTTTGGGACGGGGAAGTATATATTTTATTCTAGTTCTGCTGGTCAACCATTATTAGTATACCGTAAATATTGTTCTATTTGGTTTTCAACATTTAATTTATAATTTATTTTCTCAATATATTAACATTTAAAGTCAAATAATTTATATACATATGTTATTTTAATGCGTCTAATTTCTAAATATATATATATATATATATATATATATATATAATTTTTTAAAAAAACATTAACAAATTTTTATTCTTCAAAATTGAGTTAAACAGAACAATCATTATGGAGGAAGGGAGTACACACATATATATATGTATGCGATCGAGAATTAATTGCTGTTGGTTTCCTTAAACTATTATTAGTATTAGTATTGGTATTATTATTATTTAAGTTGAGTGCATGTGAACACATAAGAAGAATGGAATGTTATGTTGGAATGATCAAAGAAAAAAACAAATGATCTTATATACTATGTAGTTATAATGGGGAATGATCAATGATTGAGGAAGGGGATCAATGGGTTTCCCCACCATGTTGACTTTTCAATCTCAAGGCAAGGAATTAGGTATAAAGTTTGAATAATATATATGAGTACTCCATCTTTAATTAATTAATTTCACTTTTTATTCTGTATTTTCTCATCGCATCGATCCAGGAGCTCAGGTTTTGCGCCATCAAACAAAGCAAACTTCAAATCTTGCTTCTCATGAAGATCAACATAGTGATTGCTTATAAGCCTACGTACGTACGTTACTGTATATATAGAACAGTCAATTATATATATATGTATATATATCAATTAACAACGTCCTCCTATATAATCATAATATTCATGCATGATAGATAGATAGATAGATAATCTTAATTAACTCTCGATCGATCGATAACTCCACGACATTAGTACGTACGACGTGTTAATTAACGGTGACACATGCATGTTGGTCCGGCCACCATGGATGAATATATATACATTACGTACCCCGCTGTAACTGTTACGAGTTTATTAGTTACATTATTGTCTATATAATTATCATGTGGAGACGATATTATTGACAAATATACCGTACGTACAAACATACATTGCATGCAGTTCCGTAATCAAAAGAAAAGAATTATTGGAAAGTTTGAGAAAGTGCATGGCCGGCTTTTGAAAAATTTGGCACCCGCAATACTTTATCTATCTATCTATGACTATCCTGGACTATCCGGATCGAGTCAATATTGTAAACCACACAGAGAAGAAAAATCGAAAACAATGGAAAAGGAAGAAGGAAACGAACGAAACCCCTAGAGAATGTTGCCTGCATGCAGTGGACCCATATATAAACGTACCAAATTTCAGCCGAAAAGAAATTAACCACTAGCTAGTAATTTCATTTTGAGGCGATTGATATATAATTGGGTGTTAATTTTCAGGGATTCGATTATTGAAATTTGAAAGTGACCAAAACAGCTAGCTAGGGATCGAGTAGTATGTTAATTAAGATTATAATTAAGTACTGTTTTATGGCACTAATAGTTTGAAACGGACTAGAGATCGTGCATATAGTATATATATATATATATACAAGATGATTGAACAAATAAAGCATGTGCATGTGTAGGACCATTGCCTTTGACTTGTTTGCTATATATGAATGAATGTTTGAGAATCGAAAGTTTAAGGGTGGCATGCAGCTAATTCTTTAGAGTAGTTGGAATTGGAAACCCTGTGTAATTGCGTTCATGCACGTAACTAGCAATAATATTTATATTATATATACGCCTACTTAATTAATACACACACTAGCTTTCAACGTATATTTATTTAATTAAAAGATTAATTGAACAAGTAAATAAACTTGATTTGAATTTGAACTAATTAAAATTAGTCATTAATAATATCATGCAACCTTACCAGACGTAACTTCAAAATTCCAACAATTAGGTAATTAATTAATTAATAATTAATCTAGTACTATTATTAATTTAAAGCTTAATCTATGTTGCATCATGTGATTAATTAATTGAACTGGGTTTGGTTACATGATTGAGCATAATAATAACAATTGCAAGAATAAACTGGATAAAGAGCACCGGAATCTCTTGGAACACACCACCCTCCAAAGGCCACAGCGGTTTTTGAAAGGCATTTGAATGTGCAATCTTCGTACAAGCATCCGCTTTCATCCAACACTTGTTCGCATTTCTTCATTCCAGGACCAATAACATGATCGTGATGATCATGATCATAATCACCATCATTATTTGATTCGGAGTTGCTATGCATTCTTACCATACCCACACATGAGGAGGCTACCAACAAAATTAGGATGAATGGCTTATTGCAAAAAATTAACCCGCCCATCCTTGATGATCTGCTTAATTAAGTAATTAAAGAGAATTTACAGACAATTTTTTACAATTCCTAATCACCTTGAATCGATCTACATGGCATGGCGCTAACTGGGAAACGGGCGGTTTTGTTTTTGGGTAAGTTTAACTTAATTTATACCCATCCATTTTACAACTTTTTTTTTTGTTACTTGATTAATGCCCAACACATTACCTATTTGGAACAATTTAGTTTCAAGATACTTGACTTTTAATATTATTTTTTCTTTGTTTTCCCCTTAAATATATATTAAAGAATCCCAAATTTCCCAAACTTTTTTCCCATTTCACTTAACTGACCCTAAAGTATTCTCACCGAATGACAACAATTCTTATTTTTCGTAAAGCGGCACTAATTTCACCCATTTGAAATGAGGATTATTTACGTGCATGTTGGAATATTTAGGTATAGTTTTAATCCCAAAATAGAATCGACAACTTTATTTTCTGTTAAACAAAACAATATAATTTGCAAACAATGATAGATAAAGCTACGTACGAAAAAATTTTAAGTCAATAATATGTACGTACTTGAAAAAAAAAAGTCACATACTCTCTAATTTTGGCCTAATTTAGGTACCATGCCCCAATTTGAAAGCTGCAACGAAGGTTTGCCTTAGGCAGAATGGACTAACAATCATCCCACCACACTGCCTATTATAAGTGTAACAACATATAATTAAATATCCTAATTATTTCTAATTTTCACAGAATAGGTTTTTTTTTGTTAAAGGCAACGGTTATGAATGAATTTGAAATAAAAGAAGCTAATCAGGTTCTACTCCGTGGGGGGAGAAGAACATGATTAGGGAAGAGTACAATAAATAAGAATTCAGAGAATTGGCAATGGCTTCATAATCATATTCAGGCAATCAAAATGTGGAGGGTAAACTTCAACTAGAAGGTCGGGATTACTAGGCGGGGAAAGGAGACAGATAAATCTTAGCCAGCTCCTCTTCCCCAAATCCAATTTTGTATTTGAACATAAACAGATTGTACGTACAATTGTACTCAACTCATTCATTTAGAAGAATGCATGCTTTTCTTTTCTTTCTTTCTTTCTTTCTTCTCGGCCTCGTCTTTATCTTTGGGCCTCATACTCGCCAGCGGCCTATTCAGGTTCATTTGATTTTCTCGAACCTTCAAGGTATACAATTAACCCCACGAAACTTGCTTGTTATCAACGTTATTGGTAGTATATGATTCAAATGCAAACCAATCAACTACTACTAGAATACACGGAAAGGCATCAAGTCAGCTTTGAAACGCCAATTTCTTATTGCAGAAATTCAAAATAAGAGAACTGACAGTACAGATTCGGCTTTAAGAATTTTGGTGAGGATCCTGTTGCAAACGCATAACACGTCCAGCATAAACACCCATCATTGCTTTGCCGCAACAAACATCAAACAACCTAATCGACACACCTTAAAGCTTCCTGCAACAAATGAAAGCACTACGTAAGTTTTGTTGTTTACGAATGAACGGATCATTTGCGAGGAAAATGCAGTTAAGAGAGCTGAAGCATTCAGTAAGCCTAGCAAACACTCTGAAAAATCACGCACCTATTCAAACAAACTCAAACATACGCTTTTACAATAGATAGCTGCACAAACCTGAGTGAGTGTAGGGTGACCCGTTTTTGTGAGAAGTTTTAAAAGGTTCCGATAATTCAACTGCTCTTATAGTATTGCTAGTGCCATACGTTTATAACGTGTGATTTTTGCAGGATTTCCTTAATACATCCTCCAAGACAGTTGCAAAGCATGCCTTACAATCAATAAACACAACGATTCCACAAGTAGCAACCAATTCAAGGTCCAGAAACTGATTACTAACTATAGCTACATTAGAGAATAGGGGTCGGTACGACTTGTGTTTTATTACGTCTTCACCTCTGCACAATATGCATGTTCTATTCTTATTCCAGATATAATAAGATATAAATGAGAAGTTCTAAACCACATTGTAAAAGAACCTTGACCGCCCTGAGCAAAAATTATACAACAAAAGTAGGTCAAACCAAGGGTGAGTTTCTCAGAAAAGGGAAAGAAGGTAAAAATACTTGAGCATAGTTGACCTCTATTTCCCACTATAAAGCTCTGTAGGTGCGAGAAACCAAACCTGTGATGCATCACATGTATGCCAAACAAATTAATCTCATGATCTTCTTGACCACCCTGTAGTGAAGCACTACAAAAAACAATACAAGATGCTGCCTTATAATAGTTTGGCTAGTGACATTCTAATAGTTTATGTAGCTAGAAGCCTAAAAGTAATAACAATGATGATCTAAGTGTCACTGGGAACGATACATTGCCATGGAGAACACACGTTGATTAGCCTCACCAGGAAAGGCGACAAAATTGCAATCCCAGAACTGGCTTATCAGGGTGCATAGGATGAAGCATTTTATTTTCTTCTTCTTTTTTTTAAATACACACACACACATTCATATATTGATGTTGGTTCCCCTAGCACAGCTCTGCCAAGACTTGTCTACTAAGCCGTAAAGAATCAAGCTGAAATACTCCATGAACTTTAAAGAAAAATGAATCAGATACTGAAAAATGTATGTCATGATAACCAGACAGAGAAGATGGACAAAAATAATGGACAAACTAAGAGAGGTTTGACTTCTCAGAAAAAGAAATCTACGCATAGAAAGAGAGTCCATAAACCAAAGCAGCCCAAAAAAATCAACAAATCATTCTGTTGCTAAGGAAATCACATAATGTTGTACAATAAGGAATCATATTTTGACAACAGAAGCAGAAAGGTTAAGAAATATTGGCGATAAATAGCTAACATTGCTTTATCCTTAACCATCTGAATTTGAAAGAAGAAAGTAATGAAAGGGAATTAAAGCATACATACTGGAACCCCTTGCCATCAATAACTTGGATTGTGGGAAGCTTGAAGCAAGAAACAAAAGTAACATTCATGTCGCTTTTTACCAACCCTGTTTTACATATCAACAGTAAAACTCCTTTCCCAATCAAAAGTTAAGAAATTCAGCCATATGTTTATCGGACGAAGCATGCATAACTACAACTACCATAAATACGGGGGTTCTCTACACCTTTCCAGCTCTAGTTAGCCCAAAGCAACTAACAAGAAGAAATCAGGAGACCTAAATTATACGGGAGAGGCAAATGTGGAAGAATATGCATAAATGTGAGTTTGCTACAGAATTTGGGCAAAACTAAAAAGTGACAGAAACTAATTGATTGAGAAGATCAAGTTCGAATGCAGCAAACCATGTAACCATTGTGAACAAAAATTCACAAGAATTCAACCAGCATCTGCAAAACAAGCAATCAAACAGCAAGAACCCCTAATTGTTGAACAAGAGATTCCGGGAAAGGCAATCAACAAAACCCACAATCTGCAATTGCCCAAAAGTTTATAAGAACAGAGCAAAGAAGCACAAAATTCAGCAAGCACCAAAACACCGAGCATAGTAGTACCCGAAAAAGGCTAGGCATTGGCTGTCTTGGGAATTAGGGGAATAGCGGAACCCTGTTTCTGGCCCCGCCTCAACCTAGCCTCCTCCTCGCGAATCTTCTGCATCTGGAGCATCCGCTCCATGACTAGCTCGTAGGCGCACTTCTCGTAGGAGTGGCGCTCGTTCTCGCACTTCCATGGCAGGTAAAGCTCGGCCTGCCGGCACTTGTTGAGCGGGATCAGCAGATGGGCACACTGGTCGCGGTAAGCAAGGGGCACCCGAGCCTCCACCATCTCCTCCTGAGTCGCTATCATCTTCTTCGACGATCCCTCCACTTCCATCCTCCCTCTTCTTCTTCTTCTTCTCGATTCTCCTTTCGATCTTGCGCTGGGATGGATACTCTTGAGATTTTGGGAGAAAGAGAAATGACCAATTACCACGTTGCTCCGCTTTCATCATTATGGGCTAGAAGCCCAATTCCGTTTTCATCATTATGGGCTAGAAACCCAATCTCGTCTTCATCATTGTGGAGCTCGAGGTCCAATGGGTTTACCTGCTTCCCTGAAGCGAGTATTTTGATTCATTGCATTGCACCCGGTGCAATGCACCCGTAGACGGAAATACCAAAATCCGTTTCTTAGACGTGATGAAACGTATGGAGAGAATGGCAATATATATTTTTTAAAAAAACAAAAATGGTTGGCAGTTTTCTAAATTATGCGCATATCCCTAATTTCACGCTTTAGTGGAGGAGGTGTTTCTATTTTGACAAGTAACTACTTCTAAATAGACAAGGAGCTTTTGGAGCGATCCAGTGCGAATTGAGCAACGTTTCTTTTCCGGCGGAGAAGGGGAGTTTCACAGTTGGGGCTGTTGTGCATTTTTCGACTGTTAAATTACAGAGGTTTGCGGTGGGCCAGGCATCGCGAGCAATCGAGCAAACTAGGCACCGTCTTAGCGACGCTCAGCACCTCGAATCAGCGGCATTGACGCTCCTTTTTCCGATGGTGAATGAGAGTTCAGAACCGGTGCTCGTTTTCTGGCCAACGAGAGGAGATCGCAGAGGATGTAGTTGACCGGAAAAGATGATCCACCATTATAGGACAACGAATTGATAGACGTTCACCGGATGCGGGATGACGTCTTTTGTCAAATACAAACCACGATGAAAATGGATCTGTATAATGTTCCTCTTTCAATTATGTGAAAGTATATGAATTGATAGACGTTCACCGGATGCAGAAAGATCTAGGCGTTTGATTGCTGGCGTAATGGAGAAAATGGGCATGTGAGGAGAAGACATTGATGTTTTTATGCTTACACTTTATTTGTTAATGTTTCTCTTCCATGCATAATGTTCCTCTTTCAATTATGTGAAAGTATATGAATTTTATTTACAAACTTTGATTGGATTTAATTTGTGCATTTTTGTATGATTTTTTTCTTTGTTTCTTGTTTAGTTCATGGTAACAGAAGATGAGCTTGCTTTTAGATTTAGGACTTTTGTGTGGATGTGTGAACTTTGGGTGAGATTTGTTCATGAATCTATGACTCATGTATATACGTAGTTAAATAAAATTTATTTTAATAACGCAATGGTATATGTAAGTTTTTTAAAAAAGAAAGAAAGAAAAGAGGGGGCAAGTCTTGGAAAATGGTAGCACGCTTGAGGTCTTGGAAAATGGCAGCACGTTTTGTTTGCCTCAAGATTTATAGGTCTCCTTTCACCATTGAACAAAGCTTCTAATCTTTGGACAATACTCAGAAATTTTGTTTTAAATTGACCCATTGCTCTGATGAGGGGGAGGCAGTCCAAAAAAAATAGAGAGTAGAAGCTCTCTTCGACAGAGGCGACCGTGGCTCCTTCTCCCAATCAACATTTTTCTCCTCCACATTCGCTGCCTCTCATCACCAGTCCCTGGCCTCACCATCTCCACCATCACTCGCGGCCATCTCTCGTCACAAAACTCCGACCTCGTTAGCACCACCGCAGCACGCCGAGTCCGGCGAGCCAACCCGTTCCAATCCAAAGATCTAGACCATCATTCTCGCTCCCACCGCCACCAGCAGACTCGCCGGACGCCGACTGTTCACTGCATGCTGTCTCCCTCTTCCGAGAGCCCCTCTTCCGCCGTGCCCAAACCACTCCCGCCTCGTCGGCCATCTTTTCTCCCTCCGCGCACTGCGTCTACCAGCCTCCGTGTGTGCTCTATCGACCACCACTAGTCTCGACGGCTACCGCCCAGCCGATCCGCACAGCCTTCGACGCCGCCCGGTGGCATCTCTGCCGGAGCCAAGTTTGAGCTCCTGCACTTGCACGAGTTGCAGACATGAGGAAGAGGAAGAAGTCTGTTTTATTATTTTGTTTGGTAAAACTACAATTTGCATCCTTTCTATGTTCCTTATATTTCTTAGGTCATCACGTTTTCAAAAGTTTTAGTCCAGTCATCAAACAAGTTTCAAAACTAACGGTTTGGGCACTAGGCCTAAACCTTTTAGTGTTTTAGTTAATATTTTTGTTATTATGTTAATCTAAATTATTTTAATTTTATTTTCAAGATATTTTGAGTTTTTTTATCTATGTAAATTACTAAGAATCCTTTTCTTTTATTTTTAGTGTTATTATTTGTCTTTCTCTTTATTTTCTTTAAATCAAGCAAAAATCTAAAAAAGAACCCGTGGTACCAATTTTGGGCGTACGAAAATTAACCATTTTTGTACATAACTGACAAACAATTCCAGATCTCTCGTAGACCATTTTCAGGTTTCCAATCGACCTAGGTAAAAAGATTGGTGGCGACTCCTTGTAAAAAAACACGTCGCAACAGTATGCTCCAAGTCTTTCGATTGATGCAATGAGGTTGTTTTGTGTTAAAGGGACACAAAAATCGTTCAACCCGAAATGCTCTAGGAATGCTTAATATTTCGGCCAAGAACAAAAGAGGAGAGAAGTTTCAGATTCTTGAGTGTGTGTTGTGTTGTGGCCAAATCATCTATTTATAGATGATGTAAGGAGTTACTAGGAAGAGTCACAACTCCTTATGGCCGAAAGTACACATACTTTCGGCCTAAGGAGTGGTTACTCCCTCCCTGTACACTCCCTTGTCCAAATGCTAAGTAACTCCTCTTTTAGGCGAATGGGTGCCTTCCCTTGAGGTGCCTCTTCGCCAATTTCAGGCTCTCATGGCTGAAAATCTCTTGGTAACTTCCAAGAGATGTGCACACATGCACTAGGGTGCATATACCATGCACCTCAATTGCCAAAACCATGTCCTTTTACCAAAATACCCTTATTTTGTATAAAAGGATGCTAGTAAGTAGTTACTACTCATGAAACATCACAAATGTTCCATATAGCCGCAATACACATAGTTGAATTCCATAGAACTCATTTCAGCTCACTTTGAGCTGAAACTCACTTCTCCATTTAAGATGGGCTCAAACATCACCTCAAAAGTACTTGGTGCGCTAAGAATTCCAACAGTATTGTGATGTCTTAAAGTACTGCAATGTTTTGTTATGCACCTGCATAACACATAGCTAACCACTGATTGAACTTGACCTGCCATCTAACTTACAGACTTGACCTGCCATCACCAAAACATGAAGAAACCCTTCATTCTAAGTCCTTCACAATGCTAAGCGCTTGATTTGAGTTTCGATGCGGACTCGACGGTGGGAGGCGGGCGAATCGATGGTGCGACAATGACGCTTGGCGGGAGGGACGAATCGATGATGAAGATCATCGTTTAATCCAGATCTAAAACGTCTTAAATCGCGAGGGGACTGCTTGTCGGGTTTAGTGACGGGATGAATTATGACTTCACACTTCCAGATCTGATAGTGAATTTATATTAGCATGCACTTCCTCTTCGTCTTTTTTAATTTTTTTATTTTAAATTAAAATTTTAGATTATTGTGTTCCGAGTGATTAACAAATTTCTCTCCACCCAAATGCTGAGCAGATAATGATCAACCAAGCATGAAAGGTAATTCTAACAGATTCTTATTCATTATCTGTTCTCACCTCTTCCTTCAGTGTCTTATAGTCATCAAAAGAATTGGTGAATTTTTTCAATTAATATTAACGGTGAAGCACAAATTTCTTTATGCTGATCAAACATGATGAAGATTTTGCAGCAGCACTGGAAGAAAATGCTAAGCAGATAATGATCAACCAAGCACGAAAAGTAATTCTAATACTCTTATTCATTACCGTTAATCGTGCAAAATTTTCCATATGGTTTCCGATCTCTTTCATGTTCTTTTAGTCGCCAGTAGGGACAATAATGGTGAGGTGGAGATGCGGGTGTCGTCGAATCGGGTAGCAAGCGCTTCGAGCAGAGTCATTTACTGTGAACAAAAAGTGTAAGTTATGTCGACGATATGATGTTTGAGTTCGCCGTCGAGAGCTTCTAATATGGCCCCAGATGGTCAAAAGTGGCCATGAGATGACCACCCGTGACGTAATCGAGTTAGGGATGTGTGACAAAACAAATTAAATCATTAGATAGAGAACTGATATCTTTTTTTTGGATGAAAGATAACTTATTAAAGGAAAATATAATTTTTTTTATTAAAAAAAGTCACACTTAAACATGCGTGAAACATGGGGAAAGTTGGATGCAAAATACCTTAAAAACAGGAAAGTGGAGAAGGTGGATCTCACCTAAATTGAAATATAAAAAACAAAAAAGGGGGGGGGGGGGGACCGTAAAACGAAATGGCAAATTTGACGGAATGGGGAGGGTGCATTGGACCGGGTGCAATCAAGAATTTCTTAACCCCCGAAGCAGGCTGATGCATATCGTCGTATTTGAAATAGATAAAATGTTCCTTCAACGGACACGTTCCTGATCTCTTTCTTGACTTGTGTTGGTCCACGAGCTTACATGAGGGATGGGAAAAATCATCTTCTACAACTAATTAAAAGAATATTAAAGGAAACTTCCAATTAGGAAATTTTGATATGAAGAACGCAAAGAAAGAATTCTCCCCAAATTCAGGTAAATAAAAAAGGGAAAGGGATCAAAGAGTTTCAAATGCTCAAATCATCATGACATTTTTTTAAGGCAAGCTAAGCTGCTCATGAAAGGGAAAGGGACTCATTTTTTTTCCAAGGATAGATGAGCGTGATCCGCGCATAAAGGCCAAGCCCGTGATTCGTGATGGCCAAATCTCTGGTCTCATCTCAATTAACGACGGTGAAAATTGGAGAAATTAGAAAACATGAAAGCCCAGATCCATTCATTTTCAACTACTGGCAAATTGTGCATTTTCACCCTTGAAATATTGTAGCAAACTTAATCCCTAAACTATTTAGACAAGGACATTTTAGTTCTTTAACTCAATTGTAAGAATATAAAATGCCCTTTCCTTGTCGGTGTGACACTAGACGACGGTAGTTTGGAAGGGTAGGTATGTGCATTTCGTAGCAACTTGCCTCCAGTGGGAGCGATATGCCCGATTTGAGAGAGAGGGTCAATGACCGTAAAGGGTATAAATTAGGGGAGACGAAGAAGAATTCAAAAGTAATTGGGAATCAGATCCCTAATTTTTGGAATTTTATTATAAGATGATAGCACAGCACTCCAAGGATAATTAATTTTAGGAAGTATGGATGTAGAAAAATCAAAGGTTCGCTATTATGACAGGTCGCGACTTCGTAGGCTTCACATGCACCACAAAATCATTAATCAATGCTGGCCCAACATGTATGGCGACTTGATGTGCCATAAAAACTGAAAGATGAATTATTAGGCTAGGCTAGGCTAGGCTAGCTCTTCCACCATATCTTAATTAATTAATAAATTTATAATGAATGGTCTACCATTCCATCCCATATATGTGATATGCGTTCGTTGGGTTGTCTTCTCCAACTACTAATCTCTTTCTCACACCACTATTCAATTTGAGTGGCACCTAGCTAGCTAGCTTGCCTGCCTGTGTGTACGTGTGTTAATTAGACAAGAAGAATGGTACTCTCAAGGGCAGCTTCCCAGACCGATGTTTCCCTCCACTCCACCTTCGCCTCTCGCTATGTCCGCGACTCTCTTCCCCGGTATGTATGTTATGTTATGTTTGGGAATAACTTTTCTAGCTAATTAGCTTTGAAACACTTGTTATTAAAAAAACCATCCTTTAATTAATCTGATGATAATTAATTAATTGGTGCCGCCGCGCGCAGGAACCGAATGCCGGAGAATTCGATCCCCAAAGAAGCAGCGTACCAGATCATAAACGACGAGCTGATGCTGGACGGGAATCCGCGGCTGAATCTGGCGTCATTCGTGACCACCTGGATGGAGCCGGAGTGCGACAAGCTCATCATGGACTCCATCAACAAGAACTACGTTGATATGGATGAATACCCTGTCACCACCGAGCTCCAGGTATAATTAATTACCCTATATATATATATACACACACACACCACCTAATTAATTAATTAATTTCTTTTTTCTCTAAACGGATGATCACCCTAATTATCTGGAAAGCTTAATTTCATCAGTACTCTGCTCATATGCTATTTTAATTGTTATTATTATGAACTGCTCTACTAATTATTTTAATTATTCCTTGAAAGTAACAAACAAACAACCAATTCCGTTACCAGTTACGCAATAGTTTTTTTTTAATCGAATTTCTATCTTTTCTGTCTGGCATAATAATTACTAAACCTATTACGTATACCGACACCGTTTGCTCTAATTTCTTAGCTGATCGATGTTGTCATAGTGCCTTACAACTATGACTTTTCTCAATCATAGTAGTTTATATTATACATAATGACTAACTGTCTCATTGCAGACCGTTGATCCCACGAGTTCTTTATGATCAACGGTACACGATCCTTTCTTTTATTGCGTGTTATCAATGACTCACAAATAGTAGGTAGTCAATTAAATAAATGATGTGCTGTTCAAAATAAAATATTATGTGATTCGGTATATGTTTAAGTAAAGGGAAATTAACAAATACTTTCATGAGATTTGTCATAATGATCACAAGAGTGTAAGATCATCTCCAAGAACTTTTCTATAATTTTCTCCAAAACGAAATAGCAAAAATCATATTTTTCAAAAATAAAATACTCCAACTCTATCATACATTTAATACATTTATTATAATAATAAAATATTATACATTTTTAACTAATAATTAACTGTGAGAAGGATTTTGTTGTTTAGTGGGATAGGGTCAATTTCTTTTGACATTATTGATGATGATAGGAAGAATGAATCGTGGAAGGGTGTGGTTGAGGTTAGACTTGTCAAATTATTTGGCGAGTTATACATATATGGCTATTGGACCAAAAGAATGATAAAATTGAACAATCTAATAAAATGAAGAGTCATTGAAGCTCTAAAGAAGACTAATTTTTAATAAATTGGGATATTAATTAGTATAAGAAACAGTAAATAGAAGATTAATTTTGAAAAATTGGGATATTAATTAGTATTTCCCAAAAAAGAACACACCAGTGAAGGTAAACGCAAAACTAGTACTTCCACCCATACCACAAATTTTGAAACATTTTTTAATTGAATTATCCCAAAATTATTAAAACCCTTACCTATTTTAGTAAATTTTTGCCTATGAATTTAGTCAACTATTTCTTTATCAATCTTTTTCAATTGACAACAATTGATAAGTCAACACAAAATTAACTAAACTAAATGGTGTTCACTCAATATTTTTTAAAAATAAAATAACGGGACGACTTTTATCTTTTTTGTTGGGCTTAGTTCAGTGGGAGTGGTAAAATATTTTGAAAAATTTGGGGTTGTGTTTTTTGATTGATAGATCAAATATATGTAAGTAGAGAAATTTAAAAAAAAAATTATTAATGAGAAAGTTTTTTTTTTTGTTTACTTAACTGACTCTTGATAGCGACTTTGTGCATTTTCTAATTTCCAGCCTCTCTATTTTTTTATATATTTTTTAAAATACAGTATTAAAATTGTAGTGACAGTGTCCACCATGTGATTGAATAATTGAAGCTTACCTGCTTTCTCTGACACGAAAATGACACCCAACTAAATTCCGTCGGTACGTGATTGCGGACCACCCGATTTCTTTTCTCTGTATATTTAGCCATTCCAATTTAATTTGCAGATGATTGTTCTTCTAAAGTGCACTCAATTGTACGGGCATTCCCTCTTAAATAATGCCGTATGGACTATAACAAATACTCCATTTGTTTTTTTTTTAGAACAGCCAACATTTCATTAAGAAAAAGAAGGAAATATACAAAAAAGAAGCCACAATTGCCAGCCCATGAGAAAGGAGCAGCAAGGGGCAACACCACCAAACCACACCAAAAGCCAAACCTCTAGAAAAAATTGGCCAGCATAACCCCTAAATACTCCATTTGTTTTAAAATTATTGAAACATTTTTTATTAAATTATTCATAAATTATTAAAATGCTTTTTCTATTTAGTTAATTTCTGTATATGAATTTATTTAATTATCCTCTATTCTTCTCTTTCATGATCAAATGAAAATCAGTTTTACTTAAAATAGTGTGTCTAATCAATATGTTTCAATAACAAATGAAGAGATGGAGTATTAATGGGAAAAGGAAAGATAACTTACTCATTGTTCGAAGAAAGCCGATCAACTTCTCACAATAGACAATACGGAGTATTATCTTCCAAAATACTGATTCTGTAAAATAATTAAGAAAACAATGTATCATCACTAATAAACAAATTAAATCAAATGGACAGAGTTTCATTGTAATTAATTGTGGTTATATTCCTCTACGTACTACACGTACCTTCTTCTTCGTAAAATCCAATTTCCTTAATGTTAGTTGTGTGTGCGTATAAGATTAATTTTACTATGTTAAGAAAAAATGAAGATATATAATTAATTAGTGAATTTTTATGTGCACGGGCTACAGAATCGATGCGTGAACATGATAGCGCATCTGTTCAACGCACCACTGGGGGAGGCGGAGACAGCGGTGGGTGTCGGGACGGTGGGGTCATCAGAGGCGATAATGCTGGCGGGGTTGGCGTTCAAGAGGAAGTGGCAAAAAAAAAGGAAGGCACTGGGCCTGCCATGCGACAACCCCAACATCGTCACCGGCGCCAACGTCCAGGTCTGCTGGGAGAAGTTCGCTCGCTACTTCGAGGTGGAGCTTAAGGAGGTGAAGCTCCGTGAGGGCTACTACGTCATGGACCCCGAGAAGGCCGTCGAGATGGTCGACGAGAACACCATCTGCGTCGCCGCCATCCTCGGCTCCACCCTTAACGGCGAGTTCGAAGACGTTAAGCGCCTTAACGACTTGTTGCTCCAAAAGAACAAACAGACCGGGTAAATGCAAGCTGTATTATCTCAAATTTCTCATTTTTCCATGTCTCTATGTTCACTGGTGTAATTAACGATGTAACACTACCATTCGTTAATCACACTAGTCATCATGGAAAAATGAAATGAGAAAAATGATCTATCTCATATATGTGATTTGACACTGCCCAATGGGTCTGATCCTATTAAAATTCCTCCGATGGCCCTTATATTTTGATTGTTTGTGCAGATGGGACACTGCAATCCACGTAGATGCCGCGAGTGGAGGGTTCATAGCGCCATTTTTGTACCCGGATCTGGAATGGGACTTCAGGTTGCCATTAGTGAAGAGCATAAACGTGAGCGGGCACAAGTACGGGTTGGTGTACGCCGGAATAGGGTGGGCGATCTGGAGGAGCAAAGAGGACTTGCCGGAGGAGCTCATCTTCCACATCAACTACCTAGGCGCCGACCAGCCGACGTTCACTCTCAACTTCTCTAAAGGTTCAAGCCAGGTGATCGCACAGTACTACCAGCTCATCCGCCTCGGCTACGAAGGCTACCGGAACATCATGGAGAATTGCCGCGACAACGCCACCGCTCTGAAGAAGGGGTTGGAGGAAACGGGGCGTTTCACGATCGTGTCCAAAGAGGAGGGCGTGCCGTTGGTGGCCTTCTCGCTTAAAGACAACAACCGTCACGATGAGTTTGAGATCTCCGATATGCTCCGCCGCTACGGGTGGATTGTTCCGGCGTACACCATGCCTGCTGATGCTCAGCATATCACAGTCCTCCGTGTGGTCATCCGTGAGGACTTCTCTCGCACGCTCGCTGAGCGGCTCGTGCATGATGTAGAGAAGGTGCTGCATGAGCTGGACACCATGCCGGCTAAAATCACGGCCAAGCTCGGCGGCAGCCTCACCCTTAGTAATATTGCCGCTGATGACGGCGCCGGTGGTAAGAAGTCGGAGTTGGAATTGCAGAGAGAGGTTACTCATCATTGGAAGAAGTATGTTGCGGAGAGGAAGACGGGAAAGAACAAGATTTGCTAATTGATCACACCTGCTTATTATAATTAATAATAATATTGTGAGTAATTAATTAATTAATTTCAATTCTTCTATTTTTCCGGGATTTATATGATCATGAGCGCCACGGCAACATTAATATTGCTTCAGTATGTACGATATTGTTGCCCCTGTATACGCCAGTAATGTATGGATTTGATATTATGGCACTGCCAGACGACTGCTGTCTTAGGAGTGTTTTTTTTTTTAATTACTAGATCAGATGCAAAAGTTTGTCCAGTTTATTCTTGATCAATTACTAAGGCTATTTTGATTTCTTTTCAATTTGGAACTCATAAAACTATTACTACTATATAAGAGTATTACATATTAATCATCACCTAGGTGATATTTCACCCAATAATCAAAATGGTTCAGTTACAAGGTAACCTGGAAGCACAAGCCCAACTAACTGAACAATTACATATCCACATCTCATTTTTCAAGTACTCTGAGTGGATGAAAATTCACCCGGATGATAAATAAATATTGACTAGAGTATCATATGTACATTACTTTTCCATCATTTGTTTTTTGTTTTTATTGATTTTGGGACGAATCAGTATGTTTAAATTTAAAGATAATGCTTTGGATTGAATTTCTTACAATCATTGATCCATTATCTATCAAATGATAGTAAACATTCTGTTTCAGAATTCAAAAGTTATTTCAAAACCAAACTTGTTAAAACTCGAATAATATTGAATAATGTAAATGTTACGTACCATATAAAAAACAATCATTATTAAAATCTAAAGATAAATTTTAAATGCCGTAAATATTATTAAAAAATCATAATTATTAAAACCTATAAAGAAATTTTTAATGACTCAAGTGTTATAAAATAAATAATAACAGGATGAAGGAAATACTACTCTCTTTGGTCCGTAAGTAGTGTTCTCTTCAATAGTTACTCTAGCTTATTTTTGGTGTGCCTCTAGCTACTTAATAAGTGCACATAATTGTATATATTTTACCCTAAATTTTACATATAAACTTAATTAATTGCTAAGTTTTTATTATTTTGTGCAAGGGTTTTGCAGGATTCTACTCTCTGGGAGGTGTTGGAGCAAAATGGATGAATTTGGAACTAAAATTGGCAAGGAATGAAAATTGGAACAATGATGAAGATCTAGGGATCTAATTGGCACAAAGCTAAAAGATGTGGATTAAAAGGGATGGAGTATGAAACGTTGGGATCAAAGAGTTAAAAGACCAATGCCGCTAAGCTATGCGCTAACTCCTAAGTCAATTTGGACTTGTTTACTTAGTTGGCTATAAAAGCCATTGTGAGTTACGCATCAAGGGAGGCAGGCACAATTGGGACATAAAGCTTTGCGGAGAGAGAGCATCAGAGCAGTCGGGAGTAGGGCTGCCTTCACCGGCATCCAAGTTTCTTCGTCTTTTTTTCTTTTAATAATGTTTAGTAGCTATATTATTTTATCTTCTAGGATTTATTGTGAAGCTTAAATCTAGAGTTTGATCTTTTAGTTCTATGAATTATTATTCCATGATTCTTATTTAATTATTTGGATAGTTCATGCATTATTCTTTTGGTTAGAGAATATTTGTGATATGTTTTGCTTAGACATAAAGAAGTACTACTAAACCACAGGGTAATTAGGTTAGATTCGGCTGTGAAACGACGACTTGCAACGGATTTAGGAGGAATATATATTACTTGAACTATTAAAGTGAAGCGATGACTTGCTTTAATCACCTAGGTGAAACCTCGACAGAAGACATCTAGATTTGATACATTGACTTACAAGTTGAAAATAATAATTGTGGATAATTCTAAATTTTCAATCCCAAAGTTTAGGTGGATCAATAATCCTAGGAGGTAGCGTTAGTTATTTAATTGTTCATCACTTGCAAAAATATTTAGTTAATTATTCTCACTTTCATCAATCAATCAATTCCTTTTCTTTTATTTCAGTAATTCATACACACATTGCTAGAATCGCAAGTCTCTGTGGATTCGATCCGGTATTCACCGGTTTATTACTTATCTAACCACCGTACACTTGCTGTGTTGCGACCAAGTTTTTGGCGTCGTTGTCGGGGACTTGTTTCTTTTCTTGGTATTTGTGTTTGAGTTACATTGTAAATATTAAATTTATCTATTTTTTTCTTCTTTCAGGAATACCTAAAAAAACAAAAGAAAAAGAGGATGGACAATGATTATTGCTGGTGAGAAGAAAGTTGTCATGAAAGAGGGGGAGTCTTTCCGGAAGATCAACTTGCACAAATTTCAGCACATCTTGAAAACCTTGCCTTACTAATGCAAAATACAAAATTTCGTGAAAAGCTAGCGGTGATAGAAGCTGAAGAACAAAGACACAATCATGAATCATGAAACTAGTCGAATTTGGCACACACCCATAACGGCCCATTATGACGAGTACCCAGTCATGCCGCATGAACATTATGAAAATGAAGAATATTATGGTTTTCAAAATGGGCCAACATGGAATGATGAAGGCAGAAAAGACTCGCCTCTACCTTGTACACCATTTGAGTGGCAGCCATACGAGGACATGTCACCAGATCATGAGGAAGAGTGCGAGAAGCTTGTAAAGAGACTGAATGAGTTAGAAAATGACTCCAAGGAGATCAAGCAACGAGTGCAAACAATAGTTGCATGGTTTGAAAATCAAGCAAAATATCAGCAGGTTGAAGAATTGGAGCGATTGGATAATCTCGATGAATGTGACTTAATATAATCCGTGGAGAGGGTGACTTGTATTAAGAATCAGATGGGAGCCATGGAGGAATAAGCGACAGAACCCTCAAATGAACTTTTGAGGGATGGTATTTTTTTCCCCAATATGATTGTTTGATTAAATCTGATGTCATGATGAGTAGTGATGCAATCATCGATGATGATACAATTTTTGATGGTGAACTTGCACTGATGCATGAACCCCTCTCACACTTGATTTGTTTTGCCATAATAGCTTAAACTTATGAGAGTCTATTATCACTCATGATGCATATCTTGACCCCTATGCCATGTTTTGTGAAGGAGTGTTGCGTTATCATAATGTGAAGGAGTGTTGCGTTATCCCAAAATTGTTTAATTTTCATATATTAATAAAAGAGCAAACTCCGTCTATGGTCCCTTAAGTTATATCATTTTTCTATTTGCGTCATGTTTTAAGTTTTTGTATCATTTTCGTCTCTTAAGTTATATTTTTGTCCTAATGAATTCCCACCATTAAAGTTTCCATCAAATCTCCGTTTAAATGAAGGTATTTAGATAAATTTCAATATCTATTAATCAATTAAAACCCTAACTTTATAAAAAAATCTACAAATTACCCTAAATAATTTTATATTTGACAAACCCACCATCTCTTCCATTCACTCACGATCCCAATCCAACACAAACGACTCCCCACAGCGATTAGCTCCTCGCCGCCCTACCAAACCCACCCCAACCGTAACTTTATCGTACGTCGGCATACCTCACCCTGCACTCATGCACCATTTCACACTCTTGCGAAGAAGCTCGTTAACAAAGAGCCACCTCCAGCCCACTTTGGTTACAATCCTCCGCCTTCGTCTTTTACCAGAGCATCCGAGCATCCAAGTCGCAAGGGCTTAGTCTCGCGTCGCTGATGTGTGGCACACACATTTCACATTTCCATGGTGTTCTAAGTCAAATTCATCACTTATTTGAGCATATTTATTCATTATGTGTGCGTTTTATTCGATGTGACAATTTGTTTGCAGGCGCACACTTGAGGAGTGGAGATGAAGTGTGGAGAACCTCGCGAAAGGACCCGACATGGCGAAGCACGGGAAGAAAGTCTTCCACCAAGTTTTTGTTGCTGTGAACAGTACCAACGCACCCCCCAGAGCATCCCGGCGCATCCCAGAGCATCCCCTGGAGCATGGTAGCTTGTGTGAACAGTAACCAGAGCATCCTCCCAGCGTAACCTAGAGCAACCCAGAGCATCCTCCTTTTGTCCACGTCATTTAATGAGGCCAACTCGAATCAGACTTGATTCAATCCATTTTGTACCTATTTGTTTGGACATGTTTACCCTTAGTTTACCATGTTATGATGTACCATAGATTTAGGGGCTCTCTTGACATCTAACATGTGTAAAATAACTCAAATAGGGTAAGTTTTAGGTAGCTAGTAGATCAATTTCGGGATTGGAGTCATAGTAGCAGCAACCATCATTCTCTCCTAGGGTTTTTGTGCTTTCCTCCTTGCTGGGGTTGAGGGCATTGATGAGGACTCATTGAAGATCATCCTTAATAGAGTTTATTCCACTTCTTCCCCTCTCTTTACTTTTCATTTATTGTTCATTGTTTGCTGTCTTTTATTTACAGCATGTGTTTGAGTGAGTGACACTCTTTTCTCTTGGGGTTTGCTTGCTTGGGGGTGTACCTACGGATTTCCTAGCATCTTATGGTTTAGGTGTTGATTCTTGATCGTTATTTATCATTGGTATGTTTGTTTGTGGCCACATTCACACATACTTCACCAAGTGTTTGTTAAAATGCCCTAGAGGGATTTGAATGAACATTGACTTGTGAGAATCAATTGATTGACTTGCTTTTGGTTAGAGATGACCTCTAGGAGTTGGTTGGTGGTTAGGTTAGAGGCTGTAACGCCTTAGGTGTTAGTGCTAGATCATGAGAATGACTAGGTTAGCATGTTTAAGAGATTGGCTTGTTTGCTAGAGATAGAAACAAGTTAGTTGTAGTAACTCACCTCTAAATCACTGTTGGAATTTGTAGGAACCCTCTTGTATCCAAGCAAACCTCGGGAGATACTTGTCTTTATTAGCCTTAAATCCGTTATTTTTGTTGTTGCTTGCATTCTAAGTTATCTTTGTATTAGTGCCTTGCGTTTAAGGTTAGTTTAAGTTTCATTCACAGTATAATTTTTCACACTTGTTACACTTGGTTTACTACCCAACTTCCTTTTCATCAAACAATTTAGTTCCACCTAGTCAATTAAGCCGACTAACGCTCTTTTCCCTTGGGTTCGACACCCTTTCTCATTAATCCCTATATTGTTGCGATCCTTGCGCTTGAGGGCTTAAAAAGGGTAGTTATAAATATAAAACTTGTGCTAAAAAGTGACACCCTTTGTATGCATCAGTCGCATCCCTTCGATTCGCATCGGTGTGTCTCGCTCCCCCAACTCGACCCACTACAGATCTGGCTTCACGATTGCATGCTTGACACCGGTCCTGACGCGAAGTCGCGATGTAGCCGGAGCTAGGCAGGGCTGTGCCTCGCGGGCCAAGATCGTTGGTCGGAGAAGGCCGGTGACGGACGGGAGGACGCTGACAATGGGGCAAGGCAAGGCGGGGTTGGGCTCGCCAGGGGAAGAGGAAGGATGGTTGGGCTGGAGGTTGGGGCATGTGGAGTTTGTAATATTTGAAATTATTTAGGGTATATGTAGTTTTTTAAGCGATTGATTTTAAAATGAATATTAGATTTAAACATTTTCGTAATTCTAATAAAAAATAAATTATTTTCGCAATTTTATCACTTTAACGGTGATTTTAACAAAAAAAATGTACGAAATGACCAACGGTGCACATGGTTGTAACTTACAGGGACAAAATTGATACAAATTCTTAAAACGAAATTCATAAAGAACAATCGTGTAACTTAAGGGACTAGAAACGGAGTTCACTGTTTAATAAAACTATATTTCCCCTACAAAGAAAAAACAACGAGTGTCACATTGAGAATGCTTTGACAATTTTCTGTTATCTCATTTTTCCCTTTCTTCTACTATAATTTATTAACCAGTAGTTAATCAATTAACTTTTTAATCGGAAACATGGAAGGGATAAGAAAAAAGGGACAACTATTCTCTATTATAACTTTCATCATCACCCACTAAGAACATTGTTATTAACTGGTACATTTGTCTAGAGGAGTGTGGGTTTCATACATCTCAGTGGAGTCAATCATGCCATTACCCAAGCATGAAGAATATACCCCAGCACTCCATTTCTGTTTTTATAAATCCTACTCTGAATTTATGTGATGAACTTTGAAATAAAAGTGAAAAATGATTATATTTATCACTAATGTTTGAGGGTTAATAATTTTGTCACTAAATTTATTTTCGGGGTAAACTTATCATGAAATATTTGGGAAAATGGGGTAAATTTTCCACTGACGTTAATTGGCTTAATAGATTATGTTAAATTTTTTGGATTAATATTTCATTTCCATCTTAAAATTTGTAAAACCTGATAATTTAACCTTTAAACCTTAGAATTCTTACATTTTGACCCCTCCCTCCCACCAGTACCACCCAACAGGCCCACCACCACCGCTTCGTCGCTACACCACTACCCCTTCCGTTGCTGCACTGCCGCTCTAATTACAACCATCTCTAAGAAATAAATTCTGCAAGCAAGAGTTTTTTAAATTTTCAGAGCGAGCACCAACCAAGTGCAAAAATAAATACCGTCACTCACAAATCATTGCAACATAGACCAAGTAGAAAACGAGCACTGCGCCAGGTCCTTGCACTTATGCCTTTGTCACACCCCACTAAGCCCAAACCCGCTATATAATACGCATCTCCAATTCCGCGAATACTATATACTTGCCAGCCCAACATCAAAATATGGCCTTCGGGTTCAATACTAGAGCTTGCTTTATTGTGGCACTGCTAGTGGCTTCAGCAGCGCTGCAGCTTCAAGAAGTTGGTGCAGCTGGAGGAGGGGGAGGTGTGTGTGGGCGGATCCCTATCAGGTCCGCTGCCGTAAGCCTCACTCCATGCTTGGGCTCGGCCAAGAACCCAAGAGCACGCGTGCCGCCGGTTTGCTGCTCCAAAGTTGGTGCGCTCATCAGGTCCGACCCAAGATGCTTGTGTGCCGTCTCTCTGTCTCCACTGGCAAAACAGGCTGGAATCAATCCCCGCGTTGCCATTTCCATCCCCAAACGTTGCAACATCAGAAATCGGCCTGTTGGAAAGAAGTGTGGAAGTAAGTAAAACGCACATAAACTACTTTAGTGTATCGAACTTGGTCTACAGTTACATTTTCCTTATCCAATTCACTAAGTGCCTCATGCGCAGAGGCGGATGAGCAGCATGGCGTGCCCAGCACCCGCTGGGTAATATTTGAGCCCAAAACCTATTAGTATATAAAAATTATATACTTTTAATCAAAATTTTGATGAATAATATGTAAAAAATGTATTTAAATTTATCAAAATTTTTACATATTTCATTGTGTGTGAGTATTTTTTTCCGCTCACCTAATTTTGTAACACTGGATCCGCCACTGCTCATGCGGTTTCCTTTATACAGAGTACACAGTCCCTTGAGCGTTCCAAAAAGCAGCAGCAGAGTAACTCTATTATATATCTTTGTTGGAGTATGTCGTTTGCCAGAGTTCAAATAAATGGTTATGTAAAGCACATCTTCATGTTGTTAGAGTAACGACAGTTGTATCCTGCCGTTTCAAGCTTCAAATTATACATTGTTGACTCGGTGTAATGTACGTATCCAGACAAATAAATGTAAGCTCTATCATTCTACTTTCTAGCGGATTACAAATGGAGACGGGAGTACTAACCCTTCTGAAGTGACGAACAAGAATGAGAAATCCACATGTAGCAGGAGACGTTTGAAAATGCATTTCTCATTCATTTAGACGCTCACACGTACGCTAAACTAAAGAAGTTCAGCTACATATAGAAGTTATTAGTACTAGACAGCACGTATATATATAAAAAAGCACAAAATTAAGTGCACATTGTGGGAAAAGGCATTTAGAAAGAAAGGTCTCGGCACTGTTCAGGATCTTGATTTTCCAACTTCACTTAGATTAATTGACTGTTCCCAACTTCGCAACATCAGTCAGCCTGCATAACTAGATATGAACAGTTGACCTCCATCAAAACAAATGCAAACTATTTGATAATAAAACTAGGGGAAAAGACACTAAGCAGGTCAGCTGCAAGCGAGTTCTTTTATGTGCATATAATACACCCTTTGTCCAAAAATTTTTAAAGACATTTGACTTTTGATGTCACTTTGACTTCAAATTATCTATATCATTCTTTAGTAGAAAAATTATTAAAAACATGTGTACATAAACTACACACATCAAATTACCATTTGTGTGTTTAAAAATGTTTGGGATGGAGGGAGTATAAACTAAAAGATCATTGCCAAGTCCAATTCAGGGTGATAATTACAAAGGCTCGCAGAGGAATCTTAATAAACAGATGGCTTTGTGCATGCTAATTTTGTGGTGCTCCAATCATGTCCCCCAGAAGAAAAGAATGTTGCGGAACATAAAAAATAACAGAACAGGAAATGGAAATGGACGAATCAGGATAGATAAATTACCAGTGAATGAGGAAATTCTTCATGGAGTTTGATTCAATGATAATACTCTTGGTGAATCAATTCTATTGATATGCTCATGCTCCAGACCAGACTCATCACTGGAATAATCAGCCCAATGGTCCTCCCTTTTATCTCTGCCTTTTCAAGGAGGCTGTGGTGGCATTTTGCCCTTCAATTTTTCTGGCTTCCAAGTGCTTCTTCATGGTACCTGAACCTTCAAATCTGGCTAAAACCAAATGGCCCTGATGTAAGGGAACTCCAGGAAATGACAAGCTATGAGCTGGTATAGTTGGACCAATCCTTGCTATGCTTCGAGGACTGATCCTTGAAAGGCGTCGAGTATGGCATCTCAACCTTTAAAAAAAGAAAAAAGTTAAAAAGAACACAGAAACTATTGCTTGCAATCTAATGACAATAATGAGTGGAATTTTCTGACAGCAATCAGAGTGAAGTACCAATTTAAACAGACTACCTCCGCTAACAGATGGAGAATGAAGAATCAAATGTTAAGTACTACTACTTTATGTAAATATCAAGGTCCTGGTAGCAAATCTTGACTTCAACAGGAAAGACTTGGAAGAAGAAGTCACCATTTAATTCCCCTTTTAAGTAAGAAAACAAAGAAGTCAATTCAAATTAGCTACCATGACTTCTGAACATATCATGCAAGGCACTGCTTTTCATTGCAAGAGCTATTAAACCACAAGTGTATGTGGTTAAGAATCCAAGCGACTACATGGTACTTCAAGATGTTATATCAATCATCATTATCATGATAAACTGAAAACTTCGATAATTAAGTCAAGACGTTATATCAATCATCATTATAGTGATAAACAGAAAACTTCGATAATAAAGCACAATATGGCATAAATGAGCTTTGATGACCAGTGGTAATTTACTGTACCATACTGCCAAAGACATTGGTACCAGTTGTAAGGATGGTACCAATGTCTGGAGCTTTGTTTTATGTACGTATTACTATTATTTATGCTATATGCCTACCTAGACTTTATATTCACATGCTTTTCCCCACACTTCTCCAGGACGGTTTTCATATTTATACTTGCACTTGTTGGTGTATTCTATCCATACAATAGAGGGGCGTTATTCACTGCACTAGTCGTCATTTATAGTGCGACTGTTGCGCTGCCTTTTGGAACAATTGTTGTTATTCTTCTTATATGGACACTTGTAACATCACCATTACTTGGTTTGGGTGGTATTGCTGGTAAAAATAGCAAAGCTGAGTTTCAAGCTCTTTGTCGTACCACCAAGTATCCTTGGGAGATTCCACCACTGCCTTGGTACCGGAGTGCCCTTCCCCAAATGGCGATGCCAGGGTTCCTCCCATTCAGTGCTATCTACATTGAGCTTTACTATATATTTGCCAGTGTCTGGGGTCACAGGATTTATACTATTTACAGCATCCTATTTATTGTCTTCATCATTCTTCTGATTGTCACAGCTTTCATAACTGTGGCTTTGACTTATTTTCAACTGGCTGCTGAAGGCCACGAATGGTGGTGGAGGTGAAATACTCTCTCTCTCTCTCTCTCTGTCTCTCTCTATATATATATACTAGTAAAAATGTACGTGTGTTGCACGTGGATGTAAATGTGGTTATAAGGGACTTAAAGTAAAAAAGTACTAACAATATTTAGGAATTTTTAATTAAGAAGAAAATAAATGTAAAGAAACTAAAGTGAATTGTTCAAAAAAAAGGAAACTAAAATGGAAAACGTATCTAATTTCCCAAAAGTAAATTATGCTGATTTCTTTTGTCTTTTCCTAAGCATATTGATGATTGGTGCATCATCATCGACATCATCTTTGTCATCTCTCTTCTTCTGCTTCTCTTACGGTGTTTGAAGTATTTCTTCTTTTTTATTCTTGATTTCTAATGCTTTGTCAAGGTAGATCATGTTTGAAACTTGAAAGCTCTTGTTGCAATTATTCTCATTCTTTCATGTTCGGTCTTTACAAAGTAGTTATCATCAATGTTGAAAAAAAATTCAAACTCCTCATTCTCGGACAATGTCAGGTTGTTGTAGAAGTAATCAAGATTGTACAGTTCCTGTTAATTGTTGAAAAGAACATTTATGATAAATTAGTTGAAGTGAAAATTTACCGTTAAAGATTCAATGTATGTCGAGATTGGACAATGTGTGATACAACTTGTTGCCTCAAAGAGAGTAACCATTCCTGTTTCTTCACCATCATTCACCTCTAGCATTAGCAAGTACCTAAAATAATGCATTAGTTAGTGTTTTGATATAAAGCCGAAAAATTTCCTGTAAAAAGTTTTAATGGAATAATAAATGCAGAACTAAATAGTTAAAAAAATATCTATATATCTATATAGTTTAAAATATGTAAATGTTATTTTACCTTTCTTGATAACCAGGATCTTGAGGCTTGCATTTGGGACAATATTTATTCCCACTATCATCGGGAATGACCTTTTTTGAGCATTTGTTGCATGCTAGGTACCATGGTTTTTCCTTATTTAAAATTTTGGTAATAGTTGCATTGAACTTGTAAATGATACCCTATAAAAGATAAACATGTATTTAATAAGTAGGGTATTAGTTAAATAACACATGTATTTATAGTAAAAATCCATGGAGTTAAGAAACGGGCCTTTTGAAATGATGTTAAACTTGTTGATGGGTGGATAATGTCTTTCAATGAAATTTGAGTTGCCTCACCAAGTACGTCTTTTTCTCCAACATGCATAATATCGTGAATGTTATCCTTTTTCCTTTGAATCCTACAAAGCAAAGTAATCATATATTTACAACAATGTTGAAAATGAAAATAGTACCACTTGGTCAATTGCTTTGTCTTCTTCGTTGGTGGATCAACTAAAATCGATGTTGTTGTCATTGTATTTAATTGGAGAACACCTGTAGATTAAAAATAAATAGTTGTGTTATATTAGTTTATAGTGTTTGATAAAGTAGTTGGAATGTTTTGGATTGCTGTTTTGCCTTCTGGGAGAATTAAATTTCAAAAATATACACGTTCGCTTATATATTGCAATATTTTTTTTGATACAATATGTATTGCAATATTAATTACATGTAGTTACTTGCTTTTTTTATGCACGGTCCGCATATATATATATATATTATGCTACTGTATCATCAACTAATATATTAACCTTAAAATTTTGCAGGGAACACAAATTTCTGCAATTTTATTTCGTGAAGCAATAGAAAAATATTTGAGACAATTTTTTCTATAAAGAAAAGTTATATCATCTCAAACGCTATTATAAAAAACATAAACAAACAATATTCTAATGTGCATAAAGAGATTGAGTTGATCCTTAATTTAAGCACCATGGTTGAAGAATACCCCTGTCAATTTTGACAAGTTTCTGCTCAACTATGTTTCTCTAGATGAAGTGCGGAAATTATGTGAAGGTGAAATAATAGTTACACTTCTCATTGTCTTCATCTTTTCAAATAATATTCTATCAATTGTTAACGGTGTATAATATATGGATAATGTATAGTTAATGTATTATTGTCCTCCATTGCAGATACATTTGGTATTGTTACAAGAGTAGACCATTATTACAACCCGGCAAAAATTAGAAGAGAGATTACCATTATTGATGACAAGTTAGAGTTATTTTAATTTTTTTTATTATGTCACATGTTTCAAATATTTTATTTATTCTACTATATCTTATTATATAGGTCAAAACCTATGCAAGTAGTGCTTTGGGAAGCCTAGCTGAAATTGAAGGTCAAGAACTCTATGATAAATATCAAAACAATGAATATCCCATCATAGTTTTATTAAATGTCAAGCCACAAAAATATCAAGGTATACATTCTTTTTTTTTTAATATGAATCTACTATTCCAACTACTTTATCAAACACTATAAACTAATATAACACAACTATTTATTTTTAATCTACAGGTGTTCTCCAATTAAATACAATGACAACAACATCGATTTTAGTTGATCCACCAACGAAGAAGACAAAGCAATTGACCAAGTGGTACTATTTTCAATAAAAAAAATTATATTTCTAACATTGTTGTAATATATAATTTAAACTATGATTACTTCGCTTTGTAGGATTCAAAGGAAAAGGATAACATTCACGATATTATGCATGTTGGAGAAAAAGACGTACTTGGTGAGGCAACTCAAATTTCATTGAAAGACATTATCCACCCATCAACAAGTTTAACATCATTTCAAAAGGCCCGTTTCTTAACTCCATGGATTTTTACTATAAATACATGTGTTATTTAACTAATACCCTACTTATTAAATACATGTTTATCTTTTATAGGGTATCATTTACAAGTTCAATGCAACTATTACCAAAATTTTAAATAAGGAAAAACCATGGTACCTAGCATGCAACAAATGCTCAAAAAAGATCATTCCCGATGATAGTGGGAATAAATATTGTCCCAAATGCAAGCCTCAAGATCCTGGTTATCAAGAAAGGTAAAATAACATTTACATATTTTAAACTATATAGATATATAGATATTTTTTTAACTATTTAGTTCTACATTTATTATTCCATTAAAACTTTTTACAGGAAATTTTTCGGCTTTATATCAAAACACTAACTAATGCATTATTTTAGGTACTTGCTAATGCTAGAGGTGAATGATGGTGAAGAAACAAGAATGGTTACTCTCTTTGAGGCAACAAGTTGTATCACACATTGTCCAATCTCGACATACATTGAATCTTTAACGGTAAATTTTCACTTCAACTAATTTATATTATTTTAAGATATCCTTACCATGTATCATAAATGTTCTTTTCAACAATTAACAGGAACTGTACAATCTTGATTACTTCTACAACAACTTTGACATTGTCCGAGAATGAGGAGTTTGAATTTTTTTTCAACATTGATGATAACTACTTTGTAAAGACCGAACATGAAAGAATGAGAATAATTGCAACAAGAGCTTTCAAGTTTCAAACATGATCTACCTTGACAAAGCAGCAAATCAAGGAAATAAAAAAGAAGAAATACTTCAAACACTGTAGAAAGAGAAGGAAGAAGAGAGATGACAAAGATGATGTCGATGATGATGCACCAATCATCAATATGCTTAGGAAAAGACAAAAAGAAATCAGCATAATTTACTTTTGGGAAATTAGATACGTTTTCCTTTTTAGTTTCCTTTTTTTTGAACAATTCACTTTAGTTTCTTTACATTTATTTTCTTCTTAATTAAAAATTCCTAAATATTGTTAGTACTTTTTTACTTTAAGTCCCTTATAACCACATTTACGTCCACGTGCAACGTGCAACGCACGTACATTTTTACTAGTATATATATATATATATATATATATATACATATATATATATATATATATATATATATATATATATATGTGAGTTCTCTTTTCAGCATGTATTTTGTGTCTTTTTATGCTGCATGTTTAACTCCGAGTCTCTTTTAAACTCTAATTATTCTGTCCGTTAATAGATTATTGAACTCTTATTGATACACTGCTGCTGTTTCTGTTGGATTGATTCCAAATTATTAAATTTGTACAGGGCTTTCCTCTGTGGTGGATCTACCAGTCTGTTCATCTATGCTTATTGCTTGTATTACTATTACAGGCGATCAGATATGTCTGGGTTTATGCAGACCTCGTTCTTCTTTGGCTACATAGCTTGCATATGTTATGGTTTCTTCCTAATGCTGGGGACGGTGGGCTTCCGTGCGTCGCTTCTATTTGTCCGCCATATATACAGATCGATCAAGTGTGAGTACGGTGGGCGGGTACCTGAAGTTTTTCTAGACATGGAACTAGGGAAAGGCCTTGGTTAGGGCTGGCAAATTTCACTGAGATGATTCACGTACTCTACCACGTTAGGGGTGTAGCCATTGCCTCATTGGTAAATGACAGACATAAAGTCTGATTTTGGGATATGTAGCATATGCACTCAAGGGACATGTTTCGGTGTCATAACTCATAAGATTCGGTTCTTTTCATGTCTGAGTGGCACTTGCCTCGCAGACATAGGCTGGAGTTTATCTTTAATTTTGCAGCTTTGTAGTAAGTAGTTATACTCAATAGCCACTTCTATCCTGAATTAGAAACCATCTTCTTTCCTTTGTATTGTATGTAAATTCGAGCAATGTCATAGAAAGTGGAACGTGTTTAACTGCCAACGCTAATGGTACAAAGAGAGTAAAGGATCGAGAAAGAATAACAAACGGATCATAGAGAAGTTATTAGTAAAAGATAATGAGAAAGTAAATGATTACAAAATTAAGAGCCCGACGATGAGGCCGTCCCATGTTCTTCATTCTCAGAGTTAGAGAAGTCAGTTGAATAGTGTTTCTTGGTTGGTTATTGAGTATCCCAAAGCAACTTTCAATGGCATCTTCTTCTTCTGTTGTTTCTTTTACTTCTAGGACTTACTCTATTATGCAAAAGATGTAAACTATACTCCAGTCTAGAGTGAACAGCTGAATGCATGCTCATAAGTCAACGACGACGACCTGGAAGAGAGCAGAGGTAAACGGTGATCGAAGCTGGTGCAATTTCTATTGGATTGAATAGTTTTCCCTTATGGTCAGGGTCAGGCAGGCACGAACTTTCTAACTTCTTTGACCGTTTCATAATAATCTCGTGTTGTGCTGTTTGTTGAGGTTGTTGCATTGCACTGCATGTTGGCTCAATTGTTCTTCTGTCCTCGATCTCTGAATTTGCAGAGAAGGTTGAGCTCGGAAAAGAGAAGAATGAAGAAGGAAGCAAGAATTGTCGTCGTCAAACTTGCAGTAGTAGTAATTTTCGCTCTCATCCCCCTCAATCGAACCCAAACCATCGTCGATTCAAGGCCGAAGATGATCCCATCCCCCTCTCCGTTAATAAGATAGCTTCATATTGGATCCCTAGGTAAAAACAAACAAACAAACCAGTTTTTTGCCTCGATTACTCAAAATGCTGTCATGTAGTATGTAGCCTGAGAAGGACTAATACTTATGGGTCATGAATGAGGAGTCAATTAATGTTTTATTTTTATTCCTCTTCAAGATGACTTCCTTCACTTTTTTTCCTTTTCCTTCTCCCTTTTTTGTCTTTAAACAGTGAGTCATACAGTTACTACAAGCTTCCTTTCTGTATGCCAGGTATTTGTGAATATACATACCATTGTGTTTAGAATTCTTGATTAATCAAGTTTCAATCCCTTAGCTGATGATATGAAGTATATTTATTGGTAGTATATGTTTTGCAACCGTAGAAACTGTGGAAGTAAACTTTAGGCGAGATGTTGAATGGAGACAAGATGCTCACTGCTCCATATATCTTCAGTTTCCTACAAGACAAGGATGCCCAAGTTGTTTGTGGAAAGAACTTGTCAAGAATAGAGGTCTCAAGGTTCCGAGCAGCGGTTTTGAATGACTATTTTGTTGAAATGTTTTTTGATGGCTCACATGTGGACATCACTGAGGATAAAGAATTATACATTCAGTTCTCATACACCGCAAAATGGAAGAAAACAAATGAGGCATTTGAGAGAAGGATGGAAAAGTATTTCCTAGATCCCTCACTTATGGGACAGCTAGAGAAGCACCAGCTTTCACTTCAGAACTCATGTTTCATGGTTCTTGTTGCTGGTTGCCTATTAACCTTCTATGTGAAAGTCCTTAAGAAAGAGTTTGAGTTGTCCGAGTAAGTTTAGTTTCAGCTTACACATCTATCTTTCCGGACGTTTAACCTTTTCCTGTTGTTCAATAATATTCATCTCATTAAAATCCTTGATAGTTTATTGTATGATGCTGAAAGAGCAAATGAGCAATAGCGGCAAGGATGGAAAAGTATCCATGTTGATGTGTTTCGTTACCCTAAGTGCATATCTTTGCTAGCAGTTGTGCTTGGTTCTGGTTATTAGTTGCTCTGCCATTTCTTCTACTTGGGTGGATTGTTGGGAAGCGAAGCAAGCCTGGATTTGAAGTTGAACCCCCCAGTGAGTGTGGGAGGCATGTTCCACCTGTTCCTTGGTATAAGGGAACATTTCCCAAGTGGCTGCAGCAGGGCTCCTGCCTTTTGGTGTCATTTTCACTGAATTTCACCACATTATGACCAGTCTATGGGCTCATACATCCTACAACTTGTATGGCATCCTGTTCATAGTTTTCTTTATGTTTCTCATTGTTGCTGCTCTTGTTACCATTGCAGTCACATACTTCCAGCTTACTGCAGAAGATTATCATTGGTGGTGGAGGTACAAAGTTAAAGTTTCTTCCTTTTTCCTCTCTACGACCGATTTGTCTCTTCATTCATCCTAACTGTGATTGGTCATGGTTCTAATTTCCAAGATGTTCCATTACTACTGTACAACTTTTCAGGTCCTTCCTCTGTGGTGGTTTAGCTGCAGTTTACATGTATGGCTATTGCTTCTATTACTACTTCTGGGTATCACGTATGTCAGGAGTGTTGCAGACTTCAGTGTTGTTTTGGTTACAGGGCTCTTGTCTGCTTTGGGGTGTTCTTGATGGTGGGTATAGTTGGATTTTTGGCCTCTCTCACGTTTGTTCGTCACATCTATAGTTGCATCAAGTTCGACTAGCCTTCTTATTAATTACAGGGTAAGCTGTCTTCCGGCAATATGTGTGTGTGTATATATATATATTCATGGTGTTGTAAATCTGTGGCGGAGTTACTTAAAAAGGGTAACTTTTTATAATATCAGGTGATTGAATTTGAAGCTTACAATAGGGGTTTCAAAGTTGGGGGTGGGAGTATAAATAATTCACCAGAATTTATTCGAAAGTCACCGAATAAATTTATCTTACCATCCGGTTCCTCGAACCATCTGCAGATCGACAACAACAAAACAAACACTGGTGGGCCCACCCCCACTCCCACTCCCCCTCCTCCTTGATTGTGATTTGGCTGTTTGGTGGGCCCGACACCCACTACTCTTCTCATTTCTCACTTTTCACGATCACCTCCGTTTTTCGCGTTCACATTTATGTTTCTCACTTGAGGTCTGAATTTTTTGGGGAGAAGTGATTCACTGAATTTGGGGAGGTGGATTTCCAAAAACACCTCCAAAAGAGAAGGTTTGAACCCCCTAATGACTACTTCTTTTGTAAGGTGAAATGTCAAAACTCTATCCTGGGATGTCCCAACTTCCAACATATACTAACATGTAAAGCTTAAGCTTTTCAGAAGACAAAGAAGCCAGTTTATTGGTAGATAGACATAAAAAGAAAATATTATAGGAAAGAAACAATACTCAATACTGATCATGAGTTTATGTGATTCGGTCACTATTATTTTCATTCTTGCGAAACAGCAAGAGCAGAGAATAAAAGGAAGAAGCTTGATTTAAATCCACATCTCTTTTCAATTCAATCGCTTTCGAAACGGCTGTTAGAACTTTACATACATGATATTACAAGGCTAACTGATTTTAGAGTTCTTCAAATTGTAAAATAAATGCAGGAATTAGAGTGCGTTGACTTGAAGCCAAAGGAGAAACCTAGCTTAAGTTTTTAGGTCCGAGTAGTTAGATCATCGCGGATTCATCTTACCAACAATAAAAAACGGACAATCAAATCAAATATACACATTAAATTGTAATGCTACTAACATTAGTACTGTACCATTGGTTTCTAAGCTATAAGAAATCTTACGTAGTTACCCTTCCACTACCAAAGGTTGCTAAATTATTGTAAAATATGCATTATTAATCATTATGTTAGATTGTGAGTATTTGTTTATTGCACAAATAATAAGACATAAGTTTATTTTTTGATAAATAAGGGTTAGAGATGGTGGAGCTAGAACTTGAACGTAAGATCTCTACATTGTGTTCTTAGAATTTAACTTTTTTTTTTATAGGTTCTTAGAATTTAACTTCTATTAGAATAGAGACTCAAATTTTAACCGAAAAAATAGATTAGGGTAACACGTTTTGTTTTGTTAGTTTTTCTAGTTTGAAAATATAGGAATGTACTGAACAAAATGGTTTTGTAGATTGGCAAAGTGATTTTTTAAATGTTTTGGATACCTTCTTTACTCGTGTAGACCAAGCAATAATGACTATCTATAGAGTAAAGAAGGTATCCAAAACATTTAAAAAATCACTTTGCCAATCTACACGAAACCAAAGAAGGTGAATGTGTTTGTCTGGCGGGCCGTTCGAAGTCTCATTCCTGTTCGTGACCAATTGTGGAGGCGAGGAGTGCAGGTGGATTCGGTCTATTGCCCGCTTTGTTCTGAATGTGTGGAGACTGTTGTTCATGTTCTAGTGAGATGCCCTTTCGCGCAGGATATTTGGAAAGCAGTAGCGGGTTGGTGCAATATGCAGGTGGACGGTCTTTGGGAGGTTGCTGATGTTCTGGGGAGAGAGTTCATGGCTCAAGTTCCCTCAAAAGTTTCCCAGGTGTGGCAAGGCGTCGTATATACTTCCGCATGGTCCCTGTGGAAGGCCCGAAATGGCGTAGTTATGCAGGACATTCCCTGGAGTGCTTCGAGAGTTTTCGCGGATATTCAGGTTATGTCTTATCTTTGGATCTGCAGCAGGACTCTGAAGCTTCGTCTGTCGTGGACGGATTGGCTGCTAGCCCCGCTTTTAAGGGCAGCAGATGTTCTGATTTAGTCTGTTATGGTGCTGTTTTGGTCTTGTTCAGTTCTTCTGCTGGTGTTTTTGTGGTTAGCTGCTGTTTTGAACCTGCATGGATGGTTGGTTGGTGATTTTTCAGGGGAAGTGCTGGCAAAAATTTTTTTGTAGGGGGGGTGCTGTGCTGTTGTTGGTGGGTTGTTTCTTGTTGATGCCCCTATCTCAGGGGCTGTATTTGTGTGTATGTTGTATGGTCTTTCTTCCTTTTTCTTAATAAAATCCCTCTTATTGCCGTTCAAAAAAAAATTATTGCTTGGTCTTTACTCCATTAGTTGACATGTGATGGGAATTGGGAAGAGACCGAATGTGTTAACAAATTTGGACTGTTAAACAAAATTCGGTACCTTAGGGGTCACTGTGTGAAATGTCATATAGTTTAAGGACCGAAATGTTCTACTACCAGAAAATAAGAAGAATTTCGGGGGAAAAAAAATAGGACGATTTGTCGGCATATATATCTTCTCCTATACTATTTTACACGCTCTCACAAAGTCTCACTTCTCCCTCTATCTTACAACCAAAATGAACACCGTTTCTGCAACTCTGGTTATCCGCGTAGTTCTCATCACCTGCTTCCTTTCTCATGTGAGATCTGACGCTTCCGATCACCGTTACAAAGACGGCGACGTCGTACCTCTCTACGCGAACAAGGTTGGCCCTTTCCATAACCCCAGGTAACCCTAGCTTCTTCTCAATTTCTTCGTTTTCGCAAAGATTCGACTTCAGATCTAAAAATCATATCTTCGTTAGAATCTGTTTGCATAAGTGGGTAGTTAGTGCCCGTTTCTGCTCTCATTGGCATTCATGGCTTGTGCTTCTTGCGTATTGTACCGGCATGCGCATTTTTGTTGTAAGAGCTTAGCTTCTGTCACGGTGAATTAGTATATTTAGATTATGGCGGATGCATATGTATGTTTCATTGCTAGCTATTAATAATTTTGCTTTTGTCTTGATCCAGCGAGACGTACCGGTACTTTGATCTGCCCTTTTGCTCCCCAGGTTCCTCTTAACTTCTCAATGATTCACTAATACTTCCTTCTAATTTTGTTTTGTTTGTTATGCATTCTGTACCTTCATTTTGGTGTGGGGATGTAGAGATTTCTGCTGTTTCCTAAACGTTTAAGTTAACCGGATTGTGTAGATGGTGTCAAAGAGAAGAAAGAAGCACTTGGTGAGGTTCTGAATGGAGATAGACTTGTCAGCGCTCCTTATAAGCTAAACTTTAAGGAGGAGAAAGACTCTGCTTTTGTCTGCAGGTCTAAGCTTTCCAAGGAAGATGTTGCAAAGTTCAGGCAGGCAGTCGAGAAGGACTATTACTTTCAGATGTACTATGATGACTTGCCGATCTGGGGCTTCATTGGAAAAGTTGACAAGGAAGGGAAAACTGATCCAAGCGAGTTCAAGTACTTCTTGTATAAACATATCCAGTTCGATGTTCTGTACAACAAGGACCGTGTAATTGAGGTTAGTGCTCGTATGGATCCTCATTCTCTCGTGGACCTAACTGAGGACAAGGAGGTTGATGTAGAGTTCATGTACACTGTAAAGTGGAAGGAGACAGAGACTCCTTTTGAGAAGAGAATGGAAAAGTACTCAATGTCTTCTTCTTTGCCCCATCATTTGGAAATTCATTGGTTTTCAATTATCAACTCGTGTGTGACAGTTCTTCTGTTGACCGGCTTCCTTGCTACAATACTTATGAGAGTCTTGAAGAATGATTTCATTAAGTGAGTTCTGTAGTCAATTTACTTATGTAAGGATTGGTTTAGCCTGTTGAGTGTTGAAACTTTAATAATAACCTTTTCTTTTGTAACAGGTATGCCCAAGATGAAGAAGCTGCTGATGACCAAGAAGAAACTGGATGGAAGTACATCCATGGAGATGTTTTTCGGTTTCCTAAATACAAATCTTTGTTTGCTGCAGCTCTTGGAAGTGGAACACAACTATTCATTTTGTAAGGACTGCTCCAAATGGTTGGAGTTTTTTTCTCAATCTAGAATCCCGTCTTTATCATTGGTAATTTATTTGAACCCAGCTTCAACTGACATATCCTGTTTCCACATTTCTCCAGGACTGTTTTCATTTTTATGCTTGCTCTTGTTGGTGTATTTTATCCATACAATAGAGGAGCTCTGTTCACTGCACTTGTTGTCATATATGCACTCACATCGGGGATTGCTGGATATACAGCTACATCTTTCTATTGCCAGCTTGAAGGGAAGAACTGGGTATGTAGGGATTCAGCTTATGCTATGATTTACTTGTTTCATGGTGTCTAAATTAAGGTTCATCATCATAATCATTATCATCATCATCATCATCAACAACAACAACAACAACAACAAAACCTTAATCCCAACTACGTTGGGGTCGGTGACATGAAATTTATAGTGACAATTAATTGTCAAAAATTAGTTGACACTATAAATTCATGCAGAAACGTAGTGGCAAAGTTTTACGCCGGATACCCTTCCTGTCACAACCTTCTTTTGAAGGAATAGTGAGATGAAATGAAGTTTCAAACCGTATCAGCATAGGTTTTTCCACTTTCATGGAAAATATCATGAGACGGGAATGAGTTGAGATAATTGCTCTAGTCATGTCCCATTGCAAGGTATATTGCAAAATCAACATGTACAGTGTCTAAATTAAGGTTGCACTCGGTTTTAAGCAACAGAACAATGGGAAATGGTTGAACCACTAGTTTATGCTATATTTTTATATGCTAATATCATTTTATATTCTCTTACCTGCTCCCACAGGTGAGAAACTTGCTGCTTACTGGGTGCCTTTTCTGTGGACCCCTGTTCTTGACATTCTGCTTTCTGAACACTGTTGCAATCATGTATAGTGCAACTGCTGCACTTCCATTTGGAACTATCGTGGTGATTCTTCTCATATGGACACTAGTGACTTCACCATTGCTTGTTCTGGGTGGTATTGCTGGCAAAAACAGCAAAGCTGAGTTTCAAGCTCCTTGTCGTACAACAAAGTATCCTCGAGAGATTCCACCTTTGCCTTGGTACAGGAGTGCTCTTCCTCAAATGGCTATGGCAGGGTTTCTCCCATTTAGTGCCATCTATATTGAGCTTTACTACATCTTTGCCAGTGTCTGGGGCCACAGGATATATACCATCTACAGCATACTATTTATTGTCTTCATCATTCTTCTGATAGTCACTGCTTTTATAACTGTGGCTTTAACGTATTTCCAACTTGCTGCTGAAGATCATGAATGGTGGTGGAGGTAAAACACTACACCCTTTGCATGTCCATTTTTCTGACTATGCATTTCTGTCCTTGAAAAATACTATAATGCAATATTGCCTATTATGATTTTTTTTCATTTTTAGATTATTTTGGTTTTGTAAATAGTCTTATGTTTTGAGATTTGATATTTTGCTTTCAGAATACCCTAACGGATGTTTAGGAGTGGCAGCTTCGGAGCTGCCTATTTTTTATATTGTTTGTACAAAAATCTCTTTAGAAACTCCTTTTCTTTATCAAGCAAGAAAAATATTACACATGAAGTTAAGACAGGACAAAATGGGAGAGGGCTTATAGTAAATACAAACACTGTTCATTTTTTCCCTCAAACATAGTTTATGTGGATACATTTTTAATTTCACGTGAATGTCAATTTGGTTTAAATTATTTTCGGAACAAGATTATCTCAGCTTTCATGATGATTATCTCAGCTTTCAAATGCCCGTTTGGCAAAAGATCTTTAAATTTTGTGGAAACAGAACTATTTTTTATTTTGCTGATGAGGGAGCGTAATCACAAATGTATCTATGAACAGACTGTTGATTTTCTGGTTAAGGACTATGGCACATCCAAAATCCAAATGAAGTTCAGGAATCTAAACTTAAATAGCTGTGGCCCATGATCCAAGGGATCCTCAAGCAGTCAATCAGGCCCCTTACCTTTCAACCAACCGCCAATCACGCTACCCTTACCTTGAAACCTGATTTGGCTTCTGCAGCAGTATATAATCTGACCACTTACCTTGATGCCTACAGCTTAACATGTTTCTCAGTGATGGCAAGAATCCGTGAAATACTGTTTTTTTTTTTTCATGTATCATTTCTGAATGGCATCATAGCTAGAGGAGGGAAAGCGATGCTGCCTACTCTTACGGAAAAAGGGGCTGCTTTTTTCCCTTAAAAAATGACAGTTCAATAATCAGGGCCTAGCAAGCGTCATAGTGCTGTTCGCTGGACCCTGATGGTGGAACTGGCATCTTTTGAGCAAAGAAAGCGACCCTTCTTTTTTGTAGAGTAGGCAGCATCACTTTCCCGATCTAGCTATAATGTCATACATAAAGATCACCGGAAGAAAAAGAGCAGTATTTTGCGGATTTGAGCCATCACTGGAAAAGAGCTTAAGACATTAGCCGAGATGAAGTGATGTATTTGATTTAGGGGATTGTTTTGACTTTTATCCTTTTTCTGTTTCGACACGCAATGGTCTTTGGGAAAATAATGTCTTCATTCCTGTAGTAACTACAAGTGTGCTCAATTTTGGTTTCCGTATCTTGAAAATACCTGAAGTTCTCTAAATGGTTGCAGGTCGTTCCTCTGTGGCGGATCTACGGGTCTGTTTATATATGCTTACTGCTTATATTATTACTATGCACGATCGGATATGTCCGGATTTATGCAAACCTCATTCTTTTTTGGATACATGGCCTGCATCTGCTATGGGTTCTTCCTCATGCTCGGGACAGTTGGTTTCCGTGCCTCACTCCTGTTTGTTCGCCATATATACAGGTCAATCAAATGTGAGTAAGGGGTTTTCTGCTTCTCTCCTATTAAATTCCTGAGTAGAATTTGCAGAAATTCGTAGAAATGAAACAGATAGGAATGTCTGGTATTAGTACCAAATTTTGCTGAGGTCTGCTAGACATCGGTGAAAATGGAGCCTAGTTGGGCATTCTGAACACTAGATACTTGTAACTCTCTCTCTCTCTCTCTCTCTCTCTCTCTCTCGCCCCCCGTTGTTTAGGGAGCTGTGTTCAGTTCTGTGTTATAAACCTTGATCGTTTCAATGAAAAGTCCTTGTGCGGCTGCCAATCCTTGCACATGTTAGCAGGTATTTCCTCTGTTGACTGTTCCATAAATCTATTGTAACATCTCATCTCGAGGGTCATTAGACCTGTTATTTCACCCAATCTTAATGTTGATGTGCGGCAGATTTTGTTTTTTCTTCCTTTTTAAATGAGATAAAACTGTAGAAAAACTGTTCTCAACTAAATCTTCCAGGCTCTGCGTGAAATTGGGAACGCAAATAGTTTGCGAAAAATGGATAGGTGTCAATGAAAAAGTTGAAGAAAAATCCGAACTTGAGGAAGTATATTCACCCTCTTAGATAATGGGGGAGTGATTTTCCACGGGATATCACATTCTCATGAATCTAGTATATTCCCTAGTACCAAACAACAAATGTGATCGGTAAAAAAATGAAATTGTTAAAGGTTGAAGAGCGATTTGAAATGAAAACTGAAAAGATTGAAGAGCGACATGAATGTGACATAAATCTGTCCGTTTTAGGAGGTTAGTGGATTTTTGAAAATTAATGAGATTATTATTATTAATTTTTTGACGGGGAATTATTAAATTTATAACCTGAATAGAGAAGATCGATAAGCACTGGTGTCCGCAAAAGCAACAAAAGAAACAACAATCTCACGCAAGAGAACTATCACGAGAAAGCAAAGGCTCTGTTAGCAAAATTAGGGTTATCTCCAAACCCTGATATTCTCCAACACTTGCTAAATCCCTTATAACCCCTAAAGTACACTGGATTTACACAATCAACCTCCAAAACCTTTTTTAGTGCTACATTGCCCCAACACCACCATGGCACCATGCCAACTATCGCCTCCCCCGCTTGCACCATCACCACCGTCTTGCAACAGTCCATCCGTCCCACGCACCCACTGTACCCTGCCATCGGCCGCCCGCATGCCCACCCTCTGTCGAACTACTGCACTCTTGTCGTCGCCGGTCAACCAAGCTCTTCGCCGCTAGCGGCGTCGAATCCACCACCGTCACCATTCCCTCAAACACTGCCCTCTTCTCCAACAAGCGCCACTAGAACCACCATTCCGCCACTGATCCATGTCTGCACCGACGATTTCCCCACCGCCTCCGTCGACCTCCCTGACAACTTCGACAGCCCAGATTGTCTCATTGTCGACTGGTTCTTCCCCTCGACCGCGGTGATGAGCATGGTCCTGACGCCATCGACACCCTCACTTGACGCTAGGACAAGCGATGGTTGGTCAGGCATGACGAATTGATGTCGGTGATGGCCGATTGCATTAGATCTGGAACGTTGGAGGATGCCAGAGTTGAAACATCGAAGGCTCAGGTCGGCGGCGACCAAGGCTCAATAAATGGTGGCGACGGTGTGATGAAGACGGTGGCATTGGTGGTCGCAGGTCTGCGGGGGCATCGCATTAGAGATTTTGGAATGGGGAGGAGGGTGGGCAATTGTAGGGTTTTAAAGTTTTTTAGGGTGTTTTATAAACTTTTACAAAATTGAGGGTGAAACTTATGATTTACCCATAACACTGAAACCCTGATAATGCGTAAACCTGATAATGCGAACAGACCCAAATAAAGAAACACAAGTAACCAACAGTATGATAAGTAAATTAGAAATCCCATGGCTAAATCCGCGAGCCTTGAGTTTAGAGAAGCATTAAAAGGTGATAGGGAGTTGAGGCCGACGGAAAATAACCTCCTACAATGTTCTATCCTTCCAAGGAATAGCAGTCCATCAATGCTTATAGAAGCATCTTGATGTTAAAAGTCTTTTCAATATAAGAAGAAAGGCTTTTGAATCATCTCAATCGGAGTCACGGAGCTCAAGATATTCAGAAAATAAGAAAGAAACTCGACAAACAGCGGTGGGAGCGGCCCCTACTTTGAAGGGTGCGATCGCTCCCTCCTTGCAAAGCCAACACGTGATTTCACCCAAAGTTAAAATATCTAGATATTTCAGGTGAGTTTTTAGAATATTCATAACATATTATTTTCTTATAGATAAGGTTAGGTATTTGTTATTAGGTGCAGTGATTTTATTATAAGTTTTCTTGCACTCTTTTTTGTAAGTTTATATATAGAGGCTTATTTTTATTGTAATTTTCAGACTTGAATTAATGAAGATGTGATTTTTTTTTCAAGTCTCAAGTGGAGAGGATTCTCCCACATTTATCCCCCTTTCCCATCCTCACTCCATGGATCCCCCTCTATGGTTTATCAACCCGGTTGTTGCCGGCTCAATGAAGACCGGATGTGATCGGGTCATCTTCCTCCACTTCCTTCCCACCACCATCCTTCCGAGCATTATTGTTGATTCATTTTCATTGTAATTTGCTTAGATGCGTCTCTTCTATAAGTCAGTTAGTCACTTCTCAATTTGATTTATCATTCAATATCAGTAGATTACAAACTTATAGATACATATTAAAATGTTATGGATTACTGAAATTTTTATCATGTTTTCTGTCAGTATTTCACGGTCGGTGTTGTCCCCAAATATATTGTTGATAGCAAAATTTATCTATTAACCAAATACTAATGGCAAATTTTTCGTTTTTCCCACTGATATTTTTTGCATCTGTGTGGATGTCGCTCTCATACCAACATCTTCTCTAGAGTATTAAATTCCGTACAGTACCGGCCAGAAAATGGTACGATTTAAGCTATTATCGTGTCGGCAATTGTACTGGTCCGTATCGGTCGTACCGGCGAAGTGTTGAAAATTGACGAAACGGATAAAATTTGAAAACATTTAAAGACTTAAAGGGATACCGAAAGAGTTTTATCCATTTTTTGAGTTTCCGGCATTTTTTCGGCGGTGTCCGGCGGTGTCCAGCGGCGGCGGCCAATGGTGGTTGGGTGTTGTTGGGCTTAATTAAAACATTTGGGTTAAAGTGTTAAGTTTAAAACTGTTGGGGAGTGCCTAAATGGTTAAGTTTAAAACTTGGGGTGTAAATAAATTTTTTTAAAACAATTGAGTTGCTGATTTTATCATTTTCCCCACAAATCCGTTAAAGTTAACGGTCAATGGACGGAAAATGACCATGGATGAAGAAAAAACTTAAAAACAGGACTTTATTGGTACAAAAAGTTAAAACAGGACCGTAGTGGTACAATAATTAAAGTTACAGGACCATGGGTGCACTTTACCCTTACATAAAACCTCACGCTTTCTCCACTTCCGAATTCACTCGTTTGCAGCAACAGTGATTCTTTTAGATTCAATGGCTGATCGAGTTCATCGGGGAAGTTAAAGGGGGAAGGGGAGTTTGTCGGGTTTTAAATTGAAAAGAAAAACATGATTGCATAAGTTAGGACGTAACGACCGTGCACGGTGACTTTGGCGAATTCGTGGGTGGTGCTTCGACAACGGTTAGCCGAGGGATTCTGCAGGGAGGGTCTCAGACAGTCAGGGAGACCGGTTATTGTGGTGAAACGGCGATAGGTTGAGGAGATGATCGCTAACGAGCTTCGCGAGTCGGTATTTATTCGCGCCGGGCTGGCGTCATCCGACGAACTAATGCGGCTGGCATCATCCGACAATCTGACTTCACCGGGGCCGATCTCGCCGGAGTCCGACGTCACCGTCCGTGCCGGCAATCCAAATGACAGGATCGGGATCTTCACGACGGCAAGACGATATGTCACGGCCATCCATTCCCTCCCTTCCCTCCAACCACTTTCTTCCTTCAACCTTGGCCACCATCATTATCAACGTCGGTCGCCGGAAAACCATCTCGGCTCAAGTCCGTCGCGAAAACTCAACCGCCGCTATTGGCTGGCGCGCCGGCCGCCGCTAAGCCCAGTTTCCGGCGACTGTAAAGGGTGGAGCAAGGTGGTGAAAATTATAGTATAAACTCATTAGAATTAAATTGTAAAGGGTTGAAAACTTTAAGCACTACTTTTTGTAATTATAGCATAGAGTTAACAGATTCTTTAACGGTTTTTAACGGTAATGACATTTTTAACCCAGTTTCAAAAGTTATATGTCACTTTAGCTGCAAAATGAAATTTAGTGGCAAATCGAGAGATTTTGAATACTTTAGTGGCATTTTTATACCTTTTCCCTATATAAAAAAAAGGACTGAAACATTTACCCTTTTATTCATCGTCGAAATGTTGAAAAGTTTCTTTTTAAATTTCATTTTACTTTATTAATCTCAATTTTTCTTCTTGACTGAAAATTACCGTATCTTAAATACACACTCCTTCGTTCCTAACTGGTTGTACAACCTCCGTCACACAAAAGATATTCCGTTTGAATTTCGTATTTATGTTTAACACAATTTTTAATAATGAATAACGTGTTAAAAAGATTATTGAAAAATATATTTATGAATCTTTGTGAACCGTGTATGAAACAGTATTTTTTAAAAGAATTTTTTTTTTGGTTTTTATTGTTCAGGGATTTTCTATTCTAACTCCATAGTTTTATATTTTATTCACTTCAACCCCAAACATTTTTAATTGAATATAAACTTTTTTGTTTGGCTTTCTGTTTAGGGATTAACCCTCTTCTCTAACCTATAGTTTTATGGTTACTGGACATCGACCTAGACGTTTTTAATTGAATATAAACTTCTTCTTTTTTTATTATTTGTTTAGGGTTTAACTCTCTTTTAGCCCTATAGTTGTATAGTTTATTCACATCAACCCGAGACATTTTTAATTGAAAATAACTTCTTTTATTTTTATTGGTTTTAGGGATTAACCATCTTCCAACCCTATAGTTTTATGGTTAGTGCACATTGACCCCATACACTTATAATTGAATATAATGAACAATCCTCTTGCTATTTTAAACGTCAAAAGACTTCATTTCTTAATGAGTAAACTCCGCTGGTAGTCCTGTAAGTATGGGGTTTGTCATATTTAGGTTCCATTTTAAGAATTTGCCTCACTTTAGTCCTGTAAGCTTCAATCGTGTGCACCGTTAGTCCTCCCGTTAAATTTGGATTTAAAACTGTCGTTAAAATGGTAAAATTACCAAAATGTCTAGGTTTAATACTAAATTTAACACCAATCTCCTAAAAAACTACAAATGAATCCTAACTAATTTCAAATTTACAACTATACCATCTCTGTTACCCAAACACTAAAATTAGAAAAACAAAAGGCTTAAAACGAAAAGAAAGAAAAGAACAGGTAGAAGGAGAGTATTGCCACGTGAAAGATGAAGCTGGAAAAAAGACGGAGGAGCGAGGACGAGAGGTGTTGGGTTGTGACGGCAGGTCGGCACCCTCCAGGTGTCCTCCTGCAGCGGAGATTCGAAATCAGTTCTTCGGAGGCCGGAGTGAAGCCGGCGCCGGGATGGTGGAATCGCGACTGGGAGGCCATAAAATCTCCTGGTCGGATCGTGACCAGGGCAACAGGTTATGACTGAGTTCCCTCCAATTAGAGCACCTTCGGTGCCGTGGGATGGATGGAGGAGTTCGGCGTGGCGCGACGGTGCTAGGAGGACGAGAAATCGCGGCTGGGAGGCCGCGAAATCTCCCGGTTGGGTCGTGAGCAGGGCAGTAGGTTGTGGCTGAGTTCTCTTCGATTAGAGCACCTCTGGCGTCGTGGGATGGATGAAGGAGTTCGGTGTGGCGCTACGGTGCTAGGAGGATCGAGTATCAATGTCAAGAAGCAGCTGGTGGAGGAAGAGCAAGGTGGGGGGCCTGTCTTCGGTGAAGAACATAGGCGTGTAGTTGTAAATTTAAAATTAGTCAGGGTTCATTTGTAGATTTTATAGGAGTTTGGTGTTAGATTTAGTATTAGACTTATATATTTTGGTAATTTTACCACTTTAACGTCAGTTTTGACGAAAAATTTAACTGGAGGATTAACGGTGCACACGATTGAAACTTACAGGACTAAAGTGAGGCAAATTCTTAAAACATGACCCAAATAGGACAAACCCAAAACTTACAGGACTACCGGCGGAGTTTACTCATTTCTTAATATTTGTGTCCATTTTCGTGCTTACAATTTTGCAACAACCCGACTACTTTGTGATAATTTTCAAAAATTCCTCGCGCATTTTCAATCCTCTTAATAACGTAAGGAGACCTTTTACTTTTTCAAAATTCACATATAAACCCTAAACATTTAATATGAAAGTTTGTAAGTTCAATTTTACTTTTTATACCTCACTGATCTAAATGAACATGAAAAAATTGTATCACCGAAGCGATGAAGCTTGAGAATTCCAGTTACTTCTCATAAAAATTAGCCATGTTGTAAATTGTCTAATGTTTTATTTCTTATGATATTTTATTTGTACATCAATTACCACATCGAAAACCTTTATCAATAAAATTATTGTCATGTTTAGGAAAAAAAATTATATTATCAATTTCATAATTTTTTATTCATTATTTTGATTTTTTAAGTGTCCCCACCTCGGAGGGCAGTTTGTTTTATACTACATCTGTCTAAAAAAGATTCAATCATATTATTTTTTTGTTAAAAGATTTCATAATTTCCATTTAAAGAAACTTGTTCATATCATTTTTATCTTTTAACCTACAATTTCCCTTTTTCATCCAAAAAATTATTTTTATTTTATATGACAGTTTTAATTTATTACTCTCAAATCTTCTATACTCATTAATATTAGTGTCTAGTCAAATACTTGAAACAGTTTGGAACATATAGAGCAGTAATTAGGGGGCTTCAAACATTACAATTTTGAAGTGAATTTGTGTCAAATTCACCTTATCATTTTTGGTGAATATCACTCAAATTTTCTGACATCACCGTGAATGCGGGAGGTCCGAATATGAACAGTTAGACGTGATTCACGTCTCAAATGCTGCCCACCCCCCCAACGTGTCCCTCACTGCCCCCCGCTGGCCCCTGTCCCTCTCACTGCTGCAAAGCTGCCACCCCACTCAGCCTTTTTGGCTGCATTCTCCTCTGCTCCCGCTCGAATTTGTGAAAAGAAAAAGAAGATATGTTTGAGGGACTAGTTGGGAGATGGGTGAATTTTGAAAGTGAATTTTGTAATTTTTTGGTGAATGATTTTTTTTTCACAATCATGTTTGAAACCCTCTATTATATTATGGACAATAGGATGGTAGAAGTGCAAAATCTTTTGATAGTCAAGTTCCGCTGGCAAGCGGTGGCATTGGGCTCTACCCGTTTGGGCTTCGGGAGTAGGGCTGTTAAACGAATCGAGCCCGTTCGAGCTCGGCTCGAGCTCGAGCTCAAACGAGCCTGTCGAGCCGAGCTTTTTCGAGCCTCGAGCTCGAGCTCGAGCCGATTTCGAGGCTCGAATAATATACGAGCCGAGCTCGAGCTCGACGAGTTCGGCTCGTAAGGTTCGCGAGCCTTAACGAGCTCGCGAGCCTAACGAGCTCACGAGCCTAACGAGCTCGCGAGCTCGTTTGGGGCCGAATCGAGCCTAACGAGCTCGAGCTCGCGAGCTCGTTTGGGGCCGAATCGAGCCTAACGAGCTCGAGCTCGCGAGCTCGTTTGGGGCCGAATCGAGCCTAACGAGCTCGCGAGCCTAACGAGCTCGAGCTCGCGAGCTCGTTTGGGGCCGAATCGAGCCTAGCCGAGCTCGCGAGCCTAACGAGCTCGAGCTTCACGAACCTTCGAGCCGAGCTCGAGCCTGTCTCGAGCCGAGCTCGAGCTCGAATTTTCGGGCTCGTTCGAACTCGAGACGAGCTCGAGCCGAGCCCGAATTTCACGAGCTCGAGCTCGAACCTGCCAGGCTCGGGCTCGACTCGGCTCGTTTACACCCCTATTCGGGAGAAGAGAAATGATGCAGGGTTGTATGCTAGCTAGCTGGACCTTATCTCTATTATTTATTGGGTTAATTACACTAAGCTCTGTACAGTTATCAGAATTACGCTTACCACCTACTGTTTCAAAAGATACATTATCATCCTCTTTAACAAACTCCCTTAATCATATGTTAAAACATACTTCATGTTAATTTTAGAAAATTTAAATTTGACTTAATTGATAGAATTTTTTTAGCAATATGTTAAAAAAGTACAAGCATTTGCATCATCTACTGCTCTTTTTCATTCACCTTTTTGATTATGAAAAAAGGGGGAGAAAATATGGTTTTAAGAAAGTATAAAATATTTCAAAAGGGGGAAGAAAAGAATGGTGAGATTAAGGGAGAGGAATGAGTTTTTGGGAGTTATTTTACTAAGGGGGAGAGAAGGTTTTGAAATCTTGAGTTCTTTCTCAAGAGGTTTTGTCATCATCAAAAAGGGGGAAATTGTTGGGTTTATTCCCATATAACTTAGATTTTGGTGATAACAAAACTTTGGGGTCTTTTTTTATAGTTTAGAAAAGTGTGGTGTTCACTTAATAGGTTTCAGCCCAATTTTATTATCAGGCCCATTTGTTATTCGGCTAGTTTAGATAAGAAGAAGAAGAGTTTCATTTGTTTAAAACTCTATTCTTGTTAACGTTTTATTTAAGCTAACAGATTTTGTGGAGTCTTTCATGCAAACTATCAGGGACCTAAAACAGAAAAGAGACGTTGAACTCAACACTTCTCCTCTCTATTTAAATCAAGAGCAAGCCTTCATGAAGACAACTCCTCCAATATACAAGCTCCTTCATCTCACAAGCAATCAAGCCATCTAAATGCTCTACAGTGCTTTATTTTCGAAGATCAAGCTTCTGTTTCATCTTAGGTTCTTCAAATTTTTTTTTGGGAGAGTGAAAAGTGTTTTAAACTTTTTTTTGAGTGTTTTCTGGAAAAACCTCAACAGGTTGAACTTTTCGGAGAAAATTATTTTGTAAGGTTTTTTTGGTGAGCCTAGGGAAAACCAATTGAGGGATTTTTGTTAGGTTTTTAGTTAGCCTTGGGAAAACTAAAATAGTTTTTTTTGGTGAGCCTTGGGAAAACCATTTGTTAGGTGTTTTAGTTAGCTTTGAGAAAACTAAAATATGTTTCTAGTGAGTCTCGAGAAAAATTAGTGGGGATGCTTTTTTGTTTAAAAACTTTTCTTGTGGTTGATGTAACTATTTTGAGGAATAGTGAAAGAAACTGTCAAGTGGTGAACTTGAGAAGAGGACGTATGTCTTATTGACCGAAACTCTATAATTTTTGGTGTCTCTCTCATTTACTTATTGTGCAATTTGTTTCAACGTTTAAAAGTTTTATTTCTGCCTGAAACGTTTTTCTCAACGGGTTGAGCTTCTTCCAGTGCCAACGTTTTTGTTAAGAAGAAAAGTTTTTGAGGCCAACCTATTCAACCCCCTTCTTGGCTGCCTATTTGGGACAACAAGGAGTAGATGCTGTGTAGAATATTTTTTTTTATTTTATATAATACCTCTTTATCACTTACAGAGTAATTAAACCAACGAACTACAGAAATATCAAGTTGTGCAGTGCTAATTTAACCAAGTACTTTCTGTCATTAATTACTACTTCCTTCCTTAGTCCTTTATTTTTTACGACATTTAGATATGACACGAATATTAAGGTGAGTAGAAAAAAGTGAAAGTTTTACAAAATTATCTATAAGAGAGAGAGTTAAGTGGTTGGAGTTGGTGATGTCAAGTCATGCATGTAATTAAAAAATAAGATAAATTTTAAGAGTGTGAAGTGAATGAAGTCAGTTGTGTCAAATCAGATAATAAATAAACAAAAGAAAGATATTTGAAATAAAAAATTGATAAATTTACTTGAAAAGTTTACTACTAAATAAAGATACATTGCAAATATTTAGAGATGTCCCAAATTTAGAGATGTCCCAATGAAGAAAGTGTTACAATAAAAAATGGAAGGAGGGAGTAACATTTAAAACAAAAACAAATATTTAGTAGCTTGTAACTAACTAAAAAACTTTAGGTTACATGAGTTGTAGCAAATTACTATTGGGATATATTTTTTATCCACCAACGGTGGAAAAATGTTTCTCCAAAATCACTAGTTTGTGAAAAGAAATGTGTAAGATTTTAAGCTTTTATATAATTTAATGATAAGGATCTTACAGATTTATTACAAAAAACGGGTGATAGTTGAAAGGATAAATTGATATTTTTACTTGAAAAAGTTTACTACTAAATAAAGATACGTTACAAACATTTAGTAATGTCTCAAAAAAGAAAGTGTTGCAACGAAAAATGGACCGAGGGAGTAACATCTAAAACAAATATATTTATTAGCTTGTAACTAACTAAAAGACCGGCACGATGACGTCGGCAGCAGGATGCGACCGGCGACGGCGGCTGGATTCGAAACGCAAAACCCTAGCAGTTGTCATCGCAGCGGCTCAGCTTTCAATTTTTTTTTATTCTACATATTTATTTTACTTTATTACATTAACGTTATTATTTCTTGATCTTCACGTCCAATAAAATATGGGGGTAATGCATGAAAATCGAAACCTTTGAACAATTTAAAACAAGGTGGGGTTGAGAATGAATGATTGTGTTTTGAAGACTTTAAGATCGAGGGGGAGAGTATACCTCTAAAGACTTTAAAGATTATTGTGAGCAAAGATCAAACATCAACTAACAACAGCCTACACCCCACAACATAATGGTGTTCTTTGAGAGGAAAAGCAGACGGTTATGAACATGGTTAGATCATAAAAGGTATGCCAAAAACCTTTTGGGCAAGAAAATGGGCATATTACATTCTAGATCACCAACAAGAGCTGTGAAAGGCAAAACCCCACAAGAAGTTTGGAGTGGAGCCAAGCCATCGAGTTCATCACTTTAGAGTTTTGGGTGCCTAGACACATGTTCCAGATGCAAAAAGGACCAAATTGGATGATAAAAGCACGGTGAGTATCTTGCTTGGAGTTAGTGAAGATTCTAAAGGCTATAATGATCCCAAAACTGATAATCATTAAGGACACTCATGTAACGTTTATTGGGATGTAGAAGACTAGTGGTATTTTACAGGAAAAATGAGGAGTATATATTTTTTGGACGTATAATTTTCACCAAGTCGTCGGTAAACTTGAGTAACAATGTTAAAAGAAAAAAGGGCAAAGTGATAATTTTGAAAATAGGAAGGCAAGTGTAGTATTGAGGCATTAGTGAAGGGAGAACAACGTTATTGACCCATATGAAAATCCATGTTCTGGAGACTCGTCAAGTCGTCATCATGCAGTCTTCAATTTAAAGCAAATCTCATCCTTTTAATTTCTTTTGTCTATCGGTCGGCTGCCCATCACTTCATTAAAGATCTATCGCCGGCCACCACTGACTATTCTAGATATTCCGGTGCAATCAACCATGCCAGCCTGACGTACACCACGTGACAAAGGTAAAAATGAACGAAGCAGTCTTATATCTTTAGATTCTCACAATTGAGTCCTAAAATTTTGCATATTCTTACAAACGAGTCATAAACCTTTATGAATTTTAATAAACAAGTCCTAAGATGAAGAAATCTGGTATAATGGTCCTAACACTTTTGGGTAGGTTTTTAGGTCACCGGTTTTACACAAAGTGCGCTTTAGGTTAATAAGTTTTCAAAACTTTTGTTTAACCTGCGGCTTTGATACGGAAAACGAAAAGGCAACATCTAACAACATAAACACATGATTAATAGATGATGGAAATAAAATGTGATTTTAGAAATTTTGGGGTTGAAGTGGGTAGTAGCCGATAAATGTAGGAAAAGATAAGGAATTAGAGAATTTTCATTTGTATACAAAAATCTTAAATTTATATTTCAAAATGATTTGAAAAATAAAATCATATATTAAATGGTGAAAAAACATTTTATTATTTTTGGGACGAAGAGGGTATTTTGACAAAAAAATATAGGAATTGATTGTTAAATTGATGAAACTTGTAGGACTTTTTTGTTAAAATAACATAAGTTATAGGACCGAGTTGTTAAGTTTAGGACTTTAACGTTATTTTATAAACATATACTAGTAGGAATTTTTTTTTTTAATGTATACTAGTAGAACTTAATTATTAAAGCAAAGACTAAATTTGCACCTCCCCCGGCCGTGTATGCACTACTGTGTATATATAGACCGGAGGGAGAAGCACACATACTACATATATCGAACAATTTTCCAACAACAAATATTGAAGACTAGTACGTACGTAACAAAATTTGGGGTATCCATCAATCATATATCTAAAATGGGAAAGAGATTTTCAGGTTTGGTGGGTGATGTTAAGATCCCACTCTTCGGGTTTGGGACAGCTGAAGATCCCTTGGGTTGTACTCCACCAGAAGTGATTAAAGAAGCCGTCCTTGAAGCCGTCAAATTGGGTTACCGTCACTTCGACACCGCCGCCGTCTACCAGTCGGAGAAACCTCTGGGGGAAGCCATCGCCGATGCTCTCCGCCTCGGCCTGGTCAAATCACGGGATGAACTCTTTATAACCTCAAAACTCTGGTGTAATGATGGTCATCACCACCGTGTGCTGCCTGCACTAAACAACACACTCCAGTAAGATCATCATCATACTTAATCAAGTAGCTGGTACTCTCATGACTCATGATGTATTAATTATGATTTGTAGCTTAATTAATTACAAGTATATTTATATCATCTGGATGCAGGAACTTGAAGTTGGAGTATGTAGATGTGTACCTTGTTCACTGGCCGGTGAGCGCAAAGCCAAGGGATGAATACTTGTACCCATTTCCAGTTGAAGATGTTGTTCCCATGGATATTAAATCAGTGTGGGAAGCCATGGAAAAGTGTAAGGAACTGGGCCTCGCCAAGTCAATTGGAGTCAGCAATTTCTCAGTCAAGAAGCTTCAAACACTTCTAGCCACCGCTAGGATCCCACCTGCCGTTCATCAAGTCAGTTTTAATTTCTTACTATATATATATATATATATATATATATATATTACTACCTGGCCATTTCTCACTTTATAATTTCAAATTACAATTACCCGTTTTGCCCTAACCTAACAATACCTTTCAAGTTTTCCAAAACGTTACAGAAATATCCCCAACGTTTAACAGAATCTACAAATAATCTATCTCTCAACGTACGGCTAACAACGTTAATTTAGGGTCCGTTTAGTTGTTGAAATTTTTTCAAGTTTTCATTTCCAAATTTCCTTTATAAATATTTGATCATACAACTAGCTTTCAAGTGATGAAAACCTTGTTTTCCAAACTTTGAAAAACTCTAGTATTACCATGGAAACCTTTCAAATAACACTACGTGGGTGAAACTGGTCTTACCGCGGCCTCCCCCGCGGTAGCGCCGCGGTAGCAACCGAGGGGAGGGCCGCGGTAATTCCCGCGGTAAAATGGGGCGCGGTCATGGTCTTACCGCGCACGAAGCCGCGGTAATACCGCGGCCTTACCGCGTCCCAGGCCGCGGTAAATATTTTAAATAATTTAAAAAAAAAGTGGATGAATTCGGATGAATATTCATCCGAATTCATCCACAAAACCCAGAAATTCGAAATTCATCTGAAGAAGAAGAATAGAGAAAGAACGAGAAGAAGAAGAAGAAGAAGAAGAAGAAGAAAGAAAGAAAGAACAAAGAAGACGAAGAAGAAAGAAAGAACAGAGAAGAAGAAGAAGAAGAAGAAGAAGAAAGAAAGAAAGAACAAAGAAGACGAAGAAGAAAGAAAGAACAAAGAAGAAGAAGAAGAAGAAAGAAAGAAAGAAAGAAAGAAAGAAGAAGAAGAAGAAGAAGAAGAATGAAAATGAAGAAGAAGAATGAAAATGGAGAAGAAGAATGAAAATGAAGAAGAAAACGGGAAGAGAAGAAGAAAGAAGGAAAGAAAGAAGAAGAAAATGGGAGAGGATGAAGGATGAAGATGAAGATAAAAATGAAAATGAAGAGAAAGAAAACGGGTGAAGAAATTAAAATTAAATCTTACCGCGGCCTTACCGCGCAAAGGACCGCGGTAAACGTTGGAAGCGAGTTGGCAGCGAAAGTTACCGCGGCCGTACCGCGCTTTCGGCCGCGGTAAACGTGGCTCGCTGCCACTTTACCGCGTCCAACGTTTTACCGAGGCTTTTTGTGCGGTAAAGGCCGCGGTAAAACGTCTTACCGCGGCCTTATGCGCGGTAAAAGCCTCGGTAAAATTGGTATCACCCACGTAGTGTAAGGTTCCTTAATTTAATATACTAGTTTTCCAAAGTTTGGAAAACAAGGTTTTCCATCACTTGAAAGCTAGTTATATTATATGATTCAATATTAACAAAGGAAATTTGGAGTTGAAAATTTGAAAAAATTTACACAACTAAACGGAGCCTTAATTTTTCTGTTACACTGAGTTAATTACTTTAGTTATTCTTCATAATTTTTATTTGGTAACTTTGGACCCAAAACTCTTCATCTCATACACTTTTACCACCCTCCACTACAGCCCTTTCACCAGCCTACCGCCAACCCCCTCTCTGCAACCAACTCCACCTTGCCTCTCCTCGGCCTCTTCCAAATCTGGGGTGGCCCCAGATTTATAGGAGGAGGAGGAGCTAGAGTTAGGCAGTGGAGGCCGGTGATCCAACAAGGTTTCGGGGGGAAAACGCCACGAGAAGTCCTAAAAGTTGCACTGTTTGTTCAAGTCAGTCCTAAATCTCTATAAAAGTGCCAATCAGTCCTAAACGTTACAAATCTTGGCTCCGTCGGACCTAAATGTTACAATTTCAGAAATGGGTGAAACGGAGTCCGACGTGGACACCAAACGACGTTAACTGAACGATTAAACACCACTTCACCTTCCAACTCATTCCACTCTCCAAATAACACGATTATACCCTCAGTCTCAGCTCCGATTCACTCCACACTCAGCTTCAAATATTTCTTTGATGGCATCATCCTCCTCTTCTCTTAGGATTAATGCCGCGGTTGTGAAATACTGCCACTGTAGGATGCGATCAGTTGTGAAGACGGGATGGACAGATCGGAATGCTGGCCGACGCTTTCTGGGCTGTCCAAGATTTGGTAGCGATGGATTTTGTGGATTTCGTGAGTGGATTGATGGACCAATTCCAGAGCACATTGTGGAGATGTTGTTGGAGTTTAGGAGGTTGAAGAAAAATATTAGGTATGATAGGTATGGAGGTCAGTCCATGGATGCAGATGAGAGTGAGAAGAATGGAGTTGAACATCGCATTGGTGGACTAGAAGGAGAGGTGAGGAACTTGAAGATGCTGAATGTGATGTTGTTCAGTGTAATTTTGTCTTTAGTTTTGTACCTACTTGTAGGTAGAGTGGGTTGATCGAAGGACTGCAGTAAGTGTGAAGGAAGAAGTTTTGGTGCGAACAAGGTGTTTGTGAAAATGCCCAACAGAAACTTAAGTTGGGGTCGTGTTTTGAAGTCCTTAAAGTAGGTCGATTTGGTCAATGAAGTCCTAAAAGTACCTGAAACTTTGCAAGTTGTAGCTATAATTCGGTCCTAATCCTTGCGTTGGATCGTTGAGTCCGAAATCTTTGCATTTTACTAACTTTGGTTTCTTCATGTTCAATAGTCAAGTTCAATTCATCCAAGTTCAATCCCTGCTCAATTGCTCAATTGCCAAGTGCAAACCAACATCCAACACTAGTGGAATAAATATTTGCAAGTTAGCAGTAGTAAATAAATATTTGCAAGTTAACACTAATAAACCAACATCCAACATACCAATCTGATTGCAAGTTAACACTAATAAACCAACATCCAACACTAGTGGAAGCCATCATCGAACCCCTGCAGACTTCAAAATCCTAAAGGTACCTAAAGATACTAAATTTAGAATGCATCACCATACCAATCATTGAAGCAACTAGTGGAATGCATCAACACTAGGCATCACAATGCACTAACCATATACAAAAGTAGTATGGTGATGCATACTAGTAAAAAAATGGATGGATTGTTCACCACTATATTATCCAAAAACATCGTAGCACCTATATGTACTCGACTACTTCAAAAAATTCATTCCTCCTACTTCAATTGGTTCACCTCTTGGATTGTTCTGCTTGAAGTTGAGAGAGAGTGACAGTCTTCTTGCTACCACTAGGATACCTCCCCACAATGGTGTCTCCTTCTCGACCAGGCTGTTCAGTTGGATTCATAAATTCAGCAACAGAAACAGAGTTGGGTTCATAAATTCAATAGATTTGGATATCATACTCACATTTAGCACAATTGGTCCTTGGCTGACAGATGAGGTAGATTGTGATTGTTTCTTGCTCTTACCACACCCAACTTCTTTCCCCTTCTGTTTTGAGGACTTAGTGGCCGACCGCTTGACAGTAAACTTCTTCCTCCCCGTTTCTTGTTCTGCTACAGATGAGGCTTGTGTTCCATTTAGTGGCTGACTTAGCACGTCTTCCCTTGGCAAGTTTTACTGCAGGTGCACTAGGCTCAACATTGTTCTCCTCTTGCTCCCAGAAGTGTCTAGTAGGCATTGGGCACATTGCGTAATTATAGGACAACAAGACTTGTTTCCTAGAGTAGCATTCATCCAAGAAATCTGAAGCTTCTAAATCCTAGAACCTGATGGCACAACATGCATGTCTACATGGTATGCATGTTACTTGCCAGCCCCCCCACACACAAACTCTTTGAGATGAATCAACAACATATTTTACCTTCCCAGACCAGCCATCATCTATAACCTCAAACCCTTTGTTACCATCCCACACACAAGTGCACGATCTGCTTTCTTTTTTATTCTTCTCCAACTTCTTCTTGATGTTACCACCATACTCATTAGGCCACTTTGTACAAGCAGCAGCTTGCTTGTGTAATCTTTCCATACACTTCATCCTTATACCCTCAAGCATACTATATACAGGCTTACATCTATCCTCTAGTATCCATCCATTAAACCCTTCACACAAGTTGTTATGCACTATATCACATTTAATCATAGGGTTAAAATATGCCTTACACCATTGTTCTGGGCTAGTTTCCAACAACTTCGCATAACCTTCAGGAGTTAAACTCTTGATCTCTTCCATGCAGTTCTTGAAATCATATTTGTTGGTTGATCTGACCGCATTCCAGAACAATCTCTCTAGCTTAGGACCTCTGAATTTTGCCCCCCAGTTAGCATACAAATGCCTTGCACATGTTCTGTGCTCAATGTTAGGCAACAACGTCCTTATAGCTTTTTTTAGTCCCTGTACTTGAACAAAACAGGAAACACATGAAGTACCTTATATCAGAAACAGGAAAAAAAGTTATAAAGCAAAAAACAACAAATCCAATTAATTAAAACACCAACTTGCAATCAGATCAATGTTACTTTTGTTTGTCACTCATAATGGTCCATCCCAGCCCATCACCAATTTGTAGATCATCAATCAATTTCTCAAGAAACCATGTCCAAGTATCAGTGTTCTCATTCTTCACAACAGCCCATGCAATTGGAAACATTTGGTCGTTTCCATCCCTCCCTATTGCGCTTAACAACTCACCCTTACAAACACCTTTCAGCCAACATCCATCCACCCCAATGATACTTCTACAACCAGCAAGGAAGCCCTTCTTCAGTGCGTCAAAGCAATCATAAAATGAATTGAAGACTGGGTTCAATGAACCTTTCGGAGGAGAGTCCAACCTTACAAAACATGAAGTACCAACATTTCTCTTCTTTAATTTCAGTAGCATAGTCACACAAGAATCCATACTCCTCCTTGTATGACCCAAGAACTTTCTGAAACACTCTAAGCTTGGTTCTTCTACATGTCGAAGGACTAATGTCAACGCCAAGCCTTTCCTTCACTATATTTTGCAGGCCATGTATGGTGATATTTGGCATGTTCCTTATCTCAACCAGAAAGTGATTAGCCAACCATTTCGAATCAGCCCTTTTATTTTTGAATGCGATACCACAAGTGTGCTCTGGAATTAAAGTCTTCACATGAAAACCTCTTGTTTTTTTGTCAAACCCCAAAGAAATGAACCAAGGGCAACCAACAGCTTTACACCTTGCCCTAACCCATTCTGCTGTGTTCTTATGCACCCTCACATGTCTTTGTTCATATATACTATACTTGTCAATCGCATCTTTAAACTGCTCAGGACTCTCAAATGTCTAAGTCACACAAAACTGAACTTGTTTACATGCAGGGTCATACTTTGGGTAGCCAATAGGCGCATTAACTTCACCAGCCATACGGTTCACCATTTTAGATTTCCTCCCCAACCTTGCTCCAGCAACAACTATAGAAACCATCAATTTCAAGTCTGCCCACTTCATATTGAACACTTTAATTTTGTCCCCAATTTCATTTAACTCCTCATCATCATCACTTAGATATCGAGACTCAAAATCCTCTATGTCATCTTCATGTTTCTCATCCCAATTTCCAAACACCTTCCTTATGAGTTTAGAGTCATTCATCACTGCACTGTCCAGATCTACCTCATTCTTCTCTTCATCATCTGAGGATGACTCTTCAATATCCACCTCCTTATTAGCATCATAAACTACCTTAACACTTTTAGCAGCAGCACTATTATCAGTATCACCATTCTCACCATTCTCTGCATTATCAACACTTTTAGCAGCAACACTATTATCAGTATCACCATTCTCTGCATTATCCTCTGTTCTTTCAGCATCCTCTGCTATAAAAGCATTCTCACACGTCTCTACAATCTCAGCATCAATCTTCTCAGGGTGCTCTACATATATTTGAATACCCTCATACCTCCTCATCATATCTATAAGCATGTGTATAGAGTCATCATTACCTCTATCTATTAATATGAACCTATCATCACCAAACTCCAATGGATCCTCAACCCACAACATGCTTATTCCCTTCTCTATCAAGCTAGCTACCATCTCATCCCATTCATGGTTTGTGATGAAGTCAATATCAAATTCAAACTTCTTTTCTTTTCCTCCAATATAGTTCATATTCGGGTCTCTTTTAAAACTTCCATCATAAATAAAATTAATCCATGATTCAGCCATCCTACAAGAACAACAACAAAGATAAATTTAAGGGACACGCACACTAATAGCGAAGGTAAATTGTTTAACCTGTTTATTAACACTAATAAATAAAATATTTGCTTAAGGGACACGCACACTAATGGTTATTGTTTAACCTGTTTATTAACACTAACAAATCAACTGCCACACACTTCAATTTTGTCATTTTCATAGAAGCCCCTTTACCCCTTCAACCCTAACCCACCAAAACACAAACTATATAAAAGAAATTGTTACCTTTATCGACGTTAGGACCACCACACTGACGAATACTTTAACTCACGCTTAGAATATTCACCAAGAATCTCGTCTTCTTCGATCGGTAGGTCCGCAGCCAGCGAACTTCTTCGAGTCGCTTTCTCTTTCTGATGTGTGGCGAGCTCGTGTTATTTGGAGAGTGGAATGAGTTGGAAGGTGAAGTGGTGTTTAATCGTTCAGTTAACGTCGTTTGGTGTCTACGTCGGACTCCGTTTCACCCATTTCTGAAATTGTAACATTTAGGTCCGACGGAGCCAAGATTTGTAACGTTTAGGACTGATTGGCACTTTTATAGAGATTTAGGACTGACTTGAACAAACAGTGCAACTTTTAGGACTTCTCGTGGCGTTTTCCAACCTCACTCTACACTGCCTCTACAACCAAGCCGTATTTTATTTTAAATAGTATATATACTGTCTGCTTTTCTCACAAATTTAAAGCTGAAAACTTGGGGGAAATTGGTAGGGTTTAAAACTTTTAAGGATTAACTTGAATATAACCTAAAAAGTTAACAGAAAATTTAGCAGTCTCGTCTTAACGATTGAGAGGTATTTTGTACAGATATCACTACACACTTTGGGGAGGTTTCGAATAACTGTAGATTAGGGTAAACCTCAGAGGGGTCTTCATAATTATAACTTTCCCTCTATAATGACTTAACCGGGATTAGTATCTCAGATCGGTTGTCTCATTCCATATACATGTTGTGAAGGAAATGGGAAAACCAGTATGGGATAAAGGGAGCTAGTAGATTATTTATTTATTTATTTATGATGACTGTTGGCTGATGAGATGGAAAGCACATACATGCAGATAGAGATGAATCCACTTTGGCAACAAAAGAAGATGATAGAGTTTTGTAAGGACAAGGGAATAGTGATTGTGGCTTACTCCCCATTGGGAGCAAAAGGAGCATCATGGGGGACTAACAATCTCATGGACTCCCGGGTCTTAAAAGACATTGCTCAATCCAAAGGAAAATCTATTGCTCAGGTAGGTAACTAATCAATTATCATTATAATTTAAACTTGGCAATACATAATTCGGTTTTACAGTTTACCAAGCAACTAATTGATCTAAAATTATATACGTACGTAGATATGTCTGAGATGGTTGTATGAAGAAGGTGTGTGCGTGATTGTGAAAAGCTTCAACAAGGAGAGGATGAAAGAAAACGTGGACATATTTGGTTGGCAGCTTTCTCCCCAAGATTTGGCCAACATAAGCTCGCTAACTCCTCAGTCAAGACGATGTAATGGTCGACAATTCATATCCGACTCTGGTCCCTTCAAATCTCTTCACGACCTCTGGGATGGTGAAATTTAGCCAACACCACCTACATCCAAAAGTTACTATATAAAAAGCACAAATAAATAAAAAAAAGTCACTGAATTGTTCAACTCGTCACCAACCGGACACTTTACTTTTTTTTTGTTTGGCTAGATAAACAAACCACTAAACTTTCAAAATTGTAACAAATTAACCACTCCTTATTTCCGTTGATGTTTCAAACGGAATAACGAGACGTGGATTGAGCAGAAAGGTAAAGCTAAAGTGTCTCTAAGTGTTCGATTAAGGGAAAAACACATGTAAAGAGAATATTAAATGAAAAGTTAGAACGTGGTTATGATGATGGAAACTGACATGATATTCTCTTAACGTGTGTTTTTTTTTTCTTCAATCGAGCATTTATAGATATTTTAGTTTTAACTTCCCGCTCAATCCACATTATTTTTTCATCTGAAACATCCGTGAAACTCAGACGGAATGACTAAATTGATACAAATTCAAAAATTTAGTAATTTATTCGATCAAATAAAAAATTTAATGACCGATTCATGATGAGCTAGAAAGCTCGGTGGTTTTTTTGTTGTGCTTTTTTGAAGTTTACAAAACAAAATGCGAATTTATAAGCTTTTATTATATACCAATAACTCTATGCTACCTAGCTAGCTAGGTCTGTATGTTCGATTGTTCGTACAATGCAGTAGTGTGGAAGTTATTAGTCACTTAGGTGAATTTTTATTACTTAGAGTATTTGGAGAATAAGAGATAAATACTTCATTTGTTTCAAGTGTATTGTCACTTTTAGTTTTTTGTGTAGATTAAGATTGTTTTTGGTCATTAACTCATTTCACATGAACTTCCATCTTTACCCCCTCCCAAACTCATTCTCACTCATCTCAACTCACTCTCTAGACTCCTTAAATATGTGCATTTTGTAAGGGTATAAATGGACTAAAATAAAACACAAGTGGAAAAATGACATTACATTTATATTTTGATGTTGTGACAACACACTTGGGACGGAGGGAATAGGTAATTGTCCGGTTAATTGAGTTTGGGCTTCCGAATTACCTTGTAGCTGGATTATTTGGATTACGAATGAAAATATCACCTAAGTGATAATTAACAGGACTGCTGCAGTACTGCACGTGTAAGAACTACGAAGGTTACCATGTTTTTTTCTTGGAAGAAAATCATGCACTTGTGTTTAGTTCGTTAAAAATACTTTTCCTTTATTAAAAGTGTTATTCTGTTGGTTTAACAATGAGTGATGTTCATTTAAGCTAAACTGTACCTTAATTACTGATTAGCTAGGGAGTTCTTTTCTTTTTCTTTTCTTTTTTTTTTTTTATGAAAAGGGTTAGCTTGGGAGTTCTCATCGATCTGTATACGTCAACCAATTCTGATCAACGTACTTGATGTTAACTTCTTTTTTTCATTTATGCAGAATAGAGCATACCTTTATTTTGATGGGCTCTGACAGCCCGCTAGAAGTCTGAAGCCTATTGACCATCTCTACCGGGCTTCTGTCCAATTATTCTCTCGCAAATATTACTCCCATTTACTGGACCCAACGAAAGAATTTGGGCCAATCCCACATTCCTGAATACTATCATTTCAGGCCCAAGCAAAAGCGAATATTAAAAGAGTAGTTATATAAACATCAGAATATTGTAGGTAAAAAACATCAAAAATCATTGAACATTTGAACTTATCATGAACCGGTCTTGTACTTTTTATGCAATCGAATAAACCACTGAATTTTTAAATTTGTATCAATTTAGCTACTTCGTCTGATTTTCATTGATGTTTTAGATAGAAGAACGACATGAATTGAGCGGGAAGTTAAAACTAAAGTGCATCTAGGTGTTTGATTAAATAAAACACATGTTAAGGGAATACCAAAGAAAATTTTATAGTGTTGTTATAGTGAGGGAAAATGACGTGGTATTCTCTTAACGTGTGTTTTATTTAATCGAACACTTAAAGACACTTTCTGATCAATCCACGTTATTTTTTTCGTCTCGGCGAAAATTATATAATTGGCTAAATGCATTGGCGGATCTACATGATGCGGTATCTAATTTATAGATAAAATTATTTAAAAATTGTAATGAAACCCCTATATTTCGTGATATTATTTTATATTTTTTATTTTATCTGTTTTGAAAGTTTTAGAACACTAAGTGACGTCTCGAAAATACAGAAATATAGTCAATATTGATTTTTTATCTTTCAAATGTTTTTTTCTCTTCAATTTACTATTTGTTTGATTTTTATCTTGGATGATTCGAACTTATAGTCGATTTTGGTTTTTTTAATCGATTTACGTGTATGATAACGGCATATAACATAAAATATATGGAAGTCAAAAACCAAAATTTGTTCAATTAATGCCCATTCAAGGTCAAATTGTTGCAAAAGTTTTATAATGAAAAAATTAATATACATTGGAAAAAATATATGGACCCCTTTTAAAAAACGTTTGATAGGATTTCGTTAAGGTTAAGATGAGAAAGATGAAGAAGAGAGGCAGGCAAGTAAATACAATACGAAGACTCGTATGGATGGTGACGGTTATCTGGTGGACAAAAGTGGAAGGTGCATTAAAAGGTGAGGGAGAAAGAGGTGCACGTGGTCCCAACACATGGTAGAAAAAGGCTAAAGCAGAAGCAGGGAAGGGGAACTCTTTTGGTGCTCCTCAGTCCTCCCTCTCCCCTCACTTTTGCTTTGCTTCAACTTGTGAAAGCTAATAATTTTGACCAACCCTTGATTGATCAAAAACCTCTAAATTAACACAACTGCCATTAAATAAGGTAGCTAAATATATAGAGTATAATAAAAGGAGTTATTGTGTTGTGTGTACACTCCATATTATGTCACCTGGTGGGTATTTACCTTTATTCGAGTAAATTACAAAAAAATCCATGAGGTTTGGTGAAATCTTCTGTTTGCCCCATCTGTTTTTAAAAATCAACAGTTACCCCCTGAGGTTTAGCAAAATCTTCAGTTGCCCCCCTTGGCCGTATATGGTGTTAGTTGACTCTTAAGGATTTTAGTACTGATTACACTAACTATACTCTTAAACATTTAAAGGGCAACCCGTGGTCATTTGTGTCGTAGCAGCAGGGGCTCGCCTGCGTTTTTGCGGCCTGAGCTCGTTGCGTCGTAACAATGACCAGACAACGACGACTAGGTAGGCGCCCGGTTTGTGAGGGAGAAATGAGAGAAACAGAATGTTTGGGTTGAAGTATTAGGGTAATAAATATTGGTGACAATAAGAGCAGTTAACCATAAAATTCTTAACGATCAACTAATAACACAAACGGTCAAGAGGAGTAACTGAAGATTTCACTAAATCTCGGGGGGCAACTGTTGATTTTTTAAAACATAGGGGGCAAGCTGAAGATTTCACCACCAACCCTCATGGGGTTTTTTGTAATTTACCCTTATTCTTTTGCCCCTAAAATTAATGGTAAAGGCAGGGTGTGGATGGATCATGGATGGATGAGTCAAGAATAAAGTGTGTGTGAGTGTTAAAGGGTTTGTTTATTTATTTATTTATTTATTCATATACTCCATGAGTTTGTGTTTTGGTTCTTGTTTGAGAGGGACTCATGCCTGGCTATAACCATTTCAACTGTGGCACTGAAAAACATGCTCTTCAATTTCTCTTCTATACATGTACGTTCAGCATTAAAAAAAATACAATGGACCACAAATGCAATGACAAGGACATTCCCTTCCCTTAGCTCAGTTAGCTCATGACCAGACCTTGCGAACATCGGACCCTAGCTAGCTCCCTCCTCCTCCACCATTACAAATTATTCTCAATTTAGAAACAAACCATTGACAAAGTGAAATCAAATCTTTTGAAATAAATAAAATTAAAATTGACTCAAGATCCGAATGGGATGGCTGCTCAAGAAAAACAAAGGTAGATTGTGGCTCAAAAGGGGAACTGATTAATTAATGCACCATGAATATTTGGTTAGCTAGGTACTGTAGTTAATGATGGAGGGAAGATTTGTTCGCATATATACAACTTTATTATATATATAAATATTGGTTGATGAGTTAATTAATGTCCCATTCATGTTGGTTGTTTTGTTTTGTTAATAAAGAGTCTTGCGTGTTCCTCACAGCAAAACAATCCCTCAGCATGCAGACAAATTCAAAAGTTGAAGTGAAGGGCTCAATTCAACATTTTCCCTGCAGACTACGTACAAGTATATATTCCTTTAATGGTGGAGAGAAAGATGATGAACATAACATTGATGTTGTGGTAGTAATTAGGTTTAAAGTTGTGAGGTCAGCATAACCCCAAGCTCTCTCCTTTTGAATTATGGTTTCTTCGGACACTCATTACGTCTTTAGCGGATGATATATATAATGCGAACAACAATTAGTCTATAGCTGAAAATCGTACGTATAGAACAACTTTAATTTAATCAACTGAAATGCATGTATATATTCATATATATGCTAATTAATTACATGGTTTATTGGGCGCCGAACTTGCTATAGTATATTAGGGGTTTCAAACCTTCAATGGTGAAAAAAAAGTTCACCTCATTTCCCCATAAAATCATCACTAAATTTCACCACACACATTTACCCTCAAACCACCCCAACCTAATTCACCCTTCAACCCCTCCGTTTCTGATCTCCACCAGCCGAAATGCCACCTCACTCCTCTCCTCCCTGCAGCCTCCTTAAGCATGCCGCACAGCAATGGCCTTCGCTTTCGGCGGAGGCGGCGGAGATGCGACTTACGGCGGCGGACACGGGTGGAAGGTGCGCCGTCGACCAGTGGTTCCAACGGTGGTGGTCATGGTGGCCGACGATGGGTATAACGGCGGATCGAAGCGGTTGAATGCGAATTTGTGGTGGCGGTTAATGCGAATTTATCCTTCGTCGGGCAGATTCGGAAACGTGGGAGGGTGGGTTAGCTTCGTGTTGTCATGGGGAAGCTAACCGTGGTGGTTGGTGGCGGCGAAAGAGCCCGGAGCGGAGATCGGAATCAGACCAAAATTTTTCACGTGAAAAAACGTTTTTCACTTCGGACGTGAAAAACTGAGGTCCGAATTTCCAAAAATCATCACGTGAAAAAAACGAGGTGAATTTGCAAAAATTCACCTCAAACAATGTAGGTTTGAAACCCCTATTCTCTACATCCTATGAAAATCGTGAATTTTACTACCATGCATCTCATACAGGTTTGAAACGTCTAGCTTTTTAGGGTTGTCATTTGAAAATTGATTTGGAAAATTGGTAACACCATTTTAATTATCATATAAGACCAACTTTTTCTAGTGATGAGAGAATTTGATGATAATAAAGTAAAGTAAGATGGGTACGTAAATTGAATTTTTCTAAAAAGAAAACATGTCAGTACCATTAATAAAATATATGGACATAAATAAATATCCATTTTTGTTGGATGTATGGAGTAATGTAATAAGGAAAGCGTTGGAATTACACCGTTTATTGTTGAAGGTAGAGATGGGAATGGGTGAAAAGAAGAATCCAATAAGTGAGTGCAGTTGCAGTGTAGTACAACAAATGGGCACTACTATTACATCATGCATGCCTGTCAATCCCAGAATCTCATGTAGATATGGCTCCATTTATGACGCCAAGTAACTCACTCATGAGACTCACTCACTCACTCACCTCCTCCTCCTCTTCTTCTTTCTTCTGTTTTCCACTATTATAAACATATCAAATGAATAATCCAATAATACAGAAAAACCAGAAAAAACCAACCAGAACACAACACAACACAACCTACATGTCCTTGTTTGCTTTTACAAAAATACTGTACTAGCCACAAGGAAGGAGTAGAGGAAATTAACAAACCCCATTCACTCTACTCTCACTCTAGCTACTACAGAAGCAGTACCCTCCATTCCTTCCTAATTCACTACCATATTTCTAAATCTAATCAACATCAATTCATTCCATCTTAGTACCAGCTGTAAGTATACAGTTACTCTGTTGATCTCATCACAAATTAATTTAATTAATCATTTCTGATGATCATGCATGCACAACCTCTAGCTATTCCAATGAATTTTGGGAACATATTAATTAATCAATTATACCAGCTGCCTGCCTGTGACTTGATCATTACAGTTTAATTTTGTTAATTTCGCTATTACTTCACCTTTTAATTCACTCTCCTTCACCTTCCGTCGTGGCAGATGACATATAACTCATCGCCAGCGACGTCTCGTCGGCTGGAGCTGCCGGTGGAGACGCCTGGAACTGCTGTTTACAGGATTGGCACGTGATTTGCATGAGCGTGGTACTCATCTTTTTGGTGGCTTGTTCCTTGAGAAGCTGAGCCTTCTCCAGCTCCGACTGGGCTTGTTGCCGCATCCGCTTCGCCGTCGCGAACTCCATCTCCGCCATCTCCATCTGCCGCTTCGCCTCTTTCCTCGCCTCCTCCGCGTACGCCTTCTCCGCCACTGCCAGCTGCAGCAGCTCCGTCGCGTAACCTTTCACTCTCTCCGCCTCCGTCGACGTGTTCTCGTTATTAGATTGACCGTTGGCTCTCCCATCTGAATTCTCTACTCGACTGGAAGTGGAACTCGACCCGATGGAGAGCTTCAAGTAGGCCTCGTGGATGTGGCGGTCGCTTTGTTGGTCCGAATCGCGGGACGCGGGGTTCGACGGTAGGAGCTGGAGCTCCAGGTTGTGCTGCTCCGGCGCCGGCGGGTCAACTGAGGTCTGGTTATTGTAGAGCTGCACAATGTGATGATCCGATGGCTTTGGCAACGGCAATCCCGGCGGAAACTGCGCGACGGCGAAATTGGCGGTATCGCTGGAGGGACTCGTGCTGGAATCCGTCCGGGACGAGCAACCGGGTTGGAGCCCATGCAGTTCGGGTTGGACTCGTCGCATGGCACAAGTATCCTGGTGTTCGATGAAACTCTCTACTCTGATACGATATAATCAGATAAGCAGGAAGAATATTAATTAATTTGAATTCAAAAAATAAAATTGATCGAACATTGATAAAATACTTACAAATTAAGTATTTGACTACGTACGTTTTAGTGGGAGACAAGAAATTAAAAAAATCGAGAATCGCTGTTGAGAAACATACCATAATTAAATTATATATGGTCATAACTTGCGGGGTATACTGATTAAGGATTAAATTATTCCTTCCCCAGTACTAATTACAATCAAGATATTAAAGGCAACAAAACTCATGGCTCTCGATCGTGTGAGAAGCTGTATGAACTGAAGATTGTATTTATAATAAAATCGTAATTGGTCAAGGTAGCAGCTCAGAAACAAGGAATTGGGCGTTCACAAAACATGAGGTCATCAAATACTGTTAAGATTTGGTGGAATCATTTAACTAATTAACAAGTTGAATTAATAAGATTAATTCCTATTTTTTTATTAGGGTTTTATACACTCCATATACTTTAACAGATCGAAGTGGCCGGCCGGGAAGATGGATATGTCGGAATTGGCGTAGGTACATACCTGGAGAAGACGCGGCCGCAGTCGCAGGAATGGCCGCGGGTGCCGCAGGTCTTGAGATGGGCCTTGTAATCGGACTGGACGGCATAGGCTTTGGAGCACCGATCGCAGACCCACTGCTTGTGGTTGCTGTGCTTGCGGCGGAAGTGCTTCTTGATCCCGACGAGGTCGCCGAGAGCGTGGCAGGGATCGTGGTGGAGACACGTCGGCTCCGGGCAGACGAAGACCCGTTTCTTCACCTCCTGGTTCTCCCGCTTCAGCAGCTTCCACGGCACCTTGTGTCGCCGTCGGTGCATTTGCAGGTTCTGATCTCGCTGGAACCCTTGGTTGCAGATCTCGCACACGTATCGATCGGATTCCAGTAACGTCTTGGGCGACAGCGAAACCACCTCCGCATCCGGATCTGATTAATTAATCAGGCAGGTAGTAATTAACAAATTATTGAATAATTAATTAACCAATTGATGGCGGATGATATATGCATATATACCTGGTGTGCCGGCTGGTTTCCGTTTTCTTTTGTTTGGGAGGCCATTATCTGAAAAGGGATCGGAGGGAGGAGCAGAGGAAGAGGAAGGGTGGTTGTTGTGGTTGTGATCGTCGGCGTCTGGCATTTTGGTGATCAATTTGTAAGATTATATGGTGGGAGAGAAAGAGAAACAGAAAGAGAAAGAGAGAGAGAAGAGTGGTATTCAATCAATCTTGAACTGTACAGGTGGTGGAGTTGGAATAGTGGGATACTCAGCTTTACTGGTTGTTTTAGAGATAGAAAGGGAAAGGAAGTGAGGAGGAAGAGGAAGCTGGAAGAGAGGTAGATGATGCTGATGCTGATGATGATGAGAAAGAAAGAAAGAAAGAAGCCAAAGAGATATGGAAAGCTATTGCTGCTTTCTGCTATCAGCTTTCTCTGAGCTTTTTGATTTATAGCTTTCTTTTTTTTTCTTTTTTTTTTTTTGCTTTTCAAGCTTTTCTTTGGGGCAAATTTCATCTTTGAACCAGGCAGGCAGGCCACCTTGAGCAGATAACTCTTCCTTTTAAACCTCACTCTACTCTACACTGCCTCTACAATCAAGCCGTATTTTATTTTAAATAGTATATATACTGTCTGTTTTTCTCACAAATTTATGTACATATATATATGCACAAGCATATTAAACTAATTATCACAACAACAAAAAACAACATATATAGTTCTATGTTAAATTGTTTGTAATAACTAATTTGTTTGTTACTACTGCGTGATCATTAATTGTGTGTATAATATCTTTGTTTTGTTTTCTTCATATATATGAAAAATTATGGAAAAGATATTATACTATTAGCTAGATGAGAGGGTAGCTCAATGGTAAAGGGAAAAGGCAAAAGAAGAAAACCCAAGTAGGAAGATATATAGAGGAGAGAAAGAGAGGGATGAAAGCAATCAGAAATAGTAGAGACATTGAGCCCACACACACAGGCATTTGGACAGAAACAAAAAAACATCCTTCTCCACAAGCAAACAAACAAACAGTCATTATTCACATCACACTGTAATTTGCATGAACAAAATGCAGGCCCTGCCCTGACCCTCCCATCTCCTCCTCTTACACGTGACCTCTCCACACCCTCACGTGACCTCCCCCTCCTTCAGTTCTTCTCTACGTATAAAAATAACTACTGCTCCCCATGTCATGTGTGTGTCTCTTCTCTTGCCTCACACCCTCCCTATCATCACTTTTAAAAAAACAAATAATTTAATATTAATATACAAATTGTGTGAATTATAGCTAAAGGATGTACACAATAATATTGTTCACTAAAATCAAAATAACCTTCAAAAAGTTGACAGCTAATAAAATGAGAATAATTACTGCCTCAGTTACACATATCCAATTAAACCTGATTAATTAGCATATATTAATTAACTCGGTTTATATATGGCTGAGAATATATAATTACCAGTACATGTTTATATAATCAAATACTAACTTTCTGAGAGAGAGAGAGAGAGGGAGGGAGGGAGAGAGGAATCTTTTGGTGGATGGGGATGCTAATTAATTTTGGGCAAGCAGCTTTTCTAAAAGTTGAAGGCGCAGGATTAGTAATCACTTTGTTTTGTGGAATGGTGTAATCATTTTTCATGAACTAATGAAATGTTTGCTCTCTCTCTCTCTCTCATTACTACAACCCATTCAATTCAATAATTCAAGCCAGATATTGCCGCCCTTAGCTACACTTATCGTTTTAAATTTGTGTTTATGTTCTGTGGCAAATGTCTACTGCTAGCGTATTCAGAATTACTTAATCCATTCTTGAATAAGCAATATACATAGAAATGTTGATCAACCCAACTAATTAAATAATTATGCTCTAATTAACTCTTTTTCTTGTCCTACCTAGCTAGCTAGCCTACCTTCAATGAAATGGTCTTTCACTTCTCTTCACGTTCCGGCATGCATGCATGCATGATGATGCCCTAATGGTATGCAAACCGACCGATGATGGATAAGGAGAAGAAAAATCTCAATTTTTATTGTAGATGTTATCTAATTCATTTGATGTGGCTGGCTAGCTAGCTAGCTGATAAGTTTAGTACCATTCCAGGTTAAAAACATGATAATAATTAATCATAATTAATCATATTAGCCACGTAGTTAACGATTCTTGCTGATTAAATTGAAGTATTATTATTATTACTACTTTATAGTATTTAAAATGTAAATTGCTCAAATTAGCTAAAAACAAGTTTCATTAAATTTTCCAAGAATGCTTAAAATGTGTTTCCAGCTGCAGCGACATGTACACGGGCACAATACTAGGTCAGATTTGTCATGTCAAGCGCTGATCCACAACAGAGACGATCTATATCTAGGGGTGATCAACTTCGGTTAAGCCCAATTAACCAAATTTTTTCGATTTCGGTTAATTCGGTTTGGTTATTTCGATATTTTGGTTCGGTTATCGGTTATACCGAACTTTAAATTCGGTTTTCGGTTCGGTTTTCGGTTATGGCTTTAACTAATTCGGTTAACCGAATTAACCGAAATATTCGGTATTTAATGTTTTTTTTATTATTAATACAAAATTAAGCTCAACCCAATATACATAATATACCCAATATTGAATGAACTACCCCAATCCACAACCCATATCTTAACATTAAGCTTAGCCCATAAAAAATTTGGTTAATTTGGACAAAAACCGAAATAACCGAACTGAATTCGGTTATCGGTTAATACGGTTTTAGGTATTATTTGGTTAATTCGGTTTTTGTCCAAATTAACCGAACACCGAATTATTCAAGTAATTCGGTTTCGGTTAAAACCGAATTAACCGAATGATCAGCCCTATCTATATCGATCAACGACCGTGTTCTTTTCATTTTTTTGGCTTGCTCAATTTATTCCCAGTACATGCGTACATAATGAAAAATCACTTCCAATATAAATTCGCCCATTCTCTATAACACTAAGACTACGTGGTGAAGACCGTTTTTAGTGCGACTTGTATTGCGGTTTTGACAACACTAGCATTAAATCACAACAGAGAATGCAGTAAATGTGTATTGCCATAGTGACCTCACTTAAGGCCGCACTAAGCTCATGTCTTATCGAGGCTTAAAACGCGTTACACCAAGCAAACATGATTTATTGTGGCTTCCCCCGCAGTACAGTCACAATAACAACCGCAGCAGAGGCCACAGTATCTCTCGCAATAAATAAGCTCGCGGCAAACATCTTATTGTGGCTTACTGCGCCACAAACCATTTTAAATAATTACAAAAAATGAATGAACCCGGATGAATATTCATTCGAATCCATCCAAAAAAACCCAGAAAAGCCACAAAACCTAGAAAGAAGAGCTGATGGTAAAGCGAAAAGGGCTTTGAAACAAGGTACTCTGTACAATTATACAAATTCATAGTAACTAGTGTTTATAACTCCAAATTTAACAGGTAGCGTCATCTTGAAGCCTTGACAAATATTAACTTGGTTCATACATCAATTCTTACAAATTTGCCATATCAATTGACGGTGAAGTGAAACACGCATCCCATAAATTGTTATTTGAAGGCCAAAAGTTCCTCCTATTAACCCTGTCACGCACCACTCGCATACAAACGAGTCCATTCCTTTTCTGCAACATTCACACCCATACAAATTCAATAAATATGGATGAACAGAAAGATTTGGACTATATATTTAAAGGACATGAAATAGAACCCTTCGCATATTACTAGTCTCAACTGCCTCTGCCTCATTTGTTTTCCAATCCGGAAAGAAAGATGAAGAGAAAGAGATAAAGGAAGAAGAAGATGGAGCTAGGAGAGATGATGAAAATGAGAAACGTCGGATTGTGAAATGAGGAGGAAATGGGCTCATTAAAAGCCTCTCCTCTTTCTTCCAAACACTTCACTATCCCGAAAAGCAACATCACCCTTTTTCCTTCTCTGGTCGTGCCACCATCCAGTCGCTCCGGCGGTTGCAACGTCTCAAACCCCTTGTCCCTTCCGTCGCCGGTTAAGGTAAGCACTGATGGTTGTAATTTTTTATTTTTATAGCTTTTTACTCACCTTATTCCTAATTTTTTTATGTTCTTGCTGCAAATCTAACAGTGACCATTTCAACGTCGCATCTGCCGACGTCGACTTGCCTCTGCCGCCATTTCTTTGCTTCTGTCGTTGGTGCCTCACCTGCCGGCGTCGTTTAATCCTCTCTAGTAGTTAAAGGTATACTCCTAAACCCTTTTTTTACTTTTTCTGAATTAAATTTACAAATTGTTATAGTTTTTTATTTTGAATTTCTGGTGGGGTTCTTTTGTGTCATACTTGGGATGGTCACAAGAACAAAAATTGAAATAGTATTTCTTACCATGGATGTGGTTTTGAGCTATGAAAATAGTGTCAAGATTAGTCTTCCAAGTCTTAATAGAGAGCCAAGAAAAAATCATTGTCATTCTTTTTGAAATTGAATGTATTTTTAAAAAAATGTGTTGAAATATTATAATCATTACCATTAATTTCTCTGTCTTTCCTTGTATCCTTGCAGATTGATGAAGATTGATGGATTTGGATGAAGTTTCTTGGGTTTTGGATGAACAATTATGAGTTTTTGATGAATCCAGATGAATAAATTAATCTGGATTCATTTAGTTTTTTATTTTTTCTAAATGCCTTATTACGGCCTTATTGCGGATTTAACCACAATATGTATTACGTCTCCATCGCAATAGGCTGATTAATGCGGGCTTAAATCGCGGTGTGAATTGCGTCAATACCCGCGATTTTTAGTGTGCATATATTGCGGTTTAGCCGCAATTAGAATTTGTCCAACCACTTAGTGTAAAGGACATATATATATATATATATATATATATGTATGTATATATATGTATGTATGTGTGTGTGTTCACTAATTCTAACAACTCCTCCATCTTTTTTATTGGTACTACTTCAAGCAAATCATTCCAAATCTTGGAAGTTTACTTCATTCTGAAATTGTAGCTTAATTAATTTGGTGTTCTCTTTTTAATTGTATTCGCAGCTGGTTAGCTTGTAATTCATTGAGTACTATTCTTTTCGTCCTAACCTCCCTTACTAGCTAGTAATTGGTTCCTGTTTCTGCTTCTTTTTTAATGAATTTATTTGTCAGCCGTTTAGAGAATATATATTGTCGGGTGATTCTTTAAGAGAGAGAATTAGCTAGATCGTCCTAATTACTTAGAGCATCTCCAACAACTTCTCCATTTTATTGGAATACTCATTTTTGGAGAATTTTGAGGCTTTTTTTTGTCCAACAACTTCCCTATCTCATTCTCCAAAATGAGGAGGAAGGGGAAAAAATGGGGAGCCTTTCCCAAATTTGGAGCATTCTCCAAATTTTGGAGAGCCTCCCTAAATTAACTTTTTTCAAACATATCTCCTCTCTCATCTCTTTTGGCTATTTGTTATTGGTTTAAACATATTTTCTCTCTCATCTCTCTCATCACTTCAAATAATTTATTAATTATTAATAAAAATATATAATAGTTTATTATTGTAATAAATGCATGATTCTCTAAAATGGGGGAGCTGTTGGAGTTATAACAAAAATAATTTGGAGAATGTGGATTTTACTTTTTCATTTTTTAGAAAATTTTGGGGAAGTTGTTGGAGATGGTCTTAGAGAGAGAGAGCTAGATCGTCCTAATTACTTAGAAAGTCATAGGAAAGTTTTAAAAGGAGGATGAAACATTATTAATTTTCAAAGAAGCGGTAAAGGAAAGGCAACTTTTTTGTTGTGGGGAGAGGGAGACATATAAATACATACACAACACATGGTAGAGGATAAAAAGAGAGAATATATAGTTTCTTTTTGCTATGAATAAAGTGGTTTTAGGGTTTTAAAAAAATAAGGAGGGAAAGGAGGAAGATGCTCAATACTCCCTTTGTTGAGTTGGAAAGAATGGGAGGATGATGGAAGTTTGATTCTCAACACATGCTTGCTGCTTCTACTAAAGGCAACCACAAGGCAATCATCTCCCCCAATCGTTCTGGATTCCAAAATCATAATCTTTTTATTTAACCTTAATTAATTAATTAATACTAATACATTAATTATGGTGTACGTAGTACTATTATAAACACGCACAAAAACATCCGTATGGTCTAATATACACAATTCTCTAAATGTTGGATAATGATTACTTTAATCAGATTACCCTATCAATCAGATAGGCAGTACCTTTTTTTTTGAAAGGCGAATGCAAATTTATTAAAGAGGGCATATGTGAAACTCTGAGCAAGAGTGAGACCTAACCAAAAATTCACAGAAAGATTACATTAAGGAATACAAAAGAGGTCTAGCTTATCAGCATACAAAGCATTTAAGAAAGATTGCCAACAGCTCCTTGGGGGTTTAAGAGCCAATCCACCCAAGGCACTGAAAAATGTTTCCACCGATTCGAGACCCACAAGTACTTTGGTTGATTCGCATCATGCATTTATGCGAGTAATGTGCATGCATGTATGAGTTTCGATATGTACATTTTCAGTATGCTAATTACTTTAAGCCGACCCGCATCAATATATAGAGGCAGTTGGGAAAGTGATAGTAAACTACCAATTTGAAGCCCGAGAGGAGGTCGGAGAAAGGATCAAACCAAAAACCTGTAAGAGGAGGACAAATATGAATGCGGTTGACTGGTGATATGAATGTGGTTGACTTCTGAAGGTGGTTTGATCCTGGGGCGGATTGCGCCCCCCAATCGGATCACTTTAGGCCCTTTCTTACGAGGCGCCATAATTGCGAGGCTGCTCCGTTGGAGGGGTCCTCGTTCGGTGATTGGTGGGTTGGGCTTGAGCCCATATATATATATATCATAAAGACTATGACAGACTTAAATTATTTATTAGAAGAAAATTATTAAAAAAATTGAAAAAACTACATTTAAAAACTACAGGCATTAATTTGTAATTTATATTCAAATTATTCGACTTTCTATATTAAAATATTGAATAAATACATTAATCATATTTTAAATGTCGATAATGAAACGTTCCACTTTCTCATGGATGAACGTAATATGTATCATCGAAATTAACCTAGACTATTTACAACGTCCAACAAAAACTCTTCTTTCTAATGATTTCAAACTTAACTTTGGGTATCTTATCTTAGAGCTGATCCAATAACTAACCGTTCTTATAAATGTCGGGGGATGAGGGTCCTTTGTTGAGCCTCTTCACTATATTCTTGCATGCGTTGAGAGGTTCATATATACTCACCTCCTCCTACACTCCGACCTCACGGGACATTTTCTTATGTAATGATGTATTAAATTTGCTTTATTATTTGATCCATCTCTTTCTAAAGCTTAATTAATTCATTAATTAAATCCACATCTGTCGTACGTTTTAAAAAGAAAACGTATGCACATATGTGTTTTAATGGTTATATGTCCCGAGATGACTTGAGCAGTAGACTATCTTCTATGCATCAATGAAATTTTAGAGAGCTAACTTATTATTTAGGTGGTGCAATAAGATGTACTCACGTAGATAATGAAAAAGAAAATGTACCACATAAATCTAGTGAGTAATAATTAAATAAATAAATAAAATTAGAGAAAAGTAAGTAAGGGGACATTTATATATTTTGAAGCTGTAAGGGAGGCAGGTGAAAGCACGAGTTTCGCATCAATCTCCTCCTTGGTTTCTTCTGTCCTCATTTGTTTGGTTTACAAGCAACTGATCATTCATGCAACAAAATCAGTAGAATAGTAAAGCAAACAGGAAAAGGAAGCAGAAGATACAAATCATAAAAATTATAACGTGTCGACCCTATAGTTTCATCAATCTCAATAATTCCATAACAATATATATATATATATATACAGACACACACATATAATTGAATTAAGTAATTATTTGCATGGAATGGGCCTTTGCACTACCCCAAACCCCAGCCTCAGCCCTTCAATTTGTCTTCTTCACTCCTGTTGGTATCCAAAGTATTGGCATCTACTTATATATCTATCTTTTGTTTATGAGTATTTCCTTTTTATTGTTTCTCTAGGAGCAAAAAGACAAAAGTTACACCAGAGAGTGAGTAGTACTGCATTATCTGATTCAAGATTTTACATCAGATTATAATCTTCCTCTACCTTTTGAGGACCCAAAGAACATATGCTCATTTGTTCCTTTCGAGCTTCATGGAACTTTCAATTTTGTAACGTTCTAGCCAGGTGCACACAAAAACCGAGCAAGTATGTATCTATCTATAACAATAATATGTATAAAAAAACGTACGTACACGGCAATTATTCATTAATTTACATAATAATTAATTAAATTGCGGGTATAAACTTCCGGCTTTGTCGTCTCGTATATATGAGTAATAATTAAATCAAAGGAGTTGAGGTTGATGAACTGTTATTTGTTTGGTAGGTACTGTGTCAGTCAGTCGGGCTCTGAAAAGCAAACGTGCCTTGCCCTTGCGTAATAATCAGGATTCGTAGGGAAGAAAAAGTTACTCAAAAGGATTTAGAAAAGGAGAAAGAAGAGGGTGAAAAAGGAAGGAACATAAAAGTTAAATTAAAGTAAGACAAAATTACTAGGGGCTGGGCTGGCTTACTGGATTCCCCACAAAGTCAATAAAGTCACTCAGTCCTAGTAAAAGTTTGCTTGGCCCTCATTGTATTACTATTCACATCGCTACCCCCCTATGTATTATTCTCCTTCTAACTGTCATGTCCTCCTTTTCATTTTGCTCATTTTCTATGAAAACTTCAACAATAATTACGAAAACAACTCAGGGAGGGATTCATGGGGGAGAAAGAAGTCACCAATGAACCTTTCATTTTGGTCATTTGTTCAAACATGTTTTGTTATTTGTTTGTTTGCGAATTCGTTTGGTTAAGTTCAGCCAAATATTCATACTCATTTTCTATTCGGTTAATAGACAGTAAAAGAGAAACTGAAAATATCCAAAAATCTGAATATAACAGTTTTGAAACTATATGGATTAAAGTGACGCTTCAATGAACCTACAGGGGGATGAGTGTGTGAAATCTTCTTCGTGCTTATCTCGATTAATTCAACCGGTTTAGGACCTTAATTAGGTCCATTTCTAGTCGATTTTGGTCTTATTTCATTGGAAAACTAACCGCTGAGAACTAAGTCATCTGACGGAGCTAATTATGTGATTGTTAACAAAGGGACTAATTTGAACCAATGAAAACAAACAAGGACCATCATGTGAATAAGCGGCACTTCAGTAAAAGTCCGATCTATCCTTTCACAATCATTTATCCTCAGTTTTTTACACAAATTTTAATGGTATATAATGTGATCCCTTACGACTTTTACAAATAACTATTTTCACAAATATTTGTTACAGCAACTAGCATTTATTAACATTGTAAAGCGATGCTAACTTATATACCATCCTAAAGTCATATTTTAATTTTCAAAAAAATAAAAAAAAACTTTAAGAACACAATAGATTGTAAAATACTATAAGAATAAATTGTTTCCCAACAAAATTAAAATTTTTATAAATGTAAAATAAAGTTGTAAAACGATCAAACAATTGCATAAAAATTAATTTGTTACAACTATGGAGTAAATTTCTTTCGTGGTCTTATCAAAACAATTATTGTCCTATTCTAGTCCTATTTTAAAATATTTTCCTAGCTACTCTAGTCCTATTTTATGGTTTCCTGTTCTACTTTTAGTCCATTTCGTTCATTGTAACCGTTACCTTTAACGGATCTTAGTGAAATGACCCTTTCACAATCACATATTGAACACGTGGCGTACACGTGGATCAATTTTCTGATGTGGCGAGGTCCTCCGTAATACTTCATCTGACGGTGTAAATATTCATCAGAGGTGAGGGGAAGGGCCGCATTTAATGTGGCAGAGTTTTCCCCTTTCACTCATTACGCCTATGCACCTTTCAAATCTACCAGTTTCCAAGATCTTTCAGACTTCTTCCTTTCGACTTCACGAACGAAACCCTAAGCTCAGTCACACGCACTCATTCCTAAAATCGACGTTCGAGGAGAAGAATGGTGAAGCGGATTCTACAGTTTCCACGGTTTCCAGGCACGAAGAGTTAGTATCGAAGGGGTGGTGATGACCCAGAACTGGAGTACGGTGAGCTGAACTTATCTGACAAAAAGTTCAAACCTCTCATGAAGTTCTTGCATTTCTGGTGTTAGTGTAGTGAGTACTCTGTTTTGTTGTACTTTGTTTCAAAATTAGATTTTCGTCTTCTGTTGTTCTAGATGCTGACGACCCCTGGTTCAGTATTCACTTTTGGCATGGCGGATGTTTTGGCTACTTACTTTAGAAAGATTACGTGGGTGGGTACGATGACTGGTACGATTCATGCCGCAAAGATAAATTTTGTATGTTTGATATACACGGGATGGTTGAAGATTTGGGGTATACGGGGTTTGTTAACTATTATTGGCATATACATGTGAAGGGCACTAATTTAGAGGGTATTGTGTATGAGCTTAAGAATGAGAGAGATCTGCTGAAGATGGTAGATATGTACTTGCCAAAAAATCGTGCTATTGTAGTTTTCTTAGAGGCAATGAGTGAAGAAGAAATGTTGTTGTATGATACTCGAGAAATGGAGAAGATTGCTCAACAGTTGGTAGAAAGTCGAGTGAGAGTATTTTCTTTACAAGAGATTGAAAGTGATGATGAGGTTAGGGAGGTTGAAACTAAGGACATCGAGGTTGTAAAGAATACCGAGGTCTTATGTATAGGTTGGAAATCTGATGATGAAGTAGTTAAAGATAAGGCTAAATCAGTATTTGAAGTGGAAGATGTTGGTGCAGAAAGTGAGGTTGGTCCAATCAATATTAAATTAGAGTCTGGGGTAGTAAATGAGTTTGCTAAAAAACCAAAGTACAATGGACAGAATTGGTGGGAGAACCTTAGTGATGATGATGACTTGGTGGGAGATGGTGGAGGTGTAAACCTTGGTGCCTCTTTGTTTGAAGTTATGAAGATGTTGCGAGAAGAGATGATTGCTATTAAATAGGAGGGTGAAGAAGATAGGAGAAATGCAGAAGCTTTAACCTCGAAAGCAGAAGAGTATAAGACTGTCAGCAGTGAAGTTTATACTAATGGACCCGATGATGACCAAGTGGAGAGGCCCAATGTTCAATATGATGTTGACTCGGAGGATGATTCTGCTAGCTGTGATATTGAGTTTGAGGACCCTGATAATGATGTTGAGGGTGGGGATGATGAGTTTGATATCACGGTTCATGTTGATGGGTCCATGCACATACCGGCTGTAGAATCTGTGTTCCCAGGGGCAGAACACAGATTCTATGTGAGGCACCTATACACAAACTCTAAACAATAATTCCCAGGAGATGGATTAAGGGATTTAATCTGGGCTGCTGCAAAGGCTTCCTATCCAACTTAGTTCAAGAGGCACATGGAAGCAATTAATGCTATTGATACAAATGCATGGGCTTATATGGATAGGGTAGGTCATCAATATTGGTCAAGAGCTTACTTTAGAGATTTATACAAATGTGATATTCTGCTAAACAACATGTGTGAATATTTTAACAAGTTTATATTATAGGCAAGAGACAAGCCTATTTGACATACATTGAGATCATTAGATGCAAGTTAATGGTTAGGATAGCCAAAAAGAGGGAGGCACGGAAAAAATGGACTGGGTTGCTATGCCCTAAGATATTGAAAAAGTTGAACAACAATGTGAAGGACTCAAGAGAGTGTTCCCCCATGGAAGGCCTGGGTGTGCAGTTTGGTGTGGGACATAGGAGTTCAGGGTTTGGTGTTGACATTGAGAAGAGAACTTGTAAATGCAGAATGTGGCAGTTGACAGGTATACCATGTATCCATGCATGTGTTGCTCTAAGTTTGAACAATAGTGTTATAGAAGAGTATGTTGATGACTGTTATTGAGTTGAAACACATAAGACTATCTATGGCAACATCATAAATCCTATAAGCAGTTGTGAAATGTGGGAAGTAACAAGTTTCCCAGATATGGTAGCACCAAATTGGAGGAAGGTGACTAGAGGCAAGCGAAAAATGAAGAGGAAACCTTCAACTGGTGAGGATCCTCCTGAGACATAGATGGGTAGATCCAGTGGAATGAAGTATGTTTGTTCAAATTGTGGACAAGCAGGTCACAATAGAAGTACCTGCAAGGCTCCAAGTTCAAGTAATGGATTCAAAGCCAAAAGAAAGGCTTCTACTTCAAGTGCTCCAGAAAAGAGACAAAAAAAGGTATTGTACTGTTTGTTAATCGGATGTAAATGAGTATACTAATATTTAAAGTCTTCTAAATTTTAAAAAAAATTCAGGTCGCCACTTCAGCTGAAGTGCATGGTACTCCAAGTCAAACTATAGTCAATATCTTCGCACAAATGTGTTGATTTTAGAGATCCCTCAAATATGCTCTCATGTGGATCTTTCCCATACACATGTAATGCTCTACTTCACATAATATTTATTAACGGCTTCTTCTTTACAAGCATGATATTATCTCATCAAATCATGTCATGAAATCAACGAATCCAACATCAATAGAGTATGAAGATGAAGAACTAAACATGATACTAAGAGGCGTAAACATATCTTACACCAAAGGTGTCACAGGTGCGCCGCGCTCGGTTGCGGAGGCGGGGCCGTCCCGCGACGACGGAAGTGGAAGCTGCGAAAATGGAAGCGGTCGGTCCAACCGAAACCCGCTGAGTGTGGTGGTCCCGTGACCCGGCCCGCAAAGTCTCGTTCTCGAAGGCCCGGCCCAGTGAATGAGAACACTTTGCTCACGGAGTATGCAGACAGAGTTATGCGCTTATAACCTTCGGTCGTGTTTCGACCCGCAACCTACAATTCCCAAACATGGCAAGTATACAGGATAAACCCTAACTATCCATGGCGAGCCCCACCCTACTGAAATAGGCGAGCACTCAACCATCACCAAACATACAGTTTATGGATAACATCATACATAAGCTTCTCAGAAACACACAGATATATAATGTGTCTAACACATCAGAGTATGATCACATCCCGGGTCCCGCCCTCCACTGTCATGGGCAAGTCCTCGGTCCTACAGAGTATCCAGAACATATATACAGAAGCAAAATGTATCTAAGATACATAGCTTGATCAGACAGATGACATGCATGCATATACACCTACAGAGCCAACCGAGAAAGACCTCAGAATACCTACGTGCGGGATCTAGGAGAAACTCCGAGATCAGAAGATCCCCGCAAGTACCGCTGCTGCTGCTAACACACCAACAGAAGAGAGAAGTAAGTTAACTGTGAGAAAACTCATATGCTATACTTAGCATAATCCTGAAATCAGTAAACATACTGAAACCTCTACCGAGACTACCCCTATCACATAACAGAAGTTCCGTGTCGGAACTGCAGATACCTGATCACAGAACAGAAAGCACCACAGAACTCTAGTCCACTGGCTGCTTGTCAGGTACACCTGAAAGGTGGTAAACAGAAGGAGAGTCCTCGGGAGGACCCAGTAAGGGCTGAGATAAGATACAAGTTGCATATAACAAGCTAAGCGCGCGGTTACCTGCAAAACAAAGAAAACACAAGAACACACATATACAAATAGATATAAGTAATAAACAGAGTCCCGAAGGACGTGGTTAGCCAGAGTCCCGAAGGATGCGGTGCAGACCACCAGAGACCCATAAAAACAAAATCAACAGAACGTCATCCCTCTCTAAGAGGTCGGAAGCCGAAGCTAACAGAGGCATGGTACCAGTCGGGGTCGCGATCCCCATAACTGTCATGGGTCACAGAATTTACCGCAGGGTATATACAGAATATCAACACCCAATGCAGATATATAGTACCGATAAGGAACCCGAGGTCTCTGAGACCGTCCCGGGCCTTGAAGCACAACAAACAGAATATACCAAGGTATATACAGATTATCAGCACCCAGTGCAGATATAAAGTAATGATAAGGAACCCGAGGACCGTCCCGAGCCTTGAACCTGCATACCTGTACCTTACCATATAACTGGTCCCGGGATCACCGGACCACTGTCCTCAACCCGGAACCCGCTTCAACTAACCCCGATATACATGATATCCCTCCCAGAATGTATAATGAGAGAAGTTGAACCCTTACCTTACTATTATAGATCCGCAGAGAAATCCCGGGAAAATCCCGACGCTCAGCCTGTAACGCGGTAGTGTGACTTCCGAAGTCCCGCACTACTACACAACTGCTGATTCAAGCTGAACAACCACATACAAATCAGGAATCACCATTCCAGACCCCCGGAAACTAATCCCGCACTTTCCCGCAAAATTCCACTAAAAGCTCGGATTCTCAAACCGAGCTAGAACATAGTTATCTATACTTACATATGCACAACTAAGCATTTAAATCATACTTTCCCCAAATCTACGCAAGCAAGGAAGTAGGTCGGTTACGTTCACAATTTCAGAAAACGATGTTCCGAACATCGTTTGTTACCTACTTCAATTCCCGATACCATTTCACTATCAATACCTCCCCGAAACACACCACAACCATAAACATACCCTTCCTCATTTTCGGCCTTAACATGCTTCTTATACCAAAATCCATTTCAAACCAATTAGGGTTTCATTCTCGTGCTCAATTCAACAATTAAACATTCTAAGCATGCTTTCTAACATACTTCACCCAAAATCATACCAACTTTCACATAACCAATTCGGCCTATTTGGGTACTTTTCACCCAACATGCTCACCTTCAAATTGAACCCTAAGATCAACTCCTAATCATGCTAGAAACAACATATTCAAAGCATGATCCAAGATGACATCAATTCAACATACTTAGAATTCAACCAACAATTCGACCAAGTGAGGGTTTCTTAACCCAAGGTGTTCTTCCATAATCCAAACCTTGACTCCTACACCAAATCATACAAAAAATGACATACCTAAAGCTTGAAGAAAGAAGATGAACAAATCATCAAGCTAAGGCTTAACATGATTTCGGATTCAATCATGTAAATCAACCAAAAATCATGCTTCCATCATACCAACTCATGAAGAAGATAAGCTTACCTCAAGCTTACACCAAGAACAATCCTTCCTTAATCCTTGAAAGATGAAGAACACATGAGAGGTAGAGAGGAAGAGAGGAGCCGACGGTTTAAGAGAAGGAAGAAATGAGCCAAAATTGTATTTCTCTCTAACTCTCACCTTTTATACTTCTTACTTTGTGACACACACACCTTAGACACCTTGCCACCTTCACACACACACACACCTTAGTCACTTGCCAAGCACGTGCATGCCTCACTCACTTGCCAAGCACACACACACCTTACTCACTTGCCAAACACACACATAGCTCCCTAGTCACCAAGTCCAGATCCGAAAAGTTCCTAAGTATTGAAGTATCATGTCGCGCTAACTTAACCCGAGCAAATCCCGACGTGTGTACTTGCTATCCCGACCAATTAATCCCGTCATGTGTGCTTGCTTGGTTATCACCACATTACTCATCCCGAGTCACAAAATACCACAAACCCTTGGTGCTATTCAATTTTTCCATCCTGAGCCCCGAGTGTCGCCTGAGACCGAATGTCCCGCCCCCGAAAAATATTTTCCGCGGAAAGGTGTGGGGGACTCGTGCGACCTCAAATATATAAGCATTCCCGAGAATGTTACCGAGAACAGCTCCGGGAGCTGTTTGACCGACCAAAGACATGCCCCGCATGTTTGGAACGGAGCCCCGGGATACAAAAGTCACCACCCGCTCAGGGTGACTATAACAAAAGAAAAAAATCGCTTAAGGATTATTTTAATCCTTGCTCCAATCCGACGTATGCTCCTTCCTTACGCTTTCAAGCTTACTCCAATGGCAGCCTTTGGCTCCCAGAGATGATGATAATGCCGCCTTGCACCAAGAGGAGAATGGAAGATGACGGATGAGATGTGAAGCACCTTTAAGTTCTTGTGTGGAATGACACAAATAATTCCACCCTTAATGCTCCAAAACTTGCCTCAAGAATTTGGCACTTTGAGAGAGATTGAGAAGGAGAAGAAGATAATGGAATGAGTGATAGAGAATGAGGCACTTTCTCCCATCTATTTATAGAAGGATGAGAGCTACCAAAAGCTCTCACTTAAATATGTCAACCACATTGCCTACCTCATCAATGTGGCACCATATTACCAACCTCATAAATTGTCAACCTCATAAATTGGCAACTATATTTCCAACCTCATAAATTGGCAAAGATGGAGTTATTTCACGGTTCAAGGTGCATACACCTTACACCGAAATTATCAAAATACCCTTACATTGATAAGTGGCTTTTGATGTGGTTATGATTGATAAATGAGGTCCGAATTACACAAAGTAATTCCAATCATTTCCATTTTACATATTCGAGATCCTTTAAGCTCATTAGTGTCATTTACCAAAATACTCCTACTTGATAAATTGTGCTCTAATCATTTCTTCTCCGTCAAGTTACTCCCAGCTCCTCTGAGCTGGAGTATTAGCTCAAAAGTTCTTTGTGCGCCATAGAATTCCAACAAAATGAGCCTCTGCAAATGTGAGTAAGGCCTTTCAATTCATGTGCCAATATGTAAACTTTGAATGATGTTCATCTGTTGGATATGAATTATATATGCAGAACACTAGTCCTGAATCGAGGCATCACACAACAGATTCAAGGTTTGTTGAAACGGGGCATCACACAACAGATTCGCAAGCTAAGCGTCCAAGAGGGAGACCAAAAGGGAGCAAGAACAAGAGAGGGACCAGTACCAGTGCCAAAGCCAAAGACTCCAATGCCAAGGCCAGTGAGAAAGGAAAGGACAGTAGTAAGGACAAGGGGAAAGCAGATGGCAGTAGTAAGGGCAAGGGGAAAGTAGATGGCACCAGTAAAGGAAAGGGGAAGGGGAAGATCTAAAGTTTCACCACTGATTGCAGGACTAAGATTATGACATTACTTTTGAGGAATTGAGAATGTGTTTTTGTATGATGAATGATTCTAGAAGCTCATGAATGTTAGTAATATGTTAGGAGCTCATGAATGTTATTAGAACTACCTTATCGAATGGTAGATGCCAATTTGCTGAGTGTAGTTGCTTTGACAATTTGTTGAGTGTAGTTGAAAGAAGTGCCAATTAAGGACCATAATAGGATAACAAAATAAATTCCTCTACTGAAATAGGACATAATTCATGAGTTGTGCAGATTTTACAATTCATTCCTAACACTAACCCCAAATCACATAAACCATAACTTAATCAAGCAAGGCAGAACATGCCCATAATTACAATCTCTGTAACAACAAACCACACCCTTTGTTGTTTCAGAAACTGAACTTCATCCCTCATATTCGAGCCTTCCTCTTTTACAACTTGAAGCTGCGACGACACATTCTCAGCATGAACCTCGACCCAGGAGAGGTGGTCAAGAACATCAACATACTCGGACTTCAACTTCTCCATATTCAACTCAGAAGCTGCAAGTGACCGCTTGAGTTTCTCCACCTCTGACTCGGCTTCCCCAAGTTTCTTCAAGGCATATTTCCTATCTACACGCACCCCAGAATCGTCTCTAGCAGATGAGGTGGAGTTGTCACATCGTACCATGTATGGAAGCCGCATAAACTAGGGTTCAGAGGTAAATTGAATTGAATCATACTTACGAATTTTCTGCTGAACGAGTAAGGTAAAATGAAAGCTACTTTCCCCAAAGTTCTGACATCCATAAAATCGTCTCCTAGTATTCTTCTCAGTCCAAGCATCCCTCAAAATAGTTGCTAACCCACAGTCACATTTCGGCCACCCGGGATCCCCCTCATCGGTATAACCAATGAAAGGAGTGATCGAGGTTGTCATTGAAGAAGAGCTGAGAGAGGTGATAGCGAACAAGAGCAAGAGTCAGTGGAGGGATATCTTATTTCAGAGATTATTCGAAGAAGACGAGAAGCATTTTCGAGGGAGGGAGAAGAACGTGTTCAGTACGTGAAGGTAAAATGGTCATTTCACTAAGATCCGTTAAAGGTAAAGATCACAATGGACGGAAATGACTAAAGTAGAACATGAAATCATAGAATAGGACTATAGTAGGACAATATTTTAAAACAAAATCAGAATAGAACAATAATTATTTTTATAGTACAACAAAAGGAATTTACTCCCAAATATGAGGGAATTTGAGCATAAATGGACTAAACCATAGTTATATGATACTAACTTCATCTCTAAAAATAATTGGTGCATTTGTTTTTTAGCCTTTAATTTAACATGTTATTTCTTCAACACTGCAATATATAAGTCAGATAATTTAAATGCAAATTATAGATTAGTGTTTCTAGTTTATAAATACAGTTTAAAGTTTCGGATTTTTTATTGAATCTTTTCTTGATAAAATTTGAGTCTACCACGATATAGAAAAGAAAATGTACCAATTTTTCAGAGACGGAGATAGTATATCACAAAACTTTCTAATTAACTAACGTCTAATTAACGCATCAACTATTGTCAGATTTTGTATTTGTATGTGTAGTAAATCACGGATTAGGCTGTAATATTTAAAGTATGGGAATTAAAAGGAAGAGATAAAAATGTAGATGAATTGTCGCATAAATTCAAGACTGGAAAACAAATCAATGGTTCCAAGCGTATACCGTTTCGTTATAGATGATAGGATGGATGTCAAGTCACAATTGAAGAGGATCTTTAAGAGAGCAGTGATCTAACCTTCAATGTCGTGTAGGCCCTTCTTCATTTTGGACATCTCCAGGCCCAACTTAAACAGCGTCAGACCTTTCTTTACTTTGGAGCTCAGGTCCGAAAGTGTATGTTTCAGGTTCAAGACCTTTTGTTTCGATTCGATTAAAAGTTTATCTATGCCTCAGTTAAGTAATTATTAAGTTAAGTGTGAACAAAATTATGAGCTTCATTTACCCTTTAAGGTGAATAATTTAGTGCTCGGCTCACTTCGATTTTATCTTAGTTTTTTCCATTGTCAGTACGTAAACAGCTTGAGCTTGATTAATCTAAAGCCCATTCGTAGTTTGTTCATATTATTTTTAAGTCAAATCTATACAAATTAAATTTTAGATTCGAAACAAATTTCAAATCTAATATAAATAGTCTAGTGTTCGGCTTGATTCGACTCATTTTTAGATCTAGTATGGTACATCATCCATTTTATTGCGGAACAATGGTAGAAGACTCATAACAACAAATGTGATTTTTAACTTCTGCAGTTTTTGTCCCCTAAAAATATGCACCTACAAATATTTTATTAGAAATCTCAAAATATTACTATTTTTTTATAAAATAAAAAAGAACAAATCTTTTAACATACAATCAACCTAGAAGGTTTTCCACCACTAAACCCAAAAAGACGCATTTAACAATCCCAAATAATAAAAATTTTATGTGATGTGATATCGACTTGCGGGGCTTAACAATATGCAATCATTCGAGAATGAAATAATGTTTCTTACTCTTCATTGGACTCGATCATTCATCTGTTTGAATAGTTTGAAGAATTGTAATTATTAAATGTGATGTTGGCCTAGACGTTTAATTAATAAAATTAAAATGAATTTGCACATCGATCACATGCATGAAGTTGAAATATTGCTCAAAGATATAAGACAAGTTATGCGAATTACTCTTCTATGTCATTTTTGTCATTTTTCCAATTGTCTTTAGATGAAGGTTTAATTACTTTATTTATCATAATTTTTTAAAAAAATTCAAATAGGGATCTAAAATTTTCATTTTGTTTTTAAAGTTTAAGCTTTAATTATCTTATCTACCAAAAAAATTAAAACTTTTTAAATAGGCATCTAAAATTTATTAGTCATATAATTTTACCATATCTTCCTCTTTTAATGTAGGTGATCCGAAAGTATGAAAATTCTATGCGTTAATTAACTATAATATTATATAATTTCTTATTTTTTTAGGTTTAATTACTTGGTTTTCCACTAATTTTTTTAAAAAATTCGGATAGATTCCGAAAGTTTTTGACTCATATAATTATATTATATCTTCATCTTTTAATGTTGTTGGTCTCAATGTCGGCGTGGACCAATTATAACTTCATATAATTTCCATTTTTTTGCTTTAATTTAAGGCTTAATTACTTGGGTTTTCACCAATTTTTAAACCTTTTCGAATGCACGCCTAAATTTTCTCTCATATAATTTATTATTGTAGCGACAGGACTTTTTCGACGGGAGTCGCCACCAATCTGTTTGAGTTAGGTCGATTGGAAACCTAAACTGGTCTACGAGAAACTCGAAAGTCCGTTAGTCAATTACATACAAAAATAATGATTTTCATACGCCCGAAAATTGGTACCACGGGTTAATTTTCATTTTCGTTCACTTGATTTAATTTAGTCGAGCAGTGTGAGCAATTAATCAAAGAAAAAAAATGAAGAAATGGAGAGGTGAGCTGCCATCTATGAATATTAAACAAAAGAAAACAAGAAAATAATAATAGCTACATGTCCTAGGAAATGATGTTATCTACATGGCTATAGCAATACATGTTTTTTTTATGAATACAGCACGCATGTTAATAGCAAAGATGATCAAAATTGAACATGAGTCATGTCATCAAAAATGTCCACATGTGAATCCGGTACTACTAATTCATCAAAAAGAGACTAAAATAAGATTCATCTGAAGTTTGACCATTGCATTAAACACATTAACTCCTTTACAAGAGTGCTCTAAGTGCAACATGCTAAATGTCAGGGGTTTTAATAAACTAAATGATAGAGGATAGGGACCGACTGTAATTATACCAATTCAAATAAAAGAGCTTCTTCCCCCAAGTTCCAAACCGTGACTCTGCGCACTTCCGCGATCTGCACAGCTGTGACCAGCAACCAGCGGCGGGAGTGAACCAGATAGTGGCCTCCTGCTGTTAAGGATGGAGGAACAGTCGAGTGGATGGCCGATGTCGAACAAATGATAGATGGCCGAGGGACTCCGGAAAAAGACGAAAACGGGGGTCTGGGAACGTCACCGGAAGACTGATCGACGGTAGGACAGCTGCCGATAGCGAAAGGGCTTCTTAGTATGAAGTTTTGTAAGGTTAAGGTCATCCACTGATGTGGGGTTGGTGAAAAATAGGGTGGTTCAGGCGAAAGGCCTTGTAATGTCACCTCTTAGCGACTTGACTTCTTTGAAAAACCTGGTAGTGTCCATCACGAAATCATCGCCTTATCCAATGAGAACAACCTCAAAATGTTGCCCCCAATTCTCGTAAAGTATGGAATTGCTCATCAGAAACTCGAAAAGTGGTTGATAGTGTTTGAGATGTATGTTGCCCCGCAGGTCATTGAGCGGGTGAAAATTGTTCCAATCCATGCCTCCATTCTAAACCGCCTTTCCAGGTTTTCAGTTTAGATTCCATGACTCACCATTCTTTCATTCATCTTTTCCTTCTTCTTCTTCTTCTTCTTCTTCTTCTTTTTTTTTGTTTTTTTTTTCCTTTCTTTTTTTTTTCTGGGCCGGACCTTGTTTGACTTGCGTTTTTTTAGTCATTTTCATGCGAGCGTAAATAGTTGTTGCTACCTAGGCCCGATTACTTCTGACTAAAATGCAAAGACAAATGGCTACTAGCGCTACTCATAACTTTAGCCCTTTTCGAGCTAAAGACAGCGGAATAGAATTTACCTTGACCCTTTTTCTTATCTCAAATGTTTTCTCCTCGTGCCCTCCATTTTCGGATAATGAGGTTTTTTCCTTTGAAGGAATCCTTGTGGTGAATGGAAAGTCCATGGTCGAAAAGAGCTTTCCGAAGGTTTGTTTGGCCGACCCTCTTTTGTAGGTGACACTTCTCTGGAAAATGAACTTCGCAACAGAAGTTAAAGAGCCACACTGAAATCACTTCCATTAGATATAGCGACGTCTTCGAGATAACCACTACCAAGTCTTCATCTTAACTCGTTGGTGACATTCTTTATGTTGGGACTGGGTGGAAGGATATTGAAAAGAGAACATGGGTTCTATGATGTGATATTTTTAGCGAACGATGCAAAAGTGCGCATTCTACCCATTCACATATCAAGGGAAATAATAACAGATATCCGTTCCAACAAAGACAATACCCTAGATTCCGGACTTGATCTAGAGAATTCGACTTTCAAGTTACATTGGCAAGCTCTCAAAGATTTGAGTGAATTCAAAGACTTCCCCAATTGATCACCAATTTTCATAGATCGACGTGTTAGGCCTAGCTTAAAGACTACTTGTGAGAAATTGTATTTCCATGCCATGATCGGGGGTCATTGAACACTTCACATCATAAAATTGTTTTAAAGGTCCTTAATGCTCACATTTTTTTCTTGCAACCAACATGCTCCCACTGAGTCTCGAGAAACAAATGATTGAATGCATGAATGAATGATGTGCAATTTTAAAGATGTGTCGTTATCGGTTAGAAACAAATATGATGCATGCGAATGCCATGAGAAAAAAAAAAGAAAAAAGAACACCAATTAGTACAGTGATAATGTACAAGTATGAATAACAAATGATGGAATTGTCGATTGATGAAAGAAATGGCTCCCTTTATACAAAAATCTCATGTTTATCGGTCGAGTGTAGAGTCCAGTACGTGTTCCACCAAGAATTTGATATTGTCTGTTCTTCTGAATCCTTCCCACGACTAATTTGATACCTCCAGTGTTCATACTTGATCCTATCTGAAATCGATTCATGTTAACCACAATCCACACACTACGTAGTTGGTTGGGGTTCGGTAGCGGGCTACGTAGTTGGTTGGGGTTCGGTAGCGGGCCTGGTAGGTGGCGGCCCGCTACCACCCTCGCCAAGGCAGCCGGGCATCCCGCTACCGTGGGCGCTACCGTAATAAATTTGGTAGGGGGCGTGGTAGGGGGAAGCCCGCTACCATGAAATTAATGTTCAGGCGGGCGTTTTGAAATTCAAACGCGCCTCGGTAGCGGGCTTGGAAGCGGGCTACCCGCTACCGAGCCATTTAAATCTGCTCGCCCCCTTCCTCTCTTCCATTTCTCCCCGACGCATCCGATACCTTCCCCTCCAAAAATCGCCGCCGGCCACCGCCTTTCTCCCCATTGCCGGCGCCGTTTCACTTCCTTTTTCGGCGGATCTACATCAGCAAGGTAAGGTTTCTTTTCTCTTCTCTTTTTTCGGTATTTTTATGGTTGGAAGGGTGTATTGGAGCATTTTGTTTTTTTTTTGCAGCACCGCCGCCGGCCACCATCAATTTTCCGTCACTGGCCGTCTCCACCACCATCTACAGGTATTTGTTGTTGTATTTTATGAATTTTAGTATTTTAATTAGGAATTTAGGTATATTAGGTATTATTTATGAATTTGTTACTATTTTGTGTAATTTTAGTATATATTTTACATATTTTAGGGAAATAAGAATATTTTATGAATTTTAGTATTTTAGGAATTATTTTAGGTATTTTAGATATTATTTAAGAATTTGTTAGTATTTTGTGTAATTTTAGTATATACTTTACATATTTTAGGAAAATATGAATATTTTGTTTATTTAAGTATTTTAGGAATTATTTTAGTATTTTAGGAATTATTTTAGGTATTTTAGGTATTATTTATGAATTTGTTAGTATTTTGTGTAATTTTAGTATATACTTTACATATTTTAGGAAAATAAGAATATTTTGTTTATTTTAGTATTTTAGGAATTATTTTAGTATTTTAGGAATTATTTTAGGTATTTTAGGTATTATTTATGAATTTGTTAGTATTTTGTGTAATTTTAGTATGTACTTTACATATTTTAGGAAAATAAGAATATTTTGTGAATTTTAGTATTTTAGGAATTATTTTAGGTATTTTAGGTATTATTTAAGAATTTGTTAGTATTTTGTGTAATTTTAGTATATACTTTACATATTTTAGGAAAATAAGAATATTTTGTTTATTTTAGTATTTTAGGAATTATTTTAGTATTTTAGGAATTATTTTAGGTATTTTAGGTATTATTTATAAATTTGTTAGTATTTTGTGTAATTTTAGTATATACTTTACATATTTTAGGAAAATAAGAATATTTTGTTTATTTTAGTATTTTAGGAATTATTTTAGGTATTTTAGGTATTATTTATGAATTTGTTAGTATTTTGTGTAATTTTAGTATGTACTTTACATATTTTAGGAAAATAAGAATATTTTGTGAATTTTAGTATTTTAGGAATTATTTTAGTATTTTAGGAATTATTTTAGGTATTTTAGGTATTATTTATGAATTTGTTAGTATTTTGTGTAATTTTAGTATATACTTTACATATTTAAAAATTTTCTAAAGTTATTTTCATTCACATCCTTCCAGTAGCGAGCTTGCGGCTGAAGAGCGCGCGCATGGCGAGGAGGATCGCCTCGGGATGGAGGATGAGTTGCGTACACCGAGGAGCGCCGGTGAGTACGAGGTTCATATGAACCGTACTCTTGACAGAGCGACGTCGGTCCGAGGAGATGCAACAGGCTCTTCGTACGGAGATGCGGCGGGAGTCCGAGGAGATGCAATGACCTCCCGTAGGACACTTTTGTAAAAACTATTTCGTTTCGGATGTTTTTATTGTAATTTTTGGTTACTTTATAATTAAATTTATTTATGTTTTTAATTGTAATCTATAAAACCTAATAAATATTATTATTATTGAATGATTTATTAAATGTTGAAAATAAAGAAATTATTTTTAAAAAAATAAATGATGGTAGCGGGTTTGGTAGGGGGTATGGCGCTACCAGCTGTGTCAGTTGGCAGCGCCAACGTGGCGCTAGGGTAGCGCCCTGCCCGCTACCATGACCCCTACTAACGGTAGCGGGCTCGGTAGCGTCCGAAGTCGAGGAAGCGGGCAAAATGGAAGCGGTTTCGGTAGCGGGCTATCCCGCCACCATGGTAGCGGGATTGGTGGCGGATTGTTTTCATGAACCCCTACCACGCTCCCATTATATACGCATGAAAGAGATTGGTTTTGGTGGAGCTCGGGTAGAGAACTCCATGTCATGTATGTCACAAAACAATATAACATGTAAAAAAGAGTGACAAAGCAAAAAAATAAAATAAAAATCAAGTGAAGAAAAAATAAAACAAACCCTTGATGTGGCCAGACTGTCCCCAGTGGAGTCGCCAGCTGTAGCGACGGGGACTTTTTCGACGGGAGTCGCCACCAATCTGTTTGAGTTAGGTCGATTGGAAACCTAAACTGGTCTACGAGAAACTCGAAAGTCCGTTAGTCAATTACGTACAAAAATAATGATTTTCATACGCCCGAAAATTGGTACCACGGGTTAATTTTCATTTCCGTTCACTTGATTTAATTTAGTCGAGCAGTGTGAGCAATTAATCAAAGAAAAAAAATGAAGAAATGGAGAGGTGAGCTGCCATCTATGAATATTAAACAAAAGAAAACAAGAAAATAATAATAAGAAAAAAAAAGAGCTACATGTCCTAGGAAATGATGTTATCTACATGGCTATAGCAATACATGTTTTTTTTATGAATACAGCACGCATGTTAATAGCAAAGATGATCAAAATTGAACATGAGTCATGTCATCAAAAATGTCCACATGTGAATCCGGTACTAATTCATCAAAAAGAGACTAAAATAAGATTCATCTGAAGTTTGACCATTGCATTAAACACATTAACTCCTTTACAAGTGCAACATGGTAAATGTCAGGGTTTTAATAAACTAAATGATAGAGGATAGGGACCGACTGTAATTATACCAATTCAAATAAAAGAGCTTCTTCCCCCAAGTTCCAAACCGTGACTCTGCGCACTTCCGCGATCTGCACAGCTGTGACCAGCAACCAGCGGCGGGAGTGAACCAGATAGTGGCCTCCTGCTGTTAAGGATGGAGGAACAGTCGAGTGGATGGCCGATGTCGAACAAATGATAGATGGCCGAGGGACTCCGGAAAAAGACGAAAACGGGGGTCTGGGAACGTCACCGGAAGACTGATCGACGGTAGGACAGCTGCCGATGAGAGAAAACGAGCCGGAGGGGATAGACAGCGGAAGAACGTCGTCGGCGGCCAGCTATGCAGCTATGCCCAAATTGCTTTCTTCTTTTGTTGAATTTTTGCTCATATTTCTGCTCTGATGTTTTCTCGAATCTGTTATTTCTTGTGTGGATGCCCCCTTTTATTGTTTTCTCCGTTTCGTTTATAGCCAAGCTTATAAACCGTCCTACTTCCTCCATGATGTCAAGAGCTTCTCCTGATCGTGCGCGAGTGGTGGAGTCGCAAGTTTGCAACCGTTCCAGACGCTGCTTCCAGGCCTCCACGTTCTTCATCTGCAAAATGATAAAAAATAAGTGGGAAAACTATTACTTTAGTCCACAACTTCGTTCAATTTTCAATTTAACCCTAAACTTTCCAATTTCATTTTCAAAGACCACTTTCTTTATAACTAGCCACTTAGACCACTGAAATACCTCTAAGCTCCTAAAACTCGGGACAAAATTGGGTGTCAACAATTTTATCTTCATATTTTAAAGTGGGTGGTTTTAAAGCTGCGGTGAACTAATTATAACATTATATGATTTTCGTTTTTTTTCTTTAGTTATAGGTTTAACTACTTTGTTTACCGTCAAATTTTAAGATTCTTCATATATATAGACCTCGAAGTTTCTCACATATATAATTTTTTCATATATTCCTCTTTTAATGTGGATGGTCAGAAAATTGAACAATAATATGCGTGTCTTATTATTATACTTTTTTATAATTTCCAAAAAATTATTGTGTATGAACAGTATTTACCTAATGAGATTTTGTCATTTCTTTAAAATTCGTTATGATTTTTTTCCTTTAAATTGTTTAAAGAAATATTTCGCTCATTCGACTTTTAAATTTTACGCATTTACACATTGGCTTTGGTCAATGTAGAAAAATTTAGGCCTAAAATTGTTCTTTCATCTGTAATGCATCGTCTACTTTTTTTCTTTTTATATTCTCTTTCATACTTGCTCTTAGTTCATTTTTTCTTCAACCTTTTTAACATATTTAAAAAGTATAACTCGCTTACTTATTTAATTTAATTTTTATTTTATAGTCTACACCAACAATATTTCTCCACTCATATGATTTTGCATTTTCTTCATCATTTCACATGGATGACGTGAATGCAAATAAAGTATATGTATGTATTACAATTTAGTCTCATATACTCTTTTTCGTTATTTATCTAAATTTGTTGCATTTTTTTTTCTTATAATTGTCAACGAAATTTATCACTCATATAATTTTACATTTTCTCCCTCTTTTCACATGGATAGCGTGAATGTAAAAAAATTAATTTGTGGTCTACAATTTAGTCTCATAACCCCCTCCGTCCTCAAAAGGAATTTCCCACTTTTTTTTATTGTTTTATGGTAATTAATCTATGATTTTATTTTCATGAATTGTTAGACATTTAAAACTAAAAAAACTCATATGCATAATTTGAAATCTAAATTTTCTAAATATTTATTTCTATCTTTTCACTATTTATCTTTATACAAAATTGAGTGAAACACTAAACTTTGAAACAAGAAATTCAAAGTGTATATTTTATTTCACCTTTTAGTCATATTTATGAAAATTTATTGTTTTTTACTCCCTTCGTCCCATTTTTATTGCAACATTTTCCTTTTTAGTACTTCCCTAAATGTTAGCGACGTTTCATTTTTTAGTAAACTCTTACAAATAAATTTACCAATTTAACCTTTCAACTATTTTTCTTCTTATTTCTTTATTATTTGATTTGACACTACTAACTCCACCCACTTCACTCACTCATCACTTCTTTTATTTTTTTATTATATGATTTGACACCACTAACTCCATTCACACAATTCACTCAACGTTTTTCTCTCTAAAGGATAATTTTGTCAAAATTCTATTTCTTTCTACTTACCTTAATCTCCGTGCCATATCCATATATTGCAAAAATGAAGGGATGAAGGAAGTACATTTTTTTGTTACAGTTGTTCAAAAAACTATCTCTTCCATTTAGCTTTTATTTTTTACCTTTTACGCAATAAGTCCTGAAATTTTGATATTAATAGTTTTTATCTAGAATGATTGTTTACTTTCTCAATTTATTTTATGAAGATAAACCAATATCTATAACCATTTTTTTTTTGATGTTATAGCTTTATCAAATTCTTATAAATTTTGTGATTTACATATCCTTTTTGTAGACCATATATATATATATATATATATATATATATATATATAAATAGGCATTCAATTGAAAACACGCAAGAGGTGATCGAAGTGGAATTTTGTCTTTGTATTCAACAGCTGTTTCAGTTGCTAGCTAGCTAGATATTGCAATAGCTAGCTTCAGTTAACCAACTCAATAATACTCCTTCAGTAACATTATTTTTGAAACGTTTTAACTGGGCACGTTATTTTAGGTGGAGCTGATTATGAGTTGACTTGGTAGATGGAAGATAGTGTTGATGGATAATTGAGTAAATTCATATACAAAAATTTACTAAAAGGGGAAAATGTTTCAATAATTTAAGGACAGTCCAATAAAAAAAGTGTTCCAATAATTTTAGGACAGAGGAGGGAGTAATAGTTATCACGTACAGTACATCCATCCACGTACATACCATCAACCTATTTTACACGTACGCTACGATGAGAAATTAACAAATTCATTAATGGAAACATTATTGTTGATATATTATTTCTTGCTGCTTCAGATGTAATCCGACGCAGAATTATCGTTTAAATCTTTTAATTATTTGTTTTTCCCTTTGTTATAAGCTACTCCATCTTTTGTGGGATTTTGGGGAAATAAATTTTTTTGAAGAACGTGGAAGTTTTTTAAATTTGATGTATTGTCTGTGAGAAAAAAATTGATGAACAAATTTGATTTGATAGATTTGAGGAAATTTGTTTTTACAAAAAACACATCCGAAATCAAGTTTTTGTTACTCCATTCATCAAACAAAAATGAGTCATTTGATTTGATAGTTTTATAGTATTTAATCTATAATTTTTTTTATGAAATGTTTAGATACTGAAAATTAAAAATTTCATGTATAGTATAATTTAAAATCTAAATTTTATAAATATTTTTTTTATGAATTTATTAAAACTATTTATCTTTATTAAAGTTTGAATCAAACTTCTTCTAACCTTGAAATACTAAAATCAGTAGGCTGATGGATGATTATTTTTTCGTCAAACACAATTAGCTAGATTCTCTGGGATCAGGTACCAGCGAATATACAATGTGATGTGTGGCAGTGTCAGCCTGACGATATCAGTGAATAAAGAAAAACAAACATTTATATATATAAAAAAAAGACAGAAAAACAAATGAGTAAAATGCTACACTGTAGTAATTACGGCAAGATTCAATCCTACAAGACATAGATACAACGGTATGTAGGGCTAAACATGAAGTTGCTTGTCGCGTAAACCAACAGATGATGATCAGTTTTGTCAATATATCATTTTGGAATTTTGATAGGACGTGAATTAGAGAGAAACACTGAATCAATCAAGAATAATTAGTAACTAGTCTAGCTATGCAATGAGAGCTGGCAAGCCATTAATCGATCGAAATGAGAATTTAACCAAATCAAACAATTCTTCTTCTTTTTTTTTTGATACAACCAAATCAAACAATTAATTTGCCGTTAGAGAGCCATACTGATTGATCCAATTAAGCCAATCAAAGCAACGCACTGCCACTACAGGTCCTGCGTGCTAGGCCCAAATTTTGTATTTGTCATACTTGGGGGCTGAATTGGACTGATTTGTAGTCTAGGCCTTTAAGTTTACAAAGCCCAAAACTTTAGACTCGGCTCACTTATTTCCAAATTTTTATTTTCCAATTAAATCATGTAATTTACGCGAATCGGAAGGAAGGCTGCGAATATATAGGTCATCAGCATCATCTTCTTCAACTGATCCGCCATGGATGATTCCTTCCAGCTCTCTAATGTCTTCCTCTGGGATCTTGGGAACTTTTATTTCATTCGCGTTTACGACCCCGAAATGTTGACAGAGCTGTAAGTACGCGGCGAGCTCCTTGCGTTGCGCCGCCGCTTTATGAAGAATCTGAAGCGCCATCGCCACCTCCGGCATCGACTTCGACCGGACTTTAGAAGCGAGGTCCGTGATTCCTTTGGAAATAAGGGTTTGGATCTGCGCGGACTCGGCCAGGATACCGTCCATGGCGTCGAGAATCAGGCCCACTCTCATGTTCGCAGCCCTGGGCCGGATCTGAAGCAGCAGGCCCAACAAGGTCTGGCGTTTCTGAAGATCCACCATCTCCTCGACCACCGACCTGTCTCCGCCGTTTCGGAGCTCGTAGTAGACCAACCATTGATCCAAGAAGGCGAAATATTCCTGAACGAATAAATTGAACCCCCAAAGTTTCGCCGGCCGCGAGTGGCCGTCGGCGAAGGTTGATAAGTCGAAGTGGAGGCGGCCGAATTGCTTCGTCGTGGCGGGGGTGCTGCAGTCCAAGACGCCATGAACCAGCATGAGGCCTTTAAGCGCGACGGCCCAACTCCTCGTCTTCTCTATTCGGTTGGAGAGAGGGATGATTAACGGCGAGAGGCTCGGCGGCGAGGTTCGGATCCAGGAGAGGACGATCTTGGCTTGCTTGTAATCGAAGCAGAGCTGGCGGTGGCTGGTGGCGCGGATGATGGCCGCCTCTAGTTTGGGGTTCCGGTGAGGGGTCCGCCAGGAAAAGGTGCTCTGGAGAAGGCTGTTAGTGTCTTTGATTGAGCCGGCGGCCCTCGTCAGCAACCCCATTGCTGTGGGTGTATTGATATCAATCTTGGATTGAATAATTGATTTGATTGGTTTTAATTTTTATTTTGAGGGATTAGTGTTTCGTTTAGGGGTGGCGTTAATTGTTTTTGTTCTGAAGTTGTTTCGGTTGCAAAAAGACAGAAGAGCTAACAGTCCACCATTGCAACAGTACTGAAACAGAAATGTGCATTTTTTGCCGGACCAGCTGGCGACCGGAGTGATTTGTTCATCTTTCACGGCCCTTATAAGAACAACAAATGTACCGGATTAATAAGAAAAAGATCGTGATTATAAGTAATAATCATGCAAATTCAAATCTATGACTGTAATATACATGTGTCTGTCATGCAATGCTTGAAATCTTGATATAATTACAACACCATTAACTAAATATGCTTGCATGCACATATGAAAGGAACCATCAACTCTCCTCTGTGTTACCTTGACACAAATATTTAACACCGTTAATTAATTAATTCAAACAGTGTTAATTAGTTGTAGCAAGGTAACATGAGGACACGATAGAAATTTAGGGGATCGGATCTGCATTATGGGAAATGATCAGCACCTTCCTCACCCATGATCAATTTAAGAGATGAGGAAAAGGTATTTAGCAACAAAAAAAATAAGAAAAAAAAGGCTGATAATAAACAAAGCGCATGCCTAATCAGGCGCACTATAGACGTGATTAGTAAACAATATAGACGTGATTAGTAAATAATAACAGCTTGTTTGCATGATTGATGGAGATTTGGGGACCAGTGATCTTCTAGCTCTAATGGTTTCCAATTATTAATTCAATATCCCGGTCAATACTAACTACTCACATTGAAAGCAATTTTAACGGAACACGGCCAATCTGTCTGTTTACGCATTTTAGCGTCAACTTAAACCTAGCTTGCTACACCGGCCAAAATTCACTTTACCAAATAGGTTGAAAGATCCAAAAACACACCCGATATTGTAGGACATACTTCAAGAGATTGTAAGTGTGTAATAATTTTTTTAATGTAGTTGTTATGTTTAAAAAAGTTATCAACTATAGTTTTTTTTATACTTTAGTTGTTAGTTGTTTGATTTCAATTATTTAAAAAATATCCAAAATGTTACAGTTAATTGAAACAGTCATTTCTCAAACGGGGCTTAAATACCTTATTTCTTTGCTTTTCACTTTCACTTTCTGTTATTTCTCTGCGAATTAGTTAATTTAAATCACTTTTTCAGCTCGTGGTAAATAAAAAAATAACATGGATAGTAAGAAATTAAACTTAAAAATTCTTTAAGTGTTTGTTACGACAATATGTTAAAAGAATAAAAGATGGAAATTCAGAGCATGGTTAGTGTGAGAGAAAATGACAACATGCTATCATGACGTGTTTTTTCTTTAAATCGAATATTTAACACCATTTTAGCTTCAACTACTTACTCGATCCACAAAATTCTTTTTTGTCTATCTCATATGCAAAAATCAGATCGAGTGGCAATATTAGTACGGTTTCATGAGTCAGTGGTTTATTCAGTCGTGTGAAAAGTTCAATGACTGATTCGTAATAAGTTGTAAAATTCGATAAATATTTTGACCGAATAAAATTCGGTGACTGATTCGTGACGGGTTGAAAAAATTTGTGAGTTTTTTGGTTGTTGAAGTTGAAATGATTACCACTAAGCTACTCAGATTGAACATTTTCATTTCAGTAATTCTTTTGAATCTAATCTATTTGTACAATATTTTGTTAAAATAAAACTTCTAAAAACATGTTAAAAGGGCTTAGCAAGTTATCATTACCAAAATGTTCGAAAGAAAAACAATTACTATTTGTGAAAAATCCCTTAGCAAAATACCTACTCCATGATCAGTATCATCCCTAAATAACTAAAATATTTAATTTTCAATATTTAATCTATAATTTTATTATCCTTTCATTATTAAATACTATATAATTTGGTTTTTTTGTATATAAATATTATTTTCATATGTATATTTTATTATCATATTTTTATCAAAATTTTTCAATAAAGACACAATGTAATGGTATGTGGTAGGAGAGGAGACAAAGTACCATCTTACTCGGTAGCCAATGGGCTATAACCATGTCAGCAAAAGGAACACTTTTCTGTAGAGAGAGGTTTCGTTGCTCATCTTCTTTGTTATCGTTACTATAAATTTCTTCACAACTTGCAATTTAAAATTTCATAATTCAATCAGAGAGAGAAAAGTTTGTCCAGATGCTCCAACTGGTACGTAGCGGTAATATAATCAAACCAATCCAACAACCGGTCGATAATAAATTGATAATTCGACTCAAAATTTCTAACATAAATAAACCGCTAGTTTCACAACTGTGTAAATTGGCGGCTTGGTGCATCTTATAAGAGTATTATTTTCATCCATATTTAATTGATATGTTTTGTTTTAATTTGACATTTGATTATAAGTTTGTAAAGTTTATCAATTTTACCCTTAAAAACATAATTGAAAGTTTTTAGATGATTTGTGTTGAATATATCGATAGAATGAAAATAAAAAATTTAGAACAGGAATCATATTGTTGAGTCAATGAAAAAATTGAACTAATATATATAAATTAATGTAGTGTAAGGGCTAATCGTTCATAAATCATACTTTAGGGGTCAACAGGGAAAAACGTCTGTGAGCGGTCGCCGGACCGGTCGACTCACCAATAATTAAGTTGAACCGAATCGAGGCATTCACCAAAAAAATTAAAAAATCAAGCATGTATGCACTAGAGACAAGAGCGGCCCATGTTTTCTTCTGATATCCTCTAATTTATCCCTCATATATACAAAACGACATTAAAAAGTTTGATTATTTATAAAAGTTGTAGAAATTGTAATCAACTGTAATTAATATGAGTAAATTTTTTAATTCGATAAATAGAAGCTGAGTAGCTAGATCGATAAATCCTAAAATGCGACGTCTAGCTATTTTATTTTGTTAGAGCTAGCTAGAGGTGCATCGATGAACGCAGGTCAAGTTGCAAAGGTCTCTCTCTCCATCTTTGTCTATGATCATGATCTCTGCCGCCCTAGCTTGATCATTTTACTAATTTCTCACCTGCAGCAGTACTAACTATTGATCGATCATCATCTTCAACCTCATCATGCACCAATAATATCCATTTTATAACTCTCTTACAGCTAGCGTCAGAAGCTCATCCAGTTTAATTGGTCTCTCTGCAGCTAATTAATTCATCATGCCAGGAGATTTAGGAGAAGTACGTAATTATATACCTAACTTGATTTTCTGTAATTATGTCCTTGCTTTATCATCAGTACTGATTATCATAATTGCGTTTGATCAGATTATGTGGCCCAGGTTAGTGGCCAACAAGATTCTGAGAAAGAGATACGGGAGCAATAACTTCGTCGCCGACTTTCCAAGTGATCAGGTCGCCCCCGCCAGTGGTGATGATTCCGTGTTGCCGGAGATCTCAAGTTTTGCTCCGCAGTCGTCGACGTTCAACCCTAACTCCTTTTATGGCGGCCGGGATAGCAAAGAGTACGGTACCCTAAATTACAAGTAAGTAAGCGTTTAGTAATTAAATTAATGATTTATTTCTCCACTAGCTAGTAGTTATATATATATATAGAGAGAGAGAGAGAGAAGTAAGTAAATTAATGCATATTGTGCCTGTGTGTGGGTGTTTGAAGAATTTTTGTGAGTACATGGAACGTGGGAGGTGTTGCACCGGGGGAGGATTTGGAGTTGGATGATTTGATAGATCCATGCAACCCATGTGACATTTACGTCTTCGGGTAATTAATTACGACTATATCACACAAACACACACATATATATATATATATATAATTAAGGAATAATAAGTATATTTATACACAATTATTAATCAATTAATCCAATTCAAGTACTGTAGGTTTCAGGAAATCGTGCCTCTAAGTGCATCAAACGTTCTGGGATCGGAGAACGTGAAATTATGTATGAAATGGAACTCATTGATCAGGGAGGGACTGAACAGGAAATTAGTTACAACTAATTCAGAACCAAGTGGCCGGAATATTATTATTAATTATGGGATGGAAGAAGGAGGAGGAGGAGGAGGAGGAGGGAAACGATTAATGCGTAATTATAATTCCCAAAAGGGTTTCATGTGCATAATAAGCAAGCAAATGGTTGGGATACAAATCTCGGTTTGGGTTCGAACCGATCTCTGTGCTTATGTTCGGAACCCTAGCGTCTCTTGCATCGGCTGTGGAATTATGGGCTGCCTTGGAAATAAGGTACGTACGTACGTACATGAAACCAACTACTCCCTCCATACCAAATAGGTTAATTAATATCATCTTTTAATTTTTTTGTGCAGATAATTATCAAAATCAATTAGTAGTAATCAAATAAACATGCACGATATATATTCATTCAGTAGTGGACTGTATATTTATCATCAACTATGTGTCCGCGGCCACATATTATTAGTATTATTTGGATTAACTATTTTGTGGGTACCGTGCAGGGTTCGGTGTCAGTTAGATTTCAGTTACATGAAACAAGCTTCTGCTTTGTGTGCTGCCATCTAGCTTCTGGTGGTAGAGAAGGAGACGAGAAGATACGAAACGACAACGTTTCTGAAATATTTTCCCGGACAACCTTCCCCAGAGGCCCTTCCTTTGATTTGCCTCACACGATTTTTGACCACGAGTACGTCCCTAATTCATGCATGCAAGTTAATTAATTAGCCCACGAAAATTGCTATTAATTAATTTCACCCTTAATTACCCTAAAAATTTAAAATCTCAAGCTTGATTAATTACTAGAATAATTTATTGTGTCAAGTTATGAGAAATTTCAAAAGGAACCGGCTTTTTATTACTTAATTTAAGCGTACCATCAACTGACCTTGTTTAGTTTATTTAATACAAACACCCGTTTTGTCGATGATAAAAAAACAAATGAAAAAGACAGAATACAAAACACAAGTGCGTACATTCAGTTCACGAAGCTAGCCGCTTTTGAATTCTTAATACCAGCTAGTGGTTTCCACTTTTAGTTTGTTAATCATGGTTAGCTGTGCATCAGCGAAGTGATTAATGAATGATTATGCATCTGCTAATGCGGTTGCAGTCGCGTTGTATTCCTTGGAGATTTAAACTACAGAATATCCTTGCCAGAAGAAGCCACACGCTCATTGGTAGATTCTAGAGACTGGAAATCCCTGCTCGAAAATGACCAGGTAAGTACGGCAAATATTGTAATTAAAAATCGAAAAATTAATAATAATTGTTTTTATAACGTAAAAAAAATCTATTTTAATTTGGAATTGATCGATTTGAGAAACTGAAGCTAAGCAAAGAGCTGGAAGACGGTCAACATTTTGGAGGCGGTTGGCATGAAGGCAAAATCACGTTTGCCCCCACTTATAAATACCGTCCAAATTCAGATGTTTATTGCGGATGCGTAAATGGTAAAAAGGGTGAAAAGAGGCGTGCCCCTGCTTGGTACGTAAATTATTATTATTTTTTAGTGTCTTTAGTAATTACTAATTCCTTTTTAATTAATTTAAATGGCATGCAATTAATTTGTATATATATATATATATATTCATCATGATCAGGTGTGATAGAATAATCTGGCATGGATTGGGGTTAAGGCAGCAAGTTTACACAAGAAGCGAGTCAAAATTATCAGATCACAGGCCAGTTAAGGCCATTTTCAGCGCACTTGTTGAACTGTCAAAAACGACGACGTTTCACGGATTGTTCTTGTCCGAAAGGTTTAATCGAATTACAACCCAGCGCCTCCAACTCCCTGCCTCGAACGAATATCTCTAATAACACAGATCAGGAGGAACGTGCATGCATGGATCATGTCTATAAATACGCTTCTTTTTTTTTTTTCGTTTCTCATTTTTGTACATATATTAATTTTGCGGAAGTAAGGGACTATCTACATATTTTTGAGTGAAAGAGGTCATTATTATGTGTACGTAGTTTTCATTATTATGTGTATATATATATATATATATATATAGTTTAATAATAAAAGTGGAATACCAAAAGAAAATTAGGTGGGAGAAACCTTTTCATCAGTTTGCGGACGGTCTATAGCTAGTAGATCGCAAGAATCCTAAATTGCTGATCATCGGTTCTTTAGTGGGTTTGGTATTAATTTTTTTTGTTGTTTAAAAAATTCTATAAAATTAAAAAAAACAAATCTTTTGTTCCCCCTCGTTATATATAGTATGCTGTACATTTTCCAAAATTTCTGATCCATCCGGCCATGGCATTCTGAATTAATAAGCAAATGGACAAATTAAGATTAAAGATAAATGCTTCTTTGCTTGGTCCAAGAACTATGGTCCAAATTAGTTTTCTAATTAATTTTCTGCCAAGTAATTAATTTATTAATTGACCAGTTATTTTCCTGCTAACAGATGCGATTATGTCACTAAGCGTTTAATTAAATCCAATGATTGGGGCTTCCTACATTAACTCGGTTTAGTAGCCAATAAATTGTTCTTCTATTCCCTGGTTGATCCACTAAAAAATTGTTGGCCAAATTCAAAATTTTCCTGCTAAGATATTGATCTAATATATGGCCAACAAAATTTTATAACATGACTGGAAAGTTAGACAAATCAGACGGGCGAGGAGGAAAATGTGCTTTCAGCTTCATTGTTTTATTTGTCGCTCAATTCAATCGTACCTCACTTTAGTATAAACCTATGAAAACTAACACACATGTGACATGTAATGTTGATGCGCGACTGTGTTAGCATTGTCCAGTTAGCTAACTTAATTTGAACACTAAATGAAAAAGTAAATATGTAGGTTATACTCTCTGGATCATAGTAGACATCCCCGTATGATTTACAATGCTCTTGAGTAAATTGCATCATCCACTACATGGGTAACACATAGGTTACTGCGGCCAATACCACAGTAGCGCTATAGTAGCAACCACACGATAAAATTGATCGTAGTTTTGTAATTTACTGCGAATTTGGCTGCAGTACATCATTTTAATTTTTTTTAAAAAATAAATTCAAAACATCATCTTCATCACCCATCCCATAAATCCCAGAAAATCATCATCTTCATCGATCATTCCCATAATCTCGTTTCTTATCACCCTTCTTGATGTCTTCATCGTCGCCAAATTAAGAGGAAGAATGAGGTAATGAGAATGAGCATCGTGGGTGTTGCATATCCAGTGAGCGTGCATCCATCTTTGCAGATCTGGGGAGTTGAGCAGCTTCATTCTTGGCCAGTACTGTTTGAGTTACGACGGTTTGAGGTTGAAGGGGTTTGCGAAGGCGGAGTGCATGGTGGAGGTTCTAGTGAAGGTGGAGAAGGAATCCGAAAATCTCTAGAACAATGGACCCAAAAACATTTACAAACCTAATCTCACCGTGTTTATGAAATGGCCGTTGGAAATATTGTAAAAATCGTGAAAATTGTATGAATGATAAATTGTCATTTTTTCACATTTTAATTTTTACAATTACAAGGAGGTTTATGTGCTATTAGTGCTGAGGTTATGGCCATTAGTAGGGAAGTTTTATAAGTATGGTGGTTTATGACCTTTAAGGTGAAGAGTTATGACTAGTATAATGGTGCTTTATGGTGCCCTTTATGGCTAGACCTCTTCCTACCACTATAAAAGGACACCTCTAACATCTGTATTCTCCATCCATTTGCACACTTCTTCTTGCAAAAAAAAAATCTCTTCATCTCTACTGGCAAATCTTTATTGCATACAGTTTTGTGGTGTTCCATCAGTCCTTCATTCAAGTAAGCCGGTGAAGGAAGTTTGGTGCAACTTTACTTCACGTCTTCCATTGTATCCTGGGAGACAGACACCCATCGAACCTCGAGCACTCGTACAGGAGGGGGCAAATTTGTTTTAATGAGATTGTCTGAAGCACAAGCCTCAAAACTCCGTCGAAATTTAGTTTTGGATTTCTAATTCTTCTTTTAATTCTATATTGTTAGAATTATTATTATGATTTACTCTATCATTTTTTCTAAGAATTATAGAGTTGAATTAATTTTTACCTAATTCTTCAATTATTATATTGTTTATCAATTCTTAGAATTTCACCATGGTAATAAAAAAGTATTTTTATATTGATTTATCATCATCACAAATATCTCATCATTAATTTATTAGATATTTTGAATAACAATGCCGGCAAAGAGATAAAGCAACCATACCTGTATGAAGGAAAGAACAGATTGATGTATAGTTGAATACCCCTGAATCATCGAGCAAGCGAGGGAGAAGGCTAGGAGGATCCTGCTGAGAATGACCGAGTGCGCAAAGGAGGAGGGGAAAGTGGAGATAAAAAATGAAGTTTGAACGCGATCTGATGTGTGTGAGAGAGAGATCAGAGAGGACATGGAAGAAGAAGATGAAAGTGTTGCAATTAATCCGATTTATGCGTGAAAAGAATGGGAAAAAAAGATTACCGTGGCTTTACTGCGCCATGAATTGTGCAATTTACTACGAAAGTGGGTTTACTGCGGCCCAAACAGCAGTAAGAGTTGTCTCTCCCACGTACTGATTTATACCTAAACTATATTCATTATTGCAAATCTATACCTCGAACAAAATTTTGTTGTAAAAGTGACTCTAAAGTATGAGTTCTTTCCAAATCTATACATATTGTTTAACTTCCGTTAAAAGTTAACATAAATCTTTGTTAAATTGCTTAAATTTAGGATTTTTGAAATATGTTAAAGACCCCTCTAAGCAGGAATGGTATCAACTTTTTAGATATCTTCAAGCCTTGAGTTAGTTCAGGTTACTTGTGGGATTTCTGTATGGATTCTCTCTTAATAGGTCGAGCATCTTGATTTTGCTGTTGAGCACATGATTGTTTGATTTACTTTCTTTTTAGAGCAAGGTTTGGTTGTTTTTCATTGTATAGCCCCTTGTTCTTTATACTTTGTAAGTTCCTAGGCTTTTCAATCAACAAAGTTATAGGGGCACCGTCATTTTTCCCTAAAAAAAAGACATCTCTAACTTTATAATTTTATATTTTGAGTCACTATTCTTAAATACGTATGTATTATTTCAATTAACGTTTCCAAATCAATAATATTAGTTATAAATTGTCTCTAAAATATCTAAAAAATTATCAAATATGAAAATAAATGTGTAAAATAATGTTAACAATAATACTTGTACTTATATCGATTTTTTATTGCAAAAAGTAGTAATTATCAAAATAAAATGCAAAAATGAATAGTTTTTTTCTAAAACTCTCCAATAGTTATATTAAAAAAATTTAGATGATGAACTTTACGAAAATATTTTAATTGTTTTTTTGTTTATTAGAAAATAAATATTCATTTATAATTACTACTTTTCGCAGTAAAAAGTAGATTTTTTAAAAAATATTATTATTGATATCATTTTAAACTTTGTTTTCATATTTGATATTTTTTTTGGATATTTTAGAATTAATATATAGTTAGTATTCAAGATTTGGAAAGAATATTTAAAACAATACACATATAATTAAGAATAATGACTCAGAAAGTAAAATTATAAAGCTAGAGGGGTGTTCAGCACATTTCAAAAACTCTAAGGGAATTTGAGCATTTAAAACAAAATTTCAGTTAAGTTTTAACGGTGTTAAATCGCAGGTATAGATTTGCAACCTACATATACTTTAAAGTCATTATTACAACAAAATTTTATTTAAGTATAAATTTGCAACAAGTGGTATACATGCTCTCTTCATACAATAGCCAATTTTCAGCTGGGATAAAAATGATCGTCAAACCATTAAAATTTGTGTTTCGTCATGAATTGGTTACTGAACTATTTAATGTGCTGAATAACCACTGTACATTTTAAACCATACCGAATGAGTCACTACTTGAGGTTGAAAAGAGAAGTATGAAGTGAGAGAGGTAACATCACATGTTCACCAATCATCTTCCCCAATATATTCGGCTCCATGATAAGAACCTTAAACCCTAATTCCAACAATGCCTCGATTTCCCAATTCAATCGACTAAAGCCTAAATTGAAGATCAATTGTACTTGGCTGTCATCCTCGGAAAACATTTACCACGTAAGCTTAGTAAACAAAATACATAATTACGTATATTTGGTTTACTTCACATCGAATGGCCACTTAGCCCTTAGGTATATAAATCGCACATATTTGGGAGTTCAGTGGTCTATTGATCAAACCATGCTAAATAATTCACTAATTAAATTATTCTGATAATTCTAAATGTTAAATGATTTTATTTGTGTTTTATTTTTTTTCCAGCTTCGATTAACACGTAAAACCTCAATTTCTCCTCTCCCATGTCTCACTCTTTTGAGCAGAAAAAAAGGTCTATATTATTAATTCAATTGAACCATAATACAAAACCAAACCATAAGAGTAGCTATATGTCTCTCACTTCAATTCGTACAACATTCTACGTATGATCCAAAGGGAAGATATATAGCACATGTATATAATTTCGTAATGTTCCCAGATACATCAATTCATTCCTGAGTTACACTTGCATGCTAATTTACTAGCATCAATCATAAATGATGAGAAGTTTCAATCATAAATGATGATTGAAACCGAGCGTCAGAATACTGTGGAGGATGGAAGCATCAATCATAAATGATGAGAAGTTTCATGCTAAATGCTAAGAGTGCATATATCATATCATACATGTTTCTTTACTTCATCACCCTTTACCCTTATTCTATATCCAAAGATATGCTTAAAAAACGCAAGTTGCTGCATTAACATAATTAATCAAGAGTTGTTTTTTCATGGCTGTAGTCAAGACAAATTAAGCGAATATATCTATATATATAAGTTATTTTACTTTGTATATTAGAATATTAAACCAAAAACTCATATATTAAATGTTGAAAAAGAAATGTAACAATTAAAAAAGATAAGAGTATGCATAATTAAAAATCTTAAAGTTAGGTGATTGTATGGAATAGATCGATGAAAGGTGAAACACAAACGAATCATCAAACAAGTTTACATTTGATAATATTTTACTTTATTACTAATTAAGAAGTTGCGAGTAGGTGATCATGCAAACATCCGTGTGATTGCAAAAATGCGTCTACGAGGGTTTTAAACCCTCACGTCGCACAGGCCTTTCCGTGCCCGCTCCGCCGCTTGCCGCCGGTCTTGGGTCCTCTGTTGCCGGCAACTCGACTCTGCTACCATGTCATTGCTTGTGCCATCTGATTGAATGGTTTTCCTAACCCAATCGATGGCTCCCCTCCAACACTACCAATCTCCATGGCAGATGTGTGTTTAGGCTCTCCGCAGGCCTCCTCGGCCACCTAGTGCCAGCTGCGTCCTTGCTTCGTTTCTGGTTTCCGACGTCATCTTCTCTGTTGTACCGGCCAACCTCATTCGTGTTGGGGGCTTCCATTGGCCGGCCTGTTGCGAGTTCTGCCAGTGTGTATAGGGTCCCCTTGGATCGATCCAATCTTTTTCTTAATGGGTCTGTTTCATCGGGTCCAGAGTATGGTGTGGCTCCTTGTTACCGCGTTTTCTCCTGTCTCGATGAAGTAGCGGTTCTCTTTGGCGTTTTTCTACTCTAGTTTCATGGTGAGGTCTCAGACTGGCTTACTGGTGGTGCCCTAAACAGCTATTGGCGGGTTGTGCTAGAGGTAGTGGATCTGGTGCTAGAGGCAGTGGATCAAAGTCTGAGATTTCCCGCCCCACCCGGAACCTTGATTCTCTGGATACGGAGCAGGTTGGAGGTGAGGCCCACCTGGCTTGATTCAATCCGTGCTTTTTGGACCTCTTTTGTTATTTTAGTTTTGGTAGTGTTGGCTCTTTCTGCTATGGTTGTTTCTTTGGTTTTCTGCATTAATTTTGGTCTATGTTGGTATCTGCTACAAATGGTGTAGCCGCTTTGATGACACATGTATGGTGATGGGGCGTCTTGCTCCATGTAAATGGATGTTGTTGTACGACATTCTCATGTGACTTTTATCTCAGTACTTTGTTCCTGGATTGGGTCTCTCCCCATCAGATACAATATTCTTCTTTCAGATGGTTAATCATATTGGTTCTTTCTCGTTCTAAAAAAATATAAATCAGTCACGAGTGAAGAACATTATTATATACTAATATATCTGCCAACAAAAAATATTAGGGCCGGTAAAGGTAAATCTGCCCTTCAGAAAGTCCACATTATTCTGCATTGATTCATGCAATTAGCAAGTATATATAGTTCTGATAAATCGTGACGTGACTGGCTTCTTGCTGCAACTTGCGCCGTTTTTAATTTCATTAAATGAATGTTTCAATCTTGGAGCTCACTCCAATTATATTGTGTTGAAGTCAACTCCATTTTCTACTTCAACTTGCTTCACCCCATCAAAATTTAAAACATAAAATGTTCGATCGATGGAACAAAAAATCAAGTGCTGGATTTTAGCGATTAATTTGATTTCATTGACAACAATATGTTTTTTTATGAATTATTGTAATTTACAGGTGTGTTCATTTGAGAAATAAATTTTGGGATATTTGACGTATATAGAGCCAGCACATTCGCATGGCGCATGGCCTCTTTCACGCCGTCCTCCCCGATCCACGCTCACCATCCTCTCGCCATGAAGAATCACAGCACGTCCGGCCACAGGGTGTCGAAATCGTGGGCATGCGCACGTTTACTTGGCTGCTCAGCCGCTAGGCTTTGTCCGTCCTGGGTTTTCCGGCTTCGTCCATCCTGGGTTTTCCAGCTTTGTCCATGATGTGAATCTACCTAGTGACGTATTTGCAACTAATTACTTGAATTTTAAGGACTCAAGAGCTAAGCCCAATGAACATGAAGGAATAGTGGCTCAAATCTTCTTCATCATAATTTGAGCCCAAGAAGAACAAAACACTTTGGAAACATGGAGGACTCAAGTGACAAGATGAAAGAAGTTGGAGGAGAATAAATAATTTCATAGAATTTACACCTTTCAACTCCTAATGTTTCAACTAATCAATTGTCCACTAATGCTAGAAATAAATTGGACAATTAGTATATAATTAATTCTTCCCTTAATTTTATTTGTAGCCTAGGCCATTTCCCTACCTATAAATATGAGTTATTTTTACACTTTTAGAAAAACACTCATCATATATGAAATTCACTTTACAAATTTGAGAGAAAATTCTCTTCATTTGTACTACACTTTTCCACTCAACTCTTGTTCAAAGGTTTTGATCAAGTTTGCTAAATCCAAGATTGCTTTCTCTTGAAGAAAGAGGTGTTGGATCCATCTTCCTTCCCTTGGCAAAACTTCACTTTTGCTTGAACCATTTCTTGGATTCAAGAGGGGGTGTTGGCCAATTTTATCATCATTTTTCTAGACAAGAAAAAAAGATCTTCAAGTGTGTTTCTTAATTCAAAAGAAAACACATCAGTCCCGTCTTACCTCGCGCTCGCTGTCATGGGTTGAGCACGGGTCTGGCTCCGTCAATTGCTATCATGGCGTTTGGGAAACCGGCCCCCCGATCTGCCTCCTCTCCTCAGCCGCCTTGTTGGTTCTTGATCTTCTCCGTTGCTCGCGCCAAAAGCTTCACCGGTTGTCACAACGAAGCTCGGGCTACTGACGGTGGCTCCGTTTCCGGCAATAGATCACTATCTCCATTGTATCTCACCGCCGAATCCATCTTCAATATTGGCGGTGGAGATTCTGTTGAAAATTGCACCATGTGTTCGGGCCCTGGCTGGTTTTGATGTTAGGGAGAAGATAAAGGATTTGAGTATTTGTTGGTTCTGGTTACCTATTGAGCATGGTAAGGTGGGTTGGGAAACATCCTACCTGCCCCACCCAGCGCCATGAGGGGACGGCTCTGCAGTGATCGGAGTAGTGGACCAGCTCTTTCTACTCCAGTCTTGCTACATTGGTCCACTAGTAGGTTGTTCTTATTTTCTCTTGAGACTTTTATGGTTGTTTCTGCTTTCTAGTTGGTTTTCTTCAACTTTTGCTTGGTAGAGGTGTCTCTTGTTTTTACAGATCGCCTTCTGTCTGCACGCTTATAGTGATATGGCATTGGGTTCCATGAGAGTCGTTATGATGTGTCACGTTCGAGATTGATGATGAATACAACTTGACTATGGTTTTCTGTGTTTTGTTCAGGTTGATAAGTAGCATTTGGTGGTGGTAGATGTGTCATCTGGTGCTTCTCTCCTTCGTGTAACTCAAGTTTTTCTTCTGTCGTGTTTTGCGTTCTTTTAGGAGTACTTTCGTTGCTTTTGTCTTTTTGTTGTCGTTTTAGCTTCTAGTTCTTTTGTTGTTTTGGTCCGTTAAACTCTTGCTTGTATTATTTCATTTGAAGTAATAACAAGTCGCTTTCCGTCAAAAAAAATTAGGATATTTGGAAATGTGTGTTTTAATTTATGGATGAGATGTATGTGAATAGAAAAAATTGAAGAAAAATTATTTTGATAGCTAACTAATGAAAAATTACTAAATTAAAGGTTATTTTATGTATTGGTATTGAAAATATTTTTTGTGCAAAATTTGTAGTGAACACCATACGGATACATACTGCAGGGATTCCAAATCCAACATAAAGGCAGAAATTCAACTCCACCAGAGAAGGCCAGCTAAGTTCATTAGTGTTGACCCCAAGTAGGCCCAATGACCGTTCTTAAATTGGGCTTAAACTCTTTTCCTAACTACTACTCCTACGGTATGACATGTTCATTGGGCTTAACTGTTTGTATGCTATGCACTGGGGTTAGACAGTAAATTCAAGAGAGTATTGAAGTGTAACAAGTTTTTGGTTGCATGTGCTTCGCAGCGGATGTCAATTTTCAGAATTTTATAAAAGTTTAATAATGTTGTAACATCGAGCAAAGACCTGTTATAGATGGTATGTTTTAATGCAAGAAACGTGAAAGTCATGATTAATATAGGTGAAAAATATATTTAGACCTAAAAAGTTTAATATGTTGTAACATTAAGTAAAAAAACCGTTATAGATAATGATATTCTTACATACGAAAAATGTGAAATTCATGATACTTTCATGTAAAAAATGTGAAAGTAATGATTAATATAGGTGAAAAATATATTTAGACCTAAAGAGTTATCATATTAGCTCTAATTCACCCCAATAAAAAAAAGGAAATACAAAATCACATTATTAAACTTTAGCAACTAAGAGAATAAAAAAGTTTACAAATAAAAGAATTAGAAATTAAATACATTAATGTAAAAAAACAATAAAAGGAAAAAAAATGTTTGCTAATGTGGCACAACCTCATTGGTTCGACAGTGCGATTTTTGTTAGGTATCATGCAAAAAATGTGAAAGTCATAGGTGAAAAATATATTTAGATCTAAAAAGTTCGATAATGTTGTAACATTGAGCAAAAAACCGTTATAGATAGTGATATACTTTCATGCAAAAAATGTGAAAGTATAGGTGAAAAATATATTTAAGTCTAAAAAGTTATCATATTAGCTTTAATTCACCCCAATAAAAAAGGAAATACAAAATCACATAATTAAACTTTAGTATAATTAAATTTTAACAACTAAAAAAATACAAAAGTTTGCAAATAAAATAATTAGAGATTAATTACATTAATGTAAAAAAACAAAAAAAACACAACATTTGCTGATGTGGCACAACCTCATTGGTTGGCCACTAAAAGTATAGGTGAAAATATATTTAGGTCTAAAATGTTATCATATTAGCTTTAATTTACCCTGCTAAAAAAAAAGAAATACAAAATCACATAATTAAACTTTAACAACTAAGAAAATACAAAAATCCGCAAATAAAATAATTAGAGATTAAATACATTAATGTAAAAAAAAACAACATTTGTTGATGTGACATAACCTCATTGGTTTGCCACTATTCATCAACAGTCCAATTTTATTAGCTTTAATTCATCTCACTAAAAAAATGAAATACAAAATAACATAATTAAATTTTAACAACTAAGAAAATACAAAAGTTTACAAATAAAATAATTAAAGATTAAATACGTTAATGTAAAAAAAGCAAAAAACAAAAAAACAACATTTGTTGATGTGGCACAACCTCATTAGTTGGCCACTATTCATCAACAATGCAATTTCCGTAAATAGAGTTGGGGATAATGTAAAAAAATAAAGCAAAAAAGCAAAAAAAAACATAACATACCATTTGCTGATGTGGCACAAACCTCATTAGTTGGCCACTATTCATCAACAGTTCAATTTTCGTAAATAGAGTAGAGGATAATATTCCTAGATTGCAGTCCATTTAATTACCAATTAGTTGGAAAAACCTATAGTGAATCCCAACACTATCTAATTAAACTAACCAATTAACTAACAATTCCAAAGACTAAAATACCCTTCTAAGCCAAAACCACCATTCACCCTCAGCACCACCCTTACCACCGCTGCCACTACCTCCGCACCGCTCCGCTGCCACCGCCGCCACCTGAACCACCGTCGCGGTCGTCGGAACCATCGTTGAGGCCGTCGGAACATCCTTCACGGTCACTGGAACCATCGTGACAACAGCCAGAACCACCACTGTGGGTGCCGGAACCACCGTCGTGGTCGTCAGAACCACCGGCGTTGCCGCCGCAAAAAATGCCAACATTGCCACTGCTATGGCACCACTTCCGTAGCCGCTAGAACCACTGTTGTTGCCATCTACAACACCGCCACCATGTCACCACCACCGTCACTACCATCGCCACCGCCATCGCCAAAAATGTCGTCGCTGCAATTTTCATAATTGCTCGTTAATTTATAAATAACTGCATAGTGTCTAAATTGATAAGTAGTACTGTCTATTTAGTATTTTACATGAGTTTATTTAGTGTTCTATACATTTTTATAGTGTCTATTAGAAAGCGCTATAATGTCTTAATAAATTTTAGAAACTGTTTAATTATTTACCTTGCACATTTTCGGTGATAAATAAACTGTCTATTTCATTATAAACAATTAATTGAATCGTAAAGCGTTATTTTAGAATTTATAAAAGCGTTTCTAACATAATATAAAATAATATTTATTAATTTATAATTAATTGTATAGTGTCTAATGTGATATTCAATATTGTCTATTAAAAGATTTTATACTGTTTATTTAGTTATTTTACACATTTTGATAGTGTCTATTAAAAAGTGATATAATGTCTAAATAAATACTGGAAACTGTTCTTTTATTTGTTTTGCACATTTTAGGTGATAGTGAAACTGTCAATTACTTACAATTAGTTGCATAGAAAACCGTAAAAACTTTTTTTTTTCAATGTAAAATTGTTAACTCTATAAAACAGTTTTCGTTAATTTATAATTAATTGTATAGTGTCTAAGGTCTATTACAAATGTTTATACTATCTATTGTAAAGTATTATAATGTCTAATAATATTGGAAACCGTCACTCACCCTCGAGTTTTGTTGCTCGTAATTCTGCCTCCGATTATATTCTCCGTTGAGATCCAAGGTCGCACGGCTCGTCCAGATCTGGAAGAGGACACCACAAATTCGGATTCATCGCATGCCTGGAAGTGTCGCTGGAATCCGTCGCGATCATCTTTCCCCATCGTCTCTCCAATTTCATCAAACAAAAAAGCTGGTTTGTGGAACTTGCTACCTACTTAAGATCGTGACGAAGAAGCTCCGACAGTGAGAAGAACGTTGTCGCATCGTTCGCCTCCACCTCTGAAAATCACGATCGGAGCCGCCACGGTTCACGATCGGCTACCCTTTTGACGTCGAGCCGCCACGTTCCGGTGAAGGTGGAGATCTGTAGATTCTTGCGGTGGTTGAGGTGCAGAACTGCAGATCTGTGGCTCCAAGATGAAGATTGCATCATCTTCTGCTGCAACCTCCACGATCGGCCAAAATAGTGATGACGTTGAAGATGCCTTCGAGAGTTCATCAAACGATGAAGGTCGAGAGAATGAGGCGGCGGTGGAGCTTCACAATAGAAGTCTCCAGCCCAACATTGACGGTACTCTAGATCTCTGAGTGAGAGAGAAGAAAGAGGAGACGTTTTAGATATTTTTTAGAATGACATTTCAGTCTTTACACAACTAGTTGGTAAATAGTGTTGGCGCCTAGATTGTACCTGAAGAGTAGAGGACACGATACATAATAAAGTTAGAAGATGTATGTTAGTAAGACTCAAGTAACCTGAAAATGGCAGATAAACAAACAAGTTAAAGACCCCAAACTTAACCATAAACAACTAATTATTCTATTATAAATATTATACATTTGTCTTCGTTTTTTTAACAACAGTGAGTAGTGAATACTCCATCCGTCCCTGAAAAAATTGAAAATATTTTCTTTTTCAAAAATATCAGAAAAGATTTTTGGTGAGAAAGACCAAAAGTGGACTAGGAGATGGCTACGTGGAAGCACAGCTAGAATAAGTGGATGAGGATAATTGTGTAATTTTTTTGAATTTATTTTTGTAGCTTGTGTATGTTATCTCTCTTTTATTTTATTTTTATTTTTTACCTTTTTTTCCCCTATAGTTTAACGTTTTCTATATTTATATTGTACAATTTTCTCCTTCTCACCCCATGATCGGGCCTGCTTGAATGGAGAACCCTGAAAGATTTCTTCTTGGTTAGTTTACTTCCGGTCACCTCACATAGTAAACCAAGATCAATATGTGGGGGAAGCAAGTTTTACTGCAGCCTTTACTGGAGCACGGGCCGCGGTAAAGAGCTGCCCGTGGTAAAATGACGCTTCCACTTTACCGCGGCCCTGTGCGCGGTAAAGGTCGCGGTAAAACACTTTACCGCGACCCTGTGCACAGTAAGGCCGCAATAAAATCTTCTTTTATGTTCTCTCCCTCGCCTTCTTCTTCTTCATCATATTTTCTTTCCTCCTTCCCCTCCTCCTTCTTCTCTGCTCCTCCTCCTCCTCCTCCTTCTTCTTCTTCCTCCTCCTCCTCCTTCTTCCTCCTCCTCCTCCTCCTTCTCTGCTCCTCCTCCTCCTCCTCCTTCTTCTTCCCATTGACGCCGATCTCCCACCGATGTCGCTCCCACCATCGCCACCGCTGCTTGCTCTTCCTAAGCCGCCGGATTCTAGGCATTATGGGTTTTAGTTGATGAATCCGGACCTTTTTTTTCAATAATAAAAAACGTTTAGTGCGGCTCCGTCGGGGACGTAGCCAAAATATTGTATGAGTGGGTGCAAGTTGAGAGCAATTATCAAACATTTGAGTGAGTGGGTGCATAACATAGAAATATATAGGGACCATAATGACTATTTGATATAATTTTATATACTACATTCATATTAATCAAAAAGTGAGTGGGTGCAATTGCACCCACTCAAGACTATGTGACGCTGCCCCTGGGCTCCATGCGCGGTAAACCGCAGTAATTGTTGCGGCTAGATGCGCGGTAAAGCTCCTTACCGCTAGCTATTTTACCACAGATCAGTTTACCACGGCCTCTACTTCGATAATTATCGCGGTGCTTCTGTGGGGGAGACCGTGTGTAGCGACGAGATTTTCGACAGGAGTCGCCACCAATCTGTTTAGGTTAGGTCGATTGGAAACCTAAAACTTGGTCTGCACAGGCTCTAGATCCGTTAGTCAATTACAATCAAAAATAAAAATTTCCGATTGTCCAAAATTGATACCACAAGGTTTATTTCATATTTTGCTTGATTTCTCTTTTATTTGATTTTTTTATTTATTTAAATGATACACAAAATAATTAATTCTAATGACACTAGAAATACTGACAATAATCAATAATAGAATAAATAAGTTAATGCCATTTAAATGAAATAATTAGCAACAAGGATTAAGAAAAAGATTAAAAGTTTAGGCATAGTGCCCAAACTGTTAGTTTTTTAAACTTGTTACAGAATATTGGAGATCAAGGTGGTATTAGTGACCAAAACGACATCATGGAGAGTTATAGAGACCTAAGTAGCAAAAGGGAGACATGTGTGGGACTAAACAAATAAATTAGTTAAAACAAAAAAATAAAAGAAGAAAACAAACACGTACCTGTGTTGAAAGTGAACTCGCGAAGGAGAGAGGAGGAGGAGGAGCAGCTCGGGTTCCAGCTTCCAGGTGTGTCGGCGGCGGAGAGAAGCGGCGGTCAGCAGGGCGGCGCGGCGCTGCGCGAGGTCGATGACGTCGGCGGTGCAACGAATGGTGGTCCGGCTCGCTCGATTGAAGCAGATCGCATGGTGGGTGGGTCGCAGATCGACGCAAAATTCTTCCTCCTTCGACCACTATTGGTGAAATTGAAAGTAGATTCAGATTCCTTTCGACGAAACGGAGAAGATGGTGTCAAGGTTTCGTGACGAGGAGATCGATTTGAAGGAGGCAAGGTTTAAGGAATAGAAAAGCTTCGGTTGAAGCTTTTAATGGCCGAATTGTTTTTTTTTGCTTCTAATTGTTTCTTGGTTGCTGCTAATTAATTTTTAGGGTTTAGTTTATGATGTATTTATAGGCCTAGGCTAGGGTTAGGGTTATAGAGTCCAATTAGGTTAGCATTCCTATTTTTTAGTGGTTTAGATTAAATTTAATTGTATTAGATTTTTGGTGATAATTATATGATTTTTTAGGATTTTCGGATTATTTAATTATTATTTTAAGATAATTATATTTTTTTATTTTTTCATTCTTTTATTATCATTTTTATCTCCCCTTTTATTTTATTAATATTAATTAAAGATTTTTTCCCTAAAATTACTAAACATTCAATTAGGTCATTTTACTTTTCTTTTTTTTTATTCTTTTTTTAAAATTAGTCAAGTTATGCTTAAATTTGTTAATTAGTTAATTAGATTAAGTTAGCTGTTAATTACAAATCCGGGTAAAAATCGAGTATCAACACCGTGGTAAACCCAGTTATCTCGAAGTAGTGGTTGGAGATAAAATATGGAGAACCATAATTGGTAAATATTTTTTTATAAATAAATAAAATTAGTTGCTTTCCAAAACAAATATTGTATAGTTTTATATGCATTCCAATTATCTTAAATATCTGCCTTCTTTATAGGAATAACTATTTTTAATAAGTATTAATTTATTAAACAATTAACATGTGTAAATAAAATATTATCACGAACATTTAAAAAACTTAAATATCCACCTTTATCGCGGAGCAGCTCTTGAATTTTTGTGTGTTTTTAACGGTTTTTTAAAGGTTCACTCTTACCATTTTTAGTTTTATGCTTTTTTTATATTGATCTCTAATTTTTTTAAAATTGTTATAATGAGTTATCTTCTTACATTTTTAAGCACTACAAAAGGACCCGTCTTCTTATTGTTTGTGTATGTTTTCATGCATACAACTTTGTAACCATAATATGTAGTATTTTTTAAATATTCAAAAACACATCATTTGGTTTTATAATTTTTTTCACTTCTCCTCTAACCTTTATTTTTATGATTTATGTCTTTTTATTGAATATAATGAACAGTCCTTCTATTATTATTTTTGTGCATTTTCATGTATACAACTTTTTCAATAATCATACTGTATTGTGTTATAATATTTTCAAACATACCATGCGGCCCAAATTCTCTTAATTACATAACTAGTCATTTTTCTTTATAATGTTCACAAATAAACCCTAAATTTTTAACATGAGAATTCTTAAGTTTAATTTTAAATTTTCTACGTTAGACACTTAAATAAACGTTAAAAGGTTGTGTTAGTTGATGCAGTAAAGCTTGAAAATTACAATTATTACCTCAGAAAATGGGTCATGTTGCAAAGGTCAAAATACCTAATTAATATGATTATTTTTACGATATTCTATTTTACAGCAATAACACATGGAAAACCCATAAGAACATTCACCAATCCGCTTTTCGCCTTACTTAAAGGAAAATTTCCATTCATCACTTTGATTTTTTTAATTATCCTCGTCGCGGATCGCGGGTGGGAAATGATACTAGTATAATAGTACATATGTCTTTGAGCACTACACTAGTACTCCAATTGCAAATCACCATTCTACCCTTAACTAACCACCAAAAGTACTACTACCTCCGTCCCTTTTTAATTGGGACGTTCCTTTAATATTTAGTTTGACTTGATTTTTAACTAAGCAAAATTTGTTAAAAAAATTTGAAATTTTTTTTTTATAGAAATTAGACCTTTTGATTTATCTTTTATATATAAATTATTTGACATTGTATATTAGAAAAAAAAATCATAGATAGATTGAATGCTGGAAAATAAATGTAACAATTAAATTGTGATGGATGAAATACTAAATAGTAAAACCTGAATATTCTATATACATTATCGCCGTAACTTTTTTTTTTCGTTTCTCTAATTTTCATGCATGAAATGGGTGTCCATGTAGTAGGGGTGTTCAAAAAACCCGCAAAATCGAGAAACCGAACCGAACCGCATGATCCGAAACCAAAAAAACTCGTGAACCGAAGAAATCGATAACCCGCGGGTTCTAATTTTAGAAACCCGCGGATACCCGAACCGATCCGCATATGCCTATTTACAAATAAATTATCTAAAATTACTTACTTCATCTCAATTTTCCTTTAAATTTCTTTTATATTATGTGTGAAAACCCATTTCATACAACAATAATACATGATTTGTAATATTATATTATTGTTTTATTTATGCAAACTACTTTTCTTCATTTTGATGCTCTAGATATTTTATGATCCAAAATTTTAGAATATCTCCAAGTAAATTGAAAATTTTTATAGAATAATTATATTTAGGAATACTCGCGAATACCCGCGATTCGAACCGCAAAGAACCGTGAAAATCGGGTACCCGTATTTAGGGTACCCGCACTTGATAGGACGGATACTATTTTTCTCTCGCCCCGCCCCTCGCCCCGCCCCTACGATGTAGTGTTGTACTCCGCAATAACTAATGATGTCTTCTTGTTCGTTAAATTTAACAAAATTGGTTTGGATAACGGTCGTCTGGAGGAGGAGTCTTTCTTTCATTCATTCATTCTATCCTTTTAGTTGTGATAGGAAGGATGCCTTTATTCAGCCAGATCATCACCAGCCCAGTCACATCACCGCGGGTAAGTGTGTTCTCTCATGTTTCATGCTATCAATTTTTTTAAAAAATGGACATATATATATATATATATATATGTTTTTTTTTTCAGCTCAAAAACCACCTAATAATCTAGACGGTATTGGTAAGTAGAGAGTTGGTCCAATAATTGGGAAATGGCGGTGACTTTTGTGACTGGTTAAAGTAATTGTACAATCATCGTGCAATTTTCATTTCGCAAATTAACGTTCACGTTACTTACTTTCATGCCAATGACAGATCAGCCCCTCCCTCAGCGTTGCGTGTGTGTGTATATATATACCCAACTAACTTGTACTCATATATGTATATATAATCTTACTCCTACCTAACTTTAAAGCCAAGCTTGTCCCTCGCCTTCTCTAGCTAGCTTAATTGGCACCAATTAATTAATTAACCATGGCGGTCTCAATCCAAAACTCACCACCAGCTGATCATCTTCTACCGACGACAGCTGCTCTGCTCTGTCTCATGTATTGTTTATTCATCATATCTGCGTCAGCGGAGCTCCAGCGGTTCGAGCAAGCCGCTAAACCCGACGGCGGCTCCCTCAGCTTCATCGTCGTCGGAGACTGGGGAAGGGGAGGACTCTATAACCAATCTGAAGTTGCCCTTCAGGTCACCGTTAATTAATTTATTTATTAATTTTAATCTTCTCTTTGATCTGCAACTAATTCTAGCTACTGATGATGAAGATAATCAGCTGTTAGTTAGTTATTTAGTAAGGTAATTAATGATCTTTTTTCTGTTGTTTGCTTTAATTAATTGACCACTCATAATTACTTGCTCCCTTCTCATCATCTGTTTTTATCCTGCTTTCCAATTCTATTGGAAAGATTGTTAACTACTGCACGTACCCACTGAATTAAGAAGAGTCCAGAGATATTCTCTTATGATATACCGTGGCCTAATATATGATTGTTGCTTATATTAGTGGTCACACATGGTGTGTTGTTCAAGGAGAATTTGGGAAGCATCTGAGAAATTTATTAAAGTTGATATGATATGAAATTGATAAGAGAAAAATATTTGAGGAAAAAAAGTGATTTTAGATTTTTGTTGTTTTTTTTCTAATCTAAAAACACACCAGTCTTATACTACCAAAAAGAGTGATCGGTATTATATCTCTTTTATTTAATTTAATAGTATCCAATATGATTGGACGAGGAAAGAGAAATAACCTTTACGGTAATATTTAATTTAATTAGCTAGATATGGGAGGTATATGTTTGCTTATTTTAATATTTGAGATTGTTTGGATAATGATAAATACTCCATTATTATGGGGGATCACACGAAAAGAAAAAAAAAAGAAAAGGAACAAGGCATGGGAATGGGCGGGAGTATAATTCTAGGTAGATTCCATTATTATTCCTTTTTGATTGTGAGAATTGTTCTCTCTCCCATCCCCAACGCAAGTGGGCCATCAGTTATGCAAGAACTGGGGTTACTCCCATTCAGCCAGGAAGGATCCGTTTTTGGATATACTGCTTCAATGTCCATTCTGCCCCTCTCATTTTGTCAGCAGCATCGGCCAATCAATCACATGGGGACACGCTAAATTCTTCGCCAAAATGGTCCCCGAAGTTTTGCAATTGATCAATTCGGTCCTCATACTCTTAGCCAACTGATACCAAATAAGATGAAAGATACTTGCTTTCCTTTCAGCACAGCATGCACCATGCTTTAACCAACCATGCGGATTGATCATTAATCTGTACTTGTACTTTTTTTTTACTTACTGGTAATTATTTGTTGTGATCTGCGCAGATGGGAGAGGTTGGTGAGAAATTGGACATTGACTTCGTGATCTCAACGGGAGATAACTTTTATGACGATGGCCTCACCGGTGTGGATGATACGGCGTTCCAAAAGTCGTTTTCCGACATCTACACAGCTCCTAGCTTGCAGAAGCAATGGTACAATGGTAGGAAACTAATATCACAACCGGCCACCACTATCTAATTGTTCATTCCAATATATATTAATGTTACAAATTGGAAATCCATGTTATGGGGGAGGATCGAGCTCTTAATGCAAATGCTAGACTTATAATGACGGACGGTTGAGAAATTTCCCCATCTTTCCCAAAAAGTTTGGAAGGTTTCATTTTAAGCATACGTTTTAATTAACAGTACTATTTCCACCGTTTAACCATCAAATCCCTTATTCTCCATCAAAAACTAAATTATTTTTATCTTATATGATAATGTTATGTTTATTACTCTTAAGTTTTTAACATTTTTGTATGTGTCCAGTTATTTTTGGGATGGAGATAGTAATAATTACGAGTATGTGAATGGATTGCAGTGTTAGGGAATCACGATTATAGGGGTGATGTGTTAGCGCAATTGGATCCGGTTATGAGCCAGATGGACAAAAAGTGGCTGTGCTTGAGATCATTTATCGTCACCACTGGTGGTAATTATTAAGCTCCATTATTATCTCATCTGGCCACGTATACAGGGCAACTAATTTGTGTGCTTCGTCATCCCATTTTTGTCCATCTATTTCTTCCAAAAATAATGCAATGGTTAATTTTTTATGTTAATTTATTTATTTATATTATTTATTAATAAAAAAATATCAAACAAATATATTTATAAAGTTAAGACATTAAATTTCTAGTTGTATTTAAAAGTTTTGAACTTATAATTTGAATTGGAAATAAAATAGAATTATTGATTAAATACTGAAAAACAAATGTTGCATTACTTTTGGGAGTTATTATTATTACTATTAACAATTTTTTTTTTTCTGTTTACCCTTGTCTTTTTAAAACAAAAAACAAAAATTGTTCCGCCAGAAGTGGCAGAATTGTTTTTCATAGACACTACGCCTTTCGTGGACAAATACTTTGAAGCACCAGAAACAGAGGAGCATGAGTATGATTGGAGAGGCATTTTACCCAGAGATGACTACCTCAACAATCTTCTCAAGGTATATATGTAATCATTCATCTATGTTATCCATATATATATATATATATATATATATATATATATATATATATATATATATATATATATATATATATATATATTCTTTTGCAAAATGTTATACCCATTCCATTTGGTATAGAGTACATGTGAAGCGGAAATATTTGTTGGGGATAGGGCTCATGTGTACGCAGTGTAGCGGCTGCACAATACAATACAATACAATACAATACAATACAATACAAGCCCAAAATATTAATTGAAAAATATTATATATATATATATATATATATATATATATATATATATATATATATATTACGAATATTATATTAATCAATGATCGATATTGTAGGTATATATGATACGATTGGATTCATTCTGATGTTTCTTTCATTATTATTTTTTTGTGTTTGGACTTTCATATATAGGATATGCATGTTCGTCTTGGTTTGCATGCCCATACATATAATACATTAATTATATATATAGCTCGGTGGACATGCAGGATGTGGATTGTGCACTGAAAGAATCGAGAGCCAAATGGAAGATTGTGGTGGGTCATCACACTATCAAAAGCGCTGGCCACCATGGCAACACTCTGCAACTCCAACATCGCTTACTTCCCATCCTTCTCGTAAGTACATGCATGCATGCATATGGGAACTTATTTCACAGATTTGAATAAGAAAAATAAAACAATATAAGTACATGCATGCATGTACTCTAGCTATATTAATTAGTTAAGGTTTGATTATATATCTTTCAGGATAACGATGTGGATATGTACATCAACGGACACGACCATTGCTTGGAGCACATTAGCAGCAGCGAGAGGTGAAATTAATTAGGATAATATTATTCAGGATTAATTAGCTAGCTAGCTAGCTTAATTAATTAAATTAGCAGGCTAATTATATATTAATTAATCAAGTCGATCGTCCCTGATATATCTGATCAGTACTCATCATCATCATCATCATCATCATCACTTTTATTATTGTGTTGTGTTGTGAGCAGTCGGATTCAATTCTTAACAAGTGGTGGCGGATCCAAGGCGTGGAGAGGAGATGTGAACTCCAAGTGGAATCCAAGCGAAGAGATGAAGTTTTATTACGACGGTCAGGGCTTCATGTCTTTGCAAATCACTCAAGTGGACCTCGTCCTTAAGTTTTACGACGTTTCAGGCACTGTCTTGCACCAATGGGGGGCCGCCTCCAACAACCACCTTCTTCAGTACTCCACCAGCATCTGACCATATATAGATATATAGAGCATGAATACGTTCACCTTGGTGAACAACACCCACTTAAGGCGTTGGCTCCCGTTTGTGTGTATACCAATTAATGCAGAATTCCGTCTGAAATTGGAAATTGGTTTTAAATCCCATTAAATTCGGTCCGTTTCATGACATTCTTAAACCTACCAAAACTAAATCAGAGCCATTTCAAATAAATGATTCCGGCGACCAAAGGGCGATCCTGTGAAACTGGCTAGGTGGTGCCGGCGAGTTTAAAGCGGCACGAAGATAAGGTTTGAAACCCAGAGAAATCCATAGCTATTTGAAGCGGAATTCGTGAACTGAGCTGTATCGATATCAGACACCCGAACCTCTAAATGGGAGGAATGGAGTGCTGAGCGGGTGTCGAATCCGGCATGTTGAAGCCGTCCAATCGCTGGCGGTGGTAAGTGTGGGAGACCGGCTGCTGGGTGTGGGAAATCCTCTCGGTGGGTGAGGGCTTAATTAGATCTCGCGGCGATCGCACCGCCAATGAGCAGCGGCAAGCGTTACGCGACGGTAAGGGCGAGCGAGCGAGCAGGGGTCCAAGCGCGCTTATGTGGTGGCGTCGACGATGCGGATGTGGAATCCGCAAACCATTCCCAGATTTGCTTTCATTTCAGATCTGCGCTAAACACTATTTTCCCTTCAACTAATTTCTTACTCTTGACAAATTAATCCCTTTTTTCCCTTTTCACAGAAGGTCCTTCAGTTTTGAAGTGGACAAATGCTATCTTCACTCTTGTATAGAAAGGTGCAGAGCCAAAACGTCTGAAAAAACAGTTTCTGGATGTCGGAGAGACAATTTGATTTCATATATTTGTAGTTGATTTCATACTCACTGTGTATTTGAAATTTTGAATCGAACTAGTGTTTGTAATGAGTTTCATACAGTTGGAAAAGAGTTTCATGCTATATCATTTTTAGACGTAGGCATAAGCAAAACAAGATGAAAGGATAATTTCAGACTTGATGTATAGAGTTTCAGACATAATTAATACATCCATATAAAATACAAATACATCTTTCAAACATAACACCTAATTTTTCATACTGTTTGAAATATTTTCCATATTGTTTGAAATAAGATGAAAAGTAAATGAATGAGCAAAAAAACACTTTATTATTAGTCTCATATTGTCCAGTTGAAATTTCTCATTTGCCAGTGGGACTGCAGATGTCTGCGAGAGGTGGGTGTTCGGGTTCGAGTCTTGGTTTAGTCTGCAAGCCAAGACAGCGAGTTTTACCCACATTACGATTCGAGCTTTAATCACAGATCGCCTCGGATGAGTTTAAACCGAAAGGGTTCGAACTCGTGATGTGGGGTTTCTCCGAGGATAGGAGTGTCAAATCTAACCAATTGACCTACTGTTGTTCAAAAAAAAAAATTAGTCTCATATTATTTGAAATAAATTTCATAATGTCTGAAACACTGATTGACAATTGCGGGAAGCTTCATACAAAGCGAACTGACGAAGGAAAGAAAAAACGAACTGTGAAAGAAAAAGAAAAAAATGGAATGAAGGGAAAAGATAAAGGAAAGAACAAAAAGAAATCTTAACATTTGACTCGCAATCTGCATCAATTTGAATTCCATTCCATAACCAACCCTGAGTTTAATTCAACTAAAGTCTGTTTTTATTTTCTAATTTATTTAAATTAAATTAATTGATGTTATTACTCAACTCACTAACGGAATAAACCATTTTTACCTCTTTCTGTTAGTGGGTGAACATACACCATGGTGAATCTAAAAATTTTCCATATAGATGCCACCATCAGAATCTTCTTTAATTAATTATATTTTTAAATTTGTAACTAAAATGTAGAGATCGATATGCATGTACGACTAGTGGCGGATCTAGGGTTCAAAACATAGGTGAGCGGAAAAAGAAAAAAAAAACGCAATCATCATCAACAACATCTTAATCCCAACTATAGGGTTAGTGACATGAAATTTATAGTGACAATTAATTAAAAATTAGTTGACATTATAAATTCATGTAAAACCATAGTGACAAAGTTTTACGCCGGATGCTCTTCCTGTCGCAATTTTCTTTCGAATGAATAAGAAGATGAAATGAAATTTCAAAACCATGTCATCATAGAGTTTTCCACATTTATGGAAAAAAACTCAATAATAGATAAATTTTTTGATAAATCAAAATATAATTCTTACATAGTATAATTCTGGGATATTGATGTGAAACTTTAAATCATAAAATATTGAAGGTCTGATGAATGTGGACATATGATATTTTTCTTAGTAATAATTTACGTTAAATACAGTTTTAAATTTAAATGATGCAGTTTTCTTTATAGACATATGAAAAAAATAATATAAATTCATAAAAATCAAGGTCAAATTTTGTTTGTTTTTTTAATATTAAATTTATCTAACTGGAAAATAAATTATGAAGATAAAAATATTTCCTTAAAAAACGGAAAATCACAAGGAAGCAAAAACATTTAAATAAAAAATGTTTTAATCAAAAGAAAAAAAAAAGAGGGGAAGGTGGGTGGGGACGCATGACATTATGACATATGGAAGGAGGGAATGGAGAGATACGGTTGAGCTGGTGATGATGAGGATATTTAGGAATTGGACTGGGTTGGGTTATGAACGAGGATAGCTTTTGGGCAATAATTCTTGCTTATCCGCCTCTGTGTACGACGTACTACTCGACTTACATTTGTTCTCTTATTAATTACTTTGAAGGCACATTTGATTTGGTTCATCTAGCTAGAATTACAACCAGTTACTAAGATAAACTTGAAAAAAAAAGAAAAAAAAAGTAACAGGCTTTTAATTCATAGGGAAAAATTAAATGGGAAAGAAAACTCCTGGTTCAACTTTCAACACAACATTAGGTATTAGTTATTACTACTATTTTTAATTCTTGTTTTGAGTTTAAATTTTTATCCCTTTGCTGTTGGCTGATTGAATTGCAGACAGATTGATGAGGAAAATATCTTGTCATCGATCCTTGGCTGGACTATCTTTAATGATTTTGTCGGAATAATTAATATGCAGTGACTCTTCATGCATTATCCATCAAACTAGTTAGGACTTAGGATTAACATTCAATTAACTGGTTGACTCTTTATACATGCAATTTCAATCCCCATAGTTTATGTTTGATCAAGGTAAATTTTGCAAATCGTTTGTACTACTATAGTTTACTTGTTGGACAGTGCATTCAAATCTCTATTTTCAGTCATGTATTATTGTACTTTTGAAATCGGATAAAGTAAATTTGTAGTCCCTTAATTTAATACGTGTAATCTTTTGGTCATGTTTTAAGAATTCGTCTTATTTTGGTCATAAAGCTATGGTTTTCTGTCTTATTTTTCCCTTTACCTCTATCTCATCACTATCCCTATATATAGTTCTTCATCTGCTTCAGATCATCATCACCACCACCATCGATCGTGGTCTTCCAGTAACTCCACCTTTGTCTCTTACTCTCTCCATCGAAACCGCCCGACATTCATCACCAAAAACGAAAACGACCCGTTGTCGAGTTTGAATATTCTTTGGGAAATTCGAATATGAAACCAGGATTGAAATCACAAGCCCTAATATTTTTTTCTCCTGATCTCTTATCTCATAATTTGCAAACCACCGCCAATCACAAGCCTGGAGACCTCTCTCTTTCTCCGTTGAATCTACCAATTTTCTCTCCAAAATAGAAACTTCTAGTCCAGAAATTGATCTAGCCGTGCTTCACTTCCTTATTCTTCTCGCATCCGATAGAGAATAAAGAAATCAACTAACCTCCCACCAATTTCGAAAGCTCTGCATGGGAATCAAATTTTTGCCTTCCACTTTACTTGTCGACTCATTTTCTTCAAGAAGAATGTCTTCCAAGAATGCTGAAAATCTGAGACGAGGATGGCCTAAATATGAAAATCTAAGACGAGGATGGTCGCGGGTAAACGGGTCATCTGACCGGGTCGCGGTGAAATCAGCCTCTTTCGGAGGCGGAGCTGGTTGCGAGTGGTGTGTCAGTGGCTAAGCAAACGTGTCACGGTGCTGGAGGCGACAGATCGACGTTGGGGCGGCCTGGTTGCAATGGGTTGGGTGTGAGTTGGGTTGGCGAGTTATGGCTTCCACTACGTCGTTGGAACACACTATATTGCGGCCATATCGCAATTAGTCCGCATTATTTAGCGCGGAATTGGACGCAATACAAGCCGCAATATTTAAGCCCGCATTAGCAGACTTATTGTGTCCCTTTCCGCAATACGTATTGCGGCCTATTGCGGACAAGGCCGCACTAAACTATATTTTTAATAAAAAAAACTAAATTCATCCGGATGAATTTATTCATCCGAATGAATTTATTCATCCGAATGAATTTAAATTCATCATCTCCAACCCAGATTTTATCAGAAACACAACAAAACCCAGAAATTGAACAAAAACTCGTATTCAAAAGAACAAACTCAAACATTTTTCTTTCATTTCTTCAATTTCTTGGACAACAACTAAGAATGGGTTAATGTACAACTAAAATTACAGATCTAATTCTCCTCAACTCTAAAAAAATTACAGATCTTGAAACAAACTTTTCTTCACTGTCCACCACTGTTTCCTCATCACCACCGCTACCATGGTCATCTCCGGCCGTCTCTTACATGGTGGATTTGGAGAAATCAACCACCTATTGGTTGTTTTGTTTGTGATCTGCCACCATAGAACACTACGTGGTGGTGTGCAATATTAGTGCGGCTAGTAATGCGGCTTTAGCCGAATTTAAAACTAGCCGCACTATAAAACACGATTTTGTGCGCAATTTTAGCTTATTGCGGCTTAGGCCGCAATAAGAGCCGCAATAAGACTCGTATTGCAGCTTTGTGCGCAATAAGCCGCAATACGCTTTTCCAAAACCACATCTCCGCCCTTCATTTTCATTTTCATTTCTGCTCCTTGATCTCCTTCTCCTCCTTTCAGTTGCAGCACCCGAAACCTCAACCCTCCCTCACCCTCTCCTTCACCTCCTTCTCCGGCCGTCCACCCCGAGCGTGCCACCTACTCCGAGCAGGCCAGTCCAGTCGCCGGTGGTTTGGTAAGCCATCTTCCCTTTTTCTATTTCATATTTGTAGATCTGTTGCCACTTCACGCTTTATGCCTTTTTTGCAGATCTGTTGCCGCTTGTTCTTCCCCATTCCACCACCCTCGAACTATCCTCCTGTTCGCTGCCGCCGAACCTACTCCTCTGTTGTCGTCCAATCGCCGTCATTAGACCATCGTAGCAATTTTAGCAATTTTACTTCCGTGCAAATTTTTTATAAATAAGTTTTCAATATATTTATTTATGATTTCCTATGATTTAGTAATTTGTGATCTTTTTATTAATGAAATTAGTAATTTCTCGGGTTTTGGATGAACAATTTGGTTTTGGATGAATCCGGATGAAAATTCATCCGGATTTATCCACCTCTTTTTTATTTTTAAATGGCTTATTGCGGCTTTTTGTGCATTAAGGCCGCATTACAATTGTTCGACTTTTGTCGACCATGTCGCACCGTAATGCGGCCAAAGCCGCATTGAGCCGCATACGTATTGCAGCCTTTGGCCGCAATATAGCTCTTAATTCGGGCTATTTTATTGCAGCTTCTATTCGTCCTATGATGCACTATTTAGTGCGCTCCAAGTGCGGATAAGCCGCACTAACAAAGGTTTTAACGACGTAGTGGAAGAAGAAGAATCAGAGATTAAAATAAGAAGAAAGAAGAAGAAGAAGAAAAGCTTACCTACGCACAAATGAAAATGAAGGGAGATCAAGGAGAGGGTGAGGGCTGTTTACGTTTCGGGTGCAGAAATGAAAATGAAGGGAGGAGAAGGGGAGCTGTGGTTTTGAAAAAGGGTATTGCGACTTATTGCGCACAAAGCTGCAATATGAGTCTTATTACGGCCTAAGCCGCAGTAAGCTTGCGGTTGGCTTATTGCGCACAAAGCTGCAATATGAGTCTTATTGTAGCTCTTATTGCGGCCTAAGCCGCAATAAGCTAAAATTGCGCACATAATTGTGTTTTATAGTGTGGCTAGTGTTAAATTCGGCTAAAGCCGCATTACTAGCCGCACTAATATTGGACTCCACCACGTAGTGTTCATTCTCCTTAATTTGAGCATTTCCGGTGGCTTAGGACGGCTGGCCGAACCCGACGTGATGCGGCGGTGCTAGGGAGGCCGGTGATTGGTGATGAAAGGCTGCAAGTGGAAGAGGAGGAAGGTGGAAGCCGACGGTGCAATGGAGAAGGAGCACGATTTGGTTACGCTTTTGCCTTTTTTTTTTGCTTCTACTTATTTTATTTTTTTGCTTTTGTTGTTGAGGGATGGAAATGAGAGAGAAGAGAAAGTAAGGTCTAAAATTGATAGAGTTTTATAAACTTAGGGAACACGTTGTAAATTAAGTATGAGTATTTTAATAATTTCACTCATCTAAGGGTAAATTTAACTGATTAATTAACAATAAATAGGACACAAAACCCAAAGTTATGAGATTAAAATAAGACGAATTCTAAAAATAAGATTAAAATAGAACACGCACTAATACTTTACCCTTTTAGAATCATATATCAAAGGGGTCTTTTCGGAATACAGAAATAAAATACGTTTTACATTTACAGCTAGTTTAAAAATGATACTCCATTTAAATAGATAAATGACTTCCACAATTTATCCAACAGCGAGACTTACTAAAAACTAACCAACATGAAAAGATTAAAAAAACGTTAAATCTCTTTCCACTTAATCCCAATAACCTTTGGTGTTATTGAATATGTATAGTTTTTCAATTTTCAAGAAATACTACTATCATAGAGAATTGGATATAACGAACAAAATATATACGAAAAAGAGAGGTGAGGGAGGGGTTGAAACTAGAAAGAACCAGTTTAAGAAGAAACGTAACATTAATGGTAATGGTGCATGGTACAATGAGCTGCACGTCAAATCGGCAGATCAAAAGGAGATAGAATAAAATAGTAATATATGCTATTTACAGGGAATGGATATTCTTCTCCACCAAATTAAAAACACATATATGGTTCTTTTCTTAGAATGAATGTATGTAATCAACAATCACGAATCTAATTTCCCCATAAAACACAAATACTCGTAAAAATTAGCTAATGGATTCTCTGTTTTCTGCGGCCTTATTATGCCTGCTTCTGCTGGTGGGTTCGTCGTCCGCCGAGCTCCGCCAGTTTGAAGCTCCGGTCAAGCCAGATGGCTCTCTTTCCCTTTTGGTCGTCGGAGACTGGGGAAGAAAAGGAGACTACAACCAATCTCAAGTTGCTTATCAGGTACCTACGTACGTACATAAATACATGTACATGTTTAATTTATTTATTTTTGATGATCTCTGCCTAATATTTTATTAATTTCTTTAGTTTGGCGGTGATCATGCCTGTTATATACATAAATGCATGTAATGGTTTTTTTTCATTCAATTTAGAACGAGAAATCCTACTCATAATTTGAAATCTTGAAGAACTGGAGAAATAAACTGAAATCAGATAAAAAGAAAGTTTCAAATTTTAGGTTAGGACAGCTACCTTTCTTTTGTGGAGGGGACCCGGTTTATTGTTTGATTACGAATATTTAGCTAGAACCTGTTGTTTCTGTTGCTTTTTTTTTTCCTTTTTCATTTTTCCTTTAATGGCGAATTTATTGAATGCGTGAAAATGTTTAGTGTTGGTGGTCAGATATCATATAAATATTTAATAATTTTGTTTCAGCGATTTCAAATTGTTGATACTCTTACAATAGCTTTTAAGAAAGTGTTGCTTATATATACAAGAGGGAAAAATTAACGATACTTTAGTAAAAAAAAAGGATAGGTTGAAATTAAAATAACAATAGCTATATATCGTACCGTTTAAATTGCGATTTCAGAAGTGATTATCAGTTGAAAATGTAAATAAAAAATTGAGATTAAATGGATTGATAAGGGAGCAGCCTAAATTCATTCACCAGCACAACCAACAAAATGGCTGCGACCTGTTCGATTCATCTAATTCAAATTTTTTAGCATTAATAGTCATCTAATTCGATTAGTGCGTAATTGATTCACAATTTACAGATGGGATTGGTGGGTGAACAACTAGACATAGACTTTGTGATATCCACAGGGGATAACTTCTACGATGATGGTCTCACTTCTGTGGATGATCCTGCCTTTGACCTCTCATTCTCTAATATCTACACAGCACCAAGCTTGCAAAAGCAATGGTACAACGGTAATTCAATTCATACTAGTAGTAATTTCCACAACATTTTTTTTAAAAAAAATGTATTTTTGTCTTTCCAAAGGACCCAAAAAGATTGTTTTTTTTGTTTTAATTACAGTTTTGGGTAACCACGACTATAGAGGTGACGTTGCAGCACAGCTCAGCCCCATCCTTACGCAAAAGGATAGCAGATGGCTTTGCTTCAGATCCTTTATTCTAACTGCACGTAACTAAAAGCAAACGTTTTTCAGTTTCTTTTACTATAGCTGATCATTTTTCCCCCTTTTTAATTATCTGCATAAACCATGATTTACTCTATGTTTATGTGATAGAATACGTGGACTTCATCTTTGTGGATACCAACCCATTTGTTGATGAATACTTCAATGATCCTGGAGAGCATATCTATGACTGGACTGGAGTTCTGCCTCGTCAAGATTACCTTTCCAATCTCTTGAAGGTTGGTCACTAATCCACTTGTTAACCCTTAATTAATCTCTACCTAACTTGTAGGCTTGACACACCAACTTTAATTTGCTTCCTAATGCTTGTGTCTAAACAAACCTGGTGCAGGATGTGAAAGAAGCACTGAATAAGTCTAAAGCAACCTGGAAGATAGTCGTCGGGCACCACACGATCATGAGTGCTGGACATCACGGGGTTACTAAAGATCTAGTGACCCACCTCCTACCCATCCTCCGGGTACTCGTTCCATCTTCCCAACTCTGCACAAACATAGAAATGTCAGTTAGAGAAATAAGGAAATTAATGCACAGTCAAAACTTTATTCCATGTTTTCCAGGAGAATGATGTTGATCTGTATGTGAATGGACATGACCACTGTCTGGAACACATTGCCGACAGCAAAAGGTAAAGATTCGATTTTACTATATCATCTGAGTTTCTCCTATAAAAAGATCTGATGCTTGTTTTGGTTGAACTTCTCGAGCAGTCGGATTCAGTTTTTAACAAGTGGGGCTGGCTCGAAAGCGTGGAGAGGAGATGTGAACTACTGGAATCCAGAGGAACTGAAGTTGTACTATGATGGGCAAGGTTTCATGTCCATGCAAATGACCAAGCATAGAGCCTATGTGGTCTTTTATGATGTTTCTGGCAATGTCTTGCATACTTGGGAAGTCTCCAAACAGCCAGAGATATCAGAACTATCAAGAGGGCATTGGACCATATGACAAGCTAGTTCTTCTAAACCAAAGGATGAACTGCAGTGATCATATTCCTAGGAATTTTGTGTCGAAACTCCATCAGACTATGTAATTGGTGTAAGATTAGTTTTTTTTTTGCTTCTGTGCTTTATGAATGGCACACGCTACATGTCCAAACTCATACTATAAAGCTTCTAAAATGAAATTCCATACGAGACTGCTCTCATTTATGATGCTTGCATGCAAACAATTCCTTGACTATTATCTTAAACCAATTCATTGTCAGTAGCCATCCATGTTCTTTATGTTATAAGAGAGAGATTTGAAAACATTGGCAAAACAAATTAATGGCCACAATTTTATAAACAAAAGCTCAAAACAGAAAGAGGATCTCCATCACTGGATCATCTGTAATGTAATTACCTTCCATTTGAAAGTTCATGACGTATCAAATTTGATGTGGTACATTGCTTCATTAGCTCTCCAGTGAGGCAAGCTACTTGAAATATCTTCATACAACTTAGACATATATGATTCCCATTTTCTGATTGAAGTGGAAAAACTGTTCCAATCAAAGGAGAACAGATGCATCTCATTGCAAGCACTACTGCCAAACATAATCTTTGCCTGTTGAGAGTCCTTCAGAAGTAACGCTAAGGTGAGATTAATATCCTCTTGTTGTGAATCTGACAACTGAATTACTCCAAGAGACTGTGTTTTATCCATCTTCGATTGTGATTCAAGACCTCTCCAATTGTGAAATTGTACTACCTGTTCAAGATCAAAGTTCACCAATTACCAAACGCAAACCATATTGCTCAAGTATGGATGAATATGAAATGACAAAGAGGGGGGTTGGCAGTAGTCACTTTGCCAATCTAACTAAGTATTATTACTTATCCTAACTCTCCATAAGTGAGGAATTGTCATAACCTTCAATTGGTCATGCAAATAATAAATCAGCCCTTCACTTCCATGCATTATTCTCTATATTTTTCAAATGGCACAGTCAACTGAAGCTTATAAATAGTTCTACGGAAAATTATACTTATGTTTCCAGAATCAATCCACGTTACCTGAAGTGCATGCAAGATGTTGACGAATTCATATTTGAGGACCTGATCTTTTCTTGCCAAAAGGATTGGTTGCATTAGCAAATCAGAAATATCTGAGGTATACATGCCCTTAGAAAAGTATGCAGTAAAACCATGTGCATGTAATCTTCCCAAGCGTATATCAAATCCTGATTTCATCATGATTGGTTCGTCCTGAGAACCCTGATCATGACGAAACCAGTACATAATATTAGATGCCACCAAAGGGAAACATGAAAGTGGCCTATCATTTTGGCAATGCAGCAGGCACTGAGAAAGAAGGGAGACAATTTTTGCATCCTCATCATGGGAACTATCACGGCTGAACCATAATGTGAGTGTTAGCCTTTCTCCACCAGTTATCTATAAACAATTTGAAAAATAAGGTTCAGATGAATATACAATCCACGATCTTTAAAGGCATACGCAAAAATCAGAGTTAAAAATATTAACTCAATTGTATGTGCATTTTGAGAGAGAGAGAGAGAGAGAGCACCTCGTCAACACAGTGAGTATTACGACTGTCAGCTGTGTACATCACAACATCCTGACAAAAGACATTACTATTAAACTTGACCCATGATCAAAAGGAATTGCTTTTTCATTAATCATCACCAAAGCCATAATGTAAGTGTTATTCCAAAAACTTACGTTTACCAAAAACTTAGAAGCACTTAAAATCCTGAATTATCAAGTAACGTGATCATGGGCTCAGTTTCTACTGATGTCCCACATCAGGCTCTTTTTAGAGTGAGCTATAATTGCTTACAAGTTCCCACACAAATAAGTAGGAAGTGGAATTTTATGCAAAAGACATGAATTTGAATATCTTTTTGGCATTGCTACAGATATCATGCTGAAGTCGAACATGCATGACTGAGAACTTACTCCAGCAACAGGCCTAAACGCTGTAGGTTCTCCATCTTGAAAATGAAAAATGCCACCTTTAAAATCTTCTCCATAATTATTCAAATAACATACTGCCTTCAAAACACATATATCAGATGCATTAGAACAACTTAACTCAGCGCGGATGATAATTGGATGGTAGAACGCAAATGAGGTGGTGAAAAAGAAGTAAGCTTGAGAAAGTACAGATGATGAAAGAGGCAAAAACAAGAACATTTCTCAACCAAAATAAACTCGCTCCTCACGTTCCAGACTTTATCTCAACAAGTTAATGCCCAGGAAAATGGAAATGGGCCTAAGAAAATCTCTTATGCAGATAGAGAAGTAAACATACAATAGAAATCTATGAAACATCAAGCCTAGTTAAATGAAGTAAAAAAATTTCTGATACTCAGACTACCTACTTCCAATGTACTTCCTTGACTGCATGACATTACCAGCATGAATCAACCCGTAGCATGCAGTAGTATAAATTAGGGGAGAATGACAATAGGCGCAGTTCACTATGGAAGTAAGACAGTAAGAAGGCAGAAAGCGTACAACACCACAACTGTATACGCACCGTGAAGTCCCTTTGTTTGAGGTAGGACCTGTTATCATCGCTATGCCAACCGATGCTTGCTCCTCTTGCCCAACTATATTGTGAAATATTTATCAATAATGACATCAGGGGGAACATAAAGCGGGAATTGATATGCAATTCAAGGTTTTTACACAATTTAGGACTAAAGAAGGTAAAAACCAAAGCGTTAAGTTATAGTCATAAGAATAGAGTGGTAAGCTCAAAATGACCTGATTAAGCCGGTGAACTCGATGACAAGCTCGTATTCACACCCAAAGAACTCCTCCACCTTCTCTTTCAACCTCTCTATCACAAAAGAACCCAACAACTAAACAAAATATCTGCGAGGAAACCAGAAGACATTGGAGCAGAGAGTTGGATGATAACCCAACCTCTAATTGGAACAAAAGGCATGATGAGCGGAGCACAGTTAGTGGCGATGAGATGAGAAAGGGTTGTGGAGAAGACGCTGGGTCTGTAGCCGACAACAGAGCAGCTCTTGTGGATAAACTCCAGCTCCTGTATTTTCGAAATTTAATAGCCAATATTTGACACGCGACAAAGAAACGGAGATCAAGTACGATGATTTCTTTCAGTGCAATTTGCCAAAATCCGACCTTGCAATCTTCCTGGCTCAAAACATTATGCAGAATACGTCTCGGATGATCTTGATTCGCCATGTTCTCCTTCAGAACGAACTGCTTTTCTCCTCGATGACGATAAACTTCTGAAATACTGTAATAAAAATTCCTTGAACTTAGAGTAACATTTACAACAATGATAGGACACTTTCAAATCAAATATAACTAATAAAAATAGAAAATGTGCATAAATCTTTGATCCAGGATATTAACTATCATGTTAGCTATAATAGTTTTGGGTGACTATAGAGTTCGTATATGCGCACCATGTGCACATAAGATGTAATATTTATTACATCTACTATCACCGCCGTTTCATCCGTTGCCGACTTCAATGCCGCGCTCGCTTTTCATCGACGACTTCAACGTCACGTTATGACACCGCACTCTTCCGTCGAAGCTTCTACTCCCGATTCCAGTTCTGAAAACACCAAACGCAACTCAACAAAACCACCATCACTCACATGCCGTCGTCTCTTCCGACGAACCATTTCGTCGCGACTATTCGACACAATTTCAATCTTCTTTTAACACCAAACCTTCACAACTCAGCAACACAAACAACAGAAGAATCTGACCGCGATCAAGCTTCATAACCACACAACTTGCTAACAATGAAAAATTGAAATTTTTTCTAACTTAAGAAATTTGGAGAAAACGATGATAATCTGGCCGCGATCAAGTGCAAGGACATGCTGACCACCATGCAGATCAATGTTGATCAGTTGTAAGGAGATGCTGATCACCTTGCAGATCAGCATTTTTTCAGACAATGTTTATCGGACAAGTCATCATGTTGATGAACATTTAATGTTGATCAAGCAAGGCAATGATGTTGATCAGGTGTATAGAGATGTTGATCATCGTGCATATCAATACTGATCAGGTCTGAAGAGACTTTGATCACCATGCAGATCAACATTTATTATGACGATGTTGATCAAGACAAGTCATCATGTTGATCAACATTTAATGTTGATCAACACGGCAATGATGCTGATCTGGTGTAAAGGGATGTTGATCACTGATGTGGTAGTCAGAATGCTCTGATACCAATTGATGTGATTCCGGGAGGGTATCCGGGAACACGAGGAGCAGATCTAGCCAACAAAGGAGCAACACGGGGTAGGTTTGATTGATGAGGCGGAAATGTCAACAGGTTGACAGATCCAAATGCACAAAGCAAAACGATGCGAAGCTTGTGAAGCGAGCGGATATGGCCGCCAACTCCTCCTGGATCCTTGCCTGTGCAAAGATGGTGTTATGCCTTTGGCGACTCCTCCTTCTTGATACCGAAAAGGTCCAAGACAAAGAAAGCCCGTTGCCAAAATTGTGGGGGAATGTAGATGGGGCCAACACCTCCTTCTTCCAATGAGAAGGCAATATTGGTCTTAGTAGACTTGTAAAGAAAAACTTAACAAGAATTGAGTGGAAAATGTAGATAGGTTGAAAAGAGAATCACTCTCAATTTCAAGGAAAAAGGTGAAATATATTGGATGATTGAAATTGTTTCTTGCAAACTAACCTAGACCTCCTTTTATAGGACAAGGAAGCTGGAATTCTAAACCTATTGACAAGTCCCTTCATCTCCATTCTTAATGATGGATATTAAAGGAGATGTAAATATGGGAATTTAAAATAATTATTTCTAAAAATTATTCTAGGCTAGCTAATGGGTAGACCTAGCCAAAACAACTCAAAACTGAAATAAAATGATAAAAATTCGAGTTGGAAGATGAGGGATGAGTTTTGGCCAATAAATGTGGAGTAAATGATCCTCATTTAAGTGCTCTTGATGGAGGGCTTCAAGGCTTGTAACTCCTTCCTCACCAATGGTTCTGGATGATTTTGGATGACTCTTGAGTCCTCAAGGTTGCTTGAAGTTCGTCCTTGAAGAGAAGTGAACGGTTGGAAGCTTTGGGAAAGCATTGAATGCGCCACTGTCTCAACAGGTTGAGATATTCGTGAACCATGCACTTGGGCCAAATTGTCATTTGGTTGAGCCCAAACCGAAATGTTGAAAATTGTTTGCACCATTTGGGAATTGGGTTGGCCCAAATTGAGGAGTGCTTGCACTTTTCCTTCATCTTTATGGATATCTTCACTTTGCTCCTCACACTTTGCAAAACAGTGCATCAACAGGTTTAGAGCTTCCTTAGCCTTCTTGGTTTGACTCATTGTCATAGGTCCATTAAAGGTGGAAGTGTCATAAGAGCCAATGACCTCTTCTTTTGACATGTGAGCTCTTGGATCCTCAAGGTTGCACATGGGTGCATCTAGATCACTTGTCGGTTTCGCGTCAATCACCGTGTAGATCAGGGTTGATCGCATGTAAGATGATGTTGATCATCATGCAGATCACCATTTATTATGGAGATGTGTGATCAGGATAAGCTATGATGCTGATCAAACACGACAACATTGTTGATTCTGTCACCTCCGATGATGATTTCGTCGCTTGCGACGATGTTTCGCGTATTCCGACGAAGCTTTTGAGTATTCAAACGTGGTTTTAGATATGCTTTTACTAACCAAACCAGCACAACTCAGTAACAAAACCACCATCAAAGTTTGACTGTGATGAAACTCCAAAACCACCTAACTTGCAAATGATGGAAAATTGAAAATTTTCTGACTTAAGAAATATGGAAAAACGATGATCATAGTAGGTAGTCATGTTGATCACTAGTTTAGTCACGTTGATCTGCATATTTCCAATGTTGATCGGTAGTCTTCTTATGTTGATAAGCTTCTGTCCAATGTTGATATGCTTTTGTCCAATGTTGATCTCTGTTCTTTGCCATGTTGATGATTCTTTTTAGCATGTTGATTATTCTTTTTATACAGCATGTTGATCTCTCTCATTGTCATGCTGATTTTCTTGTTTAGCATGTTTATCTCTCTTGTTATCATATTGATCTATTTTCTTTGTCATGCTGATCTTTTTTTAGCATGTTGATCTTTCCTCTTGTTTGATGTTGATCTTTCTTTTTAGCATGTTGATCTATCTACTTGCCATGTTGATAATTGTTTTTAGCATGTTGATCTCTTTTACTATCATGCTGATCTTTTTTCTTAACATGTTGATATCTCTTCTTACCATGATCCATTTTTTATGTCATGTTAATCTTTCTTTTATTGTCATGTTAATCTTTCGTTTTAGCATGTTGATTAGTAGACTTGTCATGTTGATCCATAGTTTTGTCATGTTGATCTGTCGATGTTGTTCACACGATGAAATGTTGCTGATCTAACACGACTATTATGTTGATCAAATTTAGCGAATGACAAATTTGTAAATAAGCGAATCGCTTATGCTCACACATGCGTTGTGCGCATTTTAACGCGATTTAATAACTTTTACTATTTGGCTCTCCAAAATTGAAAGTGAATAGAGAAAATGTATTGCTAACCATCAAATAAATGTGATTGATTTCAACATAATAATAATATAATAATAATAGTAGCTATAGGGTGCGCATATACGCATAAGATGTAATGATAATTACATCTTATGCCACCGCGCCTCCATTCCGTCGGAAATCGTCGCCGTGACATCCGGCGAAGCTTCCAGTCTGTCTCTCCAGCTCCGAAACCACCACGAAGCACAACTCAACAAGCAACCACCATCAAAACATGTCACTGTGCATCCAGTAAAGCTCTCCATCGGACTTGACGACGCCTCCTTCGTTTCCATCGTGAACTTCAGATCTGATTCTGAAAATCAAGCATGCTCAACTTAGCAACATAAAAAACACAAGAATTTATCGGCTATGAAACTCCAGAACCACCAAACTTACAAACAATAAAAAATTGAAATTTTTCTAACTTAAAAAATCTGGGAAAAACAATGATGATCTAACAAGGTAGTCATGCGGATTGAAACAACATGTCATGCCGATCTAAACAACTCATCATGCTGATCACCATTTTGTACTGACCTATCAAATAGTTATGTCGATCTAACAAGGTAGTCATGCGGCTCAAGTGTAACAATTTCCGCTACAACGGTTACAGAAAAGGGCGTCACACAATCCGCCACTATTTCCCCCGCCACTCACAAACCTAGGCGCCACAAATCCGCCACATTTTGTGTTGTCCATAGTTGCGCCAAAATTCGGTACAAGTTGCCCACGTTGGCAGTTGAGGTGTAATATATTGTGGCACCTTTTGTAACGCTAAAAGGCGGTACAAGTATTTTTTTATGTAATTTCTATATCAATTCTATTTATTGGATAGAAACTATAAATTAAATCAATTTAAATATAAATGGTAATAATATGTCATATCCAAAATTTAGAATTTAAAACCAGAGATATACTATTTAAATAAATATGTGATAATAAAGTTTTATATCCAAATATTCTTATATTCAATTAATTACAATAAAATTCTAATTATCAGGAGTAGCATCATCATTAGGTTGAGGCTGAGGCTCAGGGTCATGTTGGAGGTGCTCATTTGCTAACAAATTCATCCATGTCTGCCAATCCGTTGGTGTCACATTTTGGTTAATTAAGTCATGAAATCCCGATGCCGAGATGTTTTGTTGTGGAGTCGGTTGCTGCATTGCCAAAGGGTCGAAAGGGAGGGGTGTAGTGTGGTGGATCTGGTGTCCATAATGCTCCATGAGAAGATGTTCCCGCAGCCAAATGAGGTGGTATCTGAGCATGAACGGCCGATTAAGCCCTCGCTCGTGTTCAAATCCCTAGAACTCGCCATACCACTAACAAGAAAAGCTTTCATTAATATAGGAACAAAACAAAGACTAACTAAATTATCAGAATAAATGAAATGAAAATAGAAAACAAGCTTGATAAACTCAAATATACACCAAAATGGACAACATTTGTAAATATTTTTTCCGTCTGTTTCAGTTACCAAATGCATTTCCCCTCTTTCAAATAACAAATGCTACCTGTCAATGTGTGAATTACACCATTTATGCTAATTGTTTTGGTTCACGCTATAGTGTGCCGACCTCGTTTATCTGTCACCGTGTGTCTAATTCATTTTAATTTAAAAAATGCCACCGCTTCCCCACAGTTTATCTCCTTCATGTTTCACTTACTTCTTTCTTTTAGCAAAGTCAATTTCAGAGTTTGAACAGATTTTTTCTTCAATTTTCTTTGTTCCTTTTGTTAATCGTCGTTGTTAAGCTCGTAATCCGCCGTCACTTGCAGTATCATTTTCATCCTTCACGATCCGCCGTTGTTAATCATCATCGTTGCTTCACGATCCGTCGTTGCTTCGCGATCCGACGTCTTAAATCCAACAACCAAGGCGACAATCGACCCCGCCGGAGCAACCAATCTCTTCCCCAGTAGCCGACGCATCATTACCAACCATTTCCTGAGCTAAACCACGAAAGTTCATCCCACGCCCTGAAAATGCAACTTGTTGCAAACGACAAAATTATGATGCCCCTAGTTACCATTATGATGTGCTCTCAATTAATTGCGATGTCCTTTTTTGTAAAAATCATGTACCACGAATTGCATACAAATAATGCTCAAATCTATCAGAATGAACTTAATAACGCCAATTAATTAGTGCTGAATTGGAAGAATAATAACTAAAGTAGATGCAAGAAGAAAAATTTTCAGCGAAACAAGCATCACATTGCACCATAAAGGCATACTTACCAGATGGAGCATCATTTTAAATGCTAAGATCATCATACTTACCAATGAGAGCATCATTTTAAGCGCATAGAGCATCAGTTAATTAAGTCATCAGAACGGGTGCATCATGTTTGTAGTTGAGAGTATCATAATGCAACGGGAGTGCATCGTTTTAGGAGATTGAATAAAATGCGTGCATCGTTAAGTCATCAAAATGAGTGTATCATTTTGGTGAGGTAGAGCATCATATTTGATACAAAGAGCATCATTCATGGCATCAAGAGCATCATATTTAACGAATACATTATACATTGTCCAATATCGAAGAGCATCATAATTTTACAGAAGCACATCATTCGTGACACCAAGCACATCATTTTGAACCAAGACATCATACTTTGTCAACATGTATATCACTGCATTCTGTAGAACGAAATGTTTGCATCAGAGTTTTCAAAACGAGCACATCATAATTTTACATAAGCACATCATAATTTTACATAAGCACATCATAGTGCTTCGAGAACGCATCATATTGTTATCGGAGAGCATCACTTTTGGCGGTTGAACAAATGTAGGGGCGATGGTTTTTGTCGTCGGAGGAATGCCGGCGGTTGATTTTGTTGTTGGTTTTGTTGAATTTGTGACGAAGGTCGATCGACTTGATTCCTCTTTAATTTCATTGGTGCGTGCAGAAGGGAGGATTGATCGCGGTAGTTCTTAACAAATGCGTCGAGTCAGTGGTTTTTGTCTCTGGAGGAAGGCTGGCGGTTGATTTTATTGCTGGTTTTGCTGAGTTTTCGAAGAAGGATGGTCGATCGGCTTGATTCCTCTCTATTTTCATTGTTGGGCGCGGAATGAAGGACAGATCGTGGTAGTTTGAGCGATTTCGGAGTTGTCGCCGAGAAACACGACGTGTTACTGTTACTAAAACTGGCTCTTCCGTGTTTCTTACTTGTTTCTTTTATCTAGAGGCACACATAGTGTGCCATTGGCACAACCTATCCACACTCAATTGTTTTACAGTATATTTAGGAGTTTCGATATCTCCACTACTATACTAACCTAACCAAACTTAACCATCAATTCATCTGAGAGGGAATTTTAGGGAAACAATTCATCCAAAAAAATAATTGCAACCAAGATGGAATTTCGGGTAAAGGTTTACCTGAGAAGTGGCGGCCAAAGATGACCGTCACCAGCAATTTGAGGCCGGAAATGATGCGGCGGTGTAGGAAATCGCCGAAAAAACGGAAAAATGTTTGGGATAGTCTGTGGCTTCCAGAAACGGAAAAAAGGAAATCAAAGTTTGACAATAAAATTACCTTTTCGAGCGTTAATGCAAGCTAGCGGCACGATGGATGGTGGACGGTGCGTTGAGAGGAGGGAAAGAGGGAGAGCAGTTCATAAAGAGGAGAGGCTTTTTTTAGAGTGAAGTGAATCTATCCAGAAGGAGAAGATTGTAGAAGTTCCAAAATTGTGACAGCTTCAGGCGCCACAATCCACCACAATGTTGTGACAGCTTTAGGCGCCTCATATGAGGTGAAGAGTGTGTCAGACTTTGTGTCGGCCGTTGTGGCACACGGAGGCGACACAACATTTGTGATGCCTCCAACCGCCACTTTCGCCGCCACTTCACAATTGGGCAAGTAAATGCGTGTCGCCAGTTGTGGCGGAGAGTGACGGGGACACCTCTGTGGCGCCTTCTGCAGGTGCAAAAGGCGCCACAATTGTTTAAACATGTACATAGTGGGATTCAAACAACGTGTCATGCCAATCTAAACAACTCATCTTACTAATCTATCAAATAGTTATGTCGATCTAACAAGGTAGTCATGCGGATCGAAACATGTCATGTCGATCTAAACAACTCATCATGTTGATCATCATTTTATGCTGACCTATCAAATAGTTATGTCGATCTAACAAGGTAATCATGCGAATCGAAACATGTCATCCTGATCACCATTGTATGTTGATCAATCAAGTAGTTATGTCGATCTAACAAGGTAGTCATGTGGATCTGACGATGTTGATCTAAACAACTTATTATGTTGATCTATTATCAATGCTGACCTATTAAGACAACAATGTCGATCATTATGTAGATGGATATTCATTCTGGCGACATCGATCAAAATAATATACCATGCTGATCTATATTCAATGCTGATTTATCAAGATAACAACGTCGATCGAAAAACGCAAGTGACAAACTTGTAATTAAACGAAGTGCTTATGCGCACGCGTACATCTTGAGCATTTTAACCTCGGCCTAATAATAAATAAATTACCTATAATAGCTAGCATTAATGTGGTGAAAATGTTAAACTCACTAGTCAAGTTTTTTTAATCATTTTGGCTACAATTTAACTTAAAATTAGCTAGTATTGTTTTAGATGCTCTTAGATATTGTCATTCTGCGACTGGGCTAGGCCCATATTTGAGCCTTACACGTTCAGAACTGGCCCAGATCTCACTTCCACTTACTAACTTCACTCCCATGCACAGGCCCAGGCCCAGGCTCACACCGATCAGAATGTCAAATTCCCACCGGTTACTGGTCTATTCCACTTCTGTTCCCTGTCCTATCCATGTTTGGATTTTGAAACATGTGATTAATGAATTTCCTTTTTGACAGATTTGTGTCCAACTTTGGTTTGTTCAGGGTACACAGACAGAGCTCACTACATAAACGTGACTCTTCATTTTGATCGTCTCCATCACCGGCCGGCGACTGACTGAGATGGCGGCCAATTTTGTGCATCAGTCGTCTCTCATTCAGAAAAATCTGTCAATCCCTCGGGTAAGTGTTACAAACCATTCACTTGGTCCTCCTGCTGTCGTTAGGAGTACAGGTAAACGTCTTCGGATCTTCAATTTGTGCTCTTGTTGTTCCTTCTCCTAGTTTTGTTTCCCATGAATTGTTTTCTGCATCAGGATTTTTCTTTTTTGGATTAGGGCTTGGTGTTTTCTGCAAGGAGAACAATGGGGTTTCTGTAAAAGTTTCAAATAATGTTGTTGTGCCAACCTCTACTTCAGTTCCTCGCAACAATCAGACCCGGAAGAATCCCATTGTTGTTATTGACAATTATGACAGCTTCACTTATAATCTCTGCCAGGTTTGCATTCATCATCCTTATATTTGTCACTTTGTATAAATTTCTCTATTCTTGTTTTCTTTTAGTCATTTGAATTATGGTTTTCCTTTATGTTTTAAAGCTTTCACAACCACCAAATAACGGATGTTATCATCACTGTTGTAATTGGCCATTGGGTTTGCGGTTAATTTGTATGTTACTCTTCTTTGCTACTGGAAAAGTGGATAGAGGTTTAAATTTCGAATTTATATATCTTAGTTGCTAGTTGCAGCAACACGAACTTCTGATTCTTCTCATTGTGGCCCTTTAATCAAATGTCTTAGCCATTCTTCCTGTGCAGTACTTGGGAGAGCTTGGTTGTGATTTTGAAGTTTTCCGCAATGATGAGTTAACAGTAGAGGAGTTGAAGAGGTAAGAATTTCTCATTTGGCTGCACCTGAAATTTGGTGCCTTTTCTTGTTGGCAAGGGAATGTTGGTTATTGAAGAATCTAAACATGGAAGTTAAGCGGCAGAGCCATGATACTCTTGTATGCAAATAAAATTCCACTGCCTGATGCCATAATAAACTGACACTCACATAGGAGAAGATATCCAGTACATGAAATCGCTTGAGGTCTTGAGCTTGGAATTTACAACTTCTTATATTTAGAAGAAACAAAGAAACATAGTCAAGTACTTATATGACATTATTTTGTAGGAAATCTCCCCGAGGAGTGTTAATATCTCCTGGTCCAGGTAGTATTGGGATCTTTCATTTTACCAGTTTTTCTTCATTTCTTTCCTTTTTTTTAATCAACTTATCGAGGGACAATGATACCAATTCAAATTTTCATTTTCCTCATATTTAGGCACTCCTCAAGATTCTGGAATATCATTAGAAACTGTTCGGGAACTTGGACCAATTGTTCCTTTATTTGGGGTGTGTATGGGTCTGCAATGCATTGGCGAGGCTTTTGGAGGTCAGCGTTCAACCCTGCTGTATATGTTACTGGTGTTAAACTGGATATAACCTCTACCAGCTTATAGGATTGTGTATTAATATCATTATATCCCAATGCAGGAAAGGTTGTGCGTTCTCCACATGGTGTCATGCATGGTAAAAGTTCTCCTGTGTATTATGACGAGAAAGGGGAGCCTGGTTTATTTCATGGGTTGTCTAAGTAGGTGGTTATCCTTTCATTCTCTAATTAGTAACTTATTGTTTAGACAGTCCCTTCAGTTGTATCTTAAAAAAAAAATGTTGTTGCTATCATCAGCACAATTAACAAAGTTTCAAAAATCACATTTACCCTGCAGGGTATCTTAAGGTTTTTTTTCTCTTTTTCAGATTAAGGAATCTTACCTTACTCATATTACTATATTTTGTCATTCTTTTTACCCATAAAGAAATTGTCAGATGCTCCTGCTGCTTACTTATCATTGCTTCTTTTATTCCAAGTCTAGCCCTTTCACAGCTGGGAGGTATCACAGCCTTGTAATTGAAAGAGAGGGCTTCCCGGATGAACTTGAAATTACTGCATGGACAGAGGATGGACTGATAATGGCTGCTCGGCATAAAAAATACAAGCACTTGCAGGTTAGAAATGAATGCTCTACGCATTGCTCTTATGTTTATCTAGGAAGCAGCTTCGATTGGATTTATAGAAAAAGAGCTCAGTTATTCGCACTTGCATATTTATAGCATGATCTGAAACATTTCATTCAGTTGGCTCTGGAATGATCTACTACTGCTTCATGATTTTCTGTAAACGCTTCTTTTACTGTGAACCCTAGTTGGCGATTCTGAAAACCACTCTCATTTGCTAGTTATTTTTTACTTGTTGAGCCGCTATTCTCTGTGCTGTTTCTGGTTTCCGCATGTGCTTATCAACCAAACCCAATCAATATATACTCTTCCTGATGCTACATATTTTCCCTTGGATAAATAATGTGTTTCTATTAATTAGTGTGCTGATCATGGATTACTTGACTCAACTTTCAGGGTGTCCAATTCCATCCAGAAAGCATCATAACTGATGAAGGGAAGAAAATTGTTGGGAATTTCATTGGGCTTGTTGAGCGGAAAGAAGCTGAAAGTTAAGAATGAAGGTCAAGTGGTTCAGTTTCTGTAGCAGCATCCAAGGCTCATGAACCTGATTATAGAGGTTTTCAACTTTAGTTTTTATGTTTTATTGTGGCATTTTCATGAATGCCTGCTTCAAAGGACACGGCTAAGTAAAGTTGAGGTTACTTGCATGAATAATCATGGCACAATTTTGAGATCTCCGTTGACTGGACCACCCTTCGAATTACTTCTAGAAAATTTGCTTTCCAAATGCTGATTCTCACCAAGATTGTGAGCTGTATATTGTTTTGATGCTTTTCATTTTTTACAAACTTTGTTTTGTTTTTTGGTATGTACTAGTTTCAGTGAATAGTCCTTTTAATAATAGGATTTTTCAGCAGTTTTTCTTGTTTAATTTGAGTGTGGAGGAGAGTCAAGGCGGAGAGTAGACGGTGATTAACTGAGATGATTAAGTTGAAAAGAAGAAAAATAAAATAAAAATTAATTCTAATGGGGTCCATAAAGTTCCTACTTTTGGTCTGGGTAAGGTTTGGGCACCGGCCCGTGCCCGTCCCATCCTTTACTAATGTATCCAAACAATTAGTCAAATTCATAATTGGGCCCCATACTTAAGCGTGTATTTGTCAAAGTTTAGGATAAAACTGTAATTAATTCTTAGTATGAGTAACTAAACCGATGGTTTGAGCCACTATGGATTAATTAAGGAAAACAGAGGAATTTGGTTTTGTTTTAGGTGAGGAGTTTATTCCACTACTTAACGTGTGCCTACTAACTCCATTATTTACCTATTCATACCAAATCATAGTTAAAATCCTCATTTAATCGAGTTGGTCTAAATCAAAGTAATATTGTCTATTTAAACCTTTCTAAAATTCTTAAGGGGTTGACAGTTGAGACAATATTCACCATGACAAGCATATACTATATTATTTTGTCTTTTTTTCCTTTTGAGGTGAATGAGTTCATTCAAAATCAAGCGGCAAAAACCGATAACAACCTAATAATAAAGGAAAAACCCTTATAAAGATAAATCATTTGTGCTCTAAGCATATTATGAATTAAAATAATCCCAATGATCCAAAAGTTCCAACCAAAAGATCGAAAACACATAAGCAACATAACGTAAGCTAGATAAGTAAAACCTAAGGATAACTAATGGGTGTTTTACATGTCTATAAATTATGCACTTTATCAAGTAATAAAACTCATTCTACCTCAAGCGCAAGGTTTGCAATTGTAATAGGGAGAGTGGGGTCGAACCCTAAAGATTGTTGTGAGAGTTATCAAATTTAGCTGAAAGCAATATTTTTTGTAGTTTTGGTTTTAAGTGATTTGGATAGAGTGATAAGATGAATGACTTGTTCAAAAACAAAGACAAGTAAAATAAATTTAAAAGGTGACAAATAGCTAAAATGAGAATTGTAACCAAGTTAGACTGATATGCAATAGATATGAGTTTTTATGAATTTCAACAATTAAAGGCCCCTTTGGTTATTTAGGATTGAAGATATTAGATGACATGCTAGGTTGAGATTAATACAATGATAGAGGAGATTGGATTAAAAATCAAACTCTAGCTTACGAGACTAGAATTATCCTTACCGTATATGATCAAATGAATACTCATCATTTGCACCATTTAGGATAGCTTTAAGCAACCCATTTATTTTTCATGGTAAAACCAACTAAATTCTCCTAATAAACTAGATTACCATATTCAAGTAATCCTAGAATACCTAATAATTTCTCATGCTAAATTCAATGAAATGCTCTCTCAAACATCTCATCAAACACTTGGTAGGTGTTAAAGCGGAGTAGGCCTCTATCTCCTCTCACAACTTCTTTAAGCTCAAGAAATGATCACTCATCATGCATAATCATCAAACCAACATATTTACATCATCTAACAATCATTCAACTACCTAAACAACCAAAGAGATGAAGAACTACTCCTACTCATGCTCAACACGTTTTTCTCAAACATAATGAACATATATGATAAATGAAAGTAAAAGAGATAGAAATGAGCTTAGGAATGATGTAGCAATCTTCAAGCATCCATAAAACAAACCAAATTCGAGTTACGAAGTGAAAGAAAAGTTGAGAGCTCCAAGCTCTAGCCAAGAACTCTAAGAAAGTCTATATCTTGCCTATGAATACAATGAAGCTTATATAGATGAAAAAAGGAGCCAACCATCATCATAAATAAAAGAAAAGCACATGGAGTGGTGTTGTAAAGTCTCCTTGATCTGGAAAGATGAATTTTTGGAGTAGTGGTCGACAAGAATGGTGGTGAGACGACTTAGGGGCCTACCTCGTGAAGAGCATGATTGCAGGAAATTTACGTTCACGAAAATTGAGGAAAGGGCCAAGTGTGGGAGCTTCACTTTCGGGCGATGCCTAGGGGCTTCGCGCTGGCGGCTTAGCCTGGCGAAGCCTGAGGGACTTCGCCTTCGCCATTTCACTTTTCCAGAATCTTCAATTTGGTCCTCAACTTTCTCTCAATGGTCCTTTTACGTCTTAATTCACCCGTTTTGACCCCCACACCAAACACCTACAAAATACACTTGCGCCCATACTAAATAGCGACAAAACTCACATAATAGCAGGTATATGAAGGTAAAAACATATGAATAATGCACACTTATTAATAGCAGGACTATCAGGATGACAGAGCTGAAGGACTCATAGGAAATAATTGAAATCCGGTAGGGACTTTTGTTCATAGGTCCTTTCAAAACGCCAAGAGGCTTGAAACAAGGATCCAACAGCAGCATACTCAAGAGATCTCAAGGCTATTGTCTCCCTCCACCTAAGCCACATCACATGAGCTAAAGAGAGCTTGTCCCTTGCAAGGATACCCGGTTCGCCGTCTCCGCCGCGAAACATACCTTTGACCGGCAGCCGAAACCAACAGCCACGAGGCCAGACGCCTGAACACCAGGCCCTTCAAATTGAACGGACAACCAGCCGCTCGACTTCCAAGGGCACCACGGTGACGCCGGGATCCTATTCCGACAAGATTTGAATCATCGCGAGACTCATCGGCAAGCATGGAGGCGGAGGCGCCCGACAGACTTGCGTAGAGAAGCCAGTGACTTGAAGCGGTGAGGAAGATTAGACGGAACGCCGAAGAACATGGGCATGGCGCCAACAACGGGCTGCTCAAACTAGCGGCGGCAGTGGAAAAAGATGCGATAACCCTAATGGTTTTTTTTTAATTGATGCTTAACACTATATTAAAAATTAATCTTAGCAAGAGTAAGGAAAAAGTGGTGATAATTGATTAATTAGTGATTAATGATTTAACAGCCCTCTAAGTTGACTAACTGCATTTTATTTTGTTTCAATTAAACAAGTGGAGGTGGATGAGTCACCAAAACACTTCACGGTTTTTAGATTCTGGAATCATCTGTTAATTAAGCGTTAGAACCACAATACCCACATAACATTCTCCACCTGGTGCCTAGCTTTATTATACAATGAATAGTACATAGTTAAAGACTAGTTATTCTCTTTATGTATACGTCACCACTTACCAATACCATTATACCAATACCAATGCCAATACCAATACCAATACCAATACCAATACCAATTTTAGTGGAGTAGTGTTTTCTAATCTATCTATCTTTCTTTCTTCAGTGATACTTTTCTTCACATTGAACAGATTCATATTCCCTTTATTTTGTATATGACATCTATATTACCGAATTCAAACAATCTTTATTTGACATCTATGCGCCCCCTGTTGGTGTAATTTGCCTGTTTCGGTTTGAATTGATTACTTTTTCCTTGCAATTCTAAAGGTAAAAAGCTCTTTATATGATCAGATAAATCATTGCATTGGTGAATTTTTAAAACTGTACCAATTTATCCATTTCGGTTGATTGTTGTTGATGTAGCAGGCCAAATACGAAAAGTTATACCTAAAATGTCACTAAGTGTTCGATTAAAGAAGACATTAATACTAGTGGAAAATTAGAATGCAGTTAGGGTAATGAAAAACGACATGATGTTCTCTTAACATGTGTTTTTTTAATCGAATACTTATAATTATTTTAGGTTTAACTTATTGTTCAATCCACGTCGTTCTTTCATTAGTTAGTCATATCAACAAAAATCGGATAGATCTGCTAAATTGGTACAACTTTGAAAGTTTAGTGATTTAAGTCTATTATTTAAGTACAAATGGAGTATAATATAGATGTTCATGACGAACACATATATTCAGTTTTTTAATGATTTGTAAATTTTAACTCACGCGTATGGCTTAATTCATCAGAGTGATCCACTCCGACTTTCTTCGACTTAATCCCAAATTCACAATGCATATTAATCAACAAAACTAATTCCATTTATATTATACTAAGTATTATACAATATATTAAATCTCGAATCAAGTTTAATTATTATTCTTAAACGTACAATTTTCCTCTCACAACACTTTTCTTCAAATTTCAAAAACTCCAATATCTCTATTTCATACAAATAAATTAAGAACACACCAAAATAATGTCATGCTTACAATAAACGCTTAAAAGTGGGCAAAGAAGTGACTTGTGGTAGTCCTGAACTTGTAGCCTAGTGGCTAAGTTCATGAAACATGAGGTAGAAGTCTTGTGTTCATCCTCAATCCCCAATCATCATATATATATATATATATATATATATATATATATATATATATATATATATATATATATATATATATATATATATATATATGTATATATAAAAAAACGACTTGTGGTATAAGAAGTTTACAGACAGTACAAGTGACCCCATGAAATTACGCTAATCAGAAAAATGCAAGACTAATACTCCTACATGATTATACATTAGCTAGAAAACAAAGGAATGTAAGTCCTTTTAAGGTAATACAGTTGGCAATGAAAAACTCTACTTTTAAAAATGCGTAGAGAAACAATACATATGAAAATTAGAAAATGGAGTATCATATATTAATATTTCAAATAAATGAGGGATTGGATTGGAAAGATTAACCCTAGATGTCTTAGAGCCGCCGCTCTATTTTTCTAGCTATGTCTACTAGAATTTTTCGATTGGACTCCCACCATCACCAATGGCAGCTTGCTAGCGCCGGTGTATGGCCTTCTCCTACTGGTGAATTGTTCGGTCTCTCTATGAGCACCTCTTTGGCCTGCCAATCGAGGTGTCTCGTCTTCCAAATTGTCATATGCCTCTGCCTCTTGTGTTGTCCGCTGTCATCTCTTCTCCCATTTTCGTTCTGCTCCGATCTCCATCGTGCACAACGATTTCGATTCGCGGGATAGAAGTGGATCGTACGGTGCTTGTGTTAAAAATAGTTTTTACGTACTTGGCGGGAGGCGAGCGAAGGCTCGTCTGCTGGCGAATGACTTCTCGATCCAGGATCCTGTCTAAGTGGTGGGTCTCACTGGCCGGTCTGATTTTGCGAAATTGACCCCTTGGTGTTGTCGAGGATCTGGACCTTCGGGACAACTCGAGCCGTTCGGCGAGACATGAATTGGTCTCGGCGATTTTTGTCTTGTCTAGAGCAGATCTTGTACTAATTCCAGCATACCAGATGACCTCGAGTGTGAATGACTTTTGGTATTCATCAGATAGATCTTGTTGCTGATGGGGTGGGCAATCTCAGGGCTCATCTCTCTCACCATCGTTTTGACATCTTAGGCTCTTAGCATCAGCCATTTGGATGTTTCTCTTTACAATGTTGTTGGTTATCTTTCAGTTTTTTGTCATTGTTGCTTCGTTGTTTCTGGTAGTTCCTTTCAGTTTTTACTAATCCTCCTGTGCGGGGGTTTTGTGATTTTCTTTTTTTGTTCTGCTACTCTTAAAGATTTGTATTATAATTCATTGAATTAATAATATAAACCATCTTTATTGTTCATAAAAAAAATATTTCAAATAAATACTTCCCGTTCTATGAAAATCGTAAGCGCCGAGATCAGTAATTAAGATGTATATGTTTTAACAATTCAATCCACATGAAAAGAGAAAAAAAAATATTTATGGACCATAATTTTTCAACCTTTTATGAGTATACTGCATGGGGTGTACCATTGCACCACCATTTTTCCAAATAACTAATTAGTTGATAGTATAAACACAGAACGAAAATATTATTGAGTGTTCTAGAGACACTTCTTAAGACCATAATTAGTTGATAGTATATTTCTTTCTTTTTTTATTTTTATATATCTATACATGTGTAATAATTATAATGATGCAAAATAAAGAAATAAAATAATAGTTTTGATACATAAAAAGGATATAAAAATATCCTTAAAAGTTGGTCATGTTATTTATCAACTACTAAGTAAAACAACTAGTAGATCCGTTAACACTATCTAATTAAAAAAATGTTCATAAGCTTTGGTTAACAAGACCGAACTTAGAATAGGCTCGAGGATACGGTGCGCGGGGCTAAACGTGAGCACTGGTGCGCCCAATTCCTATTTTTACGAAATTGCCATCCGTTCATGCACCGGCTCTACTTCCTTCCATCGCCGCCTTCCTTCAACGTCGACAACCTCACCCACAAGTGCAACATCGATCGCAACAAAGCCAACCACCGAAGCCTCCCTCTATCACCGACGGCGGTCATTTCGTGACCAACATCGCCATGGACGGCGGCCTACTATGTTATCGGTGGAGAAGCTTTTGGAGATCAAAAGCGCCGCCTGTGAAATCCAACTACGCAGAGTAGTCAATCGCTTCCCGAGGCATCGTCGATCTATTCCCAACCATTTTCTCGGTGAAAACGGCATTCATATCTCTTGATTGGAAGTTGTAATCTGCTGCACATGATGTAATTATGATGCTCTCACGTCTCTTTAATGATGTGCATGCGACTCATTATAATGCTCCTACGTACCTTAATGATGTCTAAGCATATCATTATGGAGAGCATTATTTTGTAAATGGAGAGCATCATTTTTGTAAATGGAGAGCATTATAATGCAAAGAAGAAGCATCACGATGGTCACCAAAAAGCATCATTTTGGGAGTTGAAGAAGGTGAGTCTTCATTAAGTCATCGGGGCGAGTGCATCATGTTTGTTATTGGAGAGCATCATTATGCATCGTGAATGCATCACTCTGAGTGTAACATATGTCATAAGAGCGAGTGCATCATTTTTGTAAATGGAGAACATTATAATGCAATGAAGAAGCGTCACGGTGGTCACCATAAAGCGTCATTTTGGGAGTTGAAGAAAGTGAGTCTTCATTAAGTCGTCGGAGCAGTGCATCGTATTTGTTACTGAGAGCATCATTATGCATCGGGAATGCATCATTTGGTAATAAAGTGCATTACCATGGGTAGAACAAAATCTTTCGATTTTTATTACGGAGGCATCACTATGCATCGCGGGATACATCATTATGCATCGCGAGGATACATCATTTGATGTTTAAACATATCATTTGATGTTTAGCGTCAGTATTCTCCTCTTCTTCTTTTATATAGTGACTTACACACCGTATAGCTACTCCTTAGAATACTAATCTTAATCTAGGGAGTATAATTGTACTAGTAAAATGAAAAAGGATGAAAGTTGAGCACAAGTCACGCGACCTGATTGGATAGAAAAGAGGCAATGTTTTATGTTTATGTTATAATTGCCACTCAAGTTGCCATCCCAATTCCCACCCACTTCCTGCCTGCACGGACCTTTCTTTATTTCACAACAATTTTCTATATTTTATTTATTTATTTTGACTGGACGGTTTTTTTTCCATTAAAATAACAAAGCAATCGAGAGAGAAAAAATAAATAAAAATACATGGGGAAGAAAGAGGACATTTTTACATCACAAATTCGCATGTTCGATGATATTCCCATACCAAAGCCATCCTCACTGGCCCGATCCAAAACCACCAGCTGCCTAAAAGGCCGTTACTCTTTTACTGTTCCATATCTGATTTTCTAAAAATCTTTCTTTACTAGTTACTCGCTCAGTCCATAAAAAATTGAACAATTATTTTAATAATTTTATAGTATTTAATTTATAATTTTTTCATAAATATTTAAACATTAAAAATTAATAATTTCATGTGTATCATAATTTCAAATCTAATTTTTTTAAATATATTTGTTGTAAATTTTTTTAAACTATTTAACTTTATTAAAATTTAAATTAAATATTGAATCTTAAAACAGCAAAGCTAAACAAGCCAACTTTGATGGATGTAGGGAGTATAATATATATTTTTGGTATGTTTAGTAACAGTTTTTTTATTAATGAGTAATAGTAAATTAATTGAAATCAAATTAATATGAATATCAAATATGTAAGTTATTTTTTAGACCGTGAAAGTATCATAATATCCCCCCCCCCCCCCCCAAAAAAAGCCACCTAATTAACTCCGGTCCAAACCAACCGACCTTGGGTTCCAACCACCCCATTGAAAATTTGTCCCCTGTAACTGACAAGTCTCTACCTTAAACAATTAACTCAAGGACAAACCGTAGACCCTCACATACAACAATTCTGGGTGTGCTCACGTCTCCTCTCTGCCTGCCCAAGTGATTAGTAGCTTATCCTCAAAACACAAAAGTGGAGAACAAAGATGCCCCACTTGCTTTTAAAATACCCAAACCCATGGCACAGAAATGTCAGCCAAAAAAAATCCATATGACCCCATAAGTTGGAGCCATTTATTATTATTATTATTCAGACCATGAGAGTACCAAGTATAATAGAAAACCATACATCCAATCTCGATTTCTAAACCCCAAAAGACCACAACATATAATGAAATTGAACCCTTAACGGTATGAAATATGCACAACCATAATATCAATCATGACTCAATGCAAGTAAAACCTTTGTATCATTACCTCTGCTTTTCCCTCTATACACCCAGAAAAAAAGATGATCCACCCCTCACATGAAATCAGCCTGTGTTTGCATTTGCCTGCTCCTGTGGTGGCGCCTACCATGGTGGCGCCTGCCAGCTCCAAATCTGACTGGATCGAACCTCTTGAGGTGTTCAGCTTCTTTCGGATTGATCGCGCATTCGGGAGGAGGAACCTTGTACCGAGTTCGATCATAACAATATGAGTAAGTCATCTGCCTCATTCTGAACCTCTCCATTTTACTTCTTTGCATGTTGGTTATGCTGGTATGAATCTCTTCCAAGCTCTGGGCATCATCACACCGCTTTGTGGATTGTTCGATGGGATCAACAGCGCAGCCGTGAAGGATGAAATCGGAGAACTCTGCAACATAAGGAGCATACTTGTAATTGACTCTGTACTTGCCACCATTAGTAGCCCAATCAGAACCATCCCATATAGTGGCATACAAAGACATGGGCTTTGAAGGGAAGTCCCCTCCCATGTCAGCTGTTCTCTTCACTTCTCTAATGGGGACATTGTCTACATAAAATCTGCAAATAAAGGAACCGACTTTAAGTCACCAGACAAAGGAGAATAATCGATAACAGATTTGTCCAACTTCACCCTTAATAAAAACAACCATCACTATAAACACCAAAGCATCCATCTTCAAGATTGGCATCACTAATCATATGCCCTCTAGAGAATACAAACAGTCAAAAAGTAAGCAATTGATACACAGGGAAAAAGAAAATACCACAAATCAACCACCACAAACTGTTGAGCTATTTAAAGGAAGCTAGCTGCCTAACGAAAACATGGATGAGAAAAACAGAGGACACCCTGTACCGCACATAGAGGCATCACATCATATTCCTTTTAACAGAAAGCTCTAGCAATCTCTCCTACTGGAAAACTTCCAAGTGAAAACAACCAAAGAATAAAACTTTATTTACCCACCACATGAAAAAATGGAAATATGATTATAAAAGGAACAACAGTTGAAAAGAAAAAAGAATCTCAGATGCCGATTATTTCATTTACAGATTTGATACTTACATAATCTGAGAATCGGTCCAAAGAATACTGTATTGATGGAAGTCGTCGGAGGGATCAAACCAGAGACTGTATCTCTCTTCTCTGCCTCGGCTGGTGCTTCCATTTCCATAAACGTTGGTCTGAATCCTCCAATCTTTCCCTCTGATGTTACCCAAAAACTCAAAATCTATTTCATCATGGTTCTTCTCGAACATGTCACCGTTTGACATCTGCGCCAAAAACAAAATCTTTCATCAAACAAAACCAGGGCTCTCTTAATTTCTTCTTTCTACAAACGATAAAACAAGGCCACAACTCTCCGCTGGTTAACTATACTATGTTACTCCACATACGTGATCATCAAAAAATGAAACTTGCGGTATTTCGTTAGACTTGATCAGATTCCAGAAGAATAAGAAAAAAGGAAAATTGAACAATAGCTTACGACAATAAAAACAAAACGCCTCAACTTTAATAACTTCCAGAAACGGAAACCACCATCAAGAGAGTCCACTTAACTTTCAGTCAACCGATTAGCATTCTAATTCGATCAGAACAAATAAATGGTGATACCAAAAAAAAAAAAACCAATCTTTCAATCAGATTGCAGAACGGAGTACTCACATAGAACGCAACCACAACTCCAGCAGTGTAATCCGCGGGCAACTTTATTGATGCACTGAAGAACCCGTGCAAGTAAAGGTCCTGAGAAACGAATCCAGACCCTGCAGCCACCAACACAATTAGTTCAGTCTCAGAAAAGTCAAATAGAATAAATATGAAATTGAAGGAGAAATCAACAAAACCACAGTGAAAAACGAAAAACAAAACCTGTTCTTTCGTCTAAAGACAAGTGAACAGCTTTGCCATCTCTGTGGATGGCCAGATTATTATCACCAAATAACTGGTTGTAACCCTCATCGAACGCTAGGACTGGAAGCTTTATCTGAGACCCAGAAGCAAAACCAGCAATTACGGCCAAACCAAGAAGCAGAGAGACCAGATATGAGGATAACATTTTTGTTCTGCCTTGCTCTTTTTTTCCTCTATTCTTTTTCCTGTTATGAGTTCGAAGCAAACAAAAAAATCCAAAAAAACAAAAAAAACTTTGTATCTCTTGTATTCTTCAATCTATGTATTGTGTATGAATATATACGCGTGTTAATGGAGGAAGGAGAAGCAAAGAATAATCTCTCTAAAAAAACGGAGGCGATTGAGAGAGAAAGGCAGGCAGGAGCCGAAAAGGCAATGAAAGAGGAAGGACAACAGGGAGGTCTTTTTATTGGAAAGTGAGACCAGAGGGTTGAGCTGTTCATATGTAGACAGTTTATTTTCGAGTGCCATTGTTTTTATTGTTTCCTTTTTATTAATTGTGTCTTACTATCAATTATTATCGGTGGATGTCTATTTATCACATATGTGAAAAAATAAATACCATAAAAATATCAAATTTACCCTTTTAATAAATCTCTATGAAGGGTGTTTTAGTCTTTTAATTTATTAGGTTAGTTAATTAAGTTAATTAATTAATAATACATTTAAGTAGGTGTTTTTCCACATGTGTGGTAAATAAACAGAGTCTTATTATCGTGATGTTTCTTGATTCAATTGTGTGCTCTCGGTTATCTTCTTCACATGGATAAGGAAAGGAGGAGCAATTTGAAATAGCTAGGGATATTATGAAACTTATATCAAGAAATACGTGTTTTATGTTTAGGGAGATAACAAAACGCGCATATTTTACTCCTAGAAGGTAAATTTACGTGTTTAATTAATTAAAAGACTCAGCACGCTTAATCAGAGCTCTTAAGAGTCGCCAGCTCACCATTAGTTATGCATAAATGAAATCAATCTCTTAGTAGTGTCATCACTTGCACCCTATTAGCAATGTGACATAGTATAATTTCTTTTTAATATTGAGGGTATGTAGAAATAATTAAGATAGGGGGGCTCCTTAGAGTTTAATTAACTAGACTAGGTGTTGAGAACGCCTATCAAAAACAAAACAAAAAAAAAAGGTGTTGAGAACGGTATGTGATACATTTCAATCTCAAGAACTATTTTTTCTTCTGAAAAACAGATTTCGTGTTTCATTTACAATAAAAAATCAATGAGGGAGAATAGTGAGAAAAAAACCATTAAATGTTAAACCGCTTTAACGAGAGTCAACACAGGGAAGAAAATACAAAAAGGTTCTAACTTCTAACCCACAGTATGTTAAAAAATCACAAAACTCTAATTTTTTTGCGTGACTAATTATTGATCTAACTAATGTGTTTACAGTTCTTTCCCCTGTGAATGGTCTAATATATATATATATATATATATATATATATATACTTATATACCTCATAATATTATATTAGATACTACTCTTTTCGTCTCATAAAAATAATCACGTTTGTTTTTCAGTATTTAATCTATAATTTTTTTCTTACAGCATTTTAACTTGTATAAATTTATGTACAAATAAAAACTTAATAAAAATTTAATGTATCGTTTTTTTAAATATATTCTTCAATAATTTTTTTAATAAATTATTCTTAATGAAAAATTGAATCAAACATAAATACAAAAGTCAAACGTGATTATTTTTGTGGGACGGGGGAGTGCATTTTAACCACCAGACCAAAGTTTATTAAGACTCTAATTCTTGCGGTTTATAAAATTAAGCCGGTTGTAATATTTCTTCTTTAAATTTGAAAACTTCATCAAACTAAGTACTACAGTTACATGTTAGAGACGATAGAAGAAACAAGTTTGTGGAGATATAAGTTGATAGCTAGCTCCGATACATAGTACAAAGTGAAAAATAAGTTGAAAAAGTTTAAAGTGGCCGGACTTAATTCGGCTATCTTTCCGTTGGCTTAAGCAAAGTAGCAAGCTTTGTATCTCCAAGAAGAAACAACCAAAATATGCAATATTTTTGCATATCGAACTTGGAATCTAATTCAAAGAGAATCAAAGATGCCCAATCAAAGATTTGGTGGGCTGGGAAATCTTAATAATTTCGTTTTAAAAATTGTTTGGAAAACTCAATATATTAGCAAACTAAACTTTAAAAATTAAAATTAACTACTTTGTATAAAGGACAGAGTGGGCCGGGTAACGGCCGCACGGCACCGAATCATTCTCAGGGGCGCATTTGTAAATTGAAGCAATCCTGGAGGGCGTGGTTGTGGAATTGGCAGACTGATGGGCGGCGCGTGTCAGCCGTATCCACGCCGCGTTGCTATCGCAGCTGGATTCCAACGGCTACTTGACGCGCCTGCCCCTTTAATTCACACGAATTAACTGCCCTTCACGCTACAAAGGAATGGCGGAAAGGATTTTCCTTCGCATTGCGATACCACCGGTCCAATAGTGCCTTCAGTTCTTGGAAACTATTAGGGGTGGCAATCGGATGGGTACTCACGGTTGGCTTATATCCGCAACCGCAAACCGCGGTTTTGGTATCCGCGGTTTACATTCACCTATCACGGATAGGAATCAAAATCAGTATCCATGAATCCGCGATATCCATGATTAGCGGTTAACCCGCTGATTAGTGTCCTTCAAGATGCCTCATTCAAGAAAAACTAAGACAATTGTACTCCACAACCGCAATCGAGAAAGGAAACGAAAATGAAAAAGAAACACCATTCATCAAGAAGAGATTTGAGTAGGATTCATCCAATTGTACTCCATCAACAATCAACAATCACCCAAACTAAAACGTGAAAGCATAGTAACCTTGTCATCCACATTCCCAAACAATTCATAAGCAATTATCCAAACACTATTGCCAGAAAGATAAGTTGAGTTCAGAATCCCAAACAAAACATGCATCACAAATCATTTTTCATGCCATCTCTTCTCGGTCAATAATTTTAAAGACTAAATGCAAACAAAGAATCAGTAGCGACGGGATTTTCGACGAGTCGCCACCAATCTTTGCGCGATAGGTAGATTGGAAACCTAAACGGTCTACGTGAAACTCGAGGGTCCGTTAGTCGATTACATACAAAAATAATCAATTGTATGCCCAGTAAATTGGTACCATGTGTTTATTTCTATTTTTCTTTCACTTGATTTAATTTAAAAAAGATAAAATGTCCACATTAGATAATAAAAAAAAAGAAAAGAAAACAATCACCAAAGTAATAATAATAACAATAGTGATAGTAAGCTAATAAAAAAGAAAAGAAAATGCCGCCATCAAATACAAAACGCTAACATAACCAAGAAGGAAGATGTGCATATACCAAAGACTTGTGGCATCCAATATGACGAAATATCAATACAGAGACACTTTATTGAAAAAAAGTAAGCAAATAGACAAAACATTAAAATACTTTACACATGCATCACAACATTCCCATACAAGGAGTTCTACAATTGTAACATAATGCATCATCGTTGACTCAAAGAAAAGAGTAGGATAAAAACAAGGACCAGTTTCAGTAATTATACCTAACTCCAAATGAAAGCCCCGCTAGTATCTCTTTCACGCGTCTGTAATTGTCGCGATAAGTCTGATTTTTACGATTGATCTAGCAGACCAAGGGTTCGTGGTGGTCAAAGGTGGCGGCGGCTTCGGCGTCGAGTGTCGGTGAGACGCCGGCAAGCGTGCGAACGTATGGAGGCTCGGAAGTGGGCGGAGAGCCTCGAGTTCGTGAGTTCAAATCTCCACGAACGATTGTTCTTGAGTTTTCCTTTTTTGTTGATCATTGATTTGTTGCCGTAATTGTTTCGAGATTAACGGTTGCTGCCTTCGTGATTGCTTCCTTCTTTTTCCGCTCGATTGTGGCTGAGATTGGCCTCTGCTTTTTGGAATCGATTGGCGTCTTCTCCGTTTATGTATCTATTTTTGTTGCAGCTTCCGCCCATTTGTTTGCTCAAGCCGACTTTTAAACATGAGAGATTCAATCGCTCCACCTCCTCCACAAACCGTTCATGATCGAGTGCATGTTGCGGGAGTAAGCTTGCAAATCACAACGCCAGAGCTTCCCAACCTCACGATCATCTCGCCACAAACAAGTTAATCGGAAAATTACTAAGCTAGTCCAAAACTCTTTTGAAGTATTCAATTTAATCCCAAGTCTACCAGTTTTACCACTAATGGCCCATTTCTTTACAAATTAATCACTTGAGCCCTTACATAACATACTTTCAAAAACTCAGGCAAAATTTGAGTGTCAAACTGCCCCCTTTGCGTGATTTATGAGAAATGAAGCATGCAAAGCAAATTGACCTAAATTTTGTCCGCTGAATAACAAAAACCTTTTCGTTATTCATGAAGAAAAGAAACTTTTCTCTTCTTCGTCTCAATAAGAACCTTCCTATTGAGTTGAATAGCGGAAACCTTCCCGCTATTCGAGGCTAAGGAACCTTCCTTGCCTTCAGTGAAAATCTGAGTGATTTGAGATTGACAAGTTTGATAAAATGACTAAACTTCCAAAAATGAGAAATTCCACAAAATGAGTGAATTTTTTAAAATAAATGAAAGTTTGACAAAATAACTAAACTTTCAAAAATGACAGATCCCACAAAATGAGTGAATCTTTAAAAAATGTAGAAGTTTGACAAAACGACTAAACTTCCCAAAATGAGAAATTCCACAAAACGAGTGAATTTCCAAAAGTGCGACGAAGTCTTGACAAAACGACTAAACTTCGAAAAATAAGAATAACATGAGCCTTCTTACCATCCTGCATTGTAAGAGGAACTTGATTCTCTGGGAAAATGTTAAGGAAATCTCATTACCTGTCTTGGTGAAAATCTTGGCTATTCTTGGTTGATATTTTCCAATGAAAAGAGTGGTATGAACTCTCTTACCACTAAAGGGGAGAAACCTTTGTCTCGCGACTGACGTTGACGGAACCTTCTCTCCGTTTGGCGGAATTATTCTCCTTGTTGATATCCTCAATCTTGAAACCTAACTTTGTGTGCTCCTTGAAAACCTGTCTTTGAGAATGAATGATGGTATTGTGCATGATACATGATGCATGACTTTGAAAATGATTGATGTCCTGAGTGGCTTAACACAATGCCTTTATATGAAAACAAATGATGCATGATAGATGCATGAGTCTTACCTTCAACTCGCATCCCGAATCGGTTCCACTACCTATCCTTAGGTTTTCCTCATGGCTTTCCATATATCTTGTGAAGAGGTCCAACCGCTCTTTTAGGTTCCATCAACCCTTTAAAGAAATCCTTTCCTTTTGAAGATAAAATCACTATCCCTTCAGATGCATATTTCGTGAAGATCATTTCAAAAAAGAGTTTCAAATCAAATGTATCTTCTAAGTTCAGCACGATAATCCACAATAAGTCAGCTTCAAAGCGGTTATCATCAATTCGTAGAACTTGACAAAAATATCTCGTGACTTTGTAAAACTAACTTTTTATTCTTCTCTCTTACAAGTCAGATAAACAAAATGTGTATGATCAAAAGAAGGAAAACGATTGTCGATATCTTGTGGCACTGATTTGGTGAAGAACGAATCCAACGTGAATGATTTTTTTCTTTTTTAGGCAAATGACGTCTGATATGAAAAGGGCTCAATGGAAAAAGGATATCTTTGAAAAACTTGATGGTGCTAGTCTCGAAATCATTGTCATATCGAATAGAAAAGATCTTAAAATGTTGCCCCCTAACTCTCGTGATCCTGTGAAGCTTCTTGGAAAAATGGATTGTACTGCCTGAGATTCTCTTCTTGCTCTTGAGGTGGTTTGGCTGGTAACGGCTGCTTTAAATCATGCCTTCATTCTAAACCGCCTTTGCAGGTTTTCAGTTTAGATTCCATGACTCACCATTCTTTCATTCATCTTTTTCTTCTTTTTTTCTTTTCTCTTCTTTCTTTTTCTTCTTCGGGTCAGACTTTGTTTGACTTGCGTTTTTTAGTCATTTTCATGCGAGCGTAAATAGTTGTTGCTACCTAGGCCCGATTACTTCCGACTAAAATGCAAAGACAAATGGCTACTAGCGCTACTCATAACTTCAGCCCTTTTCGAGCTAAAGACAGCGGAATAGAATTTACTTTGACCCTTCTTAAATGTTTTCTCCTCATGCCCCCCATTTTTGGATAATGAGGTTCTTTCCTTTGGAGGAATCTTTGTGGTGAACGGAAAGTTTGTGGTCGAAAAGAGCTTTCTGAAGGTTTGTTTGACCGACCTCTTTTTTTTGTGTAGGTGACACTTCTTTGAAAAATGATCTTCGCAATAAAAGTTAAAGTGCCACACTGAAATCATTTCCATTAGATTTGACAACGTTTTCGACAAAAACACCACCATCAAGTCTTTGCTTTAGGCTTATGAGTGACGTTTCCACAAGAATGCAAGTATTGGTAAAAATGAATTAGAATGATCATAGCACACATCTTGCGTTTCCTCGTTCAAAGGAAGAGAATAACAAACATCGATTGTAACAAAGATGAAAGCTAGAATTAAAGATGACATGAGTTACTTTGACAAGATCTCAACGATGACAAAAACCACTTCAAACGCTCCTACCGAAAACAAATGTGCTCAAACTTAAAGATCAACTTGACTTAAAGAGACTTCTTGAATCGTGCTCTCCCTCGGGGTTCATCGGTGAAATGAAGCATCTTCGACTCGAGTAATTCTTTGCACCTTTCTCTTCAACGCATAACAATTCTCCAAAGAATGTCCAGAGACTCCTCTATGGTAATGACATATAGCTTTTTCATCATACCATTTAGGATAAGGAGGTTGAATTTGCTTGGCTTGTATAGGTTCTATCAAGCGTCCCCCAAGTAGCTTGTGATACAGCTCTGTGTATGAAACTGGGATTGGATCAAACTTTTCATTCTTCTTTACGGTTGCCCCCTGAACTTTTTGGCCCGTTCCTTCAGATAATGGTGTTGAATGTTGACCATCCGTTGAGACATTCTCAGACGCTCATCCGCTTTCCATCATTATTTGAAAACTCGATATTTTCCCACCCTGATGCCATACTCAATACGTTCTCCAGATAGCACGACATCCGAAAAGCTATTTGTGGAGTTACCAATGAGCTTATCATAAAATGGGAACTTTAAAGTCTGAATAAACATGGTAACCATTTCTCTATCTGTCATGGCGGGCTGGACTTGAGCGGCTAAATTCCTCCACACTGTGGGCATACTCCTTAAATGTCTCCTGGTTTCTCTTCTCCGTGTTACGCAAGGTTTGTCGATCCGGCGCTAGGTCCGTGATATGTCGGTAGTTATTCACGAAGGCATGAGCAAGATCGCTCCACGCCTTAATGGCCTTTGAACCCAAACCGAGGTACCACCGCAAAGGGGATTTGATTAGGGTCATGGAAAAGAGCTATCCAGACCCTCTCATCTTTTGAAAGCGGTTGAATTTTCCTCAAAAATAGTGTCGATGGGTCACCGGACAAGTTGTTCCGTCGTATTTGCTGAACTCGGGATCTTGAAATCAGCCGAATGTGGACGCCTGGAACCGCAGAGGTCGTCCACATTAAAAGAACCCAGAGAGTTCCTCCTTCGATGACCGCAACCTTTTTCTAATATCTCGAACTTTTGCTCTTCCACTTCTTTCTTCTTCCCATCTCCCGACTCAAATTGTGCTGCAAAGTTCCTTCATTGTTCTTGTTCTTTGTTGGAGTGAATCCGGGTGGGGTGTCGAATCATCTTGGGAGGATTCTTGAGGCCCTTTGCTTTGATAAACTCCATCAAGTGACCAAATTGCTCAGCGATGGTATTAACCTTGTTCTCTAATTCTAAGAAACGTCCTTCTATGTTTTCCATCACTTGTTTTGTTCGAGATCGGGTGTTATGTCGGTATTGGATTCCAATCTTGTCCTTTCTGAACTGCAGGTGCATGCTTATGAGTGATATGATATGCTATATGAAGATGACATGTGGATGCATGAAAAATATGACATGTAAAAAAAATGGTCACAAAATTATCACAGTTCTCAAAAGGCAATAGGGTCGAACCTGGTGGAAGGATCTACGTCCATTATATGCATTGGGTGGTCTTTTTGAAAGAAGAAGGCCAAGGGTAGGTTCCCGAATCCCTTTTACTAAGTTCTGTCGAACTAGAAAAGGCCCAATTCCTTACCCACGAGGGTTATGTAAGGAAGGATTAATTCGGGTCGCAGCTTTCGCGGTTCTATTAGGTGACTGACGCCATACCCGAACAACGCTACTAACCACTACGTGCAGAGAAAGTGCGGTGACTATTGTCACACACAACTAACCATTCCCGGGTATTCACAAAATATGGCTATGAAAAGCTCGGGTGTAGAGCTTGAAGAATGTATGTCACAAAACAATATAACATGTAAAAAAGTGACAAAGAAAAAAAAATAGCATAAAAATCAAGTGAAGAAAAAAATGAAACAAACCCTTGATGTTGCCAGACTGTCCCCAGCGGAGTCGCCAGCTGTAGCGACGGGGTTTTCGACGGGAGTCGCCACCAATCTTTTGCGCGATAGGTCGATTGGAAACCTAAACGGTCTACGTGAAACTCGAGGGTCCGTTAGTCAGTTACATACAAAAATAATCAATTTTCGTATGCCCAGAAATTGGTACCACAGGTTTATTTCTATTTTTCTTTCACTTGATTTAATTTAAAAAAAAAAAGATAAAATGTCCACATTAGATAATAAAAAAAAAAAAGAAAAGAAAACAATCACCAAAGTAATAATAATAACAATAGTAATAGTAAGCTAATAAAAAAGAAAAGAAAATGCCGCCATCAAATACAAAACGCTAACATAACCAAGAAGGAAGATGTGCATATACCAAAGACTTGTGGCATCCAATATGACGAAATATCAATACAGAGACACTTTATTGAAAAAAGTAAGCAAATAGACAAAACATTAAAATACTTTACACATGCATCACAACATTCCCATACAAGGAGTTCTACAATTGTAACATAATGCATCATCGGTGACTCAAAGAAAAGAGTAGGATAAAAACAAGGACCAGTTTCGTAATTATACCTAACTCCAAATGAAAGCCCTGCTAGTATCTCTTTCACGCGTCTGTAATTGTCGCCGATAAGTCTGATTTTTACGATTGATCTAGCAGACCAAGGGTTCGTGGTGGTCAAAGGTCAAGGCGGCTTCGACGCCGAGTGTCGGTGAGACGCCGGCAAGCGGCGAACGTATGGAGGCTCGGAAGTGGGCGGAGCGGCAGCCTCGAGTTCGTGAGTTCAAATCTCCACGAACGATTGTTCTTGAGTTTTCCTTTTTTGTTGATCTGTTGATTTGTTGCCGTAATTGTTTCGAGATTAACGGTTGCTGCCTTCGTGATTGCTTCCTTCTTTTCCGTTCGATTGTGGCTGAGATTGGCCTCTGTTTTTGGAATCGATTGGGCGTCTTCTCCGTTTATGTATCTATTTTTTGTTGCAGCTTCCGCCCATTTGTTTGCTCAAGCCAGACTTTTAAACATGAGAGATTCAATCGCTCCACCTCCTCCACAAACCGTTCATGATCGAGTGCATGTTGCGGGAGTAAGCTTGCAACCGTCAACGCCAGGAGCTTCCCAACCTCACGATCATCTCTCGCCACAAACAAGTTAATCGGAAAATTACTAAGCTAGTCCAAAACTCTTTTGAAGTATTCAATTTAATCCCAAGTCTACCAGTTTTACCACTAATGGCCCATTTCTTTACAAATTAATCACTTGAGCCCTTACATAACATACTTTCAAAAACTCCAGGGCAAAATTTGAGTGTCAACAGCTGCCCCCCTTTGCGTGATTTATGAGAAATGAAGCATGCAAAGCAAATTGACCTAAATTTTGTCCCGCGAATAACAAAAACCTTTTCGTTATTCATGAAGAAAAGAAACTTTTCTCTTCTTCGCCTCAATAAGAACCTTCCTATTGAGTTGAATAGCGGAAACCTTTCCGCTATTTGAGGCTAAGGAACCTTCTCTTACCTTTAGTGAAAATCTGAGTGATTTGGGATTGATGAGAAGTTTGACAAAATGACTAAACCTCCAAAAATGAGAAATTCCACAAAACGAGTGAATTTCTTGAAATAAATGAAAGTTTGACAAAATGACTAAACTTTCAAAAATGACAGATCCCACAAAATGAGGGAATCTTTAAAAAATTGTAGAAGTTTGACAAAACGACTAAACTTCCCAAAATGAGAAATTCCACAAAACGAGTGAATTTCCAAAAGTGCGACGAAGTCTTGACAAAACGACTAAACTTCGAAAAATAAGAATAACATGAGCCTTCTTACCATCCTGCATTGTAAGAGGAACTTGATTCTCTGGGAAAATGTTAAGGAAATCTCCTTACCTGTCTTGGTGAAAATCTTGGCTATTCTTGGTTGATATTTTCCAATGAAAAGAGTGGTATGAACTCTCTTACCACTAAAGGGGAGAAACCTTTGTCTCGCGACTGACGTTGACGGAACCTTCTCTCCGTTTGGCGGAATTATTCTCCTTGTTGATATCCTCAATCTTGAAACCTAACTTTGTGTGCTCCTTGAAAACCTGTCTTTGAGAATGAATGATGGTATTGTGCATGATACATGATGCATGACTTTGAAAATGATTGATGTCTGGAGTGGCTTAACACAATGCCTTTATATGAAAACAAATGATGCATGATAGATGCATGAGTCTTACCTTCAACCTGCATCCTGAATCAGTTCCACTGCCTATCCTTAGGTTTTCCTCATGGCTTTCCATATATCTTGTGAAGAGGTCCAACTGCTCTTTTAGGTTCCATCAACCCTTTAAAGAAATCCTTTCCTTTTGAAGATAAAATTACTCTCACTTCAGTTGCATATTTCATGATGATCATTTCAAAAAGGAGTTTCAAATCAAATGTATCTTCTAAGTTCAGGCACAGTAATCCACAATAAGTCAGCTTCAAAGCGGTTATCATCAATTCGTAGAACTTGACAAAAATATCTCGTGACTTTGTAAAACTAACTTTTTATTCTTCTCTCTTTCAAGTCAGATAAACAAAATGTGTATGATCAAAAGAAGGAAAACGATTGTCGATATCTTGTGGCACTGATTTGGTGAAGAACGAATCCAACGTGAATGATTTTTTTCGTTTTAGGCAAATGACGTCTGATATGAAAAGGGCTCAATGGAAAAAGGATATCTTTGAAAAACTTGATGGTGCTAGTCTCGAAATCATTGTCATATCGAATAGAAAAGATCTTAAAATGTTGCCCCCTAACTCTCGTGATCCTGTGAAGCTTCTTGGAAAAATGGATTGTACTGCCTGAGATTCTCTTCTTGCTCTTGAGGTGGTTTGGCTGGTAACGGCTGCTTTAAATCATGCCTTCATTCTAAACCGCCTTTGCAGGTTTTCAGTTTAGATTCCATGACTCACCATTCTTTCATTCATCTTTTTCTTCTTTTTTTCTTTTCTCTTCTTTCTTTTTCTTCTTCGGGTCAGACTTTGTTTGACTTGCGTTTTTTAGTCATTTTCATGCGAGCGTAAATAGTTGTTGCTACCTAGGCCCGATTACTTCCGACTAAAATGCAAAGACAAATGGCTACTAGCGCTACTCATAACTTCAGCCCTTTTCGAGCTAAAGACAGCGGAATAGAATTTACTTTGACCCTTCTTAAATGTTTTCTCCTCATGCCCCCCATTTTTGGATAATGAGGTTCTTTCCTTTGGAGGAATCTTTGTGGTGAACGGAAAGTTTGTGGTCGAAAAGAGCTTTCTGAAGGTTTGTTTGACCGACCTCTTTTTTGTGTAGGTGACACTTCTTTGAAAAATGATCTTCGCAATAAAAGTTAAAGTGCCACACTGAAATCATTTCCATTAGATTTGACAACGTTTTCGACAAAAACACCACCATCAAGTCTTTGTTTTGGGCTTATGAGTGACGTTTCCACAAGAATGCAAGTATTGATAAATTTTTTAATTAGAATGATCATAGCACACATCTTGCGTTTCCTCGTTCAAAGGAAGAGAATAACAAACATCGATTGTAACAAAGATGAAAGCTAGAATTAAAGATGACATGAGTTACTTTGACAAGATCTCAACGATGACAAAAACCACTTCAAACGTTCCTACTGAAAACAAATGTGCTCAAACTTAAAGATCAACTTGACTTAAAGAGACTTCTTGAATCGTGCTCTCCTCGGGGTTCATCGGTGAAATGAAGCATCTTCGACTCGAGTAATTCTTTGCACCTTTCTCTTCAACGCATAACAATTCTCCAAAGAATGTCCAGAGACTCCTCTATGGTAATGACATATAGCTTTTTCGTCATACCATTTAGGATAAGGTGGTTGAATTTGCTTGGCTTGTATAGGTTCTATCAAGCGTCCCCCCAGTAGCTTGTGATACAACTCTGTGTATGAAACTGGGATTGGATCAAACTTTTCATTCTTCTTTACGGTTGCCCCCTGAACTTTTTGGCCCGTTCCTTCAGATAATGGTGTTGAATGTTGACCATCCGTTGAGACATTCTGTACGCTCATCCGCTTTCCATCATTATTTGAAAACTCTGATATTTTCCCAGTCCTGATGCCATACTCAATACGTTCTCCAGATAGCACGACATCCGAAAAGCTATTTGTGGAGTTACCAATGAGCTTATCATAAAATGGAAACTTTAAAGTCTGAATAAACATGGTAACCATTTCTCTATCTGTCATGGCGGGCTGGACTTGAGCGGCTAAATTCCTCCACCTGTGGGCATACTCCTTAAATGTCTCCTGGTTTCTCTTCTCCAGGTTCTGCAAGGTTTGTCGATCTGGCGCTAGGTCCGTGATATGTCGGTAGTTATTCACGAAGGCATGAGCAAGATCGCTCCACGTCTTAATGGCCTTTGAACCCAAACTGAGGTACCACTGCAAAGGGGATTTGATTAGGCTGTCTTGGAAAAGAGCTATCCAGACCCTCTCATCTTTTGAAAGCGGTTGAATTTTCCTCAAAAATAGTGTCGGATGGGTCACCGGACAAGTTGTTCCGTCGTATTTGCTGAACTCGGGATCTTGAAATCAGCCGGAATGTGGACGCCCTGGAACCGCAGAGGTCGTCCACATTAAAAGAACCCGTGAGAGTTCCTCCTTCGACAGCTCGCAACCTTTTTTCTAATATCTCGAACTTTTGCTCTTCCACTTCTTTCTTCTTCCCATCTCCTGACTCAAATTGTGCTCGCAAAGTTCCTTCATTGTTCTTGTTCTTTGTTGGAGTGAATCCGGGTGGGGTGTCAGAATCATCTTGGGAGGATTCTTGAGGCCCTTTTGCTTTGATAAACTCCATCAAGTGACCAAATTGCTCAGCGATGGTATTAACCTTGTTCTCTAATTCTAAGAAACGTCCTTCTATGTTTTCCATCACTTGTTTTGTTCGAGATCGGGTGTTATGTCGGTATTGGATTCCAATCTTGTCCTTTCGAACTACGGGTGCATGCTTATGAGTGATATGATATGCTATATGAAGATGACATGTGGATGCATGAAAAATATGACATGTAAAAAATGGTCACAAAATTATCACGGTTCTCAAAAGGCAATAGGGTCGAACCTGGTGGAAGGATCTACGTCCATTATATGCATTGGGTGGTCTTTTTGAAAGAAGAAGGCCAAGGGTAGGTTCCCGAATCCCTTTTACTAAGTTCTGTCGAACTAGAAAAGGCCCATTCCTTACCCACGAGGGTTATGTAAGGAAGGATTAATTGGTCGCAGCTTTCGCGGTTCTATTAGGTGACTGACGCCATACCCGAACAACGCTACTAACCACTACGGTCTAGAGAAAGTGCGGTGACTATTGTCACACACAACTAACCATTCCCGGGTATTCACAAAATATGGCTATGAAAAGCTCGGGTGTAGAGCTTGAAGAATGTATGTCACAAAACAATATAACATGTAAAAAGTGACAAAGAAAAAAATAGCATAAAAATCAAGTGAAGAAAAAATGAAACAAACCCTTGATGTGGCAGTGTCCCGGCGGAGTCGCCGGTATGCGACAGGGTTTTCGACGGAGTCGCCACCAATCTTTTGCGCGATAGGTCGATTGGAAACCTAAACGGTCTACGTGAAACTCGAGGGTCCGTTAGTCAGTTACATACAAAAATAATCAATTTTCGTATGCCCAGAAATTGGTACCACAGGTTTATTTCTATTTTTCTTTCACTTGATTTAATTTAAAAAAAAAAGATAAAATGTCCACATTAGATAATAAAAAAAAAGAAAAGAAAACAATCACCAAAGTAATAATAATAACAATAGTAATAGTAAGCTAATAAAAAAGAAAAGAAAATGCCGCCATCAAATACAAAACGCTAACATAACCAAGAAGGAAGATGTGCATATACCAAAGACTTGTGGCATCCAATATGACGAAATATCAATACGAGACACTTTATTGAAAAAGTAAGCAAATAGACAAAACATTAAAATACTTTACACATGCATCACAACATTCCCATACAAGGAGTTCTACAATTGTAACATAATGCATCATCGTGACTCAAAGAAAAGAGTAGGATAAAAACAAGGACCAGTTTCGTAATTATACCTAACTCCAAATGAAAGCCTGCTAGTATCTCTTTCACGCGTCTGTAATTGTCGCCGATAAGTCTGATTTTTACGATTGATCTAGCAGACCAAGGGTTCGTGGTGGTCAAAGGTGGCGGCGGCTTCGGCGTCGAGTGTCGGTGAGGCGCCGGCAAGCGGCGAACGTATGGAGGCTCGGAAGTGGGCGGAGCAGCCTCGAGTTCGTGAGTTCAAATCTCCACGAACGATTGTTCTTGAGTTTTCCTTTTTTGTTGATCTGTTGATTTGTTGCCGTAATTGTTTCGAGATTAACGGTTGCTGCCTTCGTGATTGCTTCCTTCTTTTCCGTTCGATTGTGGCTGAGATTGGCCTCTGTTTTTGGAATCGATTGGGCGTCTTCTCCGTTTATGTATCTATTTTTGTTGCAGCTTCCTGCCCATTTGTTTGCTCAAGCCAGACTTTTAAACATGAGAGATTCAACTGCTCCACCTCCTCCACAAACCGTTCATGATCGAGTGCATGTTGCGGGAGTAAGCTTGCAACCGTCAACGCCAGAGCTTCCCAACCTCACGATCATCTCTGCCACAAACAAGTTAATCGGAAAATTACTAAGCTAGTCCAAAACTCTTTTGAAGTATTCAATTTAATCCCAAGTCTACCAGTTTTACCACTAATGGCCCATTTCTTTACAAATTAATCACTTGAGCCCTTACATAACATACTTTCAAAAACTCCAGGCAAAATTTGAGTGTCAACACAAACAAGGCCATTGATATACTTGTCATCTTAGTTGGAAACAACAACACAAAATTAGTGAGATAGTTGTGGATGTTTCTCTAGTACCTCTTCGCTTGAAAATATTCGCATGGTACTGTAATACAAGAAACTCCTAGTCTCTGCATATTAAGAATAAATAAGGAAGACATTGGTTCGGAATCTCAACAAAAAGAAAATGTTGTTCGCAATATGTACACACCATGATGCATGAGGGGATGTTGAAGATTATGCAAGTATCGGCATTTTATCAAGCATAACATTGCGGCATTGAGGGGAGGAGTCAACGAATACAGCTTATTAATTTAACGGTGAATGGCATGGGTATCGAAGAAAAGAACTGGTGCTGGAAAATTTATTGATTCATGTCTTCTGTAATGTCTAAACCAATAATCATGTATCAGACAATACTTTTCAATCCAAGAAGTCCAACACCACTGCCATGCTGCAATTAGTGGGTGAGAAGTGGCAATGTTTATACCCTCTCGCAACAACAAAGATTAAATTACAAGTCATGAAAAATTGAATTAGATCATTTGGAACCCTAATGAAACGTCTGCTATCTAAAAATTCAGAGCAAAACCAACCTTTAATCCTGCTGAAGAAGATGTCTTCATAAAGCTCAAACCGAGACTTCACATCTCGCCTTGATTCCTAAGGGTACCCGAAAAAGTTCAAATCGAAAGCAATTCGTGCTTCTCCGTAAGCATAAGGAATTCATAAAAATGCGATAACAGAGGTGAGCGTTTCAAAAGCGTCACGATTGTTTTACTCAATCCATCGGATGAAGCGGATGCGATTCGAGCGAGTTGGGACTTGCTTACTTGATCGTAGAGTTGACGGTCTCTGAGCGATTTTCTGCACAGAGCTTGTTGGAACGCGTAATCGATCCATGGGGTTACTGTTCCAAGGTTGTCGATTCGCTTAACCCGGGAATATTGACCGGAGGAGCCAATTGGCCTTGGGTTTGCTTGATTCTGCCGGTTCCGCCATTTTCGTAGCCGGTTACCTAACAAGCGGCCGGCGAGGATGGTCTACCGAGAGTTTGAGAGTCGAGGCAGAAGGGCTGCTGCGTCGGCGTCGCAACAACAGTGCAGTGCTGCTGCGTCGGCGTCGCAACAACCGAGTGCGGCCGCTGCGGCCGCAATCGAGAAAGGAAACTAAGACAATTGAAGATGAAGCCGATCAAAGATGAAGTCGATCAAAGATGAAGGATTGAATCGACGATGAAGGATTGAATCATTGAATTGAAGATGAAGGAAGAAAACCTAGGCTAGACGATTCACGCTTTCGAACAGAGAACAGTTCTCTGTTGCTACTACTAACCCTTAGACACACACACACACACCATGCATGATAGTATCGGGCTTTGGGCTTCACGCATGGGCCTCACTAATGGGTTTGACTTGCGGATAGCGGGTATCCGTAAACCGCGGATAATGGTTATCATGTGCGGATACAAGGTATCCGTAATCCGTAACCGCGAACGTGGCAGTGCGAAAAAAACCATAACCGCGAACCCGCGGATAAAAACAGCGGTTAAAACCGTCATCGACGACGGTTATCCGCGGTTCATGGATTCTACCCGCCCACCGCCATCCCTAGAAACTATGCAAGTGTTTGGTTTTCTATATTTATTTAGTTTTAATTTATTTTTATTATACATTAATAGAAAAATATCTAAAAAGACATAGTATTTAAGAATCTATTATTATAATATAAAACAGGAGAATTTCGAGAGCAAGGTAAAAAAAATGAATACTGCAATATTATGAAGACACCTAACACTTAAGCACCACATAGGATCACATCAATTTTTTTTCCTAAACAGATTATGGCAAGCTTTAATGTGTGATAAATAAAGATTTTAATTAGTCTACCATTTTTTAAGGCTGTGGTTACCATTTTCTTAAAACACAATATGGTAAGTTTTAATAAGTAATTAAAATAAATTTAATTCTAATCAATTTTATAATTTAATTAAATTATAATCTAATTGATTTCAATTTATTTATATTCTTTAGCATAAATGTTTATAAAGGGTTTGCTCATGAACTACACAAATCGAATTAACATATATGTACATAAAATTTGAATTATAATTCAAAACATAATGAAAATAGATATATTTATTAAATATTAAAAACTGAGTGTTTAGAATTTTTTATATAAATAAGAGCGCGTGAATCCTTAAGTATTATCCTCAAGGTTGATGAAAAAAATTAAATTAGGAATTGTGGGATATGTATGTATATGTTTTTAAAAAATTCAATCGTCTAAGATCACCGAATATAAGCTTATTAAACATTTTAGTGCTTGTATTAAAGCAGCTAACCATATGCACCATTGTTTTGTTTAATAAAATGGAAGCAGATTTAGCTGAAAATAAATAAAATATATGAATAATAAAGATAATAAGAGAAAGTAATGGACTAACTATTCTTATGGTTACTGTTTGAACGTGTTCGTATGTTTATTTTAAAAACTTGGACTTTAATACATGTGAATGTACTATTAGTATATATTACAGAGCCTCCGTCCAAAGTGCAGAAAAAAAATAAATCCTGCTTAGAGCCCCACCTCATCACCACCCAGGACCACGCCACTTTTTTTAAACACTTATGGTAAATTTTAATTAGTAATTAATATAGGTTTAATTCCAATCAATTTCATTATCTATCAGTACACCTATCAACCGCCAACCCTCCTCTGAAAGGTCCCTAATTCTCTGCGAACGACTCTCTGAACCCCCAGTTGTCCGCAAACGTCCACCTGCGCACAAGTGCTGCCGACCCTTCATTCTCGACGGCGACCACTGCCTCACCTCTCTCCTCTCTCATGCGCGATGAACTTCTCAAATATAGAAAAGGTCAAAGTAAAACTGAGCATTATGTAGTTTTTTGTACTTTGATTAACTAGTTACAATTGAGTTTTATGATTTTACTTACAAAATATATAAGTCCATCTCTTCATTATTTTTGTGGTGGTTTGGAATTCATTTTATCTTCTTCTTATTTCTTGCAGAATTGAGTGTTGGCTGCGTGATGCTGAAATTTTGCAATTTTAATAGCAATGACACGGATTATTTGGTTGTTGATGCAATTCAAAGCAACAATTATTTTTTCTTTGAGCTATTCTTTAGTAGTCTAAATAAGATTTATTGATTCTTATTTCATGCTACATAAGTTGTTTATTATCTCCATTTTTTGGTAGATTTAATACTCTACTTGGATACACTTGTTTAGGTTCTACTGAGAAATGCACAGACAATGTCTAACATCGATTATAGATTTATCTAATGTCACAATGTTGTTATCCACAGTTTGTTTTATTTATAAATTATCACATTGTAATGTTAAATAAAAAATAAGACGTCTTATATTGTTGAAACAGTTGTTGTATTATCGATTATGCAATTTCATTGTATGAAGTTTCGTAATTGACAATCATCAAATCTTGGATCTTCAAAAATAAATGGATGACAAGAAATGTTTATGATTTTTTAAAAAAATTTTAGTCATTGGTGTAGTAATTAGTTTATTCCAACATTTGAGAAGGGATGCCTCTTCACTTCCTTATTTACTCAAAATCAAAAATCAAAATGAAAGACTCTCATGCCTTTGAGAAGGGATGTCATTTAAATATTCCAATAAATGTTACATTAATTATTCCAAAATATCAGCAATATTTTGATTTGATATGATGATTAAAGTGATAAAATTTTAATTTTTTATCTACTTATTTTACCCTTTGTATAATGTAAATTGTAACTAGAAAAATAAGTTGAGAAACGCATACCAAAATCAACTATAAAAATGAACCATATAATAAATTTATTAAAACCAATAAGAAAATTGAAGGAAAAAAAAAGTTATTTCGAAAAATAAAAGGACATTTTGCATATTATTTTGATGTCTCTTAGTGTTGTAAAACATTTGAAACATATGATTATAAAATATATAAACACATATCACAATATATATAGAGGGTTCATTGTAATTTTTAAAGGATTAATCAAATAAATTATATACCATATATACAAATTATTAACACCCTTCTTTCTACATAGATCTGCCACTGCTCTCACTTCTCTCTTCCGTCGTTGCTCAAGGTCCAAGGAGGCCTAAACCATTAAAGCTATAGATTCCTCTCCTCTCCTCTCTTCAACATTCTCTCCGATTTTGCCATACAAAAATTTCCAAACTTCCATTTTCATGGTGGCTGGTGTGATGAGAAGCAGCGTTGTAGGCGATGAAGAGTCAAAGACGAATTGATAAGATCTGATGGACCTCTTTTCCTTTCGTTTTTTATATTCATTATAGTCCTTCAACTTTTTAAATATGGTCAATCTTACCCTATACTGTTAATTTTTTTGCATCTCGCCGACATCCGGTACGACTGATACTATCGGAATGGCCAAGACAGCCCAGTACCGTGGCCGAGACGATATCACCACTTATAATACCGTTTCACGGTCGGTACCAGTACGAGACCGGTATACCGACCAAGACGGTACGAGATTTTAAACATTGATTTTACACAGAGGCGGACCAGCCTTATAGCGGGCCCAGCTCGCGCTGGGCAAGAAATTTGGCCCAAAACCTACACCTATTCGTAACCCAGCCCAGCCCAATCCCCAAAATATTTCAACCCAGCCAACAGCAGCTTATCAGACACCAGACCAGCTCCTGCTCTTCTTGATTTTTCTCCCCGTCTCGGCGTCTCCGTCACTCACCACCAAAGCTCAGCCTCAAACTCAATGCCTCATCCTTCACTTCTGTGATTTTTTATTTCAGGGGTTGCTGGAATGGAATTGGGTGGCTACTGCTCGATTTGGGCAAGCACAAAGAATAACTCGACATGAACCTCAACGCCATTGGCTAGCTAGCTTGATTTTTCCGAGGTAAGTACTAGGAAGTGATAAAGGCATATTTTAAAGGGCAATTTTTTTTTTTGAAACGTGAAGGGAACTTCATAAATCAACTTATACATAGGGCAATTAATTTAGAGAAACGTGGAAAATGTTTGGTTAACATTCAGTTTCAAAAGAAAGTCAAATTACAGGTTTTTCTGCTGTTTGGTTTTGTCCTACATTTTTATAGTTACAAATCTTGGGCACTATTTATCCTGCATTTTGTTGTGAGATGGGTTTTAGCTGGTTGTGCTTTATGTTATTTTTACCTTCTTATTTTTGGGTTCATGCCTTCGGGTAAAACTATTCTGGATCTGGACTAGTGGTTATTGGTTTTTTCTGCTTTCAGTTTCTTCTGGGTCTTTTCATATTCTTTTTTTATTGGTTTTAGTTGATCCGCAGTTGGTTGTGCTATATGTTGATTTCAAGCTTGATGAGAGCTACATACCTAGTAAGATTTATGTTTGTGTTTGAGATGGTTTCCATAATTTAAAGGTAATGCTTGTTCTATTGCGTGATTTTTTTTATTCATTCCATGCAATTTTCACCAAGTTTTTAGTACTTCCTTTAATTAGAATTCTGGAACTAACAGACATCATTGTGGCTAAGAGTTCTATAACTACTTTCTGTAGGAGATAAAAACGGTGGAGCTTGTCAAGCCAACTAGTTGGGTCTATCTATCATTATCCGGAAACGATGCACGGTCAGTACCCTTGTTTTTTAACATGATTTCTATGCATCTTGTACCATTTGCTTATTTAGAGATTTATTTCTTTAAGTGGTTAACAGGAATGGAAGTTGGTTCATTCTAGTATTGTTGGAATGTTTGCCTGTTAAGGTTTTATTATGTGGTTGCAGAATGAGAAAATGTGCTTGATAGTTGATATGAGGCTGTAGAGACATACAAATTTTGAAATGTAATATTCGCTCCCAAAGAACGCGCTGACTACCTTGAACCTCGTTCTTTAGTTGTATTATTTGATTTTTTTTTCCGCTCACCTAACTTTTGGCTGGATCCTTGGTGCTCACGTTACTCGAAATAACTATTGTTACCTAACGAAGGTTTTTCACTCGCTACATATATATAGTAAAACTTGAATTTTCAGTTAAGTCAAGTCCACGTAACGAAAAAAATTGGAGTGAGATGTTGATAAAAATGGATTTATATGAGAAAGTTTAAAGAAACAACACACCTAGCAATATTTTTTTTGAGAATTTTTCGAATTAAATTATTTTTAGTAATAATTTGAGTTAAATACAATATTAAAAGTTAAATAAGGCAATTGCATATTTTGAGACAAAGAAATAGTTAGAAAAAATCAATTAAATAAACAAGGAGCAGGCAATTAAACATGCGTTATTCCTTCTATCGCAAGCTATGGTCAGTGTGGCTGGCAATGCTGTTTGTTTCAACCAAACAATGCATAATAGCCACCGTGCATGTCCACGTCCATATATACAATTCTATCCATTGAACATTAAATTAAGTGTTTACTTAATGGCTATGTTTATTTAGCAAACAACAATCTTAAAACTTTAGAATTGAATAATATTTCCATTTTTTCTCCCAAAAATTCTCCTTTCGTTAACCTTAAACCTTTTTTTTTCTTGTGATGTGATAAGCATGACCCGCGGGATTGAATTGTTTGTTCGGACAAATTTGAAACTATATAAAAATATTTGATGATATATATATATATATATATATATACTACGTGCGGAAGACATCATCTTCTTCACTTTCTTCATTTTCTCCTTTTTCATCATCTTCTTCTCTTCATATTCCTCCAGATCTTCTTCTTTCCTCATCATCTCCTTCATCATCATCATCTCTTTCTTTTCATCTTCCTCTTATTTTTGGTTAATTTGGGAATATACATATGGTAAAATTTTAGTTATAATTTGGATGGAGTAAATTACACAAATGAAGTTCAAACTTAAAGAATTAAATATAGATATTTAAAAAACGAACAATATTAAATATAGATAATATATAGGATCAAATATAAATTTTTTTTTAAAAAAAACGGGTGTGTTTTGTTTTGGCAATATACACACGCAGCGTTCCTTTCTGAAGTCTCTGTCTCATACAACTGTAATTTTGCCTTTCGGAGAGAGAGGTGTCGTTCAAAATTTTGTGATGGACGCAAAGGTCCCAAAGAGGGAAGCCTACGTTGTTAATTTGTGTGGACCAAAATGTCTAATCCAAATCCAAATTGGTAGGCAGGGCAGGGCGGGCACCTCAAGTTCGGTTTTAATGCTTGCTTGCTCACAAACAAAAGTCGATCGGCAATTGATGTCTTCATTTGCGTGAGGGGGACTCCTTTTAGTTGTTTCATCATAGACGCATCATGCATTGGCTTATCCACCACATGTATCAGTCTATATAATTATATTATTAAAACAAAAATCGCTACTTTCTCTCTCACCATCTCGCTCGCTACTACGGTATACATACCTTTATTTATAAACTTTACAAATATTAATAGTTTGAGTTCATCAAATTTTACTTCCAATCTGGTTTGTTATGTTACGTGATCGGGAGGGAAAAATATATACATACAATCTACAAATTTTCAAAATTCACAATTTGAACTCAACCTTTTAGATTTGTTTACAAAATGAGGATCAATCATTAAATAAATACGAAATGGTTCTAAATAACACATTTGGTCCCTGGACCTAGTCAAAGAATATGTATGAGGACCAGCAGTTTGAAAATTTATGTACCAGTCATTGTGGTTAAATGTCTGAGAGAGGTAAGCCCCCCATCTGTCCTCCGAAGACTCTCAGCTTGCATCAAAATTCTAAATCCTAGAGAGATGTAAGCCTTAGTTTCAAAATGTTAGAGAATCAAAGTCATCGTCCCTCCTTTAAATTTATAATAGTTGTATCATAATTTATTCTTATGCGAAACATGAAACGAAATGAAACTTGCTCCCTAAAAATTCCTCACACACGGCTTAAAATGTAAAATCAAATATTTTAATTGAAGATTATAGATTAATGTGTCTATTTTTGAAATATTTTTTTTTCAAATTTTTTAATGATTTTTTCTAATAATAATTTAAATCTCTCACAATATTAAAAAAGAAATGCATCATTTTTTTTGGGGGATGGAGGGAGTAATTAACTACATGGTTATTATGCGTAAACGGATATAGTTATTTTTTTTTCCTTTTGAAGAGGTAAATAATATATAGTCCATGTATAACAAACGGTTTGTCCTCTTAAATTTAAATTATGCAGCATGAGAATTTTATGACAAATCTAAATGCACAGGTTTCCTCAAGAGATTGTTACAAATAATTGCAACGCTAGCTAGTTACAGGGCATGAAGGGTTAGCTTCATCAACCTGACTACAAATTATGGACAAAGAGAGTTCATAAATTGCCTTGGTCACCATTTCATAGTTGATGTTGATCTATATATGTTAATTGAAAGGTCTGCACCAAATGTTAAAATGAAGATGTTGAGGAAATGGTCCTCTGATAATGACAAATCAAAATTTCACAACATTCTAGCCAAAATCTGAATAATATTTCATCATCAAGCTGACAAGACAGATAAATAATGGTACTTCCATTTGAAGTTCAGGCCCATCATTTTCTTTGCATTCTTTTGCCATTAATTGTCAATTGGAGAGGATTGAAATAGTTGGTTGTCGATTACTTAGAATCAGGTTATCATAATTGAGCCTTAATATATATATATTAATTGATCTTCAATTCTTCTTGTTCAGTACTTAGTAGTTAAGTAAGCTCATACACAAAGACAAAACTTGATTGAATATAGATGCATTACTTATTCATAGGGGATATTATTTTCTAAGAAACCCTAATTAATCTTCCAATGATCACATTAAAATTACAAATAAAAAATCATTGATCATCAGTATTTTCTAGATATAGCCTCTACTACTATATAAGTGATGATGGTCCAGAATCCAAAAAAGAAAAGAAAAGAAAAAGAAAAGTATGATGGTCAATCTGTTGGATGCTCAGTGCTTAAGGGCACAACACTTTGCAATCACAAAAATAAAAACACACTTTTTCGATGTAAGCTTAGAGTAGTATAGGTGTGAAGGAGAAGTTAATCAAAGAATATTGAAATCAAGCTTATCTGACAACCACTACATTAATATATATGGGTGATGATAATTTTCTTATAATCCCGCACACAAATATACAAAGTGTTTTTATAAAAAAAAAAAGAAAAGAAAATCCAGCAGCAATGATGAACAAACCATGCCATCCATCATCACTCATCAATAGCTCTCATAATTAATTTTGTGGGAAGAGCCTGCGCCTGCGCTCGCTGGGGCTTGCAATAATATCTCAGTGTTCTCTTCTGTTCTGTCCTTAAAAATAACAAACTTTTATTCGCCTTTTTTACCCGTACTATGTTGTTTTGCTTGGACACAACACAACTGGTAAAAAAGCTTGGGAGAGAACCAGAAAAGAGCAAACGAAATCTGTGAGTCGAAAATGTAACTGTTTGGATTTCAACATTTGCAGAAGCAATTATATAGTATTACTCATGTGGTCCTGAAGGTGAATTAAGCAAGGTGACAACCGGAAGTATCTTAAGTAGTACTCCCTTTTACCATAAAAATGGCAGTTTTTTTTTTTTTGATTTTGTTGTTTTCACAATAATTAATCTATGATTTATTTTTATGAATTCAAAGACATGTGAAGTTAAATAATCCATATATTTCTCATAATTTACAATCTAAACTTTCAAAATATATTTGTTTTGGATTTTTTTTCCTTATTTATCATAATAAAATTTTGAGTCAAATACTACAACTTGAAACATCAAAATCAAACACAACAAATCTTTACGGAAATGAAGAATACTATTAAGTGGAGTCAAGAGGAATAGTTGAAAATATTGCAGAAAACGTTGTTTGGTTCAAATTGGCCACATAAGTTACTGCTAAATCTGTCACGAGAACTCAATTGATAAAACAAACAGTGAGAAAGCCAATGAACTAGTTTAAAAAATATTTAGCCCCGCCGCCCTGGCACTAAGTCTCTCCGCCGGATCGTGAGGCTGCGCTCTGTCGTCGGCGATCTCGGCCTTCATGTTGCATGAATTTTCTTTCGCTCCTCGTCATCACCAGTACTGGAAGGGAGCTTCCGGTCGTCTGAGCGTGGTGTCGAACATCTACTCCCCAGTTATTTGAGGCGTTGTCGCTGGGTGTCTGTCTCTGGCCACGGTGGATCTTCTCCGGCGTTGGTGCAAAGCTATATTGGTGTCAAGCTGGGTAGTCTCTGGTGTTGGCACTCGCATCGCCGTATCTTGGTCCATACGTGTTAAAGCAGCCCGGATCACCTGTTGATGCCTGTGTTGTCTTGTGTCTAGGATTGACCCTCCGCGTTGGCATGGCAACCAGGTTCCTATGCTTGATGGGGGTACTGTTGGAAGTGGTTGCTGGAACCGATTGATCGCGAATTTGTGCCCGGTGTTGTGGTACTGTTGGCGTGGACGGGGAGGCACACCGGTTTCGGTGGTGGACGAGCTAGAAAGCATTTGGCAGAGGATGGGGATTGCAGTCTGGTGGAGCGGAGGGACATTCCGCCTCACCCGGAGCCATGAGGTTTAGGTCCTTGAGCGGACTCGGTTTCGGACCACCATGGTCTGCTTTTTAGTTTTTACTGTGGTTTTTAGTCCTGTTGTTTTAGGTTTTTTGGTTTAGTTTTTCGATTGTTCTTTCGAGCTCCATGGATTTTCATCTTTCCTTAGGTTTTTGGATTGGTTTATGTTTAGTTTGGTCGGATAGTCCCTCCTGGCATAACAGGTTTACTTCCCGTTACATGATAGTGATGAGACAGAGCTTAGCTACTGAACAGCTATGATGGTGCATCATGGTCAAGATCGCGGATCTAAATTACTTCATCATGACACAACATACTTTCTCAAGCTGAAATGATGGCTAGGTTGGAGGTTTACTTCATTTGACGGACCATTTTATTATATGTTTAAATAGTTCTGTTTTAGATATTTTGTTGGATATTTCTACTAGTCTTCTTTAAAGTAACACTAAGCCGTCTTGCATTAAAAAAAATTTGATATGTCAATTTGATGAAGAATGTGATTTGATGAAAAATTGATGGATTTAAAGTTATCTTGTGTATAATGATTGAAAAAAGTAGGAGATTTTTTGAGAAAATTCGTAGGTGAACACTACATAGGTCCATCATTTGTTTTCCAAAATAACAAACTTAAATGTAAAATATCGTACCAAACATCTTACCGTTTTCTGATAATATGAGAAGGTACCGGTATATCATACCGAAATATCTTAGATGTAGCGGAAATAGTATAGTACTGGTTCATATATAATTATATACAATAGTTAATATAAATATATAAAATAAAAAAATATAAATAAAGGTATAGAATGACAAAAAATAGTTTGATGGACCTTTTAAACTCAATAGTGCAACAACAAAAGAAAATAATACAGTAAAAGTAAAACATTATTGACCGAAACACCATTTTCTTCTAATTTTAATATAAAACTTTTATATCTTTTACAATTGTATTATGTACAATCATTTTCATCATTTTATGCTGTACGACTGATATTGTTGGTGCAAGTGCGGTTGTTGATATGAATTAACCAAAATGATACCATTTTTTGATCGGTACCGATATAAAGCTTTTATACTGGTTGGTACGGTATGATATTTGCTATTATATCAGACTCTTCTGAAATCCACACCAATTTATTTATTTACCCCAAACGAACATTGAGATTTTTTAACTTAAAGGCTCAATTCAGTGAAAACGGGAAATAAAATTTGGAAAAATTAGGATGTATGTTTTGATTAATAGATGAGATGTATGTAAACAGAGAAATTTGAGAAAAAAATTGATTTAGTAGAAAATTGATGAAAAATTAACATATTTAATGTTGTTTTATCTAGTGAGATTAATAAAGTTGGAAATTTTTTGTTGTGAAATGTTTGTATTGAGCCTAACCTAAGTGCCACCGCGTACACGATATAGCAGAAAACCATGGGCCCTACCGACTGAAATGGCGTTGAAGAACGTCGCTACTGGGCCAAACCACGAATCTGGTATTTGTGGGCCGAGTTATGTTTACGATCTAGCCATCTTCATTTTCTATAAAACGAAGCTGATCATTTAAATTTCCGAAAACGAAAATTAAAAAATAAAGCTATAAAACGAAAATTTCCGAAAGCGTTAGGATAGTTCATATGTAAATAATTAAAGTAATTGAACCTAATTTACTAAGTTTCTAAAGTACAGGGGTTATTTTGAAGGACTTATTTGACTAAAATTATAAAACACGAGGAATAGAATTTATTTTTCTAAATGAAACAGATTTCGAGCCGTTTCGAGCCGAACTCGAGCGTAGTTTAAATGATTTTTTACAAGTTTTCGAGCAGCTCGTGAGCTATCGAACCGAACTCGAGCAATTAATCGAGCCGAATTCGAGCCTTCATAATGAAGATTCGTCGAGCTATCGAGCTGAACTCGAGCTCAATAAAAAACTATCGAGCCGAACTCGAGCTCAGCACAGTTCGAACTCGGCTCGGCTCATTTACAGCCCTAGTCTCGTACTTATACAAACACCTCAAATAATTTAAGACAAAAAATCCAAGGAGATTTCAAACACAAATTAGCTGTAGATAAACGGACATAGAAGCCAAAACTGCCACGACTTTATCTGAGATATGGCTATGTTCTTTTTGTTTTGAATTGAATGACTTTCATTCAAATTAACACGACTATCATCGAGTCAGGAAACACAAAAAGAGAACAAATCCGTAGAACAACTAGAGTAATAGCTCTAAGCAAAAGTGAGTGGTGATGCTCGTTTCTTTGCAAGGCTGATAGTACTAAAACATAAACCAAACTAACGAGTAAACTAACAAGTTCTAGTTATGGTGAATAACCAAAATTGGAAATAAAATTGTGAATACAACTTGGTACAGGAAAATAATTGTGAATACAACTTGCCCTTATTTTCATCCCACTTCCTCCAAATCCAATCACTTGAATCCCCCTGATCAAAAATTGAATATTGGCATGTTGCAAGAAAGTGCAGCTCCAAAACCAACATTTGAAAATGACTATACGGCCAAGTGGGGTTTGAGGTTGAGGCGGGGCTGCATCCCATGGATTGCTTTACCTTTTCATCTTCTTCATTTTTCCTCTCATATTTATTTTGTGTGTGGCGTATATAAACAACATTAGAAGCTTCAAACTTAAGCTTTTGGAGGTGAAAAACTAAGCTAATCGCTCCATCTTTTTCACGTGAATTAGAGCTCGTGATTCACAGTTTTCTACGCGGATCTCAAGCGAATATGACCAAAATGAACTTAGTTGTTCACATGAGTAGCCCCTCGTTATTCACCGGTGCTCCCAAACCTCTCGTTTTTGAAGGCTATCGTCGATTCCATTCGTTTTGTTATCGTTCAATAGCAAAGTCTTCTCTTTCCACTTCCTATACTTCATTCTCCATTGTTTTAGCGCTTGATCTCCCTCAATCGTCTCTTTCCAGCTTTGGACGGTACAAATTCTTCCTGGGTTAGGGCGGAGATTGCTTAATTTTGCTTGGGTTTGCTTAATTTGTGTTGATCTGAAGTTTTTTTTGAACGCTGGTGGATCACAAATATGTGCGTTGCGCACGACAGTTCGCACAAAGTTGTGCGCGACACACAGATGTGCGCACAAATAAGTGTACAATATAATTGACACACTTCCATATCTAACCCTAGTCTTAAAGACAATGATGATCTAACAAAGTAGTCATGTGGATCTAACAAGTTAATCATGTGGATCTGACAAGGTAGTGATGTCGATCTAACTAGGTAGCCATGTCGATCTAACAAGATAGTGATGTCGATCTAACAAGGTAGTCATGTGGATTTGACGATGTCGATCTAAACAACTTATCATGTTGATATATTATCAATGCTGATCTATCAAGTAGTTATGTCGATCTAACAAAGTAGTCATGTGGATCTGACGATGATGATCTAAACAATTTATCATGCTGATCTATTATCATTGCTAACCTATCAATTAGTCATGTGGATCTAACTAGGTAGTCATGTGGATCTGACAAGATAGTGATGTCAATCTAAACAATTCATCATGTTGATCACCATTTTATGCTGATAAATCAAGTAGGTACAGTAGGTAGAAGAACAACATAAAAGTAAGGGAAAAGAGGCAGGAAGGGCTGGGAGCGCTGAATTCACACCTCAACCCCCTCCAATTTCATGAGCTCCTCAAACTTGGGCCTCTATTACTTACTTTTCTCACTCACCTTTCAAACCCGTTATTATGTAAGAAACTCATCTCTCAATTTATAAGTTTGAAACCCCTATTCTCTTCCTCGTTTCAACAACTGCCCACACCACACACACCACTAACAATATATATATTACTAGTAGTAAAATCTTATCTTGTAGTGGAGCTTAGCTTAATACTAGTAATCTACAGATTTTAATAGTTGAATTCTTGTGAATGGCCGATTATGTTGAGTGGGTGCTAATTGAAATATAGTACACAGAATACTACTACTAGCTGACATGGCAATGGCGTCGCTTATTTTAAACTTGTGCACTCATGTGAGATGGTGGTTTGGTTTGGTTCCTTTATATTGGGATAATAATTGTCAAGGCTCGATACCACATAAAACGACAACACTTGCCGAAGAACCCGTCAAACCTGCGTTTTTAATGCTCCAACAACTAACCCCCTTCTAATCTAATCTATGTCTGACTTTATTCTAAACAAATATACTCCGCAATAGTATACTAATAGTACTTTGAAAAAGTCTCTTCCAATCAGCAGGAGCTAAAACAGCACATTGAGAAGTTCTGTGACTCAGTTGCGCAAAAGTGGAACTCTTACCGATTGATGCGCAGTTTGCCCCCCACTCGGTATTCCTTGGCTTGATCGATTCCGGTATTTGATTTGACAAAGGAGAAAGGGACAGACTGTGTGTGTGAGTGATTCAAATAAGTAAAACAATTTGTTCCTTCCTACTACACCGACCCAAAAATAGCCAAAAACAGAACGGATTGTACACTTCAATAATGGAGAAATGTTAAGCAGAGCCAGAGAGAGAGAGAGAGAGAGAGGGACGTTCTGTCCCTAGGCCCATTGCTGCTTTGTGGCCTCCATTCTCTCCAACAATCCAGCAATCTCTCTTTGCATTCTCAACTTCATCTTGTAGTAATCACACTGAGAGTTCTCCAGAGCCTTCAGTTCATCCACCTTCTTCCTCCGCTTCTCCTCCGTCTCCTGCAGACATAATCTACGCAGCTTCTCCGAGTACTCCTCTTCAAGGCCTTCCATCTTTACCTGAATCATCCTCTTGAAACCCTCCGCCTCTCTCCGCGCTTCATCTGCCTTGCTCTGGAACATTCTTGCCTCCGCTTCCTTGATCCTTACCATGCTCTCCAAGCTGTCGAATCCATCACTCTTACAAAGCCTCCCGAATGGGGGGAATTCGTCTCCGGTCTTCAGGTCCTTCATTAATGCACTTCTGAAATCTTTCTTGTGGACATCTTTAGAAACTAGGTCTGCTTGTCCAGGTGTAGGGCCAGTGTTGTGAACTGTGTGCTTGGGTGGAGTGACAGATAGTTCATCCCTTCCAAGGTTAGCTTGTGGCGTCACAGGTTCCTTCGAGGAAGTGCCAGGAATGGATATATCCGCCACACAGTCGATATCTACAAGAAGATAGACGATAATGAAATGAGAAACCAACAAACAGAATAACTAGCTAGTAAGATAAACAGCAAAGAAAGATCACCCTAATATAGAAATTCAGCAGAAGTGCTAATTCAACAAGCATTGTTGCAAAAGTCTAGCAGAACGCACACTTATCATATCTTAAGTCTACTGCTCTCAAATCAAATAAGGAGGAGATTCATTCGTTCAGTTGTGAGCACCACTAGAATGAACTGATCATGAAACCTACACAAATGGCCTTGACCAATTATCCGCAATATAGATACCAGTTTCTGTTTCACCATGACAGGGCCACATGGAAAAACTATACACATTTTGTCCTAAGCAAAACCGGAGCTAGCTATTACCATGCAGGCAATGTAAAACAAGGGAAAGTATACTTACTGTTGAAAAGCCGAAACATTATATCACACGCATCTGAAGGAGACATCGATCTACATTGTAGCTTTTTAACCAGCCCGTCAGCTATGAGATACAACTTCTTGCCTCTTGGATCATCACTACAGCTGAAAATGTTCTTCACACAGTCGAGCTCCTTGACAAGTGTTTCTAGACCCCAGTTCTTAGCACAGTACAAAAACACATCCTTCACAAACCCAAACATTTCTGAAGTATGACCACAACCAATGCAGTGAAACTGCAAATCTGTAGTCCCGGATGGCCCCTTCAAGCTGGGAGCAGGCCTGATTAGATTCTTTTCCAGACCGCAATGAGCATGGCACCAATGCGAACAAACATCACAACCAACCCAAGAGCAAGTATTTTCAGCACAATCAAACTGCAAGCACACAGGACACATGCAAGAACTACAGAAACCATTGTTCCCAGAGCATATCTTACAATCACAATCATCGATAGGTAAAAAGTTCTTGCAACTCACGTTCCTGCACCTTGTATACAAGAAGATCTCTACCATTTCAATCATTGAAACCTGAGCATTTTCTGACAAGAAACTTTTGAGTCCCATCCTCACTGCAACTAAAACAGCAAGCTGGTCCTTGTGGCACTTCAGAAGACTCTCCTTTGTAAGATCAGACCTTCTTTCAAGCAGGCTTTGAAGCCCCAGAAACTCTTCCTTCTTAACATGCACTTCTATCAGATTTCTCAAGTACTCCTTGAGTGATTCAAGCATCTCAGCAGAAAGTTCGTCAACTTTTTGAGCCATCACAGGGACAGATTCAGACACGATCTCTCGAACAAGTCTCTCAGCAGGAGATGGCTTCCTCATTCTTCCTCCATCCATACTCTCAAGAACCCTAACATCCTCAGACCCCCGCCTCCTTGAATCACCCGAGAGGGAGAGATTATCAACCTGAGGCCTGGCCTGCAATTCGGAAGGGAAAAACGAAGTGTTGTCTGAACAACTAGTTGTTCTATACAAGCTACGAAAGGTGGAGTCTTTGTTGTTGGATTGGCGATTCTCCCGCATCATTGAAAAACATGAGACCCCGCCATCGCCCAGCGGCCTGAACCTACTGTGAACTGATCCATTGGTGCCTTCACCAGCGCACCAGATTTTATCGGACTGAGAGTAGTCGTAATTCTCGGTCGAATTCCTGGTCATTGAGCAACTGGGGTTATGCGAAAACGGGTGCGAGTAAGAGCAAGACATTGACGCGGCAGCTGTGAAATCGTTTGAAAAATCGTTGGAGAAGGACACATCGGGCAAAGCCAAAGAGAGATTGAGCGTCTTCTCAAGCCTGGATTTCTTCTCGGCGCTTGTGTTGGGGATCATCTCTTCCGATGGCGCCTCCCTTTTGGAACAAGAGTTCCCTCTGCTCTCGCTTAAACTCAGAAAATCTCGCTCCACCCATGAAGTTGTCTCGTCCCGATCTGAATTCTCGGCGACCTCCTTCCCCTTTTCGCCCATTTCACACAGGTAGCTTAAGGTAAGTTCTTGAGAATTACCAGGCTTATTGGGAATGGAAAAAAATCCATCTTTGGGTCTCAGAAAGTCAACTCCCAATCTGATTTTCTTCTCATCATCTACCTTTTCTTTGGTGGGTTGAACTTGAAGCAGTGGACGGAGAGGTTTAGTGACGGAGTTGTCGTCTCCGACAATAGATAGATCGCCGGCGAAATCGTGCTTCCCAAACATGGCCTGCCAGCCTTTGGAAGATGCAGGCAGACGCAGATCGATGATAATAATCTTAAAAGAAGAGAAGGAGGGCCGAAATGACTAATTGGAGAGAATCTGGTGACGTCTCTTTCTTTATCTTTCTCTCAGATCATAATTAGCTTTTGATTCTTTACTTTAAGCTGGTCCTGTTCCTGTCTGAAACAACAACAACGGCTGTATTTTTCAAAGCGTTTACATAACACGGTTAACTAAACCAGTCAGTGAATCGTAATTAATTAAAAAAAATAAAAAAGGCCAGTGAATCGTAATTAATTTTTTTTTTAAAGGTCAGTGAATCAACTCCTCGCCGCGCTTTCCCTCTGTAATTTGGATTTACAGAATTAACCCTGTTAAGGAAATATCTTCATTTTTCTGGAAAGCTTCAACGGTTTGATTGCAAAGCTATTCTCCCCAATCAATTGCGTCAAATTCGATAATTTTACTAACCCAAATCTGAAAATAAATGCAGCTCTATTCTACAGATGGGATGGTATCGGTGACGATAACTTCAAAAAGAAAATACTATTAGAGGAGTCCAACTTCTGGGCCGGTATGCTGAAACAAAGGGCAGAGGCTTAAATGGGCAGCGGAAGATGATGACAACTCAAAGTTCTTTCACTCCACCATCAAGCATCGCCAAAGAAGGAATGAGATTTGGGGTTTACATTGCAATGGTTCATGGATCGATCAACCAGAGGAACTTAAGGAGGAGATCAGGGTACACTTCTCCGATATGTTCAAGGAACCAGTTACAAACAGACCAGACCTCGTTTCTCAAGCTCGAAATTCAAGTGGCTGGATTCTCAATCTGCAGATTCAATGACTGCTCCTTTTTCGGTTGAAGAGATAAAAAATGTTGTGCGGGCTTGTGGCGGATCAAAAGTCCCTCCTCGGCCCGATGGTCTTTCTTTCAATCTGATAAAAATACATTGCGATACTATTGGACCAGACTTCATTCGATTTTTCAAGTGCTTTGAAGCCTCTGGCACTCATGGGTGCGGCTGCATTGCCTCGTTTATAGTATTAATACCAAAATCAAAGAACCCTCTTGGACTAAAGGAATTCCGATCGATCAGTCTCATCAGCTGTCAGTACAAGGTCTTGGCTAAATTACTAGCAGAGAGATTAAAGAAGGTGATTCTGAGGATGATCAACAATGTTCAATTCGGATTCATAGAAGGCCGTCAGATTTTGGATGGAGTCTTGATCGCAAATGAGTTAATACAATGTGCAAAGAAAAATTAAAAGAAGACCATGATTCTAAAGGTAGACTTTGAGAAAGCCTTTGACTGCGTAAACTGGAAGTTTTTGTTGGATACAATGAAACAGATGGGATTCAGGGAGAAATTGACTCGTTGGATCAGTGTGTGCTTCCACTCAGCTTCAGTTTCCGTTATCGTCAACAGGAGTCCTACTAAGGAATTCCATCTTGAGCGGGGTTTGAGACGAGGCGATCTGTTATCGCCTTTCCTCTTCCTTATTGCAGCAGAAGCCATGCATATTATGATCGAGGAAGCCAAAGAGAAACAACTTGTTCAAGGCTTTAATTTCAGTCCTGCAGGTCTTAACATCTCGCATCTCCAATATGTCGACGGCGCAATCTTCTTCGGCCCTTGGGATAAATCAAACGTGACTAATCTAATTAGAGTCCTCAAGTGCTTTGCTCAAGTTTCGGGTTTAAAGATAAATCTTTCCAAGAGCACCATTTCTGGGATTGGAATTGCTCCTTCAGACATTGAATCGACAACAAGGAGTATTGGATGTCAAGTTCAAAACCTACTATTCAACTACTTGGGCCTCCCGGTTGGTGCCATCATGAGTTTATGTACATCCTGGACTCCGATAATTGATAAATTCAAGATAAAGTTGTCAACGTAGAAGTCGAATCTCATCTCCACTGTAGGTTGTCTCACTCTGCTCTGCTTTGTTCTGGAAAGTTTGCCATTGCTCTTCTTCTTCCACTGTAGGACCGCAGGCCTTGAGATCAAAGGGATGGGTGAGGCCCATAGGCCCAATCCCATTGAGTTAATTATTTATTAGTACTTCTATCGGCAATTACGGGTTATTATCCCTTTAATTAATAGATAGTTGTAGTGTGTAATTAATAGTGATAGCATCGACCACTATTAATACAACAACACACGTGTGCATGAGGAGAAGCTTCCTACTAATCAGATAGAAGGAAAATTTTCAATTTTATGCATGAATTATTTTTATAAGTTTAAAAGAAATATATTTTATTTGTTTTAGAAACAAACAGTGTGGGAGTACATGACTTGTTTATAGCAGTATAAACTATACTTGTAATTATGTGTCTGAATTATACAAAGTAAAGTGTGATACAATCAAACAGTGGGGACCAACCCAAGTAACATCTAAGCTGATACAGTCAAACAGTGGGGAGTAAAATGTGACTTACACAGACCTCAAAGGGTGCTTTTGTAATAATTTACGCATTCTTAAAAAGTACATTTTTTAGCATACGTTCCCTCTCTCACCTCTGCGCTCAATCCCCGCCGTTTCGCTTTCTCCATAAACGTCGGCCTCGCTCTCCGGATTCTCTCTTTCTTCAACAGCACAAAAACAGCTTTCTGCAACATTCCTTCCGGGTCTCGCCGGAAATTCGCCGCGACTATGGAAAAACCGAAACCCCATCTGCGCTATCTTTTCGTCGTTTTCCTCTCCTTCGCTCCCTACGCTCACTCTCAGTCCAGTCCTGACTCTTCCGTCATGCAGGCCCTCAAATCCACCCTCCAAATTCCGTCCTCCATGGACTGGTCCAACTCTAACCCATGTAACTGGGATGGTGTACGCTGTGGCTCGAGCAATCGGGTCAACAGGATTCAAATACCCGGCTGGAATCTGAGAGGAACCCTCCCTCCCGATCTCAGGAATCTCACTGAGTTGACGGTTCTGGAAGTGATGAACAATCAGCTCACCGGCGGTGTCCCTGCTCTCTCCGGCCTGGCTTCTCTTCAGACGGCGAATTTTCACAATAACAACTTCTCTTCATTCCCTTCGGATTTCTTCTCTGGGCTGAGTTCCTTGCAGTCTGTATCCCTCGACTACAACCCTTTTGCTTCTTGGGAGCTTCCGACCAGTTTGCAAGACGCGTCTTCGCTGCAGAGCTTCTCCGCCAACGGCGCCAACATCACCGGTACAATTCCAGCTTTCTTAGGCAGCGCCAAGTTCCCGGCACTAAGGAATTTGCATTTGGCCATGAACAGCCTCGTCGGAGCGCTTCCCGATTCTTTTTCTGATTCGTCGATTGGGTCCTTGTGGCTGAACGGCCAGAAGCTGAATGGCTCCATCGATGTGATTAAGAATATGACCTCTTTGACCGAGTTATGGTTGCACAGTAACCAGTTTTCGGTTCCTTTGCCGGATTTTTCGCAGTTAAGTCAAATACAAAACTTGAGTTTGAGGGATAATCAGTTCACTGGAGTTGTCCCTGTGTCACTGATCAATTTGCCTTCTCTCAATATCGTCAATTTAACGAATAATATGCTTCAGGGTCCTACACCAAAGTTTAAGGATGGTGTTTTTGTGGATATGAACAATGGTAGCAACAGTTTTTGCCTGGATGAACCCGGCGTGCCTTGTGATGGTCGTGTGAATATCTTGTTATCTATAGTTTCAACAATGCATTACCCAACTGTCTTTGCACAAAGGTGGAAAGGGAATGATCCCTGTAGTAATCAGTGGCTGGGGATAACATGTGACAAGGGGAACATAACTCGTGTGAGTTTCAGGAATATGGGACTTTCTGGTACAATTTGAGCGAATTTTTCTATGTTGCCTTCATTGACGTATATAGATCTTTCAAACAACAATCTTACAGGCACAATCCCAGCTGAGCTGACGAAACTTACCAGTCTTAGGCGTCTTGATGTTTCAAACAATAGGTTGTATGGAAAAAAGCCAACGTTTAGTCAAAACATTGAAATTGATACTGATGGAAACCCTAATTGGGGAAAAGATGATGATTTTAGGATCGTCTTTAACATGCTTCTCATGTTCGCATTCTATAATACTGAAGAAAGGATTAAGGATGTGTACCTTTCTTCTGGACGCAGCTTAAGAATCTTAGAGATTCTTGCTCCTTGTTGATGTAGAAGACTCGGCTCGGGGAACACCTTAAGGGCGGATTGGAGAGGATTTGTCTCCAAAGTGAGTTCCACTCACAATGCTCCTAGAATGCCTTCTAGCTTGGAAGAGGAAGTATGAGGAGAGAAGAGAGAACCAATGCTGGTTATGGGATGATGGAAATGGCGCCACCCTCCCTCTATTTATAGAGGAGGATGGGCTGCCAATGAGGGGGCACAATGCCTCCTAATTTGAGAAGTAACATGTCTCTATGGCCAAGGGCTGCAACCAATGACCCTTGGTCCATGAGACATGTCTCATGCCTTTGCCTTTTCAATTAACTAATTAATTAGAAAAGGAATAAATAAATAATTGTGTCTAATAGGAAATTAATTAACTAATTAATTAATTATCCAAATATGGTGAAGAGGCAAGGAGGTGACTCATGCCCTTGCCCATTCGGCCATGGGACATGAGACATGTCCCTTTGGCCGAATGGTGCAAGGCATGGGGTGCACCCCTGCCTAGAAGCACCTAGGGCGAAGGGACACTCACACCCCTAGGCCCCCTGGCCGAATGGGTGTAAGGCCACCTTAGGGTGCCCTTTCGGCACCCAAGGCTACGCACCCTTCGGCCTAAACCGAAGGTGTGCTTGGCCCTCTCCGACACCTTTCCACCAATTTACGCACCTTTCTGCCAAGAAACACGTCTCTTCGCCAAAAGGTGCCTAGACACATTTGTACCGAGCTCACATAGAGCTAGTCCAAGACATATTAAATCATCCATTGAGCTCCTTGAGCTCATATCAGCTCACTAAGAGCATATACACATCTCTCTAGCTCAAACACTCAGATTGAGCTGAGTTGAGCTGTGCTTAGCTACTTTAGCTAGCCCAGGTCATCTTGGTGCGCAAGAATTCCAACAAAAGATAGCACTTCACCGTCAGGTAGTCCTGGTACAAACGCAGGTGGAAGTACTGGGAATGGTCGTGGTGGAAGTGGTGGGAAGTCCAGGACAGGGATAGTTGTGGGTGTTGTGCTAGGTGCTGGTAGTGCACTGGGTATTGCTGGACTGGGCATTTGGGTTTGCATTACAAAGCGTAAGCGTTCAGGTAGGGTGTAGAGTCCAGATACGTTGCTTCTGCATTCTGATCGTTTGGGTAACCCCAACAGTGTTAAGATATCGGTAACTTCTAATACTAGTGGTGGAGGTGAAGCTCAGAGTCAGCATAGCGGCAGTGCACCTAGTGACATTCATGTTATTGAAGCTGGAAATATGATAATCTCAATTGAAGTTCTGAGGAATGTTACCAACAATTTCAGCGATGAAAATATTTTAGGGAGGGGTGGCTTCGGTACAGTTTACAAAGGGGAATTGCATGATGGGACAAAGATTGCTGTGAAAAGGATGGAATCGAGAATGGTTGGTGACAAAGGTTTGGCAGAGTTCCAGTCTGAGATTGCTGTTCTTACTAAGGTTCGTCATCGCAACTTAGTTGGGCTACTTGGGTACTGTCTAGATGGAAATGAGAGACTTCTCGTTTATGAGTACATGCCTCAAGGGACATTGAGCAAGCATCTGTTTCACTGGAAAGAGGAGGGACTAAAACCACTTGAATGGGCCAGAAGGCTTACAATTGCCTTGGACGTAGCTCGAGGTGTTGAATATCTGCATAATCTGGCTCACCAAAGTTTCATTCATCGAGATCTTAAGCCATCCAATATTCTTCTTGGAGATGACATGCGTGCAAAGGTTTCGGATTTTGGATTGGTTCGTCTAGCTCCCGAGGGGGACAAACAATCTATTCAAACAAGACTTGCGGGAACATTTGGGTATTTGGCACCTGAATATGCAGGTAACAGTCCTGAGACTTGCTTAAAATGAAATTCTGTTAGCCCATTGGTAATGTTCTGATTTCAGCCTTGCTGACCAAGGAAATAATCTGAATAAATCTTGATCCAGGACTTGAACAATTTTAAGACGCATTACATTTTATAGTCCAATTAACATTGTGTATTTGATGTGATTTCTGCAGTTACTGGGCGGGTAACCACAAAGGTTGACGTGTATAGTTTCGGTACAATCCTCATGGAGTTAATCACTGGAAGGAAGGCACTGGATGAAATGCAGCCCGAGGACAGGGTGCACCTTGTGACATGGTTCCGTAGAATATATATTAACAAGGACACATTCCAAAAGGCAATCGACCCAATAATCGACCTCGACAAGGAAACACTTGGCAGCATCAGCACAGTGGCTGAGTTAGCTTATCACTGCTGCGCAAGGGAGCCGAATCAGAGGCCTGAGATGGGCCACTGTGTCAACGTGCTGTCTTCACTAACAGAGCTCTGGAAGCCAACTGAGACTGATTCGGATGACATGTATGGGATTGACCTTGAAATGACCTTGCCGCAAGCTCTGAAGAAATGGCAAGCGTTGGAGGGTCGTAGCAATGTTGATGACTCCTCATCATCCTCCTTCCTAGCTAGCACAGATAATACACAGGCCAGTATACCTACTCGCCCATCTGGTTTTGCTGAATCATTTACATCCGCTGATGGGCGTTGAGCATCAGAAAGCTGAGATTCTATTTGTTCATTCTATCTCCAACTACTAGGTTAGGATCTTTACTTTCTGAGGTGTGTTATCTTGTTTTGCATCAGCAGCTAGCTTTGTCTTCCCCCTTTGCAGTGGCAATGGAAAACGAGTCTAGATTCTTCTTATCTTTTGTCCATCATGGATGATCGATTCAGTCATGTGAGATGGGGTATGTCAATGATCATCATATATATTAATGAAGTCCTCTAGGAGAGGATAGAGATGGGGTGTGGTATTCTGCTTTATTTTCCCTCACATGATGCAATAATTGAATAATGGGGTCTCCTAGGATTTACGTGAATCTCCTCCACAGCTTACCATTCTAGGCTTCTAGATATGGAAGTTGTAAAATATATTGGCCCTGAGAGGTCCCTTTTTGCCATCAACGTTTGGTAAAAAGATCTTTTTGTAATTATTTTAAAAATTGGTTCGTGTTTGCAATTATTCTTAGTTAACCGTCCCAAGATTGCCATTGAAATTGTTTCTTGGACCCATTTTACCATTACTTTGAATGACGGCGAGAATATTCTGTCACGGACGATTACGTGGAATGTGTGTGCAAACGTGGCAAACAGGTGGAGGGGAAAATGTCTTTTCTTACCATCAAAGTTTGGAAAAAAGGACCCTTTTTATCACTTAATACGCTGATGTGGAAGAGCTGACTTGACTCTACCGTTTCTGCTCTCCTCCGTGTTATACCCAAACTCCAGCATCGTCTCATTCGTGTCATTGAGGTTGAAACTGACCCAAATGACCAGAATTGGAGCCCCAACAACAAATTTTTGGTTTATTTCTCCGGATTGGAGAAAAAAGCAACCAAAAAGAAGAAGACCCATATGTCCCTCCACCATTTCTTTATCTAACCTCTAGGATCTTCAAAACCCTGTCGGCGTACAACATCTATGCTTGTCATGGCTACCATTTGTGGGTGAGAATCCATTTTTATTCTGAAGTTCCAATGTTTTGGAATATAGGGATTTAAAATTGAAATTGTCAGATCGAATACCAGAGATGAACTTCCCCCACGCAATTAAAACTAGTTTACAAAGGTCTCTGATGGTTCACAAGGCGGCAGCGGCAACACGAACTTCCGGCTAACAGAGGGTTGGTGGTCCCGCGACTTGGAGGTTGTGAATATGAATAATAGAGGAGGCGGAGATAGAGGATGAGGCGATGGAGGAGGCGGAGATGCGGGGAAGAAAGCGATATTGCCATATCATCAAGTACAACAAAGTCATTTTTAAAATAATTGCAAAAGGACCCATTTTCCAAAACGTTGATGGTAAAAATGGACCATTTCTTTGCCATGTATGATTGTCATGTGGAAAATAAATTACCACGTTGAAAATTATGACGGCTAATGGCAAACGGAGTCCCAAAACATTAACGGTAGTGACAATCACGAACTAAGAAAAAAAGAATATAAAAGGGTATTTTTGTCAAACATTAGTGGCAAAAATGGACATTTTCCCAATATTGGCTTTGTGATGAGATGGGGTTGGCTGAAGGTGATTGAGAAGCCCCTCAACTCTATGACGAGGACGAGTTGCCCCCTTAAGAATGATTAAGGGCAACTCAGCCCCTCAAATATTAAAATATGTGTGATTTAACCCCTTCGGTGCTTTTTCTCTCCCATGAAAATGTTTGTTCTTTAAAAAAAATAGACAACAACAAATTAAAAAAATAGCATTTTCTTCATTTCCCAAATTCTTTACAAAAACACAACCATCGAATTTTCTTAATAGAAATTTTCAACTAATCTTTTTTTACAATTTTGTAACTTTTAACTTTTCAGAAGTTCAAATACTTAGATAAATGGGGGACTAATCCCAAATCCTTAACTTTATGTTACATATCTTCACTGAATTGATAAAATGTTTACCAAATTGTTATAGATTTAAATCATTCATTTTAAATTGGTTCCTAACATAAGATGACATGAAAATCCATTTAACATAACCATGTAATAATGATTCAAATGGTCCATGAAATATAACAGTTGTATACATAAATTGAAGATTTTCTAGACGATAACTTCCAAAACTTTTAAATTTTATTAAATCTCATTTATTAGATTCCAGTAATTTATATTAGTCCTTAAATATTAGAATACAAAATTAAATGGGCTGACTTTCAAATTTATGTTTGACTAATTATTTCTGAGAACATTTTGTGAAAAAAATCTAAATTACTATATTTTGAAACTACACATTTCAATTTATTATATTTAGAAACATTTCAATGTTTTGTTTAATTGAAAAAAAAGGTCTAATGAGATTCAACTTTAAGATGATAGGAGAAAAATAAAATCTTGTGGATCCAATTTTAATAATAGATGATAATGTTGAAAAAAATATTATTATAATTTTTATTTTGAAGAAAAGACTACAATTAATATGGAATGTCCAAAATATCAAATTAAAGTTCAATTTTTATGGGAGAGATAAAGAGTATTTGATAAAGGGGCCAACTTACTCCTTTTTAAAAACCTAAGGGGCTGAGTTGCTCTTAATTATTCTTGAGGGACTAACTCGCCCGATTCATAGAGTTTAAGGGCCTATCAAGCACTTCAGCCAGATGGGGTTCGGCCGATAAGTGGCCGACTGACTGAGGGAGCCGGATGAAATGATTTTAGTCTTTATTCACTTAAATGATTAATTTGAGTACCTTGAAGGGTCCTTTTGGTTTTGGCGGCACAAATTTATTTATTTGTAAATTAAGAATAAATAAAAAGGATAATTGCGGTGTTAGCTCGGGTAGATGTGGAGTGGAGTGTGGGAGGTTGGAGTGGAGACAATTACAGCTCAGGAGGTAGGAATGTTGGGAAATTGTACGCGGATAAGGGCGTGACGGAACACGTGGAGTACAATGATTGGTTGAGTGGCTTTTAGCGGTATCCAGCTTTGGCTCTGTTTAGAAAGTTCTGGAGAAGACTAAAGTACTTAGTCTTAGGTATATGGAATACTTATGTAGGATGCGTCTGCGGAAGTTTTATTACTAGTAATGAATCCCGGGATTATGTTGATGGCTCATCATATTTCTTTCTTTAAACAATCCACTACTCGCCATTTAAAAAAGTAATGCACACTTTAACACACATTAAAAGATATAAGTAAGTAGGAAGTAGAAAGCAACAAGAACATAAATGAAGTTGCCTGTCCGGCGCCATCAAATACGGAAGCTGCTGGCGACGACACCGGATTCGCGAAAATCTCAATGTTTCTGCAACGATAACATATTTCATTTCAAATCAAACCAATTCACCTTGAATCATCACAGAGGCTTCGAAACCAGCAAAAATCCGGTGATCCTCCTTTCGGTGACAGAAATATTTCCGACACAGGCGCATTTCGTAAACAACCGATTATCACTACGTAGAGAAGTCGAATTTTACTGTGGCCTCTGCCGCAGTAAATGGCGTTTACTGCGGCTTCTGCCGCAGTAAATTTCGCAATAAACGTCATTTACTGCGGCATTTACTACGACGGAGGCTGCAGTAAGGCGGTTTCCCCACGTAGTGTATGATGCACTTGGATAACTTAATTATGCACTATCGACAAATTATGATACACTCTCAACAAATTGTGATGCGACAACATACAAAATCGATGTAACGGATAACTATAGAAACATGAAAGGTTTGAAGCTATTCAAGACAATTATGATGTGCTATGATACCTCAATGATGCATCCTTGACACGTTATGATGTTTCATTACACACGAATTATATAACAAAAATAACAATTATGATGTGCGTACGAGACAGTATAATGCATCTTTATGATAAATATGATGCACAATTATGATGTAAACCGAGTACTCCGCAGTCCACATTATTACTGGAAAAGATGTGGACAATTATAATGCGCACAATAGACAGTATAATGCCCAGTTATAGTACATATGATGCACCATTATAATTTAACCCAAGAGTCCACGTTATTACTAGCAAATATGCAAAAAATTATGATGCGTCCATGAGATAATATGGTGCATCGTAATAGTAAAGATGATGCACCATTGAGATTTAAACCAAGTAGTCCACATTATTACGAATAAATATGTAAACACTCATAATACGCACACGAGACAGTATGATGTGTCTATAATGTAATGGTTCATCATAACGTCTCTGAGACACAACATTTTAAGGATGCATCATCCTATTATAATGATGCGTCATACTACCTCGTATTAATATTACATTAGAAGGGATGGAGATGTTATAAAGTTTAAGGTGCGTCAGTCTATAATGGAGGTGCATCATTATCTTGTGGTCATGCATCATAATGTCATCGGGGCGCATCAAATTCTCCTCTTGCAGTAATGTGCGGTGGTCGGCTGACCGACGTGATTTGTTGCAGATCACGAAGTAAAGAAGGGCATCGATGTTATTTCATGCAGATACGTGCTCGACGTGAAGGAAAGAAGGGGATCGACATGGATCTTGAGCGATTCAACGGTTCCAACCAAGGGTGGTGCTTTGGTGGTCGAGGGTGGTAGAGGTGGCTCCGGCGCTAGGCAACTACGGTGGATGCTGGCTAAAGGACAGTGATGAAGCTAAAGAAGCCATTGTGATCAACGGCAAGCAGAATTGACGACGTCGGCCGGAGGGAGCTGATGAAGAAATTGGAAGAGAAGTCGATCGGCAATATTAGCAGGAAAAAAGTTCTTATGGCAAAGCATGAAGAAAAGGGAAAAAATCGGAGGAGAGATGAGAGATTTTTGAGTTATTAACTAAATGTATTTAATGAAGTATTGACTTGTAATAATTTGGATAGGGTACACACCTTAACACACTTTAAGATGTGTTAATTCTATCCTAAACCCATTTAAAAACGCAGCAATTAAATCCGGTGCACAAATTGTTTTCTCCCATTCCAATATTGGCGTCGGAAACGCAATATTTAATTTTCAAATCTAATTTAAAATTTCCTTTGACACAGAAATCATTTCCTCACTTGAACACAGCTTAGATGATAATTTGAAATGAATAATCTTAAATAAAAAATGGATTAACCCTTCTAATGTACTCCATTCATCTCGGTTTAATTGTCACATTTGATTGGAAAAAAAAAGAAGGAAATTAAAGGAATTTTTTCTATCAATACTTGGTAATGGCGGAGATTATGATATTAGGACTTGAACTAAAAAAATTCGTCTTTTGTCCTTAAAAAAATTAATCATCAGGCTAAAGGCTCCGAAAGGACGTAAATTATGTAATCTGATGTGTCCTAACTAGACAAGTAGTAATTGCTTGAAAAATGAATTGATCATAATTTTGAACCTGTTATTTTAATGGCTCCAATTTTCCTATCTCACCTTAAAAATAATTATATATTTTTATGATGATTAAAGATTTTGTAGAGGTGATGTTAAAGGAAAGATGTATCCGGTTTGTCCAATGTTGAACTTTTCAGTATGAACAAACACATTTCAGTATTGCCGCAAAAGTCCTGGGGCAGGTCAAGTGTTGTGCTGTGTTGTGAGCGGGGCCCTGGGAAGTTCTCACACGTTAAGGGTCCAGATAGTGAAATGCATGATGTAGTGCAAACAAGCTAAGGTAGATTACGAATTATAGGTGCACATGCATGAATGTGCAAATTAAGGTCATCCGAAGCACATGCATGTGACGTGATTTAGGAGAGACGTCAAAAATTCGTTGGTCTTCACTTCAAATTTTTAATTGACTAGTAAGGAATAGAAATACCTGCCCAAAACTGCTATCTTTTGTACATACATACATACAGTTGGTGATATATTGGAAGTGCTCAACAACTTTATTTTCAGGGGGAAAAAATATTCTTATAAAAATAGAGAAATTTTGTAAGAGAAAAGGTTGAGAGGGAAAGTTGATTTTGAAAATAATTAGAAAAAAAGGAGTGGGAGAAGTGAATAAACGAACACAATTATTATTATTATTATTATTATTATTATTATTATTATTATTATTATTATTATTATTATTTACAAAAGAACAGATTGGAATTGGATTTGAGTCCAAGAAGTTGGCAATCGGATCGACACACGAATGGGCTTCACTTTTTATGGGCTTGTTTTTGTCCAATAAAAATGCTTGGATTTCTTACCTTGGTCGACAATATTTATTCCCGCCATTTTTTCCAGGAACCTAGCTAGCTAGCTACCACAAAACTATGCACCCCACCCCACCTCCCCGACTATTCCTATTTCACATACATACTCACTTCCTTCTCATTTTTTTAATCATACATACATACCCGTATAGTTTGTTGAGCACATGATGATAATAGGTCTCCTCCTACCAAAAGTTAACAAATTAATTTGTATACATGATATGAGAGAGGAAAGTTAAAATCTGAGGACAAAGATTCATAATTTGTGAAGTTCCAAAACATATGAACTTCAAACTTCATTTCAAAATGAAATCAGCAATGAATTGTATCGAAAAAATCATTGAAAAAAATCAGCCAATGAAATGATGGTAGTATAATTTGAACCTGACACGTATCAATGTTTATTGGAGCTGAGCAGAGGAGGCAGATGGAAAGGATTGTACAGCTGAATTTGAAGTTGGCAAGGTTCCTTGGACTCCACGGCATCTGAATCTGCTCCACCTCCATCACAGCTAACTCCGTTACTCAATAACGGTCCGCTTCGGTACAAATTAACGGAAGCCTCGAGCAAATCCTCCCAATTCTCCGTCAATTCGATCAACGGCGGTTTCATTTCCTCGTCGCTTTCAAATCTCTCCCACTTGGACAAACTCCTCGCCATGATTTCGTGCCCAAATCTCCGTTTGTCTCCAACGTCATCATCCGTTAACGACGACCGTGAACTCTCTGCAGAGGACGGCGTCGTTTCCGCAGACGTCCACAAGCCCTGTATAAAACTATCCAACGCCCGGATCTGTATATCCGGGATCCGATCAACAAACGGGTACTCGTATGACCCGCAAAACCCCATCGATCTACACCAGTCGTAGAACTCCGACAGCTCGCACGTCTGAGAAGATGCGCGCCGGTATATCTCGAAAGCGTACTCGCACGTTTTCCGCGGCAAATCAAGCAGGTTCTCCAGCACGTGCACGACGTCGTTTCGGAAAGCCGCGTAGCAGTGGAAACTGTCGCGGATTATGTACTTCATCGCCGATCTCATCAGGAAGCTTCTCGATGTTCTCACCGTAGGCCGGCAGTCCATCACCCGATCGATCACGCTCTGCAGCTTCGGTAGGCGTTTGATTATCTCCGTGGTCTCTCTCGGTACTTCGTCGTCGTCCGTAAGAATATGATTTCCATCCGGTGACAAGATGTCGAGAGCCTCGTCGAGCAATCGAGCGTAGGATCTGATGAACACGGTGTAATCTTCCGAGGCGGAGGAAGAATCGTCGCGGAATTGACATGGATAGAAGGAGATCCAGCCGTTCGATCTGATCCATTGAAATTCTTTCCTGATTGAGGTTGAGCCGCTTTCAGGGAAGGACTGATGGAGTCGGTGGAGGAGTAGGAGGCATTTAAGAGCGACGCGCCAGCAGTTAGTGTTGTTGAAGCGCCGCGCGAAGCAAATGGAGAATGACCGGAGTGATGAAGGAGAGATTAAGAAAATCTTGAGGAGCTCATGTACGTATCTTTCCGGTAGAGGTAAGTCGTCCGGCGCTGTCGCCTTAATTACTGTGAGGTCCATATCACACAATCCGGCGGTGGTGGCGATTTTCGCGTAGCTTATAGAGGTATGCTCCTTTATGACCGTAAAAATCTGTCGTAACCGTTTCTTCATAGCTCGTATGTAACATCAACTCATGAGATTGACGCCTTTCCAGTTTAGAAGAACGAAAGTATACAATCAGAAGATGGTGGCTTCCCAGAGTGATCATCGGGCGGCCAGATTGAGCAGGTGATAAACTTGTATACGCAATTACGCATTTAATTCTTTCTTTGGTTTGATCGAAATAAATTAGTTAAAGCTTCGTAATTCTTGACCTTCTTGTCGTTGTATGTACAATTTGCCTTGATTCGTCCATACTATGGATGAAGCTGAAAAACGTTTTCACGTTACATGCCGACTGCTTACGCGATGCACCGGCCAAGGGTGGCATGAGCTAAAAACGAAAATTTCGAAGCTGTCACCTGTTTGCAGCTCTTTACTAGCTAGTCACTACTGCAGATTTCACTACGTTATTTTCCTATACTAGCTATCTATTTTTTTCCTCGCATTAAAAGGTACGCTTATAGATTTTCTACATCTTTCTTTTTCAAATAGGTTAAAAGACATATATGTGTCCTTTTGCATATGCCAACTTAAAATGGAATGAAATCTTTTTCCTTCAAACTGCAGAGTACTGCACTTTAAAGAACCACCTGTGCGGTTTCTTTCTATCGGCATGTTTTATATAATCTAAACAGAAAGTAATTAAGAATGATGGTGAAATTGCATGATTTTTTTTTGTTTAGCCTGACTGTAGATGTTCCTTTTCTTTTATTGATAAGATACTTTTGATTAGAGCTGACAAAATCAAAATGCACAGGAATATATCACCCATGGTTGTTGATTGGCAAATTTTACCTAGATACTTTTTCACAATAGTTTAATCTAAGTTTAGTGTACTGTTTATGATGGTTTGGACATTCAAATTTTGTTTCAAAGCGGTTTTTAAAGTTAACAAAAGTATTGTGAGCTCTAGATTATTATGTCACCTGAAAATTGTAACTTATAACGGGATTTTTTAAGCATGAAGGGAATGCTCATTGCTAAAATCAATCACCTTATTTATGATAACATTTTCCTATTGATTGTAAAATTCGAAACTGAAAATTTTCTTCCAGACAGAATCTGATATTTTACTTTTCATGCGATTGTATTCAAAAGAATATGCCGTTCTAAAGTCAGTTACTTAGACTCCCGCCCCCTCAGTTACGGAGTATTCTGTGATCTCGGTTATGCAAAATTCATTGTTCTTAATGATGCTCATTTTGCATGATGCAGGTACCATATTTTGCTTGTACAATGATAGTATTAGTAGGGAGTGTATTACTTGCATGTTAGCAGTTGCCACTATCCTCTAGCTGCTGTACACTGATACAAACAATGCTGTGACTGCTTCTAATCACCAACCTTCCTAGAAAAGTCTAGTATCCTATATGGTTGTTGAAAATGGTATACTGTATTCAGCTGGTTGTATTTGAAAAAGGATGTGCTTAGCTCCATATACCTTGACTTTCAACCATTCATCGTATATGGCTGCAATATGTTGCCACACAGTCAATCAGACAATGCTGATCATGATGCTTGTAACTGGTTCTACAAAATGAAGATTATTTGATTATTCCACACATGTTCACGTAGTTGTGAAAGATACCCTTTTCTAATGCAAGTATTCTTTTTTCTGAGGTAATATTCACAACTTAAGTGTTAAGTATTGCTTATTGAGTATATGTGTGGATGGATTAAGCATTGCAGTGCTAAATTTTTTCACGCTCCTCTTTTCTAGCTTCTTGAAAGTATGATCTTTTGGTTGGTTTGTGCAGTTATTGCAAGGCATGAGTTTTTGTTTAACGACTCAGGCTCTAACTTTCGTAAATCTTCAAATCATTCGGAAGAAGTGTTCATACTGCAACATATATGTTGTTACTTGTTAGGAAGAATTGCTATTTCCCTGCAAGGTATGTTTTTTATGATATATTTGAGGGAAATGTTGAAATTTTTGAAAAATGGAGGTAAAATGTGTGGAAAATATGGAGGGAAAAGTTCAAATTTTATATTCTTCCAAAAGTTTACTCAGCTAAACACAGTCGTAGTTAATCTATTTCCGCCTAGTTCCCAATTGAGAGTTACAAATTACTCCTATTTTGTCCTTGTTTTTTATTTTGCTTGACGTAATATCTGTTATTGATGAGCAGCAGAAGAGTATGGATGTTAAATGTATGCTTTCTCTTCAGAGCTGAGTGCACTGCTAAATAATTGCAGGTGACATGAATATGGCTATTTACTCTTTTGCACTCTGTTCTCCGTTTTCCAGGTATCAGCGTATTACTATTAATTACACTGTTTTCAGCTCATAGAACATCAAAGCCTGCGGTGTTCGTGAATGTTAGTACACTGATTAGCTACTTGATAAACTAGTGTCATATACACGTAATGGCTACTATTAGTTGCAAACCTGCCTAGTTGGTAATGGCAGGGGGGAATTGGTAAACTTGTAAAGTGTTGGATCCTACTCATTGAGACACTGCTAATCAGAAACTGCTGTCCTGTTTCTGTACGGTCATATTTTCTCCTTTACTGCATGTCTGCATCTGCTCGATTCATTCCTAGCGACCACGCTGGCTTAATTTCATCATCTTTTCACATATCAAGAGCGGTGTGTATTGGGCAACAGGGCGTGTAAATTATCGTTGAGCATGTAGTTATTTGATATAGTAAAAATTACTATTTGCAGTTCTCAGTGATCATTTATCTAGTTTGCGTTGCTATAGCTTTAATCATGTGAGGACCTTTAGGTTATCTTATTGCTATGGCCTCTAGTGTCATTTCAATTTAGTTGCTCTTTTTTCCAGACAGTGATCTGTTTGCTCATGACATTTTTCTGTGTGCAATTATGTTTTCGGCGGCTAGTAAATCAATCAGAGGTCCCGCTTGGTAACAACTTTTTAAAAGTAGCTTTTGTGTTTTAAAAAGCTATTTACGGGCAGAGTTTAGCGTTTAGCTGTAACTGTTTGATATCGACCATTAAAAAATTATCCAAAACCTTACAGTTATTTGAAACAACTATTGTGAAACGGAGTCATTGTTTGAAACAATTTGGTCAAAGATGGATGATAACACCTTTAATTTTACCTGTAATTAGGTAGTACTTGTCTTATGTACAATAATAATATGTCATTCAATTATGATTTATTGGGATGCATTTCAACCTGTTGTTTAGATTTGTAGGGTAGACAGATTGTCGAGATGACCAGAACAGTTACTCTAAACGCACAGGTACAGTCCCAGTCTTAAGCATCTCCAGATTATAAGTCAATAGATGCTCTCTCTAGGCTAACGATGATGCATGCCACCTTCGGCATCCAAAAGTAAACACCATATAAGTTATGAAGATCTTAGCAGTTTATAACATATATAGTACTGCAAGAATATATACATATATAGTAGTATTGAGACTATTCCCAAAAATATGCAAGCAATAAAGAATTGTTAGAAACCGTAAATAACAACTTTTAAGCTTAAATTTTGAACTAATAATCTCAAAATAAAATATAAGATTGAATCGAAAGCTTATATAAAATCTCTACAATGTTAATTATTAGAATATATATATATATATATTCTAATATATATATATATATATAATTGTTCAAAAAAAAGAATATATATATATATATATATATATATATGTATATACAGTGTTTTCTGAAAAATATAAGATACTTCTACCTGTTTAGCTAATGTGATGACTGAGGTGTGCGGTCTTGTGTAGGGTGGCAACGGTTCGGTTAATCCGCGGTTCTCCTTAAACCGCCAACCGCAAATTGCGATTTTTTTTATATTCACATTTCACGGTTAGAAATTTACATCCATAACTGTAAATCGCGGATATTCACGGTTTGCGGTTATATCCACGGATACAACATTTACAAATAATTTGACTCAACACATGCTTACTTTAATATCTTAAATTCGTAACATCCATACAACATTTTAATAACTAAATATTTTTAGAGAAGTACAATAACAAAGTGCATAAAACAACAAAGTCCATGCAATATAACACAAACATTCACTACATGTATGTTCTTATCTTCACAGCACGTATACACGATTCTCATGATAAAAAAAACAAACATTATTGTCACAAATCTTTTTGTTGTGAGTTTTATGTTACGCGACTTTACTTACAAAATATAAAATAATATAGTCGCACAACTAAGATGTGAGTTGTGGACTTTTGTGAGTTTGGTTGAATTATATTTATGGGCTTAGTAGCATACGGATTCCCGGTTCACGGTTATCCGCGGTGCGGATCGTCCCTTACCATTATCCACAGCCATTAAGCCAACGGCTCGGGAAAAAAACCATAACCGCTAATCCGTTAGTTTTAACCACGGTAAAACCATCATAAGCCATTCCTACTATGCGGACTAAACCAGTAAACAATGAGCTGTGTGAAGTGAAGACTCCATAGTCCATACTCTCCACCTCCAAAATTCTGAAATACTCAATTTTCACTTATATTTGATTTATAGATATTTGGCTTACGTGATAATCCGGTGTGTGTGTTTTTTTTTTTGCTTATAATTGTATTTTTATTATTATTTTACTACATGTTGGTAAATTTGAAATGTAACACCAAAAGCTAACTGTTTCGAAAATTTAAGGACATGTTGTATAAGGTAATAAGCGTTGATCCGTGGCAAATTAACTAACACCATGCATGCATGCCCCAAATCCAATCACTGCAATTTATCATGAGTCGGAATGGAATTAAGCTCTCGTTTTGGCAACAACTGTTTTTCTTTTTGTTTCAATGCATTTTCTGGTTTCTTTTATCACAGCCACAGGGTGGATCGTGTTCAAACATTTGGTGAATTTCCCAGTAAATTGAGGGAATTGTCGGCTGGAGTCGGTGACGCTGACACAACTTTGCAAATAAAGTTGCCTTTCTAGTCTAGTTCATTTGACAATTGATTTCCGTTTATCGATATTAGTTTTTAGTATAATTTTGTTTTTTTTAAATGTTCTATAATTTTAAACGTCAGACTATCATCGTATATAAAGTTTTATAATTGCAATTTAAAATAAAACTATAAATTAAATGACATTATAAATAAATTAGTGTGTGTATACTAGGTTTGTTTCTTTCTTTGCTGTGCCGCTGTTAAAAGACATTATGCACACCATGTTGACCGTGGTTTCAGATTTGTCCCTAGCTAATTGAAATTTTTTGTTTTAGGAATCTGTCTGCTAGTGGTAATGGAAAACCCCACTAAGAAAATAACCCACCAAACACCAATGCGCATTCGTTTTAAACTATTTTAAGACAATTTCAAAGTAGAAGAAAATTTTAACTACAATTTTGTTTTTTAATAATAAATCACTTGAAAACTGCAACCTTAATTAAAACATATTTTTGCATTATCATATACATGGATGTATGCACGACTGTATTGCATTTGCTGTGCTTACTCTTATCTTCGGAGTTTTTGTCCTCTCACTTAATTCAACCCTTTTTTATCGTTAGAATTGATACGAACGAGGTGGTACATTATATGGATATCATACAAAATATAGTAAATTCCATAAGTGCAGTTGCTTAAGTTACTTCATTGCCCATATGGAAAAGGCAAATGAAGGTTTAAGTTGTGTTTTGAAGAAAATTTGAGGGGAAAAAATGCTATAATTTTTTAAAATATAGGGAATTTTTGTGAAAAAATACGCGGAGAGAAAGGTTCATTTTAAAAAGTTTTAAGAATTTTTCGTGGAGTAAATAAACACTGATGACGTGTGACATACACATATCATATTTCCTAGTGTTACTAATTGTTTTCATCATGCATTCGACCGGATTTGATCATATTTGCGTGTTTTATTTAGTAAGTTGGTTCGTGTTTAGGTGTATATTCGAAGGGAAAAAATGAAGCATGGAGAGAGCAAAATGAGGAATTTCGCACATTGAGGAGCAGAAGAAGGATCTAACCACCAGATCTTGGTGAAAATGGATGCTCGGACTTGAAGGCTATGCACCTGCAACCTCTCACGCTTAGAATAGGAAGTTCTTGGTGCAACAATCTTGCGACACCATCGCGGAGCCAAACTGACGTCGTGTGAGCTCTCAAACCAAAATGACACACCCGTGGCGCCACCACCTGCAACTTAAATGTTTTGGGGTCACTGCGATGTTTCACGATTTCAACACTTTTGCACCGATTTTTCTTGTCTATTTTGCCCCCAATTAACACCCAAAGATGTCCACCATTTCTAGGGACCCTTTAGTCATTAGGGTACTCCATATATAGTCTTTTACGACGAGTTTTAGAGAGCATGATTGGGAGTGACGAAGTTTCAGATTTGAATACATTTTCCTTGCCTCCTAGGGTTTGGTGTTTGGCTTTTCAGCAACATTGAAGCCAACATGCTACTCCTTCATGATTGAGCATTCAATAGAGTTTATTTCTTCCATCTCTCCCTATTTATTCTCTTTTCTCTATTTGTTTGCTCATTGAATGCTATCTTGCATGTCTTGCATGTTAGGTAGTGAGTTGTTCTATAATTCTCTTGGGATTTGTCTGGTTTGAGGTATATTTATGAATCTCCTAGCATTTATGATTATAGGTATTGATTTTTGAGCATTTATCACTCATTGTATGGTTGATTGTGGCCACATTCACACATGCGCATTAAGTGTATTCGATTAAATTCCCAAGAGGGATTTAATTGATTGTAGTCTTGTGAGAATCAATTGATTGACTTGCTATTTGTTAGAGATGACTCGTAGGAGTTGATTGGTGGTAAGGCTAGGATCTTTATAAGGTCTTGATTGTTGATGCTAGTACATGAAAATGACTAGGTTAGCAAGTTTAAGAGATTGACACATTATGGGGCTTCAAACTTCAAGTGAGGGAGAAAAGTTTTTCACCAGATTTGTTGTCAAATTCACTCAACAAATTCATCACCTAGTCCGGGTTCTTCAAAGTTAAAACCAACGCACACAAACACAACAAATACTGGTGGGCCCCACCCCCACTCCCCCTAATTCTGATTCGCTGCTTGGGGTACGCCAGACACAAACACAACAAATACTGGTGGGCCCCACCCCCACTCCCCCTGATTCTGATTGGCTGCTTGGGGTGGGCCCCACCTCCACTACTCTTTTCCTAACTCACTCTTCGGTTTACACAACAAATTCACATTCACTTTTGGCTTTCTCACATGAGGTCCGAAAATGTGGAGATGTGTGTTCACTGATTTTGGAGAGGTGAATTTGCCAAAAATTCACCTCAAAAAACCCAACTTTGAAGCCCCCTAATTACTAGAGATAAAAATATGTTAGTTTTGGTAACTCACCTCTAGATCATCACTGTAATTCATAAGTATCCTCTTACACCCAAGTAAACCCCAGGAGAATCCTTATCTAGAAAAGTTCAAAACCATTGTTATTGTTTATTGTTGCTTAAGTCACCATTGCATTTAATTTCTTGTGGTAGAATTTACTTTTAGATTAATCACACCTATCTCACAATCATTCACTACGTCGAGGAAACGGGCTCTACTGCGGCCCACCACGCAGTAGAGCCGCAGTAAGCACTGCGGGATGGCCCGTAGTAGATGCCGCAGTAAATATTGGCGCAGTTAGGTTCCTCACTGCGGATACGGCCGCAATAGAAAGATTTTTTATTTTAAAAAAATGGATGAATCCGGATGAATATATTCATCCGGATTCATCCGCAATTCCAAAAAAACCCGATTTTGGATGAATGGTGACCAAGTTGCGGCGGCATCGGCGGTGGAGCGGTGGTGGTGGAGCAGCGATATATGGTTGAGCAGCGGCGAAGAAGAAGAAGAAGAAACATAGAAGAAGAAGAAGAAGAAGAAGAAGAAGAAGAAGAAGAAACATAGAAGAAGAAGAAGAAGAAGAAGAAGAAGAAGAAGAAGAAGAAGAAGAAGAAGAAACAGAAGAAGAAGAAGAAGAAGAAGAAGAAGAAGAAGAAGAAGAAGAAGAAGAAGAAGAAGAAGAAACAGAAGAAGAAGAAACAGAAGAAGAAGAAGAAGAAGAAGAAGAAGAAGAAGAAGAAGAAGAAGAAGAAGAAGAGGAATAACAGAGAACGGAGAAGATGAAGAAGAATGGTGGAGAAGATTGTGCGGTGGATGAAGAGAAAGGGGAGTTTAAACCCTAAAAAAAAAATCTGCGGCCTTACTGCGGCCAAGGCCGCAATAAATTCTTACTGCTCCAGCAACTACGTCATTTACTGCGTAAATGGGCTTACTGCGGCCCAAACCGCAGTAAAGGCTGCAGTTAAGCTTGTATTCCCCAGCCCTTCATTTTAGCATAACTTACACTTCAATTTTATTAAGTTGGTTGACGCTCTATGGTTTCTTTGGGTTCAAAGGGTGATTATAACACTACGTGGGGAGGACAAAGTTTACTGCGGCCCTTACTGCGGTTTGGGCCGCAGTAAGCCCATTTATGCAGTAAATGGCCTAATTGCTGGCGCAGTAAGGTTTACTGCGGCCTCGGCCGCAGTAAGGCCGCAGTAAATTTTTTTTTTTAGGGTTTCCCCTTTGTTTTTCATCCGCCTCCTTCACATTTTTTCTCATCTTCTTCATTCTTCCATCTTCATCTTCGTCTTCTTCTTCTTCTTCTTAAATTCTTCCATCTTCATTCTTCTTCTTCATTCTCCCATCTTCATCTTCCCCTTCATCATCATCTTCTTAAATTCTTCTTCATCCTCCTTCTTCTTCTTCTTCTTCTTCTTCTTCTTCTTCTTCTTCTTCTTCTTCTTCGTCTTCCTTTTCTTCTAGTTCTTCTTCTTCTTCGAATTCTTCTTCTGTTTCTTCTTCCTTTTCTTCTTCTTCATCTTTGAATTCTTCTTCTTCTTCTTCTTCTTCTTCTTCTTCTAGTTCTTCTTCTTATCCGAATTCTTCTTCTGTTTCTTCTTCCTTTCCTTCTTCTTCTTCTTCTTCATCTTCGAATTCTTCTTCTTCTTCTTCTTCTTCTTCTTCTTCTTCTTCTTCTTCTTCTTCTTCTTCTTCTTCTTCTTCTTCTGTTTCGTCTTCTTCTTCTTCATTTTCTGGGTTTTATTGGACGAATCCGGATGAACATTCATCCGGATTCGTCCACTTTTTTTTAATTATTCAAACAGGTTACTGCGGCCATGGCCGCAGTGAGACCGCAGTACGTACCGCGGCCGACGCCGCAGTGAGTTCGAAACTGCGGACATTTTAACTGCGGCGTTCATCGCGCCGCGCAGATTAATCACGCCAATCGCGCGAACGCCGCATGATGGCTGTCTTCTACGTTGTGTAAATATAAAACTTGTGCTCAAAAGTGATACCATTTACACGCATAAGCTATTAGTCCAAAAAGTGGTGCTATTAATGCAAAAAAGAAGGGGGGAAAGGAAGAATAAAATGGGGACAAGTCCGATTTGTAAAGCCGAAAATTTATGCGGCCGACCGAAAGAAAGATACGGAGTATGAAGCTGTGTGATACATTTTCGTCTATAAAACTGAAAAGTTTCCTTATAAACAATGTTTCGGAAAATTGGAAACATTCTTTTAAAAAATACTGTAATTGATATAAAATTGATTTTATATCTTCATAATTTCCTCATTTGCAAAAGTTATTTTAAATACTATACAATTCTACTTTATTACACTCAAATTTTTATTTCAGGTCTTATTAATTTTCGTAGTAATTACTATAATCTTCACGCCTAGTGCCAGACTGCTTGGGTGCGCCAATTCTCTGTTTCGGCTCGAAAAGACCAATGAAAAGAAAAAGAAAAAGAAAAGGAAAGAAAGTAAATATGATCTCTCCTGTTTGTTTCCCTTGTGTTTTTATATTAATTAGTTTGCCCATAATAACATTGATCCCCTATGCAATTGCATGCCTCCCTCTTATTGTTCTCCTTAATTTGTGTTGAGTTAGTTTCACAATTCCTAGCTCTGCCAAATTCCTCACCATCACAATTAATGTTCATTCATAAAATCCAGCCCAGAGAGCAAAATTGAATTCAGATATACTAGTCCATAATCGAATCCCAGAATATTCATGGTAAGGGTCACATCGATCAGTCTCTGATCACTCATTCCTAGCTAGCCCGGGTCTTCAAATCATTTTTGTAAATTTCATGAGTAATTAATTATATATACAGCTAGCTAGCATCTTTAATTTTGATTAGAGAATTAATTATATAACTTTGATTTAGGGAGGGAAGTGCAAGTTGGTAGTGAAGAATAAGGAGAAGAAGAGAGCAGCAGCAGCAGCATCAGGTGAGTTCTATTGGGTGAAGATACTGCTGCAGAGCAAGTTCTTTGGTTCATGTGACAGCCATGATCAGCAGAAGAAGAATGTCTTCTGCATCGATTGCAACTTAGGGTTTTGCAGGCAGTACTGCATCAACATTCATCGCTTCCATCGCTGTCTCCAGATCTGCAAATATGTTTATCATGATGTTCTTCGCCTTCAAGATATCCACAAACACCTCGACTGTTCCAAAATCCAGGTCATTAATTCTTGATTACCTACTCTCATTAATCTCTTATTCTTCTATATATAGCTTCTTGATCGATTTGAAACTAACTAAGTTTTGATCAGTAATTAATTATGGATACATGGTTTAATGTTTTTTGTTTTGGTGATTATATGGAGCATGCATGCAGACATATAAAATAAATGGAGAGAAAGCAGTACATTTGAATCCTCGGCCTCAATCAAAAGATTCAAAGCCATCGACGAAATTGAAGACTGGGGCTACTTGCCAAGCCTGTGGAAGATATCTACAGGACCACCCAAATCGCTTTTGTTCCATTGCATGCAAGGTATAGAATTAATCAATCAATTGATAATTTTTTACTAATTAATCCATCGATTGAATATTATCGATGATCATGATAAATACTATTAATTTGTGTTTGTATATATGTAGATTAATTACTTGTGAATTACAGTATTTTCATGACCATATATATATATATATATATATATATATATATATATATATATATATATATATATATATATATATATATATATATTGTTTTTGTAGGTGTGGGTTGTTGAAATGGAAGGTCGTAAATTAGAAGAAGTTGATGATGAGATGACGAGCACGGAAGAAGAAGAAGAAGAAGATCAAAAGAAATCGTCATCTAGTAATATTTCTTGGACTGATTTTTGTGATGAGGAACAACAAGTAGTAGTAGAATATAATTATCACAAAATTATTAATAAGCGATCCTTCAAAAGAAAAGGCGTGCCACGAAGGGCTCCTCTACGTTAATTGATTCATACATTTATTAATTTATGTTTAATTATGATGCCGCCCCCTCAAATATACATTAATTTCTTCCCTTGCATTTCCGGACGACTTTCTTCCTTCTCCTTCTTTCCTTATTTTGTTTTCGATATACTATTAATTCTTTCCGCCACATTTTTTTAATTACATGTCATAATCAAAATTAAGCATGTCAATTTTGGGATTTGATTGGGTTAGTTGGCTGGCTAGGCTAGGGCCGGGCTCCACTGCATGACCACTCCACTCTAGCTGTACAAATTATAATTGAGATTAATGATATTAAGCATGCGAAATTTTGGGATTTTATAATAATCCTCGTGAAGTGGAAATGGTTGCTTAAAAGGAATGGCATAATTGTACCTTAATATTCTAAATCTTCAATGTTTTTCTTTTTCCAAAAATAAAACTGCATGCAGCAGAAAATCAGATTTTGTTATCAAATTTATTGGTATCCGATTCGTTATACTTTATCCATCCCAACTATACTGTTTTGTGTTTGAGTTTGAGTATTTGATTTAAATTAAAATTAAGGTGTAAAATAAAAAAATAAAAAAATAAAAAAAATACATATAAAAAAATTATACAATAAATTATGATATTTTATATAAATTATTCAATTTTTTTATATAAAGTATTTAAGGTAAATTACAAAAAATCCATGAGGTTTGGTGAAATCTTCAGTTTGTCCCTCTATTTTAAAAAATTAACAGTTATCCCCCTGAGGTCTAGTGAAATCTTCAGTTACCCCCTTGACCGTATATGATGTTAGTTGACTCTTAAGGATTTTAGTACCAATTACACTAACTATACTATGAAACATTTAAGGGCCAGCCCGTTTCGCAGCAGCATGGATTCGTCTGCGTCTGCGGCCTGAGCTCGTTGCGTCGTGACAGTGACCAGAAACAACGACGGATAGGTAGGGTGCCCAGTTTGAGAGGGAGAAAGGAGAGAAATATTAGTTGAAGTATTATGGTAAGAAATATTGTTGACAATAAGAGCAATTAACCCTAAAATTCTTAACGGTCAACTAATAACACAAACGGTCAAAAGGGTAACTGAAGATTTCACTAAACTTCAGGGGGTAATTGTTAATATTTTAAAATAGAGAGAAGATTTGACCAAACTTCATGAGTTTTTTTTGTAACTTACTCTAGTATTTATAAAAAATTATAAATTTTTGTATATTAATTGGGGCCACGTTTCGATAGGAATGTCTGTAGTAATCGAGTTGGCATGCATGGTATGCTGGACTACTTTTATTCCCTTTCCCTTTTTCCATTATTCTATTCTAATTTTCTTCTTTGCCGTTACTAGCTTTGTCGGCTGGATTTCTTATCTTTGTTAAATGTGTGTAATTGTGCCTAATTTAATAGTATATCGAATTACGGGGCCTCATTCGTTGCATTATGGAGAAAGGCTTGTTTGATTTTAATAACGTCAAATGTGGCAGACAATAAAAGCAGCTGCATTGCGTGCATCACAGCCACATAAAAATAAACATGTAGTATGCTTATGATGATGACACCTTAATTTTTCATGACTTTTTTTTATTGAAAAAAAAGTCGCCATGGTATGGTAATGGAGTGAAATAGGTGGAAGACAGTTACAAAAATAAAATTGAATAAATTTTTTTTATTGTAAAATGAACATGATAATAAATCATAGATATTGAAAAATAAAAAATGGTTAAACCGTAAAAAGTTGAGAATATAGATACAAAAATTTAAAATAAAAGCATAGATGAAAATTAAATCAAAGAAATAAATGAGAAAAAAATATTGAGGAAAAAATAAAAGAAGAAGAAGAAGAAAAAGAAAGGCATACAGTTCCAAAAAAAGAATTAAACCGAAAGAATATTATAAGAGAGGAATATGACAAAAATGTAATAAATATGAAAAAAAATATTATATAAGAGCGGAATATGACAAAAAGGGATACTATCACCATTACCTTTGACGGATTTTATTGAAATTAACTTTTTACCCTTTAAAATTTTTTGTTTCGATCCCTAACTTTCGATCCCCCAGACATTGAACTTATAGTTTTAAAATATACACAAATTCGTTGCTCCTAATTGCAAAGATACTGCTCCCGATTTACACCTTCATGCGTTGATGTTGTAAGCAAATCCATCGAGTTAGGTGTACTGGTTGGTCATGGCGGCGTTGAACAAATTTTGGAAGTCATGGGAGTTTGTGGCGCGGTCTTACGAGAACCGACGTTAGCGAGCATCGATCGGAGCTGGGTACTGCAGAGATGAGTTGAAGAAGCAATTTCACGGCACCGAGATGAGTTGAACAGCCGCCTTGCTGAACTTGCCTACACATTCGGCCCTCTCATGTACTTCATGCTTGGCGAGCTCCCCGTCGTCGTCGTCGTCTCTTCGTCAGAGATGGCGAAACAGTTCACGAAAGTCCACGACATCAACTTCGCTTCACGGCCCAACAACACTCTTGCTGGCATTCCCTCGGACGGACGTATACAAACCGCCGCGAGTGGCAGAGGCGCTCGCCACGAGCCAGATTGAGACATTTCCCGGCGAGACAGATTGAGCCAGACAGAGCAGCCTTTGATTTGGTACGTGTAGCTCCTTAACTGGGCTTCGAACAAACCGATCTCGGAGAGAACGACACCACCGACTTCAATCCAGATCTTGAGCCATTTCCACGCGAGCATTTTTGCAGCGCCGGCATGAAAGCCAGACTCCCAGATGCTTTGATCAACGGAAACTGCTTCGATCACCGCGAACAGTGGAATGAGGTAAGCTACACAAGTGAAAATCACTGCCGCCACGAGAAAGGCTAAAGGGAACGTCTTTGGGGCTTCTCGACTTCTCCAGCGAGAGTAATGACACTATCCCATAAATTCAGATTCCAGAAGAGGTTGTTGAAGAACAAATTCCAATCTCTTTTCTCACATTTCTGCTTCAGACTGAGCCATCTATGCGGGGGAATCTTAGGGATTGCGATTAGAGACATGATTATGAACATAGATAAATAGATGAGACCGAGTGCGACAGTCACCCAACCAACGATCGTCAGTCCAGTGAAATTTAGAAATGAGAGAACCAAAGTGGAGATCAGAATGGCAAAATTTCTGGGCCAGCCGGATTCAAGGGCATGGCTGAATTTGTGTACATTTTAAAACTATATGGTTTAAAGTTTGGGGGGGAATGAAAGTTAAGGACTAAAATAAAAAATTTTAAAGGGTAAAAGGTAATTTCAGTAAGATCCGTCAAAGATAACGACGATAGTGGAAAAAAAGGACTAGAATGTAACACAATATCATAGGATAGGACCAAAATAGTACGAAAGTTTTAAATATAACTGAAATAGGACAAATTGTTTTTATAAGACAGCCGTCGGAATTTACTCTTTAATAAAAGAACTATTGTAGCATTTCATCGATAAATGTAAAAGAGAATAGACCATATAAAAGGCAAGCAATTTAGTACTCCTTCAGTTCGTTAATAATTGAACCGTTTAACTTTCATGTTTCAAGATTTAATGTTTGACTCAAATTTTAAAAAAGAAAAATATTGAAAAAAATCACAAAAAAATATTTTTAGAAAAAGGATGTTGCAAGTTATAATATGCATATAAATTCTTTAACTTAAAATATTTGAAGATTCATTAAAAAAAACTAATAAATTAAATACTTTGAAACTGTGGAAACAAATGGTTCAATTATTAATGGACAGAGTGAGTATAATAAAAAAATGCAGAAGAAGAAGAAGAAGAAGTAATGTACTTTTCATCAACAAAAAGAAGAAGTGATACTGTAAAAAAAGGGGGTAAAATGCCACTAAAGTATTTGAAATCTCTCAATTTTCCACCAAAATTCATTTTGAAGCTAAAATGCCATCTAACTTTTGAATCTGGATTAAAAATGTCACTGCCGTTAAAACAGTTAAAAATTCTGTTAACTCTATCGTTTAATTACAAAAAATAGTGTTTCAAGTTTTTAACCCTTTACAATTTGATCATAATGATTTTACGCTGTAATTTTCGCCACCTTGCTCCACCCTTTACAATCGCCGGAGACTGGGCTTGGCGGCGGCCAATGACGGCGGTCGAGTTTTCGTGGAGAACTTGGGCCGAGATGGTTCACCGGCGACCGACGGTGACAATGATGGTGGTTGGAGAGTCGTAGGACGGCTAGAGCGGCGAATCGAAGCGGTTATACTTGGAAACGAGTTAACAGTTTTTGTTGAAATTCTCGCCAGTTGGGACATCTCCGTCCACAAGGCTGGAGCTCCGGCGTAAAAAAGGGGTGGACCACGTCGGCGACCCGCGGCTAGAACGGTGCTAGAGCTGAAGAATCGCCAATAGGTCGTGTCGGGTTTTGACGTTTTCGACGGTGGTTTGCGCCGGAATCATATGGTGAGGCTCGCCGGATCACTAGGGACGCCTTGGCGGTGGCCGAGGGCTTGGGCAAGGCCACTTGATGAGGACTTTGGCGGATTGGATTCCTGAGTCGAGCCGCAATTTCTGTCTGTTTGGTGATGGAGATGGACGAGAAAGGAGCGTCGGCAGCCCGGAACAACATTCTCGATGCGGAACTTGGTGGGTTGAGGACTGGAGACGTGGTTGGCCAGCGGACAATGGAGGCCTGGCTGTGATGGGTGGTGGAAGATGCTTAATGGCTCCAAGATTTTTCAAGAACATAAGCTTTGGTGGCGAAAATTACAGGCTAAAATTGTTAGGATCAAATTGAAATGGTTAAAAATTTTAAGTACTACTTTTTGTAATTAAATCATAGAATTAATATATTATTTATTTTTTTAACGGTTTTTAACGGAAATGACATTTTTAACCCAGTTTTAAAAATTAGATGACACTTTAGCTTCAAAATGAAATTTGGTGATAAACTGAGAGATTTCGAATACTTTAGTGACATGTTTACCCATTTTTTCAAAAAAAAGAAAGAAAGAAGAAGTGTATCTATGGGCGTGAAACTAAAGATTAGGCCTTTCTTACTCGGATGCGGCGGGACTGGATTGGTGGCCACATTTTTTCTCCATTGCGCCTTTTTCTAATATAATATAATATAATTGTTAGATAGTTGAAATAATTATATATATATATATATATATATTATCGTAAACTAAACACATCAAATTACCATTGCATACAACAAATTTGAATCTATGACTAAAAGTATTTGAAAAAAAATTAATAGATTAAATATAATAAATTGTTAGTTTAAAAAGTTTTGGAACAAAAGGATTATGTTTTAATTCTTAGGCACGTTTCATCATTTTTTTTCTCCAAATTCTCTGAGATATCCACAATTATATTATATTATACTATCCAACAATTGTACTACTGTTGATGTAAAATCGTTATATTATCACGTTTTCTCACGCTTCTTTCAATTCCTTTTCCTTTTTCTCATCTCATACTTATCCAACCTTTGCATTGTTTTTTCTCTACAAGTTTTATTCACCTTAATACTTGCACATCTCCTCTGAAATCTTCCAAATCTTTATTTCTCTCTCTTTTTTCCCATTTACTAGCTCTTGTCTTTTTTTTATACAACTCGTCTTTTATCCTCTTTCTTTTTGCCTTTCTTATTTTTTTTCATTTACGTTTCTTTCTGATTTCCTACCTTCTAATGTTCAATATGGTTGCTCTTTTGTAGTTTTTTCATCTATTTTTACTTTCCAATTTTTTTTATTCTTCTATTGGTTTAAGGGATAACAACCATGTGGCCCTTTTACTTTAATTTATTTATATAATTAATTACTTGAAATAATTATATATATATATTCATAAATTAAACACATCAAATTACCATTTGCATACAAAAAATTTGAATCTATGATTACAAATATTTGAAAAAAATTAATAGATTAAATGATGAAAATTGTCTATTTGAAAAGTTTTGGAACAAAAGGATTATGTTTTAAATCTTATGCATGTTTCATCATTGATTTTTCAAATTCTCTAAGATATTCCAATAATAGACTATATTTTTTGGAATAGAGAGGGTATATTAGAATCGGAATTAAACCCGCCGCAAAGCGCGGGGCAATGACACCTCGTTATACACACAAACTCAACAGACCCTTTTTATTGTTCTACCAACAGTAGCAGGAAGAATTTAAAACTGATCCATCATCTTCTCATCTTTATGCGTTTAGCTCCATAGGTTTAACTGTGTTACAATTACATCCAAATAACTTTCTTTTATTAGAGGTGCTAAAAACAGAACCTTTAAGACTACAGGGGGTAAAATATGAAGAAAAAAAATACTCTCCTTAGCGGCATGAGAAAGCCACAGTAAATAATTAGACAATTTTCTTAAGAAACCCACGAAAAGTTCTTCAACTTTTTAAAATGTTAAGGAAAAACCTCGCATCCCCAAATTAAAATAATTCCTTAAACAACAATTCGAATGTAGTAGATTTTGCATATTAACCATAAACAATTATCCATGCAATAGTTAATTCTATAGTTGCTCTTTGCATATCATTGACCTAAGTGAATATAAACAAAAAGTGTAGACTTATATATCTCAAAACAACTTTTTCAACTATATCTAAAAATATACACTCCCTCTATCCCTGAAATATTATTGCGTTTCATTTTTGATGTTGTGAGAGATTCAAAGTATTACTACAAAAAAACTTAATTTAGGAAAAAAAATATTAAAAAACTACACACATTAACCTATAATTTTTATTTAAATTATTTGACTTTTGTTTTTTTTTTTAAAAGCAAGGGCAATTTTATTATTAAGGAGGCAGAGCCAAACTCTGAGGGAGAGTATGGCAAAGCCAAACAAGTTGTGATTACTTACATGGACTTTGCCCAAAGGATTTACAAGGCAATCTACCCATGAAATAGAAAATGTTTTCGATTGATGAGACACGAGATCTATATTGTATAACAAAATATTGAAGAAACAAAATTATAAATAAAATGCTGAAAAATAAGTACATCATTTTTTTAAGGATATAGATAGTAAAAAAGGTAACGACCGCCACTGGTGGGTAGCTTTCATGAAAAATCATATAGAAGTCATTTTTTTCTCTTTATTATAACACTCCATAGTTTCTCTTTTTATGTTTCATTTTTCTCTCCTTTACCACACTACTTTTTTATCTTTATAAACATACAAATCCCGATAATTTATACATATAATAACTTGATCCGTGCTCTATTAAAACCCCATTCATCTTCTTAATAAATTTGAATTGCATAGTTTCCAACATTAATAATTATACTCCATCCGTCCTAAAAATATTCAATTGTATTCATTTTTGAGTTGTCCAAAAAGATTTGATCGTTTTCTTAAACGAAATCTTTTAACACTACTATTACTTTTTAACCCTCAAATTTTCTTCTCCACCCACAAATTTATTTTTGTCTTATATGACACAGTTTTACTTTATTACCTTTAAATCTTCAACACTTCTTAATCTTCGTGTCCGGTCAAATGTTTAAAACATTTTGGGACGGATGAAGCATTTAAGTTAGTTTTCAAACTATTTAGGAACATATTAATTTAATGTGTATTCTTTATGGTGATATTTGTTGTCAAACATAACCATTCATGAGAAATATATATAAGTTTAAATCTAATAAACATTGTAAATTAAACATTTCAATTTAAAAAACAATTATGTTTGTTACTTAAGTTTTATCTTTATAGATAAAATATTTAACCAATAATATGTGTAGAGTAAAGTGCACCGAAAGTCCATAAACTTTCAATTATATCATATTTGGATCCTATTTTAACTTTTCGTCCTCTTAAGTTTTATTTTAGTTTTTTTGATGCATTTGTGGTCCTTTTGGACAATTTTGCCCCTTAGGACAAAAACGGTAAATTATAGAAATCCTTGAGGTTTAGAAAAAATTCACATTACCCCTCCATTTTCATAAACATACAAAAAACTAACAATTTATAAATACAATTTGAAAAATTATCTAAATTTCCCTAAACAATTTCAAATCTAATATTTCTACCTATACTTTTCCCCTCTTCCTCCTCCCACCACCACCGTTGGACCTTCACTGGCTGACCACCGCTGGACCTTCGCCGGAACTTCACCGGCGCCTTCAACAGCCTAGGGCTCGCGATCGTCCAGCGAAGGTCCGACGGTGGTGGTGGGAGGAGGAAGATGGGAACAAGTATGGGGTAGAATTGTTAGGTTTAAAATTGTTTAGGGAAACTTAGATAATTTTTCTAATTGTTTTGACGAATTGTTAGTTTTTTGTATGTTTATGAAAATTGAGGGGTAATTTGAAAGTTTTTCTAAACCTTAAGGGATTTCTATAATTTACCTTTTTTCCTAAATGGAAAAATTGTCCAAAAAGACCATGAGTGCATCAAAATACTTAAAATATGACTTCAAGAGGACAAAAAATTAAAATAGAACCACATAGGACATAATTGAATGTTAAGGGACTTCCGATGTACTTTACTCAATATTTGTACTTGAATCCAAAACCGCAATAAAGTGCGGGCTGGTAAATACTAGTCGAATCTAAAAGCGCAAAAACAAGTGCCACACAACTTTTATGTGCTTATTAACGGTCAAGGAGACTAACGGGCGTGTTTCGAGAAAAACTTTATACCCCCTTCGTCTGCTAAAAGTTGGCTCATTTATATTGACAATTTCACTACATTTAGTCAATGATTTTTTTTTCATGAATGTTTAGACATTAAAAATAAAATATTTCATATGTGTATCATAATTTGAAATCCAAATTTTCTAAATAAAATTTTTTCTGAATTTTTTAAAACTATTTATCTTTATTAAAATTTGAGTCAAACGTTGAACATTGAAACAATAAAATCAAATGAGCCAACTTTTAGTGGATGATGGGAGTACCAAAAGTTACTCCCTTAACACTTCCCTTTTTAGAATGTTCTAAAAGTATTGCAACATTTTCCTTTTACTAACTTTTTACATACTAATTTACTAAATCATCTTTACATAGAAAGTTCAAGAAATAAAAAATAAATTATAATCAATATGGGTTTCATTATTTTCCAAATACAATTTCGTATTCAATAATATAGTTATATGACTTTTATTCTTTGTATGTTTATCGTTATATTTTGATTTTTTTTACTATTCTTCCTCGATTTCTGTTTTTTCTATACAAAACGGGTAAAAGGTTGGGGATAATGGAGCCTCGAACTCGAGACCTCTACAAGTGTCCTCAAGAGCATAACCACTAGGTCAAGTGCTCAAGACTCGATTTTGTGTTTAGTTACATATTTCAACATAAAGAAAGGCAAAATAGAAAAATCAATATCAAAATTTTCTCACTTTAATCTCCATGGCAAGTTAAACTTTTGCACTATATATAGGAAGGAGAGAGTATGTATTTTTTAAAAAATGGATAAGATGGTTGTGATGAAAAGATTAAAAGAAAAAGTTCATTTAACAAAATTTATAATATTAATTTCACGATATTGATGTATTTTAACACATCATTGTAGTATGAAAGAAGGTTGATGGAAAATTCTTCTTACTCGGTGCGTGTCTATTTACCATATATGTGGTATTCCACATACCATAAAAATGTCAAGTTTACTCTTTTAATAAATATGTACGAAGGGTGTTTTAGTCTTTTAATTTATTAAATTAGTTAGTTGAGTTAGTTAATTAATAGTATATTTAGGTAGGTATTTTTCCACACATGTGATAAATAAAACGGATTCCTTACTTGAAGATCAAACAAGTTCAAATTTCAACAAAAAATAATTATATTTTACTAATCACATGTTTGATTGGGTGAAATATAATGATTAAGCGATCCTGAGTTGTTTAATTAGTACTTTTGTTCTGCGAGTATCTTAGTTGTATTGGTTCAACTAAAACTTGAATGATTGTTGTTCTGCTATTTTGATGAATTAGAAGAATTTCATAGAATTATCAATGTAGATTAACCAGGTTCTTCCTTACCTCTCTACTGTTAGGATAAACAAAGAGCGACAATGTCAGTATGAGTATTTCTTCAACAAAGTGGGGAGTATATTTTTTTCATTGCGGTTGATTAAAGAAATATGAGAGGGCACCCAATTAAACAAAAGGCAATATGTGAGCGCTTTAGCAAACTAATCAAACTTCACAGAAATCCAATGCAACGAATTGACTTTTTCACGGCAGTGCAGATCTGACATCGTAGTGGTGGTGGGAAATTTAATGTAGTGGAATTTAATTGGAAGAAGAGAGTAGAGATGATGGGGAAGTGTCACACTGAGGGTAACTAGCGATTTATATGAACAGAGAAGATGATGGTGATGTGAACAGAGAAGAGAAGAATGAATGAGGACTTATGTGTACATTTGTAAAAAGTTTAATGACTAATTTTGATAAATGCGTAATTAGTCTATCATTGTAGGGTACATATGTAAAATTAACAAAGAAAACAAAAAATATATATTTTGAGCGGGAAGAAAACAGAATATTTAACTGTCACACTAACAAAAGGACCAAAATATGACAAAAAATTCAGATTTAGGATTAAAATATGACGAATTCTTAAAAGATGATCAAAATAAGACACGTTTCAAAGTTAAGGGATTAAAAATGGATAAAATGCACGGTTAGTCCCTTAACTTTGCCTATTATCCTATTTGGGTCCCATTTTAAGAATTTGTCCTATTGAAGTCACGTATCTTCATATTTCGTCCTATTCAAGTCCTTTACCGTTAACTCGGTGTTAAAGTTAACGGATTTCCTGAAAAAATGATTTTTTAGACACATGCACTTTTTCTTTTATACTATTTGCACCCAAAACTTAGATATATGACTTTTTCATCCTAATTTTTTTCCCCCCTCCTCCTCCCACCACTACCGCCGGAACGTCACCGGCCGACCACTGTCGGACCTTCACCGGCGCGTTCAATAGCCCAAGGCCGCCGATCGCGAGCCCGGGGCCGCCGAACGTGAGCTAGGGGCAGCCGATTGTGAGCCCGGGGCAGCCGATCGCGAGCCCGAGGCAGCCGATCGCGAGCCCGGGGCCTCCGATCTCGAGCCCAAGGCCCCGATCGCGAGACTGGGGCCTCCGATCGCAAGCCCGAGGCCGCCGATCGCGAGCCCGGGGCGGTAGATCTCGAGCCCAGGGCTGCTGATCTCGAGCCCTGGGCTGTTGACGGAGCTGCGGTCGTTCCAGCGGTGGTCGGCCGACGAATGTTGGGCGGTGGTGGTGGGAGGAGGGAGGAGGGGAAAAGGTATAAGATGAAAAAGTCATATATCTATGTTTTGGGTGCAAATAGTATAAAACAAAAAGTGCATGTGTCTAAAAAATCATTTTTCCATGAAATCCGTTAACTTTAACACCGAGTTAATGGTAAAAGACTTGAATAGGACGAAATATGAAGATAAGTGACTTCAATAGGACAAATTCTTAAAATGGGACCCAAATAGGACAATAGGCAAAGTTAAGGGACTAACTGTGCATTTTATCCGATTAAAAATGGACTTTACTCTATCCGTATTAACAATTCCAACATATATTCATTCGTTCATATGTAAAAGTGATCACAACAATAATCCAGAAAATAAGTCAATAATTCATTCGGGGGCAAACGGTGGGCCTTTCACACAAAAACTAGAATTAATCATGCATAATTTAGCCCAAAACCACATAATCACATAAAGACCTTAAAAGCCAATCAACTTAGAAACTCACGTACCTCACATTGCCTAGAAAACTCTATGAGCATTCACCCTACACACTATAAATATCACTCAAGAGACTCTCATTTCTTACAATGTTAAGCTTGGACTTAACATATATCAACGTATTTAGTCCTTAAACTTTTGAAGAATTTACAAAAGATAAACAATTGTTCCGTAAAATTTTGAAAACTTAACGAAATGGTCCCTAAACTTATAAACTTTTATCATTAGCATATTAAAACAAAAGTGACTAAATTGATTAACTCTCAGAAATAAAGTGTAAACTTTATAATTAGACCCATAAAATTTTACAAATTGATTCCCTCACTTACAAATTTACCTTTCCTCATTCCAATGTACATAAACGAAGATTCAATAAATACATTTTGTTACTTTTTATTACAGCAAGAGCTCAACCCATGTCACATTGATGTTCATATTTTTTACTTTGCCATCCGTGTATTCTTACTTTGTTTACTATCCATTCTCTTATCTATCTATGCACTTTTAAGATATTTTGTCACTACATTTCTTTACTTGTGTGACAATTTTAGTCACTTTCAAATTATTAAATGATCAACGAACAAAATTGCACCATCTATACATAAATCATAGCCCGTGTTGCAAATCTATACCCGAACAAAATTTTGTTGCTAAAGTGGCGCTATAGTACAAGTACGTTGCAAATCTATACATGCGCGTTAACTTCTGTTAAAACTTAACGGAAATTGTGATTAAAATGCTTAATATGCTATAGTACAAGTATTTCGAGCACATATATTGCATTACAGGCTATAGTTTAGGTATAAATGGTGGAATTTACTCAATGATCAACGAAGTCACATAACAATAATAAATTTATATTTATGTTATTATGTAGTTTTCATTGTACAAAAGTGTTCCCGTGCTAGAGGCGGGTATGTAATAATTGGAAAATTACTCAAATCTCTCTGGATTGCTTTTGCTCAAAAATTGTTTTTAAATGAGGACAGTTGCCTCTCTCTGCCCTCATTGTTCTGCATAAGAAGAAAAGGAACAACATCAATCTGCTAAGCGGTAAACAAAGGATCGTGCAACACTGATTCGGTTCGTTTGGGTACCGGAAATATATAGCTTTCCGCTAAATGTCCAGATTGTTAAGTTCGTCGGCTTTGATTAACTAACGTCGACTGCCAGAAAGCTGCAAGTTGCTTCTTCATCCTTCACTCAATACCTTTTCCATTTCTATTTGTTTCTATCCAGTCCAGAGGAGGTCATGTCAAATTTTTTTTCCTTTTTTTTTTCTTTGCCGGCTCCATGTCCGATCTTCTCCGTCAAACCATTAATATATATATATATATATATATATATATATATATTATATTGCTCTAATTAATTTCTTTTAGGGATTTTGTCAGTAATTTATTGAAGGACTATTATTGTTATTTTACCGACTATTATAGCCCAATCATCCTCCTACATGGCTACCACCTACGTTGCCAAATGTGCAACGGTTGGTACCACTGATGGTATGCTACCAATATCCTATTAGTTATACATTTCCTAATTAAAATAAAAAGGTAAGGCAAAATTCAGTTTTAGAAACTTTTATTTTTGTGTTACCACAACTGTAATGTTAATGGTTTTTTTGGATGGAGCTTGAAACACCTCAACCAAGGATCTAACATATGTGAAGCATAGAAAGAGAGAGTCACCCACCAAGTTCCTGCTGAAACGGATTCCATCCGTTTTGCACTTACTATATGGACATTTTTACCTTTATTTTACCTTGTTATGATGTCTCATATGTCTAGGAACTCTTTGGATGATTATATATAGTATATATATACTTTTAGGATGAGTTTTACACACGACTTCCCATTTATATGAATTCAACATCAAAACTTGAAGTTGAAGTTGTTCTCTCTTTCTCCTAGAGCTTTTGAGCCCCTTCAAACTCACAAACATGAGAGGTTTATTGTGGCTCTTGTGGATGATCATTTATAGGGTGATTTCTATCATATCCTTCTCTTTTACTCTTTATATTTGATGTTCGATTGATGCAGATTTTGAGTACTATCATGAGTAGGAGTGGGTAGATTTCATTTCTTCTTGAGGTTTAGTGTTATTAGAGGTTTGATTGTGATATTATTGACTTGTATGAGTTTAGATACCAATTTCATGATCATTGAATGCTTAAATATGTTAGAGAATGACTAACTTTAGCATATGCATCTAAGGTGTTTGTTGAAATGCTCGAAAGAGGTTTTAATGAACTTTTCCCAAGGGATTTGGTTGATTGACTTGCTGATTGTTAGACATAACATCTAGGAGTTGATTGATGAGTAGGTTAAGAGCTGGTCATGCCTTGTTACCTAAAGCTAATACAACGATAGTTGGATAGGTTAGTGATAGATGAAAGATTAATGTGCTATCTAGAGATGAAAGCATGTTAACTTTAGAAATCATCTTTAAACCATGAGTTAAGATATACAAGCAACCTCTAAGATGCATGAATTCCCTAAGAGAACTCTATACTTTAAAATCCACAAGTTCTAATTTTCCTTCCTCATATTTCCATTTCATTGTTGCCTCCATTGCATTTAGCCTCATTTAGATTAGTTGCACACTACCTCAACCAACTTATTGAATCATTGTTGCCCCTTGCATTACATATTAGTTTAGTTACACACACTTAGCACGCTAGTCTAGGAATGCTTGATTCCCTTAGGTTTGACCCCCTTACTCATTGCCCTCTTACTATTATTTTCAACAAAACAAGGGTGAGTATGGATCTTTTATAAAGAGTAAACTCCGGGGTAGTCTTGTGAGTTTGAGGTTTGTCCTATTTGGGTCACGTTTTAAGAATTTGTCTCATTTTAGTCCTATAAGTTTCAATCGTGTGCACCGTTAGTCCCGTAGTCACTTTTTCCATTAAAATCATTAAATTGAACATCAATCTCCTAAAAAAGCTACAAATATACCCTAAATATTCTTAAATGTACAAACACACCATCTCTCCTACCCACCCACCACCACAACCTTCCCCTAGCTCCCTTGCAGCAGCGACCTCACCTTAATTTACAACCCAACCTTTGCGAACAACTTCTTCAGCCACCCACCACCGCGACCTTCCCCCTAGCAACCAACCTTTTCGTCGTTCTCTTCCTCCACCATTTTTCCTCTCATCCACTGCCTCCTTCACCAATATCCACCTCCACTAGCTCCACCGAGTCAAGATGAAGACAGTCCAACATCACGTCGCCGGAGCTGCCAAAACGGAAGAGAATCAAGCCAGAAACCATTTTTGAAATGGACGTCGTCTTTTCCCCAACCGGAGCTCCGTTCATCGCCTCCACCGCTGCTCCGCCATCTCCAGCCGCCAGCGCACCTTTGGGAGCTGGAACCGCCGAAGTTCCAAATCCACTGCCGACCTCCGTATCCTCCGCTGTCTGGTACGAGCAAGCGTTGAAGAAGAACACAAGAAGCTACTCTTTTATTTTTGGTAAATTACAGCCTTAGTCCTTTTCCCTCTTGTTTATCCCTTATGCTACTTAGGTATCTAGACTTTGGTTGGGTATTAGAGATGGTGGGGTTGAAAATTTGGAATTAGTTAGAGTTTATTTGTAGTTCTTTTACTAGATTGATGTTAAATTTAATATTAGATCTAAGATATTTTGCTAATTTTACGACTTTAACGGTGATATTAACGAAAAAAGTGACGACGAGACTAATGGTTTACACGATTGAAACTTACAGGTCTAAAATGAGACAAATTCTAAAACGGGGCCCAAATAAGACAAATCCTAAATTTACAAGACTACCCGAGGAGTTTATTCCTTTTATAAATGGATTTGCCAATATAATTGTGTGTAATCATACATACATTTCACCTTTGATCACACACCTACTCCACGTTTCCCACCAACACACTTCACAATCCCCCATGACCCATACGTTTCTTTTCTCCAGGAACAACACTACCCATTAATCAATTTTGGTTATTATAATCCACCTCCCCATAAACCACCATATTTTCTCTTTATCTCTCATGTATTTCATTTATTTTTGACCTTTTGTTTTTCAATTAACCAAGATCTGTAGCTTCAGCGCATGAATACCACTTGAACTTCACAAATGGATCCTTGATCTCGTCAAAAGGTTGCCCAGCTGAAGCCGTCGAACTTCACCGTGGTCGTGACCCATGGCTGGAAAGTGGCAACGTGGAGACCAAGAGGAGGTGGCGGTGCTAGCTAGGACTAGAGATTGAGCGGCTAGGTGGACTCGGGCTCAGTGGTTGTCGAGCGGAATAGCTATCATGATGATCTGACAAACTGGGTGTTCGCGGTGGTCTTTAGAGCGGCTACCGGCGGTGGTCCGATGAGCTAGTTTTTCGAGCCCAACGATCTTCGATCCGAACTCCAACTTCTTACGAGCTGACCTTCTTGTAGGTTCACGAACTCAAGCCGAGCCTAAACAGTACCGAGCTCGAGCTCGAATCTGACAGGTTTGAACTCGGCTTAGCTCCTTGTCACCCCTATGCATAGTTTTAAAAACCGGACTGGGTGGTCCAACCGGTTAAACCGCGAACCAGTGACCATTATGGTTCCGGTTTTTTACTATGTGTAGTGAAAACTGATCAAAATCGGAGAAAATCATTAAACTGGAACCTGTAGAACCGGTGGTTCTTCTAAACTTCAGAGAAAAAAACTCATATCTAAAATTTTGTCAACTTTGCTAAGGTTTAACCTTGTTTTTTCATAGATCCCAACTTGCCTAACACCTACCTATTAACCAATCTCATTTGATTGAATCGATCTGCTGCTACTCTTAGAGAAAACGAGGACAATGATGATGGTGAATCTCAAACAACTGAGTGTAAATGAGTGAGGAAACAAGAATAGAAAAAGATAAGGAAAGAAAATATGAGAGTTGGGAAACAAAAGGTAAACTGTAGGTAGGAGCGTGTTGCGGCTTGTGTGTGTGAATAATGAGTAGTGGCCACCCAATTTTAGGGTATTATAAAAAGTTAATTCACAATCAGCCATGAAACTTTGTTCTTCTGCACAAATGAACCCTTATAGAAAAGTAATGGTTCAACCACTAACTCAATTAATTAGACCGATTAAATCTTTAACTAATTTAATGTAATTTAACGGTTCTATAATCAGTCCGGTTTTTTTAACTACAGCCCTTTCGGTTTTTTTTAACTATGACCATATTGCTACATAACCATGTTAATCATCATCTAGGTGATATTTCATCCACTAGTTCAAATGACTCAGTTACAAGATAATCTAGAAGCCCAAATCTAACTAATAGAACAATTACATATTTACATCTCATTCTCTAAGTGTTTTAGGTGGATGAAAATTGACCCGGATAATAAATAACATTAACAATCGCTACAAGTGACCACCTTAATCAACGCGGTTTCGTCCATCCAATCAGCGGCCGATTTACCAACATCTAAAAGACCAACATGCCCTCTTCTCGTCTTCGCACGTTCTACCCGATAATTGATTGTCCTCCCTCCGATTTCACTGTTCTCCTTCCCTTAGACTAGAATTCTTCGTGGCTCGTAACGAGAGACGGGACTTGGATCCTCCAGTCACCTCGTCTTCCTGCGACATCGGAAATGTCGGTGAGTGAACGGCTCTCTTTTTTTCTCTTTCATCTTCTCTCCGTGTCGTCACTTAGATTAGATAAATGTCGGCTTCTTTTCTCAGATCTCACGACTTTCACTTGCCTCTAATCCCTCACTCTTCTTCGATACAAAATTCTTTGAGAACTACATATTGCAAGTGAAATTTGGGTATTGCTTCAGCTGTTTGGTTATCTGGAAATGTTGGAATGGGAAACTCAGAATTATGTTCTTCCCATCCAATATGGTGGTCAAAGTTTTGGAATTCAACCAGACTGGCTGACGAACAGAAATGTATTGCTATTTCTGGTCTTGTTTCAGTCTTTTGTTTCTGGTTGTTGATTTCCTTGTGTGAAAATGATGGATGAGTTCATAGTCAGCCTAGCTGCTACTCATAAAAGGAACCAGCCCTTCTGGCTTTATTCTCAATAGATTCTAGTATCAAGTTTGTACTTCCCCTTTGTTTTGTTGAACCATTATGTTACTTCTTACCCGTTCTGTTTGATGTCTGCTTTCGAGTGATTGTTTATGTATTGATCATTTACAGGTTTCCGCTTTTATTTTAACATGAATTGTTTTCATCTGTTTTCTTTTTAACCATTTTATTGATCTTTGCTACTTAGAAATAATGCTTCTTTGGAATGGATGGGTAAGAATTTGTGATGCATCTATTTAGTGTTCTACTGTTCTGTGAACGTACTGCCTTTTTTTCCTCCAAAATTTTCCTAATAACTTATTGTCATTTAAACCCATAAATCTGTATATCTATGATACCATCAACTTTCACCAATTTTCCTTGTGTTTGAGTTTTGAAATAATTCTTTTAAGCAGCACTTTTATTCACCTAGAAAACGCCTAATTCGGTCATAGTATTTCTCCATGCAGTTCACATTGTCCCATACCGATCCCAGTCTGGTAGCTCCCAGTCCTCAGTCAGCAGTTGTCCCAAATTGGACAATCAATGTGTCAGAGGTGAAAATGAAATAATCTCTAGAAAGATTTTGGGTGCTTACTGCTAACAGCTGAGCCGTTAAGAAATTGAGTGCAGCATACCAGTATTGTTTAAACTCCCAATTAAGAGAGTGCAAGGATATTTTATGCCTTTTCAAAGATTGTTTGTAACCCAGAAATGCTAGAATGAAATTTGTATGTTTATAAGCCTAAGAAACTGATTTTTCAATGTCAAATTCAATTGTGTTATCTCAATTTTCTGTATTTTGATTTGCACCTAAAATGTTCACAGAAAAATTTCCTTCTCTTTTTTCTTTTTCTAAAAAAAATATCTTTGGATTTGAGCTTAAAGCTCTCTATATTCTTCAAATATGACAGACCAAATATTCTGCAACACTAAAATATATTCTTGGAGTAGTGGCTACTTGAACATATTAATACCATTCTCCTCTTTTGTCTGCAGATAAGAACAATTAAAGTCAGCAATATTTCTGTAAGTGCTTCGCATAGGGATATCAAAGAATTCTTTTCTTTCTCGGGTGACATTCAATATTTGGAAATCAGAAGGTAATTACTGTGACATTCGACCAACTGGTTTGCTTGGGAAGATAGTGGTGATAACTTGTTCTGTTGTGTGTTAAAGGGAGACAGAGAATACTCAGGTTGCATATGTTACATTCAAGGACGTGCAAGGGGCAGATACAGCAAGGCTCCTCACGGTAGGCAAATCTAAGCATGGAGATTTTTAAATATTTGGAAAATTCCTCTATGTGAACTTCTGGAACTTGCAACAGTTGGATGAAAAGTATCATTTGGAAAACGTGGAATACCAACATTACTTAATAGCTCTTTGTTCAGTGATCTGTTAGTTGTACCTAAGTGAAACTGGAAGAACAACATCTTGAAAAATTAAGATTGATAAGCTTCTCAAACTGGTTGCTTAAATTAGGAAAAGGTGTAGGGACTTATAACCTGTAATGAGTAACTCAAGCTCGGGAGAATGTGTCACCCTTGATGAGGCTGATACAGATAAATTATATATGAGGAAGCTGATTGTAATTATTTGATCCAGGGAGCAATGATAGGTGATCTTTATGTCGAAATCACACCCGCTGAGGATTACCAGCTGCCCCCTGATGCTCTTCCAAGGGATATGGTAAATTCCATTAGAAACCCATCTGTATACAGTACATCTGTTGTTGCTGATCATAGCCATTTAGTTTTCAAATATAATTGATGTGAAGTACTGGTGCTCATAATATGCTTGTCAGCTTCTCTATGTTTACCTACTGATTTCTTGTTTGCGGTGTCCAAATTATTATTTCCTGTCGGAATGGTTGTGCTTGAGGGTTGTAGAGCTAAAGAGATTGATTTTAGTTGTTTCTGTCAGTGTCAGCTGTGGGATTTCACAGGGTTCTCTCTGGGATTTTCTGTTTTCAGTGACCTATATTCCCTTGTCTGGGGTTGTTTCTCGTTAAACTTTGTTCACCCTTTTTGTTTATGAAGGACAAAAAGTGGGCTGCTCCTGATTCTGCTGTTAGGAAAGCTGAGGATGTGGTAAGCACCATGCTTGCAAAAGGCTTTGTTCTGGGGAAGGATGCCATCAACAAAGCAAAAGCACTTGATGAGCAGCATCGCCTGACATATAATGCTTCTGCTACAGTTGCTTCAATTGATCGTAAAATTGGTCTGAGCGAAAAGCTAAGCTTGGGAACAGCAGTGGTTAGTGAAAAAGTTAAGGAAATTAACAAGTGGTACCAGGTATCTGAGAGAACAAAATCAGCCATTGCAGCTGCAGAGCAGAAGGCAGGTGATGCAGGGTCTGCAGTCTTAAGCAACCGCTATGTATCTGCAGGTGCTTTCTGGGTTTTAAATGCATTTAACGCAGTATCAAGAGCGGCTGGGGATGTCAGCACAATGACCAAGGAAAAGGTGGAAAAGGCCGAGGAGGAAAGGAAGGAGAGGCTATACAAGGAGATTGATAGTTTTGCCCATATTCATCTTGATGATTATTCAGCAACAGGACCTCCTGTTGTCCCAGTTGATTCAACTGACAGTAAAAGCTTTGGAGTATATGAGCGCTTTTGATTTTCAACCACTCAGGTTTCTGCCCTCTCTCTTCTGTATGTATCATATATAGTTTTGCTTTGCTTTGTTAAGCACTTCCATTGCGCCATTGTGAACTTTCATTACCCTGTGAAGAGCTTAATACAATTCCTTCATTATTTTTTCCCCCATTTACTGTTGCATGATTGCATCCCTGCCCGTAATAAACAGCCAGATGCTAAGTGCAACAGTTTGGGTAATTGATGCATTGTTATCTTTTTGAATCTTATTGTTTTTATTATGAATAAGTGCACTACTTGTGAGAAGAAATTTTACAGCGGTGAATATGTTTAGTTAGACACGATGAAAATGGTGTGTATGACGGAATAATTTGAAATATTCTGTATGCGTTCCACTATATGGAAATGAAACAACAAAACAAGGCTATAAAGGAGTATTTTTCAATTATGTGGTGGCTCGGAAGGAACAAGGTTTTGCCTTTGCCTTTCCCTTCTTTTGTTTTCCTTTTCTTTTTCTTTTGGGTTGGGGGGTTTATCTTCTACATTCCACAGAATCCACACTACATGAATCTCTGGATTCATCGTATACTATTACTATTATCGACGGCCAGCTACCTTAAATGCTGACCTATTGTTGAGGAAGAAATGATGAATAATGCTTTCTGTTACCAACGCTGAGTTGGACATTATTGCCTTCCTTTATAGTCAAGAGTCTTGTTACCTAACGAATGGTCCAGTATAGCTTCCTCATGCACTGTGCCCACCAATCGAAGCTCTGCGGACCAATTAACCCAATTAGTATGGCTTCAAAAAAAGAAAAGAAAAAGAAAAGAAAAGAAAAGAAAAGATATTTGAGGTGAAGAATCAATCACTTTATGGCACAATCCATGAGGATATATCTAACACTTGATCTTATGATAGCTCTGTTATGCATTCTGGCAAATGATCATCTTTGCTTCTCATATGAATCTGCGGAGACAGGTGAAAAATCAATGAGACCACAGCCTAGCTGACGAGAAACACGTGTCTAGAATGAGCTAAAGCTTCACACCTCAATTACTCGTTCATATGGTGAATCTTGATTGGTTTCTATACAGGTCAGCATGACAAGTGCAGCGGCAACAGTTGAAGGCCAATAATGAAGAAGTTCATTGTGCCAAAGCGAAAGCATTGCTAGATGCTTTGCCCTCTTTTCCATCTCTGCTGTAGCGCTTGCTGCTTTTAAGTAGAACCTTGTTGCATAGTCAGGCAGAAATATCTTTTTCAGATTTGATGTGTAAACCATGAACCCCAAAGAAAAACCATGTTAAAGACAATACGAATATTATACTATACCACAAGAAATTGTAGACAGTTGGAAGGAAACACTGAAAGTTGAGAACCTCCTGTACCACCCATTCCATGGCTACCACTTCACATCTTCTGTATGTGTTGCTTCCAACCTTGAAGCTCTTTTGCCACACACTGACAAACAACAAGAACTTTGTTCATCACTTGGAGAAAGGAAACTTAACTTGAATTCTGGCATACCAACGGGGAGTTAGAGTCAGAAAAACTAGTGAACGGTAATTAACATCTAAGCTAAATGTTCATTTGAGCGTAAACATGGATTCATCTGGTCTTATATGCCACCCAGTTAAAGATAGTAAGGCCTTAGATTGATTTAATAAAAGATGGTTTAGCGCCATGATGACGGTGTTCCAAGTAGAAAAATGAAAAAGGTATTCCTAATCATTGGTGACAAGATTAAACTGAGAACCAAGTTTATGATTGATCACCTGTTATAAGGCTGGTTTTCTTCAATCCTGGTTGCCAGTATCAGACAGGCTATAGCAAGTAATTGTAAACATTTTTCAGTTTTGAAGAACCCTTTACTAAGGAATCGATCAAGGAGGTTAGCTCCAAGGAATAACGTCTCCTGCTGAAGCTCCTTAGCGTTATATTCCTGGAAATTTCAGGATAGAGCAAAGTTAACTAGTGAAAGTGATGCGTGGTAAGCGACGTCCATATTTGTGCAACAGACAGACTACCATAAAACAAATTACAGATAGATGAGGACGTAACTGAATAATCTACATTTTTTTTTTATTAACCAGTATATGATGACGTGTCACAAAATGATTTGCGACAAACTTATGCTCGTGAAAAATCGGTTGTGTGCAATGAACATCTATTAGCCAATGAAAAACCAAAGAAGAGGAACCGTTTTCCGTAATGATACTTACATCAACTATCCAGTGAAGCATATATGAGCGTTGCCGGAGAACCAGATTACCGTACTCGTTGATCGCAGGGAAATCCTCGACGAAGTTGCGTAAATACACTTGCCTTCTTTCTCTGGCTCTCAGCAATTCGTAACTCTCTTCGTCCTCCTCTGTCTCGAATTTAGCCAGCTACAACATTCAGATAAGACAAATGAACTTTCCAAGAATTTTTAATTGCTTTACTGATTTGGCTAATATACTGGAAGTAATTGTGAGCCAAATTGAGCTTAAATTAACACTGGAATTTAAGAGTTTCACTGAATATATAAGAGAGTTGAACTTACAGTTGATTTCCATTGCTCCCCATCTGCAATTCGCGAAGAATTACTCCTGGAATCAAGTGAGTCAGTTGTTCTTGAGAACTGCTGTTTGAACTCGAGGTAAAGAGAGTGAGTGGCTGAAGGAGCAGAGCCATCATCAGATCGGTCGGAGAATTCACTTCCCGACTCCAGAAAAATCGACGGTGTACAATCCCACGAGTCAAGGTCAGATGACTCTGGAAACACGTCGGATTGGAGCTCGGAAAACGCGGTCTCCTGACTGGAGGAGTAGCAGGCAACGTCGTTGTAAGACAACTGTTCATTACAAGCTAGAGACGTAGAATCAAACACGAATCCTCCCTTCTGGTCCTCCTCCAGAACGCCCTCTGAGTTTGGGACGTAGAAATTCGCATCAACGACATCGTTTCGGCAGATCTCAGAGAATTCAAATTTGTCTGCCCCTCTGCTTTCAGCTTCCTTGCTCAGCTTCTGATCGGACCAGAACTCGACACCCGAAGTCAGTGAGACGGCGTCATTTTCTCGAGAAGTGGATGAGATTCTCCCAGCAATTTGCTCGACGCACGAAATATCAGAACGCGTGGCTGCTGCATCGAGAGAAGCGGTGTTGTTGATCTCAAATTCCTTGTCATTTTCCCCTGCCGTCCTCAGCCGTGATTTCTTACTTCCTACTGTAACTCGGAAATCAGTTCGGGAATTAGAATCGACGCACGAGACTTCACTCACCTCATCGTCATTTCCTCTAATCGTGCTGAAGCGCCGCTTCGCAGAGTTGGAGATTCTGCTGGAACAACAGGAAATGTCACCGCCGGAGTGAGAGCTTGAGCTGGAATCGACGGAGAGAGCTGCCTCTTTATTAAAGGAGCGCCGGACGACAAACGGAGAGATATCCAACCGTCTTCGTCGAGGTAGATTCGATCGGAGTTTCTTCTTGATGATCGGATTGGGCTCCATCTCCTGCTTCTTCTTCTCGTAGGATTTGGCCATGAGTTTAATTTTGATTTTGAAATTAAATTGGCGCAGAGAGAGAACGGTTATGGAGGTTTTGAGGGAGCGGAGGTTTATATAGTTTCACTTTATACATTGGGGGGGTCAGGTCAGCCCACGCGATCACCATTTTCGGAGTCACGTCCGTACATGACCGCATTTGACAATTTAGGGGAAACCATTCCATTCTCCGATAAGTAAATTTTCCTTCCAACTTCACTTTTGTTTTTTTTTTTTTTTAAAAAAATTATTTTTGCTAGTCGTTTCAACTTCTCTAATACTAGTTCCTGAATGGATTTGTTAATGACTATACGTGTGAACTTTGATCCGTGATCCGTGAACTTCTCTAATACTAGTTCCTGAATGGATTTGTTAATGACTATACGTGTGAACTTTGATCCGTGATACAATGTCTCAATTAATGCTTTTTCCCCTAAACGTTTTTTTTGTTGATACATAGGGGTTAGGGATTTAGATGGTGTAGAATTGAACATAAGATATTCACCTTATGTCTTAGGAGTCTAGGATCTTTAGCGACTAAGTTAGTTACTCAAGCAACTATCACATCCATTTCTAACCTTAGTTTGATACCGATTTTCATAAATATAATACTCCATCTATCCATATTTAATCGTTACGTTTAACTTTCGAACTTTCGCTTGACTGAATTTTTCACTAAGTAAAATCTGATAAAAATTGTTGGAATTTTTTTTCTTCTAGAAACTAAATATATTGATTTATCTTATTTATATAAGTCACTTAACTTTATATATACCAAAATGTTGAAAGGAAAAAATATATATAAATTAGATGCTGAAAATGAAACGTAACTATTAAAAATTAATAGATGAAGTACCATCTAATAAATCACATCCATAGCATATTATGACAATTTTAATCTTTATGGCTATTTGGTTGGACTTAACTCACTAGTTTGAGTTCAAATTAATCGATACTTTTTTTAAATTTACCCAAAAGTTGAATAAAAATGTGTTTTTTATCGATGATGAATTTAATTTTTTTAATCATATAAATAATTAGACCCAATGTATTGTTTAGTTTAACCATTTGGAGCTTAGTTCAATGGATTAAGTCATCTATGCGATTAGAAAATTAAATTTTATTCTCAGCATAAGTAAACTAGTACATATATCGGTGTTGGTGTTGCATAATCTCAATGGGCAAAAACTGCAACCTACATTAGTGGACAATTAATGCATTAACATCTATTTGTATAACTAGCATTGGTCCGAAATGAAATCAAAGTGCAACGCTAAATAATATACGTAAATAGTTTATATATAATTTTTAAATCCGGTTCTTTTTCTACAATATTATTACAATAGGGGGAATTAATCGGGAAGAAAAACCCTCAAGATCATAGAGAAATTGGTAAATGAAAGAGTAGGAGGCGTTGAATTCCAGAGCCGACAAATTGCGGTCCCAGGCTGGCGGTTCGCGAGCCCAGGTCGCGAATCTCAAGCCTGGGCCGCGATTCGTTGGCCTTGGGCAGCTATTCGCCAGCCCCGGGCCGGGATCCAGCGGCCCTAGGCCCCCGATCTACAACCGAGATTGCGTATCTCGTGTTCCGGAGACTCAGCGGCAACGGCGGTCCGGCAGCGGAGACGGTGACCGGACGGTGGGAGGGTGGTGGAAGGAATGAATAAAAAACTTTTGGGTAAAAGTGTTAAATTGGGTATGCCTAAATGGTTAGTTTTAAAACTTATGGTGCAAATTGTTTTTCAAAAAAAATTGAATTGCTAAAATTGTCATTTTCAAACCTAACAGTAGTCGGATGAAAAAGGATTATGAATTTTAACAAGTTGAAAAATATGACTTTATTGAGACAAAAAGTTAAAACATGATCTTGGTAGGACAAGAATTAAAGTTACAGAACTACGGTGCATATTTATTATTGTTGTTGTTGACTTTCGGTTTTGGGTGGGTCTCAACCCGAAATCCCCTAACCCTAACCTAGGCCCAGCCCAAATCCAGCTATGTGGCCCGAAATTCTTAAACGCAACCCAACCCAGAAGCCCGGTCATCCTTGCCTGCCCACCCACCAAGCAACCCCATAAACTTTTTTTTTCTTTTTGGTTTCCCATCCAGTATCCAACTATGATATCGCCCATCCCCCAGTTTCCACTTCCCACAAAACACTCGCACTCCGCACCCACCCAACCATGTTTTGGTCTTTTTCTGATATAGATAACCCATGGTTCTCTATATTTGTAAGCATTACTGAACTATTTTAACTACTCCTATGAGCAGAATCAGTAACAGACATTCAAAGTTATCATCCTCCAAAAAAATATCTTCTTTTCTTACAAGTAAATTTTTTAATATTTTTTTTATGACGGTGGAAATGATAGCTGAAGTCTGAAGAGCTCCAATTTATGTATTTAGATGTTTAAAATAAATTAAATGACCAAATTTGTTACTATGGGTATTCTCACTAATAAACCTCACAAGCTGCTGCTGTAACTTTTCCTTCTGTTGGTTTGGCTCGTAATGCGGTGGCGAAGCCAGGAAAAAAAATTTAGGGTGGCGAAAATTCTTCAAATATTGTCATAGATAAAGTATTTTGTTTCTGTTACAAATATAATACAATTTGACTTGATACATAGATTAGGGTGAGAAAATTTTGGTGTTGAATTTATCATTTTACACTTTTCTTTATATTGAAAGATGTAATCAAACACAGAAATCGAGAAAGAAAAGAAACAAAATTAAATTATAACGATAAATATTTCAAGAATAAAAATTAAACAATTATATTATTTTGGTGTTTTATTTCTTAAATTTTAGAGTACGAATGATTTTGTAAATTAGTATGTAAAAGTTACCAAAAAGAAAATATTGCATTACTCTTAGGATGTCCAAAAGATGACAATGTTGTAATCTTTTGGGACGGAGGAATGTAATCCAAGTAATTTAATGTAAGTAATTTGAGTTAAGCGAAAGTAATACATATCAAAAGTACTAAAAATCCTAACATATGATAAAAGATACGTATGAAATCTTCGTATTCTAACACGATGTCTTAAAATCTCAAATCATCAATCAACTATTTTATATTGAAGGTTTACGCAATATCTTTTTAAATATATAAAAGAAGAATATTAGGTTTGAAAAATTGACCGAATTGAATAATCGTAAGTTATAATTTATGTTCTTGATAGTGAGTTTAGTGGGTCGAGATTAATTAATAAAATAAAAATTACAAAGTAAAATCCCTAAATTATTCTAATCAGATACTATATACCCCTACCTCCTAAAAATTCTCAGGGTGGCCACCGTCACCCCACGCCAACACACACATTCGCCCCTGTCGTAATGTTTGCCATTTCGTCATTATTGTCGAATATAACTTGTTTGATACTGTTTGTCAGTTAGCTAATAATAATCTCTCTCCTTTTGTCGCTTCTTGAAGAGGCATGTGTCTCCCACACGCGTATCTCTAGACTTTCTTTCGGACTTAGGAACCTTTAGTTATATACTAGTATAAACACTATAGTATTTTTATAACTGGAAAAAATGAAGTTTCTGCGATAAAATTGAAGAGAGCATTTCAAAAAAAGAAACAAACTTATCATTTCTAAGATATAATGTTGGATAATGTTATTATTTTATCTAGGATCATGTATTTAGCTAAGAAAATATCTATTTGGCTAATCTGAAAAATATTCAAATTTGTGAAGTTGTGTTCTTTTAACTTTTATGTACGAGTATAATTGTGTGATTAAATTTGGATGATACTAAAAGAATAATTAATACTCCCTCCGTCCCGGAATGGTTGTAGCATTTGATTTGTCACAAATATTAAAAAGAGTTGGGGAATAGTTGTTTGTTGACATATATACCCTTTGTTAAAAAAAGGATAAATTCGGTGCAGCCACCCAGGCAACACGTTGATAGAGTAAAGCGGGAAGCTGAAAACGGAGGCGGGAATTGAAAAGTGATTATTGGAGAAACATTCGCTTTTTATTTTGCTTATCCTAAATATGGTCATTCCCTTCACAATTCATTCTTCAGAGATTCCACTTTTTAGATATCTCCAGCATGTTCTTCGCCAAAATTACCCAATTCACTGTTGGAAAAATCATGGTAAATTGTGGAAATTATATGAATGATAAATTGTCATTTTTCTCACCATTTAGTGTGGAGGTTTATGACCCATTAATATGGGTGTTATGACCATGGTTTATGGCCATTAATAGGGAGGTTTTATGTCATTTAGTAGGATGCTTTATGGCTAGCTTTATGGGGTATTATGGTGCCCCATAATGTCTTGGCTCCTCCCAACCATTAGAAAAGAGCACCTCATCCAAGCATATTTTTCATTCCTCATTACATTATTCTCTCTTCTTCCTCCTTGAGAAAAAACCTCTCTTCTAGCATATATATGTTTTGGTGTTCTTCAAGTGTTCTTACGTTCAAGTTCGCCGGTGAGGGAAGTTTAGTGAAGTTGCTGTGAGACAGACGCCCATCGAACCTCGAGCACTCATACCAGAGGGGGCGAATATGTTTTAAGGAGATTGTGTGAAACACAAGCCTCGAAACTCTGTCGAAATTTGGTTTTGGATTTCTAATTCTTCTTTTAATTCTATATTGTTAGAATTATTATTATGATTTACTCTATGATTTTTGCTAATAATTATAGAGTTGAATTAATTTTTGCTTAATTCTTTGAATTATTATATTGTTTATTAATTCTTAGAATTTCACATGGCAATAAAAAGTACATTGAAACTTGTTCAATTTTGTACTTATGTTTATATTGATTTATCATCATCACGAATATCCCCTTATTGATTTATTGGATTATTTTTGGATAACAATCTTAAAACATCGTTTAGTTGCCTTCGAATTTGGAAACTTTTGCCGTGTAAGAAAAGTATCGGTTGCCATCGGTAAAACGAGAAAATTTTCTTCATGGAAGAAAAATCATTTGTCGCCTTTGATGTCGGATACTCTCTTCGTGAGAGAAAATTATTGGTTGCCTTGGATAATAATTATTTGGATTATATGTTTGACTTTAACGGAAGGACTACAATTGAGACGATTTATGGAGCTACGGGACTGAAATAGGACAAAATCTTAAAATAGGACTCAGATAGGACAAAGTTGAAAGGTAAGGGACTAAACTTGGAGTTTACCCTATGTTTGAGAAACTCAAACTTTGGTGCCTAAGGAAATTATGTTGGAATAATTTAGATCTTTTTGAGAAAAGATCAATAACTGATTTAAGACTTACATAAGAGTCTAAAAGCGATTGTGAAAATTTGTGGGATATTTCGACTTATAAGACATAAGACTAAATAAAGTGACAATTCGAAATATTAAGATTGATATGCAAACCGAGTGAATTGCATTAAAAAATGCAAGAATGAGGCGTACGATGTTGTTACGACGTGGTGCGATTTGTTGGAAAATGATCGCTTGAAAGAAAGAAATAATATCAAAAGTGATAGATCACAAAGCACGTCAGAAGTGGCATATGGACCCTAAAGTATATCAAAGGTGGCAAAAGAACCTCACATATGCTAAATGTGCATATAGTCTTTGAAATATGCTAAATGTGCATATAGTCCCTGAAGTATGCTAAATGTGCGTATAGTTATAAAGTATGTCAAAGATGACGATATGACTCCAAATGTTAAATGTGGCATGAAAAGCCTCATAGTATGTTAAAATGACAGAAATATCTCAAAGTATGTAAACGATCACATAAATGTTGGAAAATTGGTCTAAGTGACATACTTATATACCAACTTTATGAATAAATCATACTACCTCCGTCCCTGAAAGATTATACTTTTGAATTTGTTGTTTCAAGATTCAATGTTTGACTCAAATTTTAACAAAGATAGCAAGTTTTAAAAAATTCAGAAAAAATATATATAGAAAGTTTATACTTCAAATTATGACATGCATATAAATTATTAACTTTAAAGTCTAAAAATTCATGAAAAAAAAATCATAGATTAAATACTGTAAAACAGTAAAAACAAAGTGTACAATTATTCAGGGACGGAGGGAGTATAATTTATGGTAAAGTTAGGTGATCTTCCTACAAATACTGGTGAGTGTGAGGTGCATTGAAAGTGTGATTGGTTTCTTGTAAATAACCCGAAAAATAACGGATGAACGCGAGATAAGAAATTGGGATTAAATTGAATTATTCTTTGAAATAAAGGGATGATTCAAGAGTAATAGAATGGACGGTAAAACTATGAAAATCATAGTTACATGAGAAAACTTCTTGAAATTATTTTCTTGTAGAAAAATTACGTTGATACTTTTTATGGAGAGAAACCATAAAAGTAAAATTGATTCTATTTTAAATAGAATCATATCAGGTTAGATTTAAGGAAATGAAACGATTTCATTGATAAGTAAGACTTTACTTGTGGTTAAAAGATACAAGTAATGAGAAAGTCCAACCATGTTAGTGTTTCTATATCTTGGAAGTAGGGGTGTTAAAAAAAATCGAAAACCGTCAACCCACTCCGAACCGTGCAATCCGAAACCGAAAAAAACTGAAAAAACGGGTAACCGAAAAAACAGGTAACCGAACACACGGATAACCGGTCTGTTGCGGTTCGGTTCAGTTTTTGATATTTCAAAACCGCGGGTACCCGCTCCGACCCGCCCCTACGTATACTATCTACACAAGTCACAATCCTGAAGATGAGATGATGGGATGATGATCATTTTTCTACTTTTATTTTCTTCATCCGCTCACAAACTTTATTTGAATAATTTGGATAATGGTTGTGGATTTGGTGTGTATTTGACTACTTATGTCATGTACTTATTAAGGATTTTAAGGATTATTTTTTTCATGATATTATTGTTTTATTGATATTGTGGGTATCCGCGCCCCGATCCGCGAAAACCCGTCATCGTGCGGGTACCCGTGACGCGGGTACCCGCATAGTGCGGGGCGGTTTCGGATACTGAAATTGGGTATCCGCCCCGCAATGTATGGATAGCATATTCTCCACTACCCGCCCCGTGACACGGGTACCCGCATAGTGCGGGGCGGTTTCAGATACTGAAATTGGGTATCCGCCCCGCAATGTATGGATAGCATATTCTCCACTACCCGCCCCGCCCCGCCCCGTGCACACCCCTACTTGGAAATGTCAAGGATAATGATTAAGTTGAATCCACAATTCAAGGTGGTAACCTAGAATAGGGGCTTCAAACATAAACGAAAACACGCGAACAACGGCTTGTTCACTCCCTTTTTATCCACGTGAACAACTGAGGTGAGTTCACCTCCTTGCGCGCGGACCTCTGGTGATTTGCACGAAAGTGAACGCCCTTGTTCACCACTCTTCACCCCTTGTTCACCTCTCTGCACTTCGCCGCTCTCGTCGTCGTCGTCATCTCTTCTTCGTCGTCGTCTTCCTACAAATTGTACGAGGTGTGTAGCGCCATATCTCCCTGAATTCATCTCTTCCCAGTTGAATACGGTCGAATTTGTCGATGGGTTAGGTCGAATTCATCTCTTTCCAGTTGAACACGGTCGAATCTGCCTACCAATTGTACAGGTTGTGCGCAGGCTTGTGCGCAGACAAAGCTTGCACAGCTTGTGCAGCGAGCTTGTGTGCGCGTGATCTTGCGCACGAGTTGTGCAGCAGACTTGTGCGCAGACAGCTTGCTGAGTTGTGCACAGACTTGTGCGCGCACACAGCTTGCGACAGGTTGTGCACAGCTTGTGCGCAGCGCAGCTTGCGCAGGTTGTGCAGCAAAACTCACCCAAGAAGAACTTAGATATGACAGAGAAGCAAGAGAGATGAAGGGAAAGATGAATTTTGCGCAAAAGGAGTTGCGCAAAAGGAAGGAAAGTTGACGCGGGAAACGCCAATTGTGGTGAATTCACACGTGCGCAACTTCTAGTTCACGGGGGCCTCAAACTTAACCCTCCTATTTTCACTTTTCTCACTCACCTCCAATTCACTCAGTTTTTCACCTAAAAACTTTTTGTTCACTTCTTATGTTTGAAACCCCCTAATGAATGTGGAGAGAAGTTGAATGGCTATGCCATTTCCTAAAAGACATTCCAAAGATGGGAGAAACATGTAATGCGATACATGTAGAATGGTTAGCTTTGACATGTTCGTCAAAGGTACGTACGATACCATTATACAACTACTCTCAATGTGAGTTGTTATTTTGTTTGACGAAGTCAAAAGATAACTCTATGGATCCATGAACCAAATGGTTAAATAGAGAGTTAGTTGAGAAATTGACAAAACAAATGAGCTTAAGTCTGTGGATGAAAAAAATCTTATAGCGGATACCCAACCTAGTTGACTGGAGATCCCAAGATATAGGTTCAATGGGACAACCAAATTGTAAGACTCAATGTGATCACTGTGGGGGATAACCTCAAACTCATTCATGTCATGAAACAGTAACGTGAACCATGATAGCAATTTATTGCTTTAATGATTTTTAAGTAAGTAATTGGGTTATTTGAGACTTAAGAAATCACTAATGTGAGAGAGAAGTGGGGCCGTTTCAAAGAAGAATTGGTCAGACTCAATTTTTTAGAAACTCTTGCAGAAGCAGGACGTGTTCATGGCCAAAATGAACAAAATCATGAGAACTGAACAAATGAGGAATGTTTCATGTGTAAAATATATGAGTTCTTTACACAATAAAGCAGGACAGTTCAAGGACATCGTGTCTACTGGACAACTAGTAATGCAAATGTATTTTACAAGGGGAAAGTTCAAAGGGATACACCTACTTTTCCTATGCAGGATTCAATTGATGAACACCATACTAGATTTAAAATGAAAAAAAAATTTCATTCATGTGGGGGATTGTTGGAAAAATCATGAAAATTGTGGAAATTATATGAATGATAAATTGTCATTTTTCTCACCATTTAGTGTGGAGGTTTATGACCCATTAGTAAGGGTGTTATAACCATGGTTTCTGCCCATTAATAGGGAGGTTTTATGCTATTTAGTAGGGTGATTTATGCCTAGCTTTATGGGGTATTATGGTGCCCCATAATGTCTCGGCCGCTCCCAATCACTATAATGAAAAATTTTAGAGATTCTGACAGCATGATGTGTTTTATCAAAATCATGTCCCTCCACTTTGACAAAGAAGAAAGATGAGAAGGAGGAGGAAGAAGATGAAGAACGTACCTTGCACCAAGGAGAAACAACAAAATGAATTTGTTCATTGTTCCTTAAAAACGTATGTTCCAAGTTGGTGGCGGATTGCTCTTCGATCTTCAAGCCTTCGAGTTGTTGGATGAGGGCGGATTGCATGTATGATCAAGGGGAAGAGTTTGTGTTGAAGAAACACTAGTGTCACCCAAAATGCTCTAAGGAGTATGCTTGAAGATTTCGGCTAAGAACAAGAGAGAAGAGAGGAGAAGTTTCGGATTTTTAAGAGTCTGTTGGCCGAATTCCTCACATCTATAATTATAGATGGAGGAAGGAAGTTACAAGGGGAGAAATAACTCCCTCATGACCGAAAGTACACATACTTTCGGCATTGGAGGTGGTTAATCCTCCCTTATACACAAATAAGCCTTGAAGGCTTAATAACTACCCTATGGCCGAAATGGTGCCTCTCTAAATGACACCCATTCGGCCTAAATGGACTCCTCTTGGCCGGTTACACATATGTAACCGCCGAGGAGTTCATCCCATGTGGTATAATGCATACACCATACACCTCCAATGGTGTCTTTTACCAAAATGTCCTCATTTAGTCCAAAAAGGTTTAACTGGTAGTTATTACTCATGGAATATCACAAAGATATGTCATTTGGCCATATCAAATCTAATTGAGGTCTTGTGAGCTCCTTTCACCTCACATTGAGCTAAAAAACACTTCTCCTTCAAGATTAGCTCATATGAGCTCAAGTTGACTACTTTAAGTCAACATGAGCTGAGGTTAGTTGTCTTGAGCTGAGAGTTGCTACTTTTTGCTACCATGAACTAAAGTTGACTGCTTCTAGTCTACTTGAGCTGACGTTAGCTACTTCTAGCTAACTCGAGCTGGAGTTGAGTTGTATACAACTACTTCTAGCTCCTTGAGAAAAGACCTCTCTTATAGCATATGTTTTGGTGTTCTTCCGTTCAAGTTCGCCGGTGAGGGAAGTTTGATGCAACTTCACTTTACGTCTTCCATTGTATCCTGGGAGATAGATGCTCATCGAACCTCGAGCACTTATACCAGAGGGGGTGAATACGTTTTAAGGAGATTGTGTGAAACACAAGCCTCGAAACTCTGTCAAAATTTGGTTTTGGATTTCTAATTCTTCTTTTAATTCTATATTGTTAGAATTACTATTATGATTTACTTTATGATTTTTGCTAAGAATTATAGAGTTGAATTAATTTTTGCCTAATTCTTTGAATTATTATATTGTTTATTAATTTTTAGAATTCACATGGCAATAAAAAGTACATTGAAACTTGTTTAATTTTGTACTTATGTTTTTTATTGATTTATCATCATCACAAATATCCCCTTATTGATTTATTGGATAACATAATTTTCCTTCATAAATTTTTGTCATCGTTGAAATGAAATTGCGAGATATCGTGCTCGTTCACTAAATAAAAAATAAAAATTGTTTCCATAATAAAAAGGCCTGACGGTGAGCCAAGGCATCCGTCAGCGGCCTCACATGGCAGGAGAGGCCCGCAACAGCCCTCGACATCCCCTGTTCATCGATGTGAGTGAAGGAGAATATGGTGGCAGTAACCAGATTAGGCAACCAATGGGACTAGCAGCTTGAGACATTGTGAAACAACCAAACAAGGGCCTCTAGATTCGAACAACTCTCAACGGATTTAACAAATAAGGCTTCATACATCAGATCGGGGAGAGATGGTGCTGTAGATGGGCAAAAGAGAGGACGAGATCAGAACAAGTGTGGTCTTTCGACTCAGAGGAATCCCGGAGACGGCGACGCCTAATGCCGGCGCGTTGACGGAAGCGAACCAAAGGGGGAGGCAAGGCCTGCTGCTAGGGTTTTTTTGGTCATGTATTATACACTTTCATAGCATTGCAATATTTTCTTTTTAGTAAGTTTTTTCATTATTGTTTACCAAATTATCATTTTTCACTAAGCTCAAGCGATAAGATAATGATTTGATCTTGATTTTAGTTTACCTATGTTTCTCCATTTTGTGTAATTATTATACTCCCTCTGTGTCATCAAAAATTGGTGCGTTTATCTTTTTATGTTATAAGATATTCAAATTATTACTATAAAAAATCCATTAAAATTTTTTGGAGAAAATATATTTAGAAACTACACACGTCTACAATTCGCATTTAAATTATTTGACTCTGTACATCAAAACATTGAAGAAATAAAATCATAAATTAAATACTGAAAAAGAAACGAATAATTTATTTTAGGGACGAAGATAGTATTAAAATTACATTATATTATAAAAGTTAAAATATTTTCATTTTAATCTTTATGTGAAGTCAAACGGTTAAGTACTCACCCCTGTTTAAACAATACATTAACGATGGAGGAAGTAGAATAATTTTGAGAATTCTCTTTGGAGAAAGAGAAAAGAATACTCGTAGAAAAGAAAGGGCATTGTATGCACAGCACATGTAACAAGCGCGACTAAATGTTTACTTATAGTATTTTGTTTTCTTGTGTCAACTAAATGTCAACAAGCGCGACAGCTAAATTAGGGTTTAGTGAAATTAAGTATAGGATATACATATACAATACGGTGCACAACAATTCCCAAAGTCCAGCTTCGTCGCTGCCTGCCATCGGAACACCGAATACGGACTGCTACTAAAAAGGTAGGATAGGAACCACCACCACCACCACCTATCATCATCATCATCATCATCATCATCATATTTTACTCCCCCCCCCCCCCCTCTCACACCGCACAAATACACACACACACACACACACACACACACACCCAGCCCCAAGCCCAAAATAAATAATCGTGATCAAAGTAGGCACCAGCTTCAGCCATGGCGCGGGACGCGATCGAGCCCGAGAAGCAGAGCCTTCTGAACCAGCACCGAGAAAAGCACTTCACCGCCGGAGAGGTCGTCCGCGATATCATCATTGGAGTCTCCGACGGTCTCACCGTCCCATTCGCCCTCGCTGCCGGCCTATCCGGAGCCAATGCCACTTCATCCATCGTCCTCACTGCTGGCATCGCTGAAGTCGCCGCCGGCGCCATTTCCATGGGACTCGGCGGGTATATATACATACATAGACACACACACACACGTGTCCCTGTTCAATTTGAGCACTGGTTGAATTTGTTTTGTTACTGAGATCTGAATTGCACGGGTTGATATTGAAGGCATGGATTTAATTGATCGAATGTGAATGCAGATATCTTGCAGCTAAAAGTGAAGCCGATCACTATGCGAGGGAGGTAAAGAGAGAGCAAGAAGAGATCATCTCAGTTCCTGATACTGGCAAGTCAACTGTAAATTCATTTGGATTGTTTGTTTTGTTCGGGTCATTTGTTTTTGGCTCTGTTTTGATGAGTTTGGTTTCTGTTGATGAAATGGCAGAGGCTGCGGAGGTGGCGGAGATATTGGCCGAGTATGGCATTGAACCCCATGAGTACGCCCCTGTTGTAAATGCTCTCAGGAAGAGACCTCAAGCCTGGCTCGATTTCATGATGAAGTAAGTAATCGATTCAATATTCACCTACTGTGTTTTGTTATGTTATGGAGTAGTATAAATCTACTGATTAATTACCTGTAGATGCACACACACATACATACATAGTAATGTTAGATTAGATTCCATATATCCCATTCTTCCTGTACCCACTATTTAATTGGTAGGAAACAAAAATGTGGAGGACCGACCGACCATTATCTGCCAAAAAACAAAAAAGAAACATGACTTTTCACCATCACACCAAAAAGCAGCATAACTCCAAATTTCTTTGGAACTTGGTGTCCAGGTGTGTGAATTCTGATAGTTTTTTTTTTTTTTGCTTTTTTAAAACGTCAAAAGCCAGTAGATGTGGTCCAAGCAACCCCCCACATGCACTTGGCGCTTGGCAAAAAGGAGGTTCAACTCCGAATCTGAACCCACAGATCTTTTTGGCACCGGAAATCTTAAACAAATATAAAGATGATGATGATGATGATGTAGTTGCTGGATAAGGTTGTTGTGTGCTTACTCAGGTGCAAATCTCTGAAAGTTGGTGTTTAATGGCAGGTTTGAGCTGGGACTGGAGAAACCAGACCCAAGAAGAGCATATGAGAGTGCATTTACAATTGCAGTGGCTTACATATTGGGAGGGCTGGTTCCCCTGGCCCCGTACATGTTCATTCCTAAAGCAACAGACGCCATGGCTGCATCAGTCATCGTCACACTGCTGGCGCTGTTCATATTCGGCTATGCCAAGGGTCATTTCACGGGCAATAAGCCCTTCCTAAGTGCCCTCCAAACTGCTTTCATTGGGGCTGTTGCCTCCGCTGCAGCCTACGCCATGGCCAAGCTTGTTCACCTTTAGCATCTACATTTACTACCAGTGCACTTGTGCTGATTGCTCTTTCCGTTTCCATAAAAACAAACTGGTGTCTTGTATTTCACCTAGTGACAAACCCAGGATGTGTATCACTATAATAATCTCTATTTTGATTCTAGACGTCCTTAACAGAAAGAGAAGCATTTTTGTACTATATTTTATTCACGGCTTGGAAAAACAATGGTCAAAACTTCTCAGCTTCTCAGCTGCTGCGCAAACTTCAAGCTGGTTGCTGAGAACTGAACATATTATAGCCGCTCAGCATTGAACATATTCCGAGAATTAACCAACAGAAACAGTAACATGTAACACAGGTATGGATTAAAGAAATATTGCTGCAAGCAACAAAAACTCCTGCAGTCAATTCCCACTGCGCAGAGGGATACGCGAAGAGACTGTCACTTGTATTTTCCCCTTGAAAGTGTAGAAAGGAAAAAGGTTGTATAGAACTAACATGGAGACAAAGGGATCATCAATGCATCACCCTGAGAAAAACCAGCTGCCTCCTATGACTTCCCATGACTCTGGATACTGATAGGACTCAAATGACCCATTCTATCAGTCAGCAGCTCCAAGTTCTTAGAAGAATCCAGGTCTGATTCTTCGACCATCTTTTCTGGCCCCATGTTTGGCCAGCTATCAATATGCTGAAGAAGAACTTCAAAATTATTTGAGTTTTCAACGCACCTGTGAGGCTCTGTTAATTCTGTTACCATGTTGCAGTCATGTGGTACTTCTGTTTCAAGTCTTCTGCCATCTTCCTTATCCTCTCGGAGAGGGCTGGCTAAAAGAAGCCTCTCCCATGCACCATCATCGTACAAATCTGGTGGTATAAATGGTATGAGACTTTCATCCATAAGCTTTTTCATGAAATCAATACCCATCCAAAAATCCTTCGTTTCACCGGGTTCAGCACTAGATTCGGGAGAGTGATCTGCATTACCTCCGGGTGCAAGGACCGGTATTGATATTCTATCTGCCGACGGCTGATACCTTACAATCATACCATCAGAAGCCACTTGCTCACCATCTTCACAAGCTTGGTCTAACATATTGCCAGGTTCAGCCATGCACCAGTTCTTTTCTTTTGGCCGAAGCAGCTTGAACAAAAAGCTAGGATTTTGCATTGCCATTACCAAGAATGAAAGCAGTTGCTGCTGACTTGACTCCATCCCTTGAAGACTGTCCTTCAACAGGATCAGTTTATTCTCTGCTGTCTCCTGGTGCTGCCTTAGCTTAACCAATTCCTGCATAAGTGCGTTTTTGTCGGCCTTCAAACACTCAACTTCCTTCCACAGACCACTATTTTCGACTTTTTCAGCTTTCTCACATGATCTAACAGAGATGTCCTGCTGCTCTGGGGCTTTACGCTGATCAGAAGACTGCGAATATTTTCTCCTAGGTATATTCTGCAACAGATGCATTCGACCTCTGATAAATCCATCATTTGCAAATTCCCATCTATCTGTATCAATTTTCCTGAAACCCTGAAAACAGAAAACATTAGTCATAAGTTAACAACCAGAATTTTCACAAAACTGGTTAATTGCTGCATATTACATTATGATGCTTTTGCAGGAGGGGTCGGGGGCTGGAGGTTGCAGTGATGAGAGAAATGAATCAGATTTACTAAAGAAAATATGTCAGAGAAACTAATACTCCTATAGATATTATACACGTGGAAAAAAATCATATCAAGGGAAATATCTATCCATTTTGCACCTTACTTATAATGAAGGAATCCCAGCACATATCAGAGTCAAAACATGTACTACTAATTGTTTGCTTCTCTTCTCTTCATACATCAAGATTAGGTTAATTCTTTATTTAACTGCAATGTTCATGTTAGCATGATGAACAAGATAAAGGGAGATTAAACAAACTAAAATCTTTGTCGCTTAAGACTCAAACAACTGATGGTCAGGTTGATGGTTACAACTGATAGTGCGCAGAGGTCCGTCCATTCTATATCTAAACTGGCGAAGTACTGGAATTCCCTTATTTTCCCCTCATCTAGATCAACCTAAAAACACACTTTAACGATAAAAGATTACTTGTCCGGGAAGAGGAAAGTAAAGCAATAGCAAGAACACAAGAAGCAGCTCTAACAAGAAGCAAACCAAATTGGCGAATATCTTTCCAAACCGGACAACCCTAATTGCAGCTCGATGCCAGAGGTTGAAACCACAAGTCAGGCAGCAGATGAATCGAGAGGTAGCTCAGAGAGGAAAAGGAAAAAACAAAACAAAACAAAACAACATACGTAAATGTTAAGTTGCCTGATGAAGCTGGATGAGTTGCTGTGCTTAAAATACTTGGGCAGCAGTTGAACAGAGAATTGGGTCATATCCCAGATGACGAAGCTATCATCGGTCTGACTCCATGAAACTATTGAATCGGTAGCTTCATCATCCACCATCTCGTAGCATTTCCTCAGGAAAGGCGCCACCGTGTGCGACTCGCCGCCTTTATCCGTCGATCTTACCATTACGTTTACGTCGGCGGTCGGCAATTGCTAGCTAAAGTTTATTCCTTGAATTGATGAGAATCCAGGAACTAGAAGATCAAGCAATCGGTGTGTAGCGAACAAGTTTAGAATATACTCATCAGATATTTAGCTTGAAGCCCCTCAGACAGATATTTTAGCATCATAAATCCTGACCAGCACGCCGTCCGGGACCGTCTTCTCCTCTGGATCTAAAAACTTCAGTTTACCGCAACGGCGTTCGCGGGTTTTTGGGCCATTGTTTGGGCCGGGCCCAATTGTAAGTCACAGGCGACAGGCTACCTTGGGCTTGGGCCGGATGCTAGAAAGAGGCAACACCTTCAGGTACCGCCCACGTGGTCCAATCCAGAAGTGAACAAAAGCTAGTAATCTTCTTTCCATTTCCCACATTGACTGCAGAAAAACGATAACCTCTGTTTATAAACGTGAGCAATACGATACGTGCTTATCCCTTTCGATAAAATTGAAACGATACAGAAAAGATTAGCGCGGTCCCTATGCGAGGATGACACGTACAAATTGAGAAATGTGTTTGTTTGTGCGATTTGTTCGCATGGTAGTGTTCTTTTATTACTTACCAGGTGACGTATCGATTTTGAGAATATAGTCTGGTGCTTTTTTATTGACGGAGTTGTCGTGGTGCTGTGTTGAAGTGCTGTCTGGTGTAAACATTCCTTCATCTAGAAGGGTTTCTACCTTTCTGATTCATTCAATCAATATAAACTTGGTAGCTGCTCTTTTATTGACAGAGTTGCTTTGTGTGGTCTCTACATTATTGGCAATTGGGTTGAGGATCCCTTTTCGGTTAAACAGGAAGTGTTTTCTTATTATGAGAATTTATTTAAAGAACATTCCGCTGCTTAGCCGGTTTTGAGATCTGACATGTTCAAGAAGCTGAATAAGGTGCTTAGTGACAATTTGGAATCCCCATTCTCTGAACCAGAAGTGAAAGTTGTTGTTTGGTAGGGCTGATCAATCGGTTATTTCGGTATAAATCGAAACTGAATTACCGTATTTATTCGGTTTCGGTTATCTATTACTCCCTCCGTCCCATTATTTTTGAAACGTTTTGATTGGGCACGTTGTTTTAGGTGGAGCTGATTTTGAGTTGACTTGGTAGATGGAAGAGAGTGATGAGGGATAATTGAGTAATTTTGGGACAGAGGGAGTATTAGATACCGAATTAACCGAAGTATACTTAAAACTGAATTAACCGAATACCGATTTAAGTTCGGTTATTTCGGTTTCCATCCGAAATAACTGAATTTTAGAGGCTGGGCTTAGACTGAGTGTATTGTGTGGCTGCTAGGGTTATTAGATATTGGGTTGGGGTTGGGCTGGGCTGGGCTTAGATGGGCTCATATGCGGGCTAAATATTCGGTTAATTCAGTTAACCGAATAGGTAAAGCCCGTAACCGAATACCGCACCGAAAACCGAATTACAACTTCGATATTACCGATACCGAACCGAAATACCGAAACACCCGAACCGAATTAACCGGAATTGAAAATAAAATCGGTTAATTCGGTTAAACTGACAACTTGCTCAACCCTACTGTTTGCTCATGTGAGGGCTCTAAATCCCATGGCCCGGATGGCATGACACTGATTTTGATCAAATCCTATTGGAATCTTGTTAAATCTGACTTTCTGGTTTCCTTTAAATATTTTGAGATGAGGGGTAAAATCGGTCTGGACTGTAATTCTTCTTTTATCACGCTTGTGCCTAAGACTAAGGATCCGGTAAGCCTCAAAGATTATCGCCTGAGCAGTTTAATTGGCTGCCAGTATAAGATTCTTGTGAAGGTGTTGGCTGAGCGATTGAAGAAGGTCATTCCACTAGTAATTGGTGATTCTCAGTCCAGTTTTATTGAAGGTCGGCAAATTATCGATGGGGTTTTGATTGCTGACGAAGTGGTCCAGTTCATCAAAAAAGTCAAGTCTCAAGCGATGATTCTCAAGGTTGACTTCGAGAAAGCTTTTGATTATGTCAATTGAAATTATTTGATCTCGACCACGCAATAGATGAGATTTGGACATAAATGGACAACATGGATTATGGAGTGCCCGAAATAATCCACAATTTCAGTTATAGTGAACGGTGACCCTACGAAGGAATTCCGAATGGAGCGAGGGTGCTCCAAGGTGACCCTCTCTCATCTTTTCTGTTTTTGTTGTTGTTGAAGGTCTGGACGTTATTATGGAAGCAACATAGGAAAGACGTATTTTCAAAGGTGTTTAGTTGGGGTCATATGGTCTTACTATCACACAATTACAATATGTTGATAACACAATCATTTTCGGCTCTTGGGATAAAAGAAATCTGGAGAATCTGAATTGCCTTCTAAAAATTTTTCAAGAAGTTTCAGGTTTGAAAGTTAATCTCGTCAAGACTTGCCTCTACGGTCTAGGTGTCTGCCCTTCAGTTGTTGATCAGCACACTCAATGTTTTGGGCTGTAGGGCTGGTTCATTTTCCTTTCCTTACATGGGTATGTCGGTGGGTTCTAGCATGCAAAAAGTTGAATCCTAGAATTCTCTCTCCGATAAGTTGAAGCAAAAGATGAGCTCTTGGAAAAGTAGTAATATGTCTACTGGCGGTTGTTTAATGGTGGCGAAATCTGTCTTGGGAAGCCTTCCCCTATGTTTCTTCTCCATGTTTTGTGCTATTGGAAAAGTCCTTAAAACACTCGAGAGTATTCACTGCAATTTCTTTTGGTGGGGAAATAGTGAGAGAAACAAAATAGCCTATGTAGAGAATTTTGGGGGATTGGGAGAAAGGAGGTCTAAATGCCGGGAGTCTGTTCGGAAAAAAACAAGGCTTTGTTGGGAAAATGGTGGAGGAGGTTTAGAAGGGAAGAAAGAACTTTTGTGGGTAAAGGTGATTAAGGCAATCCATGGTGATGATTGGGGTTTTGATAATTGTAATGGTGGTTGTCCTAGTTGTGTTTACAAAAGAAGGGGTTAATCTTGTCTAGTACTTTTAGTTGAATGGTACGGTGGTGGTACACTTTTCTAGCACGATGTGTGGGCAGGGGATAGGTGTTTAAAAGAGAGATTTTCCAGACTTTTTGCTCTTTAGTCATATGTAAATTGTCTTGTTTCTGAAAGAGGAGTTTGGAGGGATGGGGTTTGGTGTTGGTGTTGGATGTGGAGAAGAGAGGCCAATGATAGGACTTTAAATGAGTTAGAGGAGCTAACTTGCTTGCTGGAACATTTTTCTACCTCTGCAGATGTCCCAGATTCCTGGAGTTTGCGATGGGATGTTTCAGGTGTTTTTACTTTATCATCCCTCTCCAAACAAGTTGATGCAGTCTTCCTCGGGTCTGCTCATTCAGATGCTTCAACCCCATGGAACTCCTGGATTCCCGCCAAGATCAACATTTTCGCATGGCGTGCATCCTTGGATTGTTTGCCATAAAAAATTCAGCTAGCCAAAAGGGGTGTTCAGTTTGCCGACTTGACATGTTCTTCTTGCAGTTGCAACTACGAATCCACTGCTCATGTCTCTCTTCATGCAATGCTGCATTTTCCCTATGGCCGAAAGTGTTTCAATGGTGCTAAATGGGGTCATTCTTCAGCATCAATTGGGAGGAATTGCTATCAGAAGGCTGGGATCACCATCGACTATCTAGTTTACAAAGAAAAGGATGGTGGGCGGTTCGCATTATTACAGCATGGTGCTTATGGTCCAAGAGGAATTATACAATCTTCAACTTTTACAGAGCATCTAGGTGCATCACTCTATGACATTCAGCTCTTATCTTTTTTGTTGATTTCAACCAGGTGATCTGAAGCCAAATTTTCTTGGTCTGCCTGAATTTTGAATCCTTTAAGGGTTATAGAAAACTGTTAAGCTCTCTCACAATGTTCTTTTTTGTAATTTTGGTCCTCTATGACCAGTGTTTTGCCTTTTAAAAAAAATAATATAAAATTAATTGTTCTTTTTAAAAAATAAATAAAAATATCATCCATTTTATAAACCATCACTCAACAATAATCAAGATTCAATGTATCCAAGTTCCAGTGTCCCCTCTACATTGATGTGTCGGTAAAAAATAGTTTGTGAAGAAAAAAATGTTGTTTTTTTAATGAATGAAATGTTTATATGAGCAAACTTGGATTTTCGAATATTTTGTATTTTATGAGAGATTTTCAAAGAGTTTTGATAAAAGTATGAAGAAAGTAGTGCATTGATCACATTAATTTATAGGTTGTGTTTGTTGCAAAAAAAACTAGCAAAAAGTACTACATTCCTCACTGAAAAATTGTTATGTTTATTTTTTGATGTTGCGGGATATTCAAAATATTATTATAATTAATCTATAATTTAGAAATTACACACATTACTTTATAATTTGCATCCCAATTATTTGATTTTATCAATATATTGAAAGAATAAAATCATAAGTTAAAGATTGAAAAAGAAACGCAATATTTTTTAAGTACATAGGAGGTAATAACACCTGATTGAATTTGAGAGGAGAGTGTGAGAGTAAATTGAGAGGGAAATTCTAAAAAGTTGTTAGTTGTTTGTGAAAATGGTAAGAACACAAACACAATGTTATTAATTGATCTACTACTTAGTCCATTTCAAGTATGTTTTCACAACATCAAAATATTTTTATCCTAAATTAAATGACTTTTTTCACTTTTATTTTATTTTAATCCACTTTTATCATTTCAAATGGACTCACTTTAAGATTTTAGGGAGTCGATTAGGAGGGGTGAGAATGAGTCTGGAAAAAATTAGTAATGAAAATTTATAGTAAATTGCTTCCGATATACTTAAACTGTACTTCTCGCTGCAAATCTATACTCGAATAAAAGTTTGTTGGAAAGTGACTTTAAATATGGTCTTATTGCAAATCTATACCTTCATTAAAAATTTCGTTAATTGATGACGAAAAATGTTGAGAAAATGCTGAAATTTACCTACCTAGTTTTTCAAAATGTGGTAAACAACAACATGAGTTTATATCTTACTTTTCAGGTTATCATTATCATAGCAAAGTATAACTTTAAATAACATTAAACTATGATTAATGATTCCAAACATTTCTCAACCTCGCCCATCAGCGTCAGCTAGCAAGCCACCCTACACCCATTATGCGATACTCCACCAACATACCCCTTAATTAGGCTAGGCTCGCTGCATCTCAACCGTGTCCAATGAGCTATTCCAGCAGCAACACTAGCACTAGCGTCCTCTACCATGCTCGGTTAGGATGAAGATGGGCTAGTTGACAGGTGAGAGGTGAGTAAGAAAAATTTGAGGTATTTATATTTTTGTAACGTTAAGGTGTTTTTTTTGTAAATTGTTGACAATAACATATTATTTTTAATAATAATATATAAATTTATGTAAATATTTCTCTGTAACCATTATTCTTATTCATTTGTATAGTTTTTAGATTATTTATAGTTCTAAACTAAAACGTAAATTTAATAACAAAATTGGTAAAATTATTGGAAAATATAATATTATCAGTAAGATAATGACTTAAAAATTTTAATCATAAATTTAAGAGACATTCATCAAGTTTCAGAAATTAGGAAAATCAACTTGAGCATTTTTCTAATATTTTTGTTAGATTTTAATGAAGTTAACGATTACCTATCGTTTAGGTATAGATTTGTAACAATATCATCGTTTAAAATCATTTTTGCAACTAAGTTTATGTATAGATTTACAACGAGGAATATAGTTCATGTATATCTGGCATAATTTACTCTGAAAATTTATACAAAATGAGTTAATAATTAAAGAAAATCTTAGTGATTAAAGAAAATTTTAATTCATGTATCTATTTATTACACATATGATATTGTACATATTATAAAAATGTCAAATTTATTTTAATAATAATTATCTATCTATTAATGATATTTTAAAATTTTAATTTATGAAATTAATTAGTTAATTAGTAATATATTTAAATTATATTTTTCCACGTGTGTGGTTAACAAATGGATTCAAGATTAATTACCGCGACCGCTACAGCGACGTTCAATCAGACAGAATCCCACTGCAGGGTCCCACCTGCTCATGTTGCCTCGTGGCGAACTTTGCAGAGAACGAAGGATAAGGTTTGTCGTCCTGATCCACAGTTGCTTCCTCCCAACCGTCCGATCGGTGTATGCCTCAAACGACGGCTCATAATTTTTTCAATTTTGAATATCCCTCCCCCTGTTGTTCATGGAATCACCGTTTGGCCAATTGCCAATCCAAACCAGACGAAGGATAAAAGAATTCCTTTCTTAAAGTACAGCCTGAGTTTTTCTCACTATTGGTTTTGGCGAGTGCCAAGACTGAAGATAGAAAGAGTCTTCTTCGTCCTGAAAGTTTCTTGGAGAGATCTGATCCGTTGGTTTCCTTTTGGTCCTTTTCTTTTCCGGGTAATTTAGGAAAATATTCAGAGCCATCCAATTGCCAGCTTTAAATGCAATATTCAGCTAGTGCAGAAACAAGTGGTAATTGCTTTCAGCTGTTATTAATTTTGAGCCTTTAAAAGTTGGGTTTCTCTGTTCTCTCCACTTTTCACTTGGTCTGTTCCATTTCAACTTTACAAGTCTTCGAATATGTTGTTTTTGACAATCTGTAGTGCGCATTAGCTTTGGTTGCAAATTGCAATACATTGTCTTTTACTGAGATAATCTTGAATCTATTCCATTCTTTTTCTTCGTCATCTGCACTGAAATTTGACGCCTTTGATTAATTCATTTTTCCAAGCATCTCTTTCTCATACATGTTCAGTTTATCGATTTCTTATATACCTGAATTCCTTTCGGTTTGCGGGTTTTCGCTCTGAATCTGTCTTCATAAATGGGTTTGCTTTATTTTTTTCTTCCAGCTTTCAGTGAAGGGAAAAGTTCGTTCTTTTAGTTGGAGTTCTCTGGTAGTTTGTTTCCGATCGGCGACGCTGGTGCAGGACGAAAAATGGTCTCTAGATCTTATTCTAATCTTTTGGAGCTTGCTTCTGGGGAGGCTCCGTCTTTTGGGCGGATGAGCTGGAGAATTCCTCGAATCATGACGGTGGCCGGAATAATGTCCGACATTGACGATGATCCGTCGAATAGTGGGTGTTCTGACCAATCTTCTTCACCAGTCCCGAAAGACCGGATTATCATTGTCGCCAATCAGCTGCCAATCAAGGCACAAAGGAAATCAGATGAAAGCAACAAAGGTTGGATTTTTAGCTGGGATGATAATTCCCTTCTTCTTCAGTTAAAAGATGGTTTGGGCAATGATGATATTGAGGTGATTTATGTGGGTTGTTTGAAGGAAGAAATCCACCCAAATGAACAGGATGAGGTGTCCCAAATTCTTCTAGAGACCTTCAAGTGTGTGGCCACTTTTTTGCCTCCTGATCTATTTAGCAGGTATTATCATGGTTTCTGTAAGCAGCAATTGTGGCCTTTGTTTCATTACATGTTGCCTTTGTCGCCTGATCTTGGTGGAAGGTTCAACCGGTCATTATGGCAAGCTTATGTATCTGTTAATAAGATCTTTGCTGATAGAATAATGGAAGTCATTAACCCAGAAGATGATTTCGTTTGGGTACATGATTATCATCTAATGGTACTCCCAACCTTCTTGAGGAAGAGATTCAACAGAGTGAAACTCGGGTTCTTCTTGCATAGTCCTTTTCCTTCCTCAGAGATCTACAGGACATTGCCCATAAGGGAGGAGCTTTTACGCGCTCTGTTGAATTCAGATTTGATTGGGTTTCACACATTTGATTATGCAAGACACTTCTTATCATGTTGTAGTCGAATGCTCGGCTTGTCATATGAGTCTAAGAGAGGGTATATAAGCCTGGAGTATTACGGAAGAACTGTGAGTATTAAAATCTTGCCTGTGGGGATACACATGGGTCAGCTTCAGTCAGTTTTGAGCCTTCCCGAGACTGAATCCAAAGTTACTGAGTTGCTTAAGCAGTACTGCGGTCAGAGTAGGACAATGTTACTCGGAGTTGATGACATGGATATTTTTAAAGGCATAAGCTTGAAGTTGTTAGCAATGGAGCAGTTACTTGTGCAACATCCAGAGTGCCAAGGTAAAGTGGTCTTGGTCCAGATTGCGAATCCAGCGAGAGGCCGAGGACAAGATGTGAAAGAAGTGCAGGAGGAGACATATTCTACTGTCAAGAGGATCAATGAAGCATTTGGGAGGCCTGGATATGACCCGATTGTATTGATTGACAGGCCTCTGAAGTTTTCTGAGAGGGTTGCTTATTATGTTGTTGCAGAGTGTTGTCTTGTGACGGCTGTGAGGGATGGAATGAATCTAATCCCGTATGAATACATAATCAGCAGGCAGGGTAATGACCGGTTGAATAAAGTTTTGGGCTTGGAGGAATCGGCACCAAAGAAGAGCATGTTGGTTGTCTCAGAATTTATCGGCTGTTCTCCATCTCTTAGTGGCGCTATTAGAGTGAACCCATGGAATATCGATGCGGTGGCTGATGCAATGAACTCTGCGTTGGAGATGGTGGAGCCTGAAAAGCAGCTCAGGCATGAGAAACATTTTAAGTATGTTAGTACCCATGATGTTGGGTACTGGGCTCGCAGTTTTCTTCAGGATTTAGAGAGGACATGCAGGGAGCATGGAAGGAGAAGATGCTGGGGTATCGGGTTCGGATTAAGTTTCCGAGTTGTGACCCTTGATCCAAACTTCAGGAAACTTGCTATGGAGCACATAGCATCAGCCTACAAAAGAACAACAACTAGAGCCATCCTTCTTGATTATGATGGCACTTTGATGCCTCAAGCTTCCATTGACAAGAGTCCTTCTTCCAAGTCCATTAACATTTTAAATAGCTTGTGCCGAGATGAGAATAATATGGTTTTCATTGTTAGTGCAAAGCCGAGAAAGATATTGGTAGAGTGGTTTTCACCTTGTGAGAAGTTAGGGATTGCTGCCGAGCATGGATACTTCTTCAGGTACAAGTTAACTAAACACTTACATTTGTCTTTAAATTCATTTTGAGTATGTATCTGATAATACTGTTGATGGGTTTAGGCTGAAACAAGATGCAGAATGGGAAACGTGCATACCGGCATTAGATACTTGTTGGAAGCAGATTGTAGAACCAGTAATGCAACTTTACACAGAAACAACTGACGGGTCTACCATTGAAGATAAGGAAACCGCCCTGGTTTGGTCTTATGAGGATGCAGATCCTGATTTCGGGTCATGTCAAGCTAAGGAACTTCTTGACCATCTTGAAAGTGTTCTGGCTAATGAGCCAGTCTCTGTGAAAAGGGGACAAAGTATGGTTGAAGTCAAACCCCAGGTACATGTCATGTTTCTTGTGTGAAAGTCGTGCATTTTGCAAGACATTTCTTGCTGCTATTTTGTTGGGTCTTCACCATGCTGTGAGGTTGAAATTTTATTACATTTGAGCAGGGAGTGAACAAAGGGCTTGTGGCTAAAAGACTACTTGCAACGATGGAAGATCGAGGAATGTCCCCAGAATTTGTTTTGTGCATAGGAGATGATCGGTCGGATGAAGATATGTTCGAGATGATCATAAGTTCAATGGGAGGCACGTCTATTGCACCAAGGGCAGAGGTGTTTGCATGTACTGTGGGAAGGAAACCTAGTAAAGCCAAATACTATCTAGATGACACAGTAGAAATTTGTAGGTTAATGGAGGGTCTGGCTTCTGTTGCGGAGCAGACAGTTTTACCATAGGCATGGATGTAGCAAATAAGGAATGTAAATATGGAGGTCCAGTTGAATGATGCTCCATTCCACTCCGGCTTGTTCTGTTCTGTTGTTGTATAGTAAGTTGGAGAGGAATCGACTTTCTTTACAGTTTTGTGCTTCAAAATGTAAGCTTTTTCAAGCAGAGATGTATATAAGTAAGTGTTTCGAATTAGAGGTTTGATAACATGAAGCCATATATATCTCCCTACCTGGTTTCTTGAGGTTTCTCTGTTTCCTGGAATATGAGCAGCTGAGCTTGCTCAGTTGATTGGTGTATTACTTTTGTACAGCCCCTAACCTTTTCACAACGTCCTGCATTTGCTTTAGTTAATCTTGAAGTAAAGCTTTTGAGTTGTTTGCCAGATCCTTATCAAGTAACTAATTCCTTCTGGTGTGTCCTGATTGCAGTTTTACCAATCCTTACCTGGAGGGTGAAGTTGACTGATGCTCCTGCTAAGTTAGGTATGAATTTGGAACGGGCCTCTTTGCAATCCTTTTCTTATGAAATGCATGCCATGAGATGAGAGTCACTCACTCACCATATAAAAGGCACTAAATTGTCATTAACAATCACAGAACCACAAACACCAAGCTAGCTTGTGTCGTTCATCATCTAAACAAGACAACTGTTGTTCAGAGAAACAGTAAGTCCGTGAGTAGTGTAGTAATAATTTACTACTACCTCAGGTATTACAGTTTGCAGCGTTGGAGCGCCTTACCTCAGGTATTACAGTTTGCAGCGTTGGAGCATCAGTGAAGTATAAAATGACAGCAGCCACTACTACTGTAGTTTGTTTGTTGAGCAGCCTTACCTCAGGTATTACAGTTTGCAGCGTTGGAGCATCAGTGAAGTATAAAATGACAGCAGCCACTACTACTGTAGTTTGTTTGTTGAGCAGCCTTACCTCAGGTATTACAGTTTGCAGCGTTGGAGCATCAGTGAAGTATAAAATGACAGCAGCCACTGAACCAACTTGAAGCTTCAACAAGTCCCAAGTCCTCAAAGTTAGGCAGTTCCTAAACAGAGGTGGGGAACGGCCTTTATTAACAAAATAGGTAATTACTAACTATCATTTCCAGTATATGTAAAATACTAGTATGCCAAAACAAACGGAACTCATTCATTCAAAGAGTCTATAACGAGTGGATTTCGAGGGGTGAGAATTGAAAATGAGTTTGAAAGAGAGTAATGATAGAAATATATGTAAAATGAGTTAATAATAATACATAATTTTAATCTATACATAAAAATTAAAAAGAACATCGCAGTTTAGATGAAGGGAGTATATAAATACAAAGGGAGAAATGCAAAATCAATCCTATAAATATCGTGTTCTTAGCCATTCAATCCTAAATGTTTTTGAATTAAAAACGTGATAAGAGTACTTTATTATAGGACTGGTATTACATTTTCCATTGCTTGACTGCCGCAACTGTCCAAGTCCAACCAATATTTTCCCCCTCCCTAATATGTACTTTTCACACTGGTCAAATCAAATTAACTACTAGTATAAGTCGTGTGTATATTATATACTCCCATAAGTTTTGCAACTAATTATTTTGTAGCATTTAATTTATATGTCATTTTAAACTATAATTTTAAAATTTATATATTGAGATGAAAATTTGATGTTTCTATATTATGAAGATTTTTTTATAACCTTTTTCTACCAAAGGATAATATTGATAAATTAAAATCAAATTAATTTAAAAATTCAAACGTTGCAAAATTTGGGAACTTATGGGAGGGAGGGAGTATGTGTATATATATACACGTAAATAGAGCACACAACTTAAGGAGCTCAGCTAATAAACCCAAAATTGCAAAGAATGAAATATTTGTAGTACTAGGAAGAAAACGATGACAGAGCAAAGGCAGAAAAGTAGAATAGTGGACAAGGCTCTGAACAGCCTGGGAAAAGGTTTCGATATAACGTCTGACTACCGCCTCAAGTTCTGCAAGGGAGGAGACCAAAGGCTCGTCGTCCTCGACGAAACAGACCGCCGGGATGTTTCTTTCCCGGGATTCGGTCATGTCGCCAACATCTCCGCCGACATCAGATGCGACAAGGGCGAACGGATTCACTACCGGTCCGACATCCTCGACTTCAACCAGATGGCGGAGTTTTTCAACCAGAGAAGTTCGATTCCGGGGAAGATTCCGTCCGGCGGGTTCAATTCCATGTTCGGGTTCAGCGGGTCGTGGGCTAAGGACGCCGCCAGGATCAGGTACATGGGCCTCGACGGTTACTTCATCACGCTCTTTCACCTCCGGATCCCCACTTTTCACCTCCGCCTCTCTCCTCAAGTTCTTCATGCTGTTCCTTCTTCTTGGGATCCATCTGCCTTGGCCAGGTACCATGCCCTTCTCAACTCAACTCTACAGAAAATTACATTTACCCCATCAGGTTAAATTACATACTCTAGTATAAGGTAGGTGTAAACGCTTAAATTGTCTGCATCTTATTAAGGTTAGTCACAAGGGAAACAGAAGAAGAAAAATTTACATGGCTCCAACTTTATATTCCTCTATTTTTGTTGACAAGCATATAACTTGGGTTGGCCAATTGGCCTTACCGTTCAAAACAAGAAAAAGAAAAAACTTGGGTTGGCCTCAATTGCCATGGCACACCAAACCTATGTACATGATTTCAAAATTCAAGTGATTTTACTTCCATTCAACTAAATCAGTCAGTCTCTTATCCGCCCAGGTCAAAAAATAGCAGCTGCCTGCAAAATTTTACTAATGCAAATATAAATAAACACAGAGTCACACTGACCGATGCATTCAGCCCCTGTGTATTTTTTCTCTGTACTAGCTAGCTTCTCCTATCATTTTCAATTCCATGACTTCTAACTGGATGACCCCCCTTACTACTAGGCGCCAACATTTGACTTGATCTTAAATTGAGTCACGCCACAAGGCCGCACCTCAAAAGTCAATGAATGACGGCCATTCAAATAGCCATTAGGTACTTAAACCATCTGATGATCACATTCAATCAAGCATCAATCAAGTTTTCCCAATTTCACCTTCAAAAACTTCTTGCTGTTTCAGCATGATACTCGTTCAAAGTCTTCGAAAGTTGTCACACTTTTTGGCACTAGTTTAAGGTGAAATTCAAGGCTTCTTCCCTCAAACCTACGTAGGATAAAAGCCACCACTGTATATCAAACTGGTGCCATTGTAACCCTTTCTATTAGTCTAAATTCACATGGACACCATACAGACGAAAAGCGAAAGGACGGTAAAACAGAAGTGAGATGCTTTCAAAAAGTTAAGAACCAAATAAATAGTAAATGTGATGTAATGGGACTAAAATATGACATATATTATTGATTTGGGACCACTATATCAATGCAACTGCCATTGAAGAGCTAACATTGGAATGACTAGAATTTCGTGGGGAAACATATGTGATTGTTATTGTTCTTTAGTTAACTTATTTTCACCAAGAAGAACGACTAGAATTCCATGCTTTGGAGCAAAATCATGCTAATATTTGCTGACACTTTGATCAGTCAGACTACTCCTTGCATTTCTCTCCCCATCATACGCCAACGGATGACCCACATTATTCTGATTCCAATTTTCAGTTGGTAAAACACATTGGTCGGTAACACCACAGCTTTGACAGTAAACTAAGAATGCTAAAAGTTTCTCGCTTGATTGAGATGCAGATTCATTGAGACATATGGAACACATATTATAGTTGGACTAGGCATTGGTGGGCAAGATGTGATACTAATGAAGCAAGACATATCTTCCAAATTGGGGCCTTCAGAGCTCCGACAACACCTGGATGATCTCGGAGATCAACTATTTACAGGGGCATGCAGTTTTCCCCCCAGAATCAGAGAGCAGAAGCTCAAGGTCTGAAACAATTCATCAGCTTAGCGACAACTTGCGCCTACATTACATTAGATTGTAGCTTAATCCTAATCAAGCTAAAGTGTTACCTTCACTTGTGTTGCAGGTGCCACAGGCTTTCAATGTCTTTGACACACAGCCCATTGCCTTTAACGGCTTCTCTTCCATCAGTGCCAAAGATGTAGGTCTGAGTTACTTCCTAAGGCAATAGAAGTCCTATGAAATCTTACTATACATGAAATGGAACAAAGAATGTAGAAAACCAATTATTTTTCTTTGCAGGGAATAACTATTCTGTGTTCAAAAAGGGGAGGTGACATATCGGCAAATAGTCATAGTGAGTGGCTCCTAACAGTTCCAGAAATGCCTGATGCAATTCACTTCAACTTCATCCCAATTACTTCTCTCCTCAAAGGAGTTCCTGGAAGTGGCTTCTTATCCCATGCCATCAACTTGTATCTTAGATGTAAGTTCCTATCTTTTACCTTTCCACTAATCTCTGGTCACAAACTAAATAACAAACATAGTTGAGGATTCTTATGTGTAGTTTGAAGCTGCTCATCAAGTTATGATAAGGCACATGACAAACAAAAAATTGACCGCTCGTCTCATGGTTTTTTCCTATTGTAACTCGATTTCAATTAGTGGAATGCAGATAAGCCACCAATAGGTGATCTGCAATATTTCCTCGACTTCCAATCCCACAAGCTCTGGGCTCCCATTCATAATGATCTCCCACTGGGTCCTTCACCTCACAAAAATTCTCCTTCTCAAGCTCTCAACTTCAACTTGATGGGCCCTAAACTGTATGTCAACACAACTCAGGTATGTATCTACTCCAACCTCAAGCTAGTCTTTAGTTTGTATCTCCCAACAGAATCATTTTCTTGCAGGTAATGCTAAACTTGCAGTTTTCGGTAGACAGTAGCTTTACTTATCATCAGACAGCTTTACCAGCTCTGTCACTTGGCATGCTTGCTAACATTTCTAAGCCCTATTGAAGAGCTCATTTGTTACGTTGAGCCTATTATGGTTGATTACTTCTCAAGAAATAATGACTCCCTAGATCTATATTTGTATATTCATCAGGTCACAGTGGAGAAGAGACCAGTGACAGGAATGCGTTTATTTTTGGAAGGCATGAAATGCAACAGGTATTTTAAGTTTTGCTTTTTAAATCCAAAATCAGCTTTTACAATTTCTTTAGTTGAATGAATCCAGTAATAACTGTTAAAAAATAAATTAATTTAAGGCTAGCAATTCATCTGCAATACCTGTCGAACCTCCCAACGATGCTTGAAGACAAGGTCGAAGATGCCCAGTTCTGGCAAGGATCAGAGGCCGCCGGCAATAGCGATCACCGATTCTTCGAACCGATCCATCGCAAGAATTTCTCCCACATTTGCACAACCCCCGTGAAGTACGACCCCAATTGGACCACCAAGCAAGACGAGGAAGCCTTCATCGTCACCGGCGCTCAACTTTTCGTCAAAAAGCACGACTCCAAGAAAGTCCTCCATCTCCGCCTCCTCTTCTCCAGAGTAAACAATTTCTACGTAGCACGGTCGACCTGGGCTCAGGAACCGTCGGAGTTATCGTCGTCCCAGAGGTCCGGATTGCTCTCCGCGATCAGCACGTCTCTCGGGGGAAACAACAACGCCGCCAAGGAGAAAAAACAGGTGGGTAACTCAACGCACACCAGGTGTTTGTGTTTTTGCATTTGCCATTTTCATTGTTCTCACCTAAACGTTTTTTGTTCCCCACTTTCTATGGGGTGGTGGACTTGAACGCAAAATAGCTGGTTGTGGTTGATTCGAGCGTTTTCCCGACGGGACCGCCGGTGCCGGTTCAGGAGCAGAAGCTGCTGAGGTTTGTTGATACGACGCAGTTTTGCCGAGGGCCGCAGGACAGTCCAGGACATTGGTTAGTGACTGGAGCCAGGCTCGAGCTAGAAAATGGCAAGATTTGCTTGCGTGTGAAGTTTTCACTACTAAATACTTGCTCCTAAAGTTAAGAACTCGAGAGGAAATTTTGTTGCAAATATCTGTTACTATTATTTTTATTTTTTATGCGTAGAATTATCTCATTTTTTTCAGCTAAGATGGTAGAAATCATAATAGTGATTGGAGGGTGCTTTCATAAACTCTCTAACCACAGTTTTTATTATATTTAAGGGTTTCTGGTTTCCAGTTGGGAGATAAATTTATAGTTACAATGGATAGATGTGAATATACAATGTAATCAATGAGTTATTGCTAGTTAATGTAATCAATGTAATGGACGAATCTCACATTTTTGTTATTAAAAAATGAATAAACATTCACGATATCCTATAAAAAAACATTTAAATGTCATAGTTTTATAACAGAAATGAGAGCAATTTTATCATATTCTTTTTTTTTTTGAGTCCATTATTTATTCGTTGTATTGTTGATTATTAATTTTGTTTCTTTCGCTTTCATCCATGTCGATTTGTTGATACCATGATAGTGTTTTGGGTTTCAATGTAGAAGCAGCCATATAAACCATAATAAGAAACACAGAAAAGAGAGTTCAAGAAAAGAGAGTAATAATAATAATAATAATAATAATAATAATAATAATAATAATAATAATAATAATAATAATAATAATAATAAAAAAGAAATTGCAAATATCATTTTTATTGAGACTAATCTAGAAGTCCATTCCGTTCAAATACATAGAGAAGAAAGTTTTGCTTCAATTACAACAAAAAGCCAAACTAATTACAACAAAAAGCCAAACAGCTTAACTTCCCTTCAAGGTACACAAGTGCAGAGACCTCCTGATACTTGCTTTGTCCCTTTTGATTTCAAGAAGCTTATCATAAACACACCAAGGAAAACTCAAGAAGTGCTCCCTGTAAGCTCCATCATGATAAAAGCCCCAGAAAGTAGGATGGTAAGTGACATAATACCAAGCAGAAGCTTTTGCATACATATCATCATCATCACTTGTCTGCTCATTAAACCAGGTCCTTGCTTCTTTCCTCAAGGCCCTCACAGCAAGAGCTACCTGTTCCACTTCCCTTCTTGGATCGAAACTTTTCGCCATCTTCATCACACATCCACTCACCATCTCACCTTCACTTTCTATCCCGTAGTAGCGCATCAAGTTTGCCAGCTTACTGTCATATTCGGTCTTCTGATGGAAGGCATCAGCTAAATACTTCTTGAACCCATCTACTTCTAGGTCACGGTCATAGGATTCATGTGCTGCTTCTCTGCTGAAGCTTGTAGTAGAGCTTGCGCAGCCCGTTGCAATGTCCTTGGCCTCTCGGAAAAGCTTCCCGATCACACGCCGTGATTCATACACCGGTTTATCAAGTTTCTCCATGAAATCTGGATATACCTTAGCATGTAGAGCAGAAGGTAGATTCGCTGGCACACCGGTTTTTGGGAAGTCAACTGCAATAGATGAGAGCTTCGCCAGTTCAAGACATGGTTGACTCATGGCTTGTTCGCTTTCCCTATCAGAAAAGACCGCGTGCGCATTGCAAATCTTTCCCAAGCTGTCATCCACTATGTAGTCGGTGAAATACTGAGCAACCTCCTGCTCATAGTTGTAAAGATTAACAAAATACTATTAGCTATAACAAACTTGGAAAAACTAGTCATAACAAATAGACAGTGATTTTATTAATACCTCTATAGTTACATCATGATCCAAAACGGTAGTTGATGCTGGTGTATAGTCCATTGGCGGAAACTGTTGCGGAGGAATCAAATCTCTGTCCCAACACACGAAGTATACATCTCCATCGAGATCGCTTCCTGAACACTCATTCGGATGAGGCCTGTTTCGAGAGGAAAAAGAGAAGATATTAATGTTTGGGAGCATAGCAACTGAAAAAAAACGAACCATGTTTCTAAAGGGATGATGATAATAGTAATACCTGTGTCCTTTTTGAGGGAAAACAATACAATCCACCATATGGTGTAGAGCTGGAACATCAACAGCTTCAAGAACACGCATATCTCCCGGGTGTAGACAAGGGTTCTTAGCAACTACTGTTTTTCCCTTAACAATGGAGCTCTTCTGACTTGGTCTGCTGCCAGAGGAATATTGCACAAATACTTGCCCGTATTGCAATGTTCCTGTTTCATCAAGACATCCCAGCATAGATCTTCCGTTTTGGATAAAGATCCTTGTTCTGGTCCTTAAGTCAAAAAGTTTCGATGCACGAAACGCCTGCAGTATCATAGAAAGAAATGGCTCTACATCTGGCTTATAACCACATATGAGCATTTCCTTGAGAATTTTGGAGATGTCCCATGAAGAAATCCATTTAACGGCTTCCAAAGCCTTCAAGGGATCAGTTTGAAGAGCATTCAAATGAGCTATACACTCTCTCTGCTTCTTCAGAAAGATCTCATCTTTAATCCCCAGAGTAGACATAAGGGTGATAAGTTGGCGATTTAGAAAGCTAGGTTGATCTCTACTCCATGCTAGCACATCTAAACTCGTACTGCAAGATTCGTACTTCCGCATACTCTTTCTTAAAGACAGTTTCACCGATGATGTTGGATCGACAGCAACAACACCTTTGTATCCACCATACCGAATCTGAAAAGCAGAGGGAGTGTGCTTGCAACCACATTTTGCAGCCACTATTTCAGCCAGTTCAGCAGATAATTTCCCAATGCCATCAGAGAAAACGTGCTTAGTTCCACCGGTTGTAAATTCAATGTCGCGGATGATCTCCATTTCATGCCTCCCAACATTTACAGTTTCCCTTGATGAGCCAAAAGACTGTCCTAATCTTGCAGAATACTTGGCCACATTCCTTATTTCACCAAACTCCCCCATCTCCTCTCTGATCCTTGCAGTAGTCAATCCAGGTCGAGAAGCAAACATCCAAAGAGAATTTTCTCGTAACTGACTTGATGAACAAGCAAGAAACTCGAACTTCTTGTCACTAATAACTATCCCATTCCTAAGGACGGATAATATCCTATCATAAATCCTAGTGTACCTCTCCTCCTTTGGGCACAAGTCTGGTGAACGTATCTTATCAAGCTCCTCATCAACAAAGGACACTCGAATAAAGTTATCGATATCATCAGGGTAATTCCGCAGCACACGATTGGAAAGACTCACTTCTGGACCAGAGAAATACACTTTTGATGGAGTCACTTGAACCCTTCTTATGTATACTAACCCTTCATCTAATGCTATAGTAGGAGGCCTAGTGATTCTTCCGGATTTACGGTATCTTCTATACTGCTCACTGAACCAAACTACCGGCTCATAGCAACATTCTTTTAGGCGAAACAACTTCTCAAGGGCGTGCTCTATGTATGCAATATTAATCCTATGAGGATCCACAAGTTCATAGAAACTCTCGTCAAGGAGTGGCCCAGGAAGGCAACCACTTTGAACCAAAGAGTTAATTTTGAAAAATATGTTATAGGGAAGACAAAAACCTGGAGGTGGGGTTACTATAGGAGCGATATCTGAGTTTGAGGAGTAAGGTGTGCCACTCTCAAGAATGAAATCATCGTCAACTTTCTTGTAAACAAGTGGGCTTTTGTCGAGATTTGAAAGGTCAGTTGAGCATGAAAGCTCTAAGCACAAGGATGAAGACTGTCCAATGCAAGAGCCGGGAGTAAAATCAACATCCCTGATCCAACGGCCTTTGCCAGCATTCTTCAAGTGGCTGGGAACTGAAACATCCTTCTTGTAGATTCGAGGAGCACCAAGAAGCTAGCATATAAAAGGACAAAAGAAAATTAAGAGCAGTAACCATATTTTGCTGCTGTCTGAAAAAGTGAAGAACAAATGGCATGGCCTTGATAGATTGTAAGTTTCATAATAGGAATTATGAGGCAAAGCTTATTTTCATCAGTTTCGAAAAAAGAAGTTTTTGTAAAAAGCATACCTGAATCACAAGAAACGTTTTAGGCTGACCAAGCGGAGAGTGAAGTTTAGTCTGCCAGATATTTTCATAAAAGAGCTCCATCTTGTAATCCACAGAAGGATTAGAGAGAAAGAAGAACAATTTCCTGGCTCTCGGTCCAAACTTCATTGTGACGTTTGCCTCTTTCCAGAGAACAGAAAGCTTGCTCCTTGAGATCAGGCATCCAAAGTACAATGTTGCATTATCCACACTATGCAGCAAGTCCTTGGCCTCTGGTGTGATACCGTGGTCTAGATGTCTTGCCTTCAGGTAAGAACTCTCATGCCAAAGAAGCCTCTTGTCAGCCATGAAAACAATTGTTTCCATGCTTTCAGCATCTGTGAACCGAACCCAGGCTTGCCATCTTGATCCTCTATCTCTAGGCTTGATAACCGCCACAGTAGCAATAGAGCCTTCACCAGTATATTGCTCCAGAAGTTCCTTCACCTCTGATGGAGAGACCTCGGAAGCAAATCCATAAAGACTTATTGTTTTGCTGATTCCTAGTGCCATCTGCAGTGTCAGATAGACCCACAGGATTAATGGTCAAAAATTTGTAACCTTCAAGTTCACAGAAGAATCATGAAGAAGGGAAAACAAACACTGCCATGAATCTAGGAGTAGAATGTAGCAGGAAATATTCATTCATTTTGTGTCAGAAAAAAAATCTCATAAGCTGCTTGTCAGAATGCAGAAAATGACAAGTCTGGTAAAGCTAAGCAAAATAAATGATCAGTTTAGTTGGTTACCATACTCCGTTGAGTTTTGCAGGGGGCTTTGAACATAAGCTTCTTCCGAGACAATAATTAATTGAGCTATAGAAATGTTAGGATGAATTTTTGGCTGTGCTGTTGATTGGTTCAACGTTCCCTCCAGTATATATAATATTAGTGCCATTTGCCTCTTAGCTCAAGTTCTTCCTTCCAGCACAAGTAGCAGGTGGAAGTAATCAAAAAGTTGCATGGACCCTCCTAAACTATTTGCTTCCTGAGAGGGAAGTAGTACTACTGTATCTGTTGTTATTAGAAAGTACTTTAGAAAACTGGTAGTAAGTGCTACTTCTACTTGACAAACACGTAATGTTTCTTTTATCCACTTTCAGTTGAAGGAAATAAAGATCCCTTTTTTATTTCGATGAAAGGAGGAAAAAGAAAAAAAAATGCTGGGTTTTTAGTAAATTAGACGAATTCCTGGCGAAGGTTGCGACAGTTATTATTCAGCAGCCTGGTATTCGTATAACACAGCATGATGCCTTTTGGAAAACTTCAACTTTTTCCACAAGGTGTTAACAGGCGCGTGTTTGGAAAAAAAGAAAAAGAAGAAGCAGATTACTTCTTTACCCTTTGCCCTTCTTTCACATTTTTATATGGTGTTGGTAGTTAAATAACATTTTCTCCAGCTATGGTAACAGTTAGTACCACACAAAGTGCAAATTTTTTTCTTCTTCCGTCCCAAGCGATCCCAACCCCAAGCGTCAGTTATGCTTGAATCGACAACAGCGATCATACGATGATGGGAGGTTCCTGTGAGTAATTTATTGAATCAATTCCGATTCAGAGGAGAATTTTACGATTTGGGGTTTTGTCTAAAGGATTTAATCTCTGGTGTTTTATAGTAGAAGTTTGATACGAAATATTTGGTTTTTGTTCGGGGAATCGAATGCACAAACAAGGCTTGCAGAATCTGGCTTCGAAAGTATGGAAGCTGTCTTTGTCTATCGTGATTTACGTTGTTTTTCTTTTTGTAGCATAAGTGATGAAGCAACCAGTTCCGCCAATTGGCTTCGTCTCTTCTTCTAATGGAAATGAGCGGGTGACGAAATCAAAATGGAGTATATAAAGACAACAGGTAATTGGAATTTATACCTACAATTGTTTGTTACTTGAATTTTGCAATTGTTCTTTTTTTGGTTCTTGATTGCCTTCAGATGTTTTTTTCCCCTTTTAATTTGTGTGACGATATATGTTTGTTCGATTCATTCCTGTTTTGTTTCTCATTAATTTCTTTATTTGTTTGCTTTTTTTTTTTTTACAGATTTTATTTTTTCGATCACGGTTCTTCACGACTCATTGTCATGCATTTTGTTTTATGTCATTTTTTAAATTGATCTATTTGATGCTTTGGATCTTTGAAGTTTAGACGTTTGATCTATTTTTCAAATGGTCTCCTTACTTTTTGTTTTATAAACCTCAAGTGTGTATGATTGTTGATGGCTTTTTACTGGAATTTGATTGTTGATACCCAATTTTGTCCCGAATATTATGAGCTAGGAGGTATTTCGGGGTCTAAATGACTTGTTTTAAAGATATGAGTCATGTGGGTTGAAACCGAAAAAACTTGGGACTAAATTGAATGTTTTGAGAAGGTATTGACTAGCTTAGTAATTTTTCCCTAAAATTCTTTGCTGCAGAGACGATAGTGGAGGCCGAGAAGCTTCACCTGAGCCGTTGCGGACCTGCTGCGACACACCTTACCCACGATCAAGAGCAGTTTCCAAGTTGATAGGGGTGGACCGCACTATAACAATGAGGGAATCCATTGTATTTTAATTAGGTACCCTTTCAATACCTTGTATATTGATTTGTAGATGTGAGTAATGATAACGAAATTTTTTCTTGTTTTGGATTTATCCACATACCTCTGATCTTAGTGAGATCATATTTTTAGACTTTCTATTTATGATTTTGCACTATCACACACACACACATATATAGACACACACACCCCTTTCATCCCTAAATATTTCTACATTTTATTTTTGTTGTTTTATACTAGTTAATCTAAGCTTTTTTTTTCATGAATATTTAGACATTTAAAGTTAATACTTAATTTAAATGCATATCATAATTTGAAGTATAGACTTTCTAAATATATTTTTTCTGAACATTTTAAAACTTTTTTCTTTATTAAAATTTGAGTTAAACATTAAAATATCAAAGTTAAGGTGTAAAATTATTTGGGTAATTCTTTCAGATTGAGGAGGATTGAAGTTTTAAAGGGTCAATAATTTTGAAACTGATCCAAAATTTTGTAGGTTAGCTCAAGGTATTTGGCATATATAGTATCAAATTACTATTAAAAAATTATTTGGGTAGGAAGTGAATATATTATACAAGGTTTTCCATCATGCATCATTTGCTACTCTAATTCAATCTATGTTGATAGAAACAAGAATGCAAGAATTGGGCTTCTATTGATGAATATATAGAAATGGCTCAGGCAAAGAGGCTGTAAGCATCACTTCTATTTGTCCTTTTGTTTTCAGCGCATAACACTTTTACTTATTTTAATTGGGTAAAGAGTATCCATGGTTATATAATTTAAATTATTGTACCATTAGGGTTATATTTTAACTTTTTGTATCAATAAAGTTTCGTTTTTAAGTTTTTTCTTCATCCATAGTTCTTTTATGTCCATTGACCGTTAACTTTAACGGATTTGTAGGAAAAATGATAAAATCAGCAACTCAATTGTTTTACAAAAATTAATTTCACCCCAAGTTTTAAACTTAACTATTTAGGCACTCATCAACAGTTTTAAACTTAACACTTCTACCCAAATGTTTTAATTAACCCTAACAGCACCCAGCCACCATCAGGCCACCGCCGTCACTGCCAAAAAATGCAAAAAATGCAAAAAACAATAGCCGAAAATGTAGATTAGAGCCTAGGAACGCCAAATTTTGGCCCAGAGCCACTAGATTGCAGCCTAGGGCCGCCGAATCGCAGCCCAAGGCTACTCCATCGTGGCCCCAGGCCGGGTGAATCGCGGCCCTGGGTTACCGATTCGCTGTCTGGGCTCGCGATTCGCCGGCCTGAGACAGCGATTCACCGGCCTTTGGCCGCGATAGGCCTACCTCTTGCCCTGATCCGGTAGCCCTAGGCTGCGATCTAGTGGCCCTGGGCCAGAATCCAGCTTTCGTAGGAGCCGATCTACGTTATGGCTATTCTTTTTTTTGCGTTTCTGGCATTTTCTGGAGGTGGACGGCGCTGGCGGTTGTCTGGTGGCTTTGGCGGCGGCCTGACGGTGGCTGGGTGCGGTTGGGGTTAATTAAAACATTTGGGTCGAAGTGTTAAGTTTAAAACTATTTGAGGGTGCATAAATGGTTAAGTTTAAAACTTGGGGTATAAATAATTTTTTTAAACAATTGAGTTGTTGATTTTATCATTTTTCTCACAAATCCGTTAAAGTTAATGGTAAATGGACGGAAAAGAACCATGGATGAAGAAAAAACTTAAAAACATGACTTTATTGATACAAAACGTTAAAACATGACCGTAGTGGTACAATAATTGAAGTTACAAGACTATGGATGTACTTTACCATATTTTATCAAGAACTCTATGCTATTCTACTACTTGAGATGATTTATCGCGACTCATTCCCTCTTACTGAGGTGAGGGTGAACAAGATGTTGAAGCTCTTGAGAGAAGATGTATCAAAGCCAAATACATGTACATCATCGTGAATGCAATTGTTCTGAGGTTTATTTCATCTGACATGAAGATTTTTGATGATATTGAAAAGAAGTCACTGGAAACAATTTTCTTGGGTGAGGAATGATATCCATATAAATTAACAAGAAAAACTCAATTATTTCAGAAGTCATTTACTTTTTCACTGATTTTTTTTTTCAGTTTTTTCCCTTATACTTTCTTTTTAAACTTTGAAGAAGGTTTTGAGAATCCTTCATCGACTAAGACATATGCTCTCCAACATTTGGAAACATAACATTAACTTACACAATTGTAAACCTCTTTATATTTCCTCATCCTGGAGTTGGGTATTGCTTGTGAAATTTGGTTTTGTGAGTTTGGGTTGAACCGAAATTTTTCCTTTATTATTATTTGTAGTTGCTGGGTGGATGCTTTTGGGGTTTGACCAATTTGGAGATTCTCTGGGTTTGTTTTTTCGTTTTAACATTATGGGGGTGGGTGTGTGTGCGCTTTATTTTTATTTTTAATTTTTTTTGGAGGATTTGTGTTAGATATTTGAAAATTGATATAATATATATGAGAGGAGAAATTGGAGAAAATTGTTGTATTAATGTTTTGATTATGAAATTTTAATTATTTGTTCAAAAAAATGAAATTTCGATTAAAATTGAATGAATAACACACCTAATAGTTTTAGCGGGTTTTTTCTTTTCAAGTTTCTATGTACTATTTTTCATGTTATACAGACTATTATTCATTCCATCCAAAAAAGATTATAACGTTTGAATTTTGATATCAATTTAATTTCAAATTATCTATATTATTCCTTAGTAAAATTTTCAATACATATATATTTATAAAGAAAATGAATCAATTATTATTTGTATATAAAAGTTGTAAGTGTATATTGCAAAATGATATTGTCTCATTTTTTGGAGTATTTTTTCATGAAAATATATACATTTTAAATTAAATAATTTATATGTGTGTCATAATTTAAAGTCTAAATTTTCTAAATATATTTTTTATGAATTTTTAAAAATGTTTATTTTTGTTAAAATTTGAGTTAAATATTGAACCTTAAATTTGATTTTTGGAAAATGTTTATATGAAAAATATATTCGGATAAATATTGATTGTATGGATCGTTGACAGCAGGAGAGGGAACTCAAGAGTCAGAGGCGGCAAGGAAGATGGATTCCGGTGGCATCCTTCGATCGAAGACAGACAAGAGGAACGATCAACATCGGCGGACTGAATCATGGAATCTTCGACAACGACACGATCAGCTTCTTCTTCACAGACTTTCTTAAGAACTGGTCAAAGGCCTCGATGTGGGATCATTTTGGTAAGTTTGGTTTGGTTCTCGATCTGTTCATACCAGACAATAGATCAAAGGAGGGCAAGGAGTTCGGTTTTGTAAAGTTTAGGGTGTGAAGAACATTGGAAAAATGGAGAAGGATCTGCAATCAATCGGAGTTGATCCTAATTATCTGACTATTAACATAGCCAAATTCAGTAGAGGAGAAGTTAGGCCAACAAGCCGGACCACATGGACTATCGTATCTCACCTGCATGGAACACGATGAAGGCCCCTAAGCGAATCGGAAACTTCAGCTTTCGTGGTGCTTTGATGGGAGATGAGGTATGTACATCGGGTAGTAAGAACCGACCTAGGAAAAATTCCTAGAGGTTGAAAAGGTTCGTGAGGAGGAATTAGAGTGGTTGTGGAGATGCGCGGTGGGAGAGCTTAAGAACTCTGAGACCCTCAATGACACAAACCAGCTCCTTTGCGATGGTGGCTTTCTACAGTGTGTTTCCAAATACGTCGGAGGCCATCGTTTGTTGCTTGAATGCCCAATTGTGTCATGACTTGAAAAAATGTTAGAGGAGGGTAAGAAGGCCTTAGAGGAATGGTTTGCATGGGTTGAACCGTGGGATAGGTCAAAGGAGGTGGCTGGCCCAGGAAGGATAGTATGGTTAAGGATTGAAGGTGTTCCTCTCCATGTTTGGCATGATGAAACTTTCTAGTCTATTGCTAAACATTGGGGAGATGTCTTGGAAGTGGAAGACTTAACGGGATTAAAGGAGCAGTTGTTCATTGCAAAAGTGTGCTTATCAACCCATGTCAGTCATACTATTGATGAATGTGTAAAATTGAAGGTGGATGATGATATCTTCACTGTTAGAGTCCGAGAGGATCTTGCAGAGATTGTGGATTTTGGACCCCGATAACTGGAAGATAGTGGAGAGTCGATTGAATCTAAAGAATCGGAGGATGATAAGACGCTGCCGGATCCTGATGAGTTATCGCCGATGGCCAGTTTTGTGGCAGACTCTCCGCCGGTAATCCAGGGTAATGAGAATCGTCGGCTAGTGGGGGGGCTCTAGGAGGTTGGAACATGTGAAGGCATTAAATGCCAGCTTTATGGCACTCTCTCCACCGGCAATCCGAGGAAATGAGATTCGTAGTCTAGTGGGGGGCTCTAGGAGGTTGGAACTTTTGAAGGCAGTAAATGAATCTGTCCGGGAGGGAGACAAAGAGTCCATTGATTCTGAAGAAATAGAAGATACAGTTAATAATCAAGAAGTTTTCTCTAGTGGAAAAAGATAACGTGAAAGGAGATATTGAGTTAGGCCCTCATCAAGTGGTGATTCATGAGGGTATCTTAGACAGAGACGAGGTAGACGGGTTGGACCAAGTACTTGATTTGGGCCTTAATATATTATTTGGTCCAGATGGTGATAACTTAATAGGAGGGATGAAAATACATGGACTGGGTCCTAGTCTTGTGCTTGAGAGAAAGGTAGAGCCAAAAATTAACCAGAAGCTAGAGGACAAGGGTGTCATGCACAAAAAGAACAAGTTGAAGGATAGTGAAATTGCTCCAAACAGGCGATCGTCCCAATCAGTAACGAAAGCCTCAAAGGGGGAAAAATGGGCTGTTGTGATCTGCAATCAGATTGAGTTGAGCTATATTTATGGAATTCCAGCCGGGAAGATGTCCTTTCGAGAAGTAAAAAAGGCGGTGCGGCGTAAAGCTCTGCGCACTCAATCTGCAATGGGGAATCAAAGCAAGAGGGGTGTTAACTTTGTCCAGATCGTCGAGGGTGAATGAGACGTCGAGCGCTGTCGGCTCCTCGTCAGATACAGGCTTGCTGACATACCAGAATCTGTCGCAACGGCCAATGGGCAAGAGCATGCAAGCTCTGGGTGAAACCATCAAATTTGTTTACCAAAAGAAGAAAGGAAAGCAACAAAACAAGGCTGGCTCAGGTGCGCATGCTTCGATAAAATGAAGATCCTTTCTCTGAATATTAGGGGCTTTGGGGGGATGTGAAAGTAAGAAATCTGATGGTGTTGCTTAACTCTGAGGCTATCGATTTCTGTGCAATCCAAGAATCTCTGTTGACTAAGGAGGCGGCTTCGTTGGTGAAAATGGTTTGGAAACACTGCGATTATGGTTTTTGTGAGTCTCTGGCAGATGGCAGGTCTGGCGGTCAATTGTCTATTTGTCTGAAAGAAGTCTTTGAGGCTACTAATTCTTATGCAGGAGCTGGTTATTTAGGTGTGGAAGGATCATGGAAAGGCTGTCCGAAACCTGTCCTAATCTTAAATATATATGCCCCTCAAGGCAGGTCCCAGAAGCGTCAGTTATGGGAGGAATTAGAGCAGCTTAGATCCAAGACAGATTCCATGTGGTGTGTCTGTTGTGATTTTAATGTCGTCCGAAAGGCGACATAACGTAAAGGCTACCTTTTTTATCAAGGTAAAGCTGAGGACTTTAACAGCTTCATCAATCGCACAGAGTTATAGGAGATCAGTTTGGGGGCTAGAAAGTTCACGTGGATTTGTTACGGTGGTACCAAGCTAAGCAAAATAGATCGCTTCATTCTCTCTCGGGATTTGATGGATGTTTGGGAAGGATTGTCTGTAGTTGTGCTTGACAGAAAATTCTCAGATCACGCTCTAATTCTTCTCAAATCTTCTACGGTGGATTTTAGGCCCTCCTCGTTTAGATTTTTTGATCACTGGTTACAAGAGCCAGCGTTTAATGAGATGATCCGCTCTGCCTGGAATCAGTTTTATGTTTAAGGTTGTGAGAGTTTTTGCTTCAAAGAAAAGCTGAATTTATTGAAGCCTCTAATAAAGCAGTGGCGGAGTGAAAATCCAGAAGTGAGTAAGGCGCGAATTATTGAGCTTCTTGCTGAGATGAACGCTTGGGATGTCAAGGTCAAAAAGTCTATGTTATAGGCAGAAATTGGGCAATTTTGCATCGTGAGAAGGGATTATTTCAAAGCGGAAAAGAGTTATAGGCTGTCCCTTAAACAGAAATCTAGAGCTCGGTGGGCCAGCGAAGGTGACGAAAATAGTAAATTTTTTATGGAGTGGTAAAAGGCCGACTAAAGAAGAACACAATTATGGTGAATGGATGGAAGAGCCTGGCAAATTAAAATAGGAGATTATTTTAGTGGTCTAATGCGTTGGCTTCTTGGAAATGAAGGTGGAGGCGCGAGCCTCGTGGTAGATAGTCAGGTGAGTTATAAAGTTTGTTATTATGTTTGCAGGATTCTTCAGATGGGAATTTGGTGGTGAAAGGTCTTGCAGCTAATTTAGATGCTAAATGGGCCAACACCTGCGATATCCCCACTGTATGGTTAAAATTTCTCCCGGTGAAAGTTAATGTGTTTCTGCGGAGACTGCGTAGAGATTTCCTGTCGTGTTGTCTTCGTTTGGAAATGAAAGGGGTGGCCATCCCTTCAATTGATTTCCCCCTGTGTTTGAATGATGTTGAATCTATTGAACATGCTGTATTTAGATGCTCTGCGGTAGCTTCTGTTTGGAAAAGTATAGCAGCATGGTGCGGGATCCAGTTCTTGTTTATATGGGATGTGGAAGATTTATTTTCTCAGGATATCCGAAAGAAGCTGCCAGCTGCTAAGCAACCTGCTTGGGAGGTGATTTTGTTTACAACTGCGTGGTGCATTTGGAGGGCTCGGAATAGGTGTGTTATGGAGGGAAAGAGGTGGATCCTGTTGGAAGTGATCTCATAAGTTCAATGGCTTTCCCATATGTGGCTTTCCTACATGGTCTTTATCATGGTCTGACTGGGTGTTCCGTTTGGTTTGTAGACGTGGGGTGGGGTCTCTCTCTTTGTTGGTTTTGTGGCATTGTTTCTCTTGTGCTTGTTTGTTGTTCCTGTTGGGGAAGGGTGTGTGCTTTGCTGCAGTTCGTTTGTTTTTGGTATGGTTGGATAGTCGTGTGTGCATCTGGTGTCCTCTTTGTTTTGTTTTGTTGGTGGGGTGTTTCAGGCGTGGCTTGTTCTTTGGATGAGTGTTCTTTGTGTTTCGTTTTGTTTTGTTTGTGTTTTGCTTTCTTTCTCAGGTCCTTCTCTTAGGACATGGCTTCTCCCTTTAATATACTCTCAAATTATTACTGTTCAAAAAAAAAATATTGAACCTTAAACTTTAAAATAAAGTCAAACGTGATAATTTTTGGTGAACGGATGAAGTATAATTATAAAATCCTAGACTAAATACCGAAAAAGAAGTATTGCAATACTTTTAAGATGAAGAGAGTTTTTTGTTTTTTACCTTAACACGCTACAAATAATATTAAACTTAATGTCTTTTTTAGAAATAAAATATTATTATAAATTATCGGTACACCGAAAATAATAGTACTAACTAATAGTAGCTGATTGAGTTTACTAGTCTTATAGAGGGTGTATTAAATTTTCGGATAATGTAACTCAAATTATTGTACTACTAAAGTTCTGTTTTAACTTTTTGTACTAATAAAGTCTCGTTTTCTAGTTTTTTCTTAATCTATGGTCATATTTGACATATTTACCCTCACTTTTTAAAATATTGCCCTTTTAAATAATTTGTAAAATATAAAAATCATCCTAACGTTTATAAATACTTACAATTCAACCCTAGGAGGTGGCCTGTGGCTTTCCGGCGGTGGTGGGTTGGATGGTGGTTGAGATAGGTGGAGTTGAAAAGTTTAAGGTAGATATGAGGGTTTGTTCGTAGAATTTTAAAAATTTGAGGGTGTAAATGGTATAATAGGAAAAATTCAGTTTATACTCGTAATTGTACCATTCATGTAAAAGGGTAAAATAGTAAAATAATTGTAAAAAGGACCATGGATAATGAAAAAACTTGAAAACATGACTTTATTAGTACAAAAAGTTAAAACAAGACCCTAGTGGTATTGTAATTTAAATTACAGGACCATGGATGCACTTTACCCTTAACTTTTCTTTTGACGAGAATAATAATTTATCAATAAAGAAAATCACACCTTAATCCTAAACAATTGGGAAAATGTCACCGAATAAAAATATTGAACGAAACAAAAAAAAGCATATGTTGAAAAAGACATGTGAAATATTAAAAGAAAAAAAATATTTTTTAAAAAACAAACATATTCATTTTCCTAGAGTGAAAGGAGTGTAAATGTGTAATATTGGTATGATAGTTTTAATTTGGGGTTAAGATGTGTTTGTGTTGTTTGACAATGAGCAATTCAATTATGCTCTACATGAGATCAAAAAATTAATAAATAAGTTGCGGTGAACGATAAGAGAGTTTGATGGTAAGTCATCGGGAAGCGAAAAATGTCCTTTTTGCCACCGACGTTTGGGCAAAAGACCATTTTTGCATTTTTTTTCATGGTTTGATGGGTGTGTTTTGATGATGTGAAAAATTTAGTGGTTAAATAAAAATTGATTATTTAATATTTTGCTCCAAAAACCTCTGTTGAGTGAAATTAATTATGCCATCCACGACCAGTGAGACCGAACTATCCACCGCCGGCGCAACAACGCCAGCCCACCAGAATTGACCACCGGCGGTGCATCAACAGCAACTAATGCTGACACAGCAGAGCTAACAACATCTGGCTCCACCATTACTGTCAACGCCAAACCCACCCCTTCTATCGAAAACTGAAACCCGCCATTGATATTAGACGATGCTACCTTCTGCCTCCACTGCAACCTCTTACACCCGAAACTCCGCTGCCCTCCGCCACCTTTGACCGCCGATGCTGAAAGCGGCTGCTATTGAAAGTCATCGGTGACCAAAAGCTTAAGATACCCTCATCGGATGTGCTTCAAAATTCTTCCAAGAGAGCAAAAGCCATCGTATTTCATCACATACCAGAAAAGTCTATTGATCTTGTCGGCGGTGGGCGGTCCAGCCGTTCTGATCTTCTTTGGTCAACGTATCATTTAATTCTGCTATGGTCGACGGAGCAGTAGGCTCAAGTCCCGAGACCATCGTTGGCGGCTCGGGAGTAGGAGACCTGACTGCGAAATCATCAAGAGTGGCAGCAGCTGTGAGGCGAAGGAGGCGATCAACGTTGGGAGTGACAGATCGGTGATCATCGCTGGGAGTGGTAGATCGGCAAAGGTCTCAACAAGATCGGAGGGAAGGATGGCAGGGCCGGTGGACCATATCTCGTTGATGTATTGAACGATGACGAGGGATTCGCATACGGGCTTGACGCCCCTGGCCATGGTGTCTTCACGGTCGGACTCGAAGATGAGTTACAAATGGAGAGTAAACGATGAGGGGGGAGTGGTTACTTGGCCTATTTTTTTTAATTTATTAATGACTTGTCTTATTAATTTGTCTATTTGGGATGCCATATAAGATTATAATGAACACGTGGCGTTTCCGTTACGGAATATTCTCGCATAAATATGCCGTTAGTCAATTTAATGGTAATACGGATCCAAAAAACAATTAGAGTAGTAATATTGAACCTAACAATAAATAAAAGATGCAAATGTGAACCATTTTTTTAAATAATTGTAAAAATGACCTTTTGGCCAAATATCAATGGTAGAAAGGGACATTTTCCTGTATGTCATCTTAACACGAACACCTTGAAAATTGAGGAGAATTATCTGATAATTAAAGAGAAATTACGATATATAAGTTTTGAGCACTCTATTCTTAAATGAAGATCGTTGATTTACGTATTTTTGTATTCATGTTGTCATAAACATTGAGGTAATGCAAGTTCAATCTCGCTTGATTATGAAATTTTACATCAGGGATTGAGCTAGTTGTTACTGAAAAATGAAGCTCTTAAGACATCACAATGTCTTCTAACAAAATATTCCTAAAGGCAGAACGTTTTACCAACAACGGTAAGATAACACATCGAGAAAGAAACTTCTTCAGGGGGTTCAAACATGAGGGTACGAAGGTGTTTATTGGTGTTTATTGAAGATTATCTCGGATGTTCAGATATTCTCTCATATGTGGCTGTCCTGTAGGAGTTCGAAGGTGAATGTGCCAAATTGGACGGAGTGGGTTTTATGCCCATTTGTTCCTTGATTTCTTGATTATTTAGATTATGTGCTTCTTGTAGGAGTGGTTTTTGTTGTATTTGTGGCGATGTAACCCGTCCCCCTATCTCATGGGGACGGTGTATCTCTCTTTTTTAATGATGATTATAATTGCAGTTCAAAAAGAAAACACGAGGGTACGAGCGAGAGAGAAAACCCAGAGAACAGCCACAAAAGAGTGTTAGGGACCAACAACAATGGAAGAAGGGCAGGGCCGATTCAGATAAGCAGAATTTGGAAAGGGTACTTCGAAATTTAGCAACTTCCTTCTTTGTCAATAACTTGCCGGAATGGTGCACTGAAAAGGATTTGTGGAATCTCTTCCAAAAATACGGTCGGGTGGTAGACGTCCATATTCCCAGAAAACGTTCCAAAGGGGGAAAGAAATTTGGTTTTGTACGCTTCAAAGGGATCAGTCTCAGAAGGAGAAAGAGCTTGATGGAATCTGGTTTGCAAAAAATCAATTTAGCAAAATCTCAGGACAACAAACCTTCTCCAACTCGGCGTAAGCCGCAGCAAACAATACCAGAGCACCAAATCAAACCCGTTGATGATAGGAGCTTTGTGGATGTCACCAAGAAGTGGGTGAGAAGAGAACAAACCAAACCGAACAGAAACAATCCACTTCCAAGGTTGCTACTCGGATTACTTGAAGCAGACTCGATCCTTCAATCAAACATGAAAGAAGTGGACTGGCTAAACACCTGTTTAGTTGGAAAGATGGAAAAGGTGCAGCCACTCCTCAACGTTCTCGACATATTCCAGGAAGAAGGTCTTGGCAACCTGAGCATTAAATATATTGGAGGTCTCAACATCCTTATTGAATGCGGCCCATCTCTTAAAGCAACCCAACTCCTTCAAGATAAATCAGATTGGCTTTCAACTTGGTTCTCTCACATAAGTTAACTCCTTGGAAGAAAGACTCAGCGCAATCGGGAAGACTAGTTTGGCTCAACATCTTGGGAATGCCGCTGGAAATTTGGACAGAAGACACATTTCAAAAAATTGCTATGAAATGGGGAGATATTCTGTTGGAAAATGGAACCACCACGAAGAACATGCGTTTAAATGCAGGAAGAAAAAAATTGCATTCTCAGTCACAACAAAGATATAGGATATGATCAACTCTTCAATTAATCTCCTTGTGGACAGCAGCAAACAACAGTGAAGATTAGAGTTATTGAAGATCTGCCCCTATTTCCTCTTTGGGCCTTCTTTCCTGGACTGCACCATCTCCACAGCCCAAAACCAACCTTCAACCTCACCAGCATGGACCAGAAATGGCAACCCCATCGTCATCTAGAACGAACAACGAATTCTCTGTCGCAAAAGCATCCAACAAAACCCTAACCAATAAACCTTCAAACCAAACCTTAAAACTCCTCAATCAGCAATTTAGAGAAGGAGTCATCATCTCCTCAAGCCACATCATATCCGAAAATGACTCAGCGGAGGACTCAAGAACCACACTTATGGGTGAAGCTGAAGCTTTGGGGGTTCAACCCGTTCCTGTCGACAAGAACAGTTCAGGATCGGGAGTTCGCAAGAACCAGGTCAAGTCACTGGTCAAGACGTGGTGGAGCTGTTTGCTGAAGTTAGTGGAAGAAGGTGGCCTCGTAATCAAAACATTGGGTGGCTGGCGATTCCTTTCATTACTATTTGTGTCATTTGGAAGGAGAGGAATAATATTGTACATGGAGGACAAGCAAATTCAACCATTCACGTCTTCAATTCTGTTCAATACCTCTCCTTTCTCTGAATTTCAAGCAGGTGGAAAGTCAGCAAATTAATTTGGGCGGATGGTTAATTCACCCTCTGGTAGCAATCAACAACTGCACTTAATTTGATCTTGCTGCGAGGACCGGCTTTTTGTCTCAGATGCAGGCGGTCATTATGCTTCACCCAACCTTAATACAGGGCGCTGCTAAGACCTTGTTCTATATGACTTTGTTCTATGTTTTCTAACTTTGCTTCCTTCCCAGTAAAGTTATCTTCATCTTTTAATTTATTTCCTTGTCATTCAAAAGAAAAAAGAAAAAGAAAAAGATAACACATCAAGAACTCAGGTGTAACCTAGTCTTCAATGTTATTTATCACCGGATGAATTTTCAGCCTCTTAAAGCACACTCCCCGTACTATTATGATTTCTACTAGCTGAAAAAAATGAGATAATTCTATGCACAAAATATAAAAATAATACTAGTACCAGATATTTGCAACAAAACTTCATATGATGTCCAAATCTAGGTGAGTTCATATGAAGTTTTGTAGTGGAACTACGTACGTTTCAACCATGTTAATCATCACTAGGGGTGAGATCGAGCCAAGCCGAGCCCAAACCTGGCACGCTCGAGCTCGACGTGAAAATCAAACTCGGCTCGAACTCGGCTCGAACTTCATCGAGCTCGATTTTTCGGGCTCGAGCTCGGTTCGAAAGCTCGTGAGGCTCGATTCGGGGGTAGCTCGTTTAGGCTCAATTATAAAGTTCGGCTCAATTAGGCTCGAAGTGGCTTGTGAAGCTCAAAAAAATTGAGATATCTTAAATTAATTCAATAAAATATTCTTAAATTCACGAGCTCGAGCTCAAATCTAATAGGCTCGGGCTCGGCTCGAATCTAATAGGCTCGAGCTCGACTAGGCTCGTTTGTTAGGCTCGTGTAGGCTCGCGAACCTGATCAAGCCAAACATTTGAGGCTCGAGCTCGGCTCGTTTAATAAACGAGCCTAAAAAACGGCTCGAGCTCGAGCTCGAGGCTCGAAAAAGCTCGGCTCGACAGGCTCGTTTGAGCTCGAGCTCGAGCCGAGCTCGAACGGGCTCGATTCGTTTCTCAGCCCTAATCATCACCTAGGTGATATTTCACCCACTAGTTCAAATAGTTCAGCTATAAGGTAATCTGAAAGTCCAAGCTCAATTACAAGGACAATTATATATCTACCTCTCATTCTCAAAATGCTTTAAGTGTGTGAAAATTCACTCGGGTGATAAATAACATTATCGTTTCATAAACTCTCTAACCACGATTTTTATTAGGGTTTTAGTCCATTACTTTTGATGTGTGTCATATTTTGCTCCAATTTTAAGAATTTGTCCTATTTTAGTTTTTTAATTTTGGTTTTGCGTCCTATTCAAGTCCTACCGTTAATTTATATGTTAAATTGACTGTTAAGTTAGTGCACTTTACGTAAATACTCCTACAATTATAGTCTAATTACACATTTCATAAAACTATGGTCATTAAGCTTTTTATGAATGTACAAATAAGTCCATAATTTTTTTTCTCACTTTAGTCTCTTATTTATCAGGAGCGGATCTCTCCCGACATTCAAATGGTGGATCCAAGTTGTCGACTTTACAGTTTTCAAATGGAGGATCCGCTTCCGTCTTGAAGCTCCTCAATTGCTTGGTGACGTTGTTTTCAACCTGTTGGGTGAAAACAAAATGAGTGATTTCTCATAAGTGTATCGCTATCAATTAATTGATAACCATTATATATTTCAGCAACTTCTCCATAAATCATGTATAGAAACATTCTTTCTCAAAATTATAAAAAGAAAGTACGAAGAAAATTAAGAGTACCTATGTATAAGTTCTGAATTTGAGCACCTTGTAGCTAGCAAAAAAGAAATTAATGAAGAACTTACAGAGGCCAAGAATGGGAGGCAAGTTGGTGAGCATGGCGTAGCTAATGCCCTGGCGGATGGCCAAGCTAGCGATGGTGATGTCGGATATAATATCATATTTGAAGAAGCTGAAGTTGTACCGGGGAGCCCTTTCCAAAATCGGAAACAGGTACTGCGGCACCAGCACCACCTTCCTCGCCGTAGTCTGGTTTTTAGACTGTCGGAGCGGGTCATCTGGAAAGAAGGTTTCTTTCAGAGAGTTCCCCATTGACTTTACGAACGATAATCTGTGTTACCCATAATGAAATCGATAATAGTTCAAACTAATTGTCCTATTTTCACTATTGGGTTGATTTTTGTTTTGAGATTTGGTTGCTCCAGGAGCGAGTTGATATGGCACCGAAATCTCCTTAGATCTGGCACTCTTGATCGGCATTTCAGCTTGTCCCTCAATTATCAATTTTGTGTTTCTGGATTTTAGGCTTGAGCACGGAGTTTAGGTTTCAGCTTATTCTCTTTACGGATCTTCGATTATTTCCTGAAGTAATGCTTGATTGTTGGATGAGCCATGCCAATCAGAGGGAAATCAGTGTGAGCATCAGTTTTGCGTCGGTCCGGCCCAAGATGAGCTGTCAGCGGACGATGGAGCTGAGTGTCACTAATGCAGCGCCGGCTGTCTAGTGGGCTTTGAGGAGAAGAACCCAAGTGAGCTAGCAAAATCGAGAGAAGAAAATGTTTGGACTTACTATGTACATTTATTGCAAATTTATGGAACAAGTTCTAATTCTTAATATGGGTATATTTGTCATTTCAATCATATTCACGATATTAAATGTCATAATTTTATAAGAGAAATGAGAGCAATTTTATAATTTATCATATTCTTAGTTTTTCTGAGTCCATTACTTATTTGTTATATCGTTGATTATTTTTGTTTCTTTCACTTTCATCCATGTTTCGCACTAGTTTTTTCTTCAACACGCGCTTTGCGGCAGAAAACAATTGAAAAATAAAATTGATGAAAAAGAATTTATGAAGCTGAGAAAACATATTTTTTTTCTTGAACATAGTTGTAGGGAAGAGAATATAAATAAAGCGTAAGGAACATAAGTTAACATAAGTTAAGAGGATTATGGGTAAGAAGTTAAAAACAAAAGGTATGAAGGGAGTTAGGCCCTAAGCAAAGCAAAAGGGGAAATAGTCAACAATTTTTTATTAAAAAATCTTTTAAGCTATAACATAAATTTTGATATTTATATGAATATTAAAAAATAGGAGTAACACTAATGAATTTTACGATTGGGAATGCCGGATTTATTTGCAATTGTTTAATCCATTTGAGAACTATCCATCAATTGTATGTGAAAGAAAGTCATTTAACTCGTTCATGATTTAAAAATGTAGTTCTGGCTAAGTAAGCCTACATAGTTTGGTAATGTTCAGTAAGACAATTAACATAAAAAGAGTACAAATTTACTAAATTGTAACTCGTAAAAATGTTTAGGGTTTAAAAGGGAGCGTTAAAAAGTAAAAAGGCTCTATACGTAATAAAGAGGATTTGGAGTATGCTATTTTTTGAAAATTTCAGAAAGTAATAGGGGTGTTAATGAAAATTATTGAAAGTAGAAGGGTTTTTAGTGAGTTATCCCCTAAGAATTAAAAGGGAAAAAAAAGAAAAGGGAAACAAAAAAGGACAAATCACTTACTTTAGCAAGGATCAAATTGCAAATAACGGATTCTTCTTCCCCTCACAAATGTGTTAGTATAAATTTGTTGGAAAAATGTCTCTTTTTGTCACTAACGTTTAGAAAAAAGTTCTTTTTACAATTATTTTAAAAAATGGTTCGTATTTGTCACTACCGTTTATGTTTTCGGTCCCCATTTATCACTAGTCGTTAAAATTTTCACTTTGGCGTCTATATTTCCACCGTGACTTGTTCTTTGATGATGTGGTTGGTTCTTTGATGATGTGGCCAACTTACTCCAGAACTTGGGGATCTTTATCCTAGACCAAGATCTGAGCTAGATGATCGCCAACAACCGGTGATGATTTCTTGAAAATTTCATGAGATTTAAAGGCGTTTAATTTGGAGATTGATGATGAAATCGGCCCAACAAAGCTTCAATTGGCTCAAAAAAAGTTAGCATCTTCATCTAATAAAATGTCAGTCAGGTGTAATCTTTCCCTTGATCATCGAAAAACCACTTCTCCAACAAAGACAATTGACCTTCTCCATGATTCGGCTTGCTCTAATCCTAAAACAGGTTGGCTTCTGGGCTTAAATCAGAGTTGGAAGAATCAAAAGACTCGAATTCAAACTGCGATGAGTGATCAAACGCCTCTGACTTAGGCGTCCTGCCACCGCTAGAGGTTGAATCGATGACAGACCTGCCACGCTTCTACGGCGGATTTTTCATCCACCTTTTTAGCAAACTTGCGATATTGCCAAGGAACTATTACTCTGGTGGGATTGATAGATCGGAGAAGACGACATTGCTTGTTTGCTTATTTCAGATCTACAACTTCCCAATCCATCTTATTCGCTTGCGATGAGCTGAATTTCTCGACACCCAACCGCAAAATCGCTTCGTCGATGATCGATTTCCGATGCTTACTTTAAGATCCGCCATGGCTGCAAAGGAAGCTTCCTCAAGTTCAGCGATTGAAGCGCTGATTTGATCATCACGTGATTCGTCGACATCGTCGAAAGATAAAGTGGGTTATGGATAAAGCTGGATCTAGTGGAGACACATTCAGGATCGAGATAAGCTCGATTTATGGATAAGATTTTATGAAGCTCCTTTTGGAGTTTCTTCATGGCAATGAACACAAACCAGCTTACCATAATCATCTTTGATGAGGAGAAACATGGATTGTGGAGATTTCACATCAACATATTGAGTCACCTCCACCTGTACGCCACGTTTGTACACACATTACACGTAATCGTCTGTAACGGAATATTCTACGAATATTCTCTCCGTTAGTCAAAGTAATGGTAAAATAGGTCTAAAAAACCATTTCAGTGGCAAATTTAGAAAGGAAAAATAAATATAATTGCAAACGCAAACCATTTTTTAAAATAATTGTAAAAAGAGACTTTTTGCCAATTGTTAAGGCGAAAAAAGATATTTTCCCAAATTTGTTGATATCATGATATTGTTTTGGGTTTCAATGTAGAAGCAGCCATTATATACTCTATATATGGTTCAGGTTTACTGCTGGTGAACAGTGGGTGAATAGTGGCACAACCAATAGGGTTGTGCCACGTCATCCATATTTTTTAAAATTTTAATTTTTTTATTTTTTTAAAAATAAAATTTTTAAATTATATTTATTATTTATTTCATTAATTTGTTTTATTTTTTTAAAAAGTAATTTTTAAAAAGTATTTATTATTTATTTCATTAATTTTTTTATTGTTTCCCATTTTTTTTAATTATATTTATTATTTATTTCATTATTAATTTCCAATTATTTATTTCATTATTAATTTTCAATTTTCGATGAATAGTGGCACAACCAATAGGATTATGCCACATCATCCATATATTTTTTTTAATTTTTTCTAAATTAAATTTTTTTAATAATATCTATTATTTATTTCATTAATTTTTTTATTGTTTCCCATTTATTATTAATTATTTCATTATTACTTTTTTATTTTTTCCCCATTTTTTATATTATAATTATTATTTATTTTTTAAATTATATTTATTATGTTTCAAATAGGGAAAAAATTAGTAATTTTAAAAATTGGTATGAAATTAGTAATTTTGAAAATTAGTATGGAATCATTTGTGTTATGTAGACATTGTGAAACGTCGATCCAATGCTATAAAAATTAAAAGCAATAAAAATTAATTCAATAAAGTTCGTATACATAAATTAAAATTATAAAATTAAATATAAATCTAAACACTGATCTAACAGTATGGACGCTGATCTACCAAGATGCGGACGTCGATCTAACAAGGTACGGACGCCGATCTAACAAGGTACGGACGTCAATCTAACAAGGTATTAACGCTGATCTACTAAGGTATGAACGAAGATGTAACAAGGTATAAACACTAATGTAACAAGGTATTCATGCTAATCTAACAAAGTATGGACATTGATCTAAAAATTATTCATGTTGATCTAACAAAGTATTCATGCTAATCTAAGAAGATATTCATGCTAATCTACACAATTCTATAAAATTAACTTAATTCATAAAATTCATATAATATTCATGTTTTCTTAAAATACGTAAAATATATACCAAAATTCCATAAAATACCAACAAATTCGTAAATAATACCTAAAATACCTAAATAAATTCCAAAAATTCTAAAATAATTCCTAAAATACTAAAATACTAAAATAATTCGTTATACGCAGAAATATTTCCTAAAATACTAAAATAATTCACAAAATACTAAAATTCATGAAATATTCTTATTTTCCAAAAATATGTAAGGTATCTACTAAAATTCCATAAAATACCAATTAATTCGTAAATAATACCTAAAATACCTAAACAAATTCTTAAAATACTAAAATAATTCCTAAAATACTAAAATAATTCCTAAAAAACTAAAATTCATAAAATACCCAAAAAGAAATACATGTAGATGGCGGTGGAGACGGCCGACAACGGAAACTCTATACATAAATATAAATTTTTGTATGAATGGTATCCACCTAATAAGATTATGTCACCTCATCATAATTTAGTGATTTTATTTATTTGTGTTTCAAATTGTTTAAAAAACTAAATCTCTATTTTACTTTTATTTCTTATTATTTTATGTTTGCTCCATAATATTTTAAACTTTATATGATAAAATGTAAAAAATTTTATCCCTAATCTTTTCACCCATAATAATTATATACTTTATCATTTAGTTCATAAAAATATACATTTATTTCACTTAATATTACATCCTAATTAAATTCTTATAAAATATTGCAATTTACATCGCTACGAAGTGCGACAATTAAACATTGCTCTATACATTTACGGAAATTGTACTACTGGTGAACAATAGTTAACAGTGGCACAACCAATAGGATTGTGCCACATCATTCATTTAATTTGTTTAGTTTTTTTAATTTTTTAAATTATATTTATTATTTTTAGTTTTTCATTTTAATTTATTTTAATTTTTTAATTTTATTATTATTTATTTTTAAAATTATACTCCCTCCGTCCCACAAAGGTTGTAGGATTTGTTTGGGCACATATATTAAGAAAAGTGAGAGAATAATAGTGTGTTGACAAAATTACCCTCATGAAAAAGAAAGAAGGAGAAAATTGTGGACCCCAATTTTAAGTTGAGTGTGAGGAAAGAGAAAATCATGTGGGTCCATGATGTGAGATAAGAGGATAAAATGGTAAAAATGGTGATAGAAAGTTTTATTTTAGGAAAGTTGACAACCTTTGTGACTACCAATATAAGAATGCTGACAACCTTTGTGGGACGGAGGAGTATTTATTTTGTTACTAATAAATTGGTATGAAATTGGTAATTTTAAAAATTAGTATGAAATTAATTGTGTTGTGTCACGTTATCTATTTTTCCCTGCATTTTTTCTTTTAAAGTATGTTCATTTACTATTTATAAAGGAAAAGTTTGTAAATTTAAAAATGAAATAAAATTTATAAGAGAAATTTTTTTTAAAAAAAATATTGTTTTGACTTTTATTTCTAATTATTATGTGTATTGGTCCTCAAAATTTTGGAAATCTTAGTTTTTAACTAAGCCAGAGATTTTTTTACCTACAATCATTATTACATATTTTCTCTTTTATTTCAGAATGTAGACCACAAAATACTAAAATTCATAAAATGCTCTACTTTCACAAATATACATTTACTTCACTTAATATTACATTCTTATTAAATTCTTATAAAATATTACAATTTACACCGCTACGAAGGCGGGCAATTAAAGCCTTGTATAAACCATAATAAGAAACACGAAAACGAGAGTTCAAGAAAAGGAGAATATAATAATAATAATAATAATAATAATAATAATAATAATACAGAAATTGCAACCCTTCAAGGTACACAAGTGCAGAGACCTCCTGATACTTGCTTTGTCCCTTTTGATTTCAAGAAGCTTATCATAAACACACCAAGGAAAACTCAAGAAGTGCTCCCTGTAAGCTCCTCCATCTTGATAACAGCCCCAGTAAGTAGGATGGTAAGTGACATAATACCAAGCAGAAGCTTTTGCATACATATCATCATCATCATCACTTGTCTGCTCATTAAACCAGGCCCTTGCTTCTTTCCTCAAGGCCCTCACAGCAAGAGCTACCTGCTCCACTTCCCTTCTTGGATCGAAACTTTTCGCCATCTTCATCACACATCCACTCACCATCTCACCTTCACTTTCTATCCCGTAGTAGCGCATCAAGTTTGCCAGCTTACTGTCATATTCGGTCTTGTGTTGGAAGGCATCAGCTAAGTACTTCTTGAACCCATCTACTTCTAGGTCAGGGTCATAGGACTCATGTGCTGCTTCTCTACTGAAGCTTGTAGCAGAGCTTGCGCAGCCGGTTGCAATGTCCTTGGCCTCCCGGAAAAGCTTCCCTATCACACGCTGTGATTCATACATCGGTTTATCAAGTTTCTCCATGAAATCTGGATATACCCTAGCATGTAGAGCAGAAGGTAGATTCGCTGGCACACCAGTTTTTGGGAAGTCAACTGCAATAGATGAGAGCATTGCAAGCTCAAGACATGGTTGACTCCTGGCTTGTTCGCTTTCCCTGTCAGAAAAGACCGTGTGAGTGTTGCAAATCTTTCCCAAGCTGTCATCTACTATGTAGTCGGCGATGTGCTGAGCAACCTCCTGCTCATAGTTGTAAAGATAAACAAAATATTAGGTATAACAAACTTGGAAGAACAAGTCATAGCAAATAGATAGTGAATTAATACCTCTATAGTTACATCATGATCCAAAACGGTAGTTGATGCTGGTGTATAGTCCATTGGCGGAAACTGTTGTGGAGGAATCAGATCACTATCCCAACACACGAAGTACACATCTCCATCGAGATCGCTTCCCGAACACTCATTCGGATGAGGCCTGTTTCGGGCGGATATTAATGTTTGGAAGCATAACAACAGGAAAAAAATGAACCATGTTTCTAAATGGATGATGATAATAGTAATACCTGTGTCCTTTTTGAGGGAAAACAATACAATCCACCATATGGTGTAGAGCCGGAACATCAACAGCTTCAAGAACACGCATATCTCCCGGGTGTAGACAAGGGTTCTTAGCAACTACTATTTTCTCCTTAATAATAGAGCTCTTCTGACTTGGTCTGCTACCAGAAGAACATTGCACGAATACTTGCCCGTATTGCAATGTTCCTGTTTCATCAAGACATCCCAGCATATATCTTCCGTTTTGGATAAAGATTCTTGTTCTGGTCCTTAAGTCAAAAAGTTTCGATGCACGAAACGCCTGCAGTATCATAGAAAGAAATGGCTCTACATCTGGCTTATAACCACAGATGAGCATTTCCTTGAGAATTTTGGAGATTTCCCATGAAGAAATCCATTTAACGGCTTCCAAAGCCTTCAAGGGATCAGTTTGAAGAGCATTCAAATGATCTATAAACTCTCTCTGCTTCTTCAGAAAGATCTCATCTTTAATCCCCAGAGTAGACATAAGGGTGATAAGTTGGCGATTTAGAAAGCTAGGTTTATGTCTACTCCATGCTAGCACATCTAAACTCGTACTGCAAGATTCGTACTTCCGCATACTCTTTCTTAAAGACAGTTTCACTGATGATGTTGGATCGACAGCAACAACACCTTTGTATCCACCATACCGAATCTGAAAAGCAGATGGAGTGTGCTTGCAACCACATTTTGCAGCCACTATTTCAGCCAGTTCAGCAGATAATTTCCCAATGCCATCAGAGAAAACGTGCTTAGTTCCACCGGTTGTAAATTCAATGTCGGGGATGATCTCCATTTCATGCCTCCCAACATTTACAGTTTCCCTTGATGAGCCAAAAGACTGTCCTAATCTTGCAGAATACTTGGCCACATTCCTTATTTCACCAAACTCCCCCATTTCCTCTCTGATCCTTGCAGCAGTCAATCCAGGTCGAGAAGCAAACATCCAAAGAGAATTTTCTCGTAACTGACTTGATGAACAAGCAAGAAACTCGAACTTCTTGTCACTAATAACTATCCCATTCCTAAGAACGGATAATATCCTATCATAAATCCTAGTGTACCTCTCCTCCTCTGGACGCAAGTCTGTTGAATTTATCTTACCAAGCTCCTCATCAACAAATGACACTCGAATAAAGTTATCGATATCGTCTGGGTAATTCCGCAACACACGATTGGAAAGACTCACCTCTGGACCGGAGAAATACACTTTTGATGGAGTCACTTGAACCCTTCTTATGTATACTAACCCTTCATCTAATGCTATAGTAGGAGGCCTAGTGATTCTTCCGGATTTACGGTATCTTCTATACTGCTCACTGAACCAAACTACCGGCTCATAGCAACATTCTTTTAGGCGAAACAACCTCTCTAGGGCGTGCTCTATGTATGCAATATTAATCCTACGAGGATCCACAAGTTCATAGAAACTCTCTTCAAGGAGTGGCCCAGGAAGACAGCCAATTTGAACCAAAGAGTTAATTTTGAAAAATATGTTATAGGGAAGACAAAAACCTGGAGGTGGGGTTACTATAGGTGCGAAATCCGAGTTTGAGGAGTAAGGTGTGCCATTCTCAAGAATGAAATCTTCGTCAACTTTCTTGTAAACAAGTGGGCTTTTGTCGAGATTAGAAAGGTCAGTTGAGCATGAAAGCTCTAAGCACAAAGATGAAGACTGACCAATGCAAGAGCCGGGAGTAAAATCAACATCCCTGATCCAACGGCCTTTGCCAGCATTCTTGAAGTAGCTGGGAACTGAAACATCCTTCTTGTAGATTCGAGGAGCACCAAGAAGCTAGCATATAAAAGGACAAAAGAGAATTAAGAGCAGTAACCAAATTTTGCTGCTGTCTGAAAAAACTGTAGAACAAATGGCATTGCCTTGATAGATTGTAAGTTTCATAATAGGAATTATGAGGCAGAGCTTATTTTCATCAGTTTCGAAAAAAGAAGTTTTTGTAATAAGCATACCTGAATCACAAGAAACGTTTTAGTCTGACCATGGGGACAATGAAGTTCAGTCTGCCAGATATTGTCATAAAAGAGCTCCATCTTGTAATCCACAGAAGGATTAGAGAGAAAGAAGAAAAATTTTTCGGCTTTCGGTCCAAACTTCATTGTGACGTTCTTCTCTTTCCAGAGAACAGAAAGCTTGCTCCTTGAGATCAGGCATCCAATGTACAATGTTGCATTATCCACACTATGCAGCAAGTCCTTGGCCTCTGGTGTGATATCGCGGTCCCGATGTCGTGCCTTCAGGTAAGAACTCTCGTGCCAAAGAAACCTCTTGTCAGCCATGAAAACGATTGTTTTCATGCTTTCAGCATCTGTGAACTGAACATTGGCCTGCCATCTTGATCCTTTATATCTAGGCTTGATAACCTCCACAGTAGCAATAGAGCCTTCACCAGTATATTGCTCCAGAAGTTCCTTCACCTCCGATGAAGAGACCTCAGAAGCAAATCCATAAAGATTTATTGTTTTGCTAATTCCTAATGCCATCTGCAGTGTCAGAGAGACCCACAGGATTAATGGGCAAAAAAATGCATCATTCAAGTTCACAGAAAAAAATCATGAAGCAGGGAAAACAAACACTGCCAAGAATCTAGGAGTAGATTTTGTGTCAAAAAAAATCTAATAAGCTACTTGTCAGAATGCAGAAAATGACGAGTCCGGTAAAGGTAAGCAAAAGAAATGATCAGTTTAGTTGGTTAGCATACCCCGTTAAGCTTTGCAGGGGGCTTTGAACAGCAGCTACTTCCAAGACAATAATTAATTGAGCTATAGAAATGTTAGGAAGAATTTTTGGCTGTGATGTTGATTGGTTCAACGTTCGCTCCAGTATATATATTAGTGCCATTTGCCTCTTAGCTCAAGTAATTAAAAAGTTGCATGGACCCTCCTAAACTCTTTGCTTCCTGAGAGAGGAAGTAGTACTACTGTATCTGTTGTTATTAAAAAGTACTTTAGAAAACTGGTAGTAAGTGTTACTTCTACTTGACAAACACGTAATGTTTCTTTTATGCACTTTCAGTTGAAGGAAATAAAGATCCCTTTTTTATGTCGGAGAAAGGAGGAAAAAGAAAAAAAAAAATGCCTGCTTTTGAGTAATTTAAACGAATTCCTGGCGAAGGTTGCGACAGTTATTATTCAGCAGTCTGGTATTCGTATAACACACCATGATGCCTTTTGGAAAACTTCAACTTTCTCCACAAGGTGTTAATAGGCGCGTGTTGGAAAAAAAAAAAGGAAGAAGAAGCAGAAGCAGATTCCTTCTTTAACCTTTGTCCTACTTTCACATTTTTATATGGTGTTGGTAGTTAAATAACATTTTCTCCAGCTATGGTAACAGTTAGTACCACACAAAGTGCAAAATTTATTTTTCTTCCGACTACTAACCTCACTTTTGTCGGACATAGCTGAAAAAAATGCGGATCATCATCATCATACAAAATCTAGATCACCAGTATGTTGCTGTTGTGATTAGCGGCATGGAGCTCATAATTCTAAACTAGTAGTATGACATTACAACAATTGTTTACTGAAAAATGAAGCTCTTAAGACATTGCAACGTCTTCTAACAATTTTCCTAAAGGCAGAACGTCTTACCAATAACGGTAAGATAACACATCAAGAATTCAGGTGTAACCTAGACGTTGCTCCACTACAAAACTTCATATGGTCTCACCTGGATTTTGACATCATAATCCCAAAGTCCAAAATAACTCCAAAGAAGTTATCTGACTATAGAAGCATCTCAGCAATCTGAACAGCGTTAAGGGCGGCACCTTTACGCACTTGATCCCCGCATACAAATATATCAAGCTGGTTTCAAAACTCCACCTTAGAATTATCTGTTACCAAAACTAATAAGTTACCAACATTTATCTTTCAAGGCAAGGAACAAACTCGAGAGATTAAACCCACCCATAGTTTCCATCTTGAGATAGATTGCGTCTGATCCTACCCACTGCAACCGCATCTCTGTTTGATACCTCCAGTGGTGTGGGGAGATGATTAGAGGCCCGGTCATCGATCACCACCACACCAGGAGCACCTTTCAGAATTTCCCTTGCCATGTCCTGCTCCAGCATGAACATTTTGTAAGCTTTAACATATGGAGTTCTGTTACACAGCACTTTAAAAGATAGTGGCTAGCATAAATTGTGTAGATACAGCTCCCACCATTCATCACATTGGCATAGCCAATGTTTCTCAGATTAAGTGCTAAATTAAACGTACATATAAGAAACCAACTTAAGTGATCTTTCTAGTATTAGTTTGATCTCCATATCTAGAAAAATGTAACATTTTTCGGGGAGTGGAGGGAGAACCAACATTCCACTTCTTAAAAAATCAGTTTCTTCTATCACAACAACATAGGAAAAGAAAAGCTTTGCCTCATCCAAGGGGTTCTCAAACTGAAGATTCACACTCTCAGCTTGTGCACGCATCACAGGAACTCGTATACATGTGGCAGTAACTTTAACATCCATGTCATTCTGAGCATATAGAAGTAGCACTTAATTACAATTTTGACAAAAGCGATAAGTAATATGGAAAACACAGAGAAATGCTTACCCAGATTTTCCTTGTCCCTTTCACCATTTTCATTTCCTCTTCGTTATACCCATTTTCCATGACAGGGGCATTATGTGAGAACAAATTGAAAGCATACTGTAAAAGGAAGAGAAGAAACATCCTTTGTCACTAATAACATAGGCTCATAAGACAACCCAATGATATTGGACAACGGATATTCAGAGGTGAACATACATACTTGTTGGCTAAATATTTTATAGGTTGGTGGTTTGCCTTCCAGTACCTTTGAGACAGAAAGATGACAAATTTAGTTCGGCAGTTCCGTTTATAAAACCTTAGATAAGCCACTGATTCAAGATAAGGGAAACAAGAAGCTTTGAAATAGAGAAACCTCACGAGTTTGCTCCTCAAGTTCTTCCATTGCAGCTCCACCAGCGCCGCTGGCTGCTTGGTATGTACTAACCACCATGCGTTTTACCTGCAACATAGTCATAGATTATTGAGGTAAGTATCCAAGTTGCTCCAATGCAACTTGAAGAATACAGCGTCATCTGCCTAAAAGAGCGGATCTTGGAATAAAGCTAGCTAAGCAATGCTCAAAAGATGAGATATAAAATCAAGTAGGAAACAAAGAAGCCGGCGTTCAAGGTCAAGCCACTTACTTTAGCCTCGGGATGAAGAGGGGTAAGCAGCCATTAAGCAAATAATGGTGGAGCATTTAGGATTCGCGATCAACGCACCCTTCCCTGAACCGGCTTTGATTCCCTTCATTGCCTGCGGAACCACTTCAGGAATCACCAGCGGAACACCATCCACCATCCTGAATGCCGAACTGTTATCCACCACGACGGTTCCTTTCTCCACCGCGATTGGCCCAAACTGCTTGCTAATCGAGCCGCCGACGCTGAACAGAGCGATGTCGATGCCTTCAAAACTGTCGGCGGTGAGCTCCTCCACCGTGTATGACCGGACGAGGAAGGAGACGGACTTCACAGCAGAGCGCTTGGAGGCTAGGAGCTTGAGGGAGCGGAAAGGGAAGTTACGATCGGCGAGGAGCTTGTACTCTCTTCTATTTGACTTGTACTGGTCATGTGTGCGTTTTCCCGACGGGGCCGCCGGTGCCGGTTCAGGAGCAGAAGCTGCTGAGGTTTGTTGATACGACGAGTTTTCCCGAGGGCCGCAGGACAGTCCAGTCCAGTCCAGTCCAGTCAAGTCCAGGACATTGTTTAGCGACAGGCGGTCATGACCGATCATGTTATTTACCATGTTATTTAGCCGCTAATAAGTAAAACCACAAATAAGATCCTAAATATTATTTAATTAATTAATTAATAATTTAAAGATTAAAATACTCTTATCTTATCAATTAAATTTTTACATAATTAATACAATTAATGATTTTTTCAATTAATTGGTAAATAGCAAGTTCATGAACCGGGAGCCAGTCTCGAGGTAGGAAAGGGCAAGATTTGCTTAAGTTTTCCCTCAATATATGGTGCTATTATTTTTATTTTTTGTGCATAGAATAGTGTGCCGCTACAGTTTATGCGTTGTTTTGTGTCATACTGTATTTAATTACAAAAATGTCACACAGAGACAATGAGACATCGCGCGGTCGTAGAAGTACACGGATGGTGCTGGATTTTAGCCGACTACTCGCTCAGCTCCAGTTCCGGCACTTCTCACAGCTCCAGCGTGGCGCTTCTCACCCAACTCCGGTGTGGCGGTGTTTCTCACCGTCATCGTAGTCAACGACCGTGAAGTAACAGAAACTCAAATTTTCTTTAGAAATGAAGATGGAAGACTAGTCAAGGTTAGATCTAAACTCAAACCGCTTCCTGAGTCACCGACGCTTTATTCCCGGTCATTTCCTGGGCTAAATCACGAAAATTCGTTTCACGCCCTGAAACTGCAACCTGCTACAAACAACAAAATTATGATGCCCTTACATAGAATTATGATGTCCTCCCGATTAATTATGATGCTCCATTTTTGTAAAAATGATATAACGACTGATGGCCACCAGGCCCAATCACCCAAACAGGCTTACCAAAAGGCCCAATTAGTAAGCCCAATATAAGGGCCCCATTAAAAACTCAAGTGGTGATAACTAAAACCTAATGGAACAACGACGTTCCCGGACCTAATAAGAACTTACCCGGACAAGGACTTACCCGGACAAGACATTGTATATTCCCTAGGAAACGCACCCGGATATATAAAACACGTGTACAATAACGATATATTGACATATTACGATTTTGCCACCATTAATACCAGCTATATAAGACATTTATGACACAAGTCAAAGGGATCGATCTTTTCAGTCACTTCGTTGACAAGCGTAAGAACACTACAAACTCAACCCCCACTCCTCGAATTCCGAGAATCGCACGATGCACAAATCCCAATGACATCTAGTAATATCAACACGCGTCAATTACGCAGACACGTGGCGGCTGCCCATACAGATCCGCCACCAAATGGCGCCGTCTGTGGCAAAACGTGTTCGGGCTAAGTTGGTTGATGGCCAGCCCATGGGATTCAGCCAACTCTTGAACAAAAGGGTGCATGGGAAACCTGAGCCCGCACTCCAGTTGACCCTTAAAAATGGCAAGGCTTTCAACGCCCGGTTCGTATACACGACACTCCAGCGTCAGTACTCTAATGGCTACGGTTCGGGGGAGGAAGAAATCGCGTTGCCAGCGCTTTACAAGTTCGGGAGTGGCTTTGCTCAGGAAATGGTCAACCTCGGACCACCATCCTTTGGGTACAGGGCCACTCGTTTCTAACAAGCTTCCCGAAGGACGAACAGAAGAAGGAATTGGAAAAGAAGATGCCATTTGTAAGTACCTCGGGAAATAGGACGGGGAAAAGAACGACGGTTTGACGACCTAAGTGGTACCGGCGAGACTTTTGCAGCTGCGTCGACGACGGAGTGATAACGGCGGTAGAATTTCTCTACGGCGGAAGCTCCCTCTTGGCTGCCTGAAGCAACTGATTCTTGGCTGAGGAAATGTGCTAGGTACTTTTCTGGAGCGACCTTTTCAAGACTTCTCCACCTCTGGAAAAAGCTGATCGCCTCTTTGAGCGATGGGTTGTCCGTCGTGAAAAGAGAGGAGCTAGAGAGAGAGCAAAGGAGAGAGAGCAAGAAGCAAGAATGAAGTGTGGAGAGCAACTATGGAACTATTCCTTATTTAAGGATGTCCGGGAAGGCGAACCGTCACAAAAGCGATCCATATCCACCAATGATCGAAAAGTAGCAGTTACTTATTTCAAAATCCCGAACCTTGATGGTTCGGGAAATTTCAAAAGGGAGGATGAAAATCCTATTTCAAAAGCCCGAACCTTGATGGTTCGGGGAATTCAAAGGAAGGATGAAAGTCCTATTTCAAAATCCCGAACCTTGATGGTTCGGGAAATTTCAAAAGGAATGATGAAAATCCTATTTCCAAAGCTCGAACCTTGATGGTTCGAGGAATTCAAGGGAGGATGAAAATCCTATTTCAAAAGCCCGAACCTTGATGGTTCGGGAAATTCAAAGGAAGGATGAAAGTCCTATTTCAAAATCCTGAACCTTGATGGTTCGGGAAATTTCAAAAGGAAGGATGAAAATCCTATTTCCAAAGCCCGGACCTTGATGGTTCGAGGAATTCAAAGGAGGATGAAAATCCTATTTCAAAATCCTGAACCTTTATGGTTCAGGAAATTTCAAAAGGAAGGATGAAAATCCTATTTCCAAAGCCCGAACCTTGATGGTTCGGGGAATTCAAAGGAATGAGATCCTATTTCAAATGCCCGAACCATCATGGTTCGGGAAATTCAAAGGACGGAAGTCCTATTTCAAATGCCCGAACCATGATGGTTCGGGAAATTCAATTGAGGGATGTAAAATCGTTTTAAATTCCCGGACCATTGAAGTCCGAGAAACTCCATGATCAGAAGCGTTCCAACTTTCCCGGACCATTCGCACCTTGAAACATCCAGGAAAACACTCAGATTATTCGGACTCCTTACAGTCGGCCGCATGACAGGGGGACTTGATGGCCACCAGGCCCAATCACCCAAACAGGCCTACCAAAAGGCCCAATTAGTAAGCCCAATATAAGGGCCCCATTAAAAACTCAAGTGGTGATAACTAAAACCTAATGGAACAACGACGTTCCCGGACCTAATAAGAACTTACCCGGACAAGACATTGGATATTCCCGGGGAAACGCACCCGGATATATAAAACACGTGTACAATAACGATATATTGACATATTACGATTTTGCCACCATTAATACCAGCTATATAAGACATTTATGACACAAGTCAAAGGGATCGATCTTTTCAATCACTTCTTTGACAAGCGTAAGAACACTACAAACTCAACCCCCACTCCTCGAATTCCGAGAATCGCACGACGCACAAATCCCAATGACATCCAGTAATATCAACACGCGTCAATTACGCAGACACGTGGCGGCTGTCCATACAGATCAGCCACCAATGACGAATTGCATACAAATAATAATCAAATCTATCAGAATGAACTTAATAACGTCAATTAGTGATGAATTGGAAGAATATCAACCGAAGTAGATGCAAGAAGATAAATTTTTCAGTGAAACATGCATCACATTACACCATAAATGCTTACTTACCAAAGGGAGCATCATTTTAAGTGATAACCTCATCATACTTAACACAGAGGGAGAATCATTTTAAGTACATAGGGCATCAGTTTGAGAACTCTATCACTTTGTAATGTTAAAGAAAATGAGTGCATAATTAAGTCATCAAAACAAGTCATTATGTTTGTAATTGAGAGCATCATAGTGTAATAGGAGTGCATCGTTGTGGTCGTCAAATACATCATTTTTGGAAATTGAGGAAAATGCGTGCACCATTTAGTTATCAAAATGAGTGCATCATTTTGGTGAGGTAGCGCGTCATAATTGAAACCAAGAGTATCATTCGTGTCACTTAGAGCATCTTTTGGAACTAAGAGATCATACTTTATCCAATAGCGAAAAGCATCATTTTAACTGCTAAGCTCATCATACTTACAAAAGGAGCATCATTTTACGAACATAGAGCATCAGTTTGAGAACTTTATCATTTTGTAGAGTTAAAGATAACGAGGCATAATTAAGTTATCAGAACAGGTGCACCATGTTTGTAATTTAGAGCATCATGGTGCAATGGAAGTGCGTCGTTATGGTCATCAAAGACATCATTTTAAGAGAATGAAGAAAATGTGTGCGTCGTTATGGTTAAGTCATCAAAACGAGTACACCATTTTTGCTAGGTAGAGCATCATACTTGAAACAAAGAGCATCATCCATGACACTAAGCGCATCATTCATGACACCAAACGCATCATTCATGACACCAAGCATCATATTTAACGAATACATCATACTTTATCGAAAAGTATCATAATTTTACAGAAGCGCATCATTCATGACACCAAGCACATCATTTTGAACCAAGACATCATACTTTGTTAACAGACGTAACACTGTGTTCTGTAGAATAAAATGTTTGCATTAGAGTCATCAGAATGAGAGCAAAATAATTTTACATAAACGCATCATAATACTTCAGGAACGCATCATACTATTGTCAGAGAGCATTACTTTGCTTGCTATAAAGTCCAAGTTTCATTTTCTCACAATTTTGATTTGAAATGTGGTCACATGGTCGCTCGTTACAGTTTTGACGCCAATATTAGTGACATGTGACGTTCCAACTTTAAGTCGGTGTTAAATGGAAGATCATCATATTTCAAAGCGCGAGCATCACCATGGAATCTACGAGCATAAGATATGTCATTAAGAGCATTCATAATGTTAAAAAGTTGAAAAATATAGTTTTATCGCCCGGTTCATTTTGGTAACACGAGCATCAATTTGTAAAACACGAGCATTGTACATTGATTAAAGAACATCACTCTTTCACGAAGCTCATCATTGTGAATGAAGAACACCATATTTTTTCTTTTCACCGTAGCGCATTATTTTTGGAGCTAAACTCATCAGACTTGTGATAACGATCACTCGTTCTACCTCAAAGAGCATCCGTTTTAAAAATTCATTAAGCCAGTAGATTATTAAGTTACCCCATTCGTCCATTTTTAATAGTTACGTTTCTTTTTCAGCCTACAATCCATGAATTTTTTTCTTCATGATTTCGATATATAATGTAAAGTTACTTATACGCATAAGATAAATCAATGTCTCTAGTTTCTAAAAATATTATTTTCAGGTTTTTTCAACAAACTCTTACAAGTAAAAAATTGAGTCAAATAAAACATCAAAAGTCAAACGTAACTATTAAAAAGGGACGGAGGGAGTACTAAACAGGGACAAGGTGGAGCATGATGATTTATTGACAAATGCATCATGATATTAAATTAGAGCATTACGTTGGTGCAAGAAACACATCTTTGGTGGTAAAAAAACTAATTAATGTAGGTTATATGCCGAAATGTTTAGGCCATAGTCTTTAATCGGGAGCATCATAATGTCGATGTATAGCATCACAATTTATGGGAAGAACATCTTTATGCCCTCGTAGAGCATCGGTTTTGGGTTGTTGAACATTGCGCCATGACTGGTGGTTTTTGTAGCCGGAGGAAGAGGTTGTTTGTGTTTTGTAGTCCTTTTGTTGCATTTGTGCGAGAAAGGAGATCAATCGGTTGATTTGTTATTGGATTTCATTTCTGCGCGAGGAAAGAATGTGATCGTCTTACCTTATCGCGGTCTCGGATTTGTCGCCGGAAAACACGACGTGTTGGTCGAGCCGTGTTTATCATCCTTCCTTCTTATATCTAAGGGCACATAATGTGTCATTGGCACAACCTATCCATACTCTTTCATAAGCTCTCTAACCACGGTTTTTATTACTCCGTATATTTAAGGATTTATGGTTACCAGTTTGCAGATAAATTTATACTCAAGATGTGAATATACAATGTAATCAACGAGTTATTGCTAGTTAACGTAATCAATGTAATGACCAATCACACATTTTTGTTATTAAAACATAAAAAATAAAAAAATTCACGATATTAAATGTCATAGTTTTATAACCGAAATCGGAGCAATTTTATAATTTATCATATTCTTTGTTTTTTCTGAGTCACCGGCGGTCAACTTTTCGTCAAAAAGCACGACTCCAAGAAAGTCCTCCATCTCCGCCTCCTCTTCTCCAGAGTAAACAATTTCTACGTAGCACGGTCGACCTGGGCTCAGGAACCGTCGGAGTTATCGTCGTCCCAGAGGTCCGGATTGCTCTCCGCGATCAGCACGTCTCTCGGGGGAAACAACAACGCCGCCAAGGAGAAAAAACAGGTGGGTAACTCAACGCACACCAGGTGTTTGTGTTTTTGCATTTGCCATTTTCATTGTTCTCTCCTAAACGTTTTTTGTTCCCCACTTTCTATGGGGTGGTGGACTTGAACGCAAAATAGCTGGTTGTGGTTGATTCGAGCGTTTTCCCGACGGGACCGCCGGTGCCGGTTCAGGAGCAGAAGCTGCTGAGGTTTGTTGATACGACGCAGTTTTGCCGAGGGCCGCAGGACAGTCCAGGACATTGGTTAGTGACTGGAGCCAGGCTCGAGCTAGAAAATGGCAAGATTTGCTTGCGTGTGAAGTTTTCCCTCCTCAATACTTGCTCCTAAAGTTAAGAACTCGAGAGGAAATTTTGTTGCAAATATCTGGTACTATTATTTTTATTTTTTATGCGTAGAATTATCTCATTTTTTTTCAGCTAAGATGGTAGAAATCATAATAGTGCGTGGAGGGTGCTTTCATAAACTCTCTAATAAACTCTCTAACCATGGTTTTTATTATATTTAAGGGTTTATGGTTACCGGGTTGGCAGATAAATTTATAGTTACAATGGATAGATGTGAATATACAATGTAATCAATGTAATGGACGAATCTCACATTTTTGTTATTAAAAAATGAATAAACATTCACGATATCCTATAAAAAAACATTTAAATGTCATAGTTTTATAACAGAAATGAGAGCAATTTTATAATTTATCATATTCTTTTTTTTTTTGAGTCCATTATTTATTCGTTGTATTGTTGATTATTAATTTTGTTTCTTTCGCTTTCATCCATGTCGATTTGTTGACATCATGATAGTGTTTTGGGTTTCAATGTAGAAGCGGCCATATAAACCATAATAAGAAACACAGAAAAGAGAGTTCAAGAAAAGAGAGTTCAAGAAAAAAGAGTAATAATAATAATAATAAAGAAATTGCAAATATCATTTTTATTGAGACTAATCTAGAAGTCCATTCCGTTCAAACACAGAGAAGAAAGTTTTGCTTCAATTACAACAAAAAGCCAAACTAATTACAACAAAAAGCCAAACAGCTTAGCTTCCCTTCAAGGTACACAAGTGCAGAGACCTCCTGAGACTTGCTTTGTCCCTTTTGATTTCAAGAAGCTTATCATAAACACACCAAGGAAAACTCAAGAAGTGCTCCCTGTAAGCTCCATCATGATAAAAGCCCCAGAAAGTAGGATGGTAAGTGACATAATACCAAGCAGAAGCTTTTGCATACATATCATCATCATCATCATCATCATCATCATCACTTGTCTGCTCATTAAACCAGGCCCTTGCTTCTTTCCTCAAGGCCCTCACAGCAAGAGCTACCTGCTCCACTTCCCTTTTTGGATCGAAACTTTTCGCCATCTTCATCACACATCCACTCACCATCTCACCTTCACTTTCTATCCCGTAGTAGCGCATCAAGTTTGCCAGCTTACTGTCATATTCGGTCTTGTGTTGGAAGGCATCAGCTAAGTACTTCTTGAACCCATCTACTTCTAGGTCAGGGTCATAGGACTCATGTGCTGCTTCTCTACTGAAGCTTGTAGCAGAGCTCGCGCATCCGGTTGCAATGTCCTTGGCCTCCCGGAAAAGCTTCCCTATCACACGCCGTGATTCATACATCGGTTTATCAAGTTTCTCCATGAAATCTGGATATACCTTAGCATGTAGAGCAGAAGGTAGATTCGCTGGCACACCGGTTTTTGGGAAGTCAACTGCAATAGATGAGAGCTTCGCCAGCTCAAGACATGGTTGACTCATGGCTTGTTCGCTTTCCCTATCAGAAAAGACCGCGTGCGCGTTGCAAATCTTTCCCAAGCTGTCATCCACTATGTAGTCGGTGAAATACTGAGCAACCTCCTGCTCATAGTTGTAAAGATTAACAAAATACTATTAGCTATAACAAACTTGGAAGAACTAGTCATAACAAATAGATAGTGATTTTATTAATACCTCTATAGTTACATCATGATCCAAAACGGTAGTTGATGCTGGTGTATAGTCCATTGGCGGAAACTGTTGCGGAGGAATCAAATTTCTGTCCCAACACACGAAGTATACATCTCCATCGAGATCGCTTCCTGAACACTCATTCGGATGAGGCCTGTTTCGAGAGGAAAAAAAGAAGATATTAATGTTTGGGAGCATAGCAACTGAAAAAAAACGAACCATGTTTCTAAAGGGATGATGATAATAGTAATACCTGTGTCCTTTTTGAGGGAAAACAATACAATCCACCATATGGTGTAGAGCTGGAACATCAACAGCTTCAAGAACACGCATATCTCCCGGGTGTAGACAAGGGTTCTTAGCAACTACTGTTTTTCCCTTAACAATGGAGCTCTTCTGACTTGGTCTGCTGCCAGAGGAATATTGCATAAATACTTGCCCGTATTGCAATGTTCCTGTTTCATCAAGACATCCCAGCATAGATCTTCCGTTTTGGATAAAGATTCTTGTTCTGGTCCTTAAGTCAAAAAGTTTCGATGCACGAAACGCCTGCAGTATCATAGAAAGAAATGGCTCTACATCTGGCTTATAACCACATATGAGCATTTCCTTGAGAATTTTGGAGATGTCCCATGAAGAAATCCATTTAACGGCTTCCAAAGCCTTCAAGGGATCAGTTTGAAGAGCATTCAAATGAGCTATACACTCTCTCTGCTTCTTCATAAAGATCTTATCTTTAACCCCCAGAGTAGACATAAGGGTGATAAGTTGGCGATTTAGAAAGCTAGGTTGATCTCTACTCCATGCTAGCACATCTAAACTCGTACTGCAAGATTCGTACTTCCGCATACTCTTTCTTAAAGACAGTTTCACTGATGATGTTGGATCGACAGCAACAACACCTTTGTATCCACCATACCGAATCTGAAAAGCAGAGGGAGTGTGATTGCAACCACATTTTGCAGCCACTATTTCAGCCAGTTCAGCAGATAATTTCCCAATGCCATCAGAGAAAACGTGCTTAGTTCCACCGGTTGTAAATTCAATGTCGGGGATGATCTCCATTTCATGCCTCCCAACATTTACAGTTTCCCTTGATGAGCCAAAAGACTGTCCTAATCTTGCAGAATACTTGGCCACATTCCTTATTTCACCAAACTCCCCCATTTCCTCTCTGATCCTTGCAGCAGTCAATCCAGGTCGAGAAGCAAACATCCAAAGAGAATTTTCTCGTAACTGACTCAATGAACAAGCAAGAAACTCGAATTTCTTGTCACTAATAACTATCCCATTCCTAAGGACGGATAATATCCTATCGTAAATCCTAGTGTACCTCTCCTCCTTTGGACACAAGTCTGGTGAACGTATCTTATCAAGCTCCTCATCAACAAAGGACACTCGAATAAAGTTATCGATATCATCAGGGTAATTCCGCAGCACACGATTGGAAAGACTCACTTCTGGACCAGAGAAATACACTTTTGATGGAGTCACTTGAACCCTTCTTATGTATACTAACCCTTCATCTAATGCTATAGTAGGAGGCCTAGGGATTCTTCCGGATTTACGGTATCTTCTGTACTGCTCACTGAGCCAAACTACCGGCTCATAGCAACATTCTTTTAGGCGAAACAACTTCTCAAGGGCGTGCTCTATGTATGCAATATTAATCCTACGAGGATCCACAAGTTCATAGAAACTCTCGTCAAGGAGTGGCCCAGGAAGGCAACCACTTTGAACCAAAGAGTTAATTTTGAAAAATATGTTATAGGGAAGACAAAAACCTGGAGGTGGGGTTACTATAGGAGCGATATCTGAGTTTGAGGAGTAAGGTGTGCCACTCTCAAGAATGAAGTCATCGTCAACTTTCTTGTAAACAAGTGGGCTTTTGTCGAGATTAGAAAGGTCAGTTGAGCATGAAAGCTCTAAGCACAAGGATGAAGACTGTCCAATGCAAGAGCCGGGAGTAAAATCAACATCCCTGATCCAACGGTCTTTCCCAGCATTCTTGAAGTGGCTGGGAACTGAAACATCCTTCTTGTAGATTCGAGGAGCACCAAGAAGCTAGCATATAAAAGGACAAAAGAGAATTAAGAACAGTAACCATATTTTGCTGCTGTCTGAAAAAGTGAAGAACAAATGGCATGGCCTTGATAGATTGTAAGTTTCATAGTAGGAATTACGAGGCAAAGCTTATTTTCATCAGTTTCGAAAAAAGAAGTTTTTGTAAAAAGCATACCTGAATCACAAGAAACGTTTTAGGCTGACCAAGCGGAGAGTGAAGTTTAGTCTGCCAGATATTTTCATAAAAGAGCTCCATCTTGTAATCCACAGAAGGATTAGAGAGAAAGAAGAACAATTTCCTGGCTCTCGGTCCAAACTTCATTGTGACGTTTGCCTCTTTCCAGAGAACAGAAAGCTTGCTCCTTGAGATCAGGCATCCAAAGTACAATGTTGCATTATCCACACTATGCAGCAAGTCCTTGGCCTCTGGTGTGATACCGTGGTCTAGATGTCTTGCCTTCAGGTAAGAACTCTCATGCCAAAGAAGCCTCTCGTCAGCCTTGGAAACAATTGTTTTCATGCTTTCAGCATCTGTGAACTGAACCCTGGTTTGCCATCTTGATCCTGTATCTCTAGGCTTGATAACCGCCACAGTAACAATAGAGCCTTCACCAGTATATTGCTCCAGAAGTTCCTTCACCTCTGATGGAGAGACCTCGGAAGCAAATCCATAAAGACTTATTGTTTTGCTGATTCCTAGTGCCATCTGCAGTGTCAGATAGACCCACAGGATTAATGGTCAAAAATTTGTAACCTTCAAGTTCACAGAAGAATCATGAAGAAGGGAAAACAAACACTGCCATGAATCTAGGAGTAGAATGTAGCAGGAAATATTCATTCATTTTGTGTCAGAAAAAAAATCTCATAAGCTGCTTGTCAGAATGCAGAAAATGACAAGTCTGGTAAAGCTAAGCAAAATAAATGATCAGTTTAGTTGGTTAGCATACCCCGTTGAGTTTTGCAGGGGGCTTTGAACAGCAGCTTACTTCCAAGACAATAATTAATTGAGCTATAGAAATGTTAGGAAGAATTTTTGGCTGTGATTGGTTCAACGTTCCCTCCAGTATATATAATATTAGTGCCATTTGCCTCTTAGCTCAAGTTCTTCCTTCCAGCACAAGTAGCAGGTGGAAGTAATTAAAAAGTTGCATGGACCCTCCTAAACTCTTTGCTTCCTGAGAGAGGAAGTAGTACTACTGTATCTGTTGTTATTAAAAAGTACTTTAGAAAACTGGTAGTAAGTGCTACTTCTACTTGACAAACACGTAATGTTTCTTCTATCCACTTTCAGTTGAAGGAAATAAAGATCCCTTTTTTATTTCGATGAAAGGAGGAAAAAGAAAAAAAAAATGCTGGTTTTTTAGTAAATTAGACGAATTCCTGGTGAAGGTTGCGACACTTATTACTTATTATTCAGCAGTCTGGTATTCGTATAACACAGCATGATGCCTTTTGGAAAACTTCAACTTTCTCCACAAGGTGTTAATAGGCGCGTGTTGGAAAAAAAGAAAAGAAGAAGAAGCAGATTCCTTCTTTAACCTTTGCCCTTCTTTCACATTTTTATTTTTCTTCCGACTAGTAACCTCACATTTGTCGGACATAGCTGAAAAAAACGTGGATCGTCATATTCATTAAAAACCTAGATCACACGTACTAATAACTGCTTATAATAACTGCTTAAGAATACTATTACTCTGCTAATTTATGCAAAAATGAAAAGCCACAAATGAATCCAATGCGCTTCAAGTTCAAAAATAAACAGGTCGAATGACATTACAACAATTGTTTACTGAAAAATGAAGCTCTTAAGATATTACAACGTCTTCTAACAAAATTTTCCTAAAGGCAGAACGTTTTACTAACAACGGTAAGATAACACATCAAGAACTCAGTTGTAACCTAGACGTCGCTCCACTACAAAACTTCATATGATCTCACCTGGATTTTGACATCATAAAACCTAAGTCCAAAATAACGCCAAAGAAGTTATCTGACTATAGAAGCATCTCAGCAATCTGAACAGCGTTAAGAGCGGCGCCTTTACGCACTTGATCCCCGCATACAAATATATCAAGCCTGTTTCAAAACGCCACCTTAGAATTCTCTTTTACCAAAAGTAATAAGTTATAACAACATTTATCTTTCAAGTCAAGGAACAAACTCGAGAGATTAAACCCACCCATAGTTTCCATCTTGAGATAGATCGCGTCTGATCCTACCCACTGCAACGGCATCTCTGTTTGATACCTCCAGCGGTGTGGGGAAATGATTAGAGGCCCGGTCATCGATCACCACGACACCAGGAGCACCTTTCAGAATTTCCCTTGCCGTGTCCTGCTCCAGAACATTTTGTAAGCTTTAACATCTGGAGTTTTGCTACACAGCACTTCAGAAGATAGTGGGTAGAGTAAATAGTGTAGATGCAACTCTAACTTATCTGCAACAAGAAAACTAACGAGACGTGCATACAAGAAAACTAACTTAACTGATCTTTTACTGTAACAGCCGTCCAAATGAGCTATAGCACATGGAAGAATGCAACAGTCCAGAAAAGCCAAAGAAAAAAAAAACTGTTCCGACCAATCTATTCTTCTCACAATAGCCATTTATCCATTCACTGCAACTTTAGGCAATTCTCAAGAGGTCACAGAAGAAGATATCTCATTCCAAAATAATTGTTACATTTCCTCTCAAAAAAATTTACATAATTCATTTCATTTATGACCCTCATTTTCACGATCCTTTAAATACCTCTCTCCTCCTTTTACATAGCCATCATTGATCATACCTTTTTACCTCACTTTCTACTTTTAATTTGATCTCCGTATCTAGAAAATGCAACATTTTTTTGGGGATGGAGGGAGAACCAAACTTCCACTTTTTTAAAAAATCAGTTTCTTCCATCACAACAAGATAGGAAAAGAAAAGCTTTACCTCATCCAAGGGCTTCTCAAACTGAAGATTCACACTCTCAGCATGTGCACGCATCACAGGGACTCGTATACATGTGGCAGTAACTTTAACATCCATGTCATTCTGAGCATACAGAAGTAGCACTTAATTACAATTTTGGCAAAAGCAATAAGTAACATGGAATACACAGACAAATGCTTACCCAGATTTTCCTTGTCTCTTTCACCATTTTCATTTCCTCTTCGTTATACCCATTTTCCATGACAGGGGCATTATGTGAGAACAAATTGAAAGCATACTGTAAAAGCAAGAGAAGAAACCTCGTTTATCACTCTAATAACATAAGTTTCATAAGACAACCCAATGATAATGAATAATGGATATTCAGAGGTGAATATACATACTTGTTGGCTAAATATTTTACAGGTTGGTGGTTTTCCTTCCAGTACCTTTGAGACAGAAAGATGAAAAATTTAGTTTGGCAGTTCCGTTTATAAAACCTTAGATAAGCCACTGATTCAAGATAAAGGAAAAAGAAGCTTTGAAATAGAGAAACCTCACGAGTTTGCTGCTCAAGTTCTTCCATTGCAGCTGCACCAGCGCCGCTGGCTGCTTGGTATGTACTGACCACCATGCGTTTTACCTGCAACATAGTCATAGATAATTGAGGTAAGTATCCAAGTTGCTCCAATGCAACTTGAAGAATACAGCTTCAGCTGCCTAAAACAGCGAATCTTGGAATAAAGCTAGCTAACCAATGCGCAAAAGATGAGACATAAAATCAAGTAGGAAACAAAGAAGCCGGGGTTCAAGGTCAAGTCACTTACTTTAGCCTCGCGATGAAGAGGGGTAGCAGCCATTAAGCAAATAATGGTGGAGCAATTAGGATTCGCAATCAACGCACCCTTCCCTGATCCGGCTTTGATTCCATTCATTGCCTGCGGATTCACTTCAGGAATCACCAGCGGAACACCATCCACCATCCTGAATGCCGAACTGTTATCCACCACGATGGTTCCTTTCTCCACCGCGATTGGCCCGAACTGCTTGCTAATCGAGCCGCCGGCGCTGAACAGAGCGATTTCGACGCCTTCGAAGCTGTCGGCGGTGAGCTCCTCCACTGTGTATGACCGGTCGAGGAAGGAGACGGACTTCCCAGCAGAGCGCTTGGAGGCGAGGAGCTTGAGGGAGCGGAAAGGGAAGTTACGATCGGCGAGGACGGAGAGGAACTCCTGTCCGACGGCGCCGGTAACGCCAACAACCGCAACGGACGGCCCGGATTCTTGGAGCGACATGCGGATTCTGGTGGTGGCGAATCTGTTGAACTTGGGTCTGCTGGAAGGCAGTTTGCAGATAAAATTGGATTGGAAGTGTTGGGTAAAAGCCGCCATAGGCGAGTTCGTTAGTGGTGGTGGTGTGTGAGATTTTAGGAGGGGTTTAGGGGAATGGAGGAGGAAGCACGAATAATACCCGCCGGCGGCTGATTGAATTTCAGAGGCTGGTGTAGTGTATTGTATAAGTATCGCAGCCTTCGTAATTAATTATGTTTGGGGCATTGGGTAGTCCCGAAACTTATATGATTCTTCTATTTTAGTCCCTATGCTTACAGAACTATCCATGTTTTTAGCAATAATCTTTGTAAAACGCCCCCTTAGCCCCCTTAGCTTCTGCCTTGGCTCACATTCTTCCGTGTAAGAGGAAAAATATTTTGAAAAAGTTGGAGTTGTGTGTTTTGATTGATGGATAAGATATACGTGAGTAGAGAAATTTGAGAAAAATGTTATTTTATATTGAAATTATGGATTTAATGTTGTTAAATGTATTGGAAATGAGGAAGTTGGAAAAAAAAATTGAATGTATTGAAAATGAGAAAGTTGGAAAAAAATTTTTTGAGAAATTTTGTTGCTGAACTGACCATTCGTAAGAACTTTTGATTGCCAGAGTGTTAAAGAAAGTCTTTAATAACATTTTATTGTTCTTTTTTTTTCCCCGGAGTCATATGAAGATCATGTTTGATAACTCTTTCAGAGGGAAAATATTGAAATATTTGGCGAAGTTTTTTAGGCCATGGAGTATTTCATAACTACTAGTACTTGGTTTTGACTTTAAACAACATGAAAGAGAATGCATAAATAAGTTTGAGAAAAGGTCGCTTTTTATCATTGACATTTGGGTAAAGAAGCATTTTACATTTATTTTTTTCGGGTCTACTATTGCATTTTTTATTTGTTATATGGTCAAATTTTACTATCTTAATTATTTTTTGGATCCTTATTACCATTAAATTGATTAACGGTAGGCTTATGCGGGAATATTCCGTCACTTAGATGACATTAACATGCCAGCTAAGATTAAATGGGAATTGATAGGCCATTAATAGTTTAATAAGGCATTTTAATTGAATCTTACTGTCTGACGGCGGTTCCATGCTCCCCTTCTACTGCTCCTTCGCCGCCGTCGTATGTCCATCTTCATCGAGACCAACGAGAAGCTCTCTCCAGACGAGATTCGTCAAGGATCTCCTCCTGTTTTTACGAGATTCGCTCCATTTTCGTTCTAGAAATTGTTCCATTTTCATTCCCGATAAGAAGCTCGATCTACTCCCCGGAAATTATCAGTGCGTCGGTGGCGGCCATCCCCTGATTAAGGTCCAACGAACTCGTCCACCCCTGATTGAGGTCGACGAGAAGAAGATAAGAGATTAAAACCCAATCCAGGCTCGGACTCCGATTTGGATCCAAAGTCCCTAAATCCCTAAATTCGATGGAAGCTAATTCATCTCTTTTATTACTCTGGCCGACAACGATTATTTATTTACGAAGGAGGAAATGAGCAAGAGCGAATGCGATTTAGGGGAAAAGTGGCTCGTGATTTCTACTGGTTCAAGATAGATTTCAACAAGGGAAAGCTGGTGAAGGTCGATTTCTGGAGGAGACCTCCGGCGATAAGAAGGAGATTGGTGAGCTATTGGCTGAGAGATGGAGGGCTTGGTGGTGGTGCAGGTGGAGGAGCAAGTGGTGGCTTAGGTGGAGGCCATGGATTAGGCGGTGGTCATAGAATCGGAGGAAATGGTGGATTCGGGGCAGGTTGTCACGGGGCACTAGCGCCTGGTTGCGGAGGCAGGGCCGCCCCGCGCCGACAGAAGCGGAAGCTGCGTAAACGAAAGCTGTGTGAGCTGCGGAAACGGAGGGTCGGTCCAACCGAGACCCACTGAGTTTGGTGGTCCCGTGACCCTGCCCGCAAAGTCTCGTTCTCGAAGGCCCCCGGTGCCTGAGAACACTTTGCACACGGAGTATGCGGACAGAGTTATAAGCCCATATTTTTCGGTTGTGTTCCGACCCGCAACCTACAATTCTCAAACATGGAAAGTATACAATATAAACTCTAACTATCCATGGCGAGCCCCACCCCACTGAAATAAGTGAGCACTCTACCATCACCAAACATACAGTTCATGGATAACATCATACATAAGCTCAACCGAATCAAACCGATACAGAATATGTCTAGCATATCACAATGTGATCACATCACGGGTCCCGCCCTCCACTGACATGGGCGAGTCCCCAGTCATACAGAATATCCAAGATATGTACAGCAACAGAATGTATCCAAGATACATAGCATGATCCAACAAATGACATGCATGCATATACATCTACAGAGCCGACCCCAGAATACCTAAGTGCGGAATCTATGAGAAACTCCGAGATCAGAAGATTCCCGCACGTACCACTGCTGCTGCTGCTGCTAACACACAAACAGAAGAGAGAGATAAGTGAACTGTGAGAAAACCCATATGTTATCCTTAGCATAAATCCAGAAGTCAGAGAACAGACTATAACCTCTACCGAGACTACCCCTATAACTTAACAGAAGTTCCGACCTGATCACATAACAGAAAGCACCACGGAACTCTAGTCCGCTGCCTGCTTGTCAGGTAGACCTAAAAGATGGTAAACAGAAGGGGTGAGTCCTCGGGAGGACCCAGTAAGTAGGGGTGTTCAAAAAACCCGCAAAACTGAGAAACCGAACCGAACCGCATGATCCGAAACCGAAAAAATCCGTGAATCGAAGAAACCGATAACCCGCGGGTTCTAATTTTAGAAACTCGCGGATACCCGAACCGATCCGCATATGCCTATTTACAAATATATTATCTAAAATTACTTACTTCATCTCAATTTTTCTTTAAATTTCTTTTATATTATGTGTGAAAACCCATTTCATACAACAATAATACATGATTTGCAATATTATATTATTGTTCTATTTATGCAAACTACTTTTCTTCATTTTGATGCTCTAGATATGTACATTTATGATGCAAAATTTTAGAATATCTCCAAGTAAATTGATAAAAATTTATAGAATAATTATACTTAAGAATACCCGTGGATACCCGCGATCCGAACAGCAAAAAACCATGAAAATCGGGTACCCGCACTCGGTGGGGCGAATACTATTTTTCTCACTATCCGCCCCGTCCCGCCCTGTGCACACCCCAACCAGTAAGGGTTGAGGTAAGATACAGTTTGCATATAGCAAGCTAAGTGCGCGGGTACCTGCAAAACAAGGAAAAAAACAAGAATATATGCAAATATGACAAGCACCGCAACATATCAGCAAACAACAAACACCATGTATCAAACATTGGAATCATGCTATCATCATACTGAGGATTAGTAAACATATATAAACATATATAATAAATAGAGTCCCGAAGGACGCGGTTAGAACCGCCAGAGACCCATGTGCGTGCATACAAACAGAACGACAGCCCTCTCCAAGAGGTCAGAAGCCGAAGCTAACAGAGGCATGGTACCAGCCGGGGTCACGATCCCCAAACTGTCGTAGGGTAACAGAGTATACCGCAGGGTATACAATAGACAAAATATACCGCAAGGTATATACAGAATATCAGCACCCAGTGCAGATATAGAATATCGAAGAATTACCCGAGGTCTCCGAGACCATCCCGGGCCTTGAACCTGCAAGCCTGTACCTTACCATATAACTGGTCCCGGGATCACCGGACCACCGTCCTCAACCCGGAACCCGCTTCAACTAACCCCGATATACATGATATCCCTCCCTGAATGTATAACGAGAGAAGTTGAACCCAAGCAAGCTAGCATGTCGAGTTTCACGGTTACGTTCACAAATTCAGAAAACGACGTTCTAAACATCGTTTGTTACCTTATTCAATTCCCGATAACTTTAAACCACCCGTTCACACCCGAAACACACCAATCACACCTCAATTGAACCTTGATCAATTCAGCCTCAAGGTACAATTTGTGCCAAAATCCATTTCAATTCAGTTAGTGTTCCATTTTCATGCTCAATTCAACAATTAAACATCCTAAGAATGTTTACTAACATACTTCACCATAATCTCCCAAAATCATACCTCTTCTCACATGAACAATTCGGCTCATTTGGGCACTTTTCACCCAACATGCTCATCTTCAAATTGAACCCTAATATCAACTCTTAATCATGCTAGGAACAACATATCCAAAACATGAACCAAGATGAAATCAATTCGGCATACTTAGGGTTTATCAAGAATTCGGCCAAATTAGGGTTTTTCAACCCAAGATGTTCTTCCATATTTCAAACCTTGATTCCCACACCAAATCGCACCAATAACAACATATCCCAAGCTTGAAGCAAGAAGATGAACAAATCATCTAGCTAAGGTTTATCAACAATTCGGCCCCAAGGTGCATCAACCACAACTCATGCTTCAAACATGCCAAAATCATGGAAGATACATGCTTACCTCAAGATTGACACAAAGAAAAACCTCCCTGAACTCTTAAAAGATGAAGAACACATGAGAGGGAGAGGGAGTAATGAAGCTGGCGGTTTTGAGAAAGAAGAAATGAGACCAAAATGACTTCCTTTCCAATTTTTACCTTATATACTACTTATCCTTATGACACACATACCTTACAAGCACACACACACCACCTAAGTCACCATAGGGATCACATTACAAGCAAACACACACCTCCTTAGTCACCATGCGCCACTTAACCCGAGCAAATCCCGACGTGTGTGCTTGCTAGCTTAACCAAGTAATCCCGTCATGTGTGCTTGCTTGGTTATCCCCACATTACTCATCCCGAGTCATATCACACCACACACCATTGGCGCTACCACATTTTTCATTCCGAGCCCCGAGCGTCGCCCCAGAACGGACGTCTCGACCCCGAAAAATATTTTCTGCGGAAAGGTGCGGGGGACTCGTGCGACCTCGAATATACAAGCATTCTTGAAAATGTTACCTAGAGAAGATCCGGGAGGCATCTGACCAACAGAAAACATCCCTCGCATGCTTCGAACGGAGACCCGGGATACACAAATATGTATACAAAAAAATGAATTTATATTTCAGATTGTTGGAGAAATAAAAATATAAATTAAATGTTGAAAATGAAACTATTAAAAATTTAGGAATAGAGGGAGTATAACATTTTCAATATTTAATTCAAATGAATACTCCAAGGGAGTAGCCCGACTAAATAATTTAGAATGGAAAGAGGGGTTAGACAAGGAGACTCTCTCTCTCCATTCCTATTCTTTATAGCCGTAGAAGGGCTGAATGTAATGATGGAGGCAGCTAAGGAGGCACGTACTTTTAGAGGTATCCAGCTTGGTGGGTCGGGCCCGGAGGTGACACATTTACAGTATGCAAATGACACAATTTTCTTTGGATAATGGGATAGGAGAAACTTGGGAAATCTTCTGTCTCCTTAAGAGCTTCCAATTAGTCTCTGGGTTATCAGTAAATCTTGCTAAAACTTGCCTCTATGGTGTCAGGATCCCACCTCATGTGCTAGAGCAGTTCGCCAGTTTTGTAGGTTGTAGATCGTGCTCCCTGTCATTCTCCCAGTTTTGTGGAAACCTATATCTGAAAAGCTGCAGTAGAAGATGAGCTCCTGAAAATGCAACAATATCTCAATTGGAGGTCGTTTAATCGTATTGAAATCCGTCTTGGGAAGCCTTCCTCTGTTCTACTTCTCTGTGTTCCGTGCTCCTGGAAAAACTATAAAACCCTCGAGATTTTATGTATGGATTTCTTCTAGGGGGAACAGTGAGAAAAGAAAAATTGCTTGGATCTCGTGGGATAGGATTTTGGGGAAAAGGGAGAATAAGACTCTTTTAGGGAAGTGGTGATGGGTTGATGGCGGTTTAGAATGGAGGATGATTCTTTTTGGGTTCAAATCATTAAAGCCATACATGGAGTTGAGGGAGTTTATATCAGTTCCAGTCGAGTCTTTCCTTGTGGCATTTGGGGGACGTTCTAAAAGTCGGACGAGATTTAAAGAAGAAGGGGCTCATTTTGTCAAATGTTCTGGGTAGAAAGGTAGGAAATTGTTACAATACTCGGTTATGGTGGGATATTTGGTTGGAAGAAAAGAGTCTTAAACATAGATTTCCTAGACTTGCAGCTTTAGAGGTGGATGATAGGTGTCTAGTGTTAGAAAGAGGGGAATGGCGGCACAGAGTTTGGAGGTAGGCTTGGAAATGGAAAAGGCTCCCTAGACTTAGGATTTTATCTGAACTGACTAAACTTTCGAGCTTGTTGGATTAATTTTCCATATGTGCAGATTCTTCAAACTCCTGGAGATGGTGTTGGGACACTTCTGGTGTTTTTACAGTTCCATCCATCGCCAAAACGATTCAGGCGGTGTCGCTTAAATCTCACCCAAATGTTGCTCTGACTCCTTGGAACTCTTGGTTTCCGATCAAGATCAACATCTTTGTTTGGCGTGCCATCGAGGATTGCCTTTCGTCAAAAGTTCAGCTATCTCAGCGAGGTGTCAAACTCGATAGCCTCGGTTGTTCTTCTTGCAGCCGTAGCTTCGAGCAAACAGCTCATGCATTGCTTCCCACATAGTTGCCTTCTCCCTATGACCCAAGATCTTCCAATGGTGTCAAATACGTTTTTCTCTGTTAGTTGGGACAAGATTCTTGTTATTCAAAATATCTAATAAATTAATAAAATGATATCCGTAATGACAATCGATAAATATAACATTATAAGTACACGATTGAACAAAATTCAACATACCCTTTATTGCCATGGTGAAATTCTAAGAATTAATGCAATATAATAATTCTAAGAATTAAAAAAAAGTACAACTCTATAATTCTTAGAAAATATCATAGAGGAAATAATAAAAATAATTATAACAATATAGAATTAAAATGGGAGATTAGAAATTCAAAACCGATTTTCGACAGAGTTTCGATGCTAGTATTTTACACAATCTCCTTAAAACAGATTCATCCCCTCCGGTACGAGTGCTCGAGGTTCAACGAATGTCTATCTCCCATGATACAACAGACAACATGAAGTGAAGTTGCACAAAACTTCCCTCACCAGCGAACTTGAACATTGGAACAAGATGAATACCAAAACATATGTAAAAATAACCTTTTGAAAACATGAAGAAAGAAAACTGTATGTTTAGAAATGTAAGAGAATTTTTAGTGTTTTTAAAATTGTTGGAAGAGATGCCCTTCTATAGTGGTAGGGAAGAGGCTAACCATAAAAGACACCATAATGTCATCATAAAAAGTACCATAATGCTACCATAACATTCACCATAAAGACCACAATAAAAGGTACCATAAAAGGCACCTTAAAGGTCACCATTATAGGTACTTTAAAAGTCACCATAAAGCATTATGTTCTACAATGACAAATGGTTGAACATAAGGACTAAAATTTACAGGTACTTCTAGATATTTTGACGAAAATATCACAAAGTATGATAAACAATTTTCTCATTCACATAACCATTTTTTGATATCATTGTCCAACAATTATCATAATTTTCCAACAATCCCCCACATGAATGAAAAAATTGTTTAAATTCATTTTCTCAATGGTATTCATCAAAATGAATCATGTATAGGAAAAGTAGGTGTTGCCCATTGAACTTCCCCCTTGTACAATATATTTGCTTGATTTGTCCAGTAGACAGTATGTCCTTGATTTGTCCTACTTTCTGATGTAAAGAATCTCGTATATTATACACAAGGAATCATTCCACATTTTTTCAGTTCTCATGATTTTGTTCGTTTTGGCTATGAACACGTCCTGGTTTTGCAAGAGTTTCTAAAGAATTGAGTCTGACCAATTCTCCTTTGAAGTGACCTTATTTCTCTCTTACATAGGTGATTTCTTAAGTCTCAAGCAACTTGATTACTTACTTAAGAATCATTAAAGCAACACATTGCTATCCCACATCGTCACTGTTTCATGACAGGAATGAGTTAGGGGTTATCTCCCACAGTGACCACACTAAGTCTTATAATTTGGTTGTCTCATTGAACCTAGATCTTAGGATCTCCAGTCAACTAGGTTGGGTATCCACTATAAGACTTTTATATCCACAGGTTTACATCATTCCTCTTGTCATTTTCCCAACTAACTCTCTCTATTTAATTATTTGATTTATGGATCCATAAAGTTATCTTTTAACTTCGCATAATCAAACAGACTAACTCACATTGAGATTAGTTATATGATGGTATTATACCTTTGACGATCAGGTCAAGGCTTACCGTTCTACATGTATCACATTACATGTTTCTCTCATTTTTGGAATGTCCTTCATGAAATGGCATAGTCATTCAACTTCTTTCCACATTCATGAACTATGGATTTAGTTGCAATCATTAATCCTTGACACTTCCAAGATATAACAGCACTATCATAGTTAGTCTAAGTCATGATAGTTGTTTCATTTCATTTCGTAGTAAACTTGACTTTCTCGTTACTTGTATCTTTTGATCACAAGTAAAGTCTTACTTATCAATGAAACCGTTTCATTTCCTCAAATTACCCACATGTGATTCTATTAAATCAATTTACCTTTTATGGTTTCTTTCCATAAAATCCCCCACATGATCTTCCTTATTCTTTCTCTGACGAACATGTTCCCATATCACTATGATCTTAATAGCTTTATTAGTTACTCATCTTTGTATTTCAAAAAATGATGCTTTATTAGTTAAATATATTGTTCTAGAAATTTGGATGTATGGTATTTTTCTTGGATCCATTAAACTCTTTAGGACTTTATACATTATAGTGTCAAATACATTTATGCTCGAGTTAAATTTTCAAGCTGAATTCTTGGTTCAAGCTTGATATGGCTTAGCTCGAGCAGTTTCACCTTTATACGGGTAGGTGAAAACAACCTCTAGCAGCAGGGACGGACCTAGCATGGGGTAGCAGGGGCAACGGCCCCCATTGAAATTTTCTAAAGTTTAGGATACATATGTATATTCAGAACAAGTTTGAGCCCTACCTTTCCAATTTACCCCCACACAGTTAACACTAACAACTTATTACACACATATCCTTATACTATACCTGAAATTACTCCCACCCCTTACTAAGAAACTAAATACTTAAACCCCTATAATCCCTCTACTTAAGACACTTGTATAGTTCAAATTTGCCCCCACAACAATTTTTTTTCTGGATCCACCCCTGTAATTAGCAGTAATAGAGCATTTATGCATAACAATCCACCTTCTGATAACAATCAATTACATTAAGTTGAACTTTTCCCTTCATTACTAAATTTCTTCTCATTTTGTTATTTTTTCATGATATCGAACGAAAGAAGAACGTCAAGCATAATATAAATAAGATCATGGCACAAGAATCTGTATGTTGGATTCTGGCAGAAAATTGGTTTCTCCAAGAGCAGAATATAAATAAGATCATGGCACAAGAATCTGCTAAAGAACATCTCTCTTCAGAGTTGATAAATTAGTAGTTTATGGTCACATTGGTGCAGTGACAGTACTACTAGCATTGGTACATGCCTGAATGATGTGTTCATGACTGATATATTTATTCCAAGACCACAGCAGCCATTTCTCTCATGGCTGCGCCTTCATTGAGTACTTCAAGCTACTCCATGGATTGGATGGAGAAACTTACCACTCTACTACTACTGATATACATTGTGATCAGTTTTCGGAACCAAACCACAACTGCTGCAATCTGTCATCAGCATTCGAGTTGGGGCTGGGGCAGTGCAACATCTTGGATTGCTCTCAGCTTTGCACGGCCACCATATTCCTCAGGTAACACTTCTTCACCAATTCTGTCACTCGCCTCTCTCTTTGCATCTTCATCGCTAACCATTACAATCTGTCCATCATTGTACATCACAATGAGATACTAGTACAAACTAAGATTACCTACCATAAGCACAGGTCTTAGTGATGGAATGGAAGAGCAATTATCTGCAAAAAAACATATTTTTAGTTACCTTCTCCAGTGTGGCTTTCTCAAGGAATCGGGAAATAAATCTCCAAACGCTAACGAAAAAGCTTGGCATGTTTATGAGGTAAAGTCTTGCCAAGCGTTCAGGGTAATAGGTCTGCATGAAATGGATTCAGGACTGAACTTCAGCTGAATGTCCAATGTTCATATATTTAACAGTTTTTCCATTACAAGTGTTCAGTACAACCAAAAAATATTCCACTGGTCACATTTACAATTTACATATTCAACCACTTATTCTTAATATCCAGAATTGTGGATTAACCATTACCTGTAAGAACTGGAAGCCAGTAATCATACCACGCGCATCAACATTCTTATATGCAAGCTGTTGAAGATCCAGAATGACAATCATCTTTTCATTTCCCACTTCCCTTCCGCTAACTGAGCTGAGACAGGCAAAAACAAAATACCGTTTAGCTGGAAATTATTTCGTAAATTTACTGACAAAGGGAATAGAAGTGCAGAATACAAACTACTAGTTAAAAGGGAGCAGGAAGCATGGGAGCTTAAAGAAGCTTTTCTTTTTAGGTTAATTGGACTCGCAGAGAACAGATTTACACACGCATTTCTGGCTATTGCATAATCTACACATCGGAAGTATAGCACTAAACGTTGCACAAAAGGCAAAAAATACCACACCAAATCTTTGCTTTCATCATCATCATCAACAACATCATCATCATCATCATCATCATCATCATGCTGCACCTAAATCCCAATTATGTTGGAATTGTTGCAAGAAGTTCATTATGTCATTTAATGGTCTAAAATTAGTTAACTCTATAATGTCAATTAATTGTCAATTACTCCATAGAATATAAATGATGAGACGGTGATGAGCTAAGACGGGGAAAAGTATCACTATGTGTCCCAATTGCTACCTGATGTTAAACTAACTCCATATGAAATAATTTCTTATGGTTGCCCACTCTTTCTGATGCTATATAGATGATGAACATTTAATGATGGGATGAAGCAGGCCTAGGAAATACATTTTAGAACCCTGTAAAGATGAAACGAAACATTAGAACCAGTAATACCTTGCAATTGTTTTGTCCAGAGCATAAATCACGAACTCTGCACCAAAAAAGTAAGCCAAGTATAGTTATCGGTTACCAATACGAAAAATAGCTAAAATCACTACCAGCGTTCCTTTCAGGTACTTCAGCTTTCTAGACCTAATAGCTCATAGATGTGAACATGTTTTTTATTGGACTAAGCTTCATTAAGGACAATTCAGCAGAAATCATCTTCCACTAACATCACAGTCATGATTCTTCTTCTGATAGGACCCTTTTTGTATAAAACTTCTGCAATCAACACGCATAACATCTAACCTTTATACTAAATATTCGTCCTTTTTAAGGGAAATGGAGAACACTTAATATGATCTTGCACTGGAATATGAAAGAACTACATCTGCCGAATGCGGTTCTTTCTAAGCTCAATACTGCAGGTCATTCAGCTGTGGGAAACGTTCTATTTTCTTCTTGAAATTTTGAGCATGTTCTGAGTTTGCTATAACTTATTCCGAGACAAAAGTCAGAAAAGAGACATCAATGGACTAGATGACAGCTAAAGCCACATAATTTATGTGAAATATTCCACCCAACTATCTGGATGTCAAGGCCACTTATTGTCTGTAACAATTAAAAAAAAGGCTTCCATTGTCAAAAAATCAGTAAATACCAGAATTAGAAGAGCTTTCAATGAAAAAAAGAATGTAAATTTTCTACTAAACCAAAAAATTATACTTATGGCATGTGCCAGTGGCCCTCTTTATACCTAACATTTGCTTGACTAGAATTAATCATATAGAAGCAAAACTAGCTCCTTTTTCACTGAAAGGAGATGCTAGAAATCCAATTGAACAACAAATCTATAATTTCCTCTAACAAAAATGAAAAATAAGAAAGTGTAACCTCATGGCGTTTGCAGTTAGCCATTTTTGGCGTGAAACTACTACAGGTATGTGAAGCATTTATTCCGCACACAGTAACAGTATCACATATTCCACATTATTCCCACTGAAGACAGCAGCTTGAAAATATTGCGGACCCTACTAAATTATTTTTCCAAAAAACTGGTTTCCTTTATCATTTAATTGACATCATGAATTTCATTAATCAACTCCAACCAAGTTAATGATAAGCGGTGGTGCAATGGTAGAAAAATGCTAACTATATTTAAATGTGTTGTAAGACCACCAAAATCACATGTGATGGTACATTATCTGCTGCAGAAAGGTACTGCACTCGCTTTCTTGACAAGAAGCAAATCAAACCGTGACACACAAGATCTTGTAGAGTTTTTCTACAATCTAAGTGAACGCAGCCTCACATGGGCTCCACATTCTAGCAAACTTAAGAAAGAAAGTGAGATAATGATAGGCTTAGTCCAAAAATACTTTGCCTAAAAGTTCATCAATCTAATGGCTACACATGGGGTCAACAGCATGATGACTGAGTTGAAATTTGAAACTAGAATCGACGGCAACGCCAATTAGTACTCAAGAATTTACGGGTACTGTTCGAACGGACACAGGATCAGTGTAGAAATTAACGGCACTATCTACTTACTCTTAAACTGAAGCTGATCTTTGGAAGGGAAATGCTTGCTTGCTTTGACAATCATCAGTGGGTATCCTTCCTTAGATAAGCCCTGCAAGTAAATTTTTCTCATTTCCAGTTCATCAAGCACTTCAGAGTCTGAAATGAACCCATTAGGAGCCATCGAGGACCTCCATTGCCGCCACTGGACAAACAGCTTCGCAGCTTTCGCTGGGTCCATTGATCTTGCAATCAGGAACCTGACCAGTGTTGGGTTCCCATATTTCTGGAATAGACACCTTAAAGAACGTCAATCAATAATAAAAAGATGGAAGTTTTGGGGAGAAGAACATGGTCAAGGTACAAGGTATGCCTCTGTGGAGAAACCAAGCTTCTCGATTGATTCCCTCATTTGGGTCAGAGCAGTATCTTGACTTTTCTCCATTGGAGCTCGGAGGCAAGAGCTATTGCTCTGGCAGCCTGCAGCGGTTAAACGTAACTCCTCCGATCAAAGAAAAGAAACGGGCTTTCGTCGTTTCGCAGTGCGGGGTAGGAATTGGTGGGAGGAGTTCAAAAGGAAGAAAGTAATTTCCACCGAAGCAGAAGGAAGTCCGAACGAACCTACAAAAGCTGCTTGTGTTATGTTCTGTGGCCAAAATTTGCTCCGTTTGTTGTAGGACAAATACTTCTAATTACCTTTTCCTTTTTTATAGAAACAAATTGTTTTTTTTTTCGAATGTTGAAACAAATTGTTTTGTTACGAGGTTAAGTGACTGTTGAATCCTTACTTCACAAAAAAGTGAAACTAAAAGCTACAAATCTAAAAGGGACCAGAATGATAAAATTAAAGACTAAATATTACTAGTATAAATGGAGGTGTTCCTTTTCTTACTTTCTTTCTTTCTTTTTTTGTGTTTACTTATGAGCATTAGTTTCTACTTTGCAGTTTGCACATTCGTGTCGTCCTCAAATTGCATCACGCATCCTGCCAGCTAGCTCCTTCTCCATTGTAATTTTGTGAATATCAGTTTTGATAACTGCGCCAGTTTTTATTATTTTATAACTTATTTACACTTTCTGAAGGAATAATTCTTATTTGTATTAAAATATTGATTGATTAAGTTTTGGGAAAATGTCTTTTTTTATCACTTACGTTTGGTGAAGATCCATTTTTGCTTTTATTTTAAAAAAAACGGTTTTTGTTTGTGTTTCGAGTCTCTGTTTACCACTCTCTGTTGAGACACTAAACCTTCAAAATTTCTAAAAATTGACTAACTCACCAACATTCTAAACTATTATTCATCTTCATCCATCTACTTCTCATTCACCCATCTTCGGTGCCACCCACCTCTAGCGAGGTGTTGAGTAGGTTCGACGACGGCAAGATGTAGCAAGTCCAGCAAAATGTAGGTAGGTCCGGCAGTGTGCAAGGCAGGTCTAGAGAGGTTCAGAGCAGGTTCGACGAAGTGCAAAGTAGATATGACGAGGTTAAAATTTAGAGCTTTGGTAGGGGAGAGAGCTAGATTGTAGCTTTTACAAATTTAGGGTCACTAGTTTTCATTTTTAATAGTTAGTGTCAATTTGATCATGAAAATATAGTTCGTTACGGAATATTCTGAGAATATTGATCAAAATAAAAAATATCGATGACGAATTTCATTTCAGAAAAAAAAAATCCAATTATTATCTCAAAAACATATATTACAGATTTCAAATATTTCAACAATTATTTTTTTTTTAAAAAAAAAATCATTAAAAGAACACGCTCTAGGATATGTGATTTGTGGATGATAAGGGTCTGTTCGCTAAATTGAGGTTTCCCCAAACCAGGATATAGACCACTTTTGACCATTTTCGTAATTACCTCTTTACCCCTCACTTCCACACCAGGTTGCAACTTCTGTCAAAGAAGTGATCCAGCCGGAAGAGCATCTGTGCGAAGAACTCCCATACCCATCTTCAGATCTCCTCGTTACGTCATCACTATCAACTTCCCTTACCGATTTAACATTGATGAAGAAAGATCTGCTCCATCTTCAAATCTTGGGAGCACTAACATCTGGCGACCACCGCTGCTAAAATCGCGAGACCAGTGTCCAGCTCTAGAGATGGGCATATCCATTGGATCGCTCCACGCTCCACCGCATCGCTCCACCATGGAGTGGGTTAGTTTTGTGATCCACCTATGGTGGAGCTATGGTGGAGCGGGTCGTGGATATCCGTTGGAGTTCCATGGAGCTCCCCCCATAAAAAAGTATTTACAACATCAGTCCTCAAAGTTTTCAAAAAATTACAAATTGGTCCTCAAAGTTTTTAAAAATTTACATTTTGGCCCAAAAGTGTTTACATTTTTAGTCCCTGAACTTTTTCGAAAAAATAAAAAATGACCAAAACTTTAAAAAGTTACACTTTAGTCACTGTTGGTGGAGCGGGTCGGATCAATACGGATCGATCCACCAGTAAAGTGGAGCGGGTCATGGAGCGATCCACCACCATGCGGATCAAGGCGGATCAATCCATGGAGCGGGTCGACCCGCTCTAATGCCCATAACCAGCTCCCCTAAAAATTTGAAGATAGCGTTATCCTCTGAGTTCCAGCTGATGGGTAGCGTTGGAGACTTTGAGTCTTGGAGCAAAGAAGGTGGTGTTGTGTGTTGCATCAAAATAGAATTCTCTTTGATTTCAAGCTTAATTAGGGGTAAGAAAGTAATTACAAATCGGTCAAACTAAGTCAATACCCTGGTTTCGCCCCAAAACATGGTTAAGCGAACAGATCCCCCACGAATTTAAGTTTTGTAACTCTAATATTAATATACACAGCTATGCCCTCACAAAATATTATTTCTGGGACCCGAAAATAAAGAATCCTTCACCATGTAAATGTTTGAATATTAATCCTAACGCCATCTAAATTGGCGACTTGATTGCAACGTCGGTCATCAACATCGACTTTACCATTCTCTTCTTCCTCCATTCGGTGCGTGCATGGTTGTTAAACCCGGATTGAACAGTTGGACCGTTAAATTGGGAATCGGTGACCTCTCCGGTCTAGTTATCAGCTTTGCACTGCTCTGCTCTAGATTTATAATTAGATGAAGCCGAAGTTTAGGGAGAAATGGTCCTTCACCCTTGGGGTGGTCTACCACAAAGACGGAAACGTTAAGTTGGTGGATGGGCGTGAAGCATACGGTAGCGGACGTTGAAGGTTAAGCGTGGAGGTGGACCGTTAGTGTACATCTAGTTTCCATGAGTCTACTTGCATGGTTAGTGTAGGGTTAGCTAGGGGACGGTTTGGGGTAGTTTTGAACGCGTGGAAGTGGCATTTACTACTAGTTGCAGTGGTCGTTTGACTTTTGGAACCCGATTGTCGAGTGGGAGGGAGGTGCTGGTTGAGGAGCTGCTGGTTGCGGAGCTGCGTACATCGGCAGTGTACTCCGCCGAAACCGAGTACCGGGGCGGCGGAAAAAGGAAGAGAAGGATGGACCGTGAAGCTTTTTTGGAGTCACCGTTCGATGGAGGCGGGATGTTTGAAGGCCGGGCAGCCGGTAGATGAGGCCGGCGACGGCGTTCGACATGGAGCGCGGACGGTGGCGGTGGGGCGGTGGACATGGAGCCGGTAGATGGTGATTCGTTGCCTCGAATGTCGAGCCTAATGTTCATGGGCGGGGGAGTGTGAGTAACAGAGATAATCCAAGTTGTGATGAAGGTGAAGACTGGGTCCCGACAGCAGGATTCGTTGTCCGACATCTAATGGAAGGGTTCGTAAGGTATTCAAATTATGGTAAATGAATAGGATTCGAAATTCGGTTCAGGAGCTCGGAGACGTCTGTGAAGGGGGATGGAGTTGCTGATGGGGAAAGAAGACAGAGGATGAAGAGGGGTATAGGTAGGAACTGGTTTTATTCGGATTATGAGACGTGTTCTCGTGTGCGTCTACAATGTGTGAAAGGGGAGGCCCCGAGGCCAAATCGAAGGGATCCCAGTCGTCCTGTGAGATCGCAGGCATCAAAATGTATGGCCGGTGTATCACTGGTAAACGTGGGAGATGGATGTTGGGTTTTCAAGACTGTCAGATTAGAGCATAACCACCCGTGTGATCCTTCAATGACCAGGTTTATGAAGAATTATCGACTGGTTACAGCGGGTGAGGAGTTGCAAATTGTTACAAGTGACAGGGCCGGGGTTACGCCGTCACGTATCTTCACGTCGTTTGCAGTTGGATGTGGGGGTGTCGGAAATGTACCTTTCTGTGCAGATGATTGTAGGTCTGTGCTGAGGAGGTCACGCATTAGAGGTTTGGAGAATGGCGATTTCAATGCTATGCAGAAGCTGTTTAATGAATTAATAGCGGCATCTGAAGACTTCTTCTATCTGTATGATACAGACGAGGAAGGAAGAGTGATCAACGTATTTTGGGCAGATGGACGAAGTAGGGGTGCATATAAAGATTTTGGTGACGTTGTATGTTTTGATACCACATACTTAAGGAATCGATATAAGATGCCATTAGCGCCATTCATTGGTGTCAACCATCACGGTCAATCTATACTTTTAGGTTTAGCACTGATTTCAAATGAAACAACTGAATCATTCAATTGGGTATTTGAGGCATGGAAGAGGTGTATGGGGCAGAAGCATCCGCAGTGCATAATGACAGATCAGTGTCAAGCAATCGGTAAGCTGAAAATCTAATTTCGAGAATAACGTGATTGTGTTTTTGGGAAAATGTATGTTGAATATATGGTATATGTATGCGTTAAGACTCGTGTTTGAGTAACTGTTCGGTGCAGTAAAGCGATTGCAGCGGTGTTCCCTAACTCGACACATAGATGGTGTCTATGGCATGTGATGAGGAATCTGAAACAGACCAAAGCGTAGTGACGAGTGGCCTGAGATTCGGCGCGGGTTAAAAGAAGTTGTGCATGACTCATGCAACGTTGAAGGGTTTGAAGGTATGTGGAGTGAGTTGGTGTTGAAGTACGAGTTGCATGATAATGATTGGATTCGCAGGATGTTTGATTGTCGATCGAAGTGGGTTCCGGTTTATTTCAACCTTGAGTTCGGGCGGGGCTTCAAAGTACGCAACGAAGTGAGGGGATGAATAATTTCTTCCGCAGTTACGTAAACATTAACACGACGTTACGCCAATTTGCCGAACAATATTGCTTGTTTGTTGGCAAACGAGTTGATGATGAGGAGCGTGAGAATTGGAGGTCTCGTAATAAACCGGTTTTATGTGATACAAGATTTCCTTGTGAGCGGGTGCTGCAGGAACTGTATACGAGCAAAAAATTCATTGAGATACAGAAGGAGGCTAAGGGTGTGGGCTACACGACTGTTGATGTGATTAGTGGTGATGGTGAATGTCGTCAGTATATGGTTACAGATCGGGGAGTGGAGAAGGTGTACGGTGCTGTAGTAACTCGGAGGTATTCTGTTGACTACCATTCGGTGACACAGGAAACGACATGCGAGTGTCGGTTGTTTAGTTTTAGAGGTATTATTTGTCGACATATGGTAGCTGTATGGCAGGTAGCTGAGTTGCATGTGGTACCTCACAAATACATATTGGATAGGTGGAGGAAGGATATATATAGGAGTACAACATTGTTAAGATTCCTAACTACTCTTTAGCTTTTGACAAGACGGGCGAGTACATGAAGGTTGAAGAGCTGCAGAAGGTGATGAGGGACATCGGTGCGTTAGCTTTGGGATGTGAGGACCTTTATAATGCCTTAATTCCTGGGCTTGCATTGCTGAGAACAAAATGTGATGAGTTCATTGGAAGCTATGCTGATATTAAGGTGGATTCTGTCGGCCGTTTCCATAGGAAGCACAGAAATGGTGGGGACGGTAGCATGCTTCCGGATTTAACGGTTCAGTTTGTGCTCGATCCGCCAGATCGAAGAGGTAGAGGCCGGGTGCCAACGCGACGTAAGGGATATAGGAAGGAGAAGCGGAAGCGCGCAGCACTAGCCATGGACCCGGATGTGACACATGTGTTATTTGCATGATGAGTTACGGCTAGGTATGTGAAATTGGTTGACAGTGAACCACAGTAAGTTGTAGACGTTGGAACGGTTGGGTGACATGCATATTGTAGTTGTGAGTAATCGCAAGAGATAGGTGTCTAAGTAGCTTTGTGACACATGTGTTATTTGCATGATGAGTTACAGCTAGGTATGTGAAATTGGTTGACAGTGAACCACCGTAAGTTGTAGACGTTGGAACGGTTGGGTGACATGCATATTGTAGTTGTGAGTAATCGCAAGAGATAGGTGTCTAAGTAGCTTGGTGGTTCTCGGTTGTAAGTACTTGACGTTAGTGCGGGTATATTGTGATCTCCCTTTTGGTACGTACCATCCGAAATGTGTCGATACTTATCCGTGAAGAAGACATTAGTAATATAGACGTGAGGTGGTAGTAGTCGATCGACGTAGGAAGATAAAAACATCGATTTGTATACGGAGTGGCGAACTTGTAAGTAAACGTAGGTAGTATGCGCACGCGCTTGGTACATGTTAGCGTAGGCCGAAAGTAAAATAAGGACGCGTAAGTAAGCATTGTGGAATCTAACAGTGGACCGGAATGAAAGTGCGACGCAGATGACAGTATTACTGCAACTCCGTTGCCGCATAAAGTTGTTCGAGGTTTTGAACTCTCCTTGCAAGCAGAGAAATGAGGCGGGCCGTTTGCGCATCCGCATCATCAAGTCTTCTCTTCAGCCTCGAGATGGCAGCCTCATGCACCAACAGTTGCGGTAACATGTAATCGTCGACAGTTGCATCAACGGGTGGAATTCCAGCGACTCGATGACGACCTACGCAGTGAGAACAATTGAAACAGATGAGGGCCGTTGGGATTAGTGTGGGAACAGAAGACACGGTTAGAAAGGAAGTTCAGCATCCGCATACCAGATGACTATCTATTCCTCCTTGTTCACGCATAAGCTTAAGAACTACACCGACCTGTTCATCACCCAATTCCGGAGGTTTGGGGTGGCCATTAGACATGCATCATACCGTGTCCATGGTACTGGGAAACACAATGTAGATAGACCAACTGCGAAATCCATGAGTCTATTACAGTTATGTAAGGGAGGTATAAACATATATCTCGTGTGTCTACTAATGTAGTGGTAGGTAGAAGGCGGTGGGTTCAAGACATGACCGATCCAATGCAATATCAAAATATATAATGTTGTACACGTTACCAAGTTGTGGATTGGGAATACTAACCTGAAGGTAAAGTAGACATCCTCCCAAGCTTTTTGCACCTCTTTCTTGGAATGCATATATCGCATCGAGTAAACCATCTAAAAGAAACTTTGCCCAGTTAAACTCACCTAGAGCATCCATGTCCTTAAGCATGAAAATATAGTACTTGAAGTGAAGGCTCACATTTGTTGTTGGCCATATTAGTGTGGCAATTATGAAGAGGAGGAATTTGGCTTTGAACTCTGCGTCGAACGTGTGGTTCTCATCGAGAAACTCCCAAAGACTGTACTGCGAAATCCTGGCTGCTGAATCTAAGCAGTACTTGCTACATACCCTAACTTGCTCGTCCTTACAGACATCAGCTAGGAGTTCATCATACACCCCCGAACATGGGAAACCAATTATCTTGGTGACAGAGGCATACGTAAGGGGTATTTCTGCACCATGCACAGTGAGTACCGATTTCCCCACATCAACCTTCCTTGCTAAATCAGCACACAGTTCCCGCTGCAGCCGGGTCACTCGGAGGTGCAGCAGACAGTCTAAGCCTAGGGCACATATTATATTACGGAACCTTCCTTCTCCGTGAAATTTATGGATTAACTTGAAATTGAGCTTAGGGTTGCACCTGGTTTGGAAGACAATCTGTTCATTTACGCAATGATGAAATTAGCGAAGCTACGCAATACCCAATGACATTCCCTAACTATCGAAATGCATTCTACGTGCACCTCAAGCAGCAAGTAGCCACCGCAGCTTAAGGTAAAATGAACATGCATACCTTAGGTCGCAATGGGCAAGTCGTCTTCAATATTTTCTCGCAGTCTCCTCATTGATTCCTATGGAAGAACAAAGAAAGGGGAACGCGGTAAGGCTTCCGGACGGGTAGGTTAGCGCACCGTAACCGCCAATGTATAATAAGTTGAAAGTACTTGCGACGCTGTCTCTCGATGTCTTTGGTTCCATGCGCGCCTCCGTCGGGACTCCCTTGCTCCTTAGTCGTCGGATGGTGACGATACAGATGGGTGGAATACGGTTGTTGGAAAACTTGACTTCCTCTTGTTGGGATGGTTGGTGCAACTTAATGCATAGTATGTTACCGGATCGGGCCGAACAGTGTGGAAGTGACGGCAAAGTGCAAATGGGCCTTACCATGGCACGAGGCCCGCAATAAGTTGTCGTCGAGGCAGCCAACGATAGTACTCTAGTAGGATGAGTTGCTCTCCGCATTACCACTCTATTCATTTGTGGAAGTGGAAGTTTTGATAAACAGTAGCCTTCCAATCACGTTAAACCAGTGGCTCAGAGCATCAATGAAAAAATTGCAAGAAAATTTAAAAGTAAACAAAACCTTAGTTGGACAGGACTTCAACAAAACTGCAACTGGATATTACTGACACAAAAATAGAAATCGAACACTTCTCCAATAAAAATGAAAAGAGGATATTTCTCCAACGTTTTTAGAGATGAACTTTGATTCAAAAAACCTGGAAACTTGCAGTACTCCAACGATTTTGACAACTGGCCATTGGAGCGACAACATTGGAATTAAACTTCGCTCCAATGAAATTGGAAATTGGATAGTCCTCCAACCAAAATTGGTAATCGATTGTATCGCAATGAATTGGAAATTGGACAACACTTCAATGAAATTGGAAATTAGAAATTGTATAGCCCTCCAACAAAATTGGTAATTGTACAGTACTCCAACAAAATTGAAAATTGGACAGTACTTCAGTGAAATTGGACAGTACTTCAGTGAAATTGGAAATTGGCATTTCTCCAGTATTTTTAGGCATTATACCTTGTCCTAACAAAATTAGAAATTAGACATTGCTTAAGTAGAAGTGAAGATAGAGTAATGCTCCAACCAAATTAGAAATTACACGAAATTTGAATTTGGCATGGGTCCAGCAAACTAGGAAGTAGATACTACAACAAAAATGGAAACTCAAAGTTTTTCCGAAAACTGAAAATCGGACAATTGTCCATAGAGAATGAAATTGAACTTCGGTCAAACAAAAGTGGAATGAACTCTGCTCACAAAAAGAAAGAAAAAATATAGCAGTAAAAAAAGGTGGAGGAAATATCTCTTTTCAAATGATCACACCCAATGTTCCAAAATTTTGGGAAGAAATTTTCCTGAAATTGACTGATTCAACACAACCCTATTCAGAAAACGACATCGAAAAACCTAAGTTATAACTGAAGTTAGTGATGGAAACGTTTCGTAACCAGCATCAGGCAGTCCTTGGTGCATACTATAGTAAAATGAAAAGATGGACGATCAATACTTTCTCCTTTCTTTTCTGAAGATCAACGACCGTCAATCCTAAATTAGTGTATAATAGTTTGTTAATCCTCTCCGTGGATCTGATGCGTCCCAACTGACAATGAAGAGTACCTGTGAGATGGGGAGAGGTGGTAGAGGAGATACCTCCTCAATCGCGCATGTATGAATGAAAGTCCAAAGACTATGCGTTTGAGCATTAAAAAATTTAAATGTAAGTTTGCGCAATCTATAACTTTCCGCTAGATGTGTTCATTTAGAATGAGAAAATTATTTTAGAAATTGGGATACGTTTTTTTGTATTGATGGGTGAGATTTATCATGCGAGTACGGAGGGTTGAGGGAAATGTTATAGTACAGAAAGTGTCAATTTACCTGTGAGGGATACGTTTCCCCGTTTTATTGAACAAACGTCCAGTTTTCAAATTTCGGGAAATATGTCAATTTCCAATTTCGTTGAGGCGTTGTCGAATTTTCAACTTTGGCGAACCATTGTCGAGTTTAGAATTTAGTTGCTGCCTTGTCCATTGTCCAATTTTATTGGAACAAAGTTTAATTCCAATCTCGTTGCTCCATTGATGTTCGATTTCGAATTTGTCGGAGTAGAGCATGATTTCCATTTTTGTTGTACCAATGGTCAAATCCAATTTTCGTATACAAATTTCTAATTTTCATGTTTTTTGGAGAAATACCTAATCTTCAATTTTGTTGAAACAAAATCCAATTTCAATTATTTTTAATCATGGCCAATTTTATGGGAACTTTTGTAGAAGGGAACAGATTTATTTTTAAAACTTTGGAAAAGTTATCTGTTAAAAGAAGTAAGTTTATCTGTGAAGTAAATAATTTTTTACGGAATTTTCATCATAAGAAATGAGTTAGAGTAGTGTAGGAATAAAGTGTTGTGTTTCTTCTAAACCAACGACCCACGTAAGTACTAGCAGTTGGTTATGTGAATTTGAAGATCGTTTTCAAAATGGACGGATAACGCTGCCTTAAGACGGCAACGGCGATCTGCGTTGAACACTCGAGCGACATGTTGGTTTGATTATGCATCTAACCGAAGTCTGATACAGTACAGAGAACAAGATACGCGACATAGGTTACATATTGAGCGTACCAATTACATGGACATGGTTGGAGGAACAGAATACGGTGAGACGGATATCCAAAATGGCGGTGCAATGTCCTTCCTCCCCCAGCTCCTTGTTGTCCGCCTCAACGTCCACGCAACAATTACTTGAATGCGGCTGCAAGTGCTGCGAGCAACGCAACAACTGCTACGGTGAACCCGACGTAATACGTGAGCCATTTCCTTAGTCTCTTATTCACTGCCAAGGAGATCTCCAGTTCCCGCCGATGTGCCGCGTCACTCTGAGATAAAAACTCCGTTAACCCTTTCGCTTCGCCAAACTCTTCCTCCATCCTCTCTAACCCATCCATTGCGTCCGCCAAGTCCGTAGATAACTGCGCTGTGACATCTAGCAGTTCACTTTTCTGTTCATACAACTCCCATATGACCTCCTTCGCGCGGTCGGGAAACTCCGGATCAAGCCACTCAAAGTAATTACAGCTGTGTGCCTGAAATTTAGTCCTACTCTATTACACAGAACCATGCAGATGTAATTTCGGACGGATGTAAGTAAGTGGAATGAATTAGAGTATACCCGCATTCTCGGACATTCGATAAACTGCCTTCCGGCATCCGTTGGATTCCAGAGGGTCTGGATGGCGAGATTCTGACTGCAGTAGCACCGTCTCCTCGCCGACGATCCGTCCTCGCCGGTTTCGACCGATGCGACGCCAGGTAGGGGATACGTGTACCCGTCACTCGTTCCATCGTAGTCGGACGAGTCGGAGGAAGGAGCGCTGACCATTTGCGAACAGGGAGGACGACGGGATTCAGGGCGCGGTTAGTGATAGTAGAGAGTACGAACTGCGTGTACTGGGGAGCATGAAGTAGGAAAGTGAGATTGACTGATTGCAGTGGCGTTTAAGCAGGCAGCCGCGCTAGGCAGGTGGGACGAGCTAGAGGCTAGTGTAGCTGACCGAGTTGATGGAAGATGGCCAGGACACGCGAACGCGTGGGTCTTGATGGTCTGTACAATGACAGGGTGCAGAAGTCTGTTGACTTTCCGGCCCATTTCTTCACTGAAGTGCGCATTGAATGGCACCCACATGCACCCCTCTGAACAGTAAGAAAATAAGTAGGGTCCGAATTTCGTTTTTCTTACGGTTCAAGTATCCGAAATTGGATAAGGATGGTTTAGCAAATGTGGCAGCTGATTTGGGGGACTACAGTACATCGACTAGGTTAACATTTCATGAGTAGACAGTGTTCCAGTTCCAATGAAACAGGAAATGCTGATCACTCTAAGGAAATGCGAATTAGAATTTGTCGCGCAAATTGGAAATTTGCGTTTACAAAAAAAGAACAGCTACTCAAATTTACACAGTTCTCAGACCTTGTCTTCTCACAACGTTTTCTCTCATTTGTAAAGTTCTAACTTGTTTGGCAAAACATTTATACTTACGTTTCAGTTTAATGTGCTTCATCATAACTAAGAAGGCACGTGGCATATTAAAGTCGATGAGAAGTCGGTAAAAAAACAAACGAAAAGACAGGAGGAAAAAAAACATGTATGCTGCTACAAGCTGACATGGGAGGAGTGAGTGGAAAATGGATGGTCCAGCTTAATTCAAAATTGGGTAGTGGTTCAACAAAATTGAGAATTCGACAATGGAGAAATGGTCTTTCACCCTTGGGGTGGTTTTCGTCGAAAAAACGGTACTGAACATTTGCTAGACGGCCGTGAGGTAAGGAGAAATGGTCTCTCACCCTTGGGGTGGTCTACCTCTTTCAACTTAACGGCTCTCTCTTGGATGGAGTTACAGAGAAACTAGTGTCGAGTCGGACTGCACTTGCAGACGGACTGGCAAGCAAGCATTGACGCGCACACAATGTGTGTCCAAGCATTGAATTTTATTGCCACAATATCAAAAGGAATCCATGTACTATAAACTCTGTCCAACAGAATACTCTCAATTTTTTAACAGTTAATGACCCTTTTAATTTTTGGACACATAAATTTATTTATTTTAACAGATAACTTTTCCAAAGTTTTAAAAATAACTTTGTTTACTTCTATAGAATTTGACATAAAATTATAATAAAGTTAGGAAAACATGTTTACGGGCTATTAAGTTTTGGATGATTTTTCCGATTGAACATTCATTTATATATGTTCAGTTGTGATTAACATCTCATTTAAATGCAGGTTACTAGTTTGGATTGTGTCTAGAGTTTAAGTAATGTACTGATATTTTTTGGTATTTCCGTGTATTTTATTATTTTAAATTTTTATTTGGTTCCTTTCCTTTCTGTCACTTATAATGCATTTCACGTTTAAAGTGATCATTCTATAATTACAAAGTGTTTTCCTTTTTTTGTTGAAAGATGAGTACAGTGAACCCAAAAATTGTCAGAAAAAAGGTGGGGGGAAGAAGAAGAAGTTCTGGTCGAATCAAAAGAAGTCAATTAGAAAGATTTGAGAATGACAAAACCCAGTAAAGGGGAAGAAGAAGAAGAAAGAAAAGAAATTTTGAAAAACAGGTTCAGTAAGCAGCACTGTAAATCACCCATGTGTTTTATAGAGTGGATTATATGATGAAGTATGAGGAAATTGAAACTTCGAATTTATCTATAAACTGAAGAAGGAAAAGCTGCAATGAAGGGGCTGAAACTCAATGGCATAGAAATCAGAAAAGGAGCAGAGAAACATAAATATTGAATTTGAAATTACACACTAGTCTACTAAAATTGGAAATTAGACTTTGCTTCATTAAAATTAGAATTTAGATATTGTTCAAACAAACTTGAAAATATAATAGCGTTTCAGGAAAACTGCCCAATTTCGTAAAAGGAATGCGTAAATTGTAATTTCTGCTGACCGAAATACCAGTATTCAGTTCTCTGATAGTTTGGCCCAGATTCAAATTTTGTGGACCCAGATCCAGCTCCTAATTTCGTTGGAGGCGTATGGAACTGTAAAGTTATTGGAGTAACGGTCAATTCTCAATTTTGTTTGAGTAATAATCAATTGGAGATTAAACAACTACCCATCTAAATTACAAATTGAATATTCTTCACACACAATTCCAAAATGGAGTTTCTTCTAACAAAATTGCCATTTTGTATTACACATTGGTTCTTCATGTTTCGAAAGTGGACATTTTTCTAATAAATTGGAGATTGCTGCTAGATCTAAACATTTGGAACTTGCAAGTTGAAGATCGGAAAACGGAAATTAGTCCGATACCTTTGAAAGTTTGGCAACTCTTCAGTAGAATTATACATTAGAACATGAACTAACAAAATCTGAACTTGGGAATTGAAAGTTGATTGAGTAAGATTGGAAATTGGATATTCTCTTCGGAAAATTGAATAATACTACAGTGAGTCCTGAAATTAGTTATGGAGAATTACAAGTTCGTACGTAATAAGAAGTTGAAAATTAATTTTACATCCCCTACTCGGATACATTTTATCTAATAGTCAGAATAAACTTTTTCATTTTTCCGAAAATTAATTTGTCACCTCTGGGTAATTGAGCCGACTGCAAAGAAGATGCAGGGTTTGTTTCACAAAATAAAGTAGACGAATCGCCGGATTCAAATAATAGCATGATGAAATGTCGTCAAGTAAATCAACAATTAAAATCAAAAAATTACAAATTTAATCGAAATAGACCACGCCATACGTCAAGTGAAAATTTATGCGTATGTTAGCCGTGTCAGGCTTCAGTTTTTACTGAAGCTGATTGAGTAGAGGGTAAAAATGTGAAGTACACGTACAAAACAAAAGTGCTTGTTTCGTTAGGACGGGAAGTAGAGGATAATTAGATATAGTTGGTGTGAAAACATTTCGTCTTCCCAAAACGTATCACTTTTACTGGGACGTCCGAAAGAGAAAAATATATCAATTTCACTACAATGGCGTATTTCAACTTTTTTGTAGAGGAAATTCCTAGTTTACATACGTCATCATTCTTCTCTCCGCACTCAGTGAAAGGGCAATTTAGTTATTTCCGCTACTGAAAAGTGATTTATGTGTATGTCTTTACAATGAAAAGCCCTACCAACTCGCCCCTTCACTATATTACTTCAACAATATCAAAACTTATCACCCCACACACGGAAAATGCCAACTACCATTAACAATTCACTTAAACTGTAGACACACCCTAAACCAGTAACCTGGACAAAAGGATCTGTTAAGTGTCACCAACGTCTACAAATGACTGTTGCATTGCGAAAATCATCCACAACTAAGTAGCCCACAAACATGTTCTTCTTTTACGGAAAACTCTATGGAAGTAAACAAAGCTATTTCCAAAACTCTGGAAAACTGAATTGGTAGAATGAATATACATATGTGTTGAGGACCTAAATTTCTTTGGCGTTCCCATCATAGTAAATGAGTTTTTCGTGTTGTAGGTGTCACGTGTTTTATTTTTCGTAACCCAACTACTCACATAACTACGAGCATTCGGTAACGAGAATTTGAAGATCTCTTCAAAATAAGAGGGGCCAAGCACTCTCACAGAAAAGGACCATTAACTGTTACGAAACTATAACGATTATTTTGAGCAGAATGAGTAATACATGGTTTCCTTTCGACATTGGTGGTTGGTGTATTGGTAAACGTTGTTCGATCAACGGGACGACAGTCACCGGAGGTATGGACGGAAGTCTCCAACAGTGGACGGTTTGGGAAGTTGTCTCCGACGTCTGAGTTGGTAACGCTTTCTTCGCTGACGTAAACCCTAACACGGCCCTGATCGGTAACATCCTCTGTACGGAAGCCCTTAGCAGCACATGACGACGACAACGTCCTCACCATTCGAGCCATTTGGTTCTGCTATAGTCCTGCCGTGTACGACAATGTAGGTTTGGACTGTAAAGTACGTGGTGTGCAAGTGGTGGAATACATGAGGCTGAATATATGTGGAGGTCGAGTAGCTACCTATGTATGTGCGTGCGTTTATTACGGAGTAACCCTCTGCTGGTGAGGGGCGCCAACGTAAATTCCCCCCACCATTCCCCCTATATGAGGGACCGCAAGCCCTGCTACCTCTCTCACACTTCGCCCAGAGGCAGACGCTTTGCACGAGACGATCACCTTCCATCGCGTCTGCATTGAACATGTCTGGCAAGAACTCCCCTGCCAATGTCCACAGGAGCCCAGGTATGCAATCCGGTTGCACTACAGGCCGCGCATGTTAGCGTATTCCCATGTCAACTAGGGGTTTCAATGCTTGTCGTTCTAAATTTTTTGTTTGCTTGCAGCCCTAGTGCCGGTGGAGCCGATCGTGTTGCAGGCGCTGTTTGACACATTGAAGGAGAACCACTGCCGCCTGAAAGGAGATGTGAGAACGCTATTCAAGCGATGCGACCTAGCCGGCCAGTTACCGACGGTGAAAGCACTACTCCTGGAGTACCCGCCGCTCCACTGCCTGAATGAGTTGCTCGATGAGGTCGTGGGGAGCCCTGTCGGCGTTCCCAGAGGAGTCACTGGCGGCCACAAGGCAGTCACTCCACAGTCAACTAGAGCCTCGAAGAAGAGGTCTACTGACCAAGGGTATGTCGCCGCTAGCAAAGCCCTGAAATTCTCACCTCACTTATTCAAGAAAGAAGCAGCGTCCACGGCCGGCACATCTCCCACGGGTGCGCTGCAGGGACTTGCTGAGGATAGTGAAGAGAAGGATAATGATGAGGATGACGATGTTATTGAGATAGACTGTCTCTGACCGCAACATGGAGTTATGGAAACGGTCGACAGCCACCGTCAGCACTATGTTCGTAGTATTAAATAAAAGGGTTGGGTTTAAGTGAAGAAGTGTCTGTCTACGTAGGTTATGGAAATATAGTTCACCTGCATCCTCTGCAGTATGCATGTTATGTTTGTGGCACTACGTGCCATCCGTTGTATGTGTTTTTAGTTGAAGTTATGAAGTGTTTGGCTATTGCTGACGGTGCACCTGAAGAAGTGACGGTCTTCACCAGTTTGCGATATACCGTCGGTACGTGTGGTGACTGAGGATGTGCTGTGTTGGTTAATGCTTCGCATAGCAATGCCGCACATCTAAGGGCACGCACCTGGTACGCAGAACTTTGAACTTGTTGCGCAGAGCCATATTGGCAAGGGCAGCATACGCAAAACAGAGCGTCCCGAAATTAGTTACTCGAACCAGATGCTTACAACGGTCCAACCTACCGTGGTCTGTAGTACCAGTTCCATGTCCAACGAAAACGGTGGACCGACGCCGCACACGTTGGAGGGGGATGCTGAGTATTACCGCCAACACATTGTTTGTGAATTTACTGCCTCCGCAGACCATGGACAGGACGCCTTCAATACGGAACAGTCGCGCCGTAATGGCTTCTGATGGTTTCGGGTGGCCTGATTAATGGGGCTGCTTTGCGTTCAACGTGAGGTGAGATTTGATGTGAGGGGAAGAAAAAAAAGGTTCCCACGCGCATGGATAAGAGAACCACTTGAGTGCTTGACTAGCCCGTACGTATGGCTAGAGTGGTGGTTGGAGTCTTGTTTACCTCCATGCACAACATTAACTCCCATACCACTTCTACCTAGATCGGCTAACGCAGCTACAACCAGGCCTCCTCCAACCTCACATCTAAATAGCTCTGCGCTTCCTACACACCACTACAAACCCTGCTCCTCTCTCCCTTGCCTCACCAAATGCAGCGACACAACTCACTGCCCAACCGCCCCTATCAAGCTTATCCCCTCAGGCCGCCCCTCATGTCGGAAACCAGTGAAATAGACACCACTTCTTCCATTACATCCGCCATCCTCTCCATATATTCCGACAACGGCGCGAACATTCATCTCCGGCTTGACAACCGATGCATCTCTCTCATGCAGTTCCTCCAGTACATTGTTCCATGCGTACGCAGTATTGTGTGGCCCATAGACAAAGATGACATATCCCGTGTGTGGCATTCACTATACGACATCCACGACGATGTGAGAGACTGTGCGCTAGAGTTTGCCCTACCTCAACCTGTTTCGGGAAGCCGGTCGGAGGAGATCCGCCTGAACCCACGGTTCCTGCTGGAGACGATGACGCAGCTGCCGGGACGTGCTGTCCCATCCTCCCCTGGTCTACTTCCCGGCAACAGCAGAGGGGTCCATGTCGCACCCCTGGCTGAAATTAGAATATCCACTTTCTTCTCCACCTGGTTCCTTTCCACTGACTCCTACCTCAAGAGAGTTCGCATCTATAAGGAAGCCTCCTTGACCACCCTTTTCGTTGCGCGGTCCGTCCTGCCGCATGGCCGCACACGCTACAACTTGACATGGCTGCCTCATACGCACCTGGCAGCGCATACGTTACGTCGAAGGAACTCGCACTCCTGGGTTACTGAACCTTGTCATCCAGATAGGGTACTGAGGGGGCCTACTCTCAAAGAGAACGGACGAGTAGAAGTGTCAGCACTTGTGTGGAACGTTGGGGGTGGTGCCACCTGCAGTATGCTTCCCACCTTAATGGTGCTCTGGGAGAAGGAGAAGCCGATGCTCATTGTACTAACAGGTATTGGTTCATTAGGTGAAAATGATGCGAAGGTGACAGGCGCTCTTGGGTTGAACAATGTTGTCGTCCGTGAGTCGGAGGAAGGGCATTGTACTGGCTTCGCTGTGCTGTGGGATCCTCGCTTTCTCGAGGTGGAGTCCCGTCCTTCATATGCACAGACGGTGCACCTCCTCCTTAAGGTACTGCGGGTATATAACATTCTCTCTTCCCAGTAGTACATTTAGAGAGAGGCACGCAGATGCCCGTACCGCACTTACAACCTTGTCCACTGGGAACAACAGGTGCAGGATGGTAACAGACGCGGTGAACGGACAAGGAGGTGGACTTTCCCTTCCTGCTGCAGTACGACGGTCGAGCGTGTGTAGAGGAAGGAGACGATTCGCGGTGTTTTTGGAAGAACGGCGGCCTATTTTGTACCTTTGACCTGGTATAGTTATATCTATAAGCGTGGTCAGTGGTGAAGAAACGCCTGTAGCGCTTGCAAGTCCAAGTGCTGACGAAAAATTCCAGTGGACTTGTACTGTAATGTCATTTCACATAATGTACGCACGTGTTCGTCTTGATATAACGAACAACACATATGGTTTCCGTAAACAAGGATGGCAGCCGTTTACTCTTCTATCTCTGTCCTCCTACTTCCTCACTTCCTTCGAAAAGCCCTAATTTTATAGAAAACCAACTTCATGTCACCCGAATATCCGCGAAGTAGTGACCGTGACTCAACGTATGGTGGTAAACCCTGATCGTACCCGGGAGTAGTGGATCGAACCACAGCAACTTGGACCCCTAACTGCTCCAACTACAACCTAATTGTACGCCAGGAAGGGTACCCTGATCGAGTTCGCCTGGATGGACGTGGGCGGGACTAACTAACCAAGTAATTACGTTCCGTCGTACGAATTTACGGTCCGCTCGGAGCATGGGTGCATGGAGTATACTGTCAAACTATAAATTATAAATTATAAATTTCGCAAACTTGCATTTAGTTTCTTGATGATCAAACTCGTAATATTTGGATTTTAATTTGACAATTGTTCCTTGACATTTAAATTGACTACCTATTCTAGCATTAAAGAAAGTGAAACTTAGACAGCTAGTAACGTTGAAAAAAATATACACTCTTCGTCCTTTAAAACTTACTCGTTATAATAATTTTCTTGGATTATCCCAAAAAATTGTTCCACTTTCTCTCATGATAAATTCTGTACACGAATGTTACTTTATCACCCCTACACCAGTTGCTACAATTCAACGGATCGAATCGAAGATTTTGTTGTTGAATTGAAGTAAATTATTGACATGTAAGGGTGTGTTCTTTTTGTGCTAATTTAATGGAGAAAGTCGATGTATTTGAAATTGATATGACATACATAAGGCGAAAATTGGAGGGAATAGTTGATTTGATGGATCATTGATAAAATTTTGATAAAATCATTATAAAAAATCACACTTGAAGAGGAAATTTCAAATAATTTTTATCTTAATTTTTGCTATCTTCGCAATCTCGAGTCAAATGTAATTATGTTAGGCTATATAAAATTTTACATTCACTTTAATTAGGCCTTTTCTTTTGTTTGGCCTTTTCTTTAGTTAGGAAAAACAGTTTTTAATCTTTCAAAAAAAAGGAAAATCACATTCGAATTCTAGAATAAACACTTTAAAAGTGAAATTTTTTAAAACATATAAAAAAGAACGGAACTAAATAATTTTTTTAAAAAAAACACAGAAAATACCAAAAAATATTACTATAAATTACGTAAATGAAATGTTTGATTTGGAAAGTGTACGAATAAATAAACTTATGTGTTAAATACATCATTTTTGTTTTGCAATTTTCATCCTACAGAACGAGTTTTTCAAAGTGTAATAATAAAGTTTTTTTTTCTGAACCAACTACACACTACGCTAATGAGAATTTGAAGATCTTTTCAAAATTAAAAGGGTCATTAACTTATAATAAATTGTGGGGGCTTTTTTGGACAAAACACATAATAGATAGGTTAGTTTTGTTGTTATGCCAATAAAAATTTGTTGCCTACAACACATTTCAGTCTCAGTGCATACGTCAGTCTCAGTGCATATTTGTTGATTATTTAATTACACACGACAATATTAACAAAAACATTACTAGCACATTTAAAAATGTCTCCTCTAAAAGTTATGTTTCTTTCATTTAAATGCACAAGCCCAACTATTATAAGATGTGTAAAAATATTTAATCAAATAATGTAAAGGATCGCACTTAATAATTGAAGTCAACTCTGTAGGTTTGATCCGTTAAGGGTCCATCCCCTATTCCGTTATGGTATGGATACCATATGGTAGCTGTCGACATTTCCTAGATAGACGGCCAAAACAAGTGTGTTTGTTGTAGCAGTTTAAAGTGTTGCTTACTGAACCTATTTTTCAATATTTCTTTTGTTTCTTCTTCTTCTTCCTTTTTGTGGGTTTTCTCATTTTCAGAACTTTTTAATTTACTTCTTTTGATTTGACCGGAACTTCTTCTACTCCCCCCTTTTTTTGTCAATTTTTGCTTTCATTGTATTACTTAAAAAATATCAAAACTAAATAGCCCGTACACGGAAAATACCGAAAAACGTCAATAAATCACTTAAACTGTAGACACAACCTAAACCAGTAACTTGGACAAAATGATGTGTTAAGTGTCAACAACATCTATAAATGAATGTTCTATTGGAAAAATCATCCAAAATTAAATAGCCCATAAACATGTTTTTCCTAACTTTCTTATAATTTTATGGAAAATTCTATAGAAGTAAACAAAGCTATTTTAAAAACTTTGGAAAACTTATTTGTTAAAATAAATAAATTTATGTGTTAAATAAATAATTTGTTTGGAGTTTTCATCATAGTAAATGAGTTTTTCGTGGTGTAGGTGTGAAGTGTTTTATTTTTTCTAAACCAACTATTCACAGAAGTACTAGCATTTGCTAATGAGAATTTCAAGATTTTTTCAAAATTAAAAGGGCCATTCACTCTCACAAAAAAAGGGTCATGAACTTTTAAAAAACTGTGAGGATTTTTTTGAACAAAATATATAATACATGGATTCCTTTTGATATTGTGCCAATAAAATTCAATGCTTGGGGGCAGACATTATTGTGTGCGGCTTGCTTGTCAGTCCGTCCACCAACTTAACGTTTCCGTTTTGTGGTAGACCACCCCAAGGGTGAGCCTCCCATTCTCCAACAAAATTGTAATTGAGCTTTGCTTCAACAAAGCTAGAAATTGTACGCTACTCCAAGAAATTTGAAAATTGGACATTCGACCAACAAGATTGGAATTACAGTTGCGTCCAATCAAATTGGGAATTGCAAAGTGCTCCAACAAAATTGGAAATTGGACAATGCTTCAAAAATATTGGAATTTGACATTTTACTTAAGAAATAAGAATTGGACATTTCTTCAACAAAATTAGGAATTACACCTTCGTCCAACGAAATTGGAAATTGGATATTGCTCAAAAAACTTAGAAATTAGGCAGTCTTCCAGTAAAACTCGAAATGACTGTTACTGTAGTAAAATGGAACTTCTAATTTCTCTAACAAAACTGAAAATTTGAGTTTACAAAAAAGAACAACATCTATTCAAATTTACAGAACTCTCAGAACTTCTCTCCTCACAACTTTTTCTCCCATTTTCAAAGTTGTAACTTTTTCGCCAAAAATTTTATATTTAAGTTTCAATTTAATGTCTTTTATCATAACTAAAAACCAAGTAAAATATTGAAGTCACGGAAAAGTCGGTGAAAAAGCAAACGAAAATAAAGGAGGGAAAAACATGTACATTGCGTGGTGACTTGGCAGGAGTTCAGCCTTAACGGATGGGACGAAAACAACATCTATAAATGAATGTGCTACTGGAAAAATCATCCAGAACTAAATAGCCCATAAAAATGTTTTCCCTAACTTTCTTATAATTTTATGGAAACTACTATAGAAGTCAACAAAGCTAGTTTTAGAACTTTGGTAAACGTATTTGCCGAAGTAAATAAGTTTCTGTGTTAAATAAATAAATCTCTGTGGACTTTTCATCATAGTAAATGAGTTGTTCGTAGTGTACGTATAAAGTGTTTTATTTTTTCTAAACCAATTATTCACAAACGTACTAGCGTTTGCTAATGACAGATTTCAAGGTTGTTTAAAAATTAAAAGGGCCATCCACTATCACAAAAAGGGGTCATGAACTTTTAAAGAACTATGATGATTTTTTTGAACAGAATATATAATACATGGATTTGTTAAGAACTTGTAAACATAAGTGCTCCCTCGATATTACCCCAGCTAACGCTACTGCAGCAGCGTCGCAGAGACTGAGCTCCAGCGCCACGCGGTCGGTGTACGTACGTCCCACTCCTCCGTGCAAACCTCCTCCCAGTCTCCTTCGCAAGTTGCCACATCATTTCGCCCACCCAACCCCACCACTTCGGCCTCGGATCGCCGTCGAAGCTTCTCTGTCGGAACTCCCTTCCTTACACGAGAAGCTCGCCGCCGCAGCCCTTCTCGACATCCGGTTCAATTTGTCGCCGCCGCATTCTTCGGTATTCACCGTCCACCTAGTTCCCGTTTTCCGTGATTCGTCGGTCGAGGCGTCGATATGCGATGCCAAACAACAATCTCCTTTTTCAGGTGCAGTGGGTGAGGTCCAGCCGCAGCTCCAGATCCAGTAGCGCTCCAGCGGCAATATGAGTAAGAACGCATGACCCTTACTTCGGTATTCCACCGTGCCTGTCCGATTCGAACTTACATCTTGCTCCGTAGAAGTACGGTCTGCTAAACAGAGAATATAATGCGAGTGTGATGACTTATTAAGCTGAAAACATAGCTTTAGGTAGCAAAAATACAAGGGCTCGCTAATCGATTCCTCAAATTGAGCTTACACTCCACCGCTAGCTTAAGACTCAGCTTCACAAAACAACCCATAGGTTTAGCTAACAGCCACCAACATCAAGACTAATTAATAACGAAACCAGTAATAAATACTTTATTAATCCAACTTACTTTAATAACTAAACCAATAGACTGATAAACTCAATCTTCTAGCCACTTGTTGTTGATTCAGACTTGATTGACCAATCTCTGACTCCAAGCTTAGCCCTTAAAGTCTCAAATGTTTCCAACTTCACAGCTTTAGTTAGGATGTCTGCAATCTGGGATCTAGTCCCACAGTGTACTAACTCAATACTTCCTTCATTCACAAGATCCCTTAGGAAGTGAAACCTTACATCTATGTGCTTGCTCCTCCCATGTAAGACTGGATTCTTAGATAGCTTGATTGTGGAGACATTGTCACACAGAATTGTAGTGGCCCCTGTTACATTCTCTATCCATCCCATATGCTCAAGAACTCGCCTCAACCAAATACAATGAGCTGCACATGAAGCAGCTGCCACAAATTCAGCCTCTGTTGTGGACAGAGTCACCACTGATTGTTTCTTAGATGACCAAGAAATAGCTCCCCCAGCAAGGAAGAACACATATCCACTGGTGCTTCGTCTGTCATTTAAGTCCCCTGCATAATCACTATCTGTGTATGCAAACAAGACAGGATTCTCCTCACTCTTCTTGTACAGAATTCCAAATTCTGAAGTACCCTTTAGGTACCTCAAGACCCTTTTTGCAGCCCGCATATGTAGCCTGGTTGGTTTAGCCATGTATCTGCTAAGCAAACATACCACAAACATCACATCAGGTCTTGTTGCAGTGAGATACAACAAGCTCCCAATCTACTCCTTGTACTGAGTTCCGTCACCCATAATGCCATAACAGAGTCTTCTACTTATTCTTCAAACCATCCCAACTGAACTCAGCATTTTCTTGTGTACAACTGCTAGAGTCCCACGCCCATCCCTTGGACGCATCAACTGTCACATCCCTGGTAATATTAATTTTTTTGGTTTCGGGACTCTCAACTCTGTAGGCCTTAGATTCTGCAGCTACTCCAAGAAATGTGCATTTCACACTTCTATCATCCAGCTTCTTTCTCTGTTGCTCAGGGATGTGAACAAAGCACACGCTTCCAAACACGTTATAAATGATCTACTGAGGGTAGTAGTCCACTCCACAACTCCTGTGGAGTCTTCTCCTTATTAATAGTAGTAGGACTTCTATTTAGCACCTACGTGGACCATGCAACTGCTTCACACCAGAAATTATTAGGTACATTGGTATGTGAAACCGTACACCTAACCATGTTGACAAAGGTTCTACTTTTCCTCTCAGCAACTCCGTTTTGCGGAGGAGTAAGGGCTGCTGTCAATTGTCTCCTAATCCCAACTTCATCCAACCATAATTTAAACTCAGCAGATAGGAACTCGCCTCCCCGCAGGGTTCTGAAGCTTACAAGTTGAGCTCCTGACACATTCTCAACTCTGCACATGTGAGATTTGAACACCCCAAACGTCTCTGATTTACCAGCAAGGAAGTAAACTCAGAGTCGTCGGTTGTGATCGTCAATTAAAGCGAACACATACCTGTTTCCACTGTGAGATGTAGGTGATATAGGCCCACATAGGTCATCCAGAAACGAGTTGAAGCTTCGAAGAGGCTTGACAGAACCTCTTCTTTGGAAAGGGCTTTCTATGTTGTTTTCCAACTAAGCATACAGTACACACAGTTTCCTTGCCAGTCTTCATAGAGGGCAACCCCTTAACCATATTGGACCTCTCAAGCTTCAGTAATACTTGAAGATGAACTTTGAACCTCCACAACCCAAACCTTCGTCTAACACTTTACTTCCTCTTATAACATACTAATCCTACGACAGCACTGCTGGTACCGCAGTCGTTCCTACTGGAACATGTAGGTTATTAGATCATGAACATATATGCTAGGGATAGTAAAGAACGAACAATGGTGTTTTTGGGCTGAAGCCTGCGTATATTTTCTGACTTGCATTGATGTATTAATATATTACATCCTAATGAAGTGTTTAAAACCTATTAAAACATTACTAACTTGAGTCCTAAAAGCTGTAAATAGCTTACCTATCATAGTCCTAATTGAATAACTCTTAAAAGCAAGTAGAGTCCTAATTAAAGTATGAAACTAATCTTAGAACATATCTGCAACCTGTCTGACTTGTCACGCACGCCATGCACAGCTGCAACTTATCTTCTTCCTGATGCAGCTCCATAAGGCAATATTCAACAGAACATACCAGTCCTAATCTAACTTCGACTACTCTGTGCAGCATCTATTCCCCTTGTCTTGCAGGTTTGCCACTAGTTCCCTTGCTCCACCGAGTGCCAGCAGCTGGACCTACCATACCGACCACCAGCAAACCAGCGTCGCGGTAAGCTGTACGGAATTTTGCTACTACTTCTGACATGAACAAGTGCTGTCCACATAACGTCTTCCACTGTGGCTGGAACTTTCTCTTACCATTCCCGACATTTCCTTACAGCTCAAAGCTACATTCGGAAGGTAGGCCTATGAGCGCCGACGATGAACCTGACCAGGAAGGAAGTTTGTATTCCCCTGCCAGCGGGATACGACAGACTGTACAGAGAGTCGCGGGGGTTTACCAGCAGACGGTCGGCCGTGGTAGTGTATTCTTCTACTTCGAAAATGGTTTCATGAGCATCTCTGACCTCCTTCGCACCATCATCTCCGCAACACACGTCAGCAGATGGTCTATCGACAAAGAAGAAGTGGCCAGGACCTGGCCACTCCCGATAGTAATCCCACCCGGACATGCACCTGAAGAGTTCGCTTACTTGGGGGGGACCCTCACCCTATGCGATCCCTGTACCATAACACCCCTAGATGCACGGTACATAAACCTACTGACGCAGCATGTTCAGGTCGATACACCACGGTTCTTCAACCCACTGGACCCAGCTACTAACATTGTCCGAACCCCGTCACACGAAGTGCAACTCACAACATTCTGGACAGATTGGCACTGGAATACTGATGCATATATGAAACGCGTGTTCATTCCACGGCATCTTGTGTTGACATCGCTGATATGTCAAACGCCAATAGGTCGATTATCATGTAAGTATGCATCGACATGGCTGCCTCACTGTCATCGGAACGGTACTAGATGGAATCGATGTCGGGCATCAAACACTTTACAGTTCAGCAGCTGCCCAATAACATGTACAACAACCTCCGCCATTACTTCTGGGTTCGATGTCACATGCATTGTGTGGAACTCACTTGGAGCCAGCATCCCAACTGCATTGGCCGTGCTACGTTATTTTCTACTGCATCATCACCCACATCTGATAGTAGTCACTGAGACTACTCTTCCGACTGTGGATCTTCCAGCTTTATCGGAATCCACAGGTTACTATGCCCAAACTTCAGTCCCTCCTCAAAATGGTTTTCAAGGAATGTGGATACTCTGGCACCCTCACCTGATTACGCTGGAACATCGAGAATGCTCTGCCCGATCTCTCCATCTCATGATACAGGTATACATTACTTTCCTAACTTGTACTTCATATATAACTCTATGTCATGCCGATAACCTACCCTTACAGTATGCCAGTCCGTAACGCTAACCCGAAAGACATCTTTGCTGCGTTGTGCACCGTGATGCTTAGGTGACGGAAAATCCTGGGGACTCCACTACAGTACCAACCAGGGAACGTGGCAGGTGACTGTACACCCAGTGCTTCGGACGTCCAGTCCATCACCACTACGTGGGGATGTCCTCCTTCTATGTACGGTGTGGCAGCACAGAATACGTCACCGCACTCCTTACACTTTGGTAACTCACGTCCGGAACCCAGAACTGTCATTTCTTGTACTCTATACTACGGATTTGGATTAGATGCATGGTTTTGTCTTGTGATGATGGATAGGCGAACCAGGGGGCATCACTGCCATCGTACGTTATTTTCGGTGGACACTTCAACTTCGCAAATAAACGCAAATCTAGTCACACTTTTTGAATGCGCTAGAACATGTAACACCGCAATTTCGAGATGTGCCGGTGAGGCTTCTGTTACCCCACCGACGACCACTCCCCAGTTCCCACGAAACATGAGTTTCTCTTTCTCAAAAACTAGTAAGTGGAGAACACCGTCATCCCAAACTCTACCCCCTTCCCCTCCCCACGGACCTGCTCCACTTGCCAGTGGCTATTTCACCACCCCACAGGACACCTGCTTATTCACATAAGTGTACACAAAAAGTGTAAGAGCATAAGAATTTTTTATTTTCCGAACTCCAAACTTCAGCTGACATGCTTTTATTTGTAAAGAATTATTTTTACGAGTGGAAGAAATATTAGTAAGTTACCTCTTCCAATGGAACTTGCTTGGTGAGCACTAACTTATTAGACCATCATGAATTGTCAATCTCAAAGAATGGGACTCGGCTTTGTACAATGGCCGTGGAAAGGGGTGCCTTCGGCGCCGCAACTTTTCCTCCCATAACATGCACACCTACCGCGTCACGGAATAATCCTTCTCTCCCATGGAACCCAACCATCCTGCCTTCATCCGTTCTGTGAGTTAATGATTATCCTTGTTCGTCCCCATAGGGTCCATGTTTCCGCCTGTTAGTGTGAAAAGCTAGGGACCTTATGATGCTTGGACCCATGCGCATCAGAGGCCCATAAGTACCCGTTCTGTGTGTCAATATTTCAGATGGATAATCGAAGATGACCTACAATTTCACGTGAAAGCACATGAGAATTACTATATATGTTGTGAAACATATAAGATCAGAAGCCATAGGTAAAGAAATTCCTTCTAACCTTGTCAGTTTTGAACCCACCAGTGCCTGAATGCACTTCCTCCACACGTCACATGCCACACCTAACTGGGGTTATAGCCCAGAGCTACAAGTCCCATGTTCTCAATACTCCAACATATGCGCAGGTCCAACTACAGACCACTCTGTCGACGTGTTAAGCCCACATTAGGCCCATACACGAACGCTTATGTACAACCCTTTACGGCCCAGCACCAACAACCGGCGAACTCGACTGCCAATAAACACTACCCATGACCTTCAGAGCCCTCTTCATCTTCCCCAGGACGGCGTGCATCAGGGTCAAACCTCCAAGGGTCAGCTGCGACAGTTTCGACTCAGACGAGATCTTTTCACCTGCGTCTACAGCCTCATAGTCCTTCGCAAGCACGCCTCGTCCGTCAATCGCCGCCGATGGATGCGGGATGGTACCGGCTCTGCGACGACGAAATGTTCGTAAAGCGGATGACCGGCGACACCATCAGCGGCAAAATTCTTATGCGTTCCCACCACGACTCACCACGTCTGCTCTGTTTCCTCATCTTCCTTTCATATTTCGCGTTCCTCTCATCCCAAACTCTTCTTTGCAACCATGCGTGCCAAAACCCTCGGTTTCCTTTCACTCTTCTAACTCTATCTGTTGTACTGAAGGTCCTCCCCACTCGGTTCGCAACCAAGATGCTTTCGCAACTGAGAAGCCCCCACAAACTCCTCCTCGAGGTCCATGGTAAGGCTGGCTTTGGACTGTTCACGTCCGGAAGGTTCGAGGCCTTCACCGCATCGTCAAAGGATGGGACACCATGGTCTCGCCCTCGAATCAACACCTCCCACACCGTCGCTTTCCAGGCTGGATGACTGAAACTCAAAGTCCACCTCGCCCACAACAAGCACATGGATTTGTTCGGTATGTTCGACAACCCCTGCTCTCATTCCACTTCCACCGGCAACAGGGGATGGGAGGTGCGTCAAGGAGGACTTCCGGAGAAACATCAAGGTCTCCTCTCCCAGGTACGCTACCGCCACTTCCTATATTGATGTCTGATTTCGCATAATGCATGTTCATTTAACTGTATGCATTCATTGCATATTCCGCAACTCATGATTATAACATTCAACTCATGCTCTGGAACGAACTGTGGGTTTTGCGCAACTCGCTAGCTCGATTTTTGGTCATTCTGTCTCCCATGTAAGTCTCGAATGTCGCCTCGAATGGGTTACGTATGCAAGTATTACGCAGCTCGTATGTCACAGACTTTGATGCTTCTTACCTTAGGCTAGTAGTTCGCCCTATGTGCACCCTCTCAATCTGGATGTTGCCTCGAATGGGGTGTGTATGCAAGTATTACGCATATGTTATGTCACAGCTTCGTTGCCTCTTACCTTCGGCTAGTACTCATGCCCTCATCTCAATATATACACCCTGCGTCACACCACCATTGTAAATGCCTCTCTTCATTACCATATTCAAACCTCATTGCATACTAACGTTGTCATAATGTTTGCCGTCGGACCACTGCATCGGCAACGTTTAGCAAGAGAGTTGAGGCTACTCACACCAAGTACCACAAGATGGTATGATTCTTCTTGCTAACCTAACAACTTCCCACACAATCGCCTAAGCTGCATCGACATCATCTCCATGTCATTTTATGTTGTGTCTAACTTCCTTCTGCAGTCTGTTCCAAGGAAATTCATGCTAACCCACGCTGCTGAGCTCCGTGACGTTGAGGTGTGGAACTTGAAGGTGGAAGACAATAATGGTAAGGATAACAGTCTTCGAAAACTTCACATTTCATCTCGGATAAACAGCATTACACCTAATACAGTCCACCCGTGTCACTATTTCAAGACGACTAACCTACTGCTGCTTTTCAAACTCGTGCCAGTATGTCAACATCTCAAAGTACGAAAGAAAAGGGTATCTGCGGTGGTTGGAACGAATTTGTCAAATCCAATTCGATCGACGTTGGCGACCGCGAGTTCGAGTCGTGAAGTGGGACGCACCAGTGCTACTGCAGTAACTATAGCAGGAACAGACTCGATTACTTGAAATGCTAGTTACGAAGTTGTTGTTGTCACTACGATGTCCTGTTACATTTCCTAGAACTCCACAACTTCGCCGGATTATTTTCTCTTAACTTCGTGCATGGCGGTGGAAGAAGGGATCTTCCTCTTTTTGGGATCAACCACTTACGGGAATGCATTGTATAACGTCCGACACTCTGAGAAGGGAACATCCTTTATTTTACATTAACTTCTTTGCCATCTGTTTTAAAAAGGATGGAAACATCCTCAATACCTATGTTGCATTTTCTATTACGAATACCCAAGTTCTACGTGACCATATGCACGGTATATCACAACACGCATATGAGCGTCGATACTAAAAACGAAAAGCGATACTACGGTTCGATCTTGCATTTAACAATGTTACGCGCACGTCACCCATTATAACCTCTGTCATTGATCATTTTAAACGACATTACATAAAATTTAAGAAATACGTGAGTACCGCTTCCACAAGCAATCATGCCACCCACATACTTATAATAATAACACTATTACACTTAATTAATTAATTAACCATTATACCGTTACAAATAATATTGGCTGCCCTCATATACCTAAAAATATGTAATCACAACTACGTACATTCCCCTTACATACTTACCTTCTACATATTTCATATTATCTTCTACCATATGTATGGTGAATAATTTTATTATTTATTTCATTATCTTTTTACTGTTCCCCAGGTTTCCTTAATTATAATTATTATTTATGTCACTACTTCTATAAATTTTTAAATTACAATTATTACTTATGTCACTACTTCTATAAATTTATTTTAAATTATTTTTCCTCATTTTCAATTATATTTATTCCTAAATTATACTTACCATGTCACTAATAGGAACAACTGTTAAAAACTGTGTACATTTTTTTAGGATTAACTTTTTCAAATTATATTTATTAAATTATATTTTTCTTGTTGTGTCGTTTCTTTTTCAAACTGTTTATATTTATTATGTTTATTCAATTATACTTAGTAAAGCTTAGGGACCACTTCACAAAAACTTCCCCACATCCAGCTGTACCTTCAAAAACTAACCATGGTTTCGAAGAAAAAAATTAAAAAATAAAAGTTCCTTGCTCACCCGCACCATCCGTCTGCTCCGTCTCCTAACCATCCCCTCCCCCAAACGTTAGATAGACGGCAAAAATAAGAGGGTGGTCTACCCAGAGGGTGAGCCTCCCATTCTCCCGAAGTTTAGTGATGTTGACGATCGAACTAATCTTGTCCACCAACCAAAGGTCTGGTCCCGACTCTAGGATAGGTTAGGTGCTATGCCTAAACACATGAATCCAAATATGGTATCCATTTTTCTATCTGAGTTGAGGGTGCAAATAATAAAGTGAGCATGCTGCATGCATATATATATATATATATATATATATATATATATATATATATATATATATATATATATTATTGTATGCTTTGCGAGGTGGCAACAAGACGACGGATAAGACATGGAATGATGCTAGCTAGCTGTCACAAAACAAACAAAAAGAGAAACTTATAAGCATTAATTTGTTTGGCAACAACCCATTTAGGTTTTCCTCTTGATTTTTCCGAAATACTACTATAGTACACCTAACCTAACCCCTTTAACAGTCAGTCAATTGTTTCGCCTAAACAGCTGAGATGGATCGTGTGTTTAGCAGCTAAACTCAGACGTATTTCACAATGCCTTTACATTTAAATTTACCGACGTGCTTGCTAATCTTATCTCTATGACTTCCCGTAGCTATCTCTGAATTTTGGTGACAACAGCATTTGAAAACGCTTCTTCCTCTAATTTATGTTTCCTTTTATAGTACAGCGTATAAAAAACCTATCTAGAATTTGAATTTCATCCCAATAGATTTCAAAGTTCAAACTACCTGAACTCAAATTCATTGCTCCATTTCTATACACAAGGTAATTACACTAAAAATTAGCATTAAAAATAAAGATGAATATACAATCAGATAAAAAAAAATTCAATCAAAAGGTAGGAGTAATAAAATAAGAATAGTAGTTACATCATATCTAAAGAGTGTTCAGGTACTGTCTATAGTATTCTTGAAAAATGCTATGAAAGTTATTCACTTGAACACTCATTCAAAATTTGTTAGGTATTCACTAGTAAATTTACAAATTTGTCCCTGAAATTTAAAACGGACATTCCACCCGCTGTGCTTAAAATTAAAGAAATTGATTAAATCCTAACCAAACAATGAAACAAAAAGACTTGCAAGAAATGTCTACGTAGCACATGCAAGTCACATGCACAGGCATCAATGCCTTGCCTACACGAATATTCAGAAAACAAGACCGAACAAGCAATCATCAAAATAGATGAAAGACTAATGCCCGGCCAGATAAGCTGTAGTGCAACGACTCCACAGAGAAAAGAGAAGGGAAAAACAAGAGGAGAGATACGCTTAATGATTTGATTTATAAACAAATAGAGGATTACTACAGATACAAGGCTGCTAAATCACTAACACAATCTTATTGCACGCAATCTCATGCTACTGACAATAACTACATGCTTATTCTTCCAACCGAATAATGAGGTAGTTACCTGTTACTGCGTGCAACTAGGCACAGCCAAAGCTAGCACCAGTTTACTATACAGAGCACAACATCAAGAATTTATTCTTTCTATTTAGGGCTCACTTGAAACTCTCCAATGCTTGCACCTGAGCCAAGTGTGACAGAGGTACTGGATACACGTGATACTGGTAACAGACCTTCAAAAGCAATGCATCTGCTCCAAAGCAATGGTGCTCCGGTAGAATTCCTAGTCTCCATTGGGGCAATAAGATATACAATGCACATTTGGCCTGCTATACACGACAACCATGATTAATCATAATTCGAAAAAAATAAATAAATAAATTCAGGCTGCATACAAGTGAAAGATACCACTTTGCATCTATCCTTGTAAGCTTCCGGGTTCTGGTAAAGTCTAAAGCCAAAAAGAGGAGAAAGACACTAAGTCCTAAAAGTTTTAGCTAGTCTTTTTTTGTTTTTCCCCATTTCAATCCCACAAAAGTTTGACCTTTCAGTCCTCAAACTTTGCTACCATGTACAGCTAGTCTTAAACAGTCATTTTATTATTCAAAGGAATTCCGTTTGTGTTATAAAAGGTTGAATGAAATGCGATTAGAGCATTTATTTATGTTAGGTAACTCATAAATTCAACTAAAAAAGAGTTTAGAGAGCATAAACTTGAACTGAAACTACAAGTCAAACAGTCTAATATCTCCAGGGTTTTTTTTATTAAAATATCTCCAGGGGGTTAAATTGAGAGGAAACAGCAAAAATATAAATGACACCTCCAGAAATTTGAACTGCAAATGCAACAAAATTAAAATCATTACCTATTCAGTCAGAACACTCGTGAGATCACTCGGTGGAAATCGTGATAGCGTTGGCATTCCTGCACTTGAATTATCCAAATACTCTACAACTGGCTCCTGTTTCACCTTATGAGTAGCATCGACAGCCAAGATCTTTCCATGGTTTGAGTAGTTTATTGGAGATTGAAACTCTTCAACCCCAAGACGGGTTGGAAACCAAGCCCCTTTTCCTAAAAACCTGGTATTCCAATCTGCTCCCTGCTCAAGTACTTTGTCAGGCATTGTCATACTATAAGAACTCTGGACATCAGAATTTTGAGCAAATCCTGACAATGGTCTGGCTGGTTTAAATACAATGTTTGAGTTTTGAACTTCCTGCCCATTCCGATTTTCTATTGTCATTGAACAAGATGACAGAGATGAAGAGATAGACCTAGAGGCTGAGTATGCATTGTGATCACCTGTGCAGTTCAGATCCCCATCAGAAACTTGCTTGACACTCGAAGGGTTATTTGATTGAGATGAAGGAAGACTATAATCAATAAAAGTGCTGCTAGTAGCATTGCAATTACGATCAACAGAAGTAGGATTATTTCCAGAATGAAAAATGGATGGTGATTCAGATGGGACCACAAGGCAAGATGGTTGCACGCTAATTGAACGACTGGATTCTAGCAGAGTAGATTGTGGCTGAGACTTCTGTAGCTGCTGCTGAAACAAATTCATTGGAACATTGTCATTTTGAGCAGCTAAAGCTCCAAGAGTACTGCTTGGACCCAGTGTACCAATGTTATTAGAAGGCCATGCTCCCAAACTTGATGGAATATCTTCAACAGGCATAATTGACTGCTGCAAGTGTTTTGAAATGTTTGGATGACATTTAACTACAGGCTGACTGAACGCCACACTACACTCAACCGGGGCGCACTTTGGTCCCTGCAGGGATGCTTGGAGAATAGCTGACTGATCCATTGCTGTGACTAAATTTCCATTAGGTCGACCAAGCAGCTCGGCATGCAACGCTGCTAAAGTTTGTGGAGGAATTTGCCCAGAGGCAGCCAATGCCTGGATGTCATATCTTCCAAGTGAACCGACTTTGATATTCTGTTCTACCGGCCCACAAAAGGTGTTTGGTAGCGCAGCGTGTTGAGCCACTCCACTTATTCTCTTCAAATATAGCCTGAATTTCTGCTAGAATTGATAATGCATTTCATAAAAGCTATTTAGTGAAGTGGAATAGTGAACTAATCATGACAAAGCAGCTGGTAGTCCTTAATCTAACTTTACAAGGATTATCCTTTCCAGAGAATAACAATCAGTTTATCCATTAACTGTACATTGAAGATGAAATTCCACAAACAAAGTCGTAATAGAATTTCACCAAATTACTTGTATCGAACTTGCACAACAAGAGCTGAAAACAAAACACAAGGTTAAAGAAAATTATAAAAAGAAAAAATTGCTCGCCAAAGTTAGAGAGGAGGATACATCACTAGCATTTTTCAACTTTTCCACTAAGCTACTAGGGTTTAGAAGCATTCGCTCTGATTACCATGATCTGCCACAAATATCTGTTGTTAATTATTTATAGCATTGTTCACGTTCAAATACATCCAAAAAGTCCCCATAAAATTATATATATGGGAGTAAAATAGACCAACAGCTACAACATTGAATGATGCAAATCAGCTGCGAGAATTACACAGAACAATTTAGTTAACCACATTAAAGAATCAGCTCTATTTTTTGAGAAAGAAATTAAATCAGATACCGTATTAGCAAGCTTGTGTCAGCCCTATTAAACACCCTCTGCTAAAAAAAAGGTTCAATCAGCTAAAATTTCGGACTCAACACTCAAAGTCAAATCAGTAAGACATGGCCATTTACTAGACCCGGTAGCACACAAGTACACAGGCTAATCACCTAATCTCACATGCAAGAGATACAACCAAATTGAAGCTTGCTGAGGCATGCTTATACATGAATCACATGCATGTGATGGAATCAGCGTTTCCACAATATTACACAAAAACAACGTTAAAATTTAGAGTTGGATGATTAAAATACTTAACATATCTTTAGATAATGAAAATTTTCATATCTCCAAAAACATTATTGGGAATAGCTTTCAAACACCGAACAACATCATTGCCAGCTAATGAGCTAATGACATGATCTGAAAATGAAGAGCATGTTCATCTACATATTAAACAGACCTGAATTGCCTAACCCTATAAGGCCTTTGAACAGAATCCTGATCAACTACTCAGACCAAAAGTATGTCTCTAACATACAATTAACCAAGTACCAACCCGTATAGAAACAAGATGCAACTTATAAATCTCTAGAGAGGGCTAGATGAGAATGATGTCTAACCTGCAAATGGCTGGCAACATTCTCTCTTGTTAAACCTGGCACATTCATCAGCTCAAGAATTCTTTTCGGTACAGCCTCTGGAGAGTGCAAAGAAAGATTTATGATGACAATTGATTCCATATATCATAACAGGAGTAACAGGAAAAAATAAAAGAAAAATTTACACATGTAGGTAATCAACATAAACAAACAAACTGCAGAAGATCATACTATCAATGCCTAGCTGGTTCACAGCACTGACGAACTGTTGATGCAGTTCAACAGACCAGACTACCCGTGGCTTCTTTGATGTGGATGGATCATCATTTTCAAGTTCACCATCATCTTCTTCTTTAGGGTTACTCCTCTTTTTCTGGTATTTCAATGTTCCTTCCATCCCTTCATTAACAGATGAAGCATTCTCAAAGTCATCATTTCCTTGTCTATGCCGATCAGTATCCTCAAAACTCCCAGAATGCTCCAGTAGTTTACTGTCATTCTGCCTCTTTCTCACCACATGCTGCCATATGTTCTTGAGCTCCTCTTCCCGTACAGGCTTGATTAAATAATCACAGGCCCCATGTTTAACTCCTCTCAACACCGCATTAGTACTTCCATCAGCGGACATCACTGTTGCAGGGAATACAAGTCAACTTACAGAAGTCGAAAATAAGCATGACAAAGGAAATAAAAAAACTACTCACTTATAACAGGAAGATCCATTTCCAGTCCTACAAGTTCTAGGAGCTTATACCCATCCATATCAGGCATGTATACATCACTTAAGATCACATCAAAACAGCCCTTCTTCTCTCGCAAAAGTTGTAATGCAGTAATGGCCTGAGAGCAGGTGGTAACTGCAAAATATCCAATAAACTAAAATAATCACAACAAAAAAGGAAAGGAAAATTCAAGCTAAATCGGAATGAGAGACACAACCCGCAAAAGATTTGCCAGCGGAGAAGCACAATAAACGCAATGCTTCCAAGATCAGGATAACAATTTACGAACTCTTTAACTCTTACTAGCATTGTACTTGTCAGGCAGAAAGTAGAGTATAAATGCCGCTTCCACAACCCCAACCAAAAGGTAAATACGACAGGACAGAGAAAGCATCAGAAGGACATAAACATACCATGATAAAGGCAGCGACGAAGCATCTGCTCGAGAATCCTTAAGCAGGTGATGTCGTCGTCGACAACAAGAACTCTGAGGCCAGCTGGAAACTGATGAGTTTCAGGTCTGAGAGAGGAGGAGGAGGAGGAGGCATAGCTGGTGGAGGTGGAAGTGAAGTTGGAGTGGGGCAGAGCAGCCATGAGAGCAACCGGAATTCAAGCTACCCGGCAGTTATTCGGGCCATTTTCTGGTTGGAGTAAGTGAAGAAGCAAGGAGAGACTGGGAAGAAGAAACCCTAGGGAAATTGGGGTGGGGGATTGAAACTGAGGGTGGTAGCTGAGAAATTGGAAGCAAGGAGAGGAGAGTAGCAGAGAAAGATGTTGAATTATTGGCGATGGAAATCTGTAAATAATAATGAATGATTTGAGGGCTGGTTGGGCCGGGTGCCACTGCTACTGCTACTCCTACTACTACTTCACTTCTTCTTAGTGGAGAACAGAGTCAGTCTCATTGCAACAAGCAAAAGATAACGCGGAGGAGAAGACATCTCATCTCATTTCTCAATTCATTTAACTGCGCATTTTTATCGTTTCAGGTTAATTTGTCATTTTCACCCTTCGTTTCCCATTTACTTACGTTTTACCTTCTCCTTTTAAATAAATAGACTGTATGTTTTTGGGTAAATTGCGCCGGATATACTGAACTATAGATCTCATTGTAAATCTATACCTAAACAAAAATTTGTTGCAAAAATATATTTAAAGTATAGTCTTGTTGCAAATCTATACCTATCTTAAAAATTCAGTTAATTCATGATGAAAATTTTTGAAAAAAATTCTGAAATTTACCAACTCAGTTTCTAAAATGTGCTAAATAACATCGTAAGTTTATATATTACTTTTTTCAGATCATTATTATCACAACAAAGTATAATTTTAAGTAACATCAAATTATGATTAATAATGTCAAACCTTTTTCAACCCCACCCCACTAATGTCAGCAAGTCACTCTACACTCATCATGTGATGTGCTGTGATGTCCAACCAATCCACCTCACCTCACCTTATCAATCTTATGCTTGTTGCAGCCTAATCGTGTTCAATGAGCCATTCGAGCTCCACCATCAATATCCTCTACCACGCTGGGTTATGATGGAGATGGGCTAGTCGATAGGTTGGATGAGTTGGAGAAACTTGAAATATTTATATTTTTGAAACGTTGCGGTGTTTTCTTGCAAATTGTTGACAATTACATATTAATTTTAATAATAAAATATGCTACATCTATCCTTACAAATTTAGAGCATTTTTTAGCATTTAATCTAATATTTTTATTTATTCGATGTATGAAGTCAAATAATTTATATGCAAAGTACAGTTCAATATTTCTTGTTTATACATATACTCCCTCCGTCCCTGAATAATTGTACACTTTGTTTTTACTGTTTTACAGTATTTAATCTATGATTTTTTTTTCATGAATTTTTAGACTTTAAAGTTAATAATTTATATGCATGTCATAATTTGAAGTATAAACTTTCTAAATATATTTTTTCTGAATTTTTTAAAACTTGCTATCTTTGTTAAAATTTGAGTCAAACATTGAATCTTCAAACAGTAAATTCAAAGTGTATAATCTTTCAGGGACGGAGATAGTATATTTTTTCGATTTTTTAGGAAAACGGGTAAAAATGTCACTAAAGTATTCGAAATCTCTCAATTTCCCACCAAACTTCATTTTGAAGCTAAAGTGTCCTTTAACTTTTGAACATGTGTTAAAAATGCTACTACCGTTAAAATCCGTTAAAAAATCTTTTAACTCTTTGGTTTAATTACAAAAAAGTAATACTTAAAGTTTTTAACCTTTTACGATTAGATCCTAACAATTTTACATGGTAAAAACAACTCAGATTCATCAGCGTAACATGGTCTGTGCCTACTCTGCCGCATCACAGCCATTCAAACCTACTGGGACCATAATGAACACTCAGGTCATCCATCTTAACGGCTTCGTTGAAGTATTCGACTACCCAGTTTCTGTCAGCGACATCACTAGCGGCAAGCCCTCCGCCGGATTAGTCTGCACGTCATCGCAGCTCTGCTGCAGCCACTCGAAGTCGCTCATGCCTAGAGGTGAGATTGAGCCGAGCCGAGCCCAAACCCGGCAGACTCGAGCTCGTGAAAATCAGGCTCGGCTCGAGCTCGGCTCGAACTTCATCGAACTCGATTTTTCGGGCTCGAGCTCGGCTCATGATAGGTTTGAGCTCGGCTCGAAAGCTCGTGAAGCTCGATTCAGGGGTAGCTCATTTAGGCTCGATTATAAAATTCGACTCGATTAGGCTCGAAGTGGCTCGTGAAGCTCGAAAAAATTGAGATATATGAAATTAATTCAACAAAATATTCTTAAAGTCACGAGCTTGAGCTTGAATCTAATAGGCTCGGGCTCGGCTCGGTTTGAATCTAATAGGCTCGGGCTCGGCTCGACTCGTTTGTTAGGCTCGTGTAGGCTCGCGAGCCTGATCGAGCCGAACCTCTGAGGCTCGAGCTCGGCTCATTTAATAAACGAGCCTAAAAAATGGCTCGGGCTCGAGCTCGAGGCTTGAATAAGTCGACAGGCTCGTTTGAGCTCGAACGGGCTCGATTCGTTTCTCAACCCTACTCATGCCCATCGCCCGAAGGCTTCCTTTCTCCACCCTTCGACCGACTTATCGCTGGTGGATCTCGCCCCATCACCCGAAGACTCACGGTGAAGGCCAAATCGACCAAGTTGGGAGGTAAAAAAAGTTACCGCCGATCGTTGGGTCGGTCGAGCTACTCGCTGATGTGGTCGTCAGCAGCAACGACGGTGTCTCCGTGTCGACATGCGATTGATCCGGCGATGTTTGCGATCTCGATGTCGTACCGAGCGGGGAGGTTACAGTGGAGGCCCATTCTGATACCATTAGGGATAAATCTTTCAATCGGAGAAGCGAATCAGAATTAAATATCTCCTCGGAAAAAGACACATAGATAGGTGGTCGGAGGCGGTGGAGCAAGGTGGAGATAGGTTGTCGAAGTTGGAGGAGATGTTGCAAGGCGGTGACGAAAATTACTGTGTAAAATTGTTATGATCATATCGTAAAGGGTTAAAAACTTTAAGCACTACTTTTTGTAATTAAAACCATAGAGTTAACGGATTTTTAACATCAATGGCATTTTTAACCTAGTTTCAAAAGTTAGATGACACTTTAGCCTCAGAATGAAGTTTGGTGGAAAATTGAGAGATTTCAAATACTTTAGTGACATTTTTACCATTTTTTCATTTTTTAATAAATTATTTCTAGTGAAAATTCGAGTCTCCCACAACATTGAAAAAAAACACACCAATTTTCCAGTGACAGAGGGAGTATATAAATTTACATAAATATATCTCGGTGACTGTTGTTTTATTCATTTGTATAGTTTTTAATTTTTATAGTTTTAAACTAAAACGTAAAATTAATAATAAAATTGGTAAAATTATTGGAAAATATGATATTAAATTAGTAAGAATAATGACTTAAAAGATTTAATCATAAACTTAGGGGGTATTCGTCAAGTTTTAGAAATTAGAAATGTCAATTTAAGCATTTTTTCTGCATTACGGTTAGATTTTAATGGAGTTAACGATTACGCATTTTTTATGTATAGTTTTGCAATAATACCATAGTTTAAAGCCAGTTTTGCAACATACCTTAGTTCGAGTATAGATTTACAATGAGATATATAGTTTAGGTATATCCGGCACAATTTACTCGTATATGCTTTTAAGTGACTATGCATTTAAGGACATGAGATATGAAGGCTTGAGTCCATCCTCTACCATCAAATGTATGTATATATGTGTTTTGAAATTCCATCTCACATTCGCTCCCGAATGAAGCACCATTTTACCGATAGGCAGCACAATGCATCACGACATTTATGTAACTTTGAGGATTTGAATAACAAAGAAATAATCTCTTTGATAATTTTTCATAGTGTGAAAACTGATAGAATAATTCGAGCACGACTTGGGCTCTTCTTGATTAATAAGTCAAATTTTAGATAGAATTTTAAGCTCAATATATATTCATTTTAAGTTCAATTTTATACTAAGTATATTTTTTCATAGATATAATATAAGTGAACAACTTGATTGAAGCTCGATTAATTTTATACACTTGTTTATAATTCATTTATATTATTTTTCTATGGATACAAATTTCAACATAAACAACCTAATACTCGATTGGATTCAACTGGTTTTCAGCCCCTTTTTTTGTGCTAAATTTATTGTTTTAGCGTGAGGATAAGAAAATCGCACATTTTCACCTACTTATTAAATTACACTCCGTGGCATCGCCTCGCCAGTTCCCAATCAGAAGATACGAAACGCCGACACATTACAATCACCCGGCTTTGGCTCTCCTTATCGTCTACCATAGGCATAGATGATAGCCCCAATTAGGCTGAACATTTGAGCCAACCATCATCTACACTGTAATGTCGAAGTGCTGCCACGTTACCAAATGCGTTATGATAACACCACCTCTGAATTCACCTGTTCCTGTTACTGCTCCTCCCAACTTTAACCCTTCACCAAGAAACAATCTGGCCACCAAAACACAGGGCGGTCGACGCCCTTTAGCCATCCACTGTGGGTCAAGGAGGAGGGTGAGATACGAGTATGAAGATGACAAGGGCAATGAACAAGGATATTATTATGGGTACAACAAGGAGCTTTCGATGCTGGAAAACTATACCCAATCTTACAGAAAAGAAGCACTCCTTATCCATGCTCTACTTGACGGTGAGGAAGTACAAGTGCTCGTCTTCAAGGTTGGTGTTGAATTTTTTTTCAGAACTTTGATGTTGTTTTGTGTGTACTAAGGATTGTCTTGACCTCAGTTGTGTGATTAAGTTTTATCCACATACATGTTCAGGGATTTTCTTCATGCTTGAGCTATGAAACTGCACCAGATCCATCAAAGAGTGTTCTTCCAGAAAGGGCAGGTATAAGGTCCATAGACAGGATCAGAGGCCCTTTTGATCCGTCCAACATAGAGTACCTTGAGAAAGGCCTAAGTTGGGAATCATTTAAGAGCCGCCTGATTAGCTGAGCCAAGCTAGTAATAGCTTAGTTTAATATCTTATCTGGAATGAGTGCTTATTAATGATTAGTTCTCCTCTCAGATTGAATGCTGCAGCAACCCTGATTGTTTATCATGTTTCAGCATGCTTAAAATTAGTTTAAGCACAGGCTACAGGTTGTGCTCTAGCTGCCAGATGCAAAAACCCAATCCAACTAACCTGTGCGTTCAAGCCATTTTTTTTCTTCTAGTGTACCATTCATATCAACCGGGTTCTATTCCTACTAATCCGAAAGCCAGCTCAGATGATCAAACCATGTTTTACTATATGTTATCATTACTAGGTTAAGTATGCGAAAGTGAAAGAAAACAGAGTAAGAGAAAACTTGGAAGAAACCAAGATTATTAGAACTTTGATATTATTATTCTAGATAAAAGAAAAGAAGTAACCAGTGGTTAGAAGAATACTGCTACCTCTACTTGAACTGCATACAGAAAAACCAACGATTAAGCATGCCGCAAACAATGCTCTGACCGAAGTACGTAGGTTCTTGTTCATTTCCATGCTACTTGGTTTATCTCATCCCTAGCCGACTGATAAAGCTCTAGTCTTTTAGCCAGCTGTGCTCTTTTTTCCATCAGCATTGGATCTTCATCCAACATAGCACTGAGCCGCTCTTTCTGCATACACAAGGTTCATTAATACTAGTATGTATCAAGTTTCAAAATTGAAATGTATCCTTTTTCTCCTTTTCTGATGACAGCATAAAGATTATTTGCATAAGCTGTGACCCTCATTGCCCCTTACTTTTCTTCCCGGAATAGCAACCAACGATATTGATGGTACATAAGAGAAAAAGAAAAAAAAATGTTTAAACTCTCAATGTCTGTTAACGTTCCTTGGAGTTTCTATAACAGGAGGACTTCAATGCAGAAGAGTTGATGGTACAGTATTTCTTAGTGAGACCTTTGAAAGTAAGTACTCTATATAAATTTTATTTCATCCATTAAATCTTATTCCCAATTTTCCCTGTTCGTTACTTCTTTAGGCTGCCACTTTAATTTTGCAAGTACTCTGAAGAAGTTTTCCCTTTTAGAAAAGCTAACTTCAAAATCCGTCCTTCCTAAAGTTTCTCCTGAATTTTTCCTGACAAAGTAATGGTGGGACATATACTGATAATCTAATCATTTGGGAAAAGAGTTAGAAGAAAGAGAAAACCCATGCACAGCTCAAAAGCAATGCACTTTACCTCTCTTCTCCCCACTTGTGCATAGAAGTAGTTAAGTAATGATCTCTTCGCCTGAAGCACTTGACAATACACCACAGCTTTCGGAATGGTATTCTTCAGTGTATCACAAACCATTGCTATGTAAGCATTGACATTTGATCCTGAAGAAAATAACAGAATATATGTCATTACTTGTTAAACTGGTGGACTTTTCATATTACTATTATTATTTTATTTTTTCATATTACTATTCATGTAAGAGCTGATTATAAACTTTTTGTTCGTGTAGCTGTCATCATAGTTATTCTGGCGTTAAACACTCAAGCCATGTGAAGGTAGAGTAAGACTACAGTGAGTTTAACATCAAATAGGGTATAAATGTTCCTTAGGAATGGTTATCAGGCTAAAATGTTTGCCTCATTTTAGACTGAGTAGTATATTTGATGGAGGTTTGTGTTGGAGAACATTATGAAACTGGTAGGAACAATATGAACCAAAATTCGGACAATCCAAATGCATACTGAAAGATGAAAGATGCGTAACAAATGGTACATACCAATCCTCCTCAGATAGTTATCAGAGACGCGGTCTGTACTGGGAGCTGATTCTTTCTGATTTTTCTCTGGTTCAGCCTGAATCTTCCTGAAGAATTCAACTGTCAAGTAGCTGGATTCCATGTCCACCAGTCTTATGACTGTTTTCCTGCTCTCTTCACGGAATCTTTCCAAAGCTTCATTTGCAGCAGTAGCTATGTCATTTGTTAGAGTTGGGAATCGCTTCAACTCCTGTGGTTGTTACAGGCTCCAATATTACTACCACAAGGAAAAACTAAATACCCCTTACTAAGATATGCACATGATCCGAACTACACCTGAAAAACTGTAAAATTACAACACAATATGTAGTTGCAAATAATTGCTAAGAGTTGAGATTATAGAGTATTCCCAGCAGAAATGAAAATCCATCTTTGCAATTTTCAGGGGGGAAATGCGAGTGATTGTATAGAACACCAACAGAGAAATTAGTTATCACCTCTGTTTGAGCTATGGATTTCCTTACTAGTTCTTTCAGCACAAAATGAACCTAATAGACCAGAAACAGAATGTTAATTATGAATAAACTCAAGTCAAATTATAAAATTAGATAATAGCCACATTACAGCATCGACAGAAGCTTCAGCAGGGCCTTTGAAATAGCTGATAGCACCATCAATTAGTCTTCTGTACCCTTGTTCTGGAGCTATTAAATGTGGTTGATAACCATCAGCTTCAGTGACTACCCTCTGGACATTTTTCAAAGAGAGATGGCGATCAATAGGGAGCTTCTTCAGGGCCGCTGGCAGCTGATGGTCAAAAACTCCATATATACGATCACCACCTGGTCTCCTGAGCCAACAGATAAGTACTTCAGTAGGATTTATCATCACCATCATCATGACTAGACTATACCTTAATCTCAACCATGTTAGGGTTAGTGGAATGAAGTTTAGTGTCAATCAATATTTTAAGTTAGTTAACAATGCAAGTTTATGCGAAAGCACAGTGACAAAGTTTCACATTAGTTGCCATCCAGATGCAACCCTTTCACTGAGAATTTATGAGATGAAATTCCAAAACTGCCACCATTGTTGGTTTCCACTTACATAGAGAAATATTATGAAAGCTGATGGGTTAAGATGGTTGATATGATTAAAAGAAACTCCAACAATGTATGACTGGTTCTTTTTTTCTTTTTTTTTTCCTTTTTGTTATGAAAGATTGCTTATTCTAAGCATTTTGACTTGCCAATAATTTCAACGAAGAAGGGATGAAAACAGGCTAGCAAATAGCCAGAGACGAGAATTCATGGACAATAAGAAATGGCTTATACTGTCAATAGAAACATCTTGTAAGTTTCTCTTAAGCACTGCATCCAGCAAAAGTTTTAGAACTTAATACAGTATTAATCCTATAAGGCAAAAGAAGAATTGTGTGTTGAGTATCTGATTATCAGGTTCATCTATTACAATATAAACAAATAACAAAAACCAAAAGAACAACAGCAAAGAGTTTCAGTACTAATGATTAATAGCAAGGCTGAATATCATAATGATCCATGAAATTACCCTCCGTCGAGGTGTTCCTTGAAAACTCGGTCAAATGCACGACAAAGCTCTAAGATCATGTATAATTGGGCCTGCAAATATCGCATACTTCCGTTGAAGATGCATTATAAAACCATGCTATACAAATGCAATGAAAGTAAATTCTGATAGAACTTGTTTGTTACCCCTCCATCTGATGCAATAGGCCTGCCAATACGATCCAGTTCTGCATTGAGCTCATCAATAGCTTTATTTATCAAAGAAATAATGCTTGGGATTTTCTGCCTAATAACAGCTTCCAAATGCTTAGGTAGAAGGACCCAATCAAAGCAAGACAGTGAAAACCCCGTCAGAGGTATGAGCACAAATTTGCTTCATTTTCAACAATTTTGATTGCAGCAAATACCTCAGACAGTAACTGTGCAAGATACTCTGAGCCCATTCTACTTGCAAGGTGTCCATAGTCTGGACTTGATTCAAAATATTCACTTTCCTTCCGACGTGCAGCGATCATATCAACATTCTTATTGATATCAGCTTGTGAACGATTCACAATTCCAACCCATGGATGCTGTAGCCTGTATGCCCTCCCTTCAAGAACCTGGGAACATTTCCTTGAAGAAAATATTACCGTTGCAAAATTAGCTGTTTCAAGATAAAAGTGAATCGTACTAGTTCTGAGTATGAAGTGAAGACTTAAATAATTCAGATTCTATGATTCATATCAGATAGGCAAAATAAATATGAGACTGAACTCCAAGCTAAAAAAATTATGTTGTGAAACTGGTGTTTTTTTTTTTCCTTTTTCCCTTTCCTCTTTTTCATCCGTTATCATCCTACTGATTTTCAGTGAACAGAAAAACTATATTTATATGATCTTCAATTGGTGTTTTACATAGGTGAAAAATTCTGATTTTGGTGTGGCAACTGGCAAGTGCGTACTCAAGTGCCTATAAGCTGTTCATAGCCCTTCCTTCTACAGAATAGATAAACCTAAGTAGTTTTAAACTAAAAAAGAAAAAAACAATCAATTAAAGTGTTATGAATGCGTACATCCTGTGCACTTGTCCCCTTGTCCATCAGATCAAGTTTCGTCAGAACTCCAAAAGTTCTTTCACCTAAAACCACCAAATATCATCAGGATATTAGATACTTAAAAAAAAAAACTTTTACTCAGGGTATTTCAAGAGATGAAAAGAAGGTACTGTGAACACAGGACTTCTTTCCATTACCTGTAGGATCAACTTCCCTCGCTAGCTTGATAGCATCTGAAGTGGCAATATCTTGATTAGCAGGAGAAATGGCTAATATGATGCAACTTGGCTACAAAATTATATTGAAGTGACTAGGTCAGAATATTAATACTATAAGTAAATGGATGGTGAAGAAAGATCAAACCAGTATTGATAACAACAGAATGGTAACGAACTCCTATCTAATACTAGCAGACAAATTTAGTGTAAACTAAACTATGTTCTTTGTTAGATTATAGAATGTAAACTAACACAAAATCAACATGCATGCCATGGATGATGACTCCACAAAAATTCATCCATATATGATTGAAAATTTAACAATTAAGGAAATGAAGCAACTGCGATTCTTCAGCTCTTAGGACTCTTAAGCCAAGAATCGTGGCTTCCACTTAAATTTCGACCAACCTAAATGAAAAGTCTTCCCAACTAATCATTTTTCAGAACAAAGATTGAAACTATTGTCCCGAGCCTTTAGCCTAGTGGTTAAGCTCTTAAGGACACAAGGTAGAGCTCTTGAATTCAAGCCTCCACCATCCCCAGTTGTCCCCTGCCCCTACTATCAAAAGGAAAAAAAAAATGAAACTATTATTTTAAATGAATGGAGAATATCTTTTTGGTGTAAGAGGAGATGAACCAAAAGCATTGAGAATACTTACACGACTGTAAAATTCATTTGACATGCTTAAAACTATAAAATTGATCATGTATTCAGTATCTTAGTACAGCATAAATCTACCTCATTAGTGAGGTAATGTGACTTGCATTACCTTCTCAACATAGGAACGCACCATGTCTTCAATATCTCTAACTATACTCTCTGGCTGTCCCTCTGAAAAGCACGAACACATCTTTCTTTCTTAGAAAAGCTTCTCAAATCCTAAACATTAGGCCAAAGCATATATCATTCAGTTTCTCTTGGATAAAACGACAAAGGTGAAAATTACCAACGGCGACCTTGGTCAAGCCAGGAAGATCTATAAGTGTTAAATTGACAACTGCATGAAGAAAGAAAACAAAAAGAACGTGGCATTTGAATTCAAACAAATTAAATAATAGGAGAAGAAAATGAAATGAAGAAATCAGTTCAAACCATGTGGTGAATATATGCTCAATTGAATAGGAATATTGGAGATTTGCTTTGTCTGCCCTGTTATACGATCAGTTTCATCTGCAATTTCCTTGCGCACAGCAGCTCCAGAAACAAAAACAAAAAGGAAAAATGTAAGTATTCTCAATGCACCTTGAGTTCTTGTTCTGACAACTAATTGAGACTATCAACATGATATCACTAACCCCAACATAGTCTCAATTATAAGGGGCAATATGATGACAAATGATGATGATCAATAATTGTTACTTCATTTTCTAGTTAAGATGACAGTTAATTCTGAGATCCTACAATCCAGGTTCAACCTCTTTCAGACCTTTTGGGTATTATCATGCTTGTAGTTGATTCCATACATCAATGAAAGAATCATGTGTAAAGCACACATAAAGCTTTTCCTTCAAATTCTTTCTTTCTTCTTCTGCTAAGAAATCTGTGCAACATAGCTAAAGTCTATCCATTCGCTTGCACTGAATAATGATTTTGTCATAATATAATCTTAAGCAAGAGAAATGATACAGCTAAGAAGTTCAATGAAGAGAAAAACTATTAGTCATTCCACAGACAAAATCAAGACATTAGAGATTGGAGAGAAACAAGTGATAATGGTAGAAGAAAAATATGCACGTAAAAGGAGCTTGTACCAAAATCAGAAAATTTCTTCCTTGGTGCATGAAGAAACTCCGCATATTCACTCCCACCTTCTGTCTTATGAAGCTGCAACACTAATGGCCTCCGTGTAACAATACCTTTCAAATATATGAGCTACTTAGATGGATGAATCAATCAAAAGAAAAGGTAACCTACCAAACAACTGATTACCACATTCTCAACATGTCCCACAATAATCATAATGGACTGATGATATACAACGCAGTAAGAAGTTCGAAGTCATGGAATGATCAGATTGCATGGTGAGCACTTGGCAATAACTTGAACTGAAAGCCACTTGAACCACATTTATTTAAGGAACTTTCTGGAAAATCATGATGGGGTTGAGATGCATACTGAAATGAGCGCTAATTAAATATAGGTGACAATGTGATTCATTTGAAGCGAGCGTGACCTACAAGATATGCTTGTGCATTTCCAGTCAAGCATACCAAACATTAACTCTCTTTTGCTTTCATCAGATTAGTAGAAACCATCCTAAAACCCTCACAATCACGACATGAGGCAGATAAACAGGAAACGATAATTGATGCAGAAAAGATGAAATTTACCGGATCCGCGAGGCAGGAAGTCCCTACCAACGACGCTCTCAAGAACCGAAGATTTCCCAGAACTCTAATTTTCGCGGCAAAACACAGGAATCTTATAATATGATTAAAATTCATCAATGGCGGGAAAAGAAAACCTAAAGACAGGGTTTGAAGAAGTGAAACAAGGAAAGTGTTGGGACCTGGCCACCGACGACGGCGACGGACGGAAGTGCTTCCCAGAGAGACATTCCCTCACCGCCATGATCACCGAGGACCGTACAGACCCTTTGGATCTTGTTAATGAGCCCAATCAAGCTCTCCATTGTCGCCATTTTCCAAGGATCAATAGTAGGAAGTCTCCGTCTTGAATGTGACTTGTGAAACAACGCGAGATCGGAAGAGGGTGATGAAATTCAAAGTGCGTGTGGAATTGCAGAGAGAGGGAGAGGGAGAGCGCGGGGATATAACTGAAATAACGGGTATGTTATGAAGTCCTCCGTAGTACTCTTTTGTTGGAAGTGAAAAATTGACATAACCAAAATAACCGGTCTAAACCTAAACCCGGCCCAGCCCGAGGTGGCGAGTGAAGTCAATGACCCTAAAACCGATTTGGACTTTAACCGAACCTAACCTGATCCGAATTCGATTGAGGTGGAACCTAAAATCACTAGAATCAATATGATCTATCAACCAAAATCCGATATGATTCAAACTCAATGAACCTAAACCCGAAATCACCCCAAATTTGAAGGAACCCGAAATGACTCATATGAGTATGTCAACCATATTATAACCTGAACTCGAATGAACCAAACTCAAACCCGAAAAATGCACAATCTGAATGTGAATGACCCTGAATTGACATCAACTAGATCCGATATCAACCCGATCTCAACTCATACCCAAAATTAACTTAAAATCAGCTCAACTTGATCTCAATTGAACCCGAATGATCCGTCCCAACCAACATCCTAATCTTTTGCACTTTGAATATTTCTTGACACATTTTTCCTTTGAATGAAAAGGAATTTTTTTATTAAAAAAAGTATTATACTCCTCTATGATATTGAATATATCAATTAGATCAGATGTTCAAACGTAAAGATGGAGATTTGGCAAATGGATAAACACTTGCGCCCAATGATGCCGTCACAGCTCAAGGAGTGTGTTCTTGGGGAAAACCTCGGACTGTATACATATTATAGTGCCGATGGAGTATATTTCATTCCTCACATGGTGAGGGTTCAGCCTGTAAGCTTCTCTGTAGCTCCTCTAATCTCTCTGCAAAGGTTAAAGAAAAGTGTATTCCCAGGTGTGATTTGTTCCTCTAGAGTGAATCTAACACTACCTCTATCCCATAAACTCGAAAATCAAATGATGTAATGGAGGGAGTAATCATCCTTATATTCAAGAGGTCGGCTCATGGGGCCTATTGACGGACGGGGTCTTCGTGTATATGGCATTTTTGACAGTCGTTACAAGTGTTATGCTCCACTAGTGCCAGGTTTATATCTGTATTAGGTATTGGATTTGGGCCCAGTCTATCAGGTTTAAAAAAATGCACTCGTATTACCCAATAAGCTATTCAAGTACAAGAGATGTTATAGCTTCTGTTTGACTGATTGCTTCATAAAGAGACAACATCAAAGACAGCCTATCGAATATCAAAAGCCAGGCAGCTAGCTAATCATCTTGTAGCTTTTGGAATTTTGCCCTTAACGGGGAACCACCTAACGCCCAAGAGTCCTACTTGTCCCGATCAAGATTTCACATCATCATGAATAGGGTTCAACTGGACGCTGATCTCGTCGATGAGCTAGCTGGAAGCATCAACTTAATGCTAAGGTTCCAGCTCCATACCCAAACTGATGAATGATACAGCCATACATGATTGATCAGGTAAAATAAAATTATCAGTTACTATAACGACCACAGAACCTTTGGTATAATAATACTATTAACAAACCTGAGAACCAAACACACTAGCCGTGATTACAAATAGTACTATTATTATATAACTGCAAAAAGAAGGGAATGAGATGACGGGAAATGCCAGGAAGCTACCTATACAACCACACAAACTGCCCACTCAAATTGAAACTTGGCAAAAAGGTTAGCCAATAGTTAACGCCACCCTTTCTTATCAATCTCTAAGCAGAGGAATAACACTCTCTCTATGTCAGAAGCATACCAACATCATTCTCACTCTTGTGCTCTTCCTGAGTTGTTTCTCATCCTCAAGTTTCAGTCAGGTCATCGGCATGCGGGTTATAACATTATACTCTGATCACTAGAGGTGGCATAAAAAGTAAAATAAAGAATAGCACAAAGAACTGGTGAGACTGATAACACCTGAGGCCTATGCAAATATACTCGCTGCTCAAGGTCATTGGGTGCTGCGGGTTAATCCACTTCGAGAAGCACTTCTGCAAAAACAGAAGAAAAGATCAGCCAGCCTGCGTGCTTAGATTAAAACATACTGAACTATTTAATCAGCCTAAATGAAGAGTGGCACCAAAATTCACTGTGGGAGGATAACCAGAAATTATCAAGGAGCTAAACCTGAACTTATAGAAGGATTGCAGGAAACAATGGAACATATAACAGTGGTAAAGTTAAGACGCCCACCATCATAGAATATGCATCTCTTCTATTCCTTGTGTTCTGTCCTAATAATCTTTTCATATCTAATAATGCCCATGAATGATCCTTGTAACTACTCGTATGATATTTAATCAAGCATGGAGATGCAGTATATTTCTCTCATGAGATTTCATCTAAAGAGCAAATCACTGCTAAATGCATCCTTTTATCATTATGGAGTATTATACAAACCAACTTAACAAGGAAAGAGCCGCATGCAAAACAGACACATGTATTCAAACAAAAAAAGAGAGAGTATATTTGCATTCCAAATCAAATCAACTTGGTACAGAAAGTCACGAGTTTGTAAAGACATGTCAGTTATACATGTATACAGACTTGAAGCCAACATATGTCCAGGGCATCACTTCAATAATATACACTAGAATCTGGGTCTGAAAAAACTTGGATTGATAAAAATAAAACATTATACTGCAATAAACCCAAACTCACTGCATGAGATTAAAATAGAATAGGCACAATTTTTACCTTCCAGCAAGTAACTGAGCAGCACTGACCGAGCTCTTGGAGTTGGTCAAACGCTTTGTCCTATTCTCATGTTCTTTGTCTACACGCATTGCGGCAACTTCCTTCTCCATTGCAGCAACTTCTCTTCTCATCTTTTTAGCCTCAACCTCCATTGCTTTTGTCAATGTCTCAACTTTCTTGGCAAGCATCTGCAGAAATGAGAATTAGACATAGGGTACTACTGACAAGCAGAGAAAGTACATAAACTATAGAGTGCCAGTTTTTTTTGGATAGATAGAGGGCCGTTTTATTAGAAATAAACAGTGTACTATACCTCAATAGCATCATCTTTATCTTTAAGGCTCTGATCCTTTTCATGACTGGCTTTCCTCAACGCCGTTACTTCCTTCTGCAGTAAATCGAAAAGAACACCTGGGACACTATCCTCCATATCCACTTGTTGGAACTCATTTGGTTTATCTGTATTAGTTGTTTCACCTTCCTTGCTTTCCTCAGAAGACTGCTCAAATGAATTATTTGCACTTGCCCCATTCAAGAGCACCTTTGCCCTATCCAATGATCTCGTGCCTCCATCAAATGATTTGGATGTTCCTTTGGCATGTTTCAATACTGTAGTGGAACTAGAGGACAAAGATCTCAACTGAGAGGTAGCTGTTCTCTTAGGTAAAAAACCATTGGAACTGAACTTAGATAAGTTATCAGCACCACCGAGCGACTGGCGCCTAGAAGGTCCATTGCTTGAATTTCTTCCATCTGATGTGGTGCGTGAAGGCCCTCTCAAACTCTCCTCCAAAACTTTGAGGCGGATTTGATACTTTTCCTGTGAAATAGGAACATATTTGATTTAATTATCACAATAGGCATAACAGGGCAAGATCACAAGGAAAAGAAAAAAAAACAAGTAGATATTTACTTTCAGCTGTGCCTCAGACTTTGCAGCCCGCTCAGAAATAGCAAGCTTGTCACGAAGTTGCTGCATTTCTCCCTAAAAATATTTCAACGGTAGTAACAAAACAAATCATGGATACTAAATCTGTCAAGATTTTGTACTCATTGGATAAAAAAAAACTCCTTATTTGTTTTCTGGAAAAATAGTAAAATACACCATGTTAAAAGCAAACCAAAAAACTTACCTGTAAGAATCTCCGTTCCTCAAGCCACTGCTTTACAGGCATCACCTTATCATTAGCATCTTTCCACTCATTTGCCACAACTGTAGCCACCCTATTAGCTGTTACCTTTGCTCGGGCTAATTCTCTGTCGAGAGTTTTTCTTTCTTCCTGACAACACAATCAACCACTTCAACTAAGAATTGCTAAATGAAAGGAATGGAAAGATATTTCAAAGCTTCATGTATTACATTCATCTCCTGAAATTTCCGTTGGTAATCCCTAACTGCATTAGCGGCTGCACCACCAGCAAGAACAGCCTCTTCCAGTTCTCTTACAGTCTGGGTGAGCTTCTCCACCTCTGCAACCTTTTGCCGATGCATCTTGTCCAAAATTTTGTTTTCTTCCTGAAATCGGATAAAAAGATAACATGCAAGTTAGGAAGTCTTTGAGGGCGAATTTTGAGAGGACTGTCTTCAATCAGTTAAGCATACTTCATCGGGCCTCAACCTTTTTAAAAATTTTCCATCAAGATTCATACACAGGATCTGTCCCCACTCCTCCCTCCCTCCCTTCTCAGTTTGCAACATGTAATTAATTATAAAACCTTTCTCCCCTTTGTGTAAAAAAGCCTTCGTTATATTTTCTTAAATCCTTTAAATTGATGTGACTGAGATCTAAAAGTAATAAAATGTGGATAGTCACAGAATCTGAGGATTTTTTGAGTCTGGGATTGCAGGATGTTGCGATAGAGTCTTGAGTGCAGAATTTCAAAGCTTGGGTAAGCTGCCTAAAATCTGGCTGTCACGGCCTTTACAGTCAGGAATTTATAATCCTACATTCTGAACATGGAGAGTGGGGAGGAACACAGCTTAATAGGATAAGGAGTTTAACAGGGTATTGAAAGAGTGGAGACCAGCAACTTATTTCTATATTTAAACAAACCTTCAAGATAGTATATGCCTAATCGAAATTCAGTTTTAACGTAGAAAATCATATCATGAATCAACACGTACCTGGCAAATCTCGATCTGTTTCATCAGCTCCTGGTTTTTGTTTTGAAGATCATCTACCATGGATGCTTTAGCCAACGCAACCTGCACAGTCCTCTCAGCTTCAAGTAAAGCAGCCTCTTTTGATTTGGTTAGGCGATCCAGTGCTTTATTATCATCTTGAAGCTTTGCAATCTGCAAGAAATATACATGTGAAAGCTTTCTGGTCAGTTTCTCATGACAAAAACTGCATGTTTGCAACACCAAATATACACCTCTTGTCGAGCAAGCTTCAGCTCCGCCTCCAAAGGTGCAAGAATAGCTTCAATTGGAGGCATATCATCATCCTTCTGAGCAGCATGCACCCTCCGGAGTGTAGCTTCAGCTGCAAACTGAGCTGCCATGGAGGCCTTCTTCTCATCATTCAATTTCTTTATTTCAAGGTTCTGCAAAAACAAATCCTTCTTTAGGGATGGAAAGGCAGAGAAAGAGATAAAAACAAAAAAGTTATAAATATTTTAAAAGTTAACAATTATGGCAAATACCTTGCTCTGGAGAAGAGATTCGGTTAACTTGAGCTTTCCCTCCACTTTTGAGAGCTCTTCAGTGAGCTACGTTAAAACAGAGGAAACGAAAATAAGTAACCTTTTTACTGCAAAAAAAGTTGCAACGCTAGCTACAACATTGACAAGGCCAAAACAAACTTCAAATCTCTGCAATATGCTTGAAACACATTCAGTTGCTCTACAAGTACAGAGAGTTAAAAGAAGTCTTAGCCAGGAGGATAAACGATCATTTTGATACTTCTGTTGCTAAAGAGCTTCTGCTTTCTGGGGATGATCACGAATGAAAAGAAAAAGTGTCAAGTTCATGCATATCTGCTAGTTTATGAGCCTCAGACGATGGAAGCAATGCCAAAAAAACGAATATAAAAGAGAAACTAATGATATATCCATTCAATTTCGGTTATCAAATTAAACAGCGTATTGAGGATCCATAGTCGCCAATCGCAGAGAAACTGAAGACAAGCTAAATTCTAGTGAAGGACCAGAAGAATTATTAGTAACATGAAGCTTATCTTCTCAGAGCACATCTATCTATTCAGGAAAAAAGAATACAATCGCGAGAACGAAAGGACTAAGAAACAACAGAAACTGACCTCTTCAACTGCCTTCTCTCTGAGCCTTTCAGACATTTTCAAAGCTCTGATCTCCGCTTGAGCTTCTCCCAACTCTCTATCTTTATCTGAAACCCATGAAAGGGAGAACGAATAGTCACCAAAGAGTAACAGTAGGAAAAACACAGTCAAACCAGTAGATCAAGCCGCATTTCGAACCTCTAACTTCATTCTCCAGCCGATTGAGCTCAACCTTCACCGGATCCGATCCGTGGAGCAGCGTAATGAACTCGTTATCGGCGTCTATACTGGGCAGCCTAACTGGTCTCCGCCGCGACGACCCCTTTCCGGGTGCAGTGTCCTTGAAGGACGCTGAGACTGTGAGAGACGGAGTAGCAGTCGCCGGGGAAGAGTCCAGGCGGCCAATGCTCCCGTCCGCCCCTTCGCCGGAAACATCCGCCATCTCGGATCCAAAACCTCCCAGCTTACTTCAAATCAGCAGCGCATAAAAGCAGCCCCAGAATCGAAGACCCAGTTGCTCTCAATGCTGCCGACTGGTAGGTGAAATTCCAGGATCCAGAAGTTCAGGTTATGGGGAATCAGTGGATTGAGAAAAGGAATGGAAGAAGAGGGTAGTAGCTGAAATGAGAACGCTTTTTGGGATTTATCTCTCTCTCTCTCTCTCTCTCTCTCTCTCTAGTTTAGATTGCGGATTCAAATCTAGTTACAGACATTATTAGTATTATTATTTTAATAGTACTTGTTAGCGAAAGACTGTCCCTTTTCTTCTCTTCTTCAATCTTCTTGTTCTCATGTCACTGTGATTGGGTTGGCGCTTTAAGTGGGATGAGTGAACCATTAGTGGGGTGGGAGTGATTAACGAAATCAGCATCAAGATGAAGATTTGATTAAGATGGGATTAGATTAAGATTAAGCGTACCGGAGAAAATACAGGCTAGCTAGTGTGATGAGACGACGCTTTGCTGTTAAGCACACATCTGCGGGGGAGAAGGAAGCGTGTTATGTGAATGTGACAGTAGCATAGCATCGCCCTTTTGCCCTTTTTATTTTTTTAATTAATATATTACGAGGTTTGCATTATTACACTGCACATGGTCGCTTTGTTCCTCAATTTTAGGATGTGAGCATTTCAACCATTTTGATTTTAGGAAGAAAAACAAATGAGTACAATTTTTAAGATAAAACTTTGAAAGGAAATTTAATTTTTGGATTTTATTTGTAAGAGAAAAACACAACCTTTCACACAACTACCGAGTCTTAGATTGCGTTTTTTGTCCCAATAAATAGAGAGAAAAAACCCAACAATTATTTATAATTTTTTTAATTTCCCTTTAAAAATATGTGAAAGTTTTTAAAGGGAAATTAAAAAAGAATTAGAAACAGTAGCGAATTTAGGGTGTAAAAGTTAGGTAAGCGAATATTTTTATCATTAATATGTATAATCTTTTATAAGTTAAAACACAATTTTACATAGTATTAATAAGAATTTGATAAAAATGTATAAAAATTACAAATTAAAACACTATAAGATATACTTAAAAAACACAGTTCTGAAAATTCATCCGACGGGAGTCGAGTGTGCTCCGCTGATGGTCCGCCTCTAATTAGGAAGTTGTTGATTTTTTTACCATTTGTTTGCAGAAAGAAACCTTTAATACTAATAAGTTAATTAAAAAGTTGTGATGTTTTCAATGATTATGATCTCTCTAGTCTCTATACTATGTTTCATACATTACACCCTTTTAACTTCACTTAAAACATACTGTCACTTTTAGACACACATATACTTAAGTCCTTTTTAAGTTAACTCTCCTATAATTATCATCCATTAATGTTACTCTCATGAAGTCATTAATCTATTTGTTTGCTATCCTATCCATGCAAACAACGACTGCATATCCTCTAAACTCCATTAAATTATACTAGCTCAATCCTATTATATACAAAGGAATTTTAATGTCCATACTTTATAAATTTATTTTTAAAAAACATTACTAAAAAATAGTAATATGAATAATTTGAAGTTAAGTTGACGTCAAAATTCAATATCGCATACTTATGGGATGAAATGAGTATGAACCATGTACAAAATTAGTGATGCGCCGATGCCTTTAGTTGTTGGAAGTTAAGTTTACCATTGACTTACTTGACCTTTCTCGACTCTCAATTTCACTCGGGTTTCACATTGATTATTTTTCGAACATAGAGTGAGTTATTTGTATGAAAATTTTGAAGAATTTTGTGAAGTACTCTCATCGTACCAAGTAAGTTATCACAATATTAAAATGTCCCGAATGGAATGACATTTTTTCACTATTGTTTTATTTTAGTCCACTTTTACCCTTACAATATACTCACTCATTTTTTAAAGGCAACAATTGATATACTCCGAGGAAGAGAAGACCCTGATTGCAAGAAGTAGGGTGTAAGAAAAATACGAAGCTCAAAACCGACCCCGACTCGAAAATGTCGGGTTAGGGTCAGTTTGGGGGGGAAACCACCCTTGGTGGCCCGAACCTGAAATTATATGAGTTTTGCGGGTTAGGGTTGGGTTCAACCCGATAATCTGCCTCTGGACCCGAAACCCGAATTGTAGCCCAAAAGTCTAATATTTACCCCAGTCCACTGAGCCCAACCCGAACCTAAAACTAAAACCCAAAACAGCCCTGACCCTGAACCCGAATTTACCCCACCCCCGCCCATATTCGCATCTCGCTGCTCAGATTCTCAAAACGCTACTCGCAATTATCACATAATGTAGGGTTGGATCACGTACAAATCTCCCACCATAATGGAGTGTATAGACGAAAGTATCTGACATCTACAACAAGGCAAAAAAAAATCAAAACGCTACTCGCAATTATCAAGGTAATGCGATCGAATAAACAATCCCTAAACCCATAAAAGGTACATTACCTTTCCTTGGAACACAAAGACGACAGAAAATGGTGAATCTCGAGCTTTTTGAATGTGTTAAGATCGGTTCACACAGCTTGAATCGAGTCTCCTTTCTTCTTCGACATGAGTCTCTGTCTCATATGTGGCGAAGAAGAAAGGAAAGGAAAAGGGTGAGAGCCAGGAAGCCATTGTCCATTTTATCCATGACCCAATAAGCTATTGTCCATTTTACCTCCAACCCAATAATCCATTCTCCATTTTATCCCTCATCACCGTTCCTTAACAAACGTCCGTAACGGAAGTGAAAAGCATGTGGAAACACGTGAACAATTCAGTGAATCCAGGGACCAAGTCACTTAATATGTATTAGTTCAAGTCTTGCGTTCACTAGTTTTATAGTCCAGAGACTAAAGTGCATGAGTTAGTATAGTTCGGGGGAATAATTGATAATAAAACCAAAATGAAATTATAAAGTTAAAGAGGTGTTTAACACATTTTAAAAACCATAAGAGTCAATTTGAACATTTTTTCCGAAAATTCCGTTAAAATTATTTAACGAATGTTAAGTCGCGGTATAAATTTGCAACAAACTCATAGTTTAGAGTCACTTTTACAACAAACTTTTGTTCAGATATAGATTTGCAACGAATGGTATAGCTTAGGTATATCTGATACAATTTACTCGCATAAGCTAGAGTATGGGAACTACAAACTTATACAGCACATCAACATACGGAAATTTTAAAGTTCAATTATCCCTCCAGTTATCCTCTCTATTTCGAGAAATTCTTCTAAAAAAATACGAACAAAATCAGACTAACTTGGTCTCTGAGTCAGAATCAACAGTCGAATTGTTGACTTTTCACCGAAGCAATTAAGCTCAAACCTCAACTTATCACTCAGTAGTTAAGAACTCCCTATTTACACAAACAGGGGGAAATGGCCTCAATGTGCCAGAGTAGGCTTACCCTAACCTCCACATGCTTGAGATGCTGCAGATGAAAGGCCTTGCTCTCTCATATTCTGCAGCAAATCAAAAACCGCTGCTTCATCATCCTGCTTGAGATAACCTCGTATCATTATGTCATACAATGTAGAATCCGGTGCCACTCCTTTCTTCATCATATCTTCAAACATTTGCATTGCTTCCACCATCAAACCCTTGCTTGCCAAACCAAAAATTAGTGAACTGTAAGTTTTCAGATCAGGTTGCAGGCCCTCCTTCACCATCCTGTTCTTCACTCGAAAGGCTTCCACCAATTTCCCTTGCTTACAGAGCCCAGAAATCCAACTAGTATACACATATTTGTCAGGAACAAACCCAGAGTTTGACATCTCCTTAAAGATCCTCTCAACCTCACCAAAATCCCATTGCTTGGCTGATAAGTATACAAGTACCCCATAAGAAATCTCGTTAGACTTTTCTTTGCAAAAATAACCTTTAGCTTCAGCTACATGCCCTTGCTTCCCCAGGCCATCCATTAAGCTAGAAAGTGTCACGACATCTGGTTCAAATCCTCTGGCCAAAAGTTCATTTTTATACACATCCAATGCACCTTTTACATCCCCAGCTTTAAATTGGGCATGAATTATCTTGGTCAATATCATCTTATCAGGGAGAAGCCCACTCTTCAACATTCTCCCAAGAAAAACCATAGCTCTATCCAAAAAACCATTATCACAAAGCCCTGATATGATCACCCCATACACTGGAATATCAAAATGGACACCTTCATTGAACATTACATCAAGATATCCCAATGCGTCACTCACATTCCCCTTCTTAAAATGCCCATTCATCATTGAAGAACAGATCACACTGTTATTCTCGATCCCTTCTTTCAAAATTCTTGCAGACAAGCACTCAGCTGTCTCCAACATTCCCTTCCCACAGGCTCCATCAATCAGAGCACCATAGGTTACCACATTAAGCCTTAGAGAAGCCTGCCTCATTTCCTCATACAGCTTGAAAGCAACCTCCATATTGCCAGCTTTACAGTTCCCATCAATCAAACAGGTGAACACTATTAAATTTGGAAATAAGCCATCTCTCTTCATGTCACTAAACAATTTCAACCCGGTGGTCAAGTCTCCCACCTTGCAAAATGCATCAATCCATGTGCTATATGTAATTACATTAGGCAGGCAACTTTTACACATCAAACCAATGAAAACAAACATTTCTGTCTTCCTTCTCGTTTTTGAAAACCCGTCAAACAACGCATTGAAGGTAACCAAATCCGGCTTACAGCTACCCGCCCTCAATTTTTCCACGATAGAACAAGCTGAATGCACATCACCAGCTTCACAATTCCCGCTAATTAAAGAATTGTAACTAACAACATCAGGTTCGCATCCCTGAAGTGCCATGAGATTGATGATATTCTGGGCATATTTAACCGACCCCAACTTGCAAAGGTAGTGGATAACAGAATTGAAAGAAGACAAGTGAGGAGTGTACCCTTCGGAGAGCAAGTAAGAGAGGATTTTTAGAGAAATAGCCCCACATTTGGAGCCCGTAAGTTCGTGAATTATCTTGTTGCATGTACTTGGGCTCAACTTTTTTGAGCTCTTCAAGTGAGAAAAAAGTGCGAGAGCTTGTCTGACCATTCATGGATGTTTAACCACCTTTTCCGCTTCCAGGTTCCTTTTCCAATTTTGGTAAACTCCGTCTCGCCGTTCTCCAGAAAGTTTGAAAGGCTGAACTTGGAGTTTGCAGCGAAGTTTGATTCAAGCTTAAACCCTAGGGAAAGAGGCTTCAATCAGAGAAGGTAACCGCAACGCGTCGTTTTATTCCCGATGTTTTGTAAAACCTACAGTTTTATCCATTCATTTCTTGAACCTACATAAACCTCCATGAGGTATTGCCAAAACTTGCACTTGCACAAACCCCTTTCACCACTAAATTAATCTAGTCCGTTGAACGTTGACTAAATTAATTTCATACCCAACAATTTTTAAAAACTATACAAATTATCCCATGTCTCACCTCACCACCCACCTTTGCCACTCTTGGCATCATGGTTAAAAAAACCGGACCGGGTATTGAACCGTAAACTTAGTGGTTCAAGATTTAAACGGTTGAATCGATTGAGCCGGTGGTTGGACCGATACTTTCCAAAATGTATATTTAATAAATACTTAAATTACAAAGGTAGCATTAAAATCATACAAATATAATAATCCATACTTTTGGAAACAAAGAATAAATCTTAGTGTGTATTTTGAAAACTAAAGGTTGAGAATAATAAGTATTTATAGTATAAAAGGACTTATTTGTACAAAAAAAAATACAACTTAATGACTATTTTGTAATTTAGATAAAGTATAACCAAGATTCAATTAATTATCGGTTTAAACGGTTTTGGCAGGTTTTGACCGGTTTTTGACCCATTCACTGGTTAACCGGAACCAGGACTGGAAAGCATGTCGGTTCACAGTTTAACTGGTTGAACCATCCGGTCCGGTTACTTTAACCATGCTTGGCATGCGGTGCACTACTGGGGTGGGGGCTGACATCAATGGCGAAGGCGACGTTAATAGGAGGTAGGGAGGAAATGTGAATAGATGGGGTAAGTGTAAGACTATATAGTTAAAAGTATTAGGAATGGATGATATTTTATTGCAACTTATAGGCGGTATTCAATTGACGAAAAGCTATAAATAAATTTTCAATTTTTAATGATCCTGAATATAGGTTGGAAAGAAAAAAAAGTTGATAGAATAGACATCGACAGTTTTACCCTTTGACTGTTACATATAATATATTTTTATCCTTTGAATGGAATTGATGTAAATATAGGAATTTTTAAGCCCATTCTTTAACATTTTTCACAATCTATTCTCCCCAAGTGGGTTTAAATTTTGAATCCCATCTGGAATTTTTTTTCTTCTAGTTTTCATCCTGAAGAAAGCCGTAGTTAGTTAATAGGGGACTTCAAAGTTATGTGTTTTGAAGTGAATAATTGGGTAACTCGCCTCATTAAAATCACCAGTGAATTAGGAAGTTTTCCACCAAAACAAAATCGGACCTAAGGTTATTTCTTGAGGCATGAGTTATGCAAATTCACGGTGAATTAGAGGTTTGAAACTCACTCGTGAGATAACTCTTCTCTCCAAATCAGAAAAGAACAGAGTGCTCCTGAGATCACCCTCCATCTCTTGGAACAGAGTGATTATAGATTTCACGATCCATCTTCGTCTCTCTAGGCATGGGCCGCCGCCGAAGACAAGTGATGTGTAGCATACACATATCACATTTCCAAGTGTTTCAAATCATTTCCATCATGCATTTGAGCGAATTTGATCATATTTGCACGTATTATTTAGTACATTTGTGTATTTGTAGGTGCACATTCAAATAGTAGAAATGAAGCTTGAGGAGAGCAAAAGGGGGAATCTCGCACAATGAAGAGTGGAAATGAAGGCTCGGATTTGAAGGCTATGCACCAGAAACCCCTCGCGTTTGGAATAGGAAGTTTTTGGTGCAACAAGCTCGCGGCACCATCGCGGAGCCAAGCTGGCGCCGCGAGAGCTCTCGGCCTCAACTCGACACACTCGTGGCTCCATCGTGGCGCCATCGTGGCGCCAACACTGCAACTTAAATGTTTGGGGCCACCGCGACGTTTCTCGATAACAACACTTTTGCACCGATTTTTCTGGACTATTTTACCCTCAATTAACACCCTAAAGGTGTCCAACATATCTAGGGGCCCTTTAGACATTATATCTACCTATATATAGACTCTTAGGGTAAGTTTTAAGTGACACTCACCATTTAGGCGAATTTTGAGAGCAATATTGATTCTTGGAGTTGTTCTTCCTCTCTTATACTAGGGCTTTGAGCCCTTCAACCCCAAGAACATGGGAGGTTGATTGGGGCTCTTGTGGATGATCTTATATAGGGTGATTTCTTCCCACTCTCTCTCTTTCTACTCTTTAATACTTGTGTTCTTGAATGCTTGTTTGAGTAGTACCATGAGTATGAGTAGGTAGATTTTGTTCCTTCTTGGGGATTGTTGTTATTGAGTATAGATTTGTGAGTTTCATAACTTGTTTGGATTTAGATATCATTTCCTTGATCATTGAATGCTTAAATATGTTAGAGAATGGCTAACTTTAGCATATGCATACAAGGTGTTCGTAGAAATGCTCGAGAGAGGTTTTAATGAACTATGCCTAAGGGATTTGATCAATTGACTTGCTGTGTGTTAGAGATAACCTCTAGGAGTCGATTGGTGAATTGATTAAGAGCTTTATGCCTTCTCTCCTAATGCTAATGCAATGAGAATTGGTTAGGTTAGTTGATTGATTGAGATTGACATGCTATCTAGAAATGGAAGTATGTTAACCTTTTGTAATCCACCTCTAAATCATGGTTAGAACTCATAATCATTCTTCAATCTACATCCAATCCCTAGGAGATCTCTATATATGAAAGTCCACAAGAATTTGGCATTGCTTGCATTCCACTGTTGCTTTGCATTTAACTTACTTTAGTCACTCCTCCCATCCACCAACCATATCATTCAATTGCATCCCTTACATTACATATTAGTTTAGTTACACACTTAGCATACTAGTCTAGAAACGCTCAATTCCTTGGGTTCGATCCCTTACTCAAGCCTCTTTATTACAATAGACAAAACGAGGGTGAGTAAGGTGTTTATAAATGTATTTGAATCATTGCATCTATGTTTTACATTGAGCAAAAGCCCTTGATCAAATTGGCGCCGTTGCCGGGGAATTGAGTGTAAGTTTTTAGACTTTTGTGTTTTGTGTTGCATGTTGCATATCATATCTACTTCCTTGCATTAAAGATTTTAGACCATGTTAACTTCCATTTCTTATCTTGCATCGTAGGTGCCATCTCTTGTGCTACTAATGGCACACCACAACACGTGGAAGACCAACCAAGACCACTATAATTTGGAGGACATGGATGCTCACGAAGATACTTGGTCTTATGGACAACACTCATGGAGAGGAAATGGCTACAATCATCAAACATGCTACACTTGGGAGCCAACATATGAAGATTATGGAGTAAATCCTCATGAGTGCCATTATGTCACATTTCCACCACCTCTTGTGCAACGAAATGAAGTTTTGCTTTCCATGAATCAAATGTTCGAAAATCTTGTGGATGAAATGAGGGCAAGCAACATTCAAAGTGAGGAGGAGATAGGCAAAGTAACGAAAGAACCACCTCTTGCGCAACAAAATGAAGTGTTGCTTTCCATGAATCAAATGTTGGAAGATCTTGTAAATGAAATGCGGGAAAGCAACAAAAGAGAAGAGGAAAGATTTCAAAGAGAAAGTCCCCATCTTTCACCAATCTTCATGGAGCTTCAAATAGAGTACAAGCCTTCTCTTAGTGAGTTAATAGAGGACTTGGCTATGAAGATGAGAGAAGGCAACAACATGTTTGAAGAGAAATTTAACACTTTGACCAACAAGATGGCCTATGGAGAAGAAGAAACAAGGGCATCATTGAAGAACATGGAAGCTTTATGTGCACAAATGGCTTTAGACATACAAGAGTTACTACAAGAGGAGTCTAGCACCAATGAGTCCTCTTGTGACCTAATGGAGATCCAAAAGGTGCAACACGATGCCACAAATGAGAGCTGTGAGCCAATACTTGAATATTGGGATTTGGAAGAGAAATGTGAGCACTTGGAGCAAAACATAGAGGAAAAGTGTGAAGAAGAATTTGAGTGGGATGAGTGGACAATTGAGAATGTGAAGCTACTCTTAGGAGCAACACCCACTTCTTGCTCTCAAGTGCCCCAAGATGAATATGTAGAAATCTTCAAGTTGGATAAGTGTTGTGAAGGGTGGATGAAAAGAATGGGATGCATGCCATGGAAACATCCAAGAAAGATGAGTCTAGTGGATCTTGGAAGGAAACACCCTCTTGATCTTCATGTTGTGGATGATAGGAGGCCAAAAGGAGTTACTTGAAACTTCATCATCCATGCCTAGCTAAAGGCTTAAAAATTAGCGCTTGTTGGGAGGCAACCAAGCCGTTTCAAATTTCATGTTTTAGTTCTTTTAAGTTTCTTTAAATTCATGTTTCAATAAAAGTATCAGTGCATTGATGTGTGAGATTAATTTTCAGGTGGATGATCATTTTTTGGAGCTTAAGATCACGTGGATGCTTTTAGTTGTGCACTTCTCAATCCCCTCCCAACAGCTCCAGCGCCGATAGTGCAGCCGGTCCCGCTTCTACCAGGATCCGGGGCCTAACTTGCCCCCAGGTATGACCTCCGTTCCCTTTTTCTTTCATCTCCCCTCTGCGCATGAGGACATTGCTCATTTCGAGTTTGGGGGGTGTGCTTATGTTGATGATGGGAAGTGAGGTTGTACTTTTATGTATGATGGATTTGATTGAAACACCATGCAAGCAGCTAGTTTTGTCTCGTACTTTAGCATGATTCCTTTGCCCCAATAAGTTTGATTATTGTTTAAAACCTTTGTCGACATTTATGCTGGTGATCACTGAAGTGGTAGAATTTTGTCCTCAATGTTTTAAATAGAGAATTTTACCTTGTGAGTTTTTTTGTGCCAAATCTTATTTTCAATGATATGACTTGTGTGTGACATAATCTTTGTTGAGAGTATCTTACTGTGCGTTTGAGCTAGAACTTGCTTGCTTGAAACCTTTTCAAGTCCACATTTGTTGTGTGTTGAATCGGGAAGACGATGGCAATTTAGGATGAGCCGATCGACCAAATAGCCAACTTTGTACCTTAACTCATTAGATAAACCCATTTGAGCCTTAAGCCGGATTCTTTGATTAACCACATCTTAAGCCATATCTCGTCTCTTGTATTACCTTTTCGTCCATGAAATTTCTTGAGCATGTTATTTTGGGCGTTAGGTGAGAAAAAACATTTAGTGTGTTGAATATGTGAGTTGGGGGGATCATCAATTGTTGTGCTTTGAGGTGAGAGTAAGTGATGCAATCACAATTCTTGTAAAAAAGTGTGCCTAAGTTCAATAAAAAATAAAATAGAAAGAATGAAAAAAAAGAAAAAAAAAGAGATGAAAAGTAAAAGAAAGGCACTTGAATTTATTGTGCATGTCAGGATTGCATTTTGTGTTGAAAGAGTTCAAAATTGTGATGGGTGTGATGCTTGAAAAAGGTGCAAGTGTGGGTTTTGATGTTGTAACTTTTGTTCTATCTTTAGATGCCCGTATTCTTGTAAGCTTAAGTTGTTTCATATAAGCTCCACCTATAGAAAGCCTTCAACCGAACACCACTTTCACCAAGCCTGGCCTCATTACAACCCGAATGAAAGACCATACAACCGGCAAGACATGTAACGTCCTTTGGGATTTTAGTGGAGTAGTTTTGGTTCGCTTGCAAGCTTATGGATTGACAACGCATGGTAAGATCACAATGCACACGTACACTTCCCAATCTCCGAGTGAAACACTTAGAAAGTGACCCTATGTTTCTTATGTTGAGACCAAAGTTTTAAAACTTCTTTGATCACTTGCATGCTTGTTGATGAGCGGTTACGGATTGTAGTCTATCTTGAGTGAGCATTGGTGGATTGCATGTTTAGTATTGAGATTGTAGATGCTTGCGTTGCTAGGGACTAGCAACATTTTGAGTTTGGGGGTGTGATGTGTAGCATACACATATCACATTTCAAGTGTTTCAAATCATTTCCATCATGCATTTGAGCGAATTCGATCATATTTGCACGTATTATTTAGTACATTTGTGTATTTGTAGGTGCACATTCAAATAGTAGAAATGAAGCTTGAGGAGAGCAAAGGGAATCTTGCACAATGAAGAGTGGAAATGAAGGCTCGGATTTGAAGGCTATGCACCAGAAACCCCTCGCATTTGGAATAGGAAGTTTTTGGTGCAACAAGCTCGCGGCACCATCGCGGAGCCAAGCTGGCGCCACAATTGCTCTCGGCCAGCAAGTGAAACAAGCTCGCGGCACCATCGCGGAGCCAAGCTGGTGCCGCGAGAGCTCTCGGCCTCAACTCGACACACTCGTGGCTCCATCGTGGCGCCATCGTGGCGCCAACACCTGCAAATTAAATGTTTCGGGTCCACCGCGATGTTTCTAGATAACAACACTTTTGCACCGATTTTTCTGGACTATTTTACCCTCAATTAACACCCTAAAGGTGTCCAACATATCTAGGGGCCCTTTAGACATTATATCTACCTATATATAGACTCTTAGGGTAAGTTTTAAGTGACACTCACCATTTAGGCGAATTTTGAGAGCAATATTGATTCTTGGAGTTGTTCTTCCTCTCTTATACTAGGGCTTTGAGCCCCTTCAACCCCAAGAACATGGGAGGTTGATTGGGGCTCTTGTGGATGATCTTATATAGGGTGATTTCTTCCCACTCTCCCTCTTTCTACTCTTTAATACTTGTGTTCTTGAATGCTTGTTTGAGTAGTACCATGAGTATGAGTAGGTAGATTTTGTTCCTTCTTGGGGATTGTTGTTATTGAGTATAGATTTGTGAGTTTCATAACTTGTTTGGATTTAGATATCATTTCCTTGATCATTGAATGCTTAAATATGTTAGAGAATGGCTAACTTTAGCATATGCATACAAGGTGTTCGTAGAAATGCTCGAGAGAGGTTTTAATGAACTATGCCTAAGGGATTTGATCAATTGACTTGCGTGTGTTAGAGATAACCTCTAGGAGTCGATTGGTGAATTGATTAAGAGCTTTATGCCTTCTCTCCTAATGCTAATGCAATGAGAATTGGTTAGGTTAGTTGATTGATTGAGATTGACATGCTATCTAGAAATGGAAGTATGTTAACCTTTTGTAATCCACCTCTAAATCATGGTTAGAACTCATAATCATATATGAAAGTCCACAAGAATTTGGCATTGCTTGCATTCCACTGTTGCTTTGCATTTAACTTACTTTAGTCACTCCTCCCATCCACCAACCATATCATTCAATTGCATCCCTTACATTACATATTAGTTTAGTTACACACTTAGCATACTAGTCTAGAAACGCTCAATTCCTTGGGTTCGATCCCTTACTCGAAGCCTCTTTATTACAATAGACAAAACGAGGGTGAGTAAGGTGTTTATAAATGTATTTGAATCATTGCATCTATGTTTTACATTGAGCAAAAAGCCCTTGATCAACAAGTCGCCGAAGACATGGGTCGTGTCCTGGACATAACTCTGGAAGACGAGGCGAATAAAGTTGCAAACTTTAAATCGGCGAACCAGTACTCATTGCTCTCCGACAAGTTCCTTTGCCGGCACGGCCTTCACCTGGTCGGCACGGCGAACACCTAGTTCCTTCTGGACATCGAGGAAAAGGACCCAATTTACCATCCACATTTGGTAGTTGGACCCATTTTACCACTAATTCAAAGAGAGCTTCCTTAGTTACCACCGACGTTATATGTTTTGGCCTCCGTTTGCCATTGCTCATGAAGTCTACCACGGTGGCGCTATGAAATGCCTAGGTGGTTAATTAATCTACAAGTTGGCGAATGAGAGGGAGCTTACTTGTCGTATTTACCACGTTGGCATTGCTATTGTTGCTTCATATATCTTCCGGCTTATGAAGCGAAAGATGGGTTTGAAAACTCAAAAAACAGAGCAGTAGAGGTGCTTCTGGGTTCTTCCCCAGAATTTCATCACCATTGTGTCCAACAATGCTGCCGAAGCTGCAGTCGTGGCATAGGTCGCGATGAGTGTAAGTTGATTAGCCACTGTAGTCGTAGTGAGAGTTTTGTGTCATTTCATTTTGAAAATTGCAAGCCCTTTTGTCTTTTCTCAGATTGGTACTTTCTCTCTTGTTACTTGATGGTTTCCTCCAACAAGTGTTGGTCATTTCGTACTTCTTCTATCGGTTGGCTGTTTGTGTTGTCTTTTATCTAGGGTTTCGGTTTTATTCCTCAGTTCTTGGTTCAAAATGACTGATTTAATGTTGTGACACTGAATTCTGTTGTATATGCTTTTGTGTGTGCAGATTACGTGGCTCTGACTATGTTTATAACATATATCATGGTGGTTGCTTTAAGGATAATCCTTTCAGATATGAGGGTGGGTCGTTTATAGAGTACAAGGGCAAGGAGTACTTTAGTGAATGAGGTTCATCTGTAGACTTTATCAGGAAGAGATCTATTATGCATATTACAGATGTTCGGTTAGTGTGGGATGTAGAGTCACTCATTATATTGTGAGAGTGGTGAGGGAGCATCTATATATAACCCTTTATTTGATAAGGGTAAAGGAAATAATGTGGTTGAAGGTGAGAGTTTTGTTTCAAAATGCTAACATCAATTCACTATAGCAGTTCGCGACAGAAAGTTACTACAACAGACACTTCCATGCTACCCCTATCAACATAAAGATTCTAGCCAAGGCAAAAGCTCCACACTGCAGCATCAACCATTTCTTCAGCATCACCTTCTCCATATCTCTAGCTTTCAACTCACATTGCCGCTTCATTTCTTTATCAGTTAGTTGCATCACAAAGCCTTTGGCCTTGGCTAAGTCTTCCTTCAAAAAATCAATCTCGGCATCCCTATCACTCACCGTCTTCATCAGCTCATCACATTTAGCAATCAGACCATCTTTCATCTTCATAAGCTCTTTTATCACATTTTTGGCACGACTAGATAACTCTGGGTCAATCCACTCCTCAAGTGGACACTAAACAAGTTAAGTAGAAAAAAACACGAATCACCATCCATTTCGGTTACAATCACCCAAAACAAAATAAGCGAAGACACTGCAGCAAGCTTACCTTGTCTTGACGGTAGGAAACTCTTTGCCGTCCTGGGTTTTCCGGGCACAACAAGTTACGACTCTGCAGACCTTTACACAGAAGCAACGCATCGGATAAACCCCTTGAGATTCAAAGGTATCTCTCGCATCGTCACTAGAATCACTGCTAGAGGGAAGACTCGCCATTACAAACCAGTCGAACTGACGAATTGATCAGTTGTGAATCAATTTCTACCCAACCACCAGAAATCCCCAAATTGCACATGGACGAACCCTAAACCCTAATCCTCAATTCTGGTCACTCTTGCCTGAGCCAACCTTATTTAAGCGCCATAGCCAACCGAAACACGTCGGCCAAACACACTATGCCCATTCACTACCGCCAGCTGGTCACCACACACACACACACAACCGTCACACATAAGCTGACCGTGATGGAATATTCGAGCATCATCTTGCCATCAGTCAAACAGATGGTAAGACGGGTCTAAAATACGTAAAGAAGCGTAACATATATCCACCAATCAAAATACAATGGTAACTAAGGACCCTCCCTTTGACGTATTGATAAAATAGGTCCAACCACCAAACATGGAGGGTAAATTTGGTCTTATACTTCAGTCTTCTGTCAACCAGCCCGCCATGGCGATCGAATGTCTCGTTCTGGGTATTCACTCTCAGTTCTAATATGGCTTTAGGTTTGTAAAAGGAGCTGTATTTTTGTTAAAAACCACGCGTGTTTCGTTCAGGGGCAGGGCAGACAGTGGGAAAGAGCTGTGTGGTGGCGACAATAAACGGTTGCAGAATCATGTTCGACTGCGGGATGGTCATGGGTTGCGACGACCTTGATCAGTTTCCCGATTTTTCTTTAATATCGAAGACGAATGATTTCGATAGCGAAATCGATTGTGTCGTCGTCACCCATTTGTATGTCGTTTCTCTACTCTGCTTCTAGTTTCTCAGTCTTTGGATTAGGGCTTCGGTTTTTTTTATCCATTCAGGTCTTTTTTTTTGCAGTCATTTGGATCATATTGGAGGGCTTCCTTACTTCACCGAAGTCTGCGGCTACAATGGGCCAATTTATATGACTGTAAGTTCTCTTCTGCTACGTGTTTGATAAAATGACACACTTGGGTTTAGGGATAGTGTTGAAAATTTGTGTGTCAAGTACACAGTGAGGCGTTCATAAATCATGGTTCTCCAATTTTATTCTATGATCAGTACCCGACAAAAGCATTGGCCCCTTTAGTGCTAGAAGATTATAGGAAGAATATGGAACGAAGGGGTGCGGAACTATTTACTGACGAGCAAATTGCAGCATGCCTGAAAAAAGGTACGCATGAATAACTGTGCTATTAATGTTAGCTGATTATCCCTCTCATCTGCGATTCAGAGTTGATCCGGCACTAACACAGTAGCACTATGGATTATTGTCATAGATCTTAAGAAATCCAAACCAAGGAAAATTTTAGTGATAGTAGTGAGAAAGGTCATCCTTGCTCTTGATAATTTTTTCAAACATCAGCTCTAATTGCAGAGAGTGCATTCTGAATGGTATTATCTTCACTGTTATTGAATTATGCTAAAAATTACATGTTTTCAAAAAGTTCCTGCCAGATGGGCATTAGGAGTTCTCAATGATGCTTTTGGGTTTTAACTAGTAGTATTTTAAGGCTTCATGCTTTCGTCTGAGACTTAGAATGCCTAAAACTTAGGTAATTTAAGGCTAGTGCTTCAGCAATTATTGAGGAAATGATTCTGCGCTCTTATGTCTAGATACACTTATGAAGTTACATTATGGTTGATTGAGTAGGAAATATGAGATACACTAATTTTGTTGGTTCTATTACTACCCTGTATTTAAGTTGATTATGAAAATATAAAGAGAGATGTATCAACATAAACTAGCCATTAATGTTTTAAAATTGGTTTTCTTTAAAGCTAAAAGTTTGGAAGTCATCATCCATTCGATTTGTATTTTCACTTTCATCATTTGTATTAACTGAATGTAGATAGAAGTGAATGTATTCTCGCCTTGTTACAAATCCTCATTTAACTCTGTATTGCAGTTATAGCAGTCAATTTAAAGCAGACTGTGCGTGTCAATAAAGATCTTAAGATCCGTGCCTATTATGCTGGACATGTAAGTTTTATGAAGTTCACACCTGTTATGTATCTGCCGACTCCACTCAAGTTGGTTTGTCATTGTTTTTCTGGTAGAAACCTTAACCCAGATAATATACCCTAAAATAACTCAGCAAGGATGAGGCTTGGTGTTGGACATCATCTGATTTGTATGACGAGTTATGTTTCTTCTTAGGTTTCTTAAGAAGTCACAGCAATCACTTAGACTGAAAATGCTGTGACCTGAAATTTTTGTGAGATTAAACATCCACTGTAAAACGAAATTATACTAACCTTTGATGGAATTAGAGCTTAAGCTTCTGCCTATGGATCATTAGACAATTTATACTAGTTGAAAGTGGTAAGCACTTGATGGTTTTCTAATTTTGATATTTGGCTCACATTTTTGTTTCACAAAGATAACCTATAACCCAGCTAATTACCTAAAGTATCCTCATTGGTTTCTTAATCTCTGCTATGCAACTTACATTTTGCTATACAAAGTAAACATAGCTAATTTAGCACCCATGCAATCTTTCAAGAGCAGAAAGTTAATTGGGTGCTTGGATGTGGAGAAGTTTTCCATCTTTTCTTTCTCCGTAACTTGATAGAAGTTTGATTGCGTGGCTTGTCTTAGTTAGGGATGTTGAAAACCTTAGTCTAACTTTGGAGATCTCATGTGTCACATCAGAAACTTGCTTTCAATTTTCCACTTTATCAAATGAGTTTCCCAAAGTTGGAAAGTAAATTCATATCCCCAAACAAGTTTTCTGTTAAAAATTTTATGTGAAAAGAAAAAGAAAAACGAACCGTTTTCTATTATAAAAGCATTTTTGGCTTCAAAGGGACATTGCATCTTTTTTATGCAACAAATAAACACTCCATCCGTCCCTGGAAAATTGATACGTTTGTTTTGTTGTTTTCAAGGTATTTAATCTTTGATTTTATTTTCATGAATGTTTTGACATATAAAGTTGAATAATTCACATGCATATCATAATTTGAAGTATAACTTTTCTGAATATAATTTTCTTAATTTACTTTCATTACTTATCTTAGAAATCTTTTTAGTCAAACATTGCTACAGGAACATGAAAGTCAAATGTATCAATTTTTCAGGGACGGAGGGAGCAGATTCTTTAGGAGCTGTAGGTTATGAACTCTTGTACCTATTAATAGGGCTACAGTCGAATGCACTTGAAGAATTTAAGACTAGGCTAATTTGTCTTTTGTTCTTATTTTTTGTTATAGATTTTCGTGTACTTATATACATTTTCAGTTGTTGTTACTAGCATAATGGAGTCTTTGTTGTGGTTCTAGGTTCTTGGAGCTGCAATGTTTTATGCAAAGGTGGGGGATGCAACCATGGTTTACACCGGAGATTACAATATGACACCAGAAAGGCATCTTGGTGCAGCTAAAATTGATCAACTTAAATTGGACCTTCTTATAACAGAGTATGACAACAATTTGTGTGTATGCAATAGCTATTTTATTGTAGGTAGATACGTCATTATGTTAAAAATGTGTACCAAGTTTTCATAAAGAAAATAATGGACAATCTCTTATTTTTAAATCTACAAATTCTGACTCTTTGCATTTTACAAATAAATTAGAGATAAAATAATTGTGAGATCAGTTTTCTGTTACTTGTCATGTAAACCTCTTAATTCAACCATTTCCTGCATATACTAGATTCTTGTGAAGTAGTGGATGTATGCTTTTTAATAAGTTATCTTCAGCCATAACTTGGTAATAGGATTCTTGGCCTGAAAAGTTTCCATCTGGTGAATGCTTTAAGTTATTCATGTTACAGGTCCACTTATGCAACAACAGTCCGTGACTCGAAGTATGCGAAGGAGAGAGAGTTTATCAAAGCAGTATGTATAGACCATCTGCATAGTTCCCATTCCTTCACTGCTCCTTCATCAACAGTCATAGTTATATTAATAATGTAAATAATTTAGCAATTCTCTTGGTTGCTGGGAATGGAAGTTTTTTAAAATATACTCCGTAGCAGATTGCTCCATCGCTTGAAATGCTTTAATAGTTGACTTATAAAAAATGCACTCTACATTTGTTCCAGCAGGTTATTTGCTGAAACCTGTAAAACTGGATTTTAGTCAAGATGTGGATCCTGTAAAATAATCATATTTTTTCATTGTTGCAAAAACTACATGTCAAATGATGCTATCCAAATTGTACATATTGGCTCTAACAATTAAGGTATATTGGACAGTCCCATTTTCCTCTTTTCTTGTATGAAAATACAGTCTGCTCATAGGCTGGTGTGATAGTATTTTGAGTTTGGGGAGTGATGTGCATTTAGCCACTCTTACATACACCGAAAGTTAAAATCATGAAAACGTAGTTTGACCTCAAATGCAGCAGCTAAATTGAACTAGTACTCTTAGTTGGATTTTTTATGTATGTGAAACAGATTTCATAAGCTTCAGTCTGAATCAAACCAAGTAATTGTTTGGTGTGTAAAAGCTGGACATTTGTTATGGTTTAGCGGAAATGCCCAGATTTAGCTTTTTCTTGAATATTGTTAGCTTGATTCATGAACTCCAAACATGCAGGTCTTGTCTCACTTTCTATGGATTCTTTTTATTCCTTGGGTTTTCTAATCAGATATATGTGTTTAAGATTTTTTTTTCTAGTGGTTAGCTTATGAGTTTTGCTATGGAGTTCTTGGGAAGGAACAGTCAAGTGCACACAATGCATGTTCTTTCTTGCATGTTCATGGGAAACAATATTCACGACCTGTCTTGTTTTCCCACTCTAGGTTCACGAGTGTGTTGCTGCTGATGGGAAGGTTCTCATCCCTACATTTGCTATTGGAAGAGCTCAGGTATACAGATGTGAACTAGTTGAGTATTTCCTTCTTGACTATCAGGTTGATGCTGTTATAAAATTGTTTATAAAATTTTCAAATGTTAGCCCCTCTGAGTGTGTAGGAATGTTGCATGTGGTTTTAGAATATAACTTCATTTCCACATTCTTTCGTAGAACTAGCAAATCAACGGTCTTTCTATAAGCCAGGCCACCAATAACATCTATCGTGCTCAACCTATCCTACAGGGCTGACTGTTACCACTTATGGAGCGTCTTGGGTTTCAGCATTTTGGAATGATGTTTGCTGACTGAGTAATGCTCAAACGCAGATGTCGTGATGTATTAGTGTACATATAATCTAGGATGGTTTCATAAATGAAGTAATACCTTACGAAGTTAAAGTACGTCAGTTCAAATGAGATTTAACAGAAGTCATCTTAGATAGTTTGGTCATTAGACTGGCACCCTGTGAATAGGAGAAATTCTCCGGATACAGCGTTTGGAGAAAGAGGTAAGAAGTAATAGGATATATGTAGTTGGCCCCAATTAGTTTTAGATTGAGGGGTTTTTTTTTATACATTGGGATAGGGGTTTGGGGATGGTGGAGACTTGAACACAAGACCTCCACCTCATATCCTTAGAGCTTAGCCACTAGGCTAGATGCTCAGGGCAGTTTGAGATGGAGGTTTAGTTGGTCATTTTAGCCTTATTAGTTTTGACATTCATATGGGTTTAACTTTATCATTTACAGAGGGTTTTACCTGATTGGCAACTAAAAAATAGTTTCAGTTTTTTCCTCCTTTTTTTTTGGCTTTCCTGTTTCCGTGTATTTTATCAACTTCTTTCAACTTGATGTGCAAGTTGTCAGTCATCATACAAAGCTAGGTTTCACCTGAGAGATTACTTTAATATAATCTTGCGTTAATTACTTGAACACAGGAAATATGCGTACTATTGGAAGAATATTGGGAGCGCATGAATCTGAAGGTTCCAATCTATTTCTCAGCAGGTTTTATCATCTCTTTGTTCTGCTTTTTCTCTTTTTCTTTTCTTTTGGTTGAACTATCTCCCACATAACTTGTTTCTGTTTCCTTTTTCCTCAGAAGGGTAAAAGTAATCCGTGCTTCATAGCTCGTTGTGTTTTCAGAGAAATTATATTGAACATAAAATGTGCCGCCTTGTCATTTCTTTTCTAAGGTCTTTATGTTGTTGACATGAAGATGTCAAAGTTGCACGATTTTTGCCTCCTGGGTAGTATCATTTGCTCCCTCTGTCCTAGAAAACTTATTATGTTTGATTGTGGGTGGAGATTAAGGTATGCAGCAGACTTGAGGGTTAATAAAATCAAATTGGTAGTATGTAAGAATATTAGTTTTAGAGTGGGAGGGGGAATTGAGGGTAATAAAGTAAAGCTACTATGAAAAATTTTATTGAAAAAGAAAATTAACAGTTGTTTGGAACTTTTAAGCACAATGTTGCAATCTTTCTGGTTGAGCATGTGTGTCTCATAATGTTACGATACTTTACTTGGTATGAGGTATATGCTTATCCGCTGGATAATATATTCAGGTTTGACAGTTCAAGCTAATATTTATTATAAAACGTTTCTCAACTGGACAACCCAGCAGATCAAAGAGACATATGCTGACCGGAGTGCTTTTGACTTCAGGCACGGTACTAGACTTTAAATGCTGCTGAATTAGTGTTCTCAATTCTTTTCCCTTTATTTTAAATTGCAAACCGTATTATTCTACATGGTAAAAGTTGTGCTTTCTATTTATTTTACCCTTTCTAAAGCTTCCTTTGAGCAGTTCTGCTAGTATTTGATAAATTAAGTCGGCAGAAAGTTTTGGTGGATAATTGTTGAAAAAGAACTAACTTTTCACTGAGTCATTAATGTATCACTCCAACTGAAATACGACAATGCGAAGAAGTATGTACTTTTGCAAAAGAACAAATCACTTCTTACTTTGGGTTTGGTCATGCAGTTCAGACATTTGACCGCTCTATGATAAATGCTTCCGGGCCATGTGTTCTTTTTGCCACACCGGGCATGCTTTATGCTGGCTTTTCGCTTGAGGTTTTTAAGCATTGGGCTCCTTCTGAAAACAACCTTGTTGCACTTCCAGGGTAAGCATATGTTACTTTTCATGTATTCTCTTTCATGCTGTTCTTGCAGAGTTTTAAGCTCTCAGCTTGTAGTTCTACGGGCAGAAAGAAAATACAGCTGGTTTTCTGGCTTAGAAACCATGTAGTTTAGATTATACCAGAAAGTTGAGATATAATACTGAAAATGCAGGGATGGAGTGCTTTCTAATTCTCTTGAATGTCCCTGATCAAAATATTGCATGATATTTGTGATTAATGGGAGAGTTGTTATAACCATGTGATTTAGCTCCCCTCCCCCCTCCCCCTCTTGTATGCCAGGCACTGCATGGTTGGATCAGTGGGGCATAAATTATCATCAACCAGACCTAGCAAAATATATTTGGACAATACTCAAATTGATGTGAAGTGCAAGGTAACAGTTATCGTTTGCTACAACAGAGTAGCAATTTTCTGAATTCTTCACATTTTATACAATTATCTTTGGTTATGAGGGAGTCCAGAAATGTTATGAATTCTTCAAATTTATTCCGTTAAGGTTCTTTTCTTTTGCTGGTTTTGATGTCTGATATCTCTATTATCTTCTGTTATTATGTAAGACAAACTAATGTATGTGTTTGTGCTTCATCATCATCATCGTCATTATATTGCACTTTAATCACAACCATGTTGAGGTCGATCATACGAAGTTTTAGTGTCAAGTTGATAAAATTTCAGAAGCATAATTTATTGCAGCAAAAAAAAGAAATGGTCATCAACAGAGAGGACCAGGGGCCTAGAGATACTGGCAAATTTGGACCAAATACCACTATATGAAAACGAAACAGCAACAGAGCCATAATCCCAATTGATTGGGATTGGGATTGGGTATGTAGGGGACACCCCAACTTCAGTAGTTTATGAAAACAAACAAGTAGTGAGCAGAATGTAGTACAACTAGACTAAATTGCAGAAAGAGCTGGGGTGTTGTGGCCAAAAATCATTTTAGCCATCTATATTGAGAATGGTCCATTTCAGCTTCTTTTGTTTTTTCTTCATCTGCTGTCTTAAAATTTTATAGTCTCTTTCTCTCCATAGATAGTGAACTGTGCTCGCAAAGCATGTTAACAGGGCTGATCCATAGACAACTTTATGCATTATCAAGTTTGCGTTATTGCTTACAGCTTAGATTCTAATGCTTGAAAAGCCTAAGCATGTTTATATATATATATATATATATATATATATATATATTGTTTCTTAAATTTGTTTGTACTTTTCCCTCTATCCTTCACAGCTAAGATAATGCTTCAGCATGAACCTAGGTTTGTTCACGTTGATGGCTTCCTTTCCTGGGCATACTTGGACTTTTTTCCATTTAATTCCTGAGATGTGTTTTGTGGCAGATCCATCAGCTAGCATTCAGTGCTCATACAGATAGCAAAGGAATTATGGATCTAGTGAAATTTCTCATGCCTAAACAAGTTATACTTGTACACGGGCATAAGCACCAAATGGATAGCCTTCAACGTAAGATTGAGTCAGAATTAGAAATCAAGTGCTGTGTTCCAGCTAATAATGACACTGTTCGGGTTTCCTCCACTCAGCCTTTGAAAGCAGTGGCCTCAGATGCATTCTTACGAAGTTGCTTGAATCCAAACTTCAAGTTTTCGAAAAGCAGCTGTATTCTGAGAAGTTCAAATTCAATTTTTGAATCCCTAAATATGCATACAAAGTTGCAGGTTACTGATGAGAGAGTAGTTGAAGGAATTTTAGTTGAAGAAAAAACCAAAAGATTAAAGATCATGCACCAAGATGAGCTCCTTGACCAGATAGGAGAAAAGAAACATGAGGTTTCCTTTGGTTATTGCTGCCCCATATCAGTCGAGAAGTTGGAGCACAGTGGACCAAGTGGTATATACTCATCAGAAGATGAAATGCTTTGCGGTTCCGATGAACCTTCCCTGCTTCAGATACTATACGCAAAGCTATCAAGCAAATTCCATGGAGCGAACTTCACAAGTTCTGGAGAGCGTCTTCAGGTTGAGTCATTTTCTCTGCGTGTTTGTTCAGAGGATAAGTGCCCCAACAGGATATCTGACAGCCCTCAGAATCAGTTTGAAACCATATTCCTCTGTTGCAATTGGTTGGCAGCTGAAGAGAAGCTTGCCTGGAAAATCATCTCCATGATGAAGAGTGAGACTCCTCTTGTAAGTTTCAGGTCTTGCAATGGTGCTAATTATGAGTAAATTCCAATAAATATATATAGGGACTTGCTGCATTATTGTTCTATTTTCATAGATATTGAGTTGGTTGTTTATTTTATTGATCTTATGTTAACACATTTTCTTTCGAGCAAATGCATTGTACCACCCCCACCAACTGATGTGAACACGCAATAATGGCAATGAAGAGAAACATTTGGGGATAATACTATACAATAGTCAATCAAAGTTCCAAGGAGGAAAAAGGAAAGAATGGCAAAGTTCATCTGCAAATGACAATGGTCTAAGAATCGGTGTACTGTTTTGGGGCTTGCCTTAACAACTCTTCGAACTCTTGATCAGCGCTCTTGAGCATCAAATTCAAAGGCATAAGAACCCTGCTGTTTCTGACCTCCAAATGCCTAGGCTTTATCCTCTTCTCCAAACTAAATGCAAAGAACTGAGGGAAGTCCCTCAACTCCTCCAATGTCCCATTCATTTCATCCCTAAAATACTCAAACTTTGGCTTGAAATTGTTCTCCACACTGAATGTGAACAAACCTGGACACCTCAAAACCATGGATCTTGCATCCACCTGATCAAACCCGATTCCTTCCAAAAATTTCAGTTTAGGTATCAAAGTGTGCTCCACACTGGAAACCAACAAGATCGGATCTTGGGAAGCCAGAGCAGTCATGTCCCTGAACCCAAGCTTCTTGAGGTAGGAGAGAGCTGGCTTCAGCTGCTCCTGCACGCAGCAGACCAGCAATCTAGGACACTTGTTGATGACCCTTCTGAGTTTGTATTTTGGGACACCCAAGTCATGGGACAGGAACTCGAAGACAGGGACAAGGTCAGTTGCAATGATGGAAGTGAGGATTTTGGGGCACATCCCAAAGATTCTGGGCAGGTCTTTCTGGTGGATGCCCTTTGACTGGAGGAAGGAGATGATGGCGTGGATGGAGTCGAGGGAGGCTGTGTGGAGAGATGGGTTGAGAGAGAGAGCCTTACCAGTGTCGACCCCCATTATTTCCAGGCACAGAATCTTCTCTTTGAATTGGAGGGAGAGGTTGTTGGTGGTGGGGGCATAGAGAGGGTGTTTATGGAGGAGGCTTCTGGGTTTTGTGGCTGCCAACTGAGAGTTCGATTGCTGGGAATTTGGAGGAGAGACGCACAGAGAGGTGCGTAATGCTCCTGACATGGTTCCACTTGGATAGAACTTCAACCATAGAGCTTTTATTTTACTACTTAAAACATGGATGATCCATGTGGCAAAACGATTGGCTCTGATTCTATTCTCTAAAGATTTTGGGTAGGCCTGATTTTCACTCTTATTGATTGGTACATCCCTTTCATTGTACTCTTTTTACTCTCCCTCAACCTCATGCCATCCATGATCCATCTTTTTTACTCTCCCTCAACCTCATGCCATCCATAATCCATCCATCTCTATTGGTTTTAAAATCTGAGATTTGTGACAGGAAAAAATTGGAAAAATAAAAGAGAGATTGATTGATTTCGTAGATTTTTTAACCGCCCACCACATCATTTCAGAAAACATTCTTTTCGACTGAAACTTAAAACCTCATACATTTCGGAGGTTGCACTTCCTTGGATCTATTGATGTGCATGAGACTCTGAATCTTGAATTCTTAGATGGATCAAACACGGTGATTATGGTTTCCTGTGCATCTTTTCCCACAGTCAAACCATGCACCACGTCCAATTGAGTAACACCGGCCATTACTGCATCAAGCCGAAAGATACACTCGAGAGAACTCCATCAAATTGGTTGTTACAGACAACCCTCAGAAACAAATATACATCATCCCCACTATCATTTGCAAAAGAACCTAATTTTCTGAAGAGAAAAAATACCCCCAAGGAGTAAGTAAACGTAAAAACAAAGGCATACATTTTTTTTTATGCAGTTACACAGAAGTAACAGAGGAACTCCCAAGGAGCAAAGAGAGCCAATCTAGGGCAAGCAGGCCAGATTTGACGCTAACCCAATTTTGACATTTGTTTTTCTGTACATACAAGCATACAGACAAGGATTTGGCCAACCTCACTGCACTGACCCGACAGATGTTATACCTGCTCGTTACCCTTGAGAATGTTGTACTTGCATAGAGGACATGTTGCATTCATCTTGAGCCATTTTACAATGCATGTTGCATGGAAATGATGGTTGCAAGGAAGAGTATGGAGCTCCACTCCATCCTCGTATGATGATAGACAAATGCAGCATTCCTGTGGAACATCATCAAGGTGGAGGAGAACCATTATCCAAAAGAGTGGGATCCTTTTTTCCAGAAAATCAAAAGTTACATGCATAGCAGGTCAAACAATTCGACAGTCTGATACTTTTATCTTCCTTATTACGAAATAGTTCATCATGCAACAGTAACTCTGCACCCAGCAACACTTTTCTTAAACAGGAGAGGGTTATAGGAAATCACGAATTTCTTACCTTAATTCATTCAGCCTAGATTAATGAGCTATACTAATATTTCAACCTATCTATATAAAGACAGCTTTGCACTATTTAAGATCTAACTCACATAGATAAGGCATATCTAAATGGCAGAAATGACGATTAAATATAAGAAGCATTTCCAAGTACTCGAATGATGACTATCAACTAACCGCATCTTCAGGTAACAGTACACGTTCATTGGCCAAGTACCCGCTACTTGTTTCAAAGGGAACCATTTTCCCCGCACCTACACTGGACTTCTCATCACCATTCAAGTTCTGAAATTTATATTTGGGAAGAAGGCTAAGATCAGCTTCAGAAGCTCCTTCCTGGCCAACAAAAGAAAAGATCCAGAAAATCATTTTTTTCCACAGTTCCCTTAATACAGAACCACTGAGATTAGGTGCTGTGCAATGACAATGATGATGAAGAACCTCAGAAACTAAAACACATACCTGTCCTGCAACAGCATAAAGAATTGCAATTATGCATGGCAAGCAGCAGCAGAGAGCAATGCCAATCAAACATGCCAAAACAACACAAAAGATTGCAAAGAACACATCAAATGCCAGGAAAACCACCGTCAACCTGCACAAGTTACAATTAAAGTGCATGATGATATTTGTCAATCATTTCACAGCTGATGTCACTGATAACCAAGAATAAAAACACCATGCCTCTGGAAAGTCATTTTAAATGCCTCAATGTTTTTCAAAAACAAAAGAGTCAAAGATCATCATGATTGTGAGTCTTTTCTCACAACTCCAGAGCTAGAAGAAAAAAGATCATTGTATGTTGCCATACTCTCTTTCTAGACAGCACTTCTCTACAGAAAAAAATTCTCTTGAGGTTATCTTTTTTTAGGTGAATCTTGAGCTTATATCATACTCCGTATATATCATTTGGATTTAAAAATTTACTATTTATATATGTAGATGAAAAAAATCAGTATAAATACCATAAACTATAGAAAAATGCTGGAAGCACCCTTCTAACTTCTAATAAACATACCAGTACAGACGTGGAGCTCTTTGGAGAAGTACATCACCGCCAGAAACAACCCAGTAGAAGCCCACTATCCACCAAAGAAATGATGCCATTGTATTGATCGACTCACACCTCTTAGCAAAACTAAGCATCCATTATCAGATCAGTAGATTCCAACACTAATAATTGTACAAAAATAATCAAAATATCAAAACTACCATTCTTTGACTGCAGTTCCCCCCCTGACACCCCTAAAAATAATTAAGATACTCCCTTTGTTCCATGAAATATGTTACCTTTCCCTTTTTGAGAAAATTACAGGAAAACTATCACCTTCAGAAAACTTTTTGACACCAATTTACTTCATTACCCTCAATTTTTCCTCACTCAAAAGTTACTTTTATCCTACGTAACCTATTTTACTATATTATCCTCCAATCAACAACACTTCTCACTCTCAGTGTCAGAGATGAGGGGACTAGGGAGTATTATTTTCTCAGTTCATCAGAGGAAAATGAATAAATGCTTACATTAGTGGTTAGCCACATTAGTATGGGGAGGGTGAGAAGAAATCTCACTCCCAGCTATGTCTGAACTGTATCATATTTCAGAACACAGGACATTCCCCATCTGCTGTCTCAATGTTCGTACAAAAACGAGTACAAAGCGGTGCAACCTGCTCCGTAGGCTCCATCTTATCTTTGAGTTTTAATAAATGAAAGTTTGTATCCTTGGAATCACTGGAGATGTTATTCTTGAAGTCTACTAACTTTTTAAAATTATTTCAGTAAAAGATCTCCAATATCGCATGAGAATCCCCAATTTCATCTCCAATCCACGCCTAGGCCTAGGAGTGTAATGTATAAGGGTGGGTAAAAAGCTGGTTCAGATATCTCGAAACAAGAACAGCAGCAATAGAGAACCCTCCCTAGTCAATTAAGTCTTGCAAAAAGATATCCTTCTAAGCTCCTACGCTGCCTAATTTCAACGGATAAAGGAGGGGGTGGGGGGGTGGGGGGGGTAAGCGACAGATAAACCCTAATCAGTCATCTGATAACCAATCATCCAGTGATGATCGTCAAGTCCTCTATCAAATAGATGAAACTGAAAACAAGGACTTCATACTCAAGCATTAAACTTATTAGCAAGATCACCAACAAAACCGGACTGAGAAGCAGGAAGTGAAATAAAGTCACCTTGACCGTCCGGGACGCGAAGAAAAGCTTCCATCTCCATCTTCCTCATATTCACTATCGTTGCCCTCAACACGCTCACCTCGCTCTACATCCCGACCACCACTCCCTGAATTCCTCTTCCTGAACTCCAACCAAACAAGCACCACATGAACCAAGCACTGGAGAGCGTAGCCGCAGATCCAAAGGCGAACCGGTGTGTTAGGCCGCTCGTTGATCGAAGAAATCAGCATCGCGACGGACACACCAACGAAGGCAGTATTCCAGAGCATATCCAGAGCCACTACCGGCTTGGAGTAACCCCAGTCGGCGCGGCGGTCCTCGAGTTCCCTCGCCGCCGTTTCACGCACCAACATGGAGGCGCCACGGCGGCCGGTTGCCCGGCCAAGGAAGGCGGCGAGGGTGACCTGGCGGGTCCCCTCGGGTTGGCGCGGGCGTAGGAGCGGCGCCTGAGGATCCGTCGAAGTGATTGAAGACATGGAGTGGAGGAGAAGGGCGGCGGGAAATGCGCAAGAGAAGAAAGAGGGGTTTTAAGTAGAGCAGGTAAACATGACTACTGAGAAATCATGAGACAACTGAAGCAAAAGAATTTGGTAATCTTTTTGTGGGATGGAATGGAACTTGGAGGAGAAGGCACGAAGGGGGCAACTTTTGGATTCAGCTGGATTGGTTTTTTTGTTTGTAAGGAATCGAATCAAGAAATGGGTACACACTGGGCAGGACACAAACAGCGTTTCTGTTCTCGTGTTTGTGTGTTGACTGTTAGATGAGAAGTTTTCTTCTGGCAGCTTCTTCTTCGGCCTCCTTTTTTAGGAAAAGGTCTAATCTAGCCCTCATGTTTTGGTTTTTTTTTTTTGCTTTTTAAGTCTCGCATGATCACGTGTGTACAGCCTAATCAAATCAATCCAATTTTGCAACCCAGCTCTAACCGAGCACATAAGATGTTACAAAAACTGCTAATTAACGAATTGGTTGGTTTTATTGTGAATGATGTTGCTAAATCACAGCATTGTGAAATGTGAATCTCTGTAACAAGCTCCTTGGCAGAGGCAGAGTGATGGTGTTCGTCCAATTCACCTGAAACTATCTATCTGAACTTCAATGTTGATGGCAACAGTTAGTTGTCCAGGACCAAGGTCTGAATTAATCAACTTTAAATGGGAAAACATATCATTTGCAATTCCCAATCAGAAAATGATTCGACTTCTCAACACCCATTTGCACTGTCCTCATTGCTCATAGCACAATTGCAAACAGATCATAGATGGGAAAATTGGACATACTGACGGCTGTTGAATTGGAGTAATTAATCTTATGCTTCATGCAACAGAAGTTGACAGTCCATACGTCGAAGATGATCATTCAGACTTTAAACTTCAACTGCATATATTCTAGAAAGGGATTCATCGGCCTCAATAGCACCCAGCAAACAGCGTAATAACTCTGCATGCAGTGAATGCCCACCCTGTAACAAATAACAAACATCAAACCGTAATCCATGACATCAAAAACTTGAAAAGCTTATGACTACCGCATGCATTTTCAGAGCATTAAACAGGAAACACATATGAAGATTAAATAACTTGTCGTTTACCTCTTTCCAGGATACAATATACATCACTTATCACTCCGTTGTAAAATATGATGGCAAACATGAAAGAGAGAAAAGGGAAGTTAAAAGGTATGCACCTTGAAACAGACAATATGAGCCACAGGGAGTCCCTGACTGCCAGATCTTGCGAAAAGGGAAAGATCTCCTATGAGATCCAAAACTTTATGGCGGCAAGGTTCATCATGGAAACGAAGGGAATTCAACCAACCTTCAGCAGCACTGAAAAGATAAAATGACAATAAATGTGTGATTGCCACGAAGACGCTGGTTGCTAGGGCCTAGCCACTGACCGCTGTCATCTTATAGGCACCAACCAGTTACCAACGGAATATCTAAACCTGGGACACATTAGCAAACAAAGCATCTCACCAGCAAACGATTGCATTATCTGCTGAGCCGCCTTTGATCAATCCTGCATTACGCAGGTGTTCAACCTGTAAGGGATATACACAAAGTAAGCTTACAGATATAAAATTAAATGTTCAACCACACTCAGAATGAGAAACGCTAACAGCAGAAATGCTGCTAGTTGGACTAGTAGAGACTCTAAATCTAAGGATAGGAAGTCCAAACTGTTGCAATTGGGGCCAGTAAGGGGCATCTATTATTCTCCCTCATGCATTCTGCTCAGAATCTTCAACCATAAACCATCAGTAAAAGCATGATCCACACAGAGGTCAAAAAGCAAGAGATTCTGACACCAATTATTTGATGCAAGCATTGGGGATTTAATTATAATCGCAGAATCTCTCCTTTTCCTTGTTAACATGTAGGCTTGTGTGATATTCTATCATTAATAGTAACATATTTACCTAACTCATGAAACAAATATGAAGCTGCATGCTCAACACAAAGAAACACACTTAGGAAGTGAGATAAAGGAGCTATGGGGTGCATGCCAGTCTGTTTGCACCCAGTAATTGTCTGATTGAGCATCTAGGAGTCACTGATGCTAGACTTTTGAAGGCAGGTACATGAGTCTCTGCGAAGAGAAGTTAGAACTAACCTCTTCATAGATGCAAAAAGTCCTCGAGCAAGCTATATGTTGTTCATAATAAGAGTCATCAAAAGAGGTTGAAGAAAACCACTGGCAACCAATTGCTTTAGCCTGCAGCAAGGAAAGAACCAACATTTTCCAGCAGCGTGTATAATTCTTCCAAATTGTCAGGTACATGTTTCTCTGCTGCTAGAATGGCTAATTTCAGGACAGCAACCATGTAAACAAAGTAAGTGGTCCTCAAACATTACAAGGCTAATCTGCCATAAAAAGAGATATTCATTCCTCATATGGCAATTTTCCACGAAAACTCATTAGTTTGGAGGAAAAATTCCTTACAGGATGAAGAAACGGTCAACAAGAGACTAGGAGTGGTACAATATATTTTTCATGGATGAAAAAAAAAACCTACGTAAAGTTTTCCTTAAAAACCTTTTCTACATGATCTGTTTGATTGTGATTACAAGTTCCAGAGACAATATACATCAAAAGAAGCAGAGCAAACATTCGAAGTAACAGAAAGGACAACCAGATGATGTTAGCCAGAATAAGGTTCTTCAGGAGCATTTCATTGAACATAGGTGCTGTTTGGAAAAGATGATGATTAAACAAACAGCGAAGCAGGACAAAGTTCCAATATACTGACCAGAAAGTGGAAACCAAACAGAAAAGGTGGTTATTATACCTGAGGAAAGTCAATTCCATAAGTTATGCGCACATCTGAACTTGGGAAAGCGGCTATGAATGAGTCTTTCCACTCTACATAAACCGGTTCTTCCAAATACGGAGCTATTTTTACAGAGCTGTTCCCGGAGTGATCCAAGGCGACCTCTCGGCCTACCTCTCGTATCGCCTCCACCCACTCTCTAGCCGACCCATCTAAAATAGGAACCTGTGTCAGTTTTTAACGAGTACCTGAAAATCATTCGCCTTTTCATCGTAGGAAATAGCAGTAAAAAGAAACTCAAGCTGGTTTACTATTTCTTCGAACCTCAACATTGCGATCGTCGCCGTCCAGATTCCGAATCTGAATCCTGCAGTTGTCGACTGCTGTAGCCTCCAGAGCTGAGAGCAAATGCTCGACTGTCCGAACACTGAAGCCGCTTTTCGCGAGAGTGGTACACAAGGGCGATTCCTGGACGAAATGGATGGACGCAGGGATCAAGTGAGAACCCAAGTCAAAACATCTTCCGCCGCCGGCAACCTCGGGGCACAGCTTGACGGTGGAAATCTTACCGGAGTGGAGACCGATCCCGCTTCGCTCCACGCGTCCCGCTAGGGTTTGTTGGAGCCTTCCAGTCTGAAACTGAAGCCATTACTAAACTGTCTCCATACAAAGAGAAAATCAGGAATGAAGGGAAAAAGACGATCACCGGTTTCCATGAGATGAGACTTCTTGCTCTGTGTCTAACAGCGTTAATGGCACCGGAGCGAGTCATTCATCAGAGCACTGTGCCTGTTTGTGTCCGTTGTTCTAACTTCTGAGAGTACCGGGGATTGTAAGCCCGTTAACTAGCCCAAGCCTCTCCCTGTCACCCTGTGTGCCAGATTTGTGCAAGTTTCAAAAGTAAGGGTAAATTTGTAAGTTTCACAAGAAACTGAGGTCATGTCATGTAACTCACTCGTTCCAAATAGGTTGTCACTTTTAGATTTTTTTTTAGATTAAGATTGTCTTTAGTTATCAACTAGCTAATAACCTCTCCTACGGGACGAGTATAATTAAGATAATACAATTTAATTATACTTGTTTATTTTTTAAAAATATCATATATTTTTTAACTCTCCTCAACTCTATAAGATATGCAATATTTGATTTTCAATGTCAATTTAATTTTAATTTATCATATTACTCTATAATAGAAACAATTAGAAAATACTCTCACCGTATGCAAAAAATTGAGTCACTTGACTTTAGTTTTTCAATGTTCAATATTTACTCAAATGTTAACAAAAATAAATAGTTTTTAAAAAGTTTTTTAAAAAATATATCAAGAAAATTTAGATTTCAAATAATTATACACATATGAAATATTTAATTTTTAGTGTCTAAGCATTCATGAGAAAAAATCATAAATTAAACAATGTGAAACTGTTAAAATAAATGGTGTAATTTTTGGCAGATGAAGGGAGTATGTGTTTATAGAGTCTAAAAATAAAATTACCATTTATGTATTAAAGATTTAAGATTATGTATAGTTCAAAATTATAGAGAAATCAAAAAATAATTAAATGCTAAAAAAAGGAAAGGTTGCATCACTTTTAGAACGGATGTGACAAAAAAAAAATGAGGTTGACATTATTGAATAAATATTGAATTAAATATTATTTTTATAACATCTAAATAATACATATGTTGTAATTATTTTTTAAATAAAATCTCTAATTTATTAACGTGAATCACTACAAATTACGATGGAGATACTCCCTTCGTCTGCCAAAAATTGTAGCTTTTGACTTTACTATTTGAATGTTCAATATTTAACTCAAAATTTAACAAAGATAAATATTGAAAAAAATTCTGAAAAAAATATATTTAGAAAATTTAAATTTCAAATTATGATACACATATGAAAATTTTGATTTATAGTATCTATACATTCATGAAAATGAATCATAAATTAAATACTGTGAAATTATCAAAACAAATTATACAATCTTTTGCGGATGGAGGTGTATAATGTTATTATCAAAGATATAATTAATTTGTTTCTAATACGAAAAGATTTAATGTGAAATCTTATTTCATTGTACAAAGGTATCTTTTTATTATTAAAATGTATCAAAAATAAAAGTTTGTGCAAATTGGCTATTACTCCTATCAACTTTAATTTCTTTTTGAAAAGACTAATAGTTTTAATTTATAGGATCTAATTATCAACTTTCACGGTGGGTGTTAAATGACATCCCAATAAACTCTTGTACAAAACAAAAGATTTATCACAAGAAAGATATGAAAATTCTAATTTCTATTTGTGATGACAATTTTAATCCAAATCATGCCCATTACCTTGAGAGATTCCTTCCCTTGATATAACGTGGTTGTCATTTCAAGTTGCACGGGCTTGCAATTCCTTGCAAGTAGTCCATCCCATCCCATCCAATTATAACAAAGCTTCACAAATGTGGACTTCATACTATGTTACAACATTTCATTTTCAGTACATAAATGGAGATAATCGTTCTCTAAACCCTAAGCCTCTTATTCTGTAAGGGAAACAAAATCAAGCCGTTAGAAACATGTTACTGGAACATTAAAAAAATTCTATACATTTGTGGTGGTATTCTACAGAAGAGAGGAAATACAAATCTCAGTTGCCTTAGAGAAGATATATATTCCTCTTCATCTTCTTTCTTCCCTTCCTCAAAGGCAAACCAATTATTATTAGGCGGACATTCATCCAATGCCCCTAAATCTAGTCGAACACAATAAATAGAGTCTAATTAAAAATTCACCGGCTTTATTAGAAAGGAAATTACAAGTACATATTCATGACTGGTATTAAAAAAATGAAAGCCCAAAAACCGACGGTGGAGAAGTATATCCATCTTCCCCTTATATCCTTTCAAGCTCCAAAAACATGACGCTCATGATCCATTTATAACATGTTCAGTTTTGATAGCATCATATCTGTCTCTCTAGAAGCATAGTTAAAGAGGACCGGACCGGCCGGTCGGACGTTAAACCGTGAACCGGTGCATGTCCGGTCCGGTTATTGGTTTTGCACCACATTGGTCAAAATCCGGTTAAAACCAGGAAAACCGGTCAAAACCAATTAAACCGAAAACCAATGAACCGACGGTTCAACTAAAATGAGGTGAAAAAATTCAAATTTAATTTATTTTAAAAAAAACAAACTCAAATAAGGAAAAAAACTCAAATTTAATTGAGGAGTGATAGTCAATATTAGGGTTTTATCTACTTAACTCTAAATCATCCACAAAGTTTTATTTTTTGTACAAATAAACTCTTATATTCTTTACAATTATTACTTTAACCTTTCATCTTTTAAGTAAATAATAATAGTTCTTATTAATTCTTAAAAATATGCATTATTATATGAATTATTTTGTTGCAGTTCTATGAGATGAGTACTTTATTAATAATTTATAATAATATAAAAGTAACAGTCCAACCACTGGTTTAACCAGTTGACTTTACGGTTCAATGACCGGTTCGTTTTTAACCATGTCTAGAAGTTGCATTGCAAGAAATGTTATGATACTTTTTTTAAACCAATAAACACAGCACTGCAATGTGAAATACAGGTCATATAATTTAGAATAGAATTGGACAGGGAAGAGTATGCAGTGTATGTGTATTAATTACAGGTCATACAAATAGAATGGAAAATATAATGGAAAAGGCTTGAACCATATCAACTTGTAAAGGCTTTATAAAACCTTCATCTACAAAAAAAAAAACTCTTTTACTGTTTCAAATATTTCTTAGTCAGTCTAGAGCAGAGAAAAGAGAAGAAAATCAGGTCATACTTTTTGGTAAGAGATTCATTGGCTCTGCCACCTTTGATTGAGCTTGAGTTGCTTCTCTCTAAATTTTTTTGAGAATACACTCATGCTGAGATATTAAAAGTGGAGCTCCATTTTTTGTTATAATCATTTTTGCCACTTAATCTAACATTTTTTCTTCAAAAGTTTTTCCTCTAAAACGGATGGTGACGTTCATCAACTACTTGAAAAGCCAATTCTAAGTGCAAAATATGTAGATCCCTACACATGGTCAATTACCTTACTCTTCCCTTCATGGACCTTTTCTCTTGATTTCTTTTCCATATCAACTATGTTGGTATGTTGAACCTGAAAGAAAAAGGCAATTAGCGTTAATTATATTTTCTACAATTGTTAGAATCTATAAGACCATATAAGTGGAACTTTTAGTTAGTTCAAGCACAACATAATCTAACTTCTCAGCTTTACGACAAGAATGGGTTATGAGGGACTAAAATGGGTTTAGAAGAATGTAAAAATGGAAGTTTATGTAAAATAAATTCACTATTATTACTTAAAGCGAGATCATAGTAGAGGGTAATACCATATTTGCACTTAATAGATATCTCCTTCCTTTTTTCTGCCTACTGGCTTTATCTCTGCTTCTAGTGGCCAAACTTCAGCGAGATCTGCCACCTGGTTCTTCTTCTGAAGTATCGTCATATGGGAGACCATGGTAGGTGTTTGATTGTTCCGCCTGCAAAGAAAGCCGCATCGGAGGATACTCTGGTGAACGAGCCTCCAACGCTCAAATGAGTACTCTGTTTTTAGAGTGAAAAAGTAGAGAGAAGACAGAGCAAGGTGTGTGTGTGATCAGGTTACCTCTGCGGTTTGCAAGGAGGGCTTTTATAGGAGGGCACCCTGATGGCAATCTGGTAATTGGCTTATTGTCCGAACGTGGTGGTCGACCACCTTTTGCGTGTCAGACGGCCCCTTTTTGGGGAGTTCGGCTGGTGCGGGCGAAAACCTACTTATCCCCTTGTAGGCTGTAGCTTTGTGACAGGTGTCAGGCTTCAGGTGGCGGGCAGCGTGCTCAGGCGACAGAAGGCATGATTTGCATTAAATGTTGTCGTAGTTTCGGTCGGTCCTCCGGCGCAACTCGCACTCGGCGGGGTCCTCCTCGTTTTGGTCTGGGCCTATTAGGCCTTGGGGGGCCAAGCTGTTTCGGGGGAGCCTGCTGGTCTTTTTGGGCTCTTCGGCCATCTGTTTCTTTTCCCTTCCTCTGTACGTTTCCCTTATATCTTCTCTACAAGTTCCCATCCATTGTCGTTCATTTTCCTATGATGGATCGATAAGTTTAAGGAGTAAGGAAATAGATGGCAACACACTTAAGTTATTGAAACACGCACACATACCAGTTTCTTCATTCCAAAACTCATAGAATTCGTGATCAAAATTTTCGAGCTGTTCAATTGCCCTCGGACACGGTTAATGGCATCATGGCAAAGTATTTTGTGTGAACAATCTGAACGCACCAGAATCCAGTTTAGCACCCAAAAATTCAACAACTTCGATGTGATCATGAGAGCCGCAAGCAACAACAAAGTATCCCGGATGAAGGCGGGCGAATGAAGCTCGGAGCAACTCCGTGGCGAGGAGGTTCATAGGCTCAGCCACTGATCCATGGTTGGGCGATCACTGACCGAGGAGAAGGCAACGCCTCATGCGAGGACTCCTCAAGAGGCCTCGAGGTAGACTGGACTTCATCATGCGAAGGCACCTAGGCGTTGGCGAAGCCCCGCCCGGGCGAAGCCATTCCTCTGCAGCCTCGAGGCGAGGCTAGGCTTCTTAAGCCAAGGCATCTCGGCGATGGCAAAGCGAAGCCATTTCGAAGCCTCATGGCGAAGCCCTCAAGCAAGAATCTCCAAAGTAAAGACTTCAAAGTGAAGGTAAAGCCTTCTTTGCGTAGCCTCCAAGAGATGGCGAGGCCTTTTTGCGAAGCCATCTCCATGAAGCTTAGGGTGAAGGCGAAGCCTTCGGTGGGAGGCCTTCGGTTGACGAAGCCCCAAAAGCGAAGCCGCCTATGCTCAAATAATGCAGCCCGACCACTTCCAACCACTCCATCCCATCCGAACACTCCCTCCTTTAAAGCGAGACACTTGGGAGTTCAAATACTTACCTTTTACTTTAGCTTTTACCTTTTTACCTTTCTAGGATAGTATGCTGTTTAGGCACTTTATGCTTTGGCATGTCTGCGCATGTGTCAGAGTCTGTTCCCTTCTTTCTATAAAAGGAACAACAGGCTCCTAGAATAGACAGAACATATGTAAAGCTTAAGAAGGACAATTCCTTAAGCCCGGTTCTCACCCCCCTTGCTATATTCCGCCATCCCCCTTGATTGATCGTTTATCATCAAGTTTAATATCTAGTATTGCTTAATCTCGTAGTTAAGAGGTGCTAGATCTTCCATACTCCCAGGGGCTTATCGCAGATATTGCCCAACCTCGTAGTTGGGAGGTGTACGTGGCCGTCTCTATCCTTCTTTGTTCATTCGACTCCACCGAGCTAGATCTGCGCGCAAATGCGATCTCGTGGATTCGCGTCAAGCGTACCGTGATCGTATCAACTTCAGACAAACAATTCTCTAAATAGAGGGAAAAATATGAAAATTTAGATGAAAATACATAGTCTCGTCCAAAAAAAGAGAATGATAAGGCCATATCCACCAGTCCGCAATCCATATAGGTGGACAAATCCAGCTATATCTACCATATGCGAAATAACATTCAATTTTGGCCAATATTGTAAATACAATCACACCCCCACTGTCTCCTACCTCGTTATTACCTTCGCATAATGTAAAAGCTCGAATGAATCCGAGCCTCAGTTGTACGTGCTTATGCTCTGCGCAAATCACCAATGAAGAGAGTCCACGAAAAAAAAAATCGTGTAGGCAATGGTGGGAGCATCTTACGTGACACCAAAAAGAAGAAAGATGGTGATGTTTAAGATGTCCTTGGTGCGGTTGTGGTCTATGGAGGGAGAAGATGGGGCTGCGAATTTGGTGTGGTTAAACGATCCAATAGAGACGAGGTCGAATTGGTAGCTCTCGGTGACTTTGGTGGGATTCTTGGATGACGACAGGCACGATCGATTGGCAGAGCTCACGTCGATTTGGTACTGAAAAACTAGATATGGGAAAGAAGAGAGAGACATGGAATTAGGGGTGATCAACTTCTCGGTTAAACCGAATTGACCGAATTTTTTTCGGTTTCGGTTAATTCGGTTCGGTAATTTCGGTATTTCGGTTCGGTTATCAGTTATACCGAACTTTAAATTCGGTATCCGATTCGGTTTTTTGTTATGGCTTTAACTAATTCAGTTAACCGAAATATTCGGTATTTAATGTTTTTTTATTATTAATACAAAATTAAGCTCAACTCAATATACATAACATACCCAATGTTGAATGAACTACCGCAATCCACAACCCATATCTTAACATTAAGCTTAGCCCATAAAATTTTCGGTTAATTTGGACAAAAACCGAAATAACCGAACCGAATTCGGTTAATACGGGTTTAGGTATCATTCGGTTAATTCGGTTTTTGTCCAAATTATCGAAGTATTCGAGTAATTCGGTTTGGCGAATTACCCGAATGATCAGCCCTGCATGGAATCCAGTAGTTTGAGGTTAGCCTGGCCTACGAAGGCAGAAGAAGCGGAACCTGCCGCAAAGGGAAAATATGAAGATGAATGACTAGGGGTGTTCAAAAAACCGTAAAACTGAGAAACCGAACCGCATGATCCGAAACCGAAAAAATCGTGAACCGAATAAATCGATAACCCGCGGGTTCTAATTTTAGAAACCCGCAGATACCTGAACCGATCCACATATGTCTATTTACAAATAAATTATCTAAAATTGCTTACTTCATCTCATTTTTTCTTTAATTTTTGTATATTATGTGTGAAAACTCATTTCATATGATAATGATACATGATTTGTAATGTTATATTGTTGCTCTATTTATGCAAACTACTTTTCTTCTTTTTGATACTTTAGATATATACATTTATGATACAAAATTTAAAAATATCTCTAAGTAAATTGAAAGATTTCATAGGATAAGTATACTAAGAAACATGTGCGGATACCCACGATCCGAACCGCAAAAAACCGTGAAACTTGGGTACCCGCATCATGGATACCCGCACTCGACGGGACGGATACTATTTTTCTCACTATCCGTCCCGCCCTGCCCGTGAACACCCTTATGAACGACAAAGGATGGGAACTTGTAGAGAAGATAGAAGAGAAGCTTACAAAGGAAGGGAAAAGAAACGGAGATAAAGCCAATAGGTAAAAAAAGAGAGAATTGAGGACTCTAGGAATGCGTTGGCTATTAAGATACACGGGGTACCTACAATTTCACAAAATTATTGAAGTTAATTTTTTTTAATTGGACAAGATGACATCTTCTTATGCTCTATTAAGTGCAAATACGGTATTATTCTCCAGTATGATCCCGCTTTAAGTAATATTAGTGAATTTATTTTATATAAATTTCTATTTTTACCTTTTTTAAAATCTATTTTAGTCTCTCACAACCCACTCTTTATACTCATACTGTTAATGGTAAAAAGGAATTAAAATAAAATATAAATGTACTAGTGTCATTTTATTTTTATTTAGTACACAAATATTTGGATGGATTACCATATTTCTGCACCATCGACCCTTAAGTGAACAGCTTTCTGAAGTCCAGCATTCAGCAAGCTCAAAGCACCTGTTATGGTGGCTCCGAAGAAGCTATTCTGCTCCCTAACCCACCTCCGACCGCTGACATGCTCGGCGGTTCCGATTCCGGCGAGGCTGGCGCCTCATCCACCGGACCTGGTGAACTGGGTCAAAAGGGAAGGTGGTTTCGTGCACGACGCCCTCAAGATAAAGCAAGACGCCACCTTCGGGCTCGGCCTGCTAGCCTCTCGAGAAATTCCACGAGGCGCCGACCTCATCATCCTTCCTGATCACTTACCGTTGAGATTGCCCGCAGCCAGTGGTGAAGAAGAACACGATACCGTCTTACTCGATTTGCTTCGTCGAGTTCCTGGTAGGATAATCGCTTTCAGTAGCATAACGATTTTGTTCGAAGCTCTTTTATCAAGTATTATTGGTTTGCTATTTTGTTAGTTTATATTGGTCTAATTTGACTAGCATTAGCTCTGCACTATGTGATTGGTATGATTGAACCTCGAGTTCTTGAAGATTATAGCAGAAATTCGTTTTTATTTCCAGATAATTGGTGGGGGGAGCTATTTGCCTAGTAAGTCGAAGTAGTATGTAATAACATTACTTGCTCTCTCTGGGTGTGTTTGGGGACAACTTTTCAAAAGTAGCTTTTGCGTTTTGAAAATACTGTCTACATATAGCTTTTAGGGTTTAGCTGCCGTTGTTTGATCTTGACCATTAAAAAATTATCCAAACGGTAGAGCTAATTGAAACAACTATTTCCAAACGAGGCGAAAGTGTAGCTCAATATGCCGTTCGACTCAGGAAGTGAACTTTGTTAATGCCCACCCATATGAAAGATTCAATGCCCATGACAAAAGTTAGTCAAGTTTCTATCACAAAATCTGATCTTTAACCCTACATGCTGTTCTTACAGTTTCCAGAAAAAGACTTGCTATGTTACAGTTAAATTTTTTTTTTTTTTTGCAGTTAAATTTCTTATCCCCCCAAGTATTCTAGTTTTGTTATGTTTATATAGTATCCTTTGTACTTTCTACTTTCTTTGAAGATCACTTCGATATGGATTGGCTGTAGATCTTCTAAGGATCCACTGTAATAATGAGTAAATTTTATGTGCATACGCACAAACTTTTTGGTGGTTAGCTTTCAAAAACACCAATTTATGTTGTTCAGTCTTTAAAATTATACTAGTATATTCTAAACACTGGGGAATTTGACAGAGGAGCTGTGGGCTATGAAGTTGGGTTTGAAACTCCTGCAAGAGAGAGCAAAGGTTGGTTCCTTTTGGTGGCCATATATCAGCAATCTGCCTGAAACTTACAGCGTACCTATCTTCTTTACTGGAGATGATATAAAGAATTTGCAGTATGCTCCTTTACTTTACCAGGTATATGAATAGATATTCGACAGTTAATTCCAGATTTCTGTTAGTTTTGGTCAATAAACATCCATATTTATTTTCTGTTAAGAGTGTCAATTTTTTTTTTTTTGCAGCACGCTTCCTAATTTTTCCCTCTTATTTTTTTTATTTTTTTTTCTGAGTCATTTCATTAATATGTAAAAAGCCCAAAGGCAGGCCAGAGACTTTACAGAGTGTCAAAGTTTGGTTTCTGATTAACGCAGGTAAACAAAAGGTGTCGTTTCCTTCTGGAATTTGAGCAAGTAGTTAGCCAGATCCTTGAAAACATACCACCCAGCAATCACCCTTTTGGTAGCCAAGATGTAGACGCTTCCTCGCTTGGTTGGGCATTGTCAGCAGTGTCAACTAGGGCTTTTCGTTTGCATGGAAAAAAGCTTCAAGACGGAACCTGCAATGACATTCCTATGATGCTTCCGCTGATTGATATGTGCAACCATAGTTTCAACCCAAATGCACAAATTGTACAAGAACGGAGCTTGGGCAATACAAGTATGATTATAAAGGCAGGTATTGCAATGTTGTGACCTCACTGCTGCCAAAAGATGGAAACAACTGAATTTTCTCTGTCTGTTTTTCTCTCAGGTAGTGGCAGAAAAGGAGATCAAACAAGATGAGCCCTTACTACTTAATTATGGTCATCTAAGCAATGACTTTTTCTTATTAGATTATGGATTCGTGATACCTTCAAACCCTTGTGACTATATTGAACTGAAATATGATGGAGCTTTTCTGGATGCTGCCAGCATGGCTGCTGGGGTCGCTTCACCCAACTTTTCATCACCATCTCCTTGGCAGCAAGAGATCCTGTCACAGTTAGACTTGCATGGAGAAGCAACAAATCTCAAGGTTTGTGTCTCCTTATGTTGCCCGGTGATACTTTGTGGTTATGAGTCTTATGACAAACATACATTATATGTTGCATAGACCGATGGTGCTACCTTTTTTATTATTTTTTCCATTAAAGGTCAGCTCAAGAGACTACAGTTTTGAGTTTTAGAACATATTTCTTTCAAACTTTCTGGTACTGCATCAATAAGTTAAGGTAAAGTTCTGTTCATTTCTGTTTTAGTGGACGAAAAAATAACAGTACAAATGGAATATGTCATGGGAAAAAACCGTCTAATGATCTGGAACTTTCTGAAGTTAGCTTCTTTCTGTGCCGATTTGTTCATTAAAAGGGGGAAAACAATTGGGATGAGATGAAATGTACTCGATGTTGACATTTCTATTATGCTGTCCTTTATCAGGTACTGATAGGAGGTTCTGAATTAGTGGATGGACGATTGTTGGCCGCCTTACGTGTAATATTAGCAAATGATATTGAAAAAGTTCAAAAACACGACCTGAGCATACTCAAATCTCTATCATCTGAAGCTCCTGTAGGAATTGACACGGAAGTTGCTTCTTTCCGAACCATTATTGCCCTTTGTGCAATTGCACTTGAACATTTCCCCACAAAGATCATGGACGACGAGGAGTTATTGAAGGAAGGTGTCTCGGCTGCAAGTGAATTAGCCATCCAGTTCCGAATCCAGAAAAAGTCTGTGCTTATAGATGTGATGAGAGACCTCTCTAGGAGGGTGAAAAAACTTATGTCATGAAGCGCGAATAATTAACGGTAAGGAGCTTTTGGTTGTAGTTCTATTTATTTATAATTAAATCGAAATCGGTCTGTTGTTTCATCCATGGATTTTTTTGTTTTGTCATGTAGCTTCAATATTGCTTTGTTTCTCACTACTAAAGCACATGTCGCAGGCTACATCTGACTTTGATTGTTGTGCTGATTCTGTCTGTTTGTCTGGATTCTGTTGACTGATTATACTGTTAGCACCGGTATCTTTGTCTTGTTTCTCCTGTTGTAACTTCTCGACTAATATTCGATAGCTTGGACAATTTAACAATATGCCTCGTTGTTTCATTATGGAAAGGCAGCAGCTGGGAAGTAAAGGGCTTCTTACTGAGCTAGTTAGCCCTGCGAGTAGCCAGGATTACTGAAGAAACTTGGAGATAGAGTAATAAGTATTCTCAGAACTTCTATTGCCGCATGAATATACAGATTGAAGGTCTCTACAGTGAAAATAGTTACATAGAGGAAGAAGATTAGAGTGAGATATCTTACCTATTGACTAGATTACTAGAACACCAGGATCCAGCAACTGATGATAGTTTTAAGTACTGGAAACAAACACAAAGTAAAAGGTTTTTTCTCAGTCTCCTCTTGTGTGGTTGCTGCTTCATGTTATCTAGTTTGATTTTCTAGGAGTCAACCATGGACATGGGTGGCTCGGCTGACCCCAATGGTGACTGTGAGCGTTTCCGTGTGGCGATCCGGCGGAGTATCTGTGTAATCACAGGCTGTTGCAATGAAGGATGGTTGATGTTGTCCCACTCTCTCTTTATCTGCAGGACTTGATTGTGTACTAGAGCTGACTGGGCTGATAAATCCATATCGTTGTTGCTGTTGATGTTTTCCTTGTTGCTCGAACTTTGATCCATTATGACATCCACGCAGGAGAAGAGAAGAGCCTTGTTGGGAGTTAAATGCTTCACAGCTTCAAAATTCATGATATGCAGTGATGAAGATTGAAGACCACATGTTTTGGAAAAGGACAGGGTTCGTTCGTGAGAGGTGGAGAAGGAGGCAATAGTTGGTGGAGAAAGCCACTTGTTGGATTGACATAAGACTTCTCATCACTTCACTATAGCTCCTCCATTCCAGTAGCAAAATGAAAGGTGGCCTTTTCTTGACCATTCTTGTTCAATTACATGTTTTTTTTTTCTTCCCAAGTTCAGTGTGAAGACAATGATAAGTGGATGAAGGGAAAGTGCCAAGCTGGGAGGAGGAAGGTGGCTGGCCACCAGTTGACTGGTCTCTGGATTCTAGAGATTGATGTCATCACTAATTGCTTCTTACTCCGCTTGGTGCTCTTCTGCAATGATTATCCGAGGAAAGTCCCAAAGCTTACGGTATTTTCTTTTTTGGCCGTTGGATTTTGAATAATTTTTTAATAGTTAAGATTAAACAACTACCGTTAAACGTAAAAAAGCTATACTTAGATAGGTTTTTCAAAACGCATAAGTTACTGTTTTTTTTTTTCATTTTATTGGCTCCAGAAGCTACTTTAAAAATCTGTTGATAAACACACCCGTAGACAATAAAATCTTACTTATATTATGGATAAATTTACCTTTAGATTACACTGCTTGGTAAATGACTTCACAATACAAAGCCGTTTAGTTTATTTATAATGTATTAGAATTTGTTGTTTAGAATGGCTGAAAATAATTACAATGGTCGAAAATATGAAAAATTTTGAGAAAAAAGTTGGAGATTTGGTGTAATGAAAAAAAAATCAATCTTCTTTAATAACAAAACAAGGTTTTTAGTGCCCCCGCTTTGCTGCGGCTGTAAATAGGGTGATTGAGAAAAACAAAATCATGAAATATGAAAAAATAAGTTGTTTACCTTTAAGTTTGATTTTTTTTTTTGCTTATAAACTCATGAATTTTGTAATTGTGCATTTTGTTTTCCATCTGAGTTGTGTGGTTTCTATATTTGTGCAATTTTTCATTAGGGTAAAAGTGAAAAAGTGGACAAAAATTTAAACTAATGTGCTAAAATGACAATTGTAAAGTTAAGGTACTCACACATGAATATTATCTTCTTTCATTCAAGCCAGTCACAATTAAAGAAGAAGAGTCAAGAGATGAGAAAACTATAAAGGTGGCAAAGTTTAAGGGCTCATACTCCAAAGAGAACAAACTAGAAACCAATATCAAAGGTAGCAAAGAAAGGAGTTGAAACTTGAAACAAAGGCTAATGTGTAAAGTTTTAATTTATGACACTATTCATCCACAAAGGTTAATGTGTAAAGATTTGATTTGTTTGACATTATTCAATCACAAAGGCTGATGTGTAAAGATTTGATTTGTTTGACACTATTCATCCACAATAAATTTTATGTAAATATATAGAAGTATAATTAGTGTGATTGTAAATTTTTAAAAGGTTCCCAAATGCCAACGTATTTGTGTGATTCATTGAATCCAGCGTAATCCTTTTTCAGAATCTATCTATGCTAATTGGTCTTCAGTTTGTTTGGGTTTATGTTGTTTGCCTTTTGATTTAATAATTTAACCCTTTCCTACCTCAAAAAAAAAATTGTCCTCTTTTTTTGTTCAAAAGGTAATAGTAATGGAGTAAATTTCATTTGTAGTCCTGTAAAGATAATTCGTGTCCTGTTTTGGTTATATTTTAAAAATTTGTTCCGTTATAGCTCTATATAAAGGTACCATGTCCTGTACATACAAATGAAAAAAAATTGATGTGTCTATTTTACAAACATATTTTATTTATATTATTTCTACTACTATTATAGAATAATTTAAACAACTTGAAGTCTAATGAATATTAAAAGTCAAATGATTTATTATTTTTGAGACAGTGGAGTAAAAGATTGAATTAATCATAAGATTGGCAGTTGAGTGACAATTAAATCGAGAGGACAGATGAGTAAGTTTTGTTCATAGTTTGATGCAAAATTATTACTCCCTCCATCTAGAAAGTCTTGCAGTATATAATTTCAATTTTTAATTTGAATAATAAATTGGAAATATTTATATACAAAATATAATCAATTAGATACAACTACTTCATGAACAAACGTTTTTAGCCAATTGATTCAACCAATTTGTTTGAGTTTAAAGATTCGCCACATGACAAGTTTATAATGGTATAGCATATAAACAAATGTGACTAGTATTTCCATATTAAAGAATAAATAGTAGAGTATTATTCAAGGCGATTTTATTTTTAAAAAATGCTCCCCATCACTTCTGTTACTATATTTTTAATAAACCAATGACAAGTAGTTGGTATTTTAGCCGGCCGGAAAATACCAAGATCAAATATATAGTCGAACGAAATAATTTTAATTAAATACTCCCCTCTCTCAATTATTAGAAATACCAATTGTTGTTGGAGTTAAGTGGTAAGGGGTTTATGCTTATCCTTCTTTAAACAAGGTCTCGAATTTGAATCTTATGGGAAAACACTGCTCGAAGAGATCCGATGAAGTTCGATCCAAGTAAAATTGAAACTCGAAGAGATCCGATGAAGTTCGATCCAAGTAAAATTGAAAGGAAAAAAAACACATTTATATAATATATATATATATATATATATATATATATATATATATATATATATATATATATATATATATATATATATAGTTGAGTTGAGTTGAGGTGAGAAAGCCCCCATTTGAGTTGAGGGATTACGTTGGACCAGGCAACATATATAAGCCAACAGTGTAAACCTATATTGATGCCGTTTAAAGGGCACATGTAATGTAACTACGGTGTGTTCTTTTCACAATTTTTTCAACAACCAAACATCATCATGTCAACCTTTTTTTTTCCTCTCGTTTTTCCTCTCATAAATATCGTATTAAATTTTAAATTATTGCAGAAAACAAATTCAACAAGTTTAGCAAAGGACACACTCAAATTAAAGGCAAATTGGCACTATTGCGCTAGCAACATAGTATATAGCTCAATACGCAAACCCTCGAATGAGAATGAATTGGACACCATTGTCCTTATCAACAACGTTTCTTAGCTACTCCATATATCTTATGTGAAATTGTATCAGGCCCATCATGACTTTGTCTTTTATGATCAAATTCTTTTTTCAGGAAAAGAAGAAGAGAAGATGAACAAAAAGAGGAGGCTCGCCTTTACTTGGTGGGCCGAACAATGATACGTGAAAATTAAAGTCCAATAAAAAACTAAACTAGAAATATTAATTTATAATTTACATTTGAATTATTTGACTTTATAATATAGTATTACAGTATTGAACAAAAATCTTAAATTAAATGCTTGAAAAAGGAAGTTCATCATGTTTTAGGGACAGATTCAGTTGTGATCCATCATAAAAATGACTAAAGTGTAACGTGACAAACTTCTGATAATCTTTTAGTTTATCGAGATAAAAGTTTAAGAAATAAATAATTAGTGTTTACTTTTGAAGTAATTTTGTATATTATTAAAAAAGAAAAATAAGATGAGCAATAGTAATTGTTAAGATAAGAAATAGAATCCTACATGAATATGTTAATTGATATATATATATATATATATATATATATATATATATATATTTATATTTATATATATATATATATATATATTTATATGTGTGTATATATATATATATATATATATATATATATATATATATATATATATATATCCTCGCTCGAATCGATCTCCAACATACGTTATTATTATATCCATGATCTGATCTAATTTGGTAATTAGATCTTAATTTAGTAAAAATGGTCCAATTTGGAAAGAACTTGGTGGAAGGAACTTCAGTGATGAGAAGGGTTAATTATTAGATAAGGAAAACAGAAGATTTTTAAATATTATTTAAAATAAGATATATCTACAAGGAAGGGTTCCATGATTAAGATAGCTAGGGAAAGGAAAAAAGGAATAAGTAAGAAAGATATAGTCCATATATGTGTAATAATAAAAATGTCTAGAAGGTGGAAGTCGTCGTCGTCGTCTTCCTTAATCATCAAATTGTCAACAAGCAGTTGAAGGGCATTGATGTTCCGGCGGTGTATGAATTCGAGAAGCTATAATTAATAATGTATGCATAATTAGTTAGTATCTGGTCTGTGTTCCCATGCCATGCATGCAATTTGAATTAATTAAGTAAACGCCATTCATACGACACCAAGCTGATTAGGGGGGCTGGAAGAAACGCCGTCCACAGATAGATGATCATTTCATTTCGGCTGTATCTCATTTCGTGCGTCGTACGTTTTTCTTCCTCCTTAATTACTTATTTTCCCAAGATAATGACGTTTCTTAATTTAGAGTCGACGACGAGGAAAATATGAGCCCCAGGCGCGCGCAGCAGTCGGTGATGAAGCATCTTGTGGTTTACCCATGCCTTTAATTACTAGCTAATTCTATACCTACTACTACTACTACTATAAATTTTTAGACATGTATTTAATTTGGTGCAATGCAAAAACATAAAATCAATTTTCTCTAACTAACGATCCTAGCTGGCTTGCCGAGTAGTTGAGAAATTAATTACTCCCTCCATCCTAGGTGGGTTATCATAATATCAAAATATTGTTGTTTTAAATGAAATGATCATTTTTTCCAATTTTTTTTTATTTCAATCCACTTTTACTCTTGCAATGCATTCACTCATAAGTCTACAGAGTGGGTTGAGGGGAGTTAGAATAAGTTTGGAAGGAGATAATAGAGGGTTTCAAAGTTGGGTAATTTCAGGTAAATTGTCTGACTAACTCACCTCTCAATCACCATGATTTTGGAAGTTTCTCACTTCAGTTTTTCGGACATAAGGTGAGTCACGCTGAAGTGAGATTTGGAAAATCACCATGAATTACCTCACCCGTCCAGTTGCGCCGACCTGCCCAGCCCCTGCGACATACCCAATCCATTCAACCCCCACTCGCCTCCTCCCTGGTTGCCTGTTTTCCGGAGGAGGAGCAAGCAAGCATGAGGCATGTGGGGGGTGGGAGTTTGCTGGCGATGATTTTCCGTTTTCCCGGTTTCGGTTGACGTTCTCGTTTTGGGCTTCATTTTCAGTTTCTCATGGTGAAGTGATAAATAATTCAGCGGATGATTTTGATCCCCCGCTCTAACTTTGAACCCCCTAATGATGGAAGTTAATAGAAAATAATTAATGACCAAAGACAATTTTAATTTACACAAAAACGTTAAAAGTAATAACCAATTTAGAATGGAAGTAGGGAAAGTGCAATTTGCCACACGGGGAAAACATGAACAAAAAAGGAAAAATGAAAGGGGGAAAAAGGACTTGCAACGAGGAGGTAGCAAGCAAGCATTAACAGGTGACGAATTAAACATGTTTTTGCGGGTTTGCCACCGTCGCGCGTCTAACCGACCTGACATGTGAGTCCGTCGGCGACGACTTCCAACCACACAAACTCTACGCATGCAATAATTAATTATGCCTCATTTTCCATATTCCATTATTTTAAAAATAAAGGTCAAAATAGCTTAATATTTATTAACCAAAGTATACTTTACTACCCTAATTGAACTATTGTGATAATTTGAAGTTTGAACTGTGAAAAATGTGATACTTTAGTCCATTGATTGTGCCTCATTTCCACATTTCATTATTTCGATTTCGGGTTTGATCAACCGTAATTCGAAATTTTCCGTACTCATTCTTCCAGCCGAATCAGATCCTAAATGATATTCAGCCGAATATGCTGAGGGATTTAGTGGCTTTCTTACATGCATAATTACCAAATATGCTTAATTTTCCTCTAAAGCGGAAGAAACTAAAAACCACAAAGCAATCAATACGAGTATCTTTCCTTTTCCAATTAATCTTTTCTCGAAAAACTTTATAATTTTTTTTATTTCCATTATTGAATATTTACTCACTACATAGTGAAAATGGGGTTGCGGCCAAACCCTTAATAGAACCGCAGTAACTACACTGCGGAAGAGGCCGCAGTAAATGAATATGCAGTTTCTTCTCTAATGCACTCATGGCCGTGGTGCCTACTGCAGTCTAACTACAGTCATGACCACAGTAAATATTTTTTATAAATTAAACGAAAAGGTGTGATGAATCCAGATGAATAACCCATAAAATCCCAGAAAATTGTGCAAATTAATGGTGAGCAAACAGACGATGGTGATGGTGAGAGGGCGGCGGTGGTGGAGCTAAGGGTTGAGCCCATATCTGTGAGAAGAAAAATAAAAAAGAAAGATTCATGAGAAATGAACAAATGTAAAAGAAAACTCTAAAAAAAACGTTAAACCATCACCTTGAATAAAATACTGGTGCTGAGGAGGTTGGCGTGGTGAACGTTGGAGCGGTGGTGGCGCCAGCGACCGACAAGGAGAAAGAAAGAAATAAAGAAAGAATAAGAAGAAAGGAGCAAGAAAACCGAAAGAATAAGAAAGAAGATTTGAGAAAGAAAACAAAAAAAAGAAGGAGATGAAGAATAAGATGGAAGAGAAGATGAGAATAAATGAAGATTTCGGCGAATGAAAACTCTAAAAAATATTTTACTGCGGCCTCGACTGCAAAAAAGGGAAGTCTTACTGCACGGCCTTACTGACCCCAAGGCTGTAGTAAACGTTTATTACGTTAGTCTGTTTGCGGCCCATGCACAGTACAGGCAGCAATAAAACCCGTCTCCTCTACATAGTGACTGTTATTTATAGTTTGATTTTGTTTTACAATTATTTATCAATTTTTGCGTTTGATTACATATTTCAATAGAAAAAGGGTAAAATGTCAAAGTTATACCCAAACTTTTACCACCTTGATCCCATATTGATCCTATATGTCGCAAAACATCTGGTAGCTCGATATTAATTCTTAGTTATTGCCAATTTCTATGCGTTACCTCTTATGGACAAGATCTCACAACTTTATTATAAAAATATTACTTATACAATTGATCCACTTAAAGTTGTTAAAATGGTGATTGTGAAAATTAACAATCTTTTTCACCACTAATGGATAGAATATTACTCCTTAATAGGCATAGTAAATGTGTTCAATTTCGTAGCAGTATAGATTATAAGTATTTAAATAGAACATTATAAGAATTTTCTATATATACTCCCCCGTCCTAAAAAAATTCATACATTTGTTTTCACTATTTCACAGTATTTAATCTATCATTTTTTATTATGTTGTTTATAAGGCATTTTAAGTTCAATAATTCTTATTCATATCATAATTTGAAGTATAATTTTTCTAAATATATTTGTTTATGAATTTTTCACTATTTGTATTAGTAAATATTTGAGTCAAATATACTGAAGCTTGAAACATTAAAGTCAAATGTAAATATTAGTTGAGGAGTGAGGGATTTTATATTTAATGGTTTGTATGAGAGACATGGAGTCTAGAAGAGGCAGAGAGAAATCAAAGGTGATCTTTGTGGGACGTATCGGGGTCAAATATGAACAACCCCAGCCCTATATATCAGGCATCAGCCGATACATAATAATGTGTCTAGGGCATGTATTAATTGCACATGCAGATGCCAATGCACATGGCTTTGGCCTCGTAATTTAATTAAGCTCATGAGAAATCTTTTGTAAAAACTATGAACAACTTTAACCATTAATTTATTCTTACACATTTATCACACCTTTTGGTGTGTAGTTTTATATTTTTTACACATACTAATCTATACACTCAGATCTTCAAACACATTGCTGAGGAGTTCTTGCCGTCTTGCTTCTTCCACGTAACTAGATAATTAGTTAACCATTAGTTCCGATAGCTATATATAATTCCGAATGGATCATATACCAATGTAATATATATATATATATATAAGGTTTAATTAGTGAGTGTGAAAAATAATTAAGATGAATAATTAAAGGGATGTATTTTAGAAATTTTGAATCCGACTTGAAAAGGAAAAATGATAGTCTTGTGATGTGAGTAAAGGGAGAAATTGAAGAAAGGTCGTAATTAATAAATTTTTTTGAATGGAATTAAAGGTTTACTTGAAATAAATTACTAGGATCAGTAATTGGTATACCATTCATGTCTTGTGAATTAAAATTACACTGCTAGTTATGCTTTTACAAAACTGAAATCTCGTGTTATTTTTTCCCCTTCCAAAGAAAATATAATTATCATGAAGAATAATTAAGAAGTACTCGTGGTTATGGCTGCAGTACGTAATTTTGGTGCCCGACACCATTGTAATTAATGTTTCGGGATAATATTATATCTTGGACATTCATTTTAGAATTCCTTCTATAAATTCATTGAATTTACCCGTCAAGAAAAATAGTAAATATATATATATAGTTCAGATAATGTGGAAACCGAGTATATGTCTAGAAAACATGAGCATTTCTCTTCGAATAGTCAGCTTTAGGGGCGGTTGGAAAATTGGTGTGCGTACTTTCGCGTGTAGACCATGCATGTCATGCAACGGATATATATGTATATATATATATATATATATATATGTATATATATATATATATATACACACACACACATATATATATATACATATATTTTTTTGGAGATTGATAAACTATATCGAGGATATAAAATTTTTTAAGAGAAACGTTGAAAAAGGAAATGAGAAAAAAAAGAAAGATAAATGTTAAATAGTGGAGGTTGAAGAGAACATAACCATAACATAGAAGATGATCAAAGTGGGGAGATGAAGGATTCGATATTATCTATGATAATATAATGATAAAATGTGAGAAAGTATCGTGTTGGTGTGTCCAAGTATAGATAGATTCGAAAGAGACAAGGTTTGTATTCTTTTATGCTGTTCTCACTCCCCAAAAAGGAAAAAAGGAATTTATTACTAATAAAAAATAAAAGGAATCATTTTTTAAAATAAATAAAAGGAATAATTTTTTTAAATAAAAAAACGAATAAAGGAAAAGGTAGTTAGCCGAAGAGGAGGTCAATGAACTTCAACGGCATCGGAGGCAATTTCACCCAATACGCAGTGCTGCAGGCAGCGCCGCGTTAACACAGGAGGTCAAGGAAAAGGTATTACCACACCGCAAGCACTCATGACAGACACGGCCTTTTTGAATATATTGTTGGAAGAAGAGAGTTCTTTTCTTTTCTTTTCTTTCTTTTTTTTAAAAAAAAAACAGAAAAAGAAAATAAATAAATAAATAAAAAGGAGAGAGAAGAAATGGAGTTACGCGTCTATATAATACTACTACAAGTATTTAACGAAAAAAAAAAAACAGCAAGACGCAGTAGTATAAATTAGGCGCCGCTATATATCTCAACTCAACAATCCATTTCTCATCCATCTGATCTCATCTCCCTCCCCGAAACAGAAAGCACAACCCAACCCAAGCCAAACCAAACGCATCATCATCATCGAATTCCAATCTCCTGCCTGCCTGCCTGCCTGCCCTTTGTCTTCATTCAAATCTCACAAAACAAAAACGAGAACTCACACAGATATATATATTATTGTATTGTACTACTCCATTAAAATATATTTTGGATCAAATTTCCAACCAATTTCCTTCCTCTAATTTTAATTACAAACAAACAACCATGGCTTGCTTGGTTTCTCGGACGGGTAGAGAATTGCAGAGATACGACCATCTGGGCCGCCGTCAGGTCGTTGGGTGAGTCACTCAACTCAACTCAACTCAACTGCCCTGCTGCAGATTCATAATTATCAGATCTAGTAATTACTTCCTCCTAATAATTTGTTTCTGATATTAATTAATTAATTAATTAATTGCAGGTGCATTCCGTATAGATTTAAACGCAGCAGCAGCGGAGGAATTGGCGAGGAGTTGGAGGTTCTGGTGATCAGTTCGCAGAAGGGACGAGCAAAAGGAATGATGTTCCCAAAGGGAGGATGGGAAGTCGATGAATCTCTCCAAGACGCTGCTTTGAGAGAGTCTTTCGAAGAAGCCGGAGTCACTGGCATTGTTGAGCGTGAATTGGGAAGGTGGAACTTCTTAAGCAAAAGCCAAGGCACCTTTTATGAAGGCTACATGTTCCCTTTGCTTGTCCAAGAGCAACACGATTTCTGGCCTGAAAACAATGTCCGCCACAGAATTTGGGTACACCAATTATTTCAGACACAATTAAACACAAAATTATTAACTTCAATATTATATACTCACTCTTCTTTAATCTTGCTAACCAAGTGGAATTAATTTGCTTGCAGATGAGTTTGAGTGAAGCAAGAGAAGCTTGCAGGCACTGGTGGATGATAGAAGCCTTGGACAGACTTGTTGAAAGACTATCCTCCCAACTGCAAAACAAACAATCAACAAATGATCATGATGCTTTCTTGCCTCCCAAACTACCAATTACTCCTAGTAGAATTTAGAACCTAGCTAGCTACCTAGTTTGATTTTGTGTATTGTACATACAGACAGACATATATATATATATATACCACATTAATGTATATATATATATATATATACATATATATATATATACATCTCGTGATCTAATCATCAATCTTCCCATATTAATCTGAACACATAATTAATTAATGCGTAATCTGCCTAACATCATGAGATTTTGTTGGGGTGCTTCTGATAAGTGAAAATGAAATTGAGGCCTTAAAGGATATATAAATTGTGCAACTTCGAAGAAAATTCTTAACACGACCACAATACGTGTTTGTTTGTATGGACGGATCAAGTCAACGTGGGGGGTAAACGTTTATGTTTTTCTTATTTGCAAGTTGCAATGCAACCCTCCTTTCCTTTACGCTGGCTACTCTTCTTCGTGAGTCCAGACATTAAAAATATACTCACTCCTCCTAACAACTTGATAAGAATGGAAAAAAATTGGGGTGCTTGCTACCTTTTCCAAATACAAACTTTTCTGGCGCTAGCTAGTTGCAGATTGTCACCACCATGATACAGTTTATATAGTATGTAACTTTGTAGGATTCGATGTTGACTGTGAAAATGACACTATTTTTTTTCTTGGTAAAATTTGTCATTTCTTCCGATAATCAGCGGCTACGTTGGGAAAACAATTAACTGCTGGCGGTAGCTTCTTAGGTTTGAGCGTATGTCGATCTGCGATGGTAGCGCGGCAATGAGTGCGATGGGGTTTCTGCGGCTGAAGCATGATAAATGGCGCGATCTTGATCACAATAAGTTACGATGTAATTTTTAGGGTTTCTTCACATTAAATTCTTCCATTTTCTTCTTCTTAGCAACTTCTTAATTCTTCTTCTTTCACTTTCTATTTTCTCTCTCTTTTCTTCTTCTTCTTCTTCTTCTTCTTCTTCTTCTTCGTTGTCGACGCCGTCGCTCCCACCTTAGCACCGCCGCTCTACCAACGTCGCTTCTCACCATCATGACCGCAGTTTGCTCACCATCACCACCAATTTCTGGGTTTTTCTGAGTTGGTGGATGAATCCGAATGAATAAATTCATTCAGATTCATCCACTTTTTTTAATTAATAAATCTGTTTACTGCGGTCATGGCTGTAGGAAGGCAGTAGTAAGTACTGCGGCTATTACCACAGTGAAGTTTCTACCGTGCCTTTATTTACTACGGGTAACACTACGGTTTCTCAAGCAGTAGTTACTGCGGCTCTACAGCGATTTTGGCTGCAGTAACCCGTGTTCTCTCTACGTAGTGAATTAAACCCTTTTTTAAACGGGAAATGATCTATATTATTAATTCAGCAAAATTATAATACAAACTCAAATCAATAGATCAGTACCACAAACAATAAAAGAAATAACCGAAAGCTTCACGCTATAGGGGTTAAATAAACTGAATAAAGACAACACAATGAAATAAGCTAAAGTAAAAAAGAAAAACAGTGAATAGAGCCGATAAAGACTTTTATACGGCCGGAACAATCGGCTTTAGATGTTAAGAAGATAGTGTGACGGATGGGCCTGAAAACCCTCTCCAACAGCGACGTACTCCATCTAACGATTAACAGATGTCCTCCACACCTAAGAGCAACTGCTATACTGGGTTTGGTACCTGACCACCAAACAAGAACAAACATCGACAAGACCAATTCATGTCTCGTCTATATTATATAACAAATACCCAAAAGAACAAAAAAATGTAAATTAAATTAGGGAGTTACATATTATTTTCCAACTACTTTCTCTAAACCGATCAAATCAATATTAGTAGGGTCCCAACTATAATGTGTTAAATTCAGTACTCTTAACTATTAAAAATGGTATACTCTAGGATATTGACTTAGTTAGTCATCATATGATAGTTACATGATTGGATTAAAGTCGGGGAATTAATATGGGGATAATGATAGAATGGTGACCTAAACCAGTAATCACTTACCTCTTAGTTATGAAAACATATAAAATTTTATCTAAATTTCTCCATTTTTTTTGTTTGAGAAATAAGGAAATTTTTTGTTGATTTAAAAAGCCAAACGACACTTATAAAGTGAAATTTCTCCATTTTGTGTCGAGTGATGCGCTGCACAACCTCAATTATCTAAACTATCGTTGTTTCTGAGGCTGATCTTACCCGCTAGCATTGCCATTACTATTTAATTGTTCGGTTTGGAAGTGTGGGTAAACAACAATATAATATTTTTTACTGTGACGATTCCACAGCTTTCTCAACTATCAATATCAATCAACAATTACACGCATCAATTCTCTCAATCCCACACATTTGCAAGGTTTGGAAGTGTGGGTAAACAACAATACAATATTTTTAAATGTGACAATTCCACGGCTTTTTCAACTATCAATATCAATCAACAATTACACGCACCAATTCTCTCAATCCCACACATGTGCACACGCGCACAAGCAACTCTAATACTAGCCACTCAACTCGGCTGCCTCAACGCACCCGTATAGTGTCAGTGGACACGTGTCTTTAACATCTTCGGGAGTGTTTGTCCGGGAATATCCTCGTGGTATGTTCGGGTCAGTTCTTATTAGGTCCGGGGATGTCATTGTTCCGTACAATTTTAGCGATTATTTGGGTTTTTAATGGGACCCTTATTTTGGGCTACTGATTGGGTCTTTTGCTAGGCCTTTTTAGTTGATTGGATCTGGCGGCCATCAATAGTCAAAGTATTTCATTATTTATTTCAAATTGCTTTGAAAAATTATATGCTTTCAGCTTTTAAATAAATTTTGACCTTTTAGTTGAAATTAAATAATATATATAATCAAATATTATCTGTAACACCCTACACTCCTCTCCCACACACTTCTTTTATAACTTTTACTTGTTATTACTGGTGGCGGATCTGTGGTGGCAGCCGTCACTGTCCTCATGTGCTATCTGCGTCGAGTTATGACGTTTGGTGGACGCCGTTGGGATTGGTGTAAGTATGATGAGTCGAAATGCCAAAAATAGGAAGTAGAGGGGGCCATCTGTTTAGTATTCTGACGCCAAGTCAGTATTGGTGAATTTTAAGAATGAGTGTGGCAACACTAAGAGAAAATGAGAGTCTATAGTTACTCTCAAAGGTGTGTATGATTAATGCTTTTATAGTCTATAGTCACAGAGTGATAATATTGTAATATCTCAATATAGAATGGTGGCATGTCAGAGGACACGTGTCCTTGGTCTCGAATATACATGGTTAGGGTGCTATTGTCCGGAAGTCATTGTTATGGTCCGGGTAAGTCCTTGTCCGAGAATGTCGTTTATTTTCCGGGAATTGTACTGTCATGGTTGGGATTAATCCTTAGTTATTCGAGTTTTAATGAGTCATTTACTCTAGGCTACTGACTCGGCATTTTGCTAGGCTTTTTGGGCCTTTATGGTCTTTACTAACTGCCTGATTGGGTCTGACAACCATCAATTACTGATATTCTTTTCGTATCAAAATTATGAGAATTATATACCTATAATGTGTAATTTTAAAATTTCCATATTTTTGCACAACTATAATCTTAAGAAATAAGAAGAATTTGTATCTCACGTGCCAATAATCTTGGGTCCGCCGTTGGTTGGGGCTTCACTCTTAACAAACCAACACAGCCGCCTAACTCTTAAGCTAAGACTTGTATTTATATCTACGAAACCTAAACAAATTAGCATTCGGACTCCAAGACTAAAATACATTTAGTTGGAACAATTACAACTTTAGTCCTAAACCTTTTAATTATTTTATAATTTGAGTCACCACTCCAACATTTACTACCTTTATTAATTCTCAAACTTCACATAAAGTTTTCAGAAGTTAAGTGCTTAGGCCTTAAAGTGAATTCCAATTTCAGAGTACTGACTTGAACGAGTTATAGTTGGGGTACTAAAATGACATATTATAATGGTTGAGGGACCGATATAATTTCGGCCTAAAAGTGACAGATCCATTCCGGAGCGGAAGCTCGTTTAGCACTGAAAAGCGAAAACTCCTGCCTCCTTCCTGGCTCGGCTTCGGCCGACGACAGAGTTTCATCGGAATTTCACACTCAATGATGCGCAAGCTTCTTAAGAACAGCCATGGAATTCTCTTCCCGATACTCGTAACCCGTTTAACGAACCCTAATTTTGTCGCGTTCATTTCTCATCTCCATAACGCCACCCAATCCGGATCCCAGTTGAACCTTCCTGGTTCTCAGTTCGCGGAGATCCAGTCTTCAGAAGCCACACCCCGTATCGCTCGATTATCTTCAGAGAACGGTGAATCTTCCCGCATTCGGACAGCTGAAACAAGTATCGAGATTTCTCATCCATGGCCCGAGTGGGTTGATCTGATGGAACTCTTGTTGAAAGGCGGGTACTTCAGTGGAGATGGAAATCCATTTGAGAATACTCAGTTGGGCCACAAAGAGGCGAATGCTATACGAAGTGCTTGCCTTAATTTTGCAAGGGATAGGTATAAGCTCATGAGGTAAGAAGGATCGATTTGGAAGGAGTAGTTGGTTTCTGTTGATGGTCCATGAGCTCTGGGATGTCCGGTTATGAGGACAACCTGTTTGATGTTTTTTCCTATGTTTTTTCTTCTTCCCCTCTTCCTTTGCATCGCAAGATAATTTATCTTGTGCTTGCTTATAATATGCCAAGAGTACCAAGAAAACATAGTACTTAATGCATATAAGTATTTCAGGTGTTACTTATAACCTATCACCAGCTGAAATCTTGTTCATTCTGAAGAAAATTTGTTGCATTTCCTTGTTGGACAATGGCTTGCTTAGGTACATGTCAAGAAAGGATATAGTATTCATTGAATAGTTTTGCTGACAGGTACATGTCAAGAAAGGATATCCAAATCATTGCAGGATGTGGGTGTCCAAGCATTGATCGAAAAGTTGTCAATTCAGGAAAGCGCTTAAGGGCGCATGTTGGCATTGACGAAGGAAGTGTATGTAGTTCAGAACATGTTGAGAATGGCTAGTTAGCACTGTTGTACAATTGGCAGAGCGAAATAGCTGTTTTGTTTGTGTTAAAGGATTAGCTTTCCTGTCTAGGTCTGCAGCCATTGCCACTTACGGGGAAACTGCGAGCGGGCATATGTGAAAGCTCGTGAAGATCAAGGTGGAAGGACAGTGGACGTAATGCGCTTTTTATTAACTTATGGGCTTGAGCATTTTACTGATTCAGTTGAGAACAAGCCATGCCTAAACAAAACAGTCAAAGAATCAGTAAGGCGGATGCTAAAGGAAATGGTTGATCATGGCAATGAAGAATCAGATTCTGGTTTTTCTAATTTTGCACAGTCGAGAACTGATGCTGCGGAAGAAGTTACTTTAAGCACTGTGAAAAAGCATGCGGAGTGGCACTGCCCCAAGTAACTTTATCCTGTATACTGTACTTTATTAGTGTGATTTCTGCCTTGTTTCTTGATTGAGAAATTCTGTTATCTTTGAATTAACTTCCTCCTAATAATCTTCATATGGCAGATGCAACTTCCTGAACTTTGGAAGAAATATCAGGTGCTTGAGATGTGATGGTTTATCTGAAGATAGATTACAGCAACTACGAATAGATCAAGAGCATCTCCCATTGAAAAAAGGCGACTGGATATGTCACAAGTAAACGAATTCTTTCACATGGTTTAGCTCCCTTCTGAGCATTTGCATTGTCATTCTTTTCTGACTGGGATGACCAATTTTCTAGATGCAACTTCTTAAATTTTGCAAAGAACACAAAATGTCTACAGTGTAAGGAGAAGCCTCAAAAGCGGCAAATAAATCCAGGCGAGTGGGAGTGTGAATCGTGAGTAGCTTTCTCACTTGTTTACTATTTCAATTCAATAACATTTGAACCTTCATGCAGTCTTATATCACATATAAGTGTGTGTTTTGGTGTAGGTGCAATTATATCAATTTCAGACGAAACATGGTATGCTTAAAATGTGATCATAGTAGGCCAAAGGCGTCAAATGCCTCAATGACACCTGCTCAGCATAAACAACCTGTTGTTGATGAGAGGAAAGACCCACATAAAAGTTCCAACATGTGGAGGTTTGTAGCAGAGGAGGATGAACACCCTGAATGCTCTATTACAGGGGATGAGGACTCCTTGACATTTGATTTTCCAGTCATGGGAGGTAAGAGCAAGCAGTCCCAGGATTCGCAGATGCAAGAAAAGTCAGATAGCATAAGAAGTCCCACGAGAACAGAAGACAAAGAGACGTTTGCAGGTAGCATCAGCCAAAGAAAGTTGGCATTGCTTGAAACTGATGATGAAGAGATGGCCGAGTGGTTTCGACCAAAATAATGGTCAGGTATGAATTTAACAGTTTCCTTTCCTTCATTGCAAATAATACAAAAAACCACCGTTCTGAATCCAATTCAAGTTTGGATGAGGGAATGGGCAAGTTAGAAGAGATGAGCCAATGGACTAGTGACGGAACATGAGATGATTATGAGTGTGTTGGATACATCGAGTCTATTAATGTATTGCAGCATACTATCAAGGAAAGTCCCAGTACTTGTAGGATTTAGGTGGTGTTCACTTGTTTTGCACGAATGTTGGAATTGTCGAGGAAGTTGAAGTTAGAGGCTAAATGGCCCTATTCACAAAATTGCCCTTTTGATGTTGTATGATACGAGAACGGCAAAGGATGAGGGAGGTAAGTGTTGAACTCAAGACTCCTACTTGTGTCCTTATATGAGTTGTTGTCTCTTTATCGTGCCCGACTTCAATTGCCTGCAACACAGCCTTGGTTTTCTTATGTAATTCTGAGTTCTCTTATTAGATAAAGGATTTAGTTTTCTTCTTTGCGCTAATCAAAATCAATCAAAACCAAGAATCGACCTTGCAACAGTGACCAAAAGACGCCAGTGATCAAAGCAATACTGGTGCCATTGATGGAAACCCAGCAAGACCGAGTTGTTTTGTCTACAACACACGGTAGTGTCTTGAGCAGGTTTCTGATCTCGAGTTTCATCGAAAACCCGAGTATCTTGTCTTCCAGATAGTCAGTTGTACATTTCATGCATTGTTAGCATGTTCAAAGTATGTTAAATCTGTTAGCTGTTCAAAAGTATCTTCCTTATGTAAGTAAATGTGTCTTGTGCTTATATAAAGGATACATGGGTTTTGTGGATAACCAAACCCTCAATGTCTGTTCAAATCTGTTTAACTACATACATTCGTTTTCTTTACTACCATGAACAGTTGCATTCTAAATTAAAAGTAGATGTAGAGCAACCAGTAATCTCTTTAGACCTTCTGCTGGATCTTATAAAAATTTGTCAAAGATTTTCCATCCAATTCCTTTGTGAAGAATCTTGTCATGTAATCTGTGTAGGTGAACTGGCGGTAAATCGCTGGTTTCTCAGGTGATATAAGCTCTGGGAACGGCCCATAGAGATCTTCTCTGGCAGTGGCGTTATAGAACACAGCAGCCGACACCCTTGGCTCACGTGAAGAGTTAGCCAGCACTCTATGTTCTACACTCTTGTATTCTTCATTTGACATTATCTGGAATATTGCCCCCCCAAAAACGAAAAGAACTCAGCTAGATTCTCAGTAAGGGGAGTTCAAGTGTTCATTAATGGTTTAATTAATTATTACCTGGAGAATATCACCGATGTTGATAACAAGAGCTCCATGGAGGGGCTCCACGTCCAGCCAATCGTCGCCATACTTGATCTGCAGGCCACCCACCTGATCCTGTAGCAGCACCGTCAGCACTCCCGGGTCAGTGTGAGACCCGATCCCAACCGTCAGATCCGGCTGCGGGCAATACGGGTAGTAGTGACCCACCATCGTCCTCGCCTCCAGGCATGTTGTGTTCTTGATCCTCTCTCGGATCAATCCCAGCCCCTCTGACAGCGCACCTGCTAATTTCTCTCCAAGCTCCTTCGTCTCTCTCGCCCACTCCACCACCTCCTTTCTACAAACTTCCGGGATCTCGTCCATCTCTGGTAACGTGGGGCCCAGTCTTACCGTCAACGTGTCCCTGCAGTTGATTAATTTCAAAGGGATTTGACAGGATTAATTAGAGGTTTGTTATCTGAATTTGTGGGATTTTGGGGGCTTTGCTTGCTAACCTCCAGCTGGCTGCTTTCGACTGATACAGATCAACGTTAGACATGAAGGATACGCCGGTACCGCCGCTACGCCGGTATAGCCTCGCCTTGGTCTCCGCCGGCTGCTCGTGAAACCTCCGTATTGCGCCGGACATCTGGTCCAGGAGCTGAACGGGAATGCCATGATTGAGGATCTGGAAGAATCCAAACTCGCGCGATGCACGGGAGACTTGATCCACGACATCCTGGCGAGGACCAGACAGGTCGATGGTGGGGATGGTGGTGGGCTTGGATTGGGGGTGAGCGTTGGGCTTCGGCTTCTTTTTCTTCAGCTGGGCGAGCGTTTCAGGCGGGTGGATGAAGAAACGGGGAATGGTTGTGAGACCAGAGTCCAGAAGGCCTTTTACTCCCAGCTTCGATTCGTCGAATCGTTTCACCTCCTCCATCCTGTCGTAATGATCTCCTCCTTCTCCACCCATGGCCGCTTCAGCAATTATTGGTTGCTCCGTCTATCTGATGAGAATTCCAGTTCAAATTGATAAAATTTACTACGAGTTTTCCAAATACCAACAACCCAGGAAAAAGACGGTCGGTATTACTTGCAAGTTAAAAGTTTGACTTGCTGTCTCAATTGGGGGAAGTTCACAATTTTGCCACTCATGCTACAAGTGAAAGGCAATTCAGTCACCCTACTTTTTATACAAATGTCATCATGATGTTTTAGTGTTAGAATAAATTTGTTACTATCAAATTTTGGAAAGGGAGTAAAAGAGCAATAGTAAGGTTGTGTACTTTCGCAAGAAAAAAAATAAATCATCACTTAGTGTGACATCAGCATTATTGCAACAACTCTATTTCGTTCTGGATGTCTTTTAACCTAATATTTCATTAATCCTAAATATATTGTCATTTTTAGCTTTTTTATATAGATTAATATCATTTTTTGTCATTAACTTATTTTATTTAAATTTCCATCATCTCTCCCCTTCCAAAAGACGCCCTTCCAAAAACCGGATCAGCTCGACGAAGGGAGGTGAACCCACTTGTTTGATTTCCTCTTGCTCTTTAAATCAACCCAAAGACGCCCTTTTTCTTGTTTCGTTTCATTTTCAACACAATTTCTTTTTCTGAAGGGTCGGTGTGGTGATTTTGATATGTAGGGCGAAGAGATGGGGCGGCTCCGTTTTCAATATGGTCCTCTATTGCTTCTTTTAAGGGGCTAGTCGGGTCTCGGCCTCGGCGGGTTCTAAAGCCCTCATATGTTAAAGAATTAGATCTCAACTCCTTTATTCTTCTCTCTATTTTAGTTTGCTTTTAGATCGTCTAGGGGATGTCGGCCCTAGCGTGTTGCGTCGATGCCGCTGCACTTGTGCCTCCTGGCTACGCCGCTTTCTTCGTCAAGGACAACTCCCTTCCCGAGCCGGTCTCTTTTTCTGCTATTCATACCACCATTGATGCCCCGAATCGATTTCGGCGCTTGCCCATTGGTCCTCCATCCCCGTCCGCCGCGCTTTACCGCATTGATTGTTAGAGGGAGCCATATTTCTCTATCAACTCGTCAGGGAACATCACCGTCCGGCCCCACCGGCGCGCTCCACCATGATAGGGGAGGTGATGTTTGAAAATAGTTGAGGGTTTAATTGATTAAGTTCAAAAGATTATGGTGTATAATAGCAATTAATTAAGGGTAAAAATATCATTTCATCTCAACCGTCTATTTTAACGGTTAAAATGGACGGAAAGGACCAGAACATGACGCGTAACTTAAATTTAGGATAATTTTAAAGCCAAAAGCTAATCTGAGACCGGAATAGGTCACGAAGATAAAAACGAGGACTGGGGGCGGATTTTACCCCTTAATCTTAATATAAAAAATGTTTAAAATAACAAGTAAGATCTATAGGAAAAATGTGTGAGGGGAGGGAAGGGTTTTACACTAGATAATATTTAACCATTTGAATTATTTAATGTCAATTATAATTATTTTATAAGTTGAAAGTCTAAAGATTTTATTAAAGAAATTTGAAATAAATAAATAATTTTTTTAACTATTTGTTATTTATTCAAAATACTATGATAGGATATTCCGATTTTATAAAATACTAGTACGCTTATTTGTTAGGAGAAAATAAATTATTTTATTTAATAATTGTTAGCTAGCTACATTATAAATATTTAGGTCTAATTCTTAACATTTTCTCAAAATTGTAAGACCTGTATGATAAAATAAATAGTTTTATGACTTAAATAGACGCTAGTTCATATTAGTAGGACCCAAAACGTATTTTACTCATGTTCTCTTCCTTTACCTGATGCGCGAGCACGAGTCACGCGGATCCTGCGAATGCTTGAAATCTCAATAAGCCTTGAACTCTTTACTTGGTTCAAAAAGGTCTCAATACTTTATTTATATCAAAACATACTATCATAATGGCCATAGTAGAATTTCACTGGGACACGTGGTGTGGATCCGCCCCTGAGTAATGACATTTCCTTCATGCCAACTCTAACTACTCTTAAAATCAATAGGAATGAGTAAAAACAAATTGATATTAAAAGGAATATCGGGAAATTGATTTAAAATGATAATGTCACTACTTTATAAGCATTAAAGAAAATGAGTGAAAACGTGAAAGATAGGATCGATAGCAAACTAAATTGGAATAGAGAAGAGAAAAACTTCTACATTTGATTAAAATCAATACCAAATAACTAAATATTAAGTATTGAAAAAAGAGAATTAATGAGAACTAAAAAAATACGGGTCTTAATTATAACCATAAAAAAGTCAAAGGATATATTAAGGTAATATAAAAAGACTTGATGGTCCTGGACACATGGTCTAAATGTCATGCTCCTGATGACACTTGTAGAGATATCGAGTTCGAGCCTCTGTTATTCTCAACTCCCTACCCATTTTGTATCAAAAAAAAAACTTGATGGGTTGAATTCAAAAATCTAAAAGAGAGAGAGAGAGAGAGACTAACATGATTTGTTATAAACTAAAAAAAAACTAAACGAATTTTTTAAAAAATATATATATTTAAAATGTTCAAAAAGCATAAAATGAATACAATTACAAAAGAGTACTCATAAAACAAAGGGTTGAATATGAAAGTTAAAAGAAATATGAGTCTTATGAGACAATTTTAAATTTTGATCGATAAGGTTATCTTTTGAAATTGAATAATAAAAAAATAATTAATTGAATTACTATATATCCTTAATGCTTCTTTTGATCTATTAGAGATGAAAGAACAATTTTGGATGTTGATGCGAGGCGAGAAAACATTAGGGGCTGACTTGTAAAATGTTGAAAACTAAAAGGACTTTAAACGATAAAAAATGTCAAAATACAAAAATTAATACAATTCATAATGTTAAATCAACATCTTCCACAAATAGTAGAGAGTTATAATTATAATGTGTCAATGTCATCATAGACTAGTTGTATGGGTTGAGGCAACCGGATATATGGTGGTACTAATGATGTTTTATCGCTTTTATGAGTTGTGGCGTGTTTATTTGAGAAAAAATGATTTTTTTAAAGTTTATAAAAAATAAAACATCTTATGTTTTTTTTATAGGAAACATCTTATGTTTGTTGGGCGTGATACTCTCATTTTTTAACCTAGGAGCTCCATGGCCGCAAACTTTTCACGGTCGGTCGGTGCTTCCTCTCCCTATCGGCGTTTGGGTTCGGTCAACTGGCGCCGGGTGCTCATTCCCCGTTTGCCCACCTTTGTCTCTCGTATTCAATTGGTTTATAGCAGAGAAGCTCGACACTTCTAGATATTGTGCACTTCTATCGTTCCTTCTCTCCAAATTCTTGCGTGAGTCTCTACCCCAACACTATTGTGCCGTTGCTGGAGCCTCCCAATTTTGCCGACAAAGGAGTATGGGTGTTGGTCGGGGCTCACTGTTGCGTGGTTAGGATGAGAGTCGGTTTTCTTTGGTGGTCGTTTGAATGGGTTGTGGGAATATTGGTGATGTTAGGCGTCGTGATGGTACTGGTAGGATCTCCTATGTTTGTGGCAGGATTGAGCGTAGTCTTGTCCTGCTTGATGCCATGATCTCTTGTTGAGAGAACTGTCTGGGTGATAGGTCTCCCCGATCAGTTCTGCTGTTGCACAAATTGGTATTTTGGTGTTGTCAAGGATCTGGACCTTCCAGGACAACTCAAGCTTGTTCGACGGGACATAAATTGGTCTCAATGATGATTGCTCTTGTCTGGAGTAGTTCTCGTATCCAATCCAGCGTGTCGGGTGGCCTCAAGTGTGAAGGTCTCTTGGATTCGTTAGATGGATTTCATCGCTGATGGGGTGGGCAATTTCAGGGCCCCCCTTTCGCACCATCATTTCGACATCTCGGGGTTTTAGCATCAATCGTTTAGATGTTCGCAACATTGTTGCTTATATTTTACTCCCTCCATCCCACGAAGGTTGTAGGATTTGTTTAAACAGATATATTAAGGAAAGTGAGAGAATAGTAGCGTGTTGACAAAATTACCCTCATGGAAAAGAAAGAATGATAAAATTTTGTGGACCATAATTTTAAGTTGAGTGGGAGGAAAAATAAATTTTGTGGGTCCATGGTATGAGATAAGAGGATAAAATGGTTATAGAAAGTTTCTGTTTTATGAAAGTTGACAATCTTTATGAGACGGCCCAATATAGTAATGTTGACAATCTTTTTTGTGGAACGGAGGGAGTAGTTTTCTTCTACGTTTGTTTCGTTGTCTTTGATGCGCGTGGTTTTTTCTTGCTACTTTTAAAGTTTGTATTATGATTTTTTGAATTAATAATATAAACCTCTCCCGTTAAATTTTTTTTTTATGAAAAATGGCATGAAATTTGTGAAAATAAAAGGATTAATTTACATATTTGTGAAAATAAAAAAATGGACAAAAAAAATTTGATTGTAAGGACATTTGGGGAAAAAGGATTTTTTTTTATATATATACAAAGGGATTTCTTAAAATCGTCTGCTAAGCAGATAATAAAAATTCTTACTTGGAATTTGATTGTATTTGTAGTATAGTCAGAATGAATCTGACGGCCACAATTTAACGGAGTGCAAGATAAATGTTGTAGAGTTGTAGGAAATCAGAACCCTCTACCTCCATGCCATGGGTTGGGTCCTCTCCATGACCATGACTATGTAAAGCTGGCGCACTTCAGGCTTCAGCTTCGAGGGTTGTGACTTGTGAACAGTAATTGAACTCCTGCTTTAAGAGTTTGCTTTTTATCTCCTCGTAACCCCTTCATCTCACTGCAAACTGTTCCGCTCTCTATTAGTCTCTGTATACAACAGAGATTTCCTAGCATTCCCCCTTCAGTTTCAGTCGATCGATAGAAGAAATGGGCTCTGAGGGATCGCGGGTTGTCGGTGAGTTCTAAGGTTTCTCGATTCGATGTTTCATCAAGATTTCAGTTCGATCTTGGTTGTTTTGAGAGCTTGTTTGTAATTTTCCTTCCTCTTTTTACTTGGTGATTTGGGGAGATATCTTTACATGCTAATTTGAGGTCCATTTGCTGGAATTTGTGGGAGTTAGGGTTTTTTTTTTTTTTTAAAGTTTGACCAATTCGTTATTGGGGATTTTGGTTGCTGGATGTTACCAGGTAGAGTGTTTCTGGATAAGATTTTGCATTTCAAGGCGTTGGATTACCATTGTATTAGAAGGGCAATTTGTTTGCAGCCTACATGTTTTTCTGGTGAATGTGACTGATTGTTGCAGGCATTGTTAGCATTTGATCCGTGAGAATTTAAATGACATACTAATGTTTTTTAACAACCAAAGTAGTTAATTTTCCGTTTCCCCGTAGAAGTATCTGTTTGTGGTCTCCCAACATGTTGTGGGAGAACAAAAGCCCTGTATATGTGTGTGACTTATGTCTGTTGCAGAATTTTACTTTAACTGTGTTGGTATAATTTTATGTAAATGTCCACCACTCGGGCCACTCCCATGCATTGGTCCAGCAATCAAATAGTCAGGGATCTCACCTTGGTGAACGGCTAGGATGTAGTGGACTGTTAAATTGTCAGGCATGAAGTATATGACTTTAAAGTTGGATGCTATAGCTGATAGATAATAAAAACATTGGCTGTTGGTAGCAAGGAACTGTTTTTTCACTTTGGTTTGCCGACCATCTATATTCAGCACTCTTGTACTCTACTGCTTAAATTCATTTTGGACTTCCTGTATTCTGATGGTGGTCCTCCATAGCATTTGCTGCAGGGCTAAATACTTTCTAGCTGTGCCTTCACCATGCAAATGTTCAGGACCTAAATAATATATTGATCGGTCCTCTTTTCAGCATGCTCCTCTGTCGAAGTGTTAGGCATGTTATGCTTGTGCAGATTTATGATATGCCAAAGTTAGTTGTCGGTTGAGTGGTGGCTAGAATTATATGGTAGATGTTATCTGCTATTTCTTTCTGAAGCACTTGGTCACTCTGAAATTTAATTTTGTGCTTGTATAAATGTGAATGGTATAGCTTCAGGGAATTCTTCATAGGATGTTGGTCAAAAAACCTTTCTGCTTTATTTGAGTATTATTGATGTTAGTTTCTTGGGTGCTTCATCATGTGTGCATCATTTGGGTTCTTTGTAATTTATGGTTTTGTTGCAGTCCCCAGAAATTTTAGATTACTGGAAGAGCTTGAGAGAGGGGAGAAGGGAATTGGAGATGGGACTGTTAGCTATGGGATGGACGATGCTGATGATGTGTACATGCAATCATGGACAGGGACCATCATTGGTCCCCCTAATGTAAATCTCTCTGCCCCCTCCTTTCTCCCTCTGCAATTATTGGCCTCATTGCTTATACATCACTGTTTGTTTGTGCATTTCTGTGTCCTTAAGGTGACAATGGTTCTTAGATGTAAGAGGATTTTTTGAAAGAGATAAATATAATCAATTAGAAATCTCTGATAATTTTTCCACTATGCTTTTGCATGAATTTACAATTTCAACTAATTTTTTAGAATTAATTGCCACTGTAAACTCCATGCCTCCGACCCTAACATTGCTGGGATTAAGGTGCTGTTTGATGATGATTATGAGAAAATTTCTGTTAAATGTTGCATAGAATACATGTGTTTTCTAAATTTTAGTAAATAATTTTTTTTGGATGAGAGAAAATAAGGTTTTTTATCTCTTAAAACAAGTTATACACTCAAACATTTATTAAAGGAAATCTAGGGAAAGAAATCTTGGAAAAAATTTAATACTCCTACAAGACTGCCCCTTTCTTCCTTTTTTTATCACTAGTATTTTTCCTTAGCCGCAGTTAAGCGTGTGCAAATTTGGAATTCTAGAAGTGCTTGTTAGTCTTAGCACCGTTTATCTTCAGGTTTGAGCCGCAACAAAGTGATAAACACGGCTGCAACATTGAGCCCTTCTTCTTTGCTCCGTTCCTCATCTCGTGACCCCATGTCAGAGATTCCATGCATTTTATTGTGCCAACTGCCAACACAGGGTACATGGCTTTCTCATCTTCAGTCTCGTCTCTTAGTTTCAATTCCTGAAACAATGACCAGCCTTGGCCTTGGAGATGATTCAGCTGTCACAGTCGTGGATCTGTTATGTGACAATTTTATTACGGGTCTTCAGAGGGCATGTTCTGACCTTAAAAGGCTCCTCATGCTCTTCCATTTATTTTGAGTTATCTGAAACTAAACTACTGAAGCCCAGATAACCTACTTAATCTTGTGTATCAAGGGATTAATGTAGGATCATTCTTTGGTAGAATTAGCCTCATGTGAGATCAATGTTTGTAACCTTTAGATCAAGAGTCAGTTAAGATCTTAGGGGTTTTAAATGTTTACGTTGCATAAAGCTAGAGAATATAATCTTGTAGAATAACCCATATAGGTAACTTTTATAACTCTGCATTTGCTAAATATAATTTCTTGAACCTGAATCTACTTAACCGATCACAAAATATAGACAACATCAACAGGAGTGGCAAAACCTTGAACTCATAACATATAATTGATTTAAAAGCTTTAAAAATAGTACTCCATCCCAGGAAAACTGATTTGTTTCCTTTTAAGGAAACTTCTCCACAACACTTTTACCTGATTACCCTCATTATTCACTCAAAAAGTTACTTCCATCTTATAAACCTAGTATTTTATTTTGTTACCCTCAAGTTTTTATCACTTAATCGTTGTGTCCAATCAAATGTTTCAACATTTGTGGAAGTAGTAAGTTAACTACGCTCACTTAGTTGTGTTTTTTAAGGGCATAACCACAACTTTATACGAATTAAGTACAAAGCTAACGGCTTTTTGAGTTGCTCAAGTTGCTATATGGTCTGTGCTGGGTATGATGTAAGGGTGTGCCCAGATTACTTGTTCTAATGATCTTGAGTGAGCCAGCTGGGTAAAGATGAATAATATTTCTCTGCTTTTAAGAGTTAATATGAAAATACTTGGCTTTGCCAAAATATAGTCGCACACTGGTTGTAATCAATTTGTGTCAGTCATTGTATGTAAGACACTGAATATCTTGCGTGTGCCTGAACTTAGTCTTTCATAGTTTTGTTGGTCTTGCAAGAGACAACCTAAGAATTTTTTGGACCATTGGCTGAATGTCAGACTGTTCATGAAGGACGAATATATCAGTTGAAATTGTTTTGCGGCAAAGATTATCCTGATAATCCTCCTAGCGTTAGGTTCCAGACCAGGATAAACATGACATGCGTGAACCAGGAAACAGGAGTGGTAAGTGATCTTTTGTTGAGCATTATGTTATGCTAACAAGTATTTAAGCTATGAGAACATCGCATCAAATTGTATCTAATACATTCTGCGAACATTAACTTTTTGCTTTTTGTTGTAGGTTGAGCCTAGTCTTTTTCCAATGCTTGCTAACTGGAGTAGGGAGTATACTATGGAAGATATACTAGTGCAGTTGAAGAAAGACATGATGTCCCCTCAAAATCGTAAGCTTGCTCAGCCTCCTGAAGGTATGTAGCTTAATTAATTATAGTAAGCTGGGTTATGTTACGCAATGTGGGACTGGGCACCTGTTATCACACAAAGCTGATGGATTCTATTCATGAAATAATGGTTTCGATGGGAGTTCGGCGTGGTGAATGTTCTTTTGGACATTGTTTACAGAATCTAGCATGCTCTAGTTTAAGATGTAGCGAAGTTTGCTCTTGAAAGTAATGGATAGTTATTTCTTTTTTCATTTTTCCTTTTTTCAGGCAATGAGGAGGTAAGGATTGATCAGAAGAACTTGATGGTTAGGTGCTGCATTATGTGAGCCCCGCAAATCTCGATTATGTATATATACCTATACACCTGAATTATTTCTGCTGGCGGCCTAGTTCATCCATCGATAGGGATTTGGCTGCAAAAGGAAAGATGTGGCAGGCTCCGCTTCCCTAACCGGTGGTTAAATAAATTACAACTTTTGGTTGATTGACAAATTGCTATCAAACGTGAAGAATCATCCTTGTTATTGCCCCTGATTTCGTGTCCATGTCTGAATGTAACCCACGTATGAAGACTGTTTGGCACCTCGCTGGTTCAAGAAGTTGTATGTTCCTTTGTTTTTCTTCGTTTTAGTAGAAGACTTGTAGGGCCAGACATGTATGTTCCTGCGTTTCTTATTTTGGCACTGGTGTGAATTACGGATGAATGTCTCTCTCTCTCTCTCTCTCTCTCTCTCAGTGCTCGTCATCCGCTAATGGTTTTCCTGTGCTGCACTGCTATTGCGTGCGTTTTAAGTGTTTGGATGTGTTGCCTAATGAGTCTGGCCTCTTTTTTCTTCTGTCCTTTAATTTTTTTTCTAGGTAAGCTTTGATTTTGGCGGGCGTGGATTTGAAATATTTCCTCATTTTTACCGGTTATCTGTTCTGATTACGAAAGAATGTTAGCTAATATGCATTAGAATGGCTGTAGCATGTGGCTTATACTTGAATTTTGGTTAGGCCTGAAGAACCTAACAGGTAATACTATATCAACTATCTCAACGTGTTCCATAATTAATGCTATAAATTTCGTCTCCGCCGCCTTATAAACCCAACCAAAAAATGCTGACATGTTGTGAAAATGAGATGAGTATGGTAAGAGTAAAGTTTCAGTCTTGAGCCTCTACACACATTGATTAAGCTTTGAGAACAATGGATGAATCTTAGGGAAGCCCAAATTAAATTTAACAAGGCGTGAAATGGAGAGCGAGAAAAGAAACGAAACGGCGGAGGGAGTGAAGTGGGTGTGGTTCGTTCCACCAGAAATTATTCACTTCTACAGCGCGGTACAATAATAATAATAAGTCGAAGCTTTTGAACAGCAAATTAAAGTACGTAGAAAGGAAAAGCAAACAGAAACAGTATTGAATTTGAATGCAATCTAAGCAAAAGGAACTCAAGGAAGGAAGGAGAAGAGTGAAGTAGTAGTATTAGCAGTAGTAGTAGTAGTAGTAGTACCAGTGGTGGCAGTACATTAACATTACTTACTCCTATCTATAATTGGATTGGATTCTACTTTAGTTTTGGTTGAATTAACTTGGGCGGCACGGCAGCCCTTCATCCTATCTATCGCTTAATTCATAAGCCACGCTACTTAACTTGGCAAAGAAGCGAGCTAGCCGAAACGACACCATTATTATTATTATTATTATTATTATTATTATTATTATTATTATTATTATTATTATTATTATTATTATTATTATCCCGGATAATAATCCCAATCCAATCAAATCTTCCCAAACAAGGTTCTCATATGATTGAAATTTTTTATTATTATTAAAATTTTCCTACATAAACTTCCATCATAAGTAGACAGATAGTCTACTGCTATTTTAAAAAAGTTCATTTTCCAAGCTAAAAATGAAGTTTATTTAAACTTTTTTACAGTAATCTTATGCATAATAGTAAGAGAGTACTTATAATTAAAGGAAAAGTGACATCTAATTGAAGAATTTATGGCAAAAGTTTCTCATAGAAATTGCTGGATGAAATCAGGAAGGGAATATATAGAGCGTGAGAGAGGGGCTGAGCCAACCCGAACGATGCCGCACGCCAGGTAATAAATAAATACTCCCTCCGTCCCCGATTAATAGATACATTTGTTTTCAATGTTTCACAGTATTTAATCTATCATTTTTTTTCATGAGTGTTTGGTCATTTTAAGTTTAATAATTCTTATCCATATCATAATTTGAAGTATAAATTTTCTTAATATATTTTTTTGAATTTTTTTCACCATTTTTCTTAGTAATTATTTGAGTCAAACGTTGAACTTTGAAACAGTAAATCAAATGTATCTATTAAATCAGACGGATGGAGTAAATATTCTGTCTCCACTACTAATCAAGCTCGCACCACCACGTCCTCATTACACACAATTCCTTTTATAATAATAATAATAATAATAATAATAATAGGGAAAAACTAGCCACCCCTCCCCTTCTCCCCCTTTGATTTCTTTTCCATCTCCATTAATTTTTATTTTTTTTTATTTTTCTTCCTTCTCTCCCATATTTTTATCTTGAATCCTCTTTTTCTTCCTCTTTGTCTTGATATATTTATTGCTAGGAACAACTTTGGAGCTTTATGAATACCTAAGTTTTTTTGGATATTGGAGAGCCATCACTGTCGCATCCCGGAGTGGGGCAGAGGATACGGCCGGCTTGTTTCTCGGTGTATATTGGATGAGGATACTTTCCCGTTAGTCGGGCGTTCGATGGTTTTTCGTCACGAGTTGGAGCTTGCTTCGATTCGACGAATCCTTCTTGTCAGAGGGTTGCCTTCTACTCTAGGCCGCCACCCGCCATACGAAGGGCCCCTCCTTGACCTGGTCGCGCCGACGGTAGAAAAAGGCTGGGGTGGACCATTTGTTAATAATGACGCAGAGGTTCAGAAAATTGTTGCAACAGAGATAGGCACTGGTAGCCCGACCTGCCTGGAGTAATGCGTGATATTTTGCTGGGTGGAGGGGGTTTGGAGTCTTCCCCCTTCCACATGTGTTCTTAAATTGACTCGGGTTTCTCTCTGGTATGAGTGTTTGATAGCTTGCTCGGAATCTGTTTCTATGGTTATGTATATTCTTCCAGGTATTTATGCAGGGATCAGGTCTTGTGTAGCTTGCTTTTTGCAGCTAGTTTGGTGGAGGAGGTCGGTGGCCGGGTATTACGAGAGAGACGCTGCGAACGGATACCTGTTTACAGCAAATCATCGCTATGAAGAATATATTCTCCTAAAGAATGGAGTCAATATGGCTATTTTCCATTCATATTGTTTCGGAGATGCAAGTCTGCTTTTAGATTTTATTTCACTAAATTTTATTTAGTTTCAAGTTTCCATGCAACCTTAAGTTGCATAAAAGGTAGATCTGGTTATGCTCATATTTGTTTAGAGCTTTTTGGTGTACAGGGATTGGTCCCTGAATTGGATTTTTCCTTTTGGATGAATTGCATTCACCTTCAAAAGAAATAAGGAATTTTTTTTTGAAAAAAAATAATAGGGAAAAAGTGAGACTTTACCATTACCGTTTGGCTAAATGATAAATTTTGCCATAAATTTTGCCACTGAACTATTTTTGGGAGGTTTTTTCATCAACGTTATATTTGAGGGAAAATTTTGCCACTGACCGTTAAATGCTAACGGAAAACATGAAAAATGTCAATTTCAGTCCAAAAATTATTATTTTTGAAAATATTTCCCAAACTTTTTAAAATAGGAATTTTAGTCATTTTCCAATTATGTTTTCCTTCTTGCAACAGTGGCGCTATTCCTTTTGTTTCACCAATAGCAACTTCATCTGCGTTTGTGTTTTCTGTGTTATTTGTTTTCCAATTCGTCATTTTTCGAATTGATTTTCTCTTTTTAAAATTCTGGTTCTAGACTCGTTTGTGTTTTCTGTGTTATTTGTTTTTACTTTCTTATACTTTTTAGTTGTAACTTTGTGGACGGCAGTAGAAGTTGAACTTAAGCTTTTTACTTTCTTTTTTTTATTCTTGAGATACTATGTTTGGATTTAAATTTAGGTTCTTTGAGATCCCAAAATTTGAAAAATCGATCGGACTATTCTTAATTATTAAATGATATAAAATTTGTAGTTTAAAGAATTAGAATATGACAACTTTGAATCTCTTATATGATAAGCAAGTTATAAAATTTTCAGATATATGTAATGGAAGAATAATATTGACAACCAGAAGTCATTTAATCATCCTTTTGCTCTTGTTTATGTTATGGTTTTCTCTATTTTATGTCATGAATTGATTAGTATAGTTTAATGTTAATTACAGAACACCACGTACTTTTAAAATAAATATTTTTTCTGAAATAAAAGAGTTAATCGGTGGACTAAAACTACTATTTTAAAATAATGGTAATTTTTTTCGAAAATAAAAAAATTGGACTAAAGTTAATATTTTTATAATGTTTTCTGTTAGAATTTAATGAACTGTGATGAAATTGTCCCTCAAATATAACATTGATGAAAAAACCTCCCATGGTGGCAAAATTTCCGTTTGGTTATGGCAAATCCTCCATTTTCCCCATAATAATAATAGTAATAATCCAACCTTGCTCTATTTGTATACATAATACACTAGATAAATAATCTGAACTAGCTAGTCAGTTAGGATGAGGATGTTCAATTATGTACGACGCTATGAAGTAGGCGAGGTGGAGTTTTGATATATATATATATATATATATATATATATATATATATATATATATATATAGATATATATATATATATATATATATATATATATATAAATGAGTTTCCTTTATTATGTTTTGGGTAAATTACAGAACCTTCACAAATTTAATGAAATCTTCAATTTACCCCTCTGAGATAAGGGTGTTGAACGAATCGGGCCGAGTTGAGCTCGGCTCGAGCTCTGACGAACCCAAACGAGCCGAGTTTCACGAGTCTCGAGCTCACCCCTACTCTGAGATATAGTAGAACCTTTAATTGGCTAGATAAACAGTTTAATGGCTGATTCGTGACAAACTGAATAGATTAGGGGTTTATTTGTGCTTTGTTTCCTTAATTACCGACCTCTTTGCTTAAAAATATAAAAGAGAGAAACAAAACATAAAAGGGTGCGGGCGGACCCACACCCACCGGAGAGGGAGAGGGCCAGGGCCAGGTGCCGTTTCAATTCCATATGGCAACAAAGCGGAGTAATGGAGTAGTAGTAGTATAAAAGTGAGAAATGAACAGCTGTCTGTCTTTACTTTACTGAGAGAAAAGATCAGAAATGGGAACCGCTCTGAAAACAGAAGCAGAAGCGGCAATGGTCCTTCCGAGACCTTCAAAGGTACTACTAGTATTACACACACACACATGCATGCACACCACTTGAATTAATTGTCTGCTTCCCTCGCATCCAGATTAATTCTTCACCATACATATGAATTTATTAGCAGTGTCAAATATTAATTAAAATAGGGTTTAATTTGGATATATATATATATATATATATATATATATATATATATATATATATATATATATATATATTTATATATATATTGTTTGTTCTAAAACTCGCCCTGTAATTAGATATGATGATGAGCAGGATTTCGGTTGTGGGTATATGCTGTCTACTGAATTTGTATACTACTGTATATGAATCAATAGGTTTGTGGAGTCAAAATTTGAAGAGATATTTGAGAAGCATGCTCGCACCCACCACAATGCACTCACAGCCCAAGAACTGGATGCAATGCTTAAGGCTAATCGCCAGCCTAAGGATTTCGGTGGATGGTCCGTCCTTGTATTTTACTTATTCTCCCCCCCCCCCCCATTATTTGTATACATACACTTCACCTAATTGTGAGTGATTAGTATTCTTAATCTTATGTTGTTGGATGCAATATATGATTATTTTCAGGGTGGGAGCCTGGACAGAATGGAAAATACTCTACTCTCTCTGCAAGGACAACCAGGGATTGCTCCAAAAACACACTGTGAAAGCAGTTTACGATGGCAGCCTATTCCTTCAAATGGAAAAGGAAAGATCTTCTCACTCCAATACCTAATTAATGGATCACTTGCTTCTTAACCACAGGCATCATGGACTTCTTTATCTTTGATTTTCTCTTTAATTATCATTTGGTGGAGTGTGGCTGTGCCTGCCTGTGTAAACATAATACATGCTCTCTCTTTCTTTGGACTCGATCTCTTAGCTTTATTATATGTGGTTTATGACCCATTGTAGCTGAGGATCCAGATAGATTGTTCTTTTAGGGGTAAAAAAAACAAAACTATTATTTTATTCGCAGCTTACCTGTTTCCTTGTAATTATTAGTATTTCTGAATTATCTGTTTTTATATGAACCTCCAACTTAGACTTTGCTGGACGCCCACAATTGTTTTTGACTTTATTAGTACTTCTTTTTGGTTTGGAAAAAAACAAAACAGACATGGGTATAACTAAGACTCATGTTATCTGGTTGCTATGTTAAGCGGGCCTTGAGTGAAAGGGAATTGTCTGGTTAAAATTTCAAGAACATATATAAATGGTAGTAGATCTTGAGTTCAACTTTAATTTTACTACCTCCATCATCAATCCCTCATCTGTCTAAAAAAAAGAAAAGAAAGTGAAATGGAAACCGTTTAAAGAAGTTTGTTTAGCAAAATCTGATCTCCCTTCATTGGGCCGAATAAGCTAGTTTTTCAGTAAGCTAAGCCTGGTTTGTGTGAATGTGGGCCAATTAGTCACCAGAAAGGTGGAAAATCGGTTGGACTACAACTAGACTCTATCAAAGGTTTGTCTGAATGTGGGCCACTTAGTTTTACCCAATTAGTCGCCAAAAATGTAATGGTACTATAGCGGTCTATATATAAACGGTATTATAGTTATGGGTGAGTTCGAGCCCGAGCCTAGCAGGTTCGAGCTCGGGTTCGTGAAATTCGGGCTCGTGAAGAACTCGACCGAGCCCGATAATTCGAGCTTGAGCTCGGTTCGATGGTTTGTGGAGCTCGAGCTTGTTAGGCTCGCGAGCTCGGTTAGGCTCAATTCGGCCCCAACAGTGAATAAACGAGCTCGAGCTCGGCTCGATGGTTCGTGAAGGGTAGTATCGTAATTTTAGACGAGCTCCTTAAGGCCCGCGAACCCTTACGAACCGAATGTTTCGAGCTCGAGCTCGGCTCGTTTATTATTCGAGCCTCAAAACCGGTTCGAGCTTGAGGCTCGTGAGGCTCGGCTCGTTGGGTTCGTTAAAGCTCGAGCTCGACTCGGCTAAAATCGTTTCACACCCCTAATTATAGTTAGGGATGGGAATTGGAGCGGGTCGACCCGCTCTATGGATTGATCCGCATTGATATGCTTTTTGGTGATCACTCCGCTCAATTGGTGGATCGATCCGCAATGATCTGACCCGCTCCACCCACAGTGATTAAAGTGAAACTTTTTAAAGTTTTGGTCCTCTTTTGATTTTTTAAAGAAAGTTAAGAGACTAAAAATATAAATAATTTTGGGTCAAATTGTAATTTTTTGAAAAGTTAGAGGACTAATTTGTAAATTTTTAAAAGTTTGAGGATCATTTTGTAATTATTTTTGAAACTTTAAGGATTATGTTGCATATAATTTTTTTGTCAATGGAGCTCCATGAAGCTCCGGTGGATATCCGCAACCCGCTCCACCACCATAGGTGGATCATAAAATTGTTTGTTAGCTGGTTTTTCTGGGCCAAACGATTTTGCTTGTGTTGTGCGTTGTGTCCACACTCATCTCTACATCGTAATTAGGTTGTGATCTTGCATAAATTTTTTAGAAAATTTGGTGAAGTATTTAAAAATTGACGTGATATTTATGAGAGGAGAAAATTGATTTACTGATTTGTTAGTGAAATTATTTGGTGAAGAACACACCCTAAATCTCTATACAAAGAGGTGTGTGTAGCATAGAAACAAAAAATAGCTTTATTCGATTAATATCAGCTTTTTACATAAGGGTGTGTTTAGCACCAAATTTTCTCAAAAATTTTTTTTCCAACTTTCCAGCTCAAGTGGTACTCAGACTCATGTGAAATGGGACATTAATGTCCCATTTCACATGAGTCTGAGTACCACTTGAGCTACCGCCAAGGGCGATGCCAACCTGGTCGATGCTAACCTGGTCTCTAACAATCAATACTTAAAACAACCTTAAATCCATCAATTTATAATCAAATTACATTTTTTCTAAAAATTCTTTAATCACATACATCTCATTCATCAATCAAAACACAATTCCTAAAGTTTCTGAAAATATTTTTCTTAATTACGCTGAACAAAACCTAAAAATGAACACTAAATCAAAATGTAGAGGCTCATTTTGATTGCACAAATATTTTGTTCTTAATTGAATAATGCAGTACTAAAAATAAGAGTTGTACCGTGGATTTATATAATTATTTTTTTATTTTTTAAGGGGGTGACTTTCATTTAATGTTACACGGCTGACGCCGACAAAAACCGAAAGACAGGGAACAAGTCCCTAACAAAGATACATACGTACTCTAAGCCATAGTGAGCAATAAAGTGGAGGTATCGTCTTACAAAGGAACTAGCAAGAGCTAAAAAACCGCTAGTAATGCCTCAGAGATAGCACCATCTCAACCATTATCACCCATCTCTCCACTTCTAGACGAATATAGAGGACGCTTCTAATTCACACATGGATTTTAAAGGAATGTCAGTCCGCAGCATACTCAAGATAACCAAAAGCAACCAACCTCCGCATTGACAGCTTCAAAGAAGTCAAAATCTGCCTAGTCCCTGCATTGATATTCCATAACGCGCTCCAACCTACAAACACTCAGGAGCAAAAAACCGATGAGCATAGTCCATAAGACACAACCGAAAACTAAGTCCCACTGGTTAGGATCCGACAATAACCCCACTTGAGGTCTGGGACAAAAATGAGAGATCCAAGGTCTTGAGAGTCCCAAGCTAATCTTCTCATTTCGGCAAGCAGTGTGAGTCCCGACTCAACCCTGTCGTATTAGCATCCACTACATCAATCTCATCCTTCCTGGTCATCTCTGTACATTTACGTGCGCGCTACCGAAACCCTCACCACTCATCGGATTGCCATTCAAACCTCCTGAGAAAGCAAACAGAGCTTGCCACCCATGGCGGGGCCGCACGTAGGGAGAATGCAGAGCGAACAACAGATTTAGAGCAGGGGAGGTGCATCAATTCAACTGTGGCGGAAAGCAAGCAAGCAACCGCAAGATATACAGAACCATATTAAGTTATGAGTAATTTTTGTATGCACACTATTGAAAATTTTATATGGACACCACTAATATTATTGGAATACAAATGAAGAGAAAATAAAATAAATAAGAAAACAACAAAGTTTATGTCTACAAAACTGATGTAAATGTTTCAAGTAAACTCCACTGTTAGTTAACTTTGATCATTATCTTAAATAGGCCACTTTCCAAAAAAATTCTTATTCAAATTTCTTAACTAATAAGTTTAAAATTAGTTCAAATAACTGTTTAAATTAATGAAAATATTTATGTAAATATCTCACCCTTGTCCCACCACACTAACCTCATTCTTTCCACCGTTTAACATCTTTAATTGATGTTGACACCGTCCAACATCTTACCACACCATCACCAAATAAATTTTAATTTGATTTTAATTAATATAAATGCAATCTAAGATCATTTTTAGAGTCCAAATTGGCATAAAGGCCATTTGTATGAAAATTAAATTTTATCAAATGAACTAATGGTATATGTGACACCACTCAATTATTTTTTTGGATGCGCCCCTGGTAGCAACATCGGCCATAGTGGATCCTTGTCGGTTGCAGTGGCACTGAAAGCGAGAGGGAGACCGACCATTAGAATACTCGACCAATAAAATCGGCAGTCCACACCTAGGCCTCTAAGATCGAGGCCCCATGACAGGGCGAAATTAGAGGAGGAACCGGTGGACCAGACAGCCCTTTACCGGTGGAAGGAAGGCCTCTAAGATTATTAATATGCGGCGGCGGCAGTAGGGTTTCATTTGCGAAGCTACTAGGTTGCTTAACACTCTAACCTTAACGGAGTATTTTACCTGTCGTCATTCATCTCTTCACAATTCCAGACCTCTCTACATTTTTGCTCATGCTACATATTAATGTCAATTGTATGGATTTATAGAATTATTAGCCACAACAAAAATTGACATGACGAGGTTCAATTATTTTGGTCCCAAATTAATAATGGGCCAAACTAGAGGGATGGTACGGGGAAATAGGGGCGGGTCTTAGTGAAATGTGTGGGAGTTAGAGACAATGATGCATGGCTGACTGCGTCCGCAATAAATCCAAAATACTCCATCCTAAAATGAAATGCAACTCAATCAATATTAGTTAACAGAAATGATGATGATGATGATGATGATGATGATGATGATGATGATGATGATGATGATGATAGCGCCGCCTCCACCACCTCCTCCTCCTCCTCATGCATCTTCCTTCCATCACTTTCCTAAAGCAGCTGCTTCCTCTTCTCATGCCACAGTACGATAGTACAAACATACTAGTATACTATATACCATTTTATTCTGCCACAATGACAAATGATACTATATGTCTAATTAATTAAAGCCTCATACATGTACACCGATTGACACATATATGATGATGATAGAAGGATGGTAACGAAAATCTTTTACCTACCTAAAATCGAGAGCGGGATACTTCCTTCCTTCCTCTGCAGACCGGCCTTGTGCTAAAGCTATTAAAGCACGTGTCTGGGGTCCCAAAAAAATTTAATATATATATATATATATATATATTAGCATTTGTAATTTTTATATTTAATTTGTTTCAAATATTATATAATTTTATTATTATTGAAAGTTTTATTATTATGTTGTGATATGGATATTCTTAAAGTAAAAGATTATGTATAGTGCCAGATCCATAAATTTTTAAAGGGGGTCCATTTTTGTCTTAAATAAAATGTGTTATGAAATACTCCCTCCGTTCCCGAAAGATTGGTAGATTTGTTTGGATACGGAGATTAAGGTGAATGTGAGATGTTTGTATATATTTACTTAATTGCCCCTTAGTTGAGAGTGCACAAAAAATGAGGTAGAAAAAGTAAAGATAAAGTGAGGATAGTTTAGTAACTTTAAGAGTGAGAAGTTTCATTTTAAGGAAAGTGATCAATTTTTCTGGGACAGCCCAAAAAGGAAATGTGTACAATTTTTCAGGGACGGAGGGAGTATAAGAGCTCAATTGCCTTTTTACGAAATTTAACAAATAAATACTATACTCCTCTATCCGAAGTAATTGATCGATTAACACAGTTGAATTAAGGTGGATATATGACATTGTGTGTTTTGAACTTTTGACGTAACACTATGTACTTGTTGGGACCTCGGTAACGGGCTTGGTAGGTGGGCTCCCACTACCAAGGTTTGAAAAATGTCTCTGACACTCTAGGAGGGGGTGCCCACTACCGGGGACACCACTCTTTCAACTTGGTAGCGGGCTCCGAAGCGGGCTGGCCCGCTACCACAATGGTAGCGCCAAGCCTGCTACCTTGCCAGCTACTATCACAGTCTGATGGGTTTCCACGTCATGCATCCTCGTGAACTGACCAGCTTTTCCTATCTCCATCTCCGCTCCTCACTCCGCAAGGCAGGTTCTCCTTTTGCTTCTCTTCTGCTCTCTCCTTCTACGACGTCGTCGGCCGGATCGACCTCACTCGAATCCCTAAATAGAAATCCGTCATCGGTTGGTTCTCCTCTCGTCGGAAAACCCCTCTCCGGCCCTCCAAACGGGAGTTGGCCGTAAGCACGAATCTCAACCCTCAGTTCAGTCCCTCAATCTTCCTTCTCTTCACTACCCCATTGCAAGATCAGTGGATCTAGACGAATCAATACAAGGGTTTTCTGTTTCAGAGGTCGAAACGAAGATTCGTTCCTCTTTCGATTGACATTGTTAACATTGGTCCGGCTTTTTGTGGGCATTACGGGTCGTTCAATCCAAGTTCTAGGCTTCCATTTTTAGGATGTAAGCTGAGGGGTTCAAATGCAATGATTGAGGATACAAATTAGGGGTTAGCTCAGGAAGAGCAGGATATGTGGGCAGAAGGGATGGAGGTTGAGAAGTTGAGCATGTTGGTTGGACCGGAGGCGTTGAATTAAAGTCGGCTTGGAGGATTTGTATGAGAGAATGCTTATCGGAGCTGAGCGCTTGGCTCGGCTTGTTAAGGTTAGCTCATCTTAGTTTCTTGAACAGGTGAGATGATTTTGTCTTCATTTTGTGGTGTTTAAGGGGTGAAGTGAAGAAATTAATGGCTTGTATTGAAATATTGGTGGCGGATCTGTTTTGGCAGCCGTCACTTGTCTGCGTAGTTGACGTGTGTTAATGTTACTGGATGCCATTGGAATTTGTGCGTTATGCGTTTCTTGGAATTCGAGGAGAAGAGGGGGTTGAGTTTGTTGTGTTCCTATTATTGTTCTTGTCAAGGAAGTGACTGAAAAGATCGATCCCTTTAACTTTTGTCATAAATGTCTTATATAGTTCATGAATGGTGGCAGAATCGTAATAAGTCAATATAACGTTAATGGACACGTGTTTTAAATATCCGGGAGTGTTTCTCCGGGAAATTCTCGTGATATGTTTGGGTAAGTATTCATTAACTCCGGGAATGTTACCGAGGTTTTAGTTACCATCACTTGAGTTTTTAATGAGACCCTTTTATTGGGCTGCTTACTGGGCCTTTTGTTAGGCCTTTTTGGAAGATTGGGCCCGGCGGCCATCAGATACTTTAGTGACTTTGGGGTAAAATGATTTCATTTTAATTAATGTGAACAAATTGTTTGGAGACACATAAATGAGTAAATTTCGCATGAGACCCTTTTTTGAGTTCTGTTGACCTATTTTGATCCCATTTTAAGTGTTTGATATGTTTGACTCCTTTTTTAGAATTCCTGACCAAATTGAGTCATTTCCGTCTATTTATGTCGTTTAATCGAATGGAATAGTGTAAAAGACGAATTTGCTCTTAATGTAGCACTCAATGTTTTTAACACTTGTCCCCATTAGCGAAAATGAGACCCTATGCAGAATTTACTCACACATAAAGTGAAAATGTTTTTTAAGGAAAGTGAACCACTTTTAAAGAAATGTATACTTCATCTAATCTTCAAATATTGCACAAAATTATTATTTAAGTTAAATTTATGCTTGATTTAGTTTCTAACCTTCATATTTTTAATATTTCGATCATTAAATTTTATACTCTCTTCGTCCTGAATAATTGAAGGGTTTGTTTTGCTGTTTTCAGTGTATTTAATTTATGATTTATTTTCATGAATGTTTTGACATTTAAAGTTGAATAATTCACATGTATATCATAACTTGAAGTATAAATATTTGAAATATATTTTTTTAATTTCTTTTCACTGTTTATCTTGGAAAAAATTTGAGTCAAACTGTGCTACACAAAACATGAAAGTCAAATCCTTCAATTATTCAAGGACACGGTGAGTATTACACTATATAAATCGTCAAATTTTTACCTATAAATTTGGTGTCAAATTAGTAAAAATGTACAAGTATAAAGATTAAATTATAGTTTTAGCCAAAACAAGCTTTAGTAAAAATGGACCCCCCATTTGTACAAGGTAGATCCGCTATTAATTATATAAATACTCGCTTCGTCTCTGAAAAATGAGTAAATTTTTTTTGATGTTACGGGAGAATCAACTTATTATTAGAAAAAAATTATTAAAAAAATTCAAAAAAACATAGTTTTTAGAAATTAGACGCATTAATCTATAATTTGGATGTAAAATATTTTTAACTTTACATATTAGAATATTAAATAAATAAAATCATGTATTAAATGCTAAAAACGATACGCATCAATTTTTTAAAGATGAAATATAATCTTGACAAATAGCCACAGTTTTCTCTTGCCTTTGAATATGCCGTTCCTATGCTAGTTACCTGCCTACCTAATTGAAGAAAAGGGGAATTTCTTGAATAAAGCGATCGAGAAAGTGAGCTATCTGTATTTTAGCCTTTCTTGAATAATAAAGCCGGAAAGTTTTTCTAGTACTACTACTTCAGTTTCCAGTACTCAGTAATTTGCATGTTAAAGCATCGATTGTTCACCTTCAATCTCTAAAGTTTCATAAAATTTTACAAAACAAAACGAGTACAATATTTAGACAGGGTAAAGAGCACAAAAAAATCCTTGAACTTTTTAAACTGTTACAAATTAATCGACCGAATAAATAATGATTAGTTGGAAAGTTTAATGGGTTTTTTGTGCTTTTTACTTGAGATAGAGAGTAGTAAAATCGACCAAGGTATGGATGAAAAGGCAAGTGAAGAATAGAGCAAGTGAAAATTACAAATGGTACATTTTTTTACATTTAATTCATGATTTTATTTTTTTAATATTTTGATATACAAAATCAAATAATTTATATGTAAATTATAAATTAATGTGTGTAATTTTTTAATATATATTTTTAATTTATTTTAATAATTTTTTTCTAATAATAATTTAAATCAACCACCACGTAAAAGGGAGCATTCAACTTTTTAGTAAGGGGAAGTATTATACCCCACTCCTATGATATATGACCAGCTATGAGCTTCCGACTGCGGCATAACAAGTTGCTTCTCTTCCTTACGAAAATTCCATTCCGAGAAACATCCTCTGCCACTCTCTGTTTCAGCCTCCACACACAATCCCCACTACTGCGTACTTAATTATTAATCCCTACGCTACGCTTCCAGCTAATTTAGAGATCATGAAGACGACGGCGACTCTTACTCTCTTCCTGCTGCTGTCCGCCGTCGCCACCACCCACTCGGCCACCGATTCTTTCGTCTTCGGTGGATGTTCCCAGCTCAAATTCATTCCCGGCTCCCCCTACGAGAACAACGTCGACTCTCTCCTCACCTCCGTCGTTAACGCCGCCGTCTTCACCTCCTACAGCAACTACTCCTTCCCGGGCGCCATCGCTTCCGACACCTTGTACGGTCTCTTCCAGTGCCGCGGCGACCTCAGCAACAGGGACTGTTTCCGTTGCGTCTCCAAGGCAGTCTCCCAGCTCGGCACCCTCTGTGCTGGCTCTGTCGGAGGTGCCTTGCAGCTCTCCGGCTGCTTTGTTAAGTACGACAACGTCTCCTTCCTCGGCGTCGAGGACAAGGCCTTGGTTGCCAAGAAATGCGGCTCGCTCGTCGCCGCCGGTTCGGACGCGACGGGTCGGCGGGACTCTGTTTTGGGATACATTGGGTCGAACGACGGGTCGTACAAGCCGTACCGGCTTGGCGGGTCGGGGGATGTGCAGGGTGTGGCGCAGTGCACGGGGGACCTGAGCGCCGGCGAGTGCCAGGATTGCGTTTCGGAGGCCATCGGACGGCTGAAAACGGAGTGTGGTTACGCCAAGTGGGGCGAAGTGTACTTGGGAAAGTGCTATGTCACATACTCCGTCGGCGGGGACCACTCCCACGGCGGCCACGGTATGCTACTTTCCCTCAACCACCGAATGCGGTGGTGTTTCACTTTGTGGGATGTTTGCGTTTGGTGTTTACTTTTACTGTGATTTTGCTTTTTGGTTAGATGGAATTTCTGAAAATTGTAATCAGCCGTACGTCGTGAAATCATGTCTTAGCTAGCTTGCATGCTCGTGATGTGTTTTTACTTTTTAGTGGTGACTCGATTCTCTTGTTAATTTATGTATTAAAAAACCGCAAGTTTATTGTTTCTTTTTCGTTACAGTAGATATTAATATATATAGCTTCGTATGCAGTATTATTGATTTGCGAGATATGGTGTTGATATGGCCACACTTGACATGTCGTTACAGTAGGTTCCTTTTAAATGACCTTTTAATTAATTGTAGTATTTTGAAAGAAAAAAAAGTTATGGGTAATAAATATTTACTATTTATCCAAATATGTTTGATTAAATCATCGTTAAAAAATTATATATACTCCATCTGGCCTCAAACCTGATTTTGAAAGGTGATTTTTTTAAAGTAACTATTTATTTTATTAAATGTGTTACTTACTTGAAAGGTGAATTTGATTTAGGGAAATTATTTGTGGTGGTGGAAGAGACGAGTCTAGAGGTAGCTAGGAAATTAATTAAGCAAGGCACCATTTCGAGTTCGTATTTGACACTGAGTTAAAAAAGTTTTAATTCTTTTTAACAGCAATTTTTTTATTAAATGAAAAAGAAAATTACACTTAAATTATATAGGAAATACCCTTCGACCCACTGAAAGCGAAACAAATCCTCAGATGGTATATAAACGTCTCCAGAAAGGCAAAACTCAAACTCCACACACATATATATATATATACACTCTACTAATTCCCACTGTATGTATATATTAGTAACTAGTAAGAGGCAAAAGTCAGAAGATCATCCATCCAGTTACAGTTACAGTTAGAGATAGAGAAGCATAGTAATTGGAATGGTGATTAATTAGTAGTAGTAGCTATTTGATCTTAATTAATTTCCGTGCGCGCGCAGATAACAGCAGCAGCAGCAGCAATGATGATGAGATTGAGAAGACTCTGGCAATACTGATTGGTCTCATAGCAGCGGTTGCATTAATAATTGTCTTCTTATCATTCCTATCCAAAATCTGTGACAATGGAAAAGGTGATATATAGCTAGTACTTTTACTTTTAAAACTACTTACTTCTTCATGACTTCCATTCTATTACTCCCTCCCTCTTTTTTGTCTTGAGGTAGAAAGTTGAATAATTTATATTAATATCATAATTTGTAAAATAAATTTTTTAAATATATGTTTTATAGAGTTTTTTTTTTGTACAAACACAAAACATCAAAGTTAAAGTGTATGACCTTGGTGGGGGAGGGAGTATATTACTAATAATAATAATAATTACTCATTTCTTTGTGTTTGAATTTGAATTTGTCAGGTGGGAAGTGATTATACTAGCTTACAGTTAAGAAAAAAAAGGTTCGATCTGGTAATTAACTTGCTTACAGCTCTCTCCACCGCCCTCTCAATCTTTTTGCGAAGTGGTGGATACAGGTTTCTAGAAAGACGTGAACCAAATGTTCCAATAAGATTGAAAAAAGTGTATCAACAGTACTGTTATGGAAAAAAGTGCATCGATTTGTTTGTTCTGTTGGCTGCTCGATCGGTAAATGTATTAGTCGTCGTCGGATTTAATTTTGTTAATTTCTTTGATAGAATATTGAGAAAGACATTGAGTAGTACTGTTGTTACACAGATCGCATATCTGCCCTTTCAAATCTGTGTCTAAAATTCAAGAACAAGAGAGGCTGGTCAATGGAATTAAGGAACAAAAAGTTGAATGTATTTGAGATGATTAATATCAGTAATAATGATTTAACACAATATTCCCCACATTGTAATGCCCGGTTATACCTATATATATGTCTGCCTCAGAAACTAAAGCAAACAATCAGAATATAGTATATATCAAGGACAGTAATCAAGATCAGCTGTATACTCCAAACGGGTCCTCCCATGCAATATCCCAGAATGTTCTCTCTCATCAATTATCATTTGCTTTACTTTACTTTACTTTACTACTACTACTACTATAATCCAAGGGATCATCATATTACAATACAACCCTATCCTCAATCATGCACTTTCCAGACTTCTTTGGCATATAGGTACGTAGTTTGTTACCATTTCTCACATCCCGCAATAAATAATAGTGATATTATAACCATTAACATCATGTCTGTCATGTATACATACAAGTTGGAAGATTTCCTCTAATTCGGGTTGGAGGAAAATATTGTTCAGCATACAATATAAAATGTTCCGTATATAGGCCTATAACCTATATATGGTCACATGAATAACGCACTGTATGATAACTAACACAGTAGTCCATGATTTTAAATTGTAATTTCATTTTTTTTCCTCTCCTTTTTACAAAAAGCAAGCAAGGATCACACAATGGAATTCATTAAAACTAGTGCTAAGATCATGGAAAATATTGATGTGAGTGGGCATAGAAATTATGTGGGGGTTCATTGCTGATAAAAAAAGTGGTTCGGTCTTCAGAATAAAGGTTTGTGGGTTTATCTGTTTGTTGGAGGCAAGGAGATGAGGGCCAGAGAGGACGTATGATAAGACCTAGAGACATCCTTTATGAAAAGGCAGCATAATTAAAAAGGAAAGGAGCAAGATAAAAGTGCAGTAAGCAGCATGACAAATTTTAGTGAGGCGGATTAGAATACTCCAGAATTTTTGTTTTCCATACGTATCACTTGTAAATGACAGAATCTTTCTTCCAATATGGATATCATTTTCATCGCCTATTTTTATCTCAAACAAACCATCTCGGTCTTGGTCAATGATCAATTAACCCATTTTGTCATTTTACACACATCATGACAACCTTTCCAACTGCTAATTCTCTGAAGAATTTCTGCTTCTTCGAATATTTGAGATAAGGACTTATTACGATTCATGCACAAAAAGATCAACAATTGTCTGTTCATATATCTTAATAGTATTTCATTATTTTCTTCCCCTACTTTTCTTTCTACTATTTTTTTTAATGTTTATTATGATATCCAATATCATATGTAAAATAACACAATATATTTACATTTAACACAAAGGAACTGGAGGAAAAAAAAAACAAATTCCTGCATCTCCATACTACCTGGGCCCGAATGATGAGAGCAGTAAACATCATCCCAGGCATATTTGGGCTAGCCCAATCAAATTCGGCAGATGGACTTCAACTAGGCCTGGGCCCGCGTACAGCTCAAACAGCTTGTATCATGTTAGATTTGGGCTACATATTGAATATGGTCCCTTTTTTCATGATTGGGCCGAATATCGAGGTGACCGGTATCGTAGGCCACGACGAGTCTTCAAGATGGGGCCGGACTTAAGTCAGATTTGGGCTAACAATTGAATATGGCCTTTTTCTTCAAGATTGGGCCTAATATACAGCTGACCGGCATCGTAGGCCACGCGTCTTCCATTCGCTCTCTCTCCTTTTTCTCAAAAGCCATCGCCCCTGATTCGTGTCTCACTGCAACTCCTTGCTAACTAAGGAAAGAACGAACACCGACCAAAACGCTAGTCAGAATCAGATCCGAGAAAAAATGGCTCTCGAGTGGGTAGTGCTCGGCTATGCCGCCGGTGCGGAGGCAATCATGGTGCTCCTTCTCACGATTCCGGGGCTCGATGGGATCCGGAAGGGCCTCGTCGCCGTCACCCGGAACCTCCTGAAGCCGTTCTTGTCTGTGGTCCCCTTTTGCCTCTTCCTGCTCATGGACATCTACTGGAAATACGAGACTCGACCGAGCTGCGATGGCGATTCCTGCACTCCGACGGAGCATCTTCGCCACCAGAAATCGATCATGAAGAGCCAGCGCAACGCGCTCCTCATCGCGGCCGCCCTCACCTTCTATTGGCTCCTCTACTCGGTCACCCACCTCGTTGTTAGAATTGAGCAGCTCAATCAGCGCGTTGAGCGTCTTAAGAGCCGTGACTGAGGCCATTCAGATGCTTTCTGATTAAATGAGAAACGGAGTAGTTTGTTTTGATTCCATGATGCTTGCTTTAGTTTGGCCTTTTATCAGCTTAGCATATGATGTATGCATTTCGAGAAACGCGTAAGATGTTACTGGATTTTCAGCTCATAAATGTTTTGATTTGGTGTTTATCTAGTATCTAGGGTTTTTTTTTCTTCCGGATTTGAATCGCTTTTTCTGCTGTTGGTCCTTGTTCCGATTTTAGAATTAAGTGCGTATGACAGGCAGCTTCCGTTATAGTGATCTGGCTCTGAACTTAAGTGGATTGGTAGCATGTTGTCATTGGCATGGAATTCATTCCCCGAAGCTTGTTTGGTTCTTTCGGGGGAGGTAGCTGCATTCTTAGTTTCGTTAGTTGTTGGTTTGGGGCTAGCTTTGGCTTGTGGATTCTCTTTCTTTGATTCAGTTGATGATCATGGGCTATTTAGTCTACCTGGTGAAAATCATGGGCTTCTTCATTTTTGGTAGTTTCATAGAGACCCTCTAAAGTTGCATCTTGAATCTGGATGATGGTGCAATTGGATGTTTCCATTTAGTAGTGGTTGCATTTTGTTAGACAGGTTCTGTGAATGTTCGGTAGCTTGTTTACACGAAGGTATTTTAGTGAGATAGGAATCCTGTATGTGAAGCGTGTTAGTAATCAAGTAGAGCAAATTAGATTCCATCCAAATCTCACTCACTTTTTGTTTGTTTGTTGAGTTAACATGGGTCGGAATTTGCCTGAAAGCATTTGCAGTCTTTGGTTTTCTGATAAAACTGACCTGCATTGAATTGTAAGTGTGCCGTGGTTTAAACAAGTGACCACAGCCGAAGAAAAGAGGATAGTTTGATCCGCCGAAGCCTACTTCCTGGACAGTATAACTTGCCCTGCTGTCGTCTGATTCCTTGTGAAGCACATTTCAGATTTCCTGTAGGTGCTTAAGAAGGCAGCCTCTTTTTTGTTGTTGGTTTGTTCACAATTGTTGCATCGTGAATACAAGTGAGGCAGAGTGTAACGATGGAGGCATGAGCATTATGCACTCTGACCCACCCTCCTCCTATCTGATTCCCTTTTTCTCTATCCTCTATGCATCTGTTTTGGTCTCGTGTTGTGCATTTGGTGCTCGGTTAATTGTTATGTACAGTTAGGGGTCTGGGTGTATGACGTATGAGTGAAGGAAGCGCTTATAGCTGGGAAGCTGTGAGTTTGTTTGCAGGAACGCACACAGCAAAATGTTGGAAGTAAGTTTAGAGTGCATCATTTTCACAACATGGATGTTTTCATATGCCCTTCCTTACATTGGTCCATGGTGCTCGTCTAAGGCAATCAAGAAGAGTAATCAGACAGAAATGGGAACATGAGAGGGGGAAGCGAAACCCATGACTTAGCGTATGTCGTTTTGGACGCAAAGCAAATCTGTGTGGTGTTGCGGTTGGGGAAAGAGAGAGTAGCGAACTTTGGTGACACTATTTGGGATTTGGTAACCAACACCAAGTCGTCGGACTCCCAAATTCATGTGGGTTTCGTTATTTTCATACTCCCTATTACAGTATATTACTAGCTACCGGTAAGTACTTAACTGCCATTGAAATGAAACATCGTCTACAGGCTGGCGCTGCAGAATATTCCAACGCGTTTTCATGGTGAGTGAGGATGGATGGGGCAACAGACACTTGATCCATCCGCCTAAGCAATCTGCACGCGAACATCCTCACAGTCACACCGCTGCACATTCATTCTCCTCCTGTTACTTTGAATCTTGGACAAAGTCAATCCCATCTCCTCTCCTTTCCTCTCCTGCGTTGCGCACCAATTTCTCTTCCACTGATTCCGGTTTCTACAGGTCGGCGGTCCTAGAAAGGTAACTTTTTTCCTGTCGATCGAGTTCAGATTCACATCAATTACCCAGAAAGAAAGGGAAAATGGACGAGGTGAAAGATAAGATGAAGGGGTTCATGAAGAAGGTGAACAACCAATTGTCGTCTTCTTCATCCGGAAAATTCAAGGGTCAGGGCAGAACCTTGGGATCTGCAGGTCCTTCTGGACCTGTAAACTCACCCCACTCTCGCCTCATCCAGACCACCAATCCCAGGCCAACGTCTTCTTCTTCGATTTCAACGCCTTCGTTGCCACGTCAGGTGACTTCCGATCAATCTAAGCCTAAGCCGTCTCCCGTGCGTAATCCGGAACCCACTCCCGAGCGTTCAGATGGGTTCGACCCTTACGGCTCTTTGATCACCTCCAGCAAGGTCTCCAAGAATGGTTTCTCTTTGGAGGTATTCGAGTGTCCCGTTTGCGGTGCTTCTTACAGGTCCGCTGAGGAGGTTTCGCAGCATGTGGACAGCTGCCTCGCCAATAGTTCGGGCAAGGATGACGGCGTTGAAGGTGTCTCCGCCTCCTGTGAGACGGAGAACGTCTCAGTATCAAAGACTGAATTGGATGTTTGTGTAGGTACATATCTTTCTAAGAAGCCACCAGAGGGATCGCTTGATGTGATTCTTCGGCTGTTTAGGAATATCGTCAAGGAGCCGGAGAATGGCAAGTTTAGGAAACTGAGAATGAGTAACCCCAAGATCAGGGAAGCCATTGGCGAGGTTGCTGGAGGGGTTGAGTTGTTGGAGTTTGTTGGGTTTGAGTTGAAGGAAGAGGATGGAGAAATGTGGGCTGTTATGGACGTCCCTAAGAAGGAGCAGATCAGCTTAATTAGCCAAGCCTTACAGTTGTTGGAACAAAGAGACTCTCAGGTAGGCTTGAAGTTCGAAACGTCAGCTGTCTCAGCTCCAACTGAGAAAGTGGCTGCTGTTGAACCGATTAAAGTTGATAGACAGGTAATTTAGCTATTAGTTTCTTTGGTAAATTGTTTTAGTATTACTCCTAATCCCTTGCAAATCCGTGCTTGCTTATAGTTATCCGTTGATTGCATCTTTGAGGTGGAGTAGTTGTAGTTCAATGCTTGACTTAAACAGCCCTCTCAATCTGCAACCAAAACAAATTGCTTGAACATTTTTGCTCACTTCTTGAACTCAGAAGTATTATAATCTGATATTGCATTTGAGACAAAAACCTGCTACATTCAAATATCAGCTTTATTTTAGGTCTCACTGTACTTGGGGAGGAGTACATATTTTTATACACCTGGGGCAATTTGAAACTTACTTGACTTCAATGTGATTGCTCTTATGTGAAAAAGTGAAATTTCTGACTTCCAGCTAGATTTGGTTAAGATGATTTTGATGTATGACAATTCTTTGTCACGTTTAGCTGCTTCACTAATTTCTAGTTCTTGTACTGTTTTACTGAATTTATACAAAACCAATTGAGAAAAAAAACATTTTGGTCCTAAGCACACTGATAAACCCCATATTGTCCTCTGAAATTTCTGACTTCCAGCTAGATTTGGATAAGATGATATTAATGTATGACAATTCTTTGTCACGTTTAGCTGCTTCACTAATTTCTAGTTCTTGTACTGTTTTACTGAATTTATACTAAACCAATTGAGAAAAAACCTTTTGGTCCTAAGCACACTGATAAACCCCATATTGTCCTCTGTATTCTGTACACGAGTATTTGGCATCAGGATAGTGGGCTTCTTGCATGATAATTCCATATCAGAACCATGCATTTAACATTATGGGATCCCATCCCATGTTGGATTGTGTCAGTTTTAATGGTAATTGCTTATATCCATGCCAACTTGTGAGGTCAATTATCTGTGAACTGAATGGCCATTGAATAGCCATTTCTGTACTACCTTTTCCTTGTTGATTAGTTGATCTTTCCTTGTACATCACTTGTGATAATTTTTCAGTGTGCTTTCTTTTTTCTGAATCCTTTCAAGTGCATTATAGTATTACTTAATATTTCTGAAAAACCGTTTCGCATATACAACTGATTGTTGGTTACATTTCTACCCCAGATTCGTGTGTTCTTTGCTGTACCTGAAAACGTTGCAGCAAAAATTGTGTTGCCGGATTCTTTTTATAATCTTTCACTGGATGAGATCAAACGAGAGGCTGATATGAGGAAAAAAAAGATGGCTGAATCTCAGCTTCTGATCCCCAAGTCTTACAAGGAAAAACAAGCCAAAGCTGCTAGGAAGAGGTATAGAAGAGCAGTTATTCGTGTCCAGTTCCCTGATGGTGTGGTCCTTCAAGGTGTGTTTTCTCCTCGGGAGCCTACAACAGCTCTTTATGAGGTTCGTTCTTTTGCTTACGGAGTATGTGACTCCTCTCTCCTCATAAATATTGATGAAGATAACTATCATCTAAATAGCTCAAATATTTAAGCCAATACTCTTCATGATTCATCTAGTCTTTTGTTCTGTTGTTTTTCTTAGATGAAACATTTATAAAGAACAGAGATAGTGCAACACTGCAAAACCAGGAATTTTTCTTGGTGAGAGCAAATTTGAAGCTCATATGTTCTATATTTCTAAATACAGATATAAGAACTCGAAACTGATTACTATCATTATATAGACATACATGAGAGCATAACACCCACATACTTGTAACATGCATTTTGGATTACAGAGTTGAAATTTCATTTTTCAAAACTGATTACATATAAGCCAATACTGTAGCCTATGACCTAAAGTTCCAGGTGAAGCTAATTTGGATTCTTTTGGTCTATGCCACTACATTTGTTGATATATGGTGTGGAGTATCATATATGCTAATAAATGGAGTACTTTTGTTCTGTTTCATATAATCAATAAAGAAAACCAGGAAGAAAAGTACTTGATTTGGATCTTAGAGTTATGCTGAGAGGGCGTCTGATGTGTGGCTGCTTTTGGGTTTTATCTGTTGCTTGTTTTTATGTTTCTTGTGAACAAAGTCTTGGGTCTGTGTAGTCAGTTTGCTTGTTGAGAAGTTTCAGGATTTAGAATTTGTTTAGGTGTTGCATAGACTGGCGCAAAGCGATCACCTCTCGGCATCTTACCTGACTTCTTTAATGGCGTCATGTGTGGTATCAAGAATTATGCACTCTATTTCGATCTTATGTGTCATGCTTTTTCACTTGTATGCCCACTGGCTTAATTTTTGACAGCTAGTTGTACATTTTGTTCATTGTTTCCAGTTTGTGAGCTCAGCTCTGAAGGAACCGTGTCTGGAATTTGAACTGCTTGATCCTGTGATGGTGAGAAGGCGAGTGATCCCTCGTTTCGCATCTCGAGGGGAGAGAGCAAGAACAGTGGAGGAAGAGGATCTAGTTCCCTCGGCACTCGTCAAGTTTAAACCCATAGAGACGGATTCGATTGTTTTCACAGGTCTGTGTAATGAACTCTTGGAAATTATTGAGCCCCTTCAAACTGATTCTGCAGTGCTTCAGCCCCTGTAAACCGCATTGGCTTGTATCACAACTGAGGGCATGGATCGTTTGTTAAATGTCTCCTGTGTTATTGGTTACGGTGGATAACTTTGGAAAAGTTGCAAATACGATGAACTAGCTTAAATACCCGCCTAAGACGAGATATCTGTTTTAAATATATGTTAACAAATGATAATTTGTTTATATTAAATTGATTCCTTTTAAATAAAAAAATTTCTGATCCCCCAAATAAAAACATATAAATGTTGAAATAAAATACCTGGCACATATATAACTAAAAAAATAAATAACATAAACATTTTTTGTAATCATTTTGTATTCTGGTTAATTTTATTATTTTTAATTTGTTCCGCAAAAATATATGATTAACTAAATGATCATGATTTCTACTTTCAACAAACTCCCATGAGAAGATTATTTCCATTGGAGTTAAACTTTTTTCAAAATCTAGTTTTCAAGTTTGATTTTGTTCATTATCAAAGGTTTAATATGGATATAGGAGATGGTTCAATGACAAATGCAATAGCTTCTCGATCCTTTAACTTGTGGAATTATGTATTCGGTTGAACGCAGCTGAATTTTAAAACTACTACAATGCTAAGCGACGCAACAAAATTCTATGTAAAAAAGATAGAAAATAGCTTTGATATTCAATGCCTTCACCTCAACTATCTTATTAGTCAATCCTTTCAAGAAACTCGAATACCATGACATCGTTCCGAACTTGCGCAAAAACTTTAGCATCAAACCGACCTCCTCTTCGTATAGATTTGACACACACAATTAATAATTTCTCCCTTTCAACCAATTTTTCCATCATCACAAAGAATATTACCATAAGCTAGATTGAAAGACCATGCAAAACATAGTGAAGAAATTAACATCATAAATTTTAATGCAAAACCTTTGTTTTTTTTCCTTTTTCTTTTTCTGTCAAACATACAGATCTAAGCTAGTATTACACCAACCCGCACTCTACCGCGGAAAGAATTCAAGTGGACATTAATGTGATTAAACCCAAAAATCGCATTATTTTCTTTTTCTCGTTATGTCATTTGTTTTCGTTTGTGTGTTCCTTTTAAAATAATAATCCTTTCATCCTTAAAAATTAAATACAATTTATTATTGTCATTATTTATCTTAGTAAATATTTGAATCAAACACTGTTCTTTGATTCATTAAAGCTAATGTATAAATTAATTGAGAACGAATGAAGTGTAAAATTGATATAAAATGATATTTCTTATTTTTTGATTTTTTTTACAATAGCATCATTTCGTTCCTAGTCAAGTGTTTTTTTCATCATCTTTATCATACATCCTGTATTAGATATAAAATTATATAAAAGTATCTACTATTATATCTAATACATGAGTCATACATTTTTCTAAAGTGATAACTTTTATATAAAATGATATAAAATTGTATAAATTGCCTTGTTCAAAGAGTCAAACATTTTTCTAAAATGTTAAAAATCGTTGTCACACCAATGTATGAGGTTGGTAACTTTTTACCATTAAAGTTTTTTTATGGAGTCAAATTTCCATCAGTGTTTTTAAAATGGAATCAATTTGTCACCGTATAAATGGTTTAATGGATTCGATTTTTTTGTGCTAATATTTTATTTCCATCTTAAAGTCAATGAATATTTTATTTCCATCTTAAAGTCAAGACTTAATATTTATACAGTAAATGTCCGCCAATCAAGTACAATAGTTTGGCCATTATATTAATTTGTCAATCGATGGATAGCAATTACATGACATGAACGTGTTTATGAGATATACTCACATTGAAATGGTGAAATCTATTTTGTAACTGAGGAAAAAATGAATACTTAAAACTAAAAAATAAGCAATGGAAAGATGCATTAAATACATCTTTTGTATAAATGGATTGAATTAATTTTGTATAAATGGATTGCATTAAATACACATTATGGTGAACTCTTGGAAATTATTGAGCCCCTTCAAACTGATTCTGCAGTGCTTCAGCCCCTGTAAACCGCATTGGCTTGTATCACAACTGAGGGCATGGATCGTTTGTTAAATGTCTCCTGTGTTATTGGTTACGGTGGATAACTTTGGAAAAGTTGCAAATACGATGAATTTCAAAGGTTTGTGGACAAGACAAGCTAACACTGTTACTGTTAAAGGCCCTGATTTATACTATATAGTTCGTCCGTTTTCCTGCATCTAAACTAAAACAGTTGTCTCACTCACTAGTTTGATTCGATTCGAAAGGTTGAAGACAAAAACGACAACACCTCATACACTTAAGGACCTAATCTGTATGATTTAATACAACCGCGTACGGAGCAACACGGTTTCCGTTTGATTTTTTAGAACCCACTAATAATAATAATAATAATAATAATAATAATTCAAAAGAACAGTGGGGTTCTGCTTCTGCTTCTCGTGCAGGAGGTCTGGATGTGCGTGAAATTGCAGACGATGGTTTGTCTCAGGTTCACGCTAAGGTGTTTTGACTTGAGCAATAGCAGGCCGGCGACCGATTGCGCGTGAAGGGCTGACTGGTTTTGACGGCGACCGCGGTGGGGGAGCTCGGTCGAAGCGGAGCACGATGGAAACAATTGGCAGCTGCTGCTTGTTGGTGAGGGGAGGGCAGTTCCAACGGGCGGACTCACGTTGAGGCGAACGACGGTTTCGTTGGTTTTGCGGTGGCCGGTTACCGGTTGTGAGGCAATTTTAGTCCGGCAGGGGACATAATCTAGTAGCAAGAGCAGAGTTAAATCTATATGTTTGATGGAGAAATTGTATGTTATTGGAGATCATTTATATCATTGTCGATAAATTAATTGTATGTTCATGGGTATAATTTGATTGTCCACTTTTTATTGCCAGGCAAGGTTAGCGTGAGATTTGTGTAAGGTATTGTTTTCAAACATATGCAATTGGATTAATAATGTATGTATCTGAGTGGAGTGGAGTATGAATGTTCATGTTAATGTCAATTATTTTGTGATTGGATTTAATTATTTATGGTAGTTGATTTCTCATTAATATTGCATCTATAGTTGTAGAATTTGTATGCATACGTAGAAATTATTTATGCATTTAATTGGTTGTATGTATTGGAATAATGTATTTTTTTGTGACTGATTATATGCTACGACACTAGCTTTGTATGAAAAATACTTAGATTATTGTATGTAATCTGAATGGTTTTGTATGCATTTTAGTCTCAGTTGCATACAATTATTAATTATCGTCAACTTTACAAAACACCAACAAAAGTAAATTGTTGGAGTATTTAGATGCATTCCATCTAGCTTCAGATGCATTCAAATGAACTGTCATTTCATACGATACGATAATTCTTATTCTATTTACTTCAGTAATTCTATATAATGACGCATAATTTTCTTCACAAAATAATAAAACAAGGCTATATATTCGAACTCATACAATTCGATTTCGGTTGCATACATATCATGGATTGTTGGAAATAAAGCTTAAAAAAGGAAGATTAACAACAACAAAGATTAGTTTTTCTTTTTCTTTGTAATTTTTCGTATAAAATTGGATATATTTGGTATATAAGAGAATGTGTTATGTACTTAACTGAATGTATTTCGAGGAGATGGAGTGTGTGGAAGGATATTTGTAAGGTCAGTGGAGAGATGGAGAGTTTAGGAGTTCTGTTTAACTCTTTTTTCAAGAGAGTAGTTGGGTCAGGAGAGCAAACTAGGTTTTGGGAGGTTGTTTGCGCTGGAGGAGAACAAAGAGTGTTGGGTAGCGGAGAAGATTAAGTGGGAGGAGGGGGTCTGGAGGTGGGAGTGGAGATGGGAGAGGCCGGTGAGAGGGAGAGCTCTCGGCGAGCTTCAGCTATTGGTGTCTCTCTTGCAGGAGTTCGTTCCAAAGGAGAGTTGTGTGGATAAGTGGCGCTGGGAGCTTGGAAATGGTGGCTTCTCAGTTCAGAGCTTATCCAAGGTGATTGATGCGAAGCTGGTATCGTGCTTCAACATCCAGATGAAGTGGTGCAACAAAGTCCCAAAAAAGTAAATATCTTCTTCTGGAGAGCAACAAGAGGGCTGATTTTAGTACTGGCCCAGCTTCAGAAACGGGGGATTGTGTCCCATTCGTCTCTCTGCCCGCTGTGCGGCATTGAGGCGGAGACGGTTGATCATGCGCTGGTCAAATGCAACCAGGTGTCAGAGATCTGGAAAGCAATCGCGGCGTGGTGTGGCACGGATGTCCGGAACCTCTCGGGCATTCTGTCCCTTATGGATGATGCTTTTATTTCTCAGGTTCAAACATCGGTGCAGCAGGTGTGGCAGGGGATTGTGTTTGTCTCGGCATGGGCTATATGGAAGGCTAGGAACAAACTTGTGATGCAGGATACCCCATGGAGATCAAATGTTATTTTTTCAGATGTGCAGGTGTCCTCCTTCCTATGGATCTCTAACAGGTGGGCTAAGCTGAACCTGTCTTGGGGAGACTGGCTCCTAGCCCCGTTGGTTGGAGCAGCAGGAAAGCTGGCTTAAGATGCCCAGGTGTCTTGTGTCTTGCTTTCTCGTTTTTGTGGAGTTGTCCGGTCTTCAGGTTCTGTTTATGTTTGGTGGTAGCTTCTGTTCTGGTGCTTTAGATTAGCCGGCATCTCGTTGGCTTCTTTCCTTCTTGTGAACTCTTACTTTAATAAATCATTGTTGCCGTTAAAAAAAACTTAACTGAATGTATTATGTATAATGGGATGTATTTCAAAATAGTTATTTTTTTTCTTTCGTATGTAACTAGAGGTATGTGGAGGTATGTGGTATGTAAGTAGATGTATTATGTACTTAATTGGCTGTATTATACTCCTTCTATTGAAGAATGATGTATTCTTTTTTGACGACCTCTTTTTTGAAAACAAAAAGTATTACCTTAATCTAGAAATATTGTTATATATATAAAAAAAGAACGTGAAAAAAAAAGTCATGATGAAAAATATATAATCCTTAATAAAAGGGAATATAGTTAAGAGATAGAATACAAGTGAAAACGTTAAAAGTTAAAAAAGTAAAAAAAAAAAAAAGCACACATGAAGTAAATCAACTACTTGAAGAAAAATGAAACAAAAAGAAGGAAAAAAGAACTTAAGCACGCAGTCACGCACGCATGCAACAAAGAAACGGAAAACAAAACGGAAATAGGCTGGGTGCATTACACCGGGTGCATTCAAACCCAAATCTGTTGCCGTACACTTGATCCTTCTTGTGGACGTGGAATATATAATGGGACGGGCGTGCACATTGATAAGTTGTGTTCTTTCGAAAACTCCTTTGGAAAAGAGTTTTAAATTTTGAAAAATGGATGAAACAAAGAATAATAAAATGGAGGTTAATATTTTAAATTTATAATCTCCCAACACTGTTTTAAAAAAGGAACATGGCCTAAAGCGTTTACGTTTTTTTTTTCTTGTACTTTTCTTTAATGGTGTTGAAATGTTAGCAACATGCTGCTTGGACCAGTTAAATTAGTTGGATAATTTAATCTTTAAGTATGTTTGAATCCACAAAATTTCTCACGCAACAAATTTTTAATAAGATAGTATGTGAGTAACCGTTCCAAATGAGTGTTGTCAATAATATTTCTCTGAATTCACACCCCCATTTGCACATTCATGATTTGTAGATGTTCGAAGCTAGCTTATAAATGGTTATTTTTTGGTGTCTATACATTAAAAAAAAATGATTTGACTTCCATATGGTCAAAAAAAGTATCCCAGATTATGCTACGGAATTGATGGTCACGTCCTATGTTTAGCTTAGGTTACTACGTAATCTTTTGGATGTATGTGATCTAAAAAAACATTAGTTTGACAATCTAACACCATTCTACTAAATGTCTCTAGATATTAACAAAAATCTCATGAGTTTTGTCATAATCTCAACTTTTTTTTTCATATATTATGTATTTTCGGAATTCTTAAAAAAAATATCCTTGAGATTTGAAAGAATATACACAACTCCCCTGACATTAATCAGCGTTAACTATTCCGTTAAAATTTTTAGGTTTAACTATACAAATTGGACCATAACTTTCCTAACTCTAACAATTCTACCTTAAGGTTTTACCCTTTACAATTTCAACCCCCTCTCCACTCTCAACACCAGTAGCATCGTCAAAATACAGAACATGATAAAAGTCCTTCATCTAAACCTTCTGGCGGCTCTCCCTGTCAGAATTTCAAACACACGCTCTCGACGAAACTGAACGCTCTGTCATCTACGTCTCTCCATAACATATCGGTAAATTGAACAAGAAGCTCTTGAAGATTTGAAGATTGAAGTTCACATTGTTCAACGAAACGCCGAGTTATCCATTAAGCTTTATAGCATATTCTTCAAGCTCCAGCATAAGCAAAAGCTTCATAGTTTATCCAATATCCTCTCGAGAAAGCTGATCCTTTTGGGATAGCCTCTCGCCATGATGAAACCACTGCCTCCAGTAAGAGTAACCCCTCTTTCTCCTTCGTCGATAGGGTCGCCACCAAGGATATTCACATCAACCCCTTCTCCGCTCTCCGCTTCCACATATTTATCTCTATAACACGAGGCTTGATGGGACAGATCCTTTATGGAGGTTATTCTCCCTCCGTTGAGAAGGCCCACAAGAGGTTGTCGGTGATGGTACAGTATCACGGTGGTGGGTTTGTTACGATAAGTAACGACAACGTAGGAAACGATATGTTTTGTCGGAGAATCATGTGATGTGATTGTGGTGGCAGTAGGGCCCCGACTGGCACCAACGAGCAAGTTTCCGGCGGCATTTGGTGATGGGTTAAAGTTGTTGAATTGACTAGAAAATCAGGGGAATTTGGCAGAGTATAGGGTAAAGTGCACTCATGGTCTATAACTTTAATTTGTGTACTATCGTAGTCATATTTGAAGATTTTGTACCATTAAAGTACCATTTTTAAAGTTTTCATTCATTGGTGGTCCTTTTCCATTAAACACCAATTAAGTTAAACTGATTTTGCGAAAATGATAATTTTAGCCATTAAAATTTATTTACAAAATCTATTTACACACTAAGTTCTGAACCTAACAATTCAATCACCCTAAACAATTATAAACATAACAATTATATCCAAAAGTTTTCAAACTTCACCTAAAATCACCACACCCACTGTACCACCCCTCGTCCACCGCCGGACCACCACCGAAAAATCCGAAACGAAGAAAAAACTTCATTAGGGGTAGATCGGCGTCAATCTTTAATTAGTTCCTTGGAAAAATCGATGATTCAATCCAATGTTATCATCGACCAATTCCCATGTGCAATTCCATTGACCTTTTCTAGGATTAAGGGTAAGGCCAGTTGATATGCTCTAGAGTAAATTCCGTTGGTAGTCCCGTAAAAATAATTATTGTCATGTTTTAGTCATATTTTAAAAACTTGTCTTGTAAAGGTCCTATCTAAGGGTACTTTGTCCTATTTTGGTTCTTTCCGTCCATTTGAACCGTTAATTCTAACGCATTTTCACAATTTTTACCTTTTTACCCTTGGTGATGTGGCATAATATCTTTCGGGAAAAACATTATCCTAGTCATTCTAGTTTCATTTTTCTTAACATTCTCACCTTAGTTCTCCAATTCTTCCACCCGAACTATCCTCTCCATTTCTCACCTTAGTTGGCTTTAAGTGACGCAACCTCAGCTTCTTAATTTGTCTTCCCAGCTCCTCCGCCCGCCACCAGCGCATCACGCCACCGTCAATATGGACCAGTCACACTTTCCCTTCTCAGCTAGAGAAGACTAAAATCTACCGCCTTGTCTTTGGTATTGGCGCCTCCGTCAAGATCTGCGACCGCCGGAGGCGCTGCATCAAGTTATGGTGGCGGCCGGAGGAGATGCGTGGAGTTTTTTGGCTGAACTTCCGGTGAGAAATAGCTCCCTAGAGGACCAATTGTTTGCGTCACTACGAATCTCTGGTGATCTTCTCGTTCGATCGGAAGAATCTCATGCTGAGATCAGGCCGACGGGTTTGATCCTGAAGCTGGGCGAATTTACCATGCTCTTCGTCCAGACACCTAACATAAGTGAGATTAGATGGATCATATGGATCTGTGAAAAATCCCAAAGCCACACACAACTCCGTCACAAATGTCGTCGGACCGTAGATGAAGCGTAGATGGTGGATTTATTGAAAGGAATTAAACTTTGGGGTTAAAATTTAGGTGGTAATATAAGTTGAGTACTGATGTAAGAATTTTTATAAGGGTAAAATAGTAAATTCATACATGACCGTTAGAACTGACGTCCATATTGGATGGAAATGACAATTATTATTTTTACGACACTGCGTACAAAATTTACTCATATGCTCTATGTATGGCGTGATTCAATAAAATTTAGAGTAGTTTTTTTACAACAAAAAGGGATTCATTAGACTTGAAAGAATGAAGAGAATAGAAGGGTGTGAAGTGTGACCTCAAAGAGTGAAGCTAAAAGAGTGACCACTCAGAGAGACGCACATGAATAGCACACAGAGAACAATACACTCTCATCACACCTACTGCAACAACCAAGCTAAGGGGAGAGAAGCCAAGAACATAACCATTCTACTACAGGACACGAAGAACAACGCACCAGCATGGATCTAAAACAGAAGAAGACCTACAAGAGTCAGCCAATTACCCAACTCCTTCAACCGCACGTAATAACGTTGAAAGGAGCCAATCACCCAAGAGACATTAAATTTTTGGATCCTGCTGCTAATCCAAAGATAAGATAGCGCCTATAAGTGTCAACTTTCAAGAGCATCATCTGATGTTTCTCCCTTTTCACCCACGAGACTGCTTCGTTTACTACTAAAACTATTCATGAACAGTACATAAAATTTTATTATAATTAGTGTTTTTTTTCAAGTTTTACATGGATAGAATATTATTAAGTCTTTTCGAGAGGCAGACCTCCCAACGATGTTTTCTCCATATACAATCATCGAACCTGGGGCATTAAGAAAGGATGAGTCCTTTACTACCCAATAACAATTATTGGTAAACTAATTTTTTTTTAAAGTGGGGATAAGTGTAGCTAGGTTAAGAGGGTGTCATATTATATTAATATAATATTCATGAATGATATATAAAGATTTTTCTGGAGTGTGGAGTGTAGTTAGACTATGAGGATGTAATATTATATTGTACTATTCATGAATAGTAAACAAAGGTTTTTCTTGAGTGTAGAATTAGGCTAGGGGGTGTGATATTATATTATATACTATTCATGAATAGTAAATAAATGTTTTTATTTTTAAATTGTTATTTGATTTCCAAAAAAATAAAGGTTTTTATTGAGTGTGGATGAGTATAATTGCTAGGTTAGGAGAGGATGTGATATTGTATTGTACTATTCATGAATGATGAACCGGTTTTTTTCTTGAGTGTGGATGAGTATAGATTGGCTTGGAATGTCGTATTATATTATATACTCTACCAATTCTTGAAAATTTGATTGGTTTCAGATCATGCGGTTAAGCTGCTCGGTTTAGAAATTTTACAAAAAAAAAAATTAACATCTATGGCTGGTGTCGTAGCAACAAACCATTTTTTTTCACATAGAATGATCAAGATATCTACATTACATTGTTTGAGGGCAAATGTATATATTAATAAGTTTCATGTGTTTCTTGATTAAGTATCTCATTTTTCTCTCCACTGTTATGGTAGATGATGTACTAATAGGTGAATGAATGATAATTGAAAAAATCAAGAAAATAAAGATAATATGACAATGTAGAGAATTTTTTAGAAATAATAAAGATATACCAGTAACAAAACTCTATCAATATATAAAGAAAGTGTGTAGATATATTTAGATATTTGATATTTTTGAATGAGTTTAGACTGAAACGATTTCTTAAATCGGGTCTCTAACCTATCATCATGGATATACTGCCTGCTACCGGTTAGATAATTTGATATTTTTGATTCATAAAGAGTTTAGACTGAAACGTAAAATAAAAATTTTAATTTTTTTAAAAACGGTTCTTAAACCGAGCTTAGACTGAAACGATGAAACCGGACGATGCCACCGATTAAATGGCCGACGGGTCTCTAACCTATCATACACATATGTGATAGTATCAGAAATACGAATTAACTCACGAGTTACGAGCAAAAGTATAACTATTCAACACGCGTGTACTTTACATCACTCACCCACCTATGGCTTGCCTCGGGCTCCACATATGTCACATGTGCAAGTGTAGTGTGTGAATTGATTAATTATTTATACTGTATAAATATTGTTCCAATTAAATTTTCCAACGCACGTGGTTCGCAACTGAATTCAGCCCGTCACCATATACGCCTATACGGGCTGTAGCCAGTAATATTACACATCCTTTTAATGCTTTGAAAGCTGCTCGCATTCACTAAACCTCCTCGGACGTTTCTATCCTGATCACTAACATCCTCATATTTTAATTTAATGACATCGCCACCCACCTCTACTTGGGCTGTGAAATGAATCGAACTCGTTCGAGTTCGGTTCAAACTCGAGCTTAAATGAGCCTGTCGAGCCGAGCTTTTTCGAGCTCGAGCTTGAGCCAGTTTTTAGGCTCGTGATTCAAACAAGCCGAGCTAGAGCTTCAGAGATTCGGCTCGCGAGTTTTATCGAACCTCACAAAATTACAAATTTACCCCCAAATTAAATACTATCTACTATCTAGTTACCTTCTAATAAAATACCCTATTTAATATTTAATGAGAGAAACATTTATTCTCTCTCCTCTGCACCCACCAATATTCTCACTTCCCTAAACTACAAATACTACCCAGAGTAGACTGCTCCACCCACATGATACCTATACCCATTAATTAATTTGAGTCTCTTCATCCTCTATCTAACTCATTATCTTCACCTCCCTCTGCAGCTCATCCACTCCACCGCCTCCACCACGTTGCATTCATTGACATCACCACCACCAGAATGACCAGGCGACGAAGCTCGGTGGCGTACGCCAATCTCTTCTTCTTCGGCGTACTGCGATCTTTCCTACGCGAGCAGCCTCAATGACGTGTGGGCTATTTCTTCTTCGCGACAAGCTCGATGACATGGGGACTCTAGTCCTTGAGGTGTAGATCAGAGAATCTCGTGGTAGTGTAGCTTCCCCAACCCCCTAGAATTCGAGATCTGTTCCCGATCAACTCTTTGTCCCTTTCATCGATGATTTCAAGCTGGTGCACCTTTTGCCGGCGATTTTCAGGCGAACCTTTCACGAGCCTATCGAGCCTGTCACAGCTCAGGGGTCTCTTCATCTTATCAAGCTTTCGAGCCTTCGAGCCGAGCTCGAACCCAACGCGAGTCGAGATTTTTGCAAGTTTTTCGAGCTCAAGTCAAGTTCGAGCCAAGCTTTATAGTAACGAGCTCGAGCTCGAACCTTCAAGGTTTGGGCTCGGCTCGGCTCAATCTCACGCCTAACCTCTACACGTTTTGTGTGTTCTTTTACAATTTTTTTCCTAAAAATTTAAAGTTCATGGAAATTGATGTAGAATTGACGAGTAAAAAAGATTCTCGTAAATTTTTTAGAATATAAAATCTGGCTCTTTGAATCAAACAACAATCAGAAATGACTTTAACTATCTTTAGATAGCGCATTAAAATGACCAAAGCTATTTTCTTTTACACAAAATTATTTCTTAAGCTGTCAAATTAATCTTTTCCTCAAAAAAAATTTCCTCTAAAAAACTTCTACCGTACATACCCTAAATGAGTTCCGATTAATTAAAAGTTCGATTATAATAATATCAATAATAATAATAATATAAAAGGTGTATTTGTTCCCTTTCATTTGATCTTCTTTTAATTATTTTCTCAATGATGCATAAAAGCTATGAGAGAGGGTGAAGGCTCCAAATGAATAAGTCATCAAATCAAACACAATAGAAGTGTAAGGGCTTAAACGGACAATGGTGGAAGACCGACCCCTTTTATCAAAAAACAAAAAAAAAAGAAAAAGAAAAGACCAACCCTTTTAATGACCATAACCCTTCTTTAAATATTACTAGCGTTTAATTAGGAAACCCTTCATTTTCGTTTTCGCTTTTGCTGGAGCTCAAAGCTTTTACAGTGGACCAGTGGTTGGAGGGATTTGTTCTGCGTAAACACGTCCCAGCCCCAGCAAGCAAGAACCCACAAATCTCTGTACATGGTGTTTCTGATTTACTATCTCTGTGAGGTGAGTTTTGTCTGACTTTCTGGAAAGGCCGCTGTTTGCTAATTGAAAATGGAGAGAGACTTTCTGGGTCTAAGCTCCAAGGAACCATTGCCGTTGCTCAGAGAGGAAGCTTGCAGTGATGGATTCAAAGAGACAGGTTTTGCCCTCTTTGTTTATTCATATTCATGGCATGGGCGTTTTGAGAATTCGATTTTCGTGTGTTTTACTTCCCCAATTTCGTTTGGCATGTTTTGGGGAAAGACTATAAAAGAAGCAAATGATTTCCTTTGCCTGCAATTATGCGACCAAATGCATACTGTTTTTCCCCCCTTCTCAGAGTTGGCAGAATTATTGATTAGGTAGAAGGAAACTTTTCCTGTTACATCTCTTATGTTTCACTGCTGCATGCAATTGATACTTGCTTGTTAGTAAAGTATGCTGATTCAATTCTACATCTTACCCCTGAAGAGATTTTTTTCCCAATTCAATTCAATTGAACGGCTTCTAACTGAGCATGCAGATTCCCTGACTAGACCTTCCCTTTTTCTTTTTTTTTTCTTTTTTTTTTGTATTGCTTAAGGATTTTGTAAAGGGTCAGAGATTCAATGGTCTTGCATGAACAGAGTTTCTGCTGTGCCTCAGATGATGTCTTTTAATGTTGCTCATGGTGATAAGTCCAAGGGGATCGGATCTGATACTCTCCTGTCTCCCGGGTTTAGGCCTTTTTCATCCATGCTTGCTTACGATCCTGGCCTCCAACGCTCTAGAACTGAAATCCAGGTTAGTGTTTCTCTTTTTCAGAAGAGGGTTTATATTTGTTCTATTGTAAAGACAAATTAAAAAGGAGAGGGAAAAAAGTTGACTAGTATGACAGATAATAGGAGTTCTACCGTGCTGATTCATTTTTTGGAGTTAACTTCAATAAGGATTCAATAAGTATTAGTTGCTACTGTTTTGGGTTCTTGAACATGCAGACTTCTATGTTAATTGGGTTTATGAAAATGTAGACTTCCAAATAGGTTTTTTAGTTTTTCTTAAAGCTTCAAGTTGGTGCAAAATTGTCCTTGTGACGTCAAGATGTTTCTGGCTTTGGAACAGCCAATTTCAGTTTCTGCACAGAGCAAGCCCATTTTCAAGAATCATTTCACTCCGTTTAATCAGAAAATAGTTGCTAATCCTTCCAAGCCACAGTTATTTGGAGGAATGCCAGCTGCAACTCCACAGTTGATGCCTCCCACTGTTGCTTCCCTTACTGGCAGCACCGAGCCACGGTAAAATCGGCTATTTCGCGTGAATATTCCCGTATATGATCGAGTTGATCTGATTCCTGTAAATATTTCCCTTTTTACTAGAAGATGCTTAGAATGAACACCAAATATGCTTTTCAGGAAAGGTGTTACGGTCTCTGGATCACCAGCTCAACTGACCATCTTTTATGCAGGAGCAGTGTGTGTCTTTGAAGACATCTCCCCTGAGAAGGTGCTCTTTCATTCTTTCTCTAGTTGATTATTTTCCAATAGTTCTATTGCCTTTATGTTTCAAAGGTGGGGTAAAAATTGGCCTTCTCTTTCCGTTGCATCAGGCTCAGGCCATAATGTACCTGGCTGGGAATGGGGCTTCTGCAGCCACCAACATGGCACAACCAAAACCACAAGTAAAGCAGCCCCCAAGTCCAAAACCAATCCCAAGTGATTTTGGTCCTATAGACCTCTCCATGAGCACACCCACAAACTCTGTCTCTGGCGTCGCAAGCCCTCTGTCTGTTTCATCTCCCACCAGTGGTCAGTCGGGAAGTGGGTCGACCAGCAGTGATGATGTGGTTGTGCAGACCACAGGAGTAGCTATAAACAATTTTAGCAAAACCGAGGCTTCAAAAGTGGAGTTAGAACCTGCTGCTCAAACAAGCTTGATTCCCTCCGGTAAGCATCATGAGCTTGTCTGTTGTTAAGGTTTTTCTAAAACTAGGCGGTGAATCCAGGACGTGTAGTGTTATGTTTTGGTCCTGGTATATATAATCTCTTGCAATGAAGTATTCACGAGTATGGAGTTGCGTAGGTTTTAACGTTGAATAACCTGTTAACCACTTGCTAATAGTTCCACAAGCTCGGAAAGCATCCTTAGCCAGGTTTCTGGAAAAGCGCAAGGAAAGGTGTGGTACCTGCAGTTTTTCCTCTTTTTTCTTTCTCATTGAAATCGTTTGCTGATTACCCAAAATCCTCAAATGTTGTTCAATCTTTTGCAACCAAACCAACATTACTTGTGTGATCTCAGGGTTACAAATGCAGTGCCATACAATCAGAGTCAGAAATCCACAAAAGCGGTTGTTGGTTTAGAGACCAATAGTAGGGACTTTTTTGCCACGTCTGGAGCGAGGATTGGTAACACTACATGATCAGTGATTCTAAGCTAGGACATTTACTTAATTATTTATGTTTTGCGTTAAGAACTTGGTTATATTGAATTTTGTTCATGTGAAATAAACTGAAGAAGCTCTATATCGTTAATTGAAATCGATTGAACGTTTTGAATAGGTGAGCATTAATAGGTAAGGCGGCATAATTAATGGCTTATCTACATCCTAGTGCATATTGCAGCTGTCAAGATGTTCAGTATGTCTGCTGCTTGATGCATATGTTTCGACCCTTCATCTTTGCCTGATAAAAACGTGCGCATGTATGTGTGTGGACCACTGGACCTAAATGGTGCCGTCAAAATTTGGTCTTTTCATCCCTTCACATTTTTTTAAAACCTTTTTATTATTATGTTAAAAAGAAAAGAAGTAGAGTGAAAATGAAGGCGTTGAAATGAAAATGAAGGTGTGATAGGTGGTGGTTGACTCTTCGTGAAGGAGGAAGACCTCATAACCTCTACAGAGAAATTCATTCAACTATCAGAGCCATTAGAAAGTCTCCCACAAGATCCTATAGAAGACCAAAAAGCGCAAGACCGCCCCTTTTGGTTAAGCAGCTGTCAAACCAAACTGAATTGAATGGCTTTCACTGTCCGGTATGATTCCGCTTTACTTCAACTCCATTTTCTTAGGTGGCTAAAGCACCGGGATCTCGTGCATTGACTTCTCTGCTCAACTCCATTTTCTTAGGTGGCTAAAGCACCGGGATCTCGTGCATTGACTTCTCTGCTCATTTCCCTTCGAGGATGGCTAGCTTTTGATTTCTTAAGCTAGCAACTTGCACCTATGACATGAGATATAATTGGCTTGATGGATTTTTAGCTTTTGTTTTGTTTTATTTTATTTTATAATTTCGGTTTCTGCCTTTTACTGGGTGGGGTCGGAACACGGAAGCACAAATAATTGGAATAGATATGAAAATGAAAGGCAACTAAGAAAATAATCCCTTTACCCCGAAAATTGTTGCATAGATTAAAGAGAATGTAGAAGTGTTACATAGTGTTAATGCCATAAGACTTGGGAGGTATGGGCAGACGGTATGGGGGGGGACGGTGTCACTCACACACCAGGAAGGGAGTACTGTGTCCCCATCCCATGGGTAGCGGCTCGGCCTAAAACCACAGCTATGTTCCTGTGTTCCATGGGCCGTAACGCCTGGAGCCGGCCGTGGCATGGGCCGCCGGCCTGTGCCTCGCCTCACCATTAGCCCCGAGGCGCCTTGTCCGGGAGAATAGGGCGAGGCGCCTTGACACGCAAGTAAGTAGCCGTTGTGCCACGTGTTGCCGCCACGTTGGTCGCGTCGCGGCAGTTCGCGTTTTCACGGTCTATAAATAGCGAGCTAACGTCTTCAAATTCACTTTTCGCATTCTTTGCATCCTCCCGCCTCGGCTTCTTTCAACTTCTCTCTGTTTTTCGCTTTCAACCGGCCTGGCCCATCTCGCTCGTCTCAAACTCCACACATTTTCCGTGTATGATTTCTTTTTCTAATTCGATTCGCTCTTCCGTTGGTTCCTCCTCGGGGAGATGGCGGACGATTCCACCGATGGGGATTCTGCCTCGGCTCGCTTCTCGACTCTCCCTGTGTTCCTAGCATGTCGGCGACCAGGAAAAGAGGTTCCGCAAAGAGAGCGGCCCGTCGTCGAAGAGGCCGAGGGCCGAGAAAGCACTACCCGAGTCCCCGACGACATTGAGTCCCGGATGACAGGGAAAGTTGCACGCCGATTGGCGTTGAAGTTCAGCTTCCCTGAGGAGATGGACTGGCGAGTTCCAGGCTCCTCAGATAGGGCCAACAGGCCTAATGAGGGCGAGTTTAGCATATACTCGATCTATTTCGAGATGGGTCTGCGCCGCCGCTCGGGAGTTCGAGACCGCCGTGCTTCGGCTTTATGACTTGGCGCCGAGCGGTTGGTGCCCAACTCATGGAGGCACATTATTGGTTTCAAACTCTTCGCCTGCCGATGGGCTTTCAACCTACATCCCACTGCTCCGCCACGCTTACAAGATTTCGGTCAGTGGGAGCGGCGGGGACATTGGTACCACTTGGCCCACCGTCGCATTGCTAACCCCGGTCCAACGTCGAACCACGGGTGGAAGAGGAAGTTCCTCTTCGTTCGATTCCCGCCTCGGTGGGTTTAGGACCTCCCTGGAGGACGGTCGAGCACGAGCAGGACATGAACTCGATAGGGGAGAGTTCCCTCTTTGACAAAGGCTCAAGCTCTGGTCGAGCTACAAAGGGAAGGGCTCGCCCGGCCTTTCCCAGTCGAGGCCGTCCTTGAGGCCGGCTGGGCTGAACTCCCGGAGGGGGAGGTGCCTGATTTGGATGAAGCGCATCGGCTTGCCTCGGGCCGAGGTAGTCCCTGACCAGTGGGTGCATCGTCCAGAGCGCCCCCTAATTTTATTAAAATGCCCGACGAGAGCGGCTCGGACGATACGCCTCATGCAATTTCTTTAACTTAGCAAATATTGTACCTTGCTTAGTTGAGTGCCTTAACGTTTTTTTTAACATCTCCTTTATTTCTTACTCAGGTCCTAACATGGATGCATTGAGAAGGCCGAAGCCGAAGCCTTCATGGCGTCGCCCGTCCTTCCCAGACCCAGGAGGGGGCGAGGTGGAAAGAGAATTGCCTCCAGAGCCGAGGCCTCCAGGGCCGAGGCCTCCTCTCACCCTAGTACCGGCGGGAAAAGTCCCGGCAGACTAAGGGAGATGTATGGTCCGGCCCTGCTTTGACGCCGCGGCCTGTGCTCGGGCAAGAAGTGAGACGGAGAGCGAGGACCGGCTCGCCAAAAGGCGCTCGGTTGCCGGGAAGAAGGCTGGTTCTGGGGCCGGGGACCTCTGCCTCCAAGGTAAGGGCCCGGCAGAGGCCCCCCCTGAGGTGCCGAGCGAGCCGGAGTCTTTTCATAGCTCCCCTCGGGCTCGTCGGGTCGACTTTAAGTCGCGCGACACGGCGTTCACTGTGGCTGAAAAGTGCTCGACCAGTGCCCCGAGCACCTTGGGCTCGACTCTCTCCAGCCAAGTATTGCGCCTTCATTGGGAGGGAATGATCTCGACGAGGATGTCGAGGCCGTGCGCGCTGCGAGCCCCGGCAAGGTAGGCCGACTCACGCTCTTTGGAAGAGCTTCACCGGGTAAGTTCTTTTGAACGGTCCCCCATTTGCCATTAATTATCTCCTGTTAAGAACCTTTTTCACTTAGCAATTCTTGTGGAAAATGTGTAGGCTGCACTTTGCGCCGGGGAACTTGGCAGGAATGGTGGGGAGGCTTTGCAGGAAGCTCGAGCTGAGATCGATAAGGTCAAGAAGGAAGCCGAGCTTCTTCGGAGGGAAAGGGACGAGGCTCTGTGCCGGGCTAAAGGCAGTGAGTCCAAAGCTCGGAGAGCGAGTCCAAGTTGCTCGACCTCTCCGCGACCCTCGCCCAAGAAAGGAGCTCAAGAAATCGGCCGAGGAATCTCTAGCCGAGCTAAAGAGGAGCATCCCCGGCCAAATTGATGAGGCCAAGGCTGCCTTCCTGGAAAGCAACCAGTACAAGCAGATGAGGGCCAAGGATACGGGGGCGAAGTACCGGCTCGCCGTTGCCGACGTCGTTGACGTGTTCGGGGTAGTTTACCCCGGGCTGGATCTTACTCCCATCCAGTCTCTCCCGAACAAGGAGCGGGCGATGGAGAGCCGAGCCCCCTATCGCGTCCCCAAGGACTCGCCCCTCTACAATGCTGTCTATGACTATAATTCCGAGGAAGAGGAGGAAGGGGACGAGGCCCCAAGGGAGCATCCGGGCGCAGGCTCCTCTCACGCGTAGTTCAATTTTTCTTAAGTTCAATTTATGTCCGAGCCACTTGGGCTCGTGGTTCTGAACAGAGTTTAGGGTCTGTAATAATACTCTCAATTTTTTCTAAGTTCAATTTATGTCCGAGCCACTTGGGCTCGTGATTCGGAACAGAACTTAGGGTTTGTAATAATTTTTTCTCGCAACCTTTCTCGTCAATTTACTATTGCCTTCCCCCCCTTTTTATACTTTATTCTTTTAGCCGAGCCACATCGCCCGGCTTTATTGCTCGCGTGTAATGTTTTGAGCGTTTGGAGTCAACTCTTCTCATAGTGCCGAGCTACAGTGGCCCGGCACATAATACTCATTTCTTCGAATAACGGTTCGTACATTTTCCATCATTAGCGTAATATTTTTGAAGGCACTCCGCATTCCAGCGCGGTTGATCATTGTTCCACAGGTTTTCCCGATCTATATGCCCCTTTCCCCAATTCATCGATAATCAAATAGGGCCTTCCCATTTTGGGGTACATTTACCCTCGGCATGATCTTGTTGAGTTGTGGCCGTGCTCAAGCACAAGGTCCCTGTCCGGAACCTCCTCGGCCTAATTTTAGCGTCGTAGTACCTCTTTATTCTCTGTTGATAGGCCCGACTACGCCGCTCGGCCTTGTCACGGGCTTCGGCCCAATAAGGTCGCTAGTGCAAACCTCTTCATTGTTTTCTCCTTGAGAACTGGCTGACCGGAGGGAGGGGACTGCCAACTCGACGGGCGTCACGGCATCCATTCCATACGTAAGGGCGAAAGGGGTGTTACCCGTTGATTCGCGGGCGTCGTTCTCATGGCCCACAAAACCTCGGTGCAAGAGGTCGGCCCACGCTCCTTTCGCCTCTTCCAATTTCTTGTTGATGGCGTTCTTGATGGCTTTGTTGGCTCCTCCACCAGTCCATTGCTCGAGGATGCGCCACGGCCGCATTGCAGTGCTTGATTCCCAAGCCTGCCAAAAAGGCTTCTATTCGGCGACCGTAAATTGCTTTCCTTGGTCGATCACTATCTCCGGCACCCCAAAACGACAAATTATGTCATCGAAGATCATATCGGTCACGTCGTCTTGCTCGATACTTGATAGGGCCACGGCTTCGACCCATTTTGTAAAATACTCGACGGCCACCAAGACAAATTGTCTACGTCGAGGGCCATGGGGAAGGGACCCAAAATGTCCAAGCCCCATTTTGCAAAGGGCCGAGGAGCCACAATGGGGTCGAGAGGCTCGGGGTCTTCGCGGAGTGTTGGCAAAGCGGCCGGCACTTGTCACATTTCTTAGTGTATGTCTCTATGTCCGCCTTCATACTTGGCCGAAATAGCCGGCCCTCTTCAGCCTTCGCAGCTGTTCGGGGCCTTGGTGGTTACCACATATCCCCTCATGCACTTCGCAATGGCGACTTGCGCCTCATCGATCCCAGTCATCTTAAGTACGGCTCAAAGCCGAAGGACTTTCGATAGAGATCGCCCGAAGGGAGAGGTAGAAGCGGGCCGCCCGGACCACTAACTTATGCGCTTCCTGGCATCTTCCAACAACTCCCCGTCTCTAAGTAGTGCGCAATGGGGCGCGCCGCCTCCTCAAAGATAGAGAATGCCGACCTGCTCCCCCTCAATGGACGGGGCTCCCGGAGTTTTCAATATATACCTCGGAGATTTCCTCGGTTCGGCGACTAGGCGCGCTAGGCGTCGGCCTCGGCTTTTCGCAACGAGGGACTTTAGTGATTGAGGCACTCCGAAATCTTGCTGAGCTGTGCAACCAACCTTTGATATTTTTCCATCTTTGGCTCTTTGGTCGCGTACAGTTCGGCAGATTGGCCCACTACGAGTTCTGAATCTGTATAGATTTCTAAAGCAGGTGCCCCAGCTATTTTGGCCAATCGCAGGGCCATCAAGACGGCCTCATATTCCGCCTGGTTGTTGGTAGCTGGGAACATCAATCTGGCCGAGGGACGATTCGATATTTTCCGGGCCTCGGAGTATCACACCGACACTGCCCGGCCTTGTTAGAGGAACCATCCACAAAGGCAACCCATCTTTGCTCCTCCGTCGGGCTCTCATCTTTTTCTTTGCCCCGCCCGTAGCCGCAAGACACAAAATCGGCCAAAGTTCGCGACTTAATGGCTTTTGGGGGCGTGAAGTCAATGTGGAACTCCGTGAGCTCCATGCTCCATTTACTCATTCGCCCAGAGAGATCAGGCTTAGTGAGGCACGCTCGGAGTGGCGTGCTGGACATTACCTTAATGGGATGAGCTTGGAAGTACGGCCGCAGCCTTCTGGCGCTCACGATCACGGCGAGAGCCTCCTTCTCCACACTGGAGTAGTGGGGCTCTCCCCTGAGACCGACAAAATAAACGGGAGTTGCTCTCTGCCGACTTCTCGGACTAGCACTGCGGCTAAGCTCTCGTCGAGTATGAAGTGTAGAGCGGCGGGGTCTCCCGATTGGGGCGGGTGTAGCGTGGGTAGTTGGGCTAAGTGCTCCTTAATTTTGGCAAACGCCTCATCGCATTCAGCTGTCCACTCATATTGTTTCTTTCGAGTAACCGAAATAGGGAGGCACCTCTTCGACGAATTGGAGAGGAACCGGCCGAGGACGCCATGCACCCCAACAATCTGTTGAAGTTCTTTAATCCAGTGGGAACTTCCATGGCCGGATAGCTTCCACCTTATCGGGATTAGCTTCAATTCCCTCTCGGTTATCGTGAAGCCGAGGAACTTGCCCGATTCGACCCCAAACACACACTTTTTAGGGTTGAGGCGCATTTTGTACTCCGAAGAACGATGAAGGTCTCACGGAGGTCATCGACATGATCTCGCTTCGTTTTGCTCTTAACTAGCATATCATCCACATACACTTCAACATTTCTGCCGATCTGCTTCTCGAACATTCGGTTGACGAGGCGCTGGTATGTCGCCCCGGCGTTTTTTAGGCCGAAGGGCATCATTTTGTACCCAAAAATGCCTAAGTCGGTTATGAAGGCGGTTTTCTCTACGTCGCTCGGCTCCATAAAGATTTGATTGTAACCGCTATACGCATCCATGAAAGATAATAATTCATGCCCAAGTGGCGTCCACCAATGTATCAATACGAGGGAGAGGGAAAGGGTCCTTCGGACATACTTTGTTCAGTCCGTGAAGTCTATACACATTCTCCACGTTCCATCAGTTTTCTTTACAAGAACTACATTGGCGAGCCACAAAGGGTAATAAACTTCAACGATGAAGCCCGCCGCAGAGCCTCTCCACTCGTGCGGATGGCCGCCCTTCTTTTCATATTGACGCCTCGACTTCTTTGGATGAATGGCTTGGCGTCGGCCGGATTGCTCTACTTGTGAGTGTTGACCTTGGGGTCTACCCCCTGGCATATCAGCCGTGCTCTATGCAAAAATATCTTTGAACTCCTCAACAAGCCCTTCAATTTCTCCTCTTCCTCGGTTGGCAACTTAGTGCCAATCACGGTGACTGCTCCGGCAAGTCCGTGATCATCACTTCCTTGATTCCTCGGCTGCCGAGCCCTCGGCCTTTTCTCCTCATCCCCGAGATCGAAGTTGTCCGTGGACAGTCAATCAAATCCAACGGAGTTAGATAGCCATAAAATCGTTCTAGACTTTTTACCGGGGGGCCGGGAAAGCCGAGTCACTCGGAGGGCGAGTGTGAATGATGATTGGTCCTCGTGAAGTTGGAAGACGTACTTCCATGGTCTTCGGCCTCAAATGCAGGTCGAACAGAGATTGAGTGTGTATCCCGATGATAACATTGTAGGGGCTCGGTGACTTGACCACCTTAAAGCATACTTCCGCCACGGCTGAGGGGACACCCTCTTTATCTAAGTCCTGACTGATGCACACTGGCAGAGTAACAGTGCCCAGGACAGTTATGGGGTTGTTGTTCGGCCCGTAGACCGGCATGGTACACTTGCTGAGAGTGCCCTGGATCTCCTGGCTCATCATGCGAAATGCATGGCAAAACAATATATCGGGCTGAGCCCCCGTGTCAACCAGAATCCTTTTTACCCTGTACCCCGCTATTTCAGCCTCAATGGTGAGGGGGTTCTTATGTGGGAGGAGCGCCCCGGCCTCAGGGCCGTTATCAAAGACTATTGGGGCGCATTCCGGGGCCATGAGGAGGTTGTTCAAGTGCTCGGCCGGACCTTCTCATCCGGATGATCAAGTATCATATGGATTATGGGCCGTTTGTCCTCCCTCCTTTGGACGTCCTTACGGCGTGAGCCCTCGGCTCCCTCTTTCTTTGGGGCAATCTGCAGGGCGCAGGCTTTGACAAAGCGTGGGAGTTTGCCTTGTTGGATCATCTCTTCAATGAGCCTACAGAGCTCATGGCGATTCTCCGTCACGTGCCCATGGTCACGGTGGTACTTGCGGTACAATTTTTGTTCCTTTGTTACGGGGTGACCTCATGGCGCGGGGCCTTTCAAATCCTTGTTGCCGCTCGAGGACGGCGAGGATTTGCTCTCCGGGAGCGTTAAGGGGAGTGAACATGTCGGGCGCTGGAAGCGCGGGTTGAAAGCGCCCCACCCTCCTCGACCCCTCGGCCAGTCTGAGTGACCCCATCGGCCGGAATCCGTCCGGCCGACGCTTGATCGATCGTCGGCTTGGGCACGATTGTCGGCCTTCTCGGCCTGTAAGGTATCTTCCAAATTGATGAAGGGTTCGCCCGCTCGTAGAACTCAAGAGAGTCCTCGGGTGCTCGTGCTGCGGCGTCCCTCCCAAAGGGTGTCACGGGATTGGCGCTGCCGAGGCCGCAAGTGGCCACCTCATCCGACACATTGGTCATCTCGACGAGGCGGTCATTGAAACGGTTGATGTAGCCCCGAGGGCTCTTGTTTGTCTGCGCCACATCCCTTAAGCCGAGGGGATTCCTCCTCATCCTCTTCTTCCCAAGGTATTGGCTAATGAACATCTTTTTCAGCACTTCCCAGGTTGTTGCAGTCCCTGGGGTGATCATAGAGTACCATGACCGAGCCACCCCCTTCAAACTTTGGGGGAAAGCTCGGGCCATGGCCACATCGTCATAGCCCACCCATCTCATCTTGTCTTCGAAGATCTGGCGTGGTCTTCCGGATCAGTCGTCCCCATCATAAAGAACGAAGTCGGAAGATTCATAGGTTGGGACAGTGGGGCATCGAGCCTCCAGATCTTGTTGTTGCGCGCTGCGCGCCTTGGGCTTGTAGTAATGCCACTGGGCTTGAAGCCGACGGCATTGTTCTGTTGCGCTTGGAGGTACAACTCCAAAGGGGATGAGGTCCAGGGCGGTGTGCAGGCGGCCGAAATGGCCGGGTCGACCCCGTGTGGGGCATCACGGAAAGGGCTGGGGCAAAAGCCTTGGAGCCTCGTGAGGAGGTCATTCGGCGACATTCCGCCGCTTAGGCCAAATGGCTGGGGTCCGGAAAGGCGTTGGGGCCGAATGTCGTCGTCGAATCGACGTTGGAGTAGATACTGGGGTAGTAAAGACCGGGTGGTATGCGCGTGGCGTGAGCAGTAACCACGGAGGCGTGGCACTTGGTGCGGTGATATTCTCGCAAGGGGCATTCGAATTAGAATGCGTTTGTCATAGTCCGGGGCCGTGGCCCGCATAACTAGCGTTGTATCTTGGCCCGTAGGCACTTACGTTTGCATTTGCCGGAGGCAATTTGGGCGAAATCGGTGAGCGAGTTTCGAGAGCGACCCCATCACCTCGCCGTCGCTACGTTGCGCGACCCCACTGTCGGGGGTAGTCGTCTCGGATCTAGATGGAGTGGGGCTCCAGTAATGGGGCACGAATCCTGCTCATAAATAAAAACTTTACAAAAAAATCAGACACACCGCGTAGAGAAAGCGTGGGTTAATGCAGTCAACCTCACAGTAAAGCCATATTAATTAATGGGTGGGAGACCGCGGTTTTTACAGCCGTAAAATAATACACACTTTACTAAATCGGCCTTTATATGGCCGTGGTCGCATTAAACAATTTCAGTAATTTCAAAAATAGAAAGTTTGATGAATCCCAAAAATTTGGTGGCAAGCGATGATGATGGTGATTGTGGTGATGGTGAGATAACGGCATATAACGGCATCGGTGAAGCGAAAGTGCTAAGGAGAAGGATAGGTGAAGAAGAAGAGAAAAAATAGTATGGAGAAGATGAAGATAAATAAAGAAAGAAGAAGATCGAAGGTCGCATTAAATCTTACCACAACGACAAAGATAACATGAATAAATGAAATAGCTCAGTGAGTTTTGAATAAAAAGTTTCCGTTAACAACTTTTCTAGGAAATTTAACCAATGTAATATTCATTACAAAAATTTCATTTAAAAAATAATTTTTTCAATTCAGACATAAAATAATATTAAATTCATCAATTATCTGTCAAATTATTTATTACTGAAATTTCCATACATACATTTCATCCACTAATCAAAATGCACATTTCTAAAATAATTTTGTAACTCTAACTAACACACCCAAGAGAAGAAATGCATACAAATTTTAAAGGGAAGTAGAGTGCCAGTGGTACTGTATAAAATAAGTGGTGGACTTAAGTTGAGGTAGGGTAGGGTAGGGCAAGAGTAGAGATTCCATCAAATTGATAACTAACTGTAGGAAACTTGTGTGGGCCAACGTGACATGACATGACATGACATGTCGAAGTGATATGCGCCAATTAGAATTAAAGGCTTTTTCTTTTTCGTTCACCAAAAAAATCACATCCTTATCCTTCGGTCCACGAGGTTCTAATTCAAAATCAATAATTTGCACTTCCTTGCTCCCCCCTATAATAATATCGACTTACCTTTTTCGTTTCATCCAAGGTTCCGTTCTCTAACACAAAAAATACAACAAACAGTATGTTAGAACATATAAAAAATAATTAGAATTGGATTATTGTACCCTATGTCCCACATAAATGTTATAATTAACAGGTAATTATGAATAACAATAATCTGAGTCAACCTTTCTGGAATAAAGATAGAAGAGAGACTAGGTGAAAGGAATAAATATAAATTTTACTAGTAAATAGTGTTAATTTTTGAAAAATAGAAGGGAAATCTTATTCCACTTATCTTAAAAGTATTTCAAAAGTATTGTAACTCTTATTTTTCCAATATTTAATTCACGATTATATTTTTAAATCACTTTGAATTATAAATTTAATACTTTTATATATAAATAATAATCAATGTTTGTACTTTATAAATATCTTTTTGATAATTTGTTTTATTAAGGAATAATATAAATTAATTGAAGTCAATTAGATATAAAAAAAATTAACGTTGAATCACTTGAGGGAGTATTAAAAAAACGAGATGGGATGAAAAAAATTCACAATTTATTAATTTTTTTTAAGAAATTGTTTATCTATATAATGAAGACAACCTTTAAGAATATCAATTTCTCAATCAAAACACGTACGTGAGGACGCCCACAGCTTTCATAAAACGATGTACTGGTAGATACGAATTTAAAAGTAATTATATGTTGAGCGGATTCACTTTATGAACAACTTAAGAATGAAGGAACACGGAGCTCACTTTTTCATCGTGTTTTTTGGTGATGAAACCGGTCGTCAAATCTCCACGGATTTATCCTTTTTCCTACACGGAGCAATAAAATTAGACTAAAATTCAACCGATTTCTCTTCATTTCTCACAAAATCAGCAACAGAACCCACCTACCTAGTTATTCCGATGAAAACAACCACCGGCTCCGACATATTTGTTCGACTGCCCAAAATGATGTGATTCGACACTACAATGATGCATTCTCGATGCACTATGATGTGCTCCCGTAACAATATGATGTATTCGTTTTGATGACTTATTAATAAGGTTTGTTCTACAACCCACAGTTATGCGCTTGATTACCACAATGATGATTTCACGATGCATAATGATGTTCTCCCGTAACAACATGATGCACTCGTCCTGGTGAGTTAATGATGTACTTGTTTTCTTCAACCTTTTTAAAGGATGCGCTTGTTGACCAGAATGATACTCTAGGTTTCAAGTATGATTCGCTACCTTACAAACACGATGCACTCGTTTTGATGACTTAATAAAACACTCATTTTCTTCAGCCTCCAAAAATAATGTATTCGGTGACCTCTATGATGCACTCATGTTGTACGAATGCTTTCTATTACAAATATGGTGCACTCGTTCTCATGACAATGTTGCACTCGTTTTCTTTAATCTTTCAAAATAATACGCTTGAGGAGGACAAGAGTGATGCTCTTCCTTTTCACTATGATGTTTTCTCTTATAAACATGATGAACTTTTCCCACTAATTATGCAATATAGCTCACACATCATTAAGGTATGTAAGAGCATCATAATGAGTTGAATGCACATCATTAAGGTACGTAGGAGCATCATAATTACATCATGTGCAACAAGTTGCAGTTTTGGATCATGAGACATGAATCACGTTTTTCAGCTGAGAAACTGGTTATGGATCGATGATGCCTTGGGAAACGATTGGCTAGTAGCTTCAGATCATGTGATATGAATCACGTTTTTTATTGGAGAAACTGGTCGGGAATGGATCTACGACGCCTTGGGAAATGATTGGCTACTCCAGCATGGTCGGATTTCATAGTGGCGATGCTTTTGGCCTCCAACAGCTTGTTCGTTGATAACATAGAAGGGGTCATCGTCAGTGGCGGCGGTGGACATGGAAGGTCATCGTTGGTGGCAGATGGATGCTTTGTGGTGGCTGGCCTTGCTGCACTTGTGAGTGGAGTTGTCGACATCGAAGGAAGTGGCGATAGAGTGCTATCGGTGAAGGTGTAGTGGCGAATTTGAACATAATGATAATTTTGAAAATAACATAAATAGTACGCATGGGGGCCCACTAAGCATGATGCACGGTATCCTGAACTCGAATTTAAAGACCTATACCGATACTAATTTGGTGGTCCACAAGACAACGTTCAATTTTATATGGTAATGGTGGGCTAGATAACCTCCGTGCCTTTTGGGCTTTACACCATCTTGTACTAGGCCGAATTAACCATGTAAACAGAAGCTGTGACCTAAGTACCTGGGTCCATAATAGATTGACAAGATTGTTATTCTTGCTTTTTTTTTTCAGGTGTAAAAGGTGTCATTAAATCAATTAAATTAAATTAAACCTCTATACAATTAGAAACTTTCTAAACAGTAATTAATAGTAAATGGCACTTTTTGTTGTATGTGTCCATCTCCACACACAATTGATGCATTTACATCCACAACCATTGATTTGTTTGGACTTAAGTTAGATGACTTAGATCTATGGTTTATATGTTCTTAACTTTAAATTACCATACACTCACCCATACCAAAGCACACCTTTTCACTTTTCTTTACCCACTCTTTTTTCTCATTCGAAATTCACTCATCTTTCATATTTCTTTTATTATTAATATTAACAATTTTATTACCATCTACTATTATATATTATTACAGGATCATCCAGGTGGCAGAGCTAGAAAATAAAATTTGAATACTGAATTCCGATGCACCCATCTCAGCGCCAAGTCAGCGCCACATGTGTGAACACATTTTTTCCTTTTTAAATATGCAATTACCATTTTATACACATTATGGTAAGTTTTAATATTTAATTGATACAAAATTAATTCAATCCATTTAGGTTGAGAACTGATTATGGAATGTTTTTAGTGTTTAAAATTCCTACTTTTTAGTCGGAATTGTTAAAGTTTGTAAATTTTGTTTGTTCAAGCTCGCTTATATAATGTTTCTTATTTTGTTTAAAATCTCAATTTTATTTCAGTTCTCAATTCAATCTCCTCTTTCTCATCGTATCTACCTCTGTATGAGCAAGTTTATGGAGGTCCAAGATGACGGTGCCACGAGTCAAGGGTGCTGTAGGTGCTAATTTCTCGACCATGTATCTTGACAGACGACAGAGCCACACGAAAAACGCCAACACCTCAGCGTCAAACAGCCATAACCGACCAAAATTGTCGTTTCAATGTAACATCGACAACAGTATTTATGGAATGGGTGGCCACATGAAAGGACTACTATTTTGTCATGAGGGTAATAATTGAAGCAAATACCGCAATTGCTCGCTTGGTCATGACCGATGGCGACAATGTCCACTAACTGTTCGTTAAAAAGCCGAGTGAGGTCCCAAAGTCTGCATCAAGCTCTGCTGCTCCTGAATCTCCGCTAGCATCAACGTTATTTGCGGTGAAAGATCGAGCTCCTTCTTAAACTCCCGCTTAAGCTCCGACTAGGGGTGTTAAAAAACCCCACAAAACCGAGAAACCGAACTGCATGATTCGAAACCGAAAAAACACGTGAACCGAAGAAACTGATAACTTGCGGGTTCTAATTTTAGAAACCCGCGGATACCCGAACCGATCCGAATATGCCTATTTACAAATTAATTATCTAAAATTGCTTACTTCATCTCAATTTTCCTTTAAATTTCTTTTATATTATGTGTGAAAACCCATTTCATATAACAATAATACATGATCTGCAATATTATATTATTGTTCTATTTATGCAAACTACTTTTCTTCATTTTGATGCTCTAGATATGTACATTTATGATGCAAAATTTTAGAATATCTCCAAGTAAATTGAAAATTTTTATAGAAATTAGGAATACCCGTGGATACCCGCAATCCGAAACGCAAAAAACCGTGAAAATTGGGTACCCGCATTTAGGGTGCCCACACTCGGTGGGCGGATACTATTTTTCTCACTATCCGCACTCGGTGGGGCAGGTACTATGCATGTACTTTACCTAATTAAAAACAAAATGAGTCCTAACATCCCCTTTTGGGCTTAGTGAAAGAAAGATAGGTTGGGCCCGAAACTGTTATTGTGATAGAACAGATCTTGCTCATAGGAAGATACTTATAGCACAGTCAGTATAAGTGCATAACTCATAAATGGTCAGTATTAGTTTGTGAACAGATTTTATTCCATGTAAGTTTAATATAAACTATACGATAGTAATTTTACTTTATTATTATTAATATCAAGTATTTAACATTTTTAAATTTTTATATTCAGTTAAATGTTCCAATCATTATGGACAGAGGTAGTATATGTATAACAATCAATTTATCTATGGGTAAAGTCTATTTTTAGTCTCCTAACTTTTCGGTTTGTCCTATTCGGGTCTCATTTTAAGAATTTGTGTCATACCCAAGTTCCCGTAGCTTTGGTTATATTATCATTTGTGGTCCTTCCGTTAGTTTAACCGCTAAGTTGACCGTTAATTGATAAGAATGACAAAAATGTCCTTAATCAAATTTCAACTTATCACCTCATTTGTTACAAAAACATTCAAAAATGCCCTACAAATTAAACTTTCTCATTTTCACCATCTCCATCAGCTCCGACCATTGCTTTTTCCTCTGTCGTCGAGACTCAACGTGAATGGAAAGGAAGAAGTGCTGGAATCGAGCTGGGCTTGGCGAGACCGGTGAACAGAGAATGGCGGTGACGCGAAGGGAGGCAGCGGTTGTTTCATAAGCGGGCATTTCGATGTTGGAGATTCAAACGACTCTAAGTCGTTGGGCTTGACGGAGGTGGTGACGACAACGACAAAGGAGATCCGCCGAAAGAGGTGACGATGACGATGAAGCATAGATTCGAAGGAAGATCTGCCGGCAACAATGGCAACGACGTGATGAGCAGACCTCTCAGGTGGACCCGCTGCTGCCCGACCGCCAAAATCCTCCTCAATCGGCTGCTCCGGAGCTGCCCTAGCGTCGGTAACATTCTTCTCCATTACTGTAGCTTCCTGACCTGGAAATTTCGACGCCAATTGGCGCTCATTTATGGTCGGCGGCATTGAGCTCGAGAGAGAAGACAAGGAGGTGAGGTTTTTGGGGGGGAAATGCAAATTATAATAAACTTATAGGCAATGTTGTAAATGAATTAAGGGTATTTTCGTCATTTTCTATAAACTAACGGTCAACTTATTGGTTAACAGAATGACTACAAATGACAATAACCAAAGCTACTAGAATTGTATAACACAAATTCTTAAAATGAAACCCGAGTAGGACAAACCGGAAAGCTAAAGGACTAAAAGTAGACTTTACCCATTTATCTACACATGAACATAACATTTTAGTGGAGAGCTTAGTGTTGGCCAAACTGGAAAGCTAATGGACTAAAAGTAGATAAATTCTTAAAATCGGCACTGTTAACGTTTTGTGGCCTAGCTACCAAGGGTTCTAGTTTCAACTCTCTTAAGTTGGGGGATGCCTCCAATGGCCCTTTCATCACCTGAACAAAGCTTGTCTGGTCTCGGTGTCTTGTAGCAGGTTTGGTCGTGTGGGTGGCTTCGTGATTCCTTGGTAAATTCCTTGTTTCTAGCTTTCTAGCAACTTCATTACGCCTGAATCTTGCTTCATTGACAGCTCGCAAATCCACTCCCACTGCAGCTCGTATCTTTTGGATCAGACTATCCACGCCTTGGACACCTTTGTACTTAACAAAGCCGAACTTATTCCCTTCTTTGGATTTCTTGGAGGGGATGAGGATATCGATGACATTTCCGAACAGCAAGAAGTGCCTCCACATGCTTGCTATGGTCCATTGTTCTGGAAAGTTTGTGAAAAACAAGCTAATACATGCATTGTCAACCACTTTGATGAAATCTCTGTTTGAAATCTTACCCCTAAATCTGTTCCTTTGCCCCTGCTCTTGGTTGTGTGTAAAGGTGGCTCTCTCTCTCTCATGGTTATAACCTCCTTAAATGGATAGTGATAACTTATTGTTCGTATTTTTCATACTATGAAAGAACTTAATGATCCATGGGTGCTGTTGACACCAATTTTGTCCCGGAGATTTTGAAAGTATGTTATGAGAGGACTTAAGTGATTAATTGAAAAGAAATGGCTCATTAGTTATAAAATTGGTAAAGTCGGGATTAAATTGGGTAATTCGAGAAATGTTGTGGGCTAGCTTGGTAATTCTCCCATAAAACTTGTTTTTTGCTCAGAGACGATTGTGGAGGACGAGTGTTTCACCGGCGGCGCTTGCGGACCTGAAGCTCCACACCTCGCGCATGATCACGAGCGGTTTACAAGTTCATGGAGAGGTGGAGCAGCTGAATTCTCTCATCTATAAGAGACAACAATCAACACACAACCAGGGGCAGAGACAATCGATTACAGCAATCAAAATTCGCCAACAAATACGAAAGATCATCAGGGAAAGAACGATTTGGGGATTGTTTGGTCCAGAGACGTTTCTCTTAATGCCAGTCTCTCCCGGTTCGATTCTCCCCTTCAGCAGCCGTTCCGCTGTTAATTCGGTCATCTGGCTCTGTCTTCAACGCTCTATTGGGGCATTTTTAGGGTATCGGTCGTTTGAACTTGCCAGATCTAGCTACTGCCCAATCAATCCGCCATCTGACGTTTGATTCTCAGCCGCACAACCGCCGAGTTCCTCCAACCATTTTCCGACCATTTGTTCGTTGTTACGCCGGAATTCGTCTTCTGAAGGATAATCTGCCACAAGCATCACCGAAGTTTTTCTCGCGACAGACCAGTCGCGAATCTGCTGTTTCAAGGTGAGAGTTATTCGTTTTTTAGTAAAATGGCGTTTGGTCCCTATTGACTATTTCGGATTTCGTTGAACTCCCTGGAATATGATATGTTGCAATTTCACCATTGGTGTAAAGGAACGGATAGTTCATGAATGAGGTTTAAGTTTTCAGTCTTCCTTCGTTAATTTCTCTCTTATATATTTAAGCCGTCGACACATGTGTGTAATTGACTAATGGGCCTTGCGTTTTCTAGTAGACCGTTCTAGGTTCCCAATCGACCTCACACAAAAATGATTGGTGGTGACTCCGTCGAAAATTCCCGTCGCTACAGCTGTACTCCAGGCACGTTGCACCCCTGCTATGTAAAGCTTGGAGTGTGGATCATCATAAGAGAACTCTAGCTCGTTCAAACGATGAGTCATTGGGATGAACTGTTGAGATCATGTTCCGGTAAGCCATACAGTTCTGGGACCCGTATTACCGATGTTTCTCGTTTAACGGAATGGATTTGATGCCTACTATTGAAGAATATGGGGTTATTCTCAACATCTCTCACGACTATCCAGTTGATCCATATCACCGTGAAGAAGGGAGTGTGTTGCTAAGGTCTTTATTTCATTTTCTGGGTATTAAAATGGATGACTTCAAACACCGCACCAAGGCTAACAAGGGGAAATGTCTGGCATGGAGCACTGTAAAGCATCTCATAGAGTCAGCACCTATAAGAGAGAATAAGAGAAGTCCAAACTGATGTTGGGTTGGGAATGGGCACTGTCGGGGCCAACGGATGATAGTGTTTTAAGTTGATCAATACATATGGATATATATGCAAGAATTAAAAAAATTCAAGGTTCAATCTAGATATTTTCTTTAATGTCAACTAACTATCAATGGAGTAATTACTTGATAGAGTATAGTTCAGGCTGTAACACACCGAGTTATAATCCATGGACTGAAATATTTGAGTTACTATAGTTTAGGAGATTAAGAGGTAATATAGCCTTAAAAGAATTTGTAAAACGTTTTCAATTTAAAAATTTGCATAATTTTTTTTATTTATGTTATACATTTGTTTTTTTTATAAAGATATTCATAATAGTTTCTGAAAGAATTTTCAAATGAATAAATTTTGTAATTGTCGTTTTCTTTGTACTTTATTGTCCCAAATAAACACACTCTTTCAAGTCATGAGGCTATTTGGAAGAACTTTTGATCAATCACTGAGCCTGCAGATACGACTCATATGGTGGCATGTTTCTCGTATTGGCTTGATACTAATGTTCTCTTCTTGTTTTCTATTATCAAGTTTTGGTTTAATTTTCGGATGTTTCAGTTCTCTAGTTATTGGCTCATATGTTGTAGTCTCGGTAGATGCCCATCTCAGATTTAGAGCAAGTTTAGTTTATGGGATCCAATGCTCACTTAGTTTGTTTATTTAGTCATTCATTTTCAAAAAAAGTAAATAAAAATAAACACACTCTTGAATCCTTGACTAATTAAACAAACAAAAAAATGGAGGAACGCTAAAAATTCCATTCAGGTGAGCTCTTTCGAAAAATAAAAAATAAAATTAAGAATATACTAAATCAATTTTTTCCTAAAAATCTATTCATTTCATAAATTTCATATTAATTTTAAAACACTTCGACTGTTCACAAATTTCAAAAAACACATACCAGCAATACAAATTTTATTTACCTCAATTATCCTTAATAATCTCTCCATCAATCTTCTCTTTTAATATTTTTCTTAAACAATTTCAATAATTTTCAAATATTTCCAAAAAAAATCAACAAAAGGAAAAAAAACCCTTCCAGCGCAGATGTGACCGTTGCACTGAATCTACACTGACCTACCATGTCAGCAGCCGCACACGCATCCGTTTAACCGATTCCATCTCCATGTCTCTGGTCCTGAAACTTAGTCATCCACCGAACTATATTTTGTAGTCCAAGAACTCCTAAATACTCCTTCACAAACTTAGTCATCCACCGAACTATATTTTGTAGAATACTCTTTCCTTTTTTCCCCCTTAATGGAAGTCTAAAGTAAAAGCGGGTTAAAAATTATTTCAGATTCTTAATTGAAAAAGTGATGTTCAGCTAAATACTCATTTCGTACAGTTCAATTATTAATAATTTCGGCGGAAGAAAGATAAAATTCTGTTATATATATATATATGTGTGTGAATATATCATGTCTTTCGAGAATTATATGTCTTACAAATTTCAGTTTGATTTACCACGAAAGTTAAGGTAAGTAATTGATTATGTGTATTTTGGAAATATGTACTCTAACATAAATACTAGTATAATTTAAGACACAATTTAGTGAATCTAAATTTTAAGATGCAAATGTAAATACTTCCTCTATCCGTAAAAAAAATGAGACATTTGACTTTAATATTTCAAAGTTTAATGTTTAACTCAAATTTTAACAAAGATAAATAGTTTATAAAAAATCTGAAAAAAATATATTTAGAAAATTCAGATTTCAAATTATGATACACATATGAAATATTTAATTTTCAATATCTAAACATTCATGAAAAAACTATAGATTAAATACTGTGAAACTGTCAAAACAAATGACTCATTTTTTTGGAGGACGAAGGGAGTAGTAAATTGGTAAAATTGGTAAGAAAAAATGATTTTATATGTCAATGAAGGTAATTATATGTTTCATCTTTAAAATGTTTTTGAATGATATGTTTATAAGAAAAAAAATTGTTAAGAAAATGTGATTTTATGAAAAAAGGCATGATTCTTTTTTTTTACACTTTTAGGGTCCCTTCTGATGATTATCTTTTGAAAAAAAAAGTTTAATTTTTTTAATATAAATTTAATTGTGAGAGGAAAAATATTGATTTGATAAATTGTTGAGAAAGTTGAAAATGTTTATAAAATAGAGCACTCATCCTCGAACAACCCTAGTTAACTTAAGATTCCGATCTTTTCAGCTAGGGCAAATTATATAAACCCCTAAGATTTAGTAAAATTTTTAATTTGCACCATTTATTTTTAAACTTTTTTATGAGATATAATGAAATCTCCACTTACTCCATTAATAATTTGTGCTATTAGCTAATTGTTAAAGATTTTATGGAAAATTACATTAACTATACTCTAAAATGGTTAAGCGGTGGCATGAGCTCGCATGCGTGAGCCTGAGCTCGTCTACATTGCGGTGGCGACCTAAATTAGTGAAAAGGCCACCACCTAAATTTAAAAGGGATATTATCAACCCCCGGGTTTGGGATAGTCTTCACTTTGCCCCTGTATTTTCAAAATTTTCAGAAACACCCCTAAGATTTGACGACAGGTTTCCCGCTTTGACTGTTAACTTGGTGAATTGGGCGCTAATTTCTATGGAATAATTCCCTTCTATAACCCTACAAATCTTAACCCTTACAATCTTACCCCAAACATTTCACATTCACAAATGTGCCCCCTCCCACCCATCCCACTGACCCTATGAGCTGAGCACACTCACACCGCTACCGCCTCCACTCGAGAATTGCTCGACGGCCCAGCCTCTCAACCTCCGACCTCCCTCTTCCTCTCCCAACCTCGACCTCAACTGTTGCAAACGAAGGGGAGGGCAGATTGAATGATTGGGAGAGGAGTCCAATCGCATGACTCCACGACAAATCTACAAGAATCGTGGGGTCGGACGTAAAAGGGGTCATGAGTCTAGGACACTATGGAGCACAAGGCGATGTCGTGAGATGTTTGATGTGACGATGACCGCGTGGCTTAGAGAAGAAGTGCAGGCCAAGACTTGGTTGTGTGAGGCCGGTAGCTGTGCGAGGTCCAGGGGTGCTGTGCGAGGTCGAGGACCGATGTGCGAGTTTTGCGAGGCCAAGGACCGATGTGCGAGGTTTGTGAGGCTGACGACAGCGGAGCTAGGCGGGGTCAGGGTTGGGCGGCAGGTTCGTCGGGGTTGGATGAGGGAGAGGGTAAATGTGTTCGATGGTAAAACTATTAGGTAAATTTGTCGGCGTTAAAAAAACTAGAGTCCAACTATTATAATTAAATATTAAATCTAATAGAGTTTTCAACGAATTTGTCTTCATGGGGGATTTTTTAGGTTTCGTGAAATCTCAGGAAATTTTTCTGAAAATTTTGGAAATGCAAAGGGCAAAATAAAGATTATACCAAATTTCATGGGATTTTTTGATAATTTTCCAATTTAAAAATAGGGAAATTAACAGTTAGTTTGAGAGTGAGGGAAGAGTATATATAGTTTTTATAAGATGAAACTGAAGTTGACCCTTAAAAGAGATTTCTAATGCGTGCGCATGGGTGCGAGGCATCACTGGCTACAATGCGCTGCATGTAGCCTCCTCAGCCGTTAGATCTCTGACAAAAAATCAAATTGAAATGCCAACTTTCAAGTTACTCGCCAGCTTAGCTTCGTAAACCAGTCTTTATTACAGCTTAAAACCCCAAGCCTGCAGTTGCCAGTTTCCGTTTTCCCCCTCTGCATTCTCTCTTTCTACTACTTCCAAATCCTTTAAAGTAAAGGAAGCTCCTTTTTTTTTCCCGTCCCTCTCTCTGGATTCTCCTTTTATTTCGCTTTTCCTGTTCCTGTAGGTCTCGGCTCAGTTTTCTTTATTGGGTTCCTTCGACGCCGTGTAAAGTTTTATATGGTTTTGAAAGATGAAAGCTTTCCTCATGGCATTGTTGCTGCTGCTCTGGCTTTTGGCACTTTCTGCTGTTCATGGAGACGGTGGTATGTGTTCATTAAGAATTTCCATCTTCCAGCAGCAGATTCGTCTATGGTCATTTCAGCATTTGATATTTTGAGTTGTTTGTTCATCAGTAGAAGTTATTGCATGATTGTTGGTCTTCTTTCTCTGCCAGTAGATATTTAGGAAGCCGGATTTCTCCGTTTTTTTATATTACTTTTGACTTGCCTGGGGGTTGAAGAAGACAACCCGTAGCGTTTACTTTCATATTCCATTTGTTAAATGACAAACTTGTTTCACTTCATTTCAAGCATTTCCCTATCTAAGAGTGGAGAAACATTGACATTGAGAGAAAGATAGAGAGAGTGAGAGATGGTGTGTTCTTTTTGTTAAAGGAATCTAAGCTATATTGCTACCCAGCTCACATGGCAGTCTTCCTACCTACACTGAAAATATTTGCATTCGGACCAAAATGCCCTTTTCTTAGAGGATTTCAATTTTCCGAAAACTGCAAACTTACTAGTCAGTCAAATAGGGTCCAGAGAAAACTTACTGTCGTCATTCAGAGACCAGGAAGATGTTACATAATGTCATATGTGGTTTTCTCACATGTATGCCCTTTTACAAATTACAAGCACCCTTATGCTCTAGGATGTCTCCAAAATAATGTTCTGGTGTGTCTTCAATCAGTCAATTGTATCTCTTACTAATAGTATTTTTTTTATGAGACTCTTACTAATAGTTAATCATTCATATATAACCGTGATGATATCTCCCCTATTCTGCAAAGAGATTATTGGTGTGTATCGGTGTGCGTGGTTGTACTGATTTGGATAAAGATCCATATAAAGGAGCTGTGAAGACTAGAGTTTTTCATAGAGTGATTATACTGCGAGTTACTAGGACCTTCCCAAATCGGAATAGAAGTTAGCACATGTTAGCTGTCTCACCAACCACAAGGTAGGGGTGTAGTTAATGATGATTTCCTTATATTTCCTATACAAACGGGGAAAGAGCATGAAATGGACCATTCCACAGAGTAATTACTGTCATGACTGTCCAGTTGGTGAGCTTGAAGCGTGCCTTCAATGGTAACGTCCCGAAAGTTGGTGTTGGTGCTAAAACAAGTTGCCTGTATGCATTTCTTGTAAAAATTGCATTTTCTAGTTTCATAATTGATGTTGAATTCTAGTACTTTGGTGCAGATTTTTCCTGTTACCACAAACTACTAATGCTCTGTTTCTCATATAAAAGCATATATTGAGGAATGAAAACAAACAACACAAACAAGAAGATTTCAGATTGTCATGCTATTTTGTTGGCCAAGAAGTTGTTTTTTGGTTAATTTAGCTGTTAGATGAATTAAGTTGGTTATGTTACATGTTTTGCTGCTCCATTTTCCTTCTAATTACCCGCTCTTCAAGGAAAGGGATATTTTCAAATACCTGTTATTCCATTCATTCTTTGCAGATGCCTTTATTGGTGTGAACATTGGTACTGATCTCTCTGATATGCCCAGTCCGTCTGAAGTGGTGGCCCTTCTTAAGGCCCAGAGCATCAGGCATGTTAGGCTTTATGATGCTGATAAGGGAATGCTCCTTGCACTTGCCAACACAGGCATCCAAGTAACTGTTTCAGTTCCCAATGATCAGCTGCTAGGCATCGGTCAGTCCAATGCCACTGCGGCGAACTGGGTAGCACGTAATGTCATAGCTTATGTTCCTGCAACCAACATAACAGCAATTGCAGTTGGCTCAGAAATCATAACTACCCTTCCTAATGCTGGCGCAGTCCTGGTTTCTGCGCTGAAGTTCATCCACTCTGCTCTTGTTGCTTCAAATCTTGATCGCCAAATCAAAGTCTCTACGCCTCACTCTTCTTCCATTATTTTGGATTCATTTCCGCCTTCCCAAGCCTTCTTTAATAGTTCATGGAACTCAGTCATGGTTCCCTTGCTGAAGTTTTTGCAGTCAACTGGATCATACCTTATGCTGAATGTGTATCCATATTATGACTATATGAAATCGAAAGGGGTGATTCCATTGGATTATGCGCTGTTTCGGCCTCTTCCTCCGAACAAAGAGGCGGTTGATGCTAACACACTCTTGCATTACACTAATGTCTTTGATGCTCTTGTTGATGCAGCATATTTTGCAATGTCTGATCTAAATTTCACCAATATACCAGTTGTGGTAACGGAGTCAGGCTGGCCTTCTAAGGGTGATTCTTCCGAGCCTGATGCAACAGTCAATAATGCCAACACTTATAACAGCAACTTGATCAAGCATGTCACGAACAACACTGGAACTCCGAAACACCCTGGGATTGCAGTTAGTACATATATCTATGAGCTCTACAACGAGGATTTGAGACCTGGGGCAATTTCAGAGAAGAACTGGGGCCTTTTTGATGCTAGCGGATCACCAGTATATGTCTTGCATTTGACAGATGCTGGCACGTTTTTAGCGAATGACACTACAAACCAGACTTTCTGTGTGTCAAAGGAAGGTGCTGATCGGAAAATGCTACAGGCAGCTCTTGATTGGGCTTGTGGACCTGGAAAAGTTGATTGTACCCCTATGTTGCAGAGGCACCCATGTTATGAGCCTGATAATGTTGTCGCACATGCTACGTATGCTTTCAATTCATACTACCAGCAGATGGGAAAGTCGCCTGGGACATGTGACTTTAAGGGGGTAGCTACCATCACCACAACTGATCCAAGTAAGTTGCCATAAATCTGCTCCCTGACTGATGCTACATTTTTTAAATTCAATTGGTTTGGAAGTGGAACTGCGGTCTGGGTTGATTCCTGTTTTCATGCCTAAAACATGTTTTACTTGTCATTGCAGGTCATGGATCATGTACATTTCCAGGAAGGTATACTTCTGAAACTTATAATAACACTTGGATTGTGAATTTAATTCTATGACAGTAGAAAATCCCTTGACTAACCTGTTGAATCTTTTCTGTCCACAGCGGAGGAAGAAATGGCACGATAGGAAACAGCACCGCAATGGCTCCTTCATCGAACTCCTCCAGTTCTGATTGTGTTCCAATGCATTTTCATAGAGCTAGCTCTTTTACAAGCTCTCTGATAGTCAGTGTTCTACTAATAATTGTTACATTCTTGTGAAAGTACTGAAATTTAAGTAATTATGCATCGTCTCTCTAACATCATTGTTTTCAAGGATCAATGCTTTGACCGTTTCAGAGTAGTCTTGCACCCAATTTTGTTCCTTCCAGGTGAAGGATTTACAAGGGCCGGCAACTTGGAAGATTCTCTTGCTGCTCTCATTGACTTTATTTTGTATTCAGAAACTGACAGTGATTAATATTCAGAATTATTCTTGCATACACTTATCCTTTTTATGTGTAATTTAACCCTTGCCTATACTAACCATATATGTTTTGCTCGAGCTCGGCCGTAAGTCTAGCTTGAGAGGCCTCGGATTCTGCACCATCCTCACACTAGCTTCCATGAAGCTCAAGTTTATAGGTTAAGCCGAGCTCAGTTGTCAAATACAGCAGCATCAACATTTGTGATCGACATATCATCACATATTTCACAAAGCCAGGAAATGGAGCCTCTCTGCAGATGGTTGTGGCGCCTGCAATACGGCTTGTTACAGTAACTGCATTTAGGAAGCTGCATCCAACAGTCCAAGCACAGAACATCTACACAAGCAGCCTCCTCAATCTCTTCCACACACTGACCACACTCCTCACACCTTGGTACACAAATGATGCAGCCTCTGCAATTTCTCTTGCTCATGCATGCCTCCTTTGGGCAATCAAAAACCATCCTCACCTCACCACATTTTGGGCAGATATCAACATCGATCATGTTATCTTGATATCTGTAGCCGTGAGCTGTAGTGCCTCTGTATTCATGGTAAAGGACAGGATGCCGGTGCTTCTGGTGCTGGTTTTTCAGCAGATACTGCTCAAGTGTTTCATAGTCTTGCCTGTTCATGTTGAAGATGCCATTTATTTGCAGGCTCCTCGGGCTCTTATTTTCGGACAGCGTTTTCACAGCTCTGATGACTCCCTCAGGCGTTAAACCAGTGCAACCAGGCAAATATAACTGAACAGAGGCACTATTAATCAAAAATCAAAATCAAAATGAAAAATCCAATTCTGATGAGAGAATGGTAAGAAAGTCTGTACCTTTTGAACAAGGGGGTTTTGGCTTATCACCCTATGGAGGCCATCATCTGTGACCTTAGGACAAGAATATAATGCCAAACTTCTGAGGCCAGCATTTGCCTTGGAAGTGAGCTTAATCAGAATCTCATCTGATAGCCTCAGGTTTAGTGGCCTCTGAACTGTGATGGTTAGCCATGGGAGAGGGTCGTTTTTCACCGCATCTCGCAGCGACCTACAGACCTCACTCATGGAAACAAGCTCGAAAGCTGGGAGATAAGGTAGAACAAAGAACAAAGCTTCATGGGGTGGCCCTGCTTTCTTGTCCGGATAATCGTTGTTCTGCATAATTGGTTTCTCTTCTGGATCAAGGAAAGTGGAAACTAAATGTTGCGTCATCAACCTTGAGTCTCTTTGCTGCAGTTTTTCAATGGCAATTTTCTTTCGGGAGATAAGGTCAATAGGCATAAGTCGGCTCAAGCGTTAAATTCTACGGTGTCTTTGTTCCTTCATGTCTAAGGAAATTGACTGGTCCAGAATTCATACCGACTGGCTTGAGCGATAGCCGGTTGAGATTATATGATCCTAGAGATGAGCATATCCATTAGATCGTTCCACGCTCCACCGCATCGCTCCACCTATGGTAGAGCATATCCATTGATATTTGTGATCCACATAAAAAAATATTTACAACATCAGTCCTCAAATTTTTCAAAAAATTACAAATTGGTCCTCAAATTTTTAAAAAATTTACATTTTGGCCCAAAAGTGTTTACATTTTTAGTCCCTGAACTTTTTCGAAAAAATAAAAAATGACCAAAACTTTAAAAAGTTACACTTTAATCACTGTTGGTGGAGCGGGTCGGATCAATACGGATTGATCCACCAATAAAGTGGAGCGGGTCATGGAGCGATCCACCACCATGCGGATCAAGGCGGATCAATCCATGGAGCGGGTCGACCCGCTCCAATGCCCATCCCTATATGATCCATTTGGTGGGAAATATCTGTTTCAATTAGATGTAATATTTTGGATAATTTTTAATTGTTGAGATCAAACAGATAATAACTAAACTTAAAAAGTTACCATTGATAACTTTTTCAAAACGATCAAAACGCAATAACCACTTTGAAAAATGTTGCTAAACACATACTATATATCAGGAATAGAAACACAATCATTTGGTTTCAACTTTTGCCATTAAATAGAGTTAATTGCATTTTTCAGAAGTTATCTAAATTTGTAAGAAGATAAACCAGGTTTGAAGGTAAGTTTATTATTTGTACCCTTTAAATTAACAAATGTGATTCGTTAGTGTAGCTTCAATAAATTTATTAAGGCCAGAGTAAAAAAAAAACCCGCATAGAAATACGTTTCCTGCCATCCCCAGCCTTGTAAATTATAGACTGATGTATTCCAGGTATCCAACAAAATAAGTACACTACAGAAAAAGAAGCTGATCATTCAATTGAGCTCTTCAAGCTTTAACACATTTTTGGTCTGTTATTTTGCATAACAGAGTACTTGAACGAAACACACGGGTGATTAGTCTTGTCCCAAATGACAACCTCCAATCACCTACCTGAACCCGCGTATTGTGTACATCCACCCGTTCGCAATCGCTAAGCAATGCCTTAGGTACGAGCGAAAGCTTGCCACAGTACTGCAGTGCCCGGCCCAACCACACGAGCATCAACAGGTGCACTATTAATGATAACTGCAAAAGAAACAGGTACCAGGCTTAACTTCTAAGAAAACACAAGGAACACAAAACTCAACAGGAGGTGGGAATATAAGAGGACGTCAATCAGATCATGCTACTAAATCGTGCATTCTTGGGCTTACACATCCCGAGGATTTTCATCTGCATGCTCATCCATCGCATCATATTCATAATCCCTCTCCAGAGCCTCCATCGTCTTCCCAAAAGCAAATGACTTTGTTCCCATTGTTGTGAAAGGCATTAGACCAAAAGCTCGAGCAGTTTTGATCTCTCTAGCAACCTTCCTCTGGGCTTTGGCACTTATGCCAGTCTAATCGATGGAAAAACGTATATTGAATAAGCCATATTCATCCTTTTCAATATCATTAAAAACAAAGAAACATGCCATGCTTCAGCAAGAACAAGAAGAACCATGAATGAGAATCTGCTTTCGGAGCTACCTTGCTTCTCTTGATGATAATTCCAGCCTCAGTAATGAAATTTGCCAAAAATCTCACATTCTGCCCACTCCAAAGAATTGAGGCTATATTAAGTAATATCCAGAAGCAAGAAAAAAGCACAACACGCTTGACAAACAAATAACATGAAAATCCCTAAGTTCACAGGGTCAAGATTCTAATGCCCTAAAAAGGTAGTCCTGGCCAGCACAGTCAACTCATACAATGCCATCAATACAAACATTATTTTATTCGTGGACATGTAATAAGTAGCTGGATCCTGAGCCTCTAGAAAAGTTGGTTTATGCTCTAAAGATACAAGGTGCAGGTCTTGAGTTCTACTCCTACCTCCACCAACCCTCGTTTTTTTTCCTTTTTTTGTTTTGTTTTGTTTTGTTTTTAAATGTGAATAAGTAGCCGGTATTCCAAATATAAAGGCAAAGGCGAGCAAATAAAGCAACGCAATATTATCTGGTAATATATGCTCACTCTAAAGTCAGCTTTCCTCAGAACTTCCTCCGTAGTTACTTCAAACTCATCCCTGTTGAGAGGTTTGCTCACTCCTGGTTTTGTAAGATCAAGATCCTGCAATTGCCACAGCTTAAATACATCAGAAAGAAAGCCTAATAAAAAACAAAGGAAATGAAGTTGAAATGTAAATTTCCCAGAAAAACACTTGCACCCTAGATATTTAATGCCATAAAACTAAATATTCTGAAGCAGACAAAGCCTAAATTCTACTCTATTACCCCAAATTTTGAATTATAAATGCAGACTTTTTGTACACATAATTATTCCATGTTTGTTTTTATGAGAAAAATTTTAAATACAAATTCTACCAATTGAAAACAAAGACAAATTAATGTAAAATTGACATCGAAATTCAACCATTTCAAAAAATAAGGGACGGAAGGAGTACATACAGAAGAAACAGAGTTTGCATCACTGACCCCTTAGTGCCTTGAAAAGAAAAATTCTACATAGACAAGAAAGTCTAATCACCTGTTAGTAGGTGTCTGAGAAAAAACATAAACTACGTGAAAGAAAATCTCAAGCCCTGTTCATGAAAAACTCAAACAATTCAAACAAATTGGCCAAGTTGAACTCGCCTTAATTCCACAATCATCATCATCTGCACAGACATCATGTCAGACCTTGATATCTGTTACAGTGGGATAACCATTATAAAGTTTATCAAGCTAAATTCGCTAGCAAGAGGATTCACATAAGACTTCCATGTAAAAGCACGAAAGCGAATGATTAGTATGTACACAGAAATGGGGATGAATTTCTTGACGCAAATTTCTTTTCACTGCATTCTGAACATTTCTAAAACAAATATATACTAACGTGACTTGTTGGACTAATACTTAATGTTTCTGAGTTAGACTCGTCTTAGTTGAAAAATAGAGCAGCATAGGACAATAACACGAGCAGACTGCATATCACAGAGAAAAAAACTTCTAGATCAGAGGAACGAGAAGAATCAATGACAACCACCCAAATCCAGCTTAAATTATGTTACAAGCTGTTTGGTACTTGGAAATGAAGTGGCAAAAGTGAGATACCTTGAGATCGTAAGTTCCCTCATCTTGAAAGTTCACATCTGGTCGAAAAGAATAATCTTCCTGATCGAATTCATCATCATCATCATATTCAAAATATGCAGCCGCTTCCTTCAGCTCCCCATCCATCCTGTCGAACATTGTGGTGATCCTGTCATCCAAGTCATCTAACTCTCCTGGACCAATTTGTTGACCAAAGTTGCCCCTCCGAGATCTATTAGCATAGTCATTTGGGTTTGAATTCCATTGTTTATTCCACCCAGGGCCTGTTAAAACCATTAGCATCTAATACTTTCAAGGCCAGATCGAAATAAACTCCAAACAATAAAATTGCAACAAAAGAACTAGACTCTGGTTTATCATCAGAAGACCCACCAAAGAGACGATTTTCAAAGTCTTCAATAGACTCATGTGAGTTCCCATGTTGTTGTCCACCCCACCCACTTCCTGTTCAAGCCATAGGCACTAAAACTCTGAGGGCGGGATTCTAGAAAAAGCTATAATAACGTTACATGAGAGAAAAAGGCTAGAGTACTAAATTGGTAGAACCTGAAAAGGAACAACCAGAAATGAAAAGAAACAAAAGCCGACTAGGAACGAAGAAATAAAATTGCCTGATGATCCTCCTGTGGAGAAAAATCTGATTCCATGAACCTGCTGAAACGGGCGTGAGAAGCCAACACCGAGTGAACGAAGCAGAGCTCGAGCCATGGTCGATGTCTGGGAAGTCGAGTTCAGAAAATTGAAAACCCGTAGGAGAGAACAGATGCCGCTTAAAAAGAAGAGAAAGTTTAGAGCATGAAAGTGATTGCCGGATGAACAGCAAGGAACGGCGTTGATTACTTCAAAAGCCCTCTTGGCGCCGCCCCGCCGTGGAGGGTATAGGTTTCTCGACGACTGAGGGATTGGACGAGCTCAGCTTGGGCCAAGATTATGGGCTTGATGGTCGATAGGCTTAAGGCCCGTTAAAAATTTCGCCCGAAGCATACCAATTTAAGCAGAAAGTTAAATTCAAAATGTCTACAAGTGTTCAATTAAAGAACACATTAAAAGAACACTAAAAGGAAGGTCAAAGTGTGATTAGGGTGAGCAAAGCAATGCAATATTATCTTAATGTGTTTTTTAATCCAATACTTAAGAGGCATTTTTGGTTATTTTTCTGCTCAATTTATATCATTTTTTTTTAAAAAAAAAGGGGAAACGAAACCCATGTGATCTATTTCATCAAAGTTAGCCCAAAGGCACTTTACAATCAAACCCAATGGGCTTTTACAAATCTGGCAAACCCAGGGCAAAATAAGAGCAGATTAAGCAAATAAATCTGCTACATCAATATGAATCCTATTATGTACAAAATTAATAGCACACTCACTCAACTGCTGTCAGGTCCTCACCACCCGAGAGTGCAACCTTGTATTCCTTTCTATCCACAAGTTATACACAACAGCCGCTGACAAAGCTCTTCTAACTTCAGACTTTATAGACTTCCCATGAGTCATCCACGCAGCCATGCACAGATTCAGTCCCTCAACTTGCATTTCAAGAAAACTGACAGCAAAACCTGTTGTGACCCTAAATCTAGCAGACAAGGTGCTAAACTCAAAGTCACAACTTCCAACTTCCAGGATCTTTGGGCGTTTTCAAAAAGAAATAAACTTGGAAATAATTAATTGGGTAATAAAGGTTTTGTAAATCTAAAACTAAAGTTCAAAGTCCTTGTACAACCAAAGTTTAAATAAGTGAGTTTAAGAGTCATAAATAAGAAAAAAAAATACAAACTATTTTTCAAAATAAACTTAGCCTAGTCGGGCTTCAACTCTTCTTGATACTTCATGTTGTACAACCAAAGTTTAAATAAGTGAGTTTAAGAGTCATAAATAAGAAAAAAAAATACAAACTAGTTTTCAAAATAAACTTAGCCTAGTCAGGCTTCAACTCTTCTTGATACTTCATGTTGCAGCTTCCGAACCTTCCCTTCATGCTCTTCTGCTCATCTTGTTTCCATTTCCAGATTCCCTCCAATAAAACATTAAGAGACTAAGTAATTTGCACAAGTAATTATAAAGAAAGCAAGTAACTTGAGAAGAAAGGGAAGGAACAAAATACTTACAGGGGTGTGGAGAGCACCCCGTCAGGAAGGTCAGTTGCTTCTTCTCTCTTACTCGGGAAATACCTAACTTCGATTTCATTTCAATCTTCTAAATATCCCAATCATCAATTATCCCAGAAAGATGGCAATTATCATGTTCACATTGAATCGAGACATGGAGGAACTCTTCCTCTTTTAGTCAATAGCTTATTTTTCATTTGTTACTCAATTATTCATTGAGGATACTAAGTGATAAGTCATACACTTTCGCTTGGAGAGCATACAATTATCTTGATCAAATACATGGAACCGAGAGCTAGGATTTGGTTCTATTCCTCACTTTTACTTTCAATTAGGTGACAGTCATAGTTACTAATCTTCTTATCAAATTCACAGCAAGACAAATATTAATCATGGCACAAGACACTTTAAATAAGGCATCACTAATCATTAAAATAGCACAAAGTAATACAAAAGTATTCAGCTTAACCGTAACATGTGTGAATTCTGCGAAGCATGGTTCTGAAATCAGCAATTTATAGCTAATTTGTTTTCATCTAACCCTTTTTATCACAGCTAGCTTAATCATCTAGTGAGCACAAATTAAGAAGTTCAGCTTTAAACCTTCGGTTCTACTCTTCTAACTTAGTACAGATGTTAAACACTTATGAACATCATGCAAATCTAATTTCAACACACATGCAGCAGCTTAAGAAAACATTCATCAAGCAACAATGACTAACATTCTCTCTATACTCTCAGCCAGCACCTCTCCTTAAAAGCAGATTTTCTAAACAACAAGAGTAACGAGGGTTTTCATCTACACATAGAACTTAAAGCCAGAAAATCAAAAGAGGTTCAGCAATTAAACCTTCTTCCAAGTCACGCAGCAATCAACATTCAACACTCATACAAGTTTTAGTCAAAATCAAGTATTTTCAGCAAACATGCAAGTATAAAACAACGGTGAAAGAACTTATCTTGTTGATGAAGGCAAATCCTTAACCATATACAGCGGATCCGATCAGATTTGCAATCCCCTCTTATGACAAATTTAGACCGAAAATGATAAGAGGGAACCGATTTCTTCATGATCAAGAGGACATGATGGAGCGATGGCAAGGGTTTCTCAAGTTCTGCTTTTGCTCTCATTCTTCGATGGGAATTGGGAAGAGGACGAGAAGTACGATCTAGAGCAAGAGAGAGCAAGCCTTGCTCTGTCTGGTGTGAACAAGAAAGGTAGAGATGACGATGGAGGTGCGATTCTGGAGATGATTCGAGAGGCAGAGAAGAAGAGGAAGAAGAAGAAGAAGAAGAAGAAGAAGAGGAAGAGGAAGAATAAGAATGGTATCCTTGGCTCCGTCCCCATCTGCTCTTTTTATTTTACCCCAAATTCACCAGCTCCTGCTTTCCCCTGTTTGTGTCCTGTGTGTATCGTGTCTCAGTTCTAGGATAGATTAGTGTTAGGTTTTAAGGAAAATTACTAGTTAGGTCCTAGGTTATTCTAAGTAATATGAATGAACCCCTCTTGATCTTAATTACTTTTAATTTAATCACTCAACTACCTCATTCTCTTTCTAATTTTGCAAAACAGTCTCTCTCTTTTATAAATAGACAATTCAGTCATCTCCAACTTTCTTTTTCTTTTACAAGTCACTATTTCTAGCTCAGTCTTTGTTTCTTTATTTCTTTCTTATTCTTCTAATTAACTTAATGCTTCTTTCAAAGATCAAATTTAGACTAGATTCCCCTGTATTTATGCTTCAGTCTTCTATTTCCTCTTTTATCTCTTCTGTCGGAGTCACAACAAAACCTGCCTAGAAAACTGACATTATATCATATTTTTGTTTGCCACTAGCAAAAATTAGATGTAGTGGTTAAATTGGTAGAGTTTTGAAAGTCCAGTGATTTATTTGATCAGATAAAAAATTTAATGATTAATTCGTGATGAGTTAGAAAGTTCGGTGTTACCAACAAATTCTAACTAAAAATGTTCTTTTTAAAATAAATAAACAAATAAATAAAATCGATATTAGATTTGAAAATATACAACAGATCAAGAAATATTGTGTATATTTAAGGCAAAGCGTCTAGATAAATCTTAAAATTTTATTTTATGAAAAATTGGATAAGCAACGAGTAATTATTACTCCCTCCGTAAAAGGTTATGTTTGACTCAAATATTTACTATAAAAAATTCGATAAAAAAAGTATATAAAAAATGTAAAACTACAAACATTGGTTTATCATTTCCATATAAATTATTTGACATTATATTAAAAAAAATTAAATACAAAAATCATAGATTAAATGCTAAAAACAAAAGGTAACATTCTTTTTGGGAGGAGTAATTATTAATTACTCCGTTTGTCTCAAAGTCGGATCAAGCTCTAGTTTAATATAGGCCCATTTGGTTGGCTTAAGCCGGCCTAAGCAATGGTTTAAACCATTAACCTAAGTTCAATCTGCTATTATAATATACAGCAGGATCCTTGTTTCAAGGGTAGATTAGTCCATAATTATAAAAAAAGTGAATACGGAGCATCTGTTCAGAAGCTGGGTTGAACCCGAGAGCTTGGCCAGAGCTATGAAATTGTCTCGATGTTGTGAGTGTTCATATGATAAGTGGTTTGTGATTTCGAGGAACCACTGGAAACTCAGGTCGAATGTCTTTTCAAAAATTTTATGTTATTTTACCTTTGTTTGTGGTTTAAATTTTGTGACAAGTTTGTAGCTTGTGCAAAATTTAGGGAAACGAATGTCAGTGTCTGCGTTTTTACTTTCTCTTCTTTGATGATCTCGATGACTATATTGTTACTTGCAACTGAGCAATCTACAATAAGTTTTTACATGTCTTATTTGCAGACTGAAGATGTGGTAAATGTTGGACTTGCAGTTTTTATTTCCCCAACTGGCCCCAACCCTATTATGGTTCAGGCATGCTTTCCTAATCTTATTAAAAACTCTATCCTGAGAGAATTTTTCAATTTTTTTTTCTTTTCTGATTTTGGTGCTTCTCTATCCACTTCCTCTGCAACCAGATGGCTTTGGTGCCATTCCCGTGATGGCACAGTCCAGCGTTGGGTTAATGGCATTGGCAGTAAGTTTCTTCCTAGGCGTATTGATATACAGATAACAAGATATATGCTACTGGTCATGCCATCAATATTTTTTTTCAATGTTGATGGCCAATAGATGGCGTCCGGTGACACTGCTGCAGTGGAAGCTGTGACAGAGCTGCTACCAAGACAAGGGAAACTCTCAAGTGCAGAAAAAAGGAGAAGGTGGGGGTGATGTCATGTCTCTCCCCATGCTGGGGTAGAGTGCTGGTAGGATTTCCCCCATGCTGGATTGCTGACTTCCAGGATTTTGGGGATTGACATTTTCTCCAAACAGTGTTGGTCTGACACCACTTGAGTGGGCCTTTGACTATGAGTATTAATTGGGTTTGGCCCACGCCTGTCAGTCAAACCCATATCAAGGTAGTATTTTACCGTCAGTTTGATAATACGATGGTACGAGGCACACCCACGTATTGTTGGTGTGTTTGTCGAATTCGATGACACTCCTCATATTTACGAGAGGTGCTCCTCGTAGCGATGACGCCTCGTAACGATGGCGCTTGCGTGACGTCAACGTCTATAAAGATATTACTTGGGCCATATATATATATATATCAAATGTAGTGTTTATGGAGATAGCTGCATGATGCTATGTTCTTTGTCTCTTTGCATTGATGATGTTTACCAACCAGTATAGCCGATTCTTGCTTCATATATTGAACAGTCTTTTCTGGAATGCCATATTTCGTTAGGTTGCAAATAATATTGATGAATTAAATTAGAAGCAAAGCTGTAATTATATTCTACATGTCAATAGCTTCTGAAGTTAGAGCTCAGAGAAGAGTCCTTGGTTGTTTGTGTTGAGCTATATCTACTATACATGAGCCTACTCTCTTTTACTTTGGGTGATTTAATTTATGATTTTTACATTGATATGTATTTCTTCTTCTTCTTTTTCTTAAAACTTGTTATTCCTATTTTGGTGGAATGGTTCTAATTGAGCTACCAATGGTGGCAAGCACAGAGTGAATTACAAGTATGATCCTTATGTTGCCGAGTCCTTTGATTCCACCCTCATGGCAGCGCTGTTGACCCCATCGAACAATCCATTCTCAAAACAGTCAGACAAGGTATATTACTGATAACTTTTGTATGTAGAATTGAATAAATCTCTTGTGCTTGCTTTACTATATGACAAATTTAGTGCAAGTAATAAGGATTTAGCTTTTGTTGAGAAGCTCTTAATCTAATTGTCTGAAATATAACTGCTTTGTATACTGAGTTGGATAAATTAGTATGGTCCGAATTTTATGTTAAAGAAGGATCACTTTTTTAGAATGTTTATGGGCTATTCACCTTATTTGCATTTTATTTGATCTCTTTTGAGATTTTTTAACAGATTTTGACCTTGGTAGTCATTTAGATTTTGAGGATTTGAGCTACTGTCTAACATCTAATAAATTCACAAGCAGGTAATATACATTTAGATTTTAGTCATATGTTCGTCAAAATTTTGGAAGATGAGGTTCGTCAAAAAAAAAAAAAAAAAAACTGGAGGAAAAAGTGATGGTGTTGAGAAGCCAGTTTTTACAACTAACATTTGAAGCCAATGAGGTATGACAAATGCATTTGTTAAAATTTGGTTTGGAATTTTTACTCACGCTGATTGTTCAATCAAATTATTTTTTAGCCAACATGTACATGCATATTTCCTTCGTAGTATATGAGTTTTTCTTTACGGACACGCTTGTTATTTGACTCTCACATTCATGTTCACCTATAGATGAGAAAATAGGGGGTTCAAACATGTAAACTTTGTGGGATGTAAATCACCAAATTTGTTTCAAATTCACATGTGAATTAGTTTTTTTATTCTCCCCATGCCAAGTTTGAAGCCCTGGCTGTGCTTGGAGTTGGTATTCACTGTCACCTTTCTCCTCCGTCCCCCTCAAGCCTCTAGCCACCGTCTGCCTCTGTCCTCCCATCCCTGTCACCCACCTCCACCAGAACCTCAGCCTCCGAAGCTCGCTAGCCCCGGACCTGACGAAGCTCGCTAGCCGCCTCAAATCGTCGGAGGACGCCAGTCCGACGCAAATCGTCGGAGGACGCCAGTCCCACGAACCTGACCTGCACCTCCCTCAATTCCGCCGCCGTTCTAGATTCGTCGCTTTGTCAGTGAGAAGCGAAATCAGATCTGCCTAGCCGCCTCAAATCGTCGGAGGACGCCAGTCCCACGAACCTGACCTGCACCTCCCTCAATTCCGCCGCCGTTCTAGATTCGTTGCTTTGTCGGTGAGAAGCGAAATTCACTTCTCGCAAAATTCTCACTGTGAATTAAACAAATTCACTTCTCGCATGATTTTGCGAGGTCCGAATTTGTTTGGGGTGGAAAACTTGAAAATTCACTGGTGAAAAAGAATGGGTGAGAAACTAAAAAATCACCTTTTTAGGTGATGTTTGAACCCCCCTAATGTCTACGAGATGGACCTGGAAATGCATTTACTAGTGTAAAGTCTTGTGCATCTTAAGTTAGGAATTTTACTTAAGTGACTGGGAATGAGTTGAGGACACCATCTACTACTCCTATTTGAAAGAGGTGGTAAAAGTGCTCTGGCATTATATTCTCATTTTGCTATATGTGAAGCTGAGATACTTTTACATTATATTTCTGAGGATTCTGTTCCCATTAATTACAGTTGGACTGCTAAAGATATTGTCTTTGCTAGAATTAGATGTTGCCAATGTATGTATACATGCTGTAAAACTGGTTCCCATTCTAGCTCCAGAAGCTTGGTGGTGATTCTATTTCTTTTTCTTGTTTTCTAATCAACGTTTGACACCAGAGATCAATAGATTGAGTTCCTTAGATTTTCAGAGTTTGATGTATGTATTTTTTGTTAAGCATATTTTCTAAATCCTAATTAGTATCGGGACTGCAAGTCCTTCTAGCACCTATTTCAGTAATTACTGTCTTTTTATGGCCTTCGTGGTTATGATGATATTGCGTACTGCATGCATTGAGAGTAGAAGCCAATCGAAGCTAATAGTGATGCGAGGGGAATTAGTATATATTATTGATCACAACAATATTAGATGTGGAGGGTTCCCGAACTCTTTGCGTGGTTGTTAGAGCTATTGTTTGTGAACTTGTGGAAATATTATGTCATCTTTTTCTGTTTTTTGTGTGTGTGTGCGTGCGCACATTTTGCTACCATCTTAATTCAAGTTAGCACATCTAGCATTACTCTGTAATAACATTCAATTCAATGAGGGTTAAGATATTTTGATTGATCTCGTGCCATTGATGGGTATTTAAACTTAATTTTTAACCTCATAAAGTATTCGAATCGTGTTCGAACTTCGAACAGAGCACACTTTAAACTTGCTTAACTCGGTTACAACCCTATAACAATTAACAAGATGACGTTAATGATATATTTGAGAAATCTAGGACGCTTTTACCTTAAACGAATTAAGAGTAAGGACTAAACGTTTTGTTTCCCATGTTTACTAGCTGTGGTAAAATTCAGCCAAACTGAAATTTCTATGCCAAAATTAACCCAATTTCAGGCTTGGAGGGGAAGTCAGATGGCAAATATGGGTGTTTTTCTGCAATGGTGGTCTATCAGAGCTAGCCACAAAGGGTGAGCACCGGGCATCGGAGTGACACTATTTGCACCCGCTTCCTCTTCCTCGCCTTGAATCGGAAACTCTTCTGCGATGTCGGTGAGGTTTTTCGCTGTCGGAGACCTAATTTTAGTTTTTTTTTTCCCACTCGCAAAATCGACTAAGTTTTCCTCTTTACAGATCTTCGAGTACAATGGAAGCGCCGTCGTTGCGATGGTCGGAAAAAACTGCTTCGCCATCGCCAGCGACCGGAGACTCGGCGTTCAACTTCAGACAGTCGCCACGGATTTCCAGAGAATCTACAAAATCCACGATCGGCTATTCCTCGGCCTTTCTGGACTAGCCACCGATGCCCAGACCCTGTACGTACCATTTGTAATCTTTTAACCTCTCTTCCTGGCTCTCTTGGCGATTTTTAATCTTTGATCGTTGTTTTATTGGGTGTTGAAGATACCAGCGGCTTGTGTTTCGTCACAAATTGTACCAGCTCCGGGAGGAGAGGGACATGAAGCCTGAGACCTTTGCTAGCCTTGTCTCTGCTATTCTTTACGAGAAAAGGTTTCTCTACATTGCTCTTGTTATGTTTTTCTTCCTCTATATGGCGTATGATAGAAATGAACGATCTTGTTGGTCGGGTGCTATGTTACTTAGCACAATCAGCTCTTGTTGAGGGCTGATTATGCTAGTTCTTGTTCTTGACCGGAGTTCATCAGTTTCACCATTCATTTATGCTATAAAATTCACTGTGTCTTGCTTGGGTGCTATGTTACTCAGCACCTTTTATTTTGTTTTCGTTTATGTCAATAACCTCAAAATGCATGAGTGATCCGGACTAAATAGCAACTTCCTGTTTCCTTTATATTGCATAACAGAGATATCTTTGCTGGTTTCCTTTCATCCTGTCCAGGTTTGGCCCCTACTTCTGCCAGCCCGTAATAGCTGGATTAAGTGATGAGGACAAGCCTTTCATTTGTACAATGGATTCTATTGGAGCCAAGTATGTTCATTTTTTTTCCATGCCTAAGAGAGCATGCATCTCTCCTATTTGCTTAGCATATACATTTTGTCATCCTCAGAATGTTAAAATAGAATTTCAGCTTTTTAAACTTCTGTAGTTCTGAACAGATTGTGAGTCTTGTTCAGGATATCCAATTTCTCTTTTCAGTTAAATCGTATTGTCTAAGAAAATTAATGGAAGCACCTCCTTCATCATCATTGTCATCATACTCCTCCTAATTGTCTAAAATTAGTTAACACTAAAAGTTCATGCCAAAAGCATGGTAGCAAAGTGTTTTATGCCAGATGCCATTCCTCAAACTTTGCGGCTATGGTTTCTGCAGGAATTTAGCTCAGCAATAGGATCTGAAAAAACGTATGAATTAGATAGCAATTTTCATGGGAGCTAGGACTTAAGAGGAAACCCTCGGTCTCACAAACCAGAGATTGCTAAAGAATCAGTACATAAAATTTGTAAAATATTTTGTTTTCTAATTGGATGCTTGTTTTCGTTAACTTTTATTTTATTGGAGAATGAAACATATATACTGTCCACATGCCTTCATAAATTTTGTCTTGACTGCTGTCACAGAATGTGTAGCTCTGTACTCTTGTAAATTGTAATAGGAGTATGAATTTGTCATCCATCTCTGAATTTTTATGCTCACCCGTGTGCTTTTTTGGTGTTTAGAGAGCTTGCAAAGGATTTCGTGGTTGGTGGAACTGCTACAGAGTCTCTTTATGGTGCTTGTGAAGCGATGTTCAAGCCGGACATGGTTAGTGAACTTTTCATTCTGTCTATACCCTTGTTGATCCTTTTACTCCTTGCAGTCTATGCACTTACAGCTTGATATCAAATCTGGTGCTAAGGGCGTTAGCCCTTTAGTTCCAAGTTTGATTAAAATATACAAATATAATGATCAGATTTCTGCATTCAGTAGATGTAACATCATATTGTATGGAGAGATTGGAACTGATATCAAATCTGGTAGTAAGGGCTTTAGCCCCTTTAGTTCCGTGTTTGATTAAAATATACAATTATAATGATCAGATTTCTGCAGTCAGTAGATGTAACAGCGTATTGTATAGAGAGATTGGGCCTAGAGATAAGAGACATCCTTGCACGAATAAACTGGGTTGAGAGGGTTTACTAAGCGATTACTTTGCAGGAACCTGAGGATTTGTTTGAGACTGTTTCCCAAGCATTGCTCTCATCAGTTGATCGTGATTGTCTCAGTGGATGGGGTGGACATGTCTACATTGTGTAAGTGTTCTGCATTCCCTGTAAACACAATTTGTTTTGGGTAGTGCAAACAACTGTTCGGTGTCACACTTCCAGTCCCATTATTCTCTCGATTACATGTCTTTACCATTAAGCACAGTCCATGAAACTTTCGTCAAGATTTAATGGTGATCTTCTTCTCGTGATTTTATGGCAGAACTCCCACTGAAGTCAGGGAAAGAATCTTGAAGGGTAGGATGGATTGAGCGTTGCTTGAAACCGGCACCATGTACTCTGCTATTACTGTGTTGCTTCACATAACCGTTTTTCAGTATCTAAATCCATTTGGAAGTTTGACAAGCTTTCATGAATGCTTTGTACTCTACGTTCCTCGCAGTTATCGAACAGTTGGAGTTGAATGTTAAAAATTTCTGTTTTCTACCAGACCAACTGGCCAATACAGTAGCAGATAAGTGCATTGTGTCATTTTTTTTTCACTTAGTAACTAACAGATCAAGTCTTGCAGTAAGTCACTTAACAGATTGAAAATTAACATATTGGGCTTTGTTTACCTGATTATGAGGAATCATATTTCATAACTTGTTTCATTTATCTTATTTAATTATTTTATTCTTAAGTGTGAGTTTTATTATCAAGGATGGATGGGAATCTAAGTCTATTCTGGTTTATGTATTGCTGATGAAAAGTATTGGATTTGCTATTTAAATGACATTTCAGATTTGTTTCATCTATTTGTTAAGAAACTAAATGAAATTAAAGTCGTACATAGACAGACAGTAAAAGTTTTGTATCATCAAGTGGGAGTAATTTTTTATTCTTAGAGATCTTTCAAGGGAATCTAAATCTATTCTGGTTTCTGATGAAAAGTATTGGGTTTGTTATTTGAAACCACAGAGCCAAATACTATTTAATTTTAATTTGCACCACCCTACTTTTTTTTTTTTTTGATTTTACCCCACCCTACTTATTTATTCTATATCATTTTTTTTCGTAAAAGTTAAGCTAAGGCCCAAGGCCATTATTAGGGCACTCAAAGTCTCAAGCAAGCAGTCATATACTTTGGTACGTATTTAACATCAAGAGGCCAAATCGTACAATTCAGAAACGCTTAGGTACTACATTTAGTATTTAGCCCAGAGGAAACCCCAACATTTGTTCTTTTCTCCGATTTTGTAACTTCCTTCATTTAATTTTCTCGAAACTGGGGTCTCACCGGCTTCGATGGGCAACGCCGTTGGCTCATTGTTCTCAGGCTTGGGTGAAGCCGTCGGCAGCCTTCTCGGCCACCCACTTGATTTCCTCTCCGGCAAGTCTTGCAGGTACCGCAAAATGCCCGTGTTTTTTCTACACTCATCTTCCCTTCTTCAGTTCTGTTCCATCCTCAACTCCTCCTCTGTTTTGTTCATCCTCTAGTTCTGTTTGTGGCCCAACATGGGATTTGCTCTGCTACATCGAGAATTTCTGTGTTGCCCAACTCCTGAAGATGGCATCCCTTCTGATTCTGGTCTATTTAGGTAACTTCACTTGATCACATACATAAACTGCAAACTAACGTCCATTTAGTTTTGATTTTTTTTCTTCCATTATTACTTTCCCAACATTCCTTTGGGTTTGTAGCGTGTTTAATGGGACTGCAAAACAAAGGGCTTTACTTTAGTTTTGAATAAAAATTCAAGTTTATTTTTTGTTTCCAAACTTCATTTGATAAATTGTCGAGTGCATAACTTGTTTTAAGTGACACGAAAACCTTAATACTAATCATGTACTGTTAAAAGGGAATACCTTGTTTTGGGGTTTTCAATCTTAATAAATGAGTTTTCAAAACTTTAGAAAATAAGGTCTCTCAGTCTTCAGAAACAAGCTATGGACCCAATCATTTACTCTCAAATGAAATTTGGAAAAGAATGCTGAATTATCCAAAACTAAATGGACAATATATTTTCCATTTTAGAATATGAATTTTTTAAAGTTCAGAAAACATTGCTTTCCACTACTTAGAAATAATCCATAAACTCAAAGTAAAATGGAACATATTAGGCTTTCTAATTGGCCACGATCTCTAACTTTTGCAGTTCTCTTATACTTTTACCTGCTATACAAATTACATATCTGCCAATGCGTGGTACGTTGCATCTGCAACCTGCTGTGGGCTTGCATCGTCTCTTGGGTTTCATTCTGCAACTTCATCTGCACTTTCTTGTGTCACAAAGCTCACCGTCTTAGAAGGGCGAGACAAGCCCGGAGAAGACGACAACTTCTAGAACGACTATCCCGAACTGAATCCGAACTCGATGATGAGAGCTTTTCCCACAGACTCCATCGACGCAGATTAGATAGAATGAGCGAGGACTCCGTCAGTGGCCGACGGAGGGATTACAGAGGAGACCATCTCAGGAAGTCTCTGAGGCCTCGGAGTCACAGGATGGTTGTAGGTGTTAGTAGAGAGGGTGGTAGTGGATACAGTAGGAGAAGGCATGGGAAGCGTGTGCATCACGCTAGTGTGGTTCATCACATTAGGGTTACTCCAACGTCCAAGTTTGCCAATAAAGGCAGGACTAGTTATAGCACCAGGATCCATCGAACTAGGAGATCCTGACTCTTTGAAGGCGTTGATTAGAGTGAAAATTGGATGGAATATAAAAATTGTGAGAAGTCGCTGACCATTGAGTTTTGGTTCACCATTAGTCATTCTTTCAGTTTGTTTTTTCGTTAAGCATGTCGTTAACTTAGTGAATTTACAGAAATGTCTATAGCTGATTTTCAATTTATCCTTGCTTTTTGAAGATTATCAATATTATCCTACCCTTCCCACCAACATCTCCTCGCCGCCTTGGTGATTTGAATAAACAATTGTGCCCATCAACGTTCTTAGTTTTTGTTTTCCTATATTACGATTCTTGGTGCGTATGATATGATAGATCCTGTTCTGTGGTTTATGATCATCAACTCTTACTCTATGTTCTTGTGGCTTTTTTCTGATTTTATTGGTCAACGGGCGTTCTTTGCAAAAGTCAAGAACCTCTTTTGTACGTGGGATGCAATTTTCCCAGGACGTGTGAGTATATAACTCATCTTGCTATGAGAGCCAAGATTGGAATCAAACATTCACAGGCAACCGTACGTACGTCTATCTCTTCCGTTGGGTCTGAATATTCTAATGACACAAGCCAAGACAGACCCGGAAGGTTTCCAGTTACTTCACGTTTAGGTTGTCTTTTGTCTCAAGAAAAGACAAACGTAGTTTGACTAGCTCCATATAGGCACTATTCCCTTTGAATCCATCGCAGATCGAGCCTTCCCGATTTCTTTAGCTTCAGATTAGCAGTTTCCCGATGGAAAACGATGACAGAAAACAAGCGCCGAAGAGAACTCCTTTGCCTCCTGCCGTTCAGCTCGATCAACTAGATTCCGACTTAGCCATGGCAATCACCTTGCAAGAGCAAGAACGGGCTAACTTTGGATCAAGTGGCCCGGTACAAACTCTGGTCGAGGAAGATGTAGATGAAGAGGAAGAGGATGATGAAGATGATGAATCAGACGTTACATGGGGCGCAAGCGATGATGGTAATGAGTACGAGTACCTGGAAGGGTCTGCAGAAGCCGAGTACCTTGAGGAAGAAGCAAGCAACGACGATGAAGAAATGGAGGAGGATGAGATCGACCCGGATGAGCTATCCTATGAGGAATTGCTGGCCTTAGGTGAGGCGATCGGGGAGGCGAAGCGGGGGCTGTCACCGACCGAGATCGATTCTTGTTTGTTTCGTTGCAAGTTTATGAAGGAGACAGGTGTGGATCGGTGTGTTGTTTGTCAGGTGGAGTTTGAGAAGGGGGAAGATTTGGTTGGGCTTTGCCCTTGTAAACATTGTTACCACACAGATTGCATCAGGAAGTGGCTTCAGATTAGGAAGAATTGCCCAATTTGTAGTATTGAAGTTGAAAAATTAAACACCAAAAATGTATAGTTGGCAAAAAAACATGTATGTAATCCTGTTTGTCTCACCTGTACTTTATTTGTATATTTGTCTGGTTGATATGTGAAGATAAATTGTAGTCTTTTCATTCTGTCTATAAACATACACTTGTTGAATTCCTTGCAATCTACTATGAACTTACAGCTTGATATCACTAGAAAGATGAAGATGATAATCTCATGACTATCATCATCATGACATTATCATGATGATGATGATGATGATCTGGTCATGGATTCTTGGACAAGTGGTGGGAAGTTGGAGGCGAGTTGTTCCCTGGTCCGTTTCTCCAAGTTGCCATGCCATCCAATGGGGAGGTCATAGCCGCGGGAGGTGAGCTCACGGTACTCCTGGCAGAGGGCACAGCACTCGCAGAAGAAGTGGACACAGCAGTCGGAGCATGGAGCCTCCTTCAACATCTGCTGCTGCCTCATCTTGCTCCTGTAGAAACACGAGTAGCAGCAAGCGCACCCTGTCACGCACACTACCAGCGCGTACAGAGCACCGTTCACTCCGCATGACGATGATCCTTTGTCCACTATCTCTGCGATTCGCCCAAATGTCACGCACGGGCACCAACAAGTCATGCAACCTACAACAACAACAACAACAACAGAACAATAATTTCTTGATTATTAATTATACTAGATCCGATTAAGAAATCAAGCTTAGGATATATAGATCTGTATATTAGGTATTAATTGTATTACTACTTACAGATTCGCCAATCGGAGAAGCAGCCAAACAAGGCGATCGACCATGGAAGTCGAATTTTGGGCTTGGGTTCACTCACCACCAACAGGTCAGGGCCTTCCTTGTTTGATTCACCGCCAGTGCTCATCGGAATCCCCGTTGTGGTGGTTTCCAGCGCCACCAACTGCCCGGAGAACTTCTCGTATTTGGACAAGCTGAAAGACATGACTATGATCTACTGCTCTACGACTACAGCTGGCTAGCTCGTTTAATTAGGAGGAAATGGATCGAAGCTTATTCACAGAATAATATACTATCCTCTTCCTCCTCCCGCAGCCGCATGCATGCATGCAGCCTGCAATTGCTTTACTTTGCAAGTGAAGTGAAGATGCGTAGCTAGCGTAGACTTTGAAAAGTCGGGTCAACAACGAGTAACTGGATACTTAATCCACAGCCTGCCTGATTGATATCAAAAAGAAAAAAAAAAGTACAAATATGTTAATAACGAGTTAAGGAGCAAAATTTATAGAGCATTGTGTTTAATTTTCAAGATCTGATATGACTTTTTTATCTTTTTGATTTGTCATATTAAGAATTTGTATCATTTAAATTCCTTAGCTTTAATTTTTGTTTCATTTGTGGTATTTCTGTCTAATTATCCGTTAATTAAATTGTTAAGTTTCCTATTTTTACTTAAATATTCCTGTAATAATAATAATAATCTCATTACATTTTTAATATAAGTTTGATCCTTAAATTTTAAATAAATGTACATTCAAGTGACCTGTTTATTTTTATCGATCTATTCATCATCATCATCAACGGTGACTCTTCGTCATCTTTCTCACCTTCGAGATTGCTACAGCCTTTTTTTCAGATATACATTTAATTCTTATAAACTGACTTAATCACCATGAAACTTCCCTAAAGTGTAGACTTGATCAAAAACCTGCAGGGCCAAGAATATGACAAAACCAAGAACGTGATCGAGTCTAAGAAAACAAGCGAGGTTCTGAATATTTTGCTAGTCTTGCAACAATACAAGAACAATGCAGCAAGCCAAGCACACATGAGCAACCAAAACAATCGTTATTATTGTGTTGTAGTGTTGGCCAAGGATTTGAATCTGATATCCTTGTACAGTAGGTTGAATTCAAACCACCTCTTTCTCCTTTCAGTTTCCTCGTCGAATCTTCCGGCACCGTCCCAATTTCTCTACAACTAACGATTCGAGATCGTCTACACAAAGAAAAATTGGCGAGACCCAAAGCAAAATCTGCGAATGCTGCGTAAAAGAAGAAGCCTTTGTGCTTCGTCGATTCCAGCAAAGCTTTGCTTATTCGAATTACAGAAAGACGTTGTCGGTGACTTTATTCCTCCCCGTCAGGCTCGAACCCGGATTCGCACATTCTGATTGTCATCGTAAGCCCTCCCAAAAGCTCCCAAAGCACTTCCACTTCCGGCGGTTGCCGCCATGAATTCTCAACAGCAACCGCTTCCTCCAGCTCACGTTCGCCGAAGAGAAGCAGATCTGGGCGGCGCCAGTGGAGATCGAGCGGAAATGGTGGGTTTCCTCCTCATCAAGCTTCTCTTCTACATGACCCACGAGAAAGTTGGAGAACTCATCCTCGGATCAAGCTTCTGAACCCAATTCGAGTAAGAGCAAGATTTGGCCGTGGATGTTTAATGGGATCGATTTTGTGCTTCATAGTAGAGTTCTGATCTGGGAGAATAGAGAGAGTAAAGAGTATCAGGTAAAGATTGCGAAAACGTGAATGTTTAATTTGCATGACATTTTTTAAAAGTTTTTGTAATAAATGAGGTGATAAGTTGAAATTTAATTAAAGACATTTTTGTCATTCTCATCAATTAACGGCCAAACTAACGAAAGGAGCACAACTGAAACAAAAACCAAAGCTAAGGGTTAGAGTAGGAAAAATCGAAAAGGTAATGGACTAAAAGTAGAGTTTACCTTTTAACAAAATTAACTATGTTTGGAGTAATTAAGAATACTAGTGTTTCTTCAAGTTTTTTATGATAAGATTTCTTCACAATGTGACAGTGAGAAAGTAAGAAACTATACTAGCTATCACGCTAGTCATAATAGTTTTTGTTATTTGACTTTTCAAATTTGATAATGAAGAAAGAGAACTTATTGTTGGCCATAAAATAAATATGATTGCTTTCAATATAATAATAAATGTGATTATCTTTAATAGGTAGTGATGTCCAAAGAGCCCAACGCGCTCCCAACCCAGAAAGCTTCCCCAAAACAGCCTGGGTCCACAAGGCCTGAGAGGCCCAGCCACCGCTTGACATGTAAAAAATGGTTGGCCACCACGTTCGGACCATAAGCAAATTACCTATGTGCCATCATGGTGCCCTCCTATAAAAGGCATCCCATTGGAAACCGCGGAGGTAATCTTATCACTACATCGTTTCGTCTTCTCTCTACTTTCTCACTTTAAAGACAGAGTATTCATTTGAGCGTCGTAGGCCCGTTAACCGGAGCACCCACCGGTGCGGCTTTCTTTGCAAACGGAGCTACCCATAACAACCATAGTCTCCCACATGACCAAACTTCAGAAGAAGAACAATGTGGCAGATCCCACAGACGTTCGGCCACCGGCTAATATTGTTGCGGTGACATTGCTAAACTAACTCGGCAAGTTAGTTTTTTTTGTCATTTTAGCCAAAATTTAACTTAAGATTTTAGTCTTTTTTTAACGTTTTAGCAAAAATTTGACTCGAGATTAACTAGTAGGGGTGTAAGGCAAACCCGGAACCCGAAGCCCGTCCCTAACCCGAACATGAACTTATGGGTGAGGGTCGGTTTATAGGAAGAAATGGCTATGGGTAGCCCGAACCCGACCCGAACTCAATTTTTTATGTCTTTATCGGGTTTGGGCCGGGTTAAACCTGAAAACCCGAAAGATCAACAATATAAGCCCCAAAAAATGGCCAACCCACCTAGCCCGAAACTAAAGAACCCAAAACTAAAACTACCCCAGCCCAACCCACCCAGCCTGAAATTCTAATGATCTAATCAGTCCAAAGTGAAAGGATGAAAAAATTAATTTATGGTTATAGCCCAAATCTTTTTTTTTTAAAAAAAAGAAACTGAAATATAAAAATTCGGGTTCTGTGGGTCAACCCAAACCCAACCCGACAAATTCGGGTTTGGGTTGGCCCGAACCGAAAATATTTATGGGTTGGGTTAGGGTTAGAAAGTATATGTTTCATATTTTTGGGTTCGGGCCAACCCGAACTCGAATTTATCGGGTTGACCCGGAACTTACACCTCTATTAACTTGCATTGTTGTACATGCTCTTAGGACCCATTTAGCTGGTGCGAAGCCAATGATTCACACATGTATAAATTTTATTTATAATTTATCCGCTAAATTAAGACCCCATCTCATTATTTTTGAAACTTATTGACTGGACACATCATTTTAGATAGACTAGGGGAGTACCTTATATGACTAAAATTTTTTAATTCAACTTCAGATTGAGTAAATATATTGTTTTGAAGCGTATATTTATCAAATATTTGAATAAATTAGAAAATGATTTTCATTAATAGGGGTGAAAATAATAGTTTAAGTAATTGGTTTTGCAATAACCAAATGGACCCTTGATTATAGATGGCTGGGCCTATATATCTGGATCCAATATTATCATGCATCTCACGCAGCCTATTTACATGCCACTACTACTACATTATCATGGGCCCATCTTATTTATTAAAATGCCCACTGCATTAGTATGGGCCGATAATATCATGAGGTGCTCGCTCGCTCGCTCGGTAATTTACAAGCTTCTTCAGGTACTTGCTTGTAATTTTATATTTGAAGGCCAGGTGGATGCATCTTCTTGCTTCGTTCGGGCGTTCAATCGCCAGAACACTAGTCACTTAGATTAGATTGTCACCGAGAAGATTTACAGAGAGATGGAAACGAAACCAGTGGAAATCAGTAGCTCGAAGATGTTCGATGGGTACAACAAGAGATACAAGCATTACAGTCCCACTCTTGGTTGCTCTATGACTTTTCACATCTTTTTTCCTCCTCCTCATTCCTCCAACAGCTTCCCGGTACTTTTCTACTCATTTTTTATTCTCAATAATCAACCAACTCGACTCGCTATATACATAGTAACTGTGCTACTGTGAACGGTAATCGAACTACTCTGGGTTAAGAAAGTAAACAAACTGGCTTTTGGCTTTCGGATTTCGGGTTTGTTGTCTGATTGATAGGTTATTTGTAATTCATTCGACATCAGCTGCTTAAGTTGCTTTCTGTTGATACCAAGGTAAGTAAAGATGTCGTCCCATTTGCTATTGAGCGCTATGGTGAGTTCTGGTTATTCGTTCGACTGTACGAGCGGCAGCATTGTTTCGAGTTCTGCACAGCTTATAATTAGGGCTGAAAACGAGTGAAGCTTAGCAGAACACTAGGCTGTTCAGGTTCGGCTTGAAATTTGTATCGAGCTTGAAATTTATTTAAGCTTGGCTTGAAAATAATATGAACAAGCTACTAACGATCTTTAAATCAATGGAGCTCGATCTATTCACTTACATTACATCAATGGATAAAATTAATTAAAGCTCGAGTCTAGTAGAGCAGAGCAGCTAGATGATCAAGCTTGGTTTGAAATATGTATCGAGCTTAGGAATCTATTCAAGTTTCGCTTGATAGCTGCTCGAACAAGCCATGAACCATCTTTTACTCCAGCCAAGTCCAGGTTGAGTTCGAGTTGTTTGTTCAATTTCACCCCTACTTATGGTTTAGTGGGTTTTGTGCAGGTACTCTACTGGTTGTCAGGTCTTACTTGCACTGATGAGAATTTTATTATCAAATCTGGGGCACAGCGAGTTGCGGCTGCTGAGAAAGTTGCTCTAGTTGCACCAGATACATCACCGAGTAAGTCTAATTTGTTGATCATGTGAATTTGCTTTGGAAGTCTAGATTTTTCGTACTCTTTCAGGAAATCAGTTGCATTTTTCTTTTTGGTAAGTCCGAGGAAAACTATTCCAGGACACCAAATTTAAATATTTTACCCTCAATTTCCCTATTCACCGAAAATGTTACCTTTTTTCTTTTCTTATATGTCTATTTTAGTTTATTATCTTTAACTCTTCGGAACTCTTTAATTTTCGCATCAAATTAATGTATCTAATTTCTGACACTTCTGACACGATCAAAGTATTATTTTTGTTTCAATTTTATTTCTTTGCATCATGAATGATTATTTTCTGGACTTGTCAGTTAACTAACCTTTTTGTTTTCATAAATTAGGAGGCCTGAATGTGGAAGGAGAATCAGATAGCTGGGATTTTGGTGTAGGTATGTAGCTCATAGTTCTGAACTTCCTGCTCCTGGTTATGAAATTTGCAGGACATAATAAAACTGAATTTCTGGGATGGGTATTCTTGTGTTCGAGAATTGAGTTTCTGAGACATATACCCTTTTGCTATTTAAATTGCAATGTTTGTTAAGTGCAACTTATTTCTAAGTGAGTTTTTGGTGAGCCTCCATATCACCCTAACTGAAATTCATGCAGCTTCTGAGGAAAAGGGATAATAACAACTCATGCAATTTGAAAGAAGTTTTTTTTCTTGCTTAATACTTCATAGTTTGCAGTCAAGTTTCTTGTTGGCCGTTTAATTTTGCCACATATTTTTTTCATTTGACTGAGTTTTATGTTATGCATACTTTCGCCAACTGTTGAAGTCCTCCAGCTAAAAACTTTTCTGACGTATTGCTTTTAGAAAGTCTATAGTTTTACAAACATATCTTTTGTTCAGTGGATGTGGGTGGAGAGAGGAGTTGAGGATTTAAACATAAAGAATATATATATATATATATATATATATATATATATATATATATATATATATATATATATATATATATATATATATATATCCTGATTGAATTCCAATTTCTGATTTCTGTTCTTTATTTTGTTTCTTCTGTCTGACTAGGTGCTGGCTTTTATCTGAATGCAACTCAGGAGAAGTGGAAAAGCTGGCGTATGTATGATTATGTAGTCAAAGAATTGCCTGAACTTTTGGCTGCAAATTTTCCACAGCTTGATGCCTCCCGTGCATCTATATCCGGTCATTCTATGGGAGGTCATGGTGCCTTAACAATCTACTTGAAAAACCTAAACAAGTACAAGGTAATTGTGCCATGATCTCATTGTGGATTTGAAAGCTTAGTTGATATCAGAAAATGGTAATTTGTATTCAGTTTATGCTCCTTATTTTCTTGTCATGTGTATGACATATGTTACAGTCAGTGTCTGCTTTTGCACCCATTTCAAACCCCATCAACTGTCCATGGGGCCTGAAGGCTTTCACTAACTACCTAGGTGATAACAAAGCTGAATGGGAGGTAATTCTTTAAATGATATGCTGACTGCTTTTTTGCTACATGAATTTGTAGTCGTAATTTTTTTTTTGGTTTCACAATGCAGGAATATGATGCTACTTGTCTGGTTAAGAAATTTCATGATGTATCTGCTACGATCTTAATTGATCAGGTAATGGAAATTTGTAGTTCACTTGGGTGTAATCTGAGGATTCTCTGGCTCATTATGCATCCCAACCAGAAGGGAAAAAAAGGTTGATAGTGTAATACTATTAGGCTTCTAGTATATAGCATTCACATTTTAGCCCAACAGATTCATCAACCAACGCCTAAAATTTTCCTGTTTCAGTCTCGTTTCTGATACCATATTTTACTGATGCTTTGGACATCATCCAAATCAAGTAAGGGCGAAATCCCAGAAGTGTCAATTTTACTACCATGTACTCCGCATCTTTCTGAAATTGTTAATGTATATAGCTAATGTAGGAAGAATTCTGAGTTCTATTGGCATGATGGGCAACTTCTGGACTTGCAATGCAAGCTTTTTTGCCTCTTTCGAGTACATGTGCCATATGTGTGATTTAACCGTGTTGGTACTAATAGATGTTTGTGTTGGGCAGGGGGGTGATGATAAATTCTTGCATGATCAGTTACTGCCAAGCAAGTTTGAGGAAGCATGTAGGAGCGTAGGTACTCCACTTCTGCTGCGGCTGCATCCTGGCTATGATCATTCTTACTATTTTATTGCCACCTTTATAGATGATCACATTCGCCACCATGCTCAAGCTCTTCGTCTTTGATGTAATTCCTCCTGGTTTATGCTGTTCAAGACTCTAGTTCTGGTGTGATACTTGTTTTGAAGCTGCAGAGAATCTTTGGCGTTGTTTATGACCGGGAGGTAGTGTTCTATTGTGTGGTCCGATTAAATATATGTATTTAGTCACCTACTGAAAAAGAAGTAAATAAAGTTGCCGTACTATCATGAGTATTTTATGCCTTCGTTTTCAGATATGGGCTTAATGGGTCGGGCACACCGCATATGTATGTACCCTCATTTCACGGAGCTGAAACCGCACACCACTTTTCAAACCTTTCTGTCTGTCACAATTATTAAAGTGGACCTATGTCATTGCCTTACTGCCCCAAATTACCCCAACACCTTTCATTTCTTTCTTCATAACTCATTTACTTACGCCTTTATTCTTTTTCCTTCTTTTTATGTAGGTAGTTTTGTGTGCCTACCTCATTTGGCGCTGTGCTCTGTGTTTTGTTTATGAAATAAGTACTAATAAATGTAGGAATATCAAACGGCAAATTAAATTGTCTTTCTTTACCAGTTTTCTTTTCTTTCTTTTTTCTTTTCTTTTCTTATTGATAAGCATTGAGTGGAGCTAGGAGTTGATTTCAAGAGCTCCCCACCTTGTGTCCTTAGATCATTAACCAATTGGATTAGAGGTTAAGGACTCTTTATCAGCTTTCTTTCTATATTATGGGGTTTCAAACTTAGGAGATGAGATGAGAAATTGAAGAATCACCGTGACAATAATAATATTTAAAAACTATTTAGAAATTAGATGTTCATTTATTATTTGCATATAAATTATTAATCTTTACTTATTAAAATATTGAAGAACAAAAATCATAGATTAAATATTGAATTCCAATTTTTCACGGTAAAAAACTGATTTTCACACCTCAAGTGATTTTTGGAGGAGTGAAAAATTTCCAAAATCACCATGAATTTTGGAAGTGAATCATTCATCATCCTCACCTCCACAAAATGAAGTTTGAAGCCCCCTATTCATTGAAGAAAACAACTCAAACTGTACCCTTAAAAACTACTCCTCCGTCCCCGGTACACTACCCAAGCGTTTACGCCTCGCAAGGTCTCACCTCGCAGCTTAAGTCTCGCCTTCGCGAGGTCTCCAAATCTCGCCTTCGCGAGGTCTCCAGTCTCGCTCGCGCAAGGCCCTCACAAACTTAAGTATCACCTACACGAGGTCTTACTCCTCGCGGTCTCCTTTCGCCTTCGCGGGCCTCTTATGCCTGCGGGTCTCACCTCGCGGTCTTACTCGCCTCGCGAGGGCTCCCAGACCTATACCGGCCTCGCCAGATAAGGCCTCGCACTCGTGTTCGTGCGACTTACACCCTCATTGGCTTTGCTTTATCTCGGGCCTTCGCCTCGCAGCCTTCGCCTCGCAGCCACTTGGCCATCCGCTTCAAGCAACCAACGGGAGGTCAAGACGAGCCCGAGTGATCTTACCTTGGCTCACACGCCAAAGATCTTCTATCTTCTCGACAAGTGAATCTCCTAAGGCGGTTTGCCGAGATCTTCATCATCACACCGCCTTATCTCCTCGAAATCCGGCAGACTTGTCGACTTGTCTCACACTGCCCAAGGCTTCAACCTGGGAGGTTTCTTCTCCGGCATCACTCTATAAATAGGGTGATGTCCACCTTAAATCGGGTAAGCTACTACACGCCCCCACTCCCCTCTTGCTACTTCTGAGTATTCTTCCTATCTTTTACAGATTACTCTGAACAGCAAGCTTGGAGTCTCAAGAACATCATCTCCTCCACCACATCAACTGAGAGTCCGGGCCTTCTTTAGGAACGAGACTATCAGTTTGGCGCCGTCTGTGGGAACGAAAGTTCTTACTATAAACCCATATTACAAACCACAAGTGGCAAGTCATGTCAACTACTCAAAGTACGAGTAGGCGTAGCCGCCGGGGAAGGAGGAATCCACCCGCCACGGCTTCCCCACAATCTGGGGAACTCTCGGTTCGTTCGACGGAGGAAAGCTCCTCTCACGTTAACCAAAATGTGCCCCAGGAGCAAAACACTCCACCACCGAATACTCCACTGGTAGGCCTTGATCCGGCCGTTCTTCGAACAATCACTGAGGCGGTTACTCACAACTTGCGCGAAACACTCGCCAGTACTCTAAGAGGCGTTCGGATGGCGCTGAACGCTGCGAACCAACCAACCGAACGCCTCGCTACGCCGCCTCATCAAGTAAGTCGTCCCGACTCTCCTCATCTGCACTTATGGCACTTACTAAACGGATAGAAAAACTGGAAAGAAGAGAGGAGGGGCTAGTGTCCATAACGCCGCCAGAGTGGGTTTGGGTCACTCGACTCACCCTTCACCCAACGGGTTTTGGAGACTCTATTCCGGATCGGTTTCACCAACCCAAGCTAGACGCTTACAACGGTTTATCGATCCAGATATTCATTTACAACGTTACGCCTCCGCAATGGCCATTGCGAGGGCGGACGACAACACGCTCGCAGAGCCTTCGGCCCACGCTCGTAGGGCCGCGCGTAATTGGTTTACCACCCTTCGCGGGAAGCGGTTTGACTCTTTGAGGAGCTCTCCGCAGCTTTTCCAATCACTTTATGGTATCCAAGCCTCCTCCCAAAATGGCAGGACACCTCCCGCAGATACGCCTTAAAAGGGAAGAATCCCTCGTGGAATACGTTCAACGGTTCCAAGCGGAATCTCTCCAAGTCCCAAATCTGGGAGAGGAGGCCCGCCTGCTCACGGTCATTCGGGGTCTCCGCTGGGGTCTCTTTTCTTTGTGGAGGTACACACCAACCCCGGCAACATAGAGCAGCTTTTCCATAGGGCATCCTGGTTCATGAACGTAGAGGAAGTCACTTGACCACTCTCGCCAACCCTTCAGTAGCGAAGGCTAGCAATATTGCCTCACTGGCAAAACATGTCATATGACATATTCTCATTAATAAAGCAAACATGGCTTCACGGGTTTTTTCATCATCCCTCCAACAATGCTTCAACACTCTTAAGGGACTCATACTGGATACCCCGAAAAGGGACATCGCCGCGATGGTCAAAATCTGACACCAGTACCAGACAAACTCTTGTGTTAAAATGGCTGCCATCTACGGAGACTCCAGCACTGACGAATCCAGTGCCATTCGCCCTATGGGGCCTTGGCCTCATTGGCCCAGTGCCGACCGCACTGTGCGCCTTGAGTCCGGTCCTCACGGCCTTGTTGCTCGCCTCCGCGAAATCTTTTATCTCTACTTGGTCGCCAACCATACCCTCAAAGAGGGCCTCAAGAGACATCCTTCTCCTTTATCTACGGCGCAGACACGCCTTTGCCTATTAAGGCAGATCTCTCCACGATCCACATGATCAAAAAACTTCACGGACCAAGTAAGTCCTAAAGCTCGCTTTGTTGATCCAATATAAATTGGTATACCCGCATTTCTCTTACAGATCCCATGGCAAAACAATTGCCCTCTCAATCGCCCCTCGCACTGACCGGTCGACGGGCTCCTCAACATGTAGTTGCGGGTCTCATCCCCAACCGACCTTCAACTCGCTCCGCCCCAAGGGTAATCCCTTTGCGGTGCGGAAGGGTAATCCCCTTATGGCTCCTTCTGTGGGGTCCTTGTATAAGTCGCCCTCGCGCGCCACCGACCTTCCGCACGGGCTCCTCAACACAGTAGTCATGCGGGTCTCATCCCCAACCGACCTTCAACTCGCCCCGCCCCAAGGGTAATCCCCTTGCGGTGCGGAAGGGTAATCCCCTTTTGGCTCCTTCAGGAGGTCTATGTGTAAGTCGTCCTCGCACGCCACAATGCACCTTCCGCTCGGACTTCTCCACACAGTAGTCATGGGTCTCATCCCCCCGACCTTCAACTCGCCCCGCCCCCAGCGTAATCCCCTTGCGGTGCGGAAGGGTAATCCCCTTTGGCTCCTTCGGGGGTCCTTGTATAAGTCGCCCTCGCGCGCCACCGGACCTTCCGCACGGGCTCCTCAACACAGTAGTCATGGGTCTCATCCCCAACTGACCTTCAACTCGCCCGCCCCAAGGGTAATCCCTTTGCGGTGCGGAAGGGTAATCCCCTTTTGGCTCCTTCAGGGGGGTCCTTGTATAAGTCGACCTCGCTCGCGTCACCGGACCTTCCGCACGGGCTCCTCAACACAGGTAGTTGCGGGTCTCATCCCCAACTGACCTTCAACTCGCCCCGCCCCAAGGGTAATCCCCTTGCGGTGCGGAAGGGTAATCCCCTTTGGCTCCTTCAGGGAGGTCTATGTGTAAGTCATCCTCGCACGCCACGCAGACCTTCCGCTCGGACTTCTCCACACAGTAGTCATGCGGGTCTCATCCCCAACTGACCTTCAACTCGCCCCGCCCCAAGGGTAATCCTTTGCGGTGCGGAAGGGTAATCCCCTTTGGCTCCTTCAGGGGGGTCCTTGTATAAGTCGCCCTCGCGCGCGTCACCGGACCTTCCGCACGGGCTCCTTGACACGGGTAGTTGCGGGTCTCATCCCCAACCGACCTTCAACTCGCCCCGCCCCAAGGGTAATCCTCATGCGGTGCGGAAGGGTAATCCCCTTTTGGCTCCTTCAGGGGGTCCTTGTATAAGTCGCCCTCGCGCGCGCCACCGGACCTTCCGCACGGGCTCCTCAACACAGTGGCTGCGGGTCTCATCCCCAACCGACCTTCTACTCACCCCGCCCTGGGTAATCCTTTCATGCACGGGAGGGCCACAACTACAGTGCTTAAGGTAAACCGAACTTTATTTCACTCCTATCATATGGCTAGTGAGTACTTTGCAGTATCCTCTTCTTGGTACATCGCACACTACCCAAGGGCTTACCCTCATGCGGTATCTTCGTAAAGGTCTGCGAGAGCCGCCTTCGCGTGCCCCACAGACCTTCCAAGTGGGAAAATCCCATCCATGGTCTTCAACGGTCATCGCTCTTCGAGCAAAACCCTTACTTTGGCTACATACGGAGTACAGGACCCTCCCCATACTCCGCTATCGTGGGAGGCATCTTGGTACACTACCTGCGTTTACGCCTCGCAAGGTCTCACCTCGCAGCTTAAGTCTCGCCTTCGCGAGGTCTCCAGTCTCGCCTTCGCGAGGTCTCCAGTCTCGCCGCGCAAGGCCCTCACAAACTTAAGTATCACCTACACGAGGTCTTACTCCTCGCGGTCTCCTTTCGCCTTCGCGGGCCTCTTATGCCTTTGCGGGTCTCACCTCGCGGTCTTACTCGCCTTCGCGAGGGCTCCCGCACCTATACCGGCCTCGCCAGATAAGGCCTCTGCACTGTGTTCGTGCGACCCTTACACCCTCATTGGCTTTGCTTTATCTCGGGCCTTCGCCTTGCAGCCTTCGCCTTGCAGCCACTTGGCCATCTCGGCTTCAAGCAACCAATGGGAGGTCAAGACGAGCCCGAGTGATCTTACCTTGGCTCACACGCCAAAGATCTTCTATCTTCGACAAGTGAATCTCCTAAGGCGGTTTCTTTGAGATCTTCATCATCACAGCCCGCCTTATCTCCCGAAATCGGCTGACTTGTCGACTTGTCTCACACTGCCCAAGGCTTCAACCGGGAGGCTCTTCTCCGGCATCACTCTATAAATAGGGTGATGTCCACCTTAAATCGGGTAAGCTACTACACGCCCCCACTCCCCTCTTGCTACTTCGAGTATTCTTCCTATCTTTTACTGATTACAACAAAGCAGTTCGAGTCTCAAGAACATCATCTCTCCACCACATCAACCGAGAGTCCGGGCCTTCTTTAGGAACGAGACTATCACCCCTATTTAATAGTTACGTTTGACTTTTACACTTTTGTTTGACCAATTTTTTACTATAAAGAATTTGTTAAAAAATTTTGAAAAAAAATAGAAACTAGACACGTTGATTTATCTTTTGTATATAAGTTACTTGACTTTATATACTAAAACTTTGAAGAATAAAAAATATAGATTAGATGCTGAAAAAGAAACGTAACTAATAAAAAAGGGACGGAGGGAGTAGTTAGTGTTATTGATATTACAATCAGTACACTAATTATACGGAAGCATATGTAATACTAAAATATTGCAGGATATGGTGTGATGAGTGTGATATGAGGGCCCATAGTGATTTTCCCTGTCTATCGTTCACATGGTTAGAAATGAAAGTATGTTTCTTTGTTGCCTAATTTATGATTAGTGGTCAGTTTAGATACTTAGCTACTGCTTGCTTCACTTCCCCTCATTGCTATTTGTGTTATTAATTAGTCATATGTACGTACATATAGTGTCATCATATTCATACGTATGAAACTTGAGACCTAGCTAGCTCCAAACACATAATACTGGCATATGAATTACTAGTAGTGTAAACGGTAGTAGTAAAAGTAAAGAGTTAATTTTGATGACGCCCCTTTCCCACGCTCTTGTCAACAATTAAACTACTAACCCTGGATTAAATTATCCGAAAGAAAGGGACAAATTAAGTAATCAAGCTGCAGTCAATTACGCCGACCCGACTGGCCTGCCCGAGCAGAAATCTTCCTTCCTCGCATCCCATAAACTTCACCTTCTCCGCTCTGCCCACACTACTCATCAAATTTTTACTTTTTTTTTGAACGGCAATAAAAATTATTTCGTTTAATTTTTAAATTTATGTCTAACTCAAATTTTTATAAGAAGAATTTATTAAAAAAATAAACCTTTAAAATTACAACAAACTAGACACATCCGTAATAATAATAAAGACACATCCATGTAACATAAATTGTTTGACTTTATATGTCACCATTTTAAAAAATAAAAAAATAGATTAACTGCTGAAAAATAAATGAAATAATCTTTAAACAATGAATGAAATATTTTTCCTTACTGCTTGAAAACACCTGCAGTTCCTTTCAATCCAAACGGTATAAATGACAGCAGCAAAGATGGCACGTCTCACCTTGGCCTTCAAACCCTTACCTTTGTAACCTTACTCATCCACTTGCACACCAAGTCCCCTTATCTACTTTTTCTCTCATAGATATCACAACTAATGTAGTAATTCAGAAACAAAAGCTTGTTTAAAAATCACCATTGCTCAGCGTATTGACAAACATAGCCTACATTTTTACACAGATTTTCCACTTTCCACTAAAAAAACAAAACTTTATATATGTCTATTTTACATTAGGCTTAATTATGGTTTACTCCCCTGAACTATTTCGACGCTATCTATAGTCCTTGCATTATAACTCAGAATTATTCAGTCATCGTACTATTAACATCGAGGCAGTTTGGTCCCTTCACTCAGTAACAGCGTCAATCTTTGACGGTTTAGTGCCTAATTTGTACAAGTTTAAACGTTTTAGGGCAATAATATAGAAAAAGATGTAATGGGGTAATTTATTTCTTTCACCATATGGAGAAGGGCCGAGAGCATCACCGTTGTTCGATGAGAGGAAGAAGGAAGAGAAGGTGGAGTTGAGATTTGCGACGACAAGGTCGCCGAGCAACGTGATTTCATGGCTGGAGGAGTTGGGTAAGGAGGCAAGTTCAGCGTGAAGAAGAGCGAGTCGACGATGAGGCTTCAGGGGCGGAAGAGTGGACGAAAAGGGAAGCTTTCAATCGATGCGGAGATCTACTCAGTGACGCCGTCGTTCATAACGGTGGAGGTGAAGAAGAACACCAATGATACGTTGGAGTATACAACCAGTTCTGCAACAAGGAGCAACCAGTTCATGGTGGTGGAGGGAAGCTTTCAATTCGGCTCTTCTTGATTAATTTGTTGATTTAGTTCGATTCAGTGGGATCAAATCAGCGGCAAGATAGGGGGAGATCGGAGAGCGAGGACTAGAAGAATAAGAAGATTGGATCCAGAGAGAGATGAGGCAGTGGAGGCGGAGGAGGAATGTAGCCGCAAAGTTTTATACTTTTGGGTATCTACTAAAGGTTCACGAAATTTCGGGGACTATTTTAGGTATTTCACCTTAGGTCAACTAACAATGAAAATGGTCAAGGGACTAAACGGCCTTGATATTAATAGTACGAGGACTGAGTAATTCCGAGTTATAGTAGAGGAACCAAAGATGGCGAGTCGAAATAGTTTTGGGGAGTAAACCATAATCAAGCCTTTTACTTTATTACATAAAACTTCAACATTCATTAATTTTTGTACTCAGTCGAACATATCATGTTCACTAGAACATTTGGAGTATTTATTTCAACTTTATGCTAATTAACATTAAATCTTGGATTTTACTCGATCCACATTGGACGTCATATATATAGTACTCCATTCGTCTCAACAAAACAAATATATTTGTTTTATTTTTTGGGTCGTCTCAACAAAACTTATACGTTTCCTAAAAAGAAAAGATTTTTACATCAACTTCACCTTATTACCCTTGTTTTCCATTCTCACAAACTTTTTATCTTATATGTCAACTTTACCTTATTACCCTCTAGTCAACAATATTTTTAAATCTATGAGTCCTGTTAAACATATCGATTTTGATTTTGTTAGGACAGAGAGAATAGTATTTAATTGGTAGGCAACATTTTTTTAATTGCTCTATGTGGTTGGTTGTGTGATGTGGATTAGCTCAGTTTCTTTGTACTAACTAGGGTATGTTATGATATGAGCATATTAGGCACCAAACTTGGATGAGACCAAAAGAGACATATTCTTCTCTCTTTGTCGACCTCCCTCCCTTTGATATTAGTATAATTAATCCAATGTGAATACCGAATTAATGGGCCTACATTCGGTTAAAGGTAGAAAAAGGAGAAGCACGCACGCTTTTATAGTTGAGTGCGGGAAATGGGGCGGAGGCCGCTCAAAAAGTCTCTGCTCCCCAACCTCTCCAATATGCACTATGCCATTGCCTAGTGGTGTGGTGGACTCTTCTTCCTTTTATCCATCACTTGCTTCGTAACTCTCTGCCTAATCAAAATTCACGATTTTTTTGTTTTGTTTTAAATTTTTTTGATAAATTCTAGCAATGTTGTTACTTTTGGACTCTTTCATTTGAAACATGTCATATATTCACTTTTCTGAACCTACCTGCTTGATTATGGGTCCACAAATTTGTTTATTCAGATAATTTCAGGTGTTTACATCACATGAAGAAAATAATGATAATAATAATAATAGTAAATGGTACTGGCGGCAAGTGGGAGCGGCCCATTTGAAGGCGGGAGGGGGAGGAGTAGATTAGTACACTCCCGGCCACTATAGGGCAAAACAACCATCCGCCGACCTTTCATTCACGTTTGCACACTCGCTATATATAAGAGTATAAATTGAAAAATACTATTGTGTGTAGGTAGGTAGAGAGTACTGTATGATCGGTCAATGAAGTAATTGGTGAGTAATTTTGTGTAAAAAGGTAGTAAATTACGTAGTTGAGTAATTGAATTCATGGAGGAGCTGATCATGAGGTGATTACAAAGTTGATTAATCAGGAGTGAATTAAGGGACAGTGATGTAAGAGATCACGGGACGAATAAACATAGGACCATCACATGCATTGCCGCCGCAGAATTCTGTTGGCCTCGATTCGATCGCATGCATGGAGTGGAACTCCATCCAATATTACAGACTATATTTTACTTAAAATCCTCAAAATTCTTGAGCTCAAAATTGCTAGGAGAGATAGTATCACATGGTTTGGATTTACTTTTCCTTACATATGCCAAAATATACGGCCAGACACAAACGCAACGCTTATAGGGCCCACCACAAATGGCCTCGTATTTACGAGAGCTCTCTTACAAGAAGGGCGCCGATAGAGCCGTTAGCCATGAAACGCTTCACGCCTCCTCAACATAACCATTGCACTAATTATGGCATTAAGACAAAGGAGATGGAGTAATTCCTCAGTAACTCCACTAATATTACACCATTAATACGCCGCAATCCCAATTATGGGCACATATATGGAGATTCTCCAGAGTTTAATGCCCCGCAACGGGACCTAGCACCACCCAATATATTGGGTGGTGCCTGCCTAAAATAAGGTGATTACTACACACCCACACTCCTCTTCTCTGTCTCGCACTGAAAGTGTCCTTTGCCTTGTCTTTCCAGTGCGGGGTTGCCACACATCGCTTGCCTGAGGATCTCGATCACGGAGGTTACTCTTTGGCTATCAATTTGGCGCTGTCTGGGAAACGAAAAACAAGCCGCTTTCTTTTTCTACTCAACTTTTTTCTCCCGACCGTTTTCATGACGAAACAAGAAGAACTCACAACAAGGTGCATGTTGAGGATGTTGCTTTCAGCTCCTCCGATGTGCCTCCACCACTCCCTCGCTGATGGCGCAACGGAGACGCAACATCCCCACAACTCCCGGCTTGGTGACAATCCCGCCACTCCCGCCATCGACACCTTAGGGGTGCAAAGCTTCACAACCGCAAGCTACTCGACATACCTCGCCGGGCCTCAACGACTCCAAAGCAGTCATCGTCGACCCGCCAGATAGCACCGCTCTAGACAAGCATGCTCAATGAAATGAAAGCCTTCATGGTGCGTACTCATCAAGGCGAAGTGCAGCCGCCGCCTCCCGCTTCACAACGCATCGGGACGAACAATCCTTAATCAAAACCCATCTGCCGAGAACCTTGATGTCGATTTACCTCCTCCGATTTAATCAATGTGGTCGAGGAGCAAAGTTAAGACGCTAAACCTGGTCCTCGACGACATCGAGGTCCTCTCACCCAACCCTTCACAGAGGACGCCATCGCCGCCTGTGCCCCGGCCAGCTTTCAATGCCCGCCATCGAAAGTTACGACGCGACGACGACCCCGCCGATCATCTACGACGTTACATCTCTCAAATGGATATGGCCCGCGCTCCGACCCAATACTGCAAGGCCTTCACCCACCCTCGAAAGGGGCCGTCAACGTGGTTTGAACGCTACGAGGCCAAAGATTTCAAATGCTTTAAAGATCTCGCCTCATCGCTCTCGCGCCATTTCATGGGAGCTCGACCTCCTCCCAAGACTGCTCTAAGAGTGAAGCAAGAAAGGGAGGAACCACTCCGTGATTACATCCGACGGTTTCAGTGGAAGTCGCCCAAGTCCGTGGTCTCTCCTCGGACATGCAGCTCCCGGCCGTAACTCAGGCCTTCCAACGCGAGTCAAGACTCGCAGACAACATTAATGAAAACCCCGTCACCACGATGGGTGAGTTCATCGATCGGGCCACTCGATTCATGAACTCCGAGGAGATGAATAAGCCTTACAACAAGCCCCCACAAGCGACCGCAACAAGAAATTCGACAAGGGTCTGCTTCTTCGAGGTACTGCCTCGAACGTTGGTCCGAGGACCTCCGACCACCATCCAAAGACTTCGTGACACCGCACGAACATTCTTCTAATGTTGGAGAAGCAGAATAAGGTCCCCAAGTGGCCTCAGCCTATCCAACATAAGAACACGAGGGGGTTTGACAAGTACTGACTTTACCACAAGGACCGTGGCCACGACACGGAGGCGTGCTTTCAGCTCGTAAATACTTGCGACTGCCAAAAGCCCGCAAGGTCAGTTTGAGCAACTAAATATCAATAAGATCCCAAGAGATCAAAACACTATGGCTGACAAATTGTCTAAGGGACGACGGACGCAGTCCTCAAACCTTAGCACAACCTTCCATAAATACAATTCATGCGATCGATGCCAACGCCCCAACCGACGGCGGCATCCAATCCTCCAATATCTCCAAACCGGTGCAATCGAGGGCCCACCAGCGTTACATAAAAGAAAGTAAGGACACAGCTTATCCCGCCATGTCATCATAGATGGTACATTGTGGCGTAAGGGGTATTCAGCTCCTTTGCAACGATGTATCGGTCTCGATGAATCCAAACTCATCTCGACGAAGTCCATTCCGAGTTTGTGGGCGCACATTGGCTCCGGCGCTGGCACACAAATGCTTGCGTCTCGGTTATTATTGGCCAACGTTGCGGAAAGAGGCGCATGATTTGGTGAGAACGTGCCATAAATGTCAGCTTAACTCCCGCATCCAATGGCACCGCAAACGAAGCGGTTACGGAGACGCATTCCCATTCCTTCGTGACATGGGGCCTCGATTTAATCGGCCCAATGCCTACAGCCAATGGGCAGTTCAAATTTTGTATAGTGGTTGTCGATTACTTCACTAAGTGGGTCGAGATCCAGCCACTCGAGAACATAACAACCGCCAGTGGTCATACACTTCCTCCGGCATGACCTCGTGGCACGTGACGGGCACCAAGAGCCATAATCACTGCATAATGGGACTCAATTCGCGAGCAAAAGCTTAAGGATTGGGCCACTAAGATGAACATACAAATGTTTCTACGCCTCGTGGCACACCCACACCAAATGGCCAGGTAGAAGTAACAAATCGCACGATCAAAGAGGGCTTAAAAAGCGCCTCGATGACAAAAAGGGAAGTGGGTCGAGGCACTACCCGGCGCCCTCTGGGACTATCGAACAACTACACGGGGACCCACGGAGAAACTCCTTTCTCCTTGGTTTACGGCGTTGATGCCTTACTACCAATCAAAGTCTCTATACCCACAATCCGAACGCTATATTACGACGCCCTCACAATAAGAGCGGTCTCGAGCGCGTCGACCTCGCCGAGGAACTCCGCGAGGGTGTTAGACTTAGGCTTATGGCCTTACGACAAAGGGCAAACCTCGATCACAACGCCAAAGTTCGGCAAAACAGATCCACGTGGGTGGTATGGTCTTGCTAAGGGCGGAGTTGTCGGGTCGTAATCTCGCCATGGTGCACTTCGCCCAGATGGGGTGGCCTTATGTGGTCCACAAGAAAGAAAGAGAAGGTGTATACAAATTAAAGGACCATCAAGGCAAAAAGCTCAAAACGACTACCACGCCGACGACTTGAGGCCTTATTACGTTTAAGTTGTACGCTTTCCTTTAAATAAATTGGCAAGGGTATTCAAAGTCTTTCCGTTCTACAAAGCAATGTTCATACATCAAAAGAAAGGCAATATTCCAAGTCTTTGCATTATGCAAGTTATTTTGACATAAAATCACTCTACGAAGAGTGTCCACTACTTTATACAGTAAGAACAAACATTGATTGCGGTGGTCACCGCCGACTCAGACATCGAATAAAATCACTCTACGAAGAGTTACACGATTTCACTGACACAAATTTACCCAACACAAGTACAAACGTTTCGCATTATGCAAGTAATACTCATATAACAACTATAAAGGCAATAAATGCTGAAAAGTTGTCCTTTATTTTATCAAAAATGAGCAAAAATTTAATTACAGCCCCAAAACTACTGGGAGCATCATTGTTTCGAGGTACAACGGGCGCCCTCTACATGTCCGGGTAGAATATCATAATGATATTCTACTCCTAATTTCTTCCCCGCCCTACCCCACTCGAACAAAACCACCTAGGGGGCTCTTCGACCTTCATCGCTAAGGGGATCCACTGACTTTCAACAATGGCCTCCACTGGTGGCGGCATCGTAGGAAGCCCTCAAAGATAGCGACACCCTCCATGGCTTGTGCGTTGGCGGTCTTCTCGGTCAGCACCTCGAAAGCCCTGCGCACTCGACCAGCCCTTTCAGTGATTGGCTTTACAAAAACAGGGGGTTGAACACTTTCACCATCATACAACTTAAAACCAATTTGGTTTTCTAGTTGTATGAAGGCTAAATGATCAGCCACCACAGAGCCCGTCAACTCATTAAGGGTCTTGGTGCAGTCTTCGATCCGGATCTGCAGCCTTCGACGCCAGATCCTCACTGGCAACCTCAAGGACAACTCCTCGGTGAGTTTGCCCTTCGCCTCGCCTGGGCCTCCATTCTTTGATACTCCCGAGCACTTGCTCCATTTCAGCTTCAAGCTCTTTCTTCGCATGATGCTCGGCGAGGAAGAGGGCCTCGTGCTTCTTTCCATCGGCCATGGAAGCTTTCACTGGTTGCCCATGACACCTGTGGCTCTAAGAATGTTAGCCTCCTCTTTCCTCGAGGACGCCAACTCGGCCTCCTTTTCAGCCAACTTGACATCCTTGTCACCAGTGGCCTTTTTAGGCTCTCCACCTCCTCGAGTCCTTTGCCTTGACCTCAAGACTCCTCACAAGGGATTCAAGGTCCTCGATCTTGGCCACCAGCCTTGGGCCACAGCTTTCGTAAGTTACAAACAGAAAGCATATAAACAAAATACGCCGATAAAAAGACAAGTAACAAAGGGGAGTCGAGATTTGTGACTTACTCGAGTGAGGTCCCGGCAGATGTCATTCGCAATGTCTAGGGCCCCGAGGAGGTGTACTTCAAAAATGCATGTCGCGGGGAAGTGCGAGACCCTCTGCAACCTTTAATCTCACCTCCCTTTCCCCAAGGAGTATTGACTCGCCACGAGTCACCCTCATGACGGGGTCCTGTGCCTCCACAAAGGTCAGGCCCGGCGCCAAGGATTTCTCCGCAGCTCCCGCCGATAGTCCTCGAGCACCGAGGCTCGAAACGGGATCTATGCCCTTCGTGGTCTTAGGGATCCTCGAAGGCCTTCTCGTATACTCGAGGGGCCACAACAGCCCTCCGAGCATCCGCCAATAGCCGACGGGTTCCCAGCCGCCTCGAACGGGCCGCTGGAAGGCTCCTCGAGGGCTGGTCTTTTCCTTTATCTTTTGCAGGCTGGGACCGCTGTCCGAGGACACGCCAAGCCTCTCGCCACCGCAGTTAAATGGAAATCAGAACACAAAATAAAAGAAAATTCACCAAACAGGGGGAGACAAGAATAGTACTGCAAGTCGGGCGTTTCCTTCAAGGATCTCCTCCTCGAGTCCTCGGACAGCTCCTCGATGATGACGGGACCAGCCATATTGATCGGCCGAGCCACCGTCACCAAGGCCTCCACACTGGGCGCTCCGCCTTCGAGGTCCCCGCAATCGACTCCTCGATAGCCCTTTCGAGCAGTGCTCGCAGGACCTCCTCCTCCATTTTTGTCTTAAGGACCTCCAACAAATCCCGCTTCTTGGCAAAAAGGGTACCGAGGTGCAACATCTTGGCCGTAGCAAAACACAAAATCAGGTTATAATAGCATTTAAAATGTGCAAGCACAAAAACACAAATACAAAAGGAGTGCAAAAGAGATGGGGTGGCTGAAAGCGCCTTCAAGCGCTCACGAGGTCCCCATCCAACCCATCCACCCAGCTTTTAGGGTGTCCACATGGCTCTAAGGCGCGGTGGGCCCCGCTAACCCCTACCCTCCTTAGGACCACTTCGCCCAAGCCGGGACAGAGTAAAGGGAAACCCACCCTTACACTCCTCGAGCCTCTCCACACCGCGGACCCATTCACACAGGGCGTCGAGGGCCCTCTTCCCCTCGCTACCCGCCCACAAAGAGGGCCTCACTGATACCCTTGCGTCTTTCTCCTTGATGAAGTACGCAGAAACCCCCAACTATCCTACTGAGGATGAAGAAGAAGTTATTTTTCCAGCTTCCCCACGAGTTGGTGGTCTCAAATAAGACTCCAATTTTCACCATTTTGTTCCCCACCTTCACCTCTTCTGGGGTTAGTTGATAGAAGGATGCCCAACCGGCCTCTTCAAAGGTGTAAAACCGCAAGAAGGTCTCCGTAGCACCGATGTTTTCGCCAGATGGCATGCCACGACGAATGCATTTACGGTGGTAAACACATTCGGGGCCGCTGCCAGTGGCAACACCCCACCTCGCATAGTTGCAAAGAACAAAGAGCAGAGGGGAGTCTCGCCCAGCTTTCAATCGGGCTTCAAAGACGACCATGGTCTGCTCTTCATGGCCTTGTCACTCAACCCCAACCCCGCTTTTCTCAAAACATCCGCCGGAGACAGCCTACGACCACCCCCGTGTACACATGGTGGTTCTCGACAGATATCCTGTCATCTTCTTCTCCGATAGCGCAGTTCGGGGCCGAGCTCCCGACATCGTGGCCTACGCCGGTTTGCTTGGATTCTTGGGAGCCATCTACGTAAATGAATCACGAATCCAAAAATTAAACCCTAGACTCCAAGAACTCAGGGCGGCGGCGATGCCTCACTCGCGACATCGCCGCGACAAAAAGTGGGGAAAAGAAGAAGAAAGTAAAAGGGGTACCACTTATCGATCGGTACGCACGAGACGAAAACGAGGGATTCAACGGCTGGGTTTTTCAATCTCGCCGAAATTCTTCGGTATTTACCGAAAATGGAAACTAGATTGCAAAGGAAATCAAGCGCAAAGGCAAGGAAAGCAAAAATTCGGAGATTGACTCACATGGGCTGGCGATAAGAAGAGTCCATGGGAAGTGAAACGACTTCCCCATAATTACAAACAGCAAAAAAGCTTAAAATTTTGAAAATCGCATTTCCCAACCATCACAATTGATATTGGGCCGAGAATTTGGGCCACCATTGGGGACACCTCTTGGGCTCTCCTCTAATTGGGCTCCAAAACGCCACAATATCACATGGGCTCAACGTCTATAGGAAACTTCCTCCAAAACGGAGCACGTGGGCTCAACCCATCCTCCGTGGGAGGAGGATATACTGATATATGGGCCAGCCCATACGGCTGTATTTTCAAATGCAAACGCCATATGGGCCGCGGCCCACCACATGGCCTCGTATTTACGAAGAGCCCTCTTACTGCAGTGGCGCTCGTATAGAGCCGTTAGCCATGAAACGCTTGCACGCCTCCTCAACATAACCATTGCACTAATTATGGCATTAAGCCAAAGGAGAGGGAGTAACTCGCAAAGAATTCCACCGTTATTACACCATTAATACGCCGTCATCCCACCATGGGCACATTTATGGAGATTCTCCAGCGTTTAAGGCTACGCAACGGTAACTAGCACCACCCTATATATTGGGTGGTGTCTCGCCTCAAATAAGGTGATTACTACACACCCACACTCCTCTTCTTTGTCCGCACCGAAAGTGTCCTTTGCCTTGTCTTTCCAGTGTACCGGGTTGCCACACATCGGCTTGCCTGAGGATCCTCGATCACGGAGGTTACTCTTTCGCTATCACTTACATACTCTATTAACTACATATTTCATCCGTTCTTGAAAAATTGAACACATTTACTTTTGGGTTTTCTGAAAAATTGATCACTTTCCTTATAAAAACTTCTCTAATCAAAGTTACTAACAAAGATTCCAACAGCTCCCCAAAATTTCTCCAAAATGGAGAAGCAAGAGCCATATTCTCCAAATTATTTTTGTTTTAACTCCAACAAATTTTCTCCATTTTGGAGAAGCTCGCATTTATTACAACAATAAAATATTCTACATATTTGACTAATAATTAATGAATTAATATTTTTATTTGAAACCGATTTTTGTATTCAATTAAATGTTGAGTTCACACCAATGAGAGTAGAAATGTAGTGACTTTTTTTGTTGGAAAAACAAATTTGTAGAATGCTTTATATTTTGGAAAATGCTCCAAATTTGAGGAAGACTCCCTATTTTTCTCCCTTCTTCCCCATTTTGGAGAATGGGATGGGGAAACTATTGAACAAAAAAAAACCTCAAATTTCTCCAAAATTGAGTATTCCCATAAAATGGAGAACCTGTTGGAGATGCTCTAAACTATCTCCACTTTATCTTTACTTTTTCTACCTTGATTTTCAACTAAAAGGTAAATTGGTACAAAAGTCCTACATTCACCTTAATTTTCGCGCCAAACCAAATCCTTCAATCTTTTGGAGATGGAGAGAGTATCATTTTTTCAACTATCTTAATAATATCAATTATATGCAATATCTGTTAAATTTAATTTCATTTCAGATAAATTTCACACTTAATTTATACAATGGTGAAGATAAGAGTTGAATTCAATACTCCACTTATGTTATTATAGGTTTAACAAACCGGGTTAAAACAATAATTAAAAAACAATCTGGGCTAAAACCTTATGACGACTCTTAAACTTTAAATTTACTCCTAATAGTTTAGTCTAAACAATATTTGCATGCCCTAACCTAGCTATTTGTGGGTCAAACCTAACCACTGATCAAGAGGAACTCCAATGGCATTATCGTTATTCGAAGCAAAGTCGATAGGCTAAAAGGGGAACGCACTACTTACTTTGATGCCTACATAAACTCTTGACCCGAGAACCCAATACGCACAATTCCAATCCAATCCAACTTCGACAAACGCTGCCACGTCACTTCACACACCCCGTGAAAGCCGCTCGCTCATGGCGAACGTGACACTCCTCCTCTTCTTAGCCCTCCTCCAACTAACCTTCGCCTCCGCAGACCCTTCACCCAACGCCACCGACTACATCCGTACAAGCTGCGCCACCACGCTCTACCCCGACGTATGCTACAATTCCCTCTCCGGCTACGCCAATGCCGTCCAGCACGACCCGACCCGTCTCGCTCGGGTAGCCATCGGCGTCAGCCTCAAGAGGGCCCGTCAGGTCGCCGCCTACGTCTCTAACCTCTCCCGCGCCGCCGACTACGGCGGGGACCACAGAGCCGCTGCCGCGCTGCACGACTGCTTCAGCAACTTCGGCGACGCGGTGGACGAGATCCACGGCTCGCTGAAGCAGATGAGGCAGCTGGTGGCGGCCGGGTCGGAGTCGTTCCGGTTCCAGATGAGTAATGTACAGACGTGGATGAGCGCGGCGCTGACCGACGAGGATACCTGCACTGACGGGTTTGAAGATATCCCCGACGGTCCGACGAAGACGGAGGTGTGCGGGCGGGCGGCGGGGGCGAAGAAGTACGTCAGTAACGCTCTGGCTCTGGTAAACGTTTGTGCCCAAAAAGTGGCACCATAGTAATAATATTAATCGGCGGTCGGTACGTATGAATTACTAATTAATTAATTAAGAGTGAATAGCTAGCTTGTACAGCTGAGTTAGGCCATCGTTCCCCTCCTCCTCTTTGTATTTTCTTCCATTTTCTTTCTCTACAATTTGTTTTTTTGTGTGTGCATTATTAGTTTACAGTTTTCTGAGTGTTTCAATTACTACTGCGTACTTAATTTGCATACTGTAACCGAGTTTGCGTGAGTTAAACTCCGAGTTCATGCATCTTTTGCCTTAAGTATTAAAGTTGTAAAATCGTATCCTTACTTTTTGACTAGCTTATCTAGACCTTGATTCGTTTTTGGGTGCTACTCTCGTTCATGACAATTTTTTTCCATTTTTTTTTACCAATTTTCTCAATTCAAATACATAAAGTAATCTCCATTAATTTTCTAACAAATCAACTTTTACTCTAATTTTCTTACTTACATATCATTCATCAACAAATAAAACACACATTCCCCAAATTTTTTAAAAATAAAATAAAATAAAATTTCCAAGTACATTTATATTCAAATTAAAATTTACTAGAACCTTTATACTACTTATTATCGAGTTGGTATTTTTCAGGTAGTAGAAAAAGATACATTTTCCTTTAGGGTTATTTTTGAAAAAATTGATACGTTTTCTTTTATTAAAATATTTTCATCTTAAATTTACTTTATTACGTTCACTGTTCACTAGCTCATTTCTACTATTTTTATGAAAAACTTTCTAAAAGAAAGTGTTATATAGTCCTTTCTTTTACACAGTCGGGGAAATCTTTGAAGGTCAATCATTATCAGAAGCATGCTCCACTAACGTCACATGCGGCGCGGGCGTAACAAACTTGCGTCTATCACACAGTATGGGACCGATCTTCAACATTTAAAATAGGGAAAATAGTCCATTTTTACTATTGATGTTTGACAAAAGGATTTTTTTGTAATTATTTTAAAAAACTGTCCATTTTTTGTAATTTTTATTAATTTCATGATTTAAAGTTGTCACTGAAATTGTTTTTTGGACCTATTTTACTATTTATTTGATTGACGTGGAATATTCCGTCACAGATGATTGCGTGGTGAATAAGGGTTTACACATTATATTGACGTGGAAGACGTATGGACAGAATTACTAATTCACCACTCTCATGTCTTCCACATCCTCATTTACCGGAGATCAAAAGGAGCTAGAAGAGTCGCATCTAGTTGCAATTGGGCTAATTTTCGACTGGTTACGGTGGATCTCAGCAAAAGTTTGACTAATTATTTGATTGACGGAGAGAATATTCGTGGAATATTCCGTCACATATGATTACGTGGTGAATAAGGGTTTAGACATTATGTTGACGTGGAAGACGTATGGACAAAATTACTAATTCACCTCTCTCATGTCTTCCACATCCTCATTTACTGGAGATCAAAAGGAGCGAGAAGAGTCGCATCTCGTCGAATCCGTCGGAACTGGTTCCGCCGGTAACTGCAATTGGGCTAATTTTCGACTGGTTACGATGGATCTCAGCAAAAGTTTGACACGAATGAAAACAAATCGCCCATCTTTTCCAAAAAACGTTGGCTCTAAATCTGATTTGTTTCCAGTTCCTCTGACTTACCATCCAAAATGTGCAGAGAAATGAATCCGATTAATTAAGCTTAATTGATTTATGTTGAAAATAAAAAATTAAGCAATTGATCAATTAGTTACCTGGAAACATATTCCCACAACGGACCTTTCACGCTGGCATCGCGAAGGGCCACGTCCATATCGAACCTGATTTGGAGCAACGCCGGAGTCTCCTGCCTTGGCCACCGGTTGCCGTTGCCAACTCCTTCATCGAGGCATCCCCTAGGGTCCTCGTCGGCCGAATTGATGTCTTGGGAGATGCCGAAGAGAGTCGCTCCGCTGCTGTCAGGAGCTTGCTCTACCGCGTGGCGAGGAGTCGCCACAGCCTCACCGCTGTTGGCAACGACGTGCGTCGACACCGCCTCCACCTAGCATATGGTAATCTTGGATCCGGATATTGAAGTTTTTAGGTGGTGGTGGCTTTGACGGGAGAACCACGGGATGGTCAAGCAGAGGTCGATGTTTCCGGCGAGGTGGTCAAATGAGGATGGGTGTGAGACGACGACGCTTCCAATAGCAATGTTTGGCGGCAACTTCTTCAAGGGTTAGGGTGAGCAAAACTAATTTTTGGAACAAACTAATTAGTGAGTATGATTATGCGATCATCAAACCAAATCATGCATCAAACAAACAACCACATCATCATCAGTTAATGCCACCATGGGAAATGAGACGTCACCATGGAAATTGAGACTGTCAGTGGTAAACGGGGGCCAAAAACATAAACGGCAGTGGTAAACGAGAACCGTTTTTTAAAATAATTGTAAAAAAAGTTTTTTACCAAACGTTAATGGCAAAAAAAGACCTTTTCCCTTTAAAAATGAAATAGAAATAAGTAAGCTTCATTAAAGAAATATAAATAAAAGTGAAATAAGCAAAGAAAAAAAATACTTTCAACAAGAAAAATGTGAGGGTAATAAAGTGAAATAAGTAAATAAAATCTTTTATTAAAGAAATGTATCAATTTTTGTGAACATTCCAAAACAAAAAATTATCACTTTTGTGGGAGGTGGGGTATAAAACTTAAAAGTAAGGTTTTTTCGTCCCCACAAGCATATTTGATCGGAATCAAGGTTGTGTAAGCGTCTTAAAAAAATTCGACCTTTCTACCTTCCCAATATATTTAGGGATAAATTGCAAATATCAAGTTTAGTGAAATGTGGAGTTTGCCAAATCTATTTTCTAAAACATTAAGTTACCCATTGAGGTTTAACGAAACCTTTAGTTACCCCCTTGATCGTTTGTGATTTTAGTTGACTCTTAAATATTGTAATTGTAATTGCACTAACTATAATTCAAAACAGTTTATGGCCAGTCTAGGCACACTTACATTGCGGCAGCATGGTTTTGTCTGCATCGGTGCGACCTGAGCTTATTCGTGCTACTACGGCAGTCGGGCGATAACGACGACAGACAAGTATGGCCGGTTGGGGAGGGAGAAATAAGAGAAATTAATGTTTGGGTTGACATAAAAATATTAGTGATAAGAAAAGTGGTTAACCATCAAATTTTTAACGGACAACTAACATCACAAACAGACAATGGGGAGCAACTGAAGATTTCGCTAAACTTTAGGAGGGTAACTGAAGGTTTTTAAAAATAGAAGGGAAAAACTGAACATTTCACTAAACCTCAAGGGAGGTATTTTTAATTTACCCTATATTTAGCGGGATGTAATCATTTGTTGATTAAAGTGTGTCTATTTTACCCCTATCTTTAATGATCTTCTTTATGTATTCATGACAAATAAATCAGTGGCAGTTATGTAAAAACACTAAAAGCAATCAATTTAAAATTTGAATGATTTCCGAAAATATTTTTTTAACTCTGTGCTGAACTAAGCCCAAATAAACCAATGCAGAATAATTTATGTACTTTTTTTTATTTTATCTTTTGAACCAAACAATTCAGAAAGGCTTCAAATTAAGGCACTTGAAAGGTTTTGCGCAATAGTACCTAATTTATTGAAGTGCGCCATTGTTACATATACCATTAATTATGGTCTATGGTTACGCTATTTGTAATATTGTAAGGCTATAACATCAGCTTTTGAAATTGATACTTAAAAGAGAGAGAATAATGTTGTTGAAAAGGAGCCTAGCTAAAAGTTGAATAAAACTAATGAGGTGGGTTGAATGATAGTATAAGAAGACGCGCGCAAATCCATGGGGTGGGTGAGGCATGCAATTAGGGCAGAGACTAGAGAGAGAGAGAGACAAGGGCCGCCTGATTGTTTCAGGATTATATTGTCCAACAAGAATCACATCAAGTAATTATTGGTGTTTCCTCCTCTTAAGATATGACTTGATAAAGGTGTACTATTGCAAAGATAAGTATATTGATTACGACCCCACTCACCAGCTAATCGATGGTATGAGGGAAAAACAGAGAAGAAGAAGAAGAAAGCTTATTGAAGTTGATTCAAATAACGACGCTATGAATTCAAAATGAATATAAGATGTTACTTTTTTCATCTTAAGTGTGTTGTTATTTTTAACTTTTTTGTATAGATTATGATTGTTTTTTTTGTTGACTTTAAATCATGTTACATAAATTTTCATCTTTACTCACTTTCAAACTCATTCTAACCCCTCTTTATGAAGTTTGCTCCACTACCAGGTATGCACAAAGACCAGTAGGAAGCAAACTCTATGTTTATTCATCAACATGAAAGCCATATATATAGGCTGAGTACAGACGCCAAAATAATGAAGATAACCATCACTAAACTGCAGCAAAGAAGCAAAGAATCAGGAAAGAATCGCATAAAATCCTAGCCAACTAACAACTAGCTAACAGCTCCTTAAGACTAGGTCTTTATTGACTGAACAATTCAAAACTGCAACTAAAATTCAAACGTTAACTCCACATATCCTCCCTTAAACTGATTAATATGTAAATCAGTTTACTCCAAGCTGGACTGCATACCCAATTCACCTCGTAGCTTCAAGAACTGATTATGTTTGAGAGGCTTTGTCATGATATCTGATAGTTGATCTTCAGACCTGCAGTAATCAAGTTCCACACTTCCTTCCTTAGTGAGGTCACGAAGAAAATGAAACCGAACATCTATATGTTTGCTTCTTCCATGCAATATTGGATTTTTTGAAAGTTTAATGGTAGAGCTATTATCACAGTAGATCTTTGTCCCTTTTCCTTGTGCAGCTCCCACCTTTTCCAACACCCTTCTAATCCATATTGGTTGACACGCACAGTGAGCAGCAGCGATGAATTCAGCTTCGGTAGTCGACAAAGTGACAACCGGTTGCTTCTTTGAGGACCAAGAAATCACTCCCGTCCCATACATAAATGCATATCCAGAGGTACTTTTCCTGTCATCTAAATCTCTCGCATAATCACTGTCCGAAAAACCCACCAGTTCCTCTTTGCCGCCTCTCTTGTAAGCTATTCCCAGCTCTATTGTTCCTTTGAGATACCTTAGAACTCTCTTCACAGCTTGAAGATGAAGCTCTGTAGGTTTTTCCATATATCTGCTAATTAGGCTAACAGAGAACATTAAATCAGGCCTCGTAGCAGTTAGATACATAATGCTCCCAATTATCTGTTTGAAATATGCTGCATCTACAGCTGCTCCTCCACCATCCTTTGACAACTTCATACCTGGCACCATTGGACTGTTACAGAATTGCTTTCACTCATTCCAAAGCGCTCCAACACCTCTGTAGCATACTTCCGCTGATTAATGAAGATTCCCAGCTCATTCTGAATAACTTCAACTCCCAGAAAGTACTTCATTCTTCCAAGATCAGTCATTGCAAACTCATTTTTCATTGATGATTTAAATTTATCAAACATAGCCTCACTATTCCCTGTAAAAATTAAATCATCAACATAAAAACTTACAATGAGAATGTCAGCCCCCTCAGTTTTGATGAACATTGTATGTTCACAGTAGCACTTCTCAAATCCTTCATTAACAAAATACCCTTCAATCCGACTATACCATGCACGTGGGGCTTGTTTAAGCCCATACAATGTTTTCTTTAATTTATATACTTTCTCCTCCTCTCCCCTCTTCTCAAATCCTTGTGGTTGTTCCACAAAAATATCTTCAATTAAATCTCCATGCAAAAATGCAATTTTAACATCAAGTTGATAAACAGACCACTCCTTTTGTGCAGCTAACGCCAGAATAATCCTTATAGTATCCCATCTCGCCACCGGAGCAAAAACCTCATTAAAGTCAATACCTTGCTGCTGTGAATATCCCTTAGCAACAAGGCGTGCTTTATATTTATCTACCTCACCCTTTTCATTGAGCTTTATCTTATAAATCCATTTCACCCCACCTTTCTTGCTCCTTTTGGAAGAGTCATCAGCTGCCATGTATTATTTTCTTCAATAGCCTGAATCTCCAATTTCATTGCTTCTCTCCACTGAGCCTTTTTTGCAGCTTCTTCAAATGTAACTGGATCTCCTACTGCTGCAAACATCATTAAATTCTGCTATTCTTATTCTTCTGATAATTCTTCACATGATACATAATCTCTTCTCCAGGCAGGTGCTCTTCGAATTCTTTGTGGAGGTAGGTCATTCCTCCCTTGTTCTGGATTGTCTTCTTCTTCATTTGACTCATCAGAGTCACTTAACCTGTCAGCTTCAGCCTCTTTATTTTCAGCTGCATCACCCCATTCCAGATTATCATTCTGTTGCTCTTGCTTACTGCTCTTCCAGTTCCATGCTTCATCTTCAGCAAACACCACATCCCCTACTGACTACTATTTTCTTAGTAGTAGGGTTGTAGAGTCTGTAAGCTTTGGATTCATCACTCACTCCTAGCAGGATGCATTTCATGCTTTTATCATCCAATTTCGTCCTGCTAGCATCTGGAATGTGGACATGAGCAATACACCCAAAAGTTCTAAAGTAGTCAACTGATGGTTTGTTGCTACTCCAGGCTTCTTTAGGCGTTTTATCCTTAACAACAAAGGTGGGACAACGGTTTATGACGTGAACAACCCAATTCACAGCCTCCGGCCAAAATCTTTTTGGAACTTGCTTAGCAGAAAGCATGGAACGTACCATTTCCATTAAAGTGCGATTCTTTCTCTCCGCCACTCCATTATGTTGAGGAGTATAAGCAACTGTGAGCTGTCTAGCAATCCCATTCTCACTACAGAACTGATTAAACTCCCTTGAAGTGAACTCCCCTCCTCGGACCGTCCTTAGGCAGCATATAGAGTTACCACTTTCCTTCTCCACCATCACTTTGAACTTCTTAAATGTCTCAAGCGCTTCAGATTTTTCTGTCAAGAAGAAAACCCATGTCTTCCTGCTATAATCATCAATAAAAGTAATTATGTACCTCCTATTGCTGTGTGACTCCGGCTTGATTGGTCCACATATGTCACTGTGGATCAGTTGTAAATTCGTTGCTGCCCTCCATGTACTTTTCTTTGGAAATGTTCCTCTATGTTGCTTCCCTACCATACAATCATTACACACCTTAAGCGTGTCATCCAATTTGGGCAGCCCCTTCACCATGTTTTTTTATTGCAGCAACTTCAGTCCTTTGTGACTGAGATGTCCATATCTGCAGTGCCATAGCTGAGTAGTTTCTTCAATGGTTGTCAGCATACATTTTCCAATAAATGGAACTACATTTGTCACCACTGTAAACATGCGATTGGAGGCCATCTCACTGTACATAATTCTTCCCAAGGAAGGGTGATAAAGTGTGCATATATTATTTTTTATTACAATGATAATCCCTTTCTCTTGCAGCTGTCCCATACTCAATAAATTGTTTCTCAGATCAGGCACAAAATAAACAGAAGTGATGGTTTGATTCGTACCATTCATTTGAATTTTGATGTCTCCTCTTCCCATAGCTATCATCTTTGAGTCATTCCCAAGTCTTATAGATTGTCTGAAGTTCCCATCAAAATTATGAAACCATTCCCTTTTGCCACACATATGATTACTGCATCCGGAGTCAAGAAACCAGGACCCTGCTTTTGCTTTCTCCTCTATTTGAACTTTGCTCATCATTAACAACTCCTCTTGTTCCTCAGTTTCAACCTGATTGGAGATCTGTTCCCAGCCGGGGCATTCATACTGGAAATGCCCCAACTTGTGGCATTTGTAACATTCCACAAATTCTTTGGAGAAAGGTTGCCTGCCCCTGCCTCTTCCTCTTCCTCGAAAAAATCCTCGACCTCTTCTTTGAGTGAAATCACCTCTTCCTCCTGATCTTTCTTCGCTGGTAGCCTTCAAGACTTGTTCTTCTTCTTGCTGTCCTTGCATCCTTTGTTCATGGACCAACAGGCTACTTTGAAGCTCATCAATGCTCATATTGTTCACATCATTAGACTCTTCTATCGAGCAGACCACATAATTAAATCGAGGATTCATTGACCTGAGTATTTTCTCCACTACCACAGTCTGCTCCATCTTTTCACCGTGAGATTTCATCTTATTTGCAATGCACAAGGTTCTTGCAAAGTATTCATCAACCTTCTCACCTTCCTTCATGGCAAGGATTTCAAATTCTCTCCTTAGGGCCTGAAGTTGGGCTCTCTTAACCTTGGTAGAGCCCTGATACTTCTTCTTCATCGACTCCCATATCGCCTTTGAAGAGCTTTTGTCCAAGATGGTCTCTAGAATAGTTTTGTCTATTGCTTGGAAAAGGTAGTTCTTCACCTTTAGATCACGCAACTTCTAGTCTTCTAGTGCCTTGTGTTGGGCAGCTGTCATCTCTTCTCTTGCTTTTGCAAGCCCTTCTTCAATAAGGCTCCAATACTCCTTTGATCTCAAGAAATTTTCCATCAGCATGGACCAATGGTCATAGTGACCATCAAACTTAGGAATGGCTGCTTGAACATATGTTCCATCTGCAGATGTGACCATCTCTTCTCTCTTCTTTCCTCTCAATTTAACACTCTACTCACGTGTTTAACTCTCAACAGATCCTTTAGGAAGGCTTTGATACCAAATGTGAAGTTTGCTCCACTAACAGGTATGCACAAAGACCAGTAGGAAGCAAACTCTCTGTTTATTCATCAACATGAAAGCCATATATATAGGCTGAGTACAGACGCCAAAATAATGAAGATAACCATCACTAAACTGCAGCAAAGAATCAGGAAAGAATCGCACAAAATCCTAGCCAACTAACAACTAGCTAACAGCTCCTTAAGACTAGGTCTTTATTGACTGAACAATTCAAAACTGCAACTAAAATTCAAACGTTAACTCCACACTCTTAATCGTTTCCCTAGATTGTTTAAGTAAGTGCATTTACAAGGATAAAATTAGACTAAGATAAAACAAAAATAAAAAAGAATGAATTTTTCCTCCTACCGGTTAGGAGGAAACTATTCATTCTTTCACACGTGTCGTGATGATAGTGATTGGAGCCGCCATTATTAATTATGGGGCTACCACAATTAATTACAGGAGGTGATAGATCCGTAATTATGTGTGGTAACACTAACCAATAATAACATGACACATGTGCGGGAATGAGAAGTTCCCTCCAAAACGAGTAAGAAGACAAAAATATCATTTTATTTAGGATAAAATTCTTTTGATATTATGATAATAATTTTGAGAGGGAAGGATGGAGTATATAGTATATTATGGAGTAAGTAATTAGTGGAAGGGCAGGCAGGGGAGATGAGTTGTAGTTGTAGGACAGCAAGCAAGCAGCAACCAACCCGTGAATTGATCATTAAGCACCCTTTGGTTTTGTTAACGCAAAGGAAAGGAACGGAAAGCGACGCATGCCTGCATCATCTCAAAGCTAATAAACTAACCAACAACACCCTTCCCTCCCTTGTCTTCGCTTCACGAGATCTTGCTCTACGTTTTCTGCTCACACACAACACAACACAACACAACACAATTTTCATTTGTCCACCCAGCCGCTTGGTGGGTCCTTCTGCTTACAAACTCTGCCTGCCTTTCATTCCAACGATATACTCCTTTCACCTCACAAGTAACGTAACGACGTTGATTTTTTAATATTTAATTTATGATTTTATTTCTCTATCAATTTAAATTTAAAATTTAAAAATTTATATACAAATAAAAATTTGATGTTTTAACTTTATAAATGTATTTTTTAATATTTTTTTCTTGAGAAATAATATAGATAAATTGAAGTCAAATTGATATCAAAAGTTAACTGTTGAGTTGTTTTCAGGAAGAAGTGAGTACATAAATAGGGAAAACAACAAATTACAAAACGATAACACTACTCCATCCCATCCCTTCCCTTCCCTTCACCTTCATTTTCCCTCCACTCAATCCACATGTATCATATTATTAGCGGTTCATCACAAATTACCACTATTAATTATAGGAAATGATAGGTCCGTGTGTGTAATTAACAGTTGTGATAGCAACCACTAACAACATGACACGTATGCATGAAATAGAAGTTTCCTCTACCGGGTAGTATGAAAATATTTTCCACGAAAAATCATTCTCTTTCATTTTCTTCTCACACCATGTAAATATCTCTGCAAAACGGGAGAAAAAAAATGAGTTTAAATGGAAGCTCTGGAGCATCATTTTAATTCCGGACATGCGTCTAAGGGCTTGTTTTCTAGGAACTAACACTTGGCTTAATCCAATCACCTCAAGCCTATGGCCATAGCTCCATTCAATGCCGATTCCTATTGTACTATTTGAAAATCTTGTACAGCCAGCCTCAACAACTAAAAATAAGAATTGCATTAAAAGATTCTAGACTTCTGTCCAGGACTAGAATTTTGAACTCCTAATCCGTCTCTAGCCTTGCAATATACTCGTCATAAAACTTTCCGGCTTTCTCAAGCTCGCCAAGTTCTGTGTAGCAATCGGCAATGGCTCCATAAGCCTCGGTGTTTCCAGAGTCTTCTCCTACGCGTTCAGAAATTGCTAGGACCATTGAGTGGTACTTGATGGCTTCACGATATTTACCTTGCCTTTGCATTGCGGCACCTGAAGGCAACATCAAAGCCAGAAAACTCTGTTATTAAGTGTCTCAGAATCAGGTGGATCTATAATTCAACTGGAAACAATGTTTAGACAAACAAAGCCAGCTAATCAAAATAAAGGCAGAAACGAGAGTTCAGTATACCAAGTGCTGTTTTGACTTTAAAGACACTCCAAAAGCTACTAAGACATCAATGTTAGAACAAACACCCAGGAGGTCCATTGCGCTTGTTTAGTAAATGTGGAGGGTGCAAGAGAGATACCTAAACCCCTTGCAGCTTTCTTCTCCTCAATAGGATCATTCAGAGACTGTGCAAGTTCAAGAGCAGTGTTAAATTCTGAAAAAGCTTTCTCGTGTTCTTGATTCCTTAAGAAGTTTTTCCCAGTCTTCAAACAAGATATCAATTCCTGCTTCCTCGAATCAACAATCACTTCATTTTCTGGTATCCTCCCACCAACTGGAGCGTAACTTAAGGTAGGGGCATAAGATTCTATTTTCGCTTGCCTTCTCAAAGCAGCATTGATTTGGCGTAGCTGCTCATTCAGCTTCTTCAGTTCTCCTCTCCTCTGCCTTGCAAGCAATCCTGTAATTCAGATACGCAGGTGTCAAGGGAACGCCAATGTTTGAATCAGAATTGAGGAATGACACTTCTCAGATATAATACGCTCAATTCCCCACCCTCCTTATAAATTTCTTCTCCCTCCCTCCCTCCCTCTCTCTGTTATTTTCTTTAAAAGGTTCCATTTTCTGATGTGTTTTTTCCCTTGCTTTTCTCTCTAACAGCGCTCTTGTTTGTAGTCATAAATTGAAAACAAATTAGAAATGGAAAATTGTATCAAATGTAAAAGGAGAAGAATACAAAGCAAACCAAATAAATAATAAAAGGGAGTGTGGTATCTACCTCCAACAGTGGCCCCTATGAGGGCTACTAACAGCAACAAAGGCATGTTCAAAAATGAATTCTCTGACTCACAAGTTTCAGCCCGAGCTTGCAATGGGGTGCTCAATATCAAGGCATTAGCAGCAAGGAAAACTATTCCTGGTAATTTCAGTTTCAGCTCTTCCTGCTCAATCATCACCGAAAATCAGAAACCGCTGTTAATGGAGGAAGACATATAACTTCATAGATTAAAGTCACGGGAAACTGAAAGATTGGCTGTATGTGGGATGATAATCTGAAAAATAAAGCATTTGGAGAACGGGCAGCGTAACGATTTGTATATACTTAAATATGAGAATACAGATTACATGAGAACTCACCGTCATACCTCAAGACCTGGCAAGCATTTTACGAGTTTGTCATATGCTGAAGGTACAATGCCAAGGACCCAATTCTTACTGTATTTCTGGTAAGAAACCAAAGGCCATGCATCACCATAGCCTGGAAACAACTGATGAAACTTGATTGGGGCACCTTGAATGTCTGGATAGAATGATTTACGCTTGTCCACTCTGCAGATGAAAGGGGAAACCTTCCCTGGTGAAATCAATTGGATGAACTCCAATCAGCCCATTTTTTTTTCTTCCTGTTCAATCAGTGTACTTCATGAACATTACTCTATTCATAACTTGGTAGCTTTACACGTTATACAGCACTACCATGTTTCTTAAGAACCACACTTGGTTGCTAGAATTGGCAACAAATAATTTAAACCATGCATTGCATCTCGACATGATATACTAAGTATTAATTTCGAAACAGAACTTCCACCAGGACTTCTGAATCCAGCATCACCTTCGGATATAATCTCGAAGGCTTTTCTCTTATCAACGTAAAACACATAAAATCCGTACATAAATCTAGAACTACAAGCGTTGTACGATATGAGGGATAACATTAGTGACGTTCTGTTACGATTCGCTTGGTCTGCGACAACGACTACTCTAAGTTTAATAGTCATAAGCTAAAGTTAAACGTATTTGTGGACGCGAACAATAGGCGAACCATTCCCTATTAACAAGATTAGGGAAGAAGTTATGAATACGACCTCAAGTAAGAAAATGAAATGCTAGAGAGAGAGAGAGAGACAGAGAAGAATACTGACCTGGAACACGAAACTCTCCGGAAATTTGATCTGGCGGTGGAGATCGAGAAGATAAGAGGGCGGTCGTGAAGGAGGAGCAGCGGAGTATCACCGCCATTTCGTTTCGGATAATCGTTTGATTTTTTTTCCAGTTGGGGGTGCGTCTAAACGACAGTGTGCAGAATACTTACTTACAGATTAGATAATTCATCTTCGTCTTCGTCTTCGTCTTCGTTTTGGAGGAAATAACAACTTTGCCATCTAAATTGCATCTCACAAACGGTGCGTTTTAAATGAGCACGCTGCACGCACATCTTGAGTCATGACTTGTGAGACGGAGGCATATGAAGTGGGCCTAAGCCCGCATATTTCTTCTTCATTTTGATTGAATACAAGCCCGCACGTTTCTTCTCTTATTCCATTTTTCATGCTCTTTTTTCTCAATACTCGTGGTTGTTGCTTTTGAAAGTTCTTAAACCAAAACAAGAAGAGATACATCAAACTCTTTGGTAGGAGTATCTAATCTATTTAAACACGAGGTGAAAGTCATGTATTTAAGTCTATATCATCCCCAATTCCCTAACCCCTATGTATTAAAAAAAGGGGAAAAAGTCAAATTTTATGGTTGAAAACCGTAACTTTTCTAAATGTTAAAGAATTTAAAAAGGTATAATAAAAAAAAACTCAGCTTATTGGAGATCATAATTACGAAATCAAGTGGGAAAGGGCCGATGCTAATGAAGCCATGTGATAAGGGTATAATGTATGTTCACTTTATTATATTATACTACTACACAGGGGCCGGCCCACAATGGGGGCACGCGGGGGCACGTACCCCCAATAAAATTCTACAAATTATGATTGTACTGGTAGTATTTTCTAATATAAATAAAGTATATGGACCATTTTGATAACAAATACAGAGTTTGAGGGTTAACTTACATTTAGAGCCAACAAAAAAGAAATGTTAGCAGTGAGCAGGAGAGTCCAGTGGGGCATGACCCATCATATGAGAATAAATTGGGTAAATTACTTATGCAGTCCTTCAACTATGTCTAGTTTCTATTGAAATAATAAAACTTGTTATTTTATCGTACAAATCTTAAGGTTTTGATAAAATTAGTTCTAAATATTCATAAATTGACTAACCATTATTAGATAAAATAAATTTTTTGTCTTCTAACAAATAGGAGTTCAGTATTTTATAAAATCGGAATATTCTATCACAGTATTTCGCTATGTTGTTCAAATTTATTTAAAAAAGTATTACACTTTCAACTTTTAAATAAATTATGTGTTAATACTTGACATTAAATAATCCATATATGTTAAATATTATCTAGTCTAACAACATTCCCGCCACAATAAGCACTTTTTTATAGCTTTTACTGTCATTATATATATGTTAAAATCATGGGAAACATAGGTATATATTGTGAAAATTTTAGATTAGCATATTTTTTATCCAAAAAACATAAAAAATAATACGATAGTTTGTGCCCCACATGTCAAAAATCATGCGCCCGCCACTGCTACTACATTATAACACAAGGCAAGGTTATGAACAGTACTAACTTTGTAGTAGTCTTTTTTTTAGGTTTTCTGTTTATTTTTCACGTTTTGCTTTTGCTACTGTTTTTATTATTTTTACTTTTCTATTTATGGTCAAATGTACCCTTTTATTTTTATGTTTTTGCACATTGATTCCTGATTTTTTTTAATTAATATAATATGTTATTCTCCTGTTATTTTAAAAACTCACCTCCGATTGTTTGTCTATATTTTTGTGCATACAACTTTGCAACCATCATATTACTTTAATTTTTTTAAAATACATCATTTAGTTTTATAATTTTTTCACTTCTCCCATAATCTTTATTTTTATGATTTATGCATTTTAATCTCAGATGTTTTTAATTGAATATAATGACCAGTCAGTTTTCTTCTTTAGACGTTAAAGACTCTCTTCTCACTGTTTATGTGTATTTTCATTTATAAAACTTCTCAAGAATCTTACTATATTTTGTTAACATTTTCACACATACCACATGTCCTTATTTCTCTTACTCCCTCCGTCCCAAAAGTAACGCAATAGTTAACTTTTAATGTGAATTTAACTTCAATTTATTTATATTATTTCTTAATGGAAAAATATATTTATAAAGTTAATATGTATATAAAAGTTTCTAATTTCTAATTTGAATTGACATAGAAATAAAATCATAGATTAAATGCTGAAAAATAAGTGTTGCATTACTTTTGGGGCGGAGGGAGTAACTGCGCAAACAATCATTTTTTTATAATGTTCGCATATAACCGTAATCACTTAACATGAGAATACTTGGCTGCAATTTTAATTTTTCTACCTCAGACACCTAAATAAATGTGAAAACTCTATATCAGCCGATACGGTGAAACTTGAAAATTTCAATTACTTATCAAAATGAAATTGTTACAAAATTCAAAATGTCTAATTAATATGATTCATTTTATGATATTCTATTTTGCATCAGTTACACCGTAATAACATTACCAACATGTTTTTTTGCTCAGCTCATAGGAAAATATATGTTCTGAATTTTAGAAATTTTCATTAATCATTTTAATTTTTTCATTATCCCCACCGCGAAGCGCGGGTGGGAAAGAAAACTAGTTATATTATACATGATTTGATATAAACTAATTTTTGTTATGATTTAAAACTCACAAAAGAAATATAGATAAGAACACAAAGTTCTTGTATATCTCAACTCTCAAGTCTATTCCGGGATGGTTGATTCCTTAACCAAACATGTCTATTTACAAATTTCTAAATGAAATATCATGTGTTTTTCGACATGTTGAGGATATGTTGTTTCACTTCATGTCCTATCGAATGGACATGATACTTATGTTGTTTCACTTATGTCCTCTTATGTTGTTTCACTTATGTCCTCGCATGGAGATTAAGGAGTATTAAAAACTTGATGATGATAGAGTAATTATAATAAAAGTAATTTTCGGAATGGAAAAATAAAATTGAGGGTTAAAAAAGATAAAAAAGATATGAAAATATTTTTTTAAAATGAAATTATCAAATCTTTTTTTGACAACTTAAAAAGGAAAATGATTGAATTTTTTTGGAACTGGGAGTATATATATCACATGATATGGTCCATGTGCTCTATATCACATGATAGCTACTCAAAACTAATTAAATTATTATAACATGAAGCATATGACAGGTGCAGATGAAGCCATCTGTGTGGCTCCACGAAATCTGATTCATCTCAACAATACACACGCACACGGCACACACAAGAAGAAAAAGCTTCACGAGACTTTTCGTGCCAGTATCAGCCATGAATGCCAGCTGGCACCCTACGTGTTCAATCTTATTCACCATATATATATATATATATATATATATATATATATATATATATATATAGATGCGCTATTTAATCTCTAATCACACATTCCAGATCACATCCCATCACATGCGATGGATTCATGCTGTTTAAATCAAAGGTCACTACGTAGTTGGTTGGGGTTCGGTAGCGGGCCTGGTAGGTGGCGGCTCGCACACCTCGCAGCAGCAGCTGCAGCGCATCCCGCTACTGCGCCACTGTAATAAATTTGGTAGGGCGTGGTAGGGGAAGCGCTACCATGAAATTAATGTTCGGGCGGGCGTTTTGAAATTCAAACGCGCCTCGGTGGCTTGGAAGCGGGCTACCCGCTACCGAGCCATTTAAATCTGCCGCCCCTTCCTCTCTTCCATTTCTCCCCGACGCATCCGATACCTTCCTCCAAAATCGCCGCCGGCCACCGCCTTTCTCCCATTCACGGCGCCGTTTCACTTCCTTTTTCGGCGGATCTACATCAGCAAGGTAAGGTTTCTTTTCTCTTCTCTTTTTCGATATTTTTATGGTTGGAAGGGTGTATTGGAGCATTTTGTTTTTTTTTTTCAGCACCGCCGCCACCATCAATTTTCCGTCGGTGCCGTCTCCACCACCATCTACAGGTATTTTTTGTTGTATTTTATGAATTTTAGTATTTTAATTAGGAATTTAGGTATATTAGGTATTATTTATGAATTTGTTACTATTTTGTGTAATTTTAGTATATATTTTACATATTTTAGGGAAATAAGAATATTTTATGAATTTTAGTATTTTAGGAATTATTTTAGTATTTTAGGAATTATTTTAGGTATTTTAGATATTATTTAAGAATTTGTTAGTATTTTGTGTAATTTTAGTATATACTTTACATATTTTAGGAAAATATGAATATTTTGTTTATTTAAGTATTTTAGGAATTATTTTAGTATTTTAGGAATTATTTTAGGTATTTTAGGTATTATTTATGAATTTGTTAGTATTTTGTGTAATTTTAGTATATACTTTACATATTTTAGGAAAATAAGAATATTTTGTTTATTTTAGTATTTTAGGAATTATTTTAGTATTTTAGGAATTATTTTAGGTATTTTAGGTATTATTTATGAATTTGTTAGTATTTTGTGTAATTTTAGTATGTACTTTACATATTTTAGGAAAATAAGAATATTTTGTGAATTTTAGTATTTTAGGAATTATTTTAGGTATTTTAGGTATTATTTAAGAATTTGTTAGTATTTTGTGTAATTTTAGTATATACTTTACATATTTTAGGAAAATAAGAATATTTTGTTTATTTTAGTATTTTAGGAATTATTTTAGTATTTTAGGAATTATTTTAGGTATTATTTATGAATTTGTTAGTATTTTGTGTAATTTTAGTATATACTTTACATATTTTAGGAAAATAAGAATATTTTGTTTATTTTAGTATTTTAGGAATTATTTTAGGTATTTTAGGTATTATTTATGAATTTGTTAGTATTTTGTGTAATTTTAGTATCTACTTTACATATTTTAGGAAAATAAGAATATTTTGTGAATTTTAGTATTTTAGGAATTATTTTAGTATTTTAGGAATTATTTTAGGTATTTTAGGTATTATTTATGAATTTGTTAGTATTTTGTGTAATTTTAGTATATACTTTACATATTTAAAAATTTTCTAAAGTTATTTTCATTCACATCCTTCAGTAGCGAGCTTGCCGAAGAGGCGCGCGCATGGCGAGGAGGATCGCCTCGGGATGGAGGATGAGTTGCGTACACCGAGGAGCGCCGGGTGAGTCACGAGGTTCATATGAACCGTACTCTTCAGAGAGCGACGTCGGTCAGGAGATGCAACAGCTCTTCGTACGGAGATGCGGCGGGAGTCCGAGGAGATGCAACACCTCCCCGTAGGACACTTTTGTAAAAACTATTTCGTTTTAGATGTTTTTTATTGTAATTTTTGGTTACTTTATAATTAAATTTATTTATGTTTTTAATTGTAATCTATAAAACCTAATAAATATTATTATTATTGAATGATTTATTAAATGTTGAAAATAAAGAAATTATTTTTAAAAAAATAAATGATGGTAGCGGGTTTGGTAGGGGGTATGGCGCTACCAGCTGTGTCAGTTGGCAGCGCCAACGTGGCGCTAAGTAGCGCCCGCCCATTACCATGACCCCTACTAACGGTAGCGGGCTCGGTAGCGTCCGAAGTCGAGGAAGCGGGCAAAATGGAAGCGGTTTCGGTAGCGGGCTATCCCGCCACCATGGTAGCGGGATTGGTGGCGGATTGCCCCCTACCACGCTCCCATTATATACGCAGTGTCAGAATATTTGGATTGTGCAAATTGCTATTCTACATCAGTAATTTGAAAATCTGTGTTAAGGTGCAGGGACATATTTGGAAATCTGTGTTAAGGTGCAGGGACATATTTGCTGATCTTATTCAAAAGAATGTGGGTGCAAGTGGAATTGACTTGAAGCATCTTTATGCCCACTGTACAGAGAACTTTGATGTTGCCTTTTGGAAAAAGTTAGTATGGGGAGCCCTCCACGTCCCTAAACACTCCATGGTGGTGTGGATGACTTTTCATAATCGGTTATATACTATGGATATAATCTTTGCCTTTTGCAAAACAGAATAACACAAGCATATATATATATATATATATATATATATATATATATATATATATATATATATATATATATATATATATATATATATATATATATATATATATATATATAAATAAACATAAGGTATGAGGTGAGCCGAAATCCAATCATATGCGGTCCAACCGCCGTAACGACCTAAACGGCACTCTCTCGCGAGGTCGAATATACTGAGCAACGAAAGCACGGCAGTGCGATCGGGGTCGCGATCCCCAAACTGTCGTGGGGTCACAGAAGTACATCGGCACCCCAAGTGCGGATATACGTAATGTCGGCACCTCCAAGGTGCAGACACCACAGAACAGATCCAAGGAGTACCCGTGGCCTCTAAGACCATCCGGGACTCGTCACAGAACAGAACCATACAATAATAATAATGCACAAGTACAAACAGAAGTATCATGACCTGATATACATATATGGAACAGAATAAGAACCCGGGCCTCCAAGGCCATCCGGGCCTTGAGACAGAACAAACATACGTTTACCATATGACGGGTCTCGGGATCACCGAACCACCGCCCTCACCCGGAACCCGTCTCAACTAAACTCGATACACATCAAATAACTCCCAGAATGTATAGCGAGAGAAGTTGAGCCCTTACCTCAGCAACACCGCTCTGTTGCACAATCCCCGGGAAATCCCGGCTCCCGGCCCGAAAAGTAAAACTTGGCTCTTACGGTTCCACGCTACTCCTCCCACGCAGAATCAAGCTGAACAACCATAATTAAGTCGAACACACCCAAACAAACCCCGAAACCAATTCCGCTCAAACCCGCACTTTCCCGCAAAATTCACGAAGCTCGGTTTTACGAACCGAGCTAGAACCTTGTTATTCCAACACCCACAACCACATTTCAACCTTTAAACCCGCATTCCGGACACTTTTCCCTAAAACCCGCATAAAGGTAACTTTCCCATTCCTAACTCGAAAATGATATTTCAAACGCCATACCGCACCTAAATCCAACCCCGATACCAATTTAGCATCTAATTCAACCAAAACACATCACCAACATGGAAAAAGTTTCACTTGAACATTTCGACCCTTAACCAACTTTTCACCACATTCCCAAATCAAACCATTCAAGCTTCCAATTAATCATACTAATCACCAATTCCACTTCCTAAGCATGCTTACTAACCAATTGCACCAAAATCAACAAAACCCCTCTCTTGAACATTTCAGCCAAAATGGGGAATTCCTACCCAACATGTTTTCCATCAAATTGAATCCATACATAGGCTTAGAATCATGCTAGGAACAACATACTAAGAGCATGATTCAAGAACACAAACATACACCATTTTAGAAAATCACCCATTAATTCGGCTAATTAGGGTTTTTCAACCAAGAAGTTTTCTCCAAAATTTAACCATAGATTCTTACTCCTCTCCTTCCCAAGATCAACATACTTAAATTTGGAAGCATGAGGATCATCATAGATGGTAGCTAAGAACAAACCCCAATTCCACAAATCCTTCTCTTTGTCTAACATAATCTTGTTTCCAACTTGAAAAGAGAAGGAAAGAGGGAGCTTACCAATTTTTGGAGCCAAATCCTAGTTGTTTTCAGCCAAGATTGAAGAACTTGAAGCTTCTGTGAACAGTGAAAATGGCGTGAAGAAAGGGAGAAGGAAGAAGAAGAAATGAAATTAAAATGAATTTCATGTAATTTTTGCCTAATATACTTCTTCCCTTTAGCCATCTTTAATCATAAATGGACAAGTGTCCTCCCCATCAGCTGCTGCCGACTTACTCTTAATTCTGGCCCAAAAATATTATTAACTTTTGGGTTAATAACAACTTAACCCTCCAATTCTTCAAATCTTTGCAATTAAACCCCAAATATAAGTAACGAACCCCAAATGTAACCAAAACTGACCACGACCCTCAGAATATCAAAAAATATCCAAAACTTCTTTTCAAAGTCCATTTGGAAATCCAGAGTGTCCTACCGGGCCCGCTGAACCCGCGCAAACCCCGACGTGCGCGCGTGCCGACCTAAACCACAATCCCATCATGCCAAAATTCCGCAAATATTACCATAAAATCCACCTTAAAATATAACATACCTTACACCCAAGCCGTCGGAAAGTTTCCATCCCGAGCCCCGGGATTCCCGTCCCGAGCCCCGGGAGTCGCCCGGGACCGAACATCCCCACCCAAAAATTATACTCCGTAAAAAGATCCGGGACGTTCCCACGATTCCAAATATGCAAACGGTATCTCATTCCGAGGTCCCAGGAGCGCTACCGAACCCGTTGTACGTCCCGAGACAACCCCCCGGCCCCGAAAAATATTTTCGACGGAAATGTCCGGGGGACCCACACGACTTCAAATCCCGAAGGATTCCCAGAAATAATGCTCAGATAAGTCCCGAGAGCCATTTAACCGCCCAAAAACGTGACCCGCAGGCCAAAACCGGAGCCCCGGGTCACCCGGGTCACAACCCGCTCGGGGTGACCGTAACATTCTCCCCCCCTTAGAACTCTTGGTCCTCCAAGAGTAACCTGTTAGACTGTAGTTGCAGAAATCCTGACACTTGTCTGCACAATTCTTACCTTCCTTTCCCTATCATACTCGGACCACCGTGCTGGTGCGGCGAGAGTGGTAGTTTAGACTACCATCCTGAGCCTCTCAGCGGCGTCTCATCCCTCAGGGTGCATCTCTTTGCGCCCCGAGTCAGTTGCCGGTATTTCTACCTGGCAACCCCCAGACAGTACCGAAACTATACCTAACTGACCTTTTACAGGTCATCCTGGAAGACGTCACGTGTAACAGACATAGTCAGGGGGGGTAAAGCCAACCTATCAACCCACTCTAGAATCTCATGAGAACCGATATACCTTGGGGTAACTCGCCCCGCCTACTAAATCTGACCGTCCCTCAGACCAATGCAACTTGTCACCAAACCCAAATCCCCAGTCCTTGCGACATTTACCTACGTGCGAGGTGATGCGGTCAATCGCGGTCGCCATCCGTGCTGGATCATCCCGATCGAGCCGTGTTTTCCTCAACAATCAATCATCCGCTCCGATTTCCCATCGGGTTGAGAGTGATAATCGTACCACTGATGGAACAAAGATTCCCAAGCCTTATGAACAGTACTCGAGAATCGTGCATAACGCAGATCACACCGACACCATAGAGTCCGGTACTCCATGTAACTGCCCAATCTCTCTGATGGACACACACAACCCAATCTTCTCCAGAGGGTCGGTCACCCGCATCGGCAAAAACGAGCTCACTTAGACACATAAGTGGTGATATGTCCCCGCATATCTGGCCACCAAAAAGCAAGCACGCAAATCCTGGAACAACCCTCTCCCTACCGGGGTGTATACTTAACCAGCTCAAATTGCCTCTTCCAGAGCCTCATCCCATAGTGCTCGATCCTCCGGTACATACAACCAATTCCCAAAGTATAACGATTCCCGCTTTGTATTGAGGTGTCGGTAGTAGTGCTCCTCTGTCCTCTCCAGACAACTTCTTCAAATCCGGATCCTTCTCTTGTGCCTCACGCACCCTATCGGGCCTCTTTGAATGCTCTCAAAACTCCCACTTGTGCCAAAGACACTTCAACCATCTTCCTGGGTCCGATCCTCAACGCTACATTAAGTTCAGTTCCTTATCCCGCATACTGAGATTGGCTGTCTCCAATCCTATACAACCTTAATTCTCTCAGATTCCGCTGATAACCCATGTTCACCGATGATGTGTCCCAGAAAAGCAGCCTCTCGAATCCAGAAATCACACTTCGAAACCTTAGTGTAAAACCATCGTTCCCCAAAACGTCTGCAGAATAACCCTTAGATGCTCCTGGTGCGAACCTTCATCCCGAGGGTAAATCAGAATATCCTCTTTCTTTATCCAAAGCTAAAAGTATCCTGATTGCAGATCAATCCTGGAAAGGATCCTCGTACCTCCCAACTGCTCAAAAAGGTTACAGTCCTGAGTAGTGGGTACTTATTCCTAATAGTGTTGGCATTCATCCGCCTGTAGTCAATACACAACCAGAGTAACCCATCTTTTTCCCTGACATCCAGGACCAGAGTACCTCACGGCGAAGTGCTCGGTGAATGAAATCCTTCTCCTATAATTCCTTCAACTGTTTCTTCCAGCTCAACCATCTCCACTATCGGTCTCCGATAAGGAGGAACAGAAATTAGAGTGAAATCCAACTGCGGACGTATTTTAAACACAATTTCCTGCTCTGTTGGCATCCCCAGGTAAATTCTCTGGAAATACCTGCGGGAATTACCGAACAGCTGAAATCCCAACTAGCTCCAACCGAGTATCTGTCATGGGCAGATCGTAGTACTTCTCCAAATCCACTGTCGGAACCTGATCCAAAATCTGCAGCGCCATGCTGCAAAATGCCTCCCTGCTCAATCTGGAGAACACGTCCAGCTCTGGGTTACTGTGGCGGAGGGGGTGGCTGATACAAAGGTCACCGCGGTGGTCTCAGAACGCCTCCCCCATGATCCACACCCTTGGGGTGTGTTGGCTGGAACAAGACTGCGGATATAAAACACTGCTGGATCTCTATCTCAGCATCAGAAAGCAATCCCGAATCCAGTGGTTATCTGTCCCACATTGCAAGCACTGCCCCGACTGCCTGAAGCATGGCCGGCCGGGGTGCTGCCTGCCACAACTCAAACAAAACTGAACTATTACAGTCATCCAAATGCCTCGCCACTCTGCCCGATCCCGCTGCCCCACCTGTAAACCTCGACGAACCCTGCTGTGCAGAACCTCTCCCTTGATCTTGAGATCGGTGGGGGACGTACCGACTCTCAATCTCCTCCTGCTCCATACCGTAGTACTTTGGTATGTATCAAACCAGCCGTTCAAACTCTCTCACTCATACTCTCTGACAGTCATGGTCCCCTGCTCCATATCATCAAATCGTGGATCGGAGGTCTCGACTGCATCCCCAATATCTGCTGGTGGGAAATAGTAGGCAAAGCTGCTCCCGTGTAAGGTCCGGATCTGTCCTCCGTCCCGAGCTGCATTGGCTCTCAAACGCAGCCTGCAGACTCCTCCACTGATGATCTCGCACTATCCTGCAGATTAAACGTCGCGAAAGAGACCCTAACCTCGGATGGAAGGTGTAACCTCCCAAGGAGCTTATCAACTCCAAAGAAACCAAGTCTCTGCCGCCTCGGGCCCTCCTCGGCCGTTGAACCTCGGGGGTCAAATGCGAAACCTCTCTGAAGTCCGACCTTGTCGATCGGGTACCTCTGACCTTCCCGTCATTGGTGGAACCGACGAGAGGTCTTTGTATCCATGTGATCGTCCTTCTCGGAGTCATTCTCCGGCTGGTCCTGGACACTAAGGTGGCTGCTGCCCACCTCCTGGTCAGAAGGCCGTTGCTGTGACCTAAGTCTCACTATCACCTCCTTATCCGAATGCCTTTACCGAGGCATAAACAGATTTTCCCTTGCCTACTGCCGTCCCTGAACCTGCTGTGCTGGCAGTAAAGTACCCAGCACAGCTGTACCTGGCCCAACACAAATATTAGCCCCGTAATTATAATGGTATTATAATGGTTGATACCATCACTGTATATTACAAGGTTGATACTATTAATTACGACAATATTAGCCCCGTAATTATTAGTGACGACACCACTAATAACATGACACGTATATAGGTTGGAGGACTTTCCTCCAACCCGGATCGGGGGAAATTATTATTCATTTTTTAACGGTTAAGATTAAACAGCTATAGTTAAATGTTAAAAGCTACTTGAAGATAAAATATTTTTACGCAAATGATAAGTTGATCATACGTTTTACAATATTCTTCTACTATTTCTAAATCGACCTTTGTCTTAAATAATGCTCCTCGCTCGCTCGATCAAGAGGTCCATTACTACTCCTGATCAGTAGTTAGCTAGCATGCACATTATTAATACAAGCCTCAGTACTTATGAATAATGTATATATGTCGAAAGTGTTTTAATTAATTGCTTTAAAATTGAAAATGGCGTACGTACGTCGATCGGTGTAAATTAAGCTAGCTGGTTACTTACTTGTAATTTGCTTAATTTCCCGGCCATGCATATATAGCTTGATCGATCGCCTTCAAATTCGTTCTGCCTAACTGCCTTTAATTAAAACCACCCAATTCTACATTCAATCTATAACTTCCATCCACAAGTATATGATTAATTTTATGTGTTTATATATGTATATATAGATTATTAATTACACACACCCAACTAATTTTAAGCTCCATATTACCACTAAAAATATTGCCAAATCGGTTACATGCATGCATGTCGATGAGGCAACAATATCCACACACACAGGTATATACACACACAGATATACTCCTATATTCCAGGCCTAATTAACAAATATTATATATTATTTTTTCGAATGGCAGTAGATCAGTCGGTTATATTAGACACTCTTGTCCGACATCACGAGTTCGAGTCCTTTCGGTTTAAACTCATCCGATGGCAGAGCCGCAAAAGGGGTTAAACTCTATTCGTAATGTGGGTAAAACTCCTGTGTCTTGGCAGCCCAGAGACTCGAAACTAGACAATATTATATATTATTTTCACCCGCTTTATAGTTACAATATTTTTTTCTTGACTTCAATCAATTCTATATCATTGAATAAAACCTTAAAGTAGAGACAAAACTTTTTAACATATATCTTTTCTAACATTCACCATCTATTCGTATATACATATATAGTAGAAAAACTATGGTAGGCTAGGAGCTAGCTAGTGCGGTTCTTATTTTAGGTGCATGCGCTAAGTCTCTTTTAGTTAAGAGCATGCAGATTCCGTTAATTGGGTATATACATACAGCAGGCCTGTTGGTTGGACAATCACTGATCTAATTCGTGTTAATTGCATAAAATTAACGTACGTTCTATTAATAATAATAAAGAAAAGGAGAGGGAAATTAGGGAAATTTAATTCACATCCAAGGAGCTAGTACTAACTAACATACAATGAGCAATGCCGTGCTTTAGCCGCTTCATCATCAATAATTACTTCACAATAAAACTTCCGGTGCATGACATTAATTAATTAACCACGAAACACAAACACAACACAGCACAACAAACCGGAAAAAATATATATTCCAATTACTTCATATATATATATATATATATATATATATATATATATATATATATATTGTGTACATAAGTATAAGTATATAATTACCCGCGTAGCTAGCTAGCTAGTTGCCCCAAAAGAACAATATTTCTGCTTTCACGTACCCGTCATGCACGGACCCAACACTAGTACCCATGTTGGCACGTCTATATCCAAAAAATATTACATAAATATAAATGTACCCAATATATCACTTCTTATATCGTTGGTCTAATCAATTATATATACTGTACTAACAACTAATTAATAACGAACAATAGCCAGCCAGCCTCTTTCGACTTGATTAGCACCTCGTCATATGTAGCATGCATGCTCTTTCAAAAAGTCGATTAATTAGTTAGTTAGTAAATTCGACTCCCACAACTTAATTTACAATTTGTGAATTACAAACAAAAGTTTGTATTTCCACACACACACACACACACACACACACACACACACATATATATATATATATATATTGTTTTGTAAAATATAGAAAACTAATGATAAATCCTAGTATACTACCTCTATCGGCCTAGAAGTTTTACAAGAATGTTTACTTGACACAGTAATTAAGCTGCGAATATTTTAACTTTTGACCTTTTTTATTTTGCCCTTATATATATATATATTGTAAGATGTGGAGAAACATAAAAATCAAGAAACAAATGTGTGTAAATCAAATTCAACTAGGGAAAAATGAGAAATTTGTCACTGAAATTTACGAAATCTCTAAATTTACCACTAAAGTTTATTTGAAGCGAGAATGTCAACGTTTTATTGAATGAATAAATTTATCACTGAACATTAATTTTTCCCAATTGACGCTCATGTGGCGTGCCACTTGGTAATTACGTGGACATCGATTGTATATTTCTGTATGATTAATATTTTAATTTAACTTAAAATTTGTAAAACTAACCATTCAACCATTTAACTCTAACATATAATTTCTTAATTTCTTAATTCAAAAACGCTCTATAACAATTTATACTTTAATTTTTCGAAAAGGAAATAAAAAACACGGATATACATCTTGCATGCATGTTCCACAGCACTGACCATTCATTTGTAAGACCAAACAAGACTACACATCACTCTTGATCTTATGCCTATATAAAGAGCACTTCCCGTCTCATCTTCCAAGTATAATTATAATAACGTCTTCGTATATAGTTTATAACAATTCTTCATTCAGTACTGCTACTTCCCATGGATAAGCTCTTCATTGCAATTTTAAATCCCTACTTTTTTCTCATCATCTTAGTGTTTGTTTATGGCGATACAATGTCTAATACGATATCGTCTTGTGGTCAAACCCCACATCCTCAGACTTGCACTCACTTCCTCAACACACAACAACAAAGCCTCAACTCACAATCACAAACCCTATTCCGTGACATGGCCTTTCGAGCCACGCTGGCTCATGCCATTCAAACCCATCAGTTTGTGGCTGCTATGGACCGGGAATCGTTGAGCCACCCACGAGCCCCGGCAGCTTTAGCCGACTGTGTGGAGCTCTATGCCGACGCAGTGGACAATCTTAACCGATCAATGAAAAGCGTTAATCCAAGAGACGCTCAGACTTTATTAAGTGCTGCGTTCGCTAATCACGAGACCTGCAGAAACGGATTCTACGACTTGAAGCTCACCTCCGTTTTGGAAACTCACTTTCCCGACATGCTCCTCGGAAACTTGTCGAAGCTGTTGAGCAACTCACTTGCAATAAACGCCGCCGCCGTGACTTTGCTGTCGTTCCAGAAAACAACGATAGGAAGCCGGCGGCGTTTACTAGCACCAGCTGCAGACGGGTTTCCGGAGTGGGTTTCAGCGTCGGACAGGAAGCTGCTCCAGCTGGATGCGCCCAAAGCGGACGTGGTGGTGGCTCAAGACGGGTCCGGGAATTACAGGACCATAACGGAGGCGGTTGCAGCTGCGGCGGAGAGGAGGAGGAAAGGGAGTGGCAGGTTTGTGATTTACGTGAAGAAGGGGGTGTATAAAGAAAACGTGGAGATAAAGAAGGCGATGAAGAACATAATGGTGATAGGCGACGGCATGGATGCCACGGTGGTTACGGGGAGCAGGAACGTTCAGGACGGCTCAACCACCTTCCGTTCCGCCACTTTTGGTAATCACCTGCTTAATTAATTTACTCTCTCGATTGTCTCATCTAATTAAGAATAGTACGAAATTTCTCGTTTTTAAAATTGTTACCATTATTTGTAGCTTTCTACCAACTACTTAAACGCACTTTTAGTGTTCGTATGAACGTGAATATTTCCTCTTTCTGCTTTCTCTTCAAAATCTAGTAACAAGTACTTTTCAAATTAACTCATTATCCCTTTAACCAAATACACACCCACCTTTTTCGTTTTCATGATGTTGTTTTGACTTGTGACTTGCGAGGGATGTGTTAAGCCTTCCTTTAGCAAAAAAGAAATCGTTAGGGCTAAATTTATTGTATTATTGTATAATGACATTTTTGCATCGTTTTTACTCTTCTAGATCATTTCATTGTCTAATTACATCAATTAAGCAAGAATCTTTTTTCATTACTCCATCCGTCCCAAAAGTAACGCAACAATTACATTTTGATGTCAATTTGACTTCAATTTATATTTATATATATATATATATTATTTCTTAATGAAAAAAATAAAAAAATATGTTCATAAAGTTAAGACATCAAATTTTTAATTGTATATAAAATTTTCAAATTTCTAATTTGGAATGATATAGAAATAAAACCATAGATTAAATGCACAAAAACAAGTGTTGCAATACTTTTTAGATGGATGGAGTATTAATAATATCCTGTTAATATGTGAGTTTGGACAATTAATCATACCCCAACTTAAAAGAAATAAAAATGAACAGAAAATTTGTCAATATCCGGCTTTGACAATAATGAGACGGAGAATTGATTGCTAGGAAATGAGCGATTTGTTTAGGGAAACCTGTAATTAATGTAATCCAAACCTGATGTTAATAGAAAAGGAGCAAGTAGTTCATATTAAAAGTTCGAATGCAGAGTTAACCAATCATTCCGGTTGACAATTTGTTCCACGGGGAACAACGACCAGGTGCTTATCGCTTAACACGCACGTAAGCAAATTGACTAAATGAAAAATGAATTGAAGATTATAACTCATAAATCATAATTATATTCTCCCTCCCAAAATGATTAATCAATTAGTGTTAAAGACTTGATAGCAATAAAGTAAAATTATCATATAAATCAAATTAATCTTTTAAGTAGAAAAAGGAAATTAAGTGTTAAAAGCTAAAGATAATATTAAATTTTTCCTTGAAAGAAAACAATATTCAGGTATGAAGAAGAAGAAGTACGTAGTGGAATATTCATTAACAACATTCTTCCATGGTCATCGATCGATGTATTTTGTACTACAGCAATATCAGGTGACGGCTTCATAGCAAGGGACATAACATTCATCAACACAGCGGGCCCACAGAAGCACCAGGCGGTGGCGCTCCGGTCGGGCTCCGACTTCTCCGTCTTCTACCGCTGCAGTTTCAAGGGCTACCAAGACACTCTCTACCTATACTCCAAGCGCCAGTTCTACCGGGAGTGCGACGTATACGGCACCGTCGACTTCATATTCGGTGACGCTGTCGCCGTCCTCCAGAGCTGCAACATCTACGTCCGCCGTCCCATGAACGACCAGTGGACCACCGTCACCGCCCAGGCCAGATCCGACCCGAACGAGAACACTGGAATCATCATACACAACTCCCGGGTCGCAGCCGGGTCAGACCTCGCACCGGTGCAGGGAGGGTTTAAGAGTTATCTGGGTCGGCCATGGAAGCAGTATTCGAGGACGGTTTTCATGAAGAGCGTGTTGGACGGGTTGATTGACCCGGCCGGTTGGTTGCCCTGGAGCGGCAACTTCGCGTTGGACACTCTGTACTATGCGGAGTTTGCGAACACCGGATCCGGGTCGGGAACGGCCGGTCGGGTCAAATGGGCCGGTTACCACGCATTGAGAAGCGCCGCCGAGGCAGAAAAGTTCACTGTCGGGAATTTCTTGGCCGGCGGCTCCTGGATCACTGGAGCGGGGGTGCCGTACAATGCTGGCTTATGATTAGCTACTTAAAATATTACCTCCATACTTGGGTGCCTGTAAATTTACTGTGTTGTCGACTGTCGTCTGTCTGTCGTATGTGGGAGAAGAGATGCATAGTTTGATTCCTTAAAGAAGCAAAAGAATAAAATTTGTGGAAATTGTATCATAGGAACATACAGATTAAGTTAATTTGTCCGCATCAAAAAAAAAAAGAGTTAATTTGTCTTTTTAGAGCAGACTGTATTTTCGTGTCTCCTATATGGGCTCGTATGCACGTATGAATGTTACAAGTTACGACGTCTCTCTTCCTTTCTTTATCAGACAGGGTTAAGATGCGCTATTTAAAATAGTGTTTTTTTTCTAACCTCTTTTGTGTTGAAGCTGGATCCCGATGACCTAGATTATAATAACCCAAGGAGAAGCCTGTTTTTCAGTGGTTCCGGTGGTTCTTGACCGCATTAATGTTCGTCGGGCTATGGAGGAGGCCAACAATTCGCCCACTCGTTGTCGTGGATTGCATGAGTCTAAATGATCATCTCATTATCCGTTGATCATTTTTTGGTCTTTGCGTGTCTTAAATTTCGTGTTAGGGATCTTCCATTTGTTTAAGTGTTATTCAGTAGTTAGTATGATAAATTAAACACGTTGGATCAGTTTTTTTTGTCTATACGTGTCATGATTTTCGTGTTGATGAGCATCATTTGTTTGGAGTATTCTTTAATAGTTAGTACGATAAAATAAAGACAATGGATTGATCTTTTTGTCTCTGTGTGTCATGGTTTTCGTGTTGAGAGCATCAATTTGTGATAAGTGTTTTTAGTAATTTTTTTTAAATGCAACATCAGATTTATTTTATTAAAAATAAAATGCCATGAGAAAGGGTAGGAATCAACATATAGAAAGGGTAGGAATCACATAGAAAGTTACATAGTGGCAGAGCGCGAACACCTTGAGCAAAGATGGTGTTTCACAGGCACTTTTGAAAAACCTAAAGGATTCACCATTCTTGTTATCCAAGAAACTTTGAACTTGATCCAACGATTTGATAGGCACAAGAAAGACTAACTGAACAAAGGAGAACCATGAAGAAAGACCTATAGAATTATCAGTAAAAATTCCATCATTTTTGCATCTCCAAATATTCCAAGTAGTTAGTATGATAAATTAAACATATTGGATTCATTTTTGTTGTCACTGTCATGATTTTCGTGTTAAGGACAATCAATTTGTTTGAAGTGTTCTTTAATAGTTAGTATGATGAATTAAATACACTGGATTGCGTGTCATGATTTTCGTGTTAAGAAACATCAATTTGTTTGAAGTGGTCCTTTTTTGAACGAAAACGACCAATTTTATTAACTCAAGGAGACAACAAAATTAGCCGGACGACACGACACTACGTATAAGATGGGTGCACAGTAGAGGCAATCCGCCACCAATTCCGCTACCATGGTGGCGGGCTAGCCCGCTACCGAGGCCGCTTCCATTTCGCCCGCTCCTTCGACTTCGGCCGCTACCTAGCCCGCTACCGTTAGTAGGGGGCGTGGTAGCGGGAAGGGCGCTACCTTGGGGACACGGTGGCGCGCTAACCGACTGGTAGCGCCATACCCCTACCAAACCCGCTACCATCATTTTGTTTTTTAAAAATAATTTCTTTATTTTCATCATTTAATAAATCATTCAATAATAATATTATTTATTACGTTTTATAGATTACAATTAAAAACGAAATAAATTTAATTATAAAGTAACCAAATGTACCAATTACAATAAAAAAACATCCAAAACGAAATAGTTTTTACAAAAGTGTCCTACGGGGGAGGCAAATCGTAATCGGCATCCTGATTCTCACGCGGCGGGGAACGGTGCTCCGGATCGTCGAACCTCTGTCGTACTGCCGCCGCATCTCCGTACGAAGAGCCTGTTGCATCTCCTCGAACCGACGTCGGTCCTGCTGAAGAGTACGGTGCGACCCCCAGAACGGCCCCCGGTCGTGGAATCACGACCTGACCCATGGCCACTATCACGCGTCGGAGACGTCATATCCTTAGAAGACTTAATAATTAGTACCACCAAAAAACTCAAAATGTTCAAATTAACCCAAAACTTTAAGAAATCTTACAAATTCACCCAAAATACCACAATATTCATAAGTAATACCTAAAATACTATAGTAATTCCTAAAATACTAAAATAATTCCTAAAATACTAAAATTCATAAAGTATTCTTATTTTCCTAAAATATGTAAAGTATATACCTAAAATACTAACAAATTCATAAATAATACCTAAAATACCTAAAATAATTCCAAAAATACTAAAATAATTCCTAATATACTAAAATAAACAATATATTCTTATTTTCCTAAAATATGTAAAGTATATACTAAAATTCCACAAAATACTAACAAATTCATAAATAATACCTAAAATACCTAAAATAATTCCTAATATACTAAAATAAACAATATATTCTTATTTTCCTAAAATATGTAAAGTATATACTAAAATTCAGAAAATACTAACAATATTCATAAGTAATACCTAAAATACCTAAAATAATTCCTAAAATACTAAAATAATTCCTAATATACTAAAATAAACAATATATTCTTATTTTCCTAAAATATGTAAAGTATATACTAAAATTCCACAAAATACTAACAAATTCATAAATAATACCTAAAATACCTAAAATAATTCCTAAAATACCTAAAATATCACAAAATTGAAAAATACTTGTATGTATACAAAATACCACAAATATATAAAATTACACATAAATAAATAAATAACACAAAAAATACAAAAATTAACAAAAAATATTTGCATTAATCTATAAAACATACCTGTGATTGTGGTGTTGGAGAATGTCGGAGGAGGAGGCGAAAATTGGAGGAGGTCGGAGCTTTTGCACCAAAACCAAAAATGGTTAGAAACTTCAATCTATAACCGAATTTAAGGCGAAAAAGAAGAGATTCGACCTTACCTTAGTGAAATGGAGCAGATCCACGGTAAAAAGAGTGGAGGCGGCCGGAGGCAGTGGTGTTGCGGTGGGCGCCGGAGATGTCACTACGTAGTTGAATCCTTTTTTGAAACGGCATCAAAGCGGGCATTACCGGTCCAACAAATCAATTGAGCAGAGGTTGGCTATGAAGCGGCCCAATCCGTTAAAAGCCCATTTCTTTTTTTTTTTTCCTTTTTTTGTATAGATCAACTTTTCATTTATTAACCTCTTTCCCCATTTAATCAAACCCTAGATATCTCTCACTCTCTCCATTTCTCTTCCTGCCGCTCCACATCCAGAATCCTTCTCTCTTTTGTCTCTCACTCTCCTCTTTCAGCTCCTGTCCCAAATCCAATTCGCATCCATGAATCGAGTTCCTAACTCTCTTCCTCCTAATTTCGTGATCATCAACAACCCCACCATCGTCTCCCCCCTCACGATTTTACTCCGGCCAAAGCCCCAATCATCCATCTTTTTCTCATAAGAGTTTCATCGAAGTTAACGCGATGAGATCGAAACCATCGAAGTTGAGCGGCAGTAAGACCGGGTGACCAGCATTTGAGGAGCTCCAAGAGAAGGAGGTCGGCTGGATTTGCAAAATTGGGTGTAATTTTTCTTAAGTTTTGTTCTTTGGATTTTGATGTATTTCTTTTTCTGCAATTTTTGAAGGCTTTTGTCTCAAAAGTTTGTTATCTTTTGTTGATGAAATTAGTTTTGTAACATAAAAGAATCAAAGAATGAAATTTCGTTGATGTTAGGTTTCATGTTGAAGTTCTTCAGTCTTCTTTTCTGGGTTTAGAACGTAAATGCATGTATCATTTTTTCCAGATTATGGTCTAGGTGCAGTGAGTTTGAAGGTTTGGATCTGGATATTTTTCCAGATCTGAATCTTTTTTTTAATGCGTAAATATGTTAGAAGCGGCGTAACAACGGATCCGAAATCAAAAGCGGCCTTAAACGTAGCGGCTGTGTTTACGGCGTCTACCGCTTTAGTTGAAGCGGTGGTGTAACGGATTGGCCGCTTCAAACGGCCAATCAAATACGTAGTGTGTGAGGAGAGGCGGAGGTTGAAGATGAAGATGAAAGGAAGAAAGGGTGCATCGAAGTATTTAAGTGAGCCGGTGGCAGGCGCCCCCTACCGAGCGCGCTACCAAATTTCAAAATTTGGAACGGCCCGCGCAATTAATTTCGTTGGTAGTGGGTATGGAGCGAAGCTTTGCGCTACCAAATTGGTAGCGGGCTACCGCTACCGGGCGCCACCAACTTTATTACGGTGGCGCCCACGGTAGCGGGCTACCCGCCCGGGCTGCCTTGGCGAGGGTGGTAGCGGGCCGCTACCTACCAGGCCATCAAGTCCAACCAACTACGTAGTGGTAGCAACAACAATAACAAGCCCCAATAATGGGCAAACCGAAAACCCCAGAAAGCAAACAGAAAGAAAGATAATCGAAATAACCGGAGAGCAATCCTTCCAAGCAAGCTCCAACAATCCAAAGTGAGTAAGATGTAGTCCTCAAATAGCCATTCAGGAGGCTTCAGAGCACAAGAATAACGAGAGCCCTCACTTGAAGTATCATTTTGTAATTAGTATAATAAATTAAACACATTGGATCAGTCTTTTTGTCTTCGTGTGTCATGTTTTTTGTGTCTCATGTCATCTATTCTAAGCTCACGATCATTAATATATTTTTAAAAGTTTTCTTCAGTAGATGGTATAATGAATTGAACACATTGGATTGATTTTTTTGCCTTCACGTATCATGACTTTTGTGTCTGTTTGTCATCGATATTGTGCTCGGGATCATTAATTTTTGTAAAGTTTTCTTTTGGAAAGACAGAACCAATCGACACGGATTGTTGGAGCTGATGTGTAAGTGAGCGGCATTATATGTAATTATCTTATTTTATGAAGCACTTACGATGCGCTGAAGCGCACCCTAAAGCGATCATTCTTTATTATCCTCTTCCTTTGTGTTGATGAAATTGGGAGAAAGGTAACTTTACTACTATTTGTTTAAAAAAAATCTCTCATTTTGCTTTTAATCTTTTTTCGGGGTAAAAATGTTATCAACGTTTTGTCAAAAGGATACATTTGCCACTGTATATTAACCTGTCCCAGTTGGCAGTGAGATACGCTTAGATGTGCTGATGTGGCTTCCTACTGAGCGATTACATAGACATTAACTGTGCACTTCTTAGTGTTAATATTTTGGTTTTACCTTAAAGTTTGTAAACCTAACAATTTGGCCCTGAAACTTTAGAATATTAATTTCATTCCCTCAAAATTTGGCTGACAATTTTTCCGTTAGTTGTCTTCTTCCTCCTCGTGTTCTATTTATTTTCCATCATCGGTATGCTACAATTGGTGGTGTTCTGGCTTTGGGCGAGGCAGGAGAAGACTGATGTTGAGCTAGTGGAGGTTCGACATATGTTGGGGGATTGATTTCGATGACTGGAGGCTGGAATGGAGAGGCAATGGGTTGTTGGAAAGGGGAGGCGAAGGATGAAGGTTGAAAACAAATGGTTAGGATTTGGAGCAACAAGGACCGGTTAGGTGTTATTGGATAATTTTTCATTTCAAGTTAACAGTTCCATCATGCAACGTTGCACTGTTTGCTCAATAGTGACAAATTTACTTCTAAAATGAAACGTTGATGGTATTTTGACCCTCCAAAAAAAATTGATGGTAAAATGAGGTATTTTATAAAGGTTAGTTGCAAAAATACCTTTCTCCAAATTCAGTATCATCTTATTTCCAAGGGAGAAAGAGTAATTCTGCCATTCACATTTCAAAAATCTCTCATTTTATCTCAACCTTTTTTCGTGGTAAAATTGTCACCAACTTTTTCTCATGGGAGCTATTTTACCACTCTCCGTTAAGTTCTCCATGTTGACCGCAAAAAATGCAGACATGGATGGAGAAATGGATATATGTGTGATTATGTGAACAAACAAGTGGATAATAAAGGTCGATCAAACAGAAGTAAAAGTAATACAACAGATTTCTTGAATGTTCGAGTTTATTTATGGCATAAAACAACCCAAAGTATGGGTCTAGCTTATTGATATGTTCCGTAAAACCCTTTTGAATACTCTCTACCTCGAACCCTCCAAAGATTTAATCAAACCTAGACCCAATTCTGGAAGTTTATCGGGTATCATACAAAGAAAGGAGATGAAGGTGACGGACAATTCTGGAGTATATCTTGAAACTTTTGAATATTTTTGTCCTATCTTACATAGTTAGAGGATGCACATTACTTTTACCCTCTGTTTTCTTAGACTTCATTGTTTACTTGTCTATCCACAATCCACATAATCCCACAAATACTCATTTGTCCATCTGTATCTACGTTTTCTGCTACAATCTAAAGGAGAGTGGTAAAATTGATCTAATGAAAAAAAACGTTAGTGGCAATTATTTTACCCTAAAAAAGATTGATGTAAAATGAGAAATTTTTAAAAGATTAATGGAAAATTACCCTTTTTAAATATCACAAATATCACGTCATTTTTGTAAACACAATAACTTTTGAAGTATTAATTTAGAAGAAAAAAAATTTTAACTCATGGGTACACGCCGAATTAGAATTCAAACCCTTTAGAAACCAAGTTAAGATTGCTCGAGGAACTAAGTCTGTTTCTAATGCATAAGCTGGCCTACAGTAAGAAGTTCACTTTCAGGGGGGACAAAACAAGGAACATTACTGAACAACCCCTCAGCATTTCACGAAATCTTCCACTGACCATAGTAGCCATCTCAGTCGCCTAACAAAGCACGAATGATATGCCAAAAAGAAAAAACAGAACAAAAAGAGACCACCTTTACTTATGATTTGTGAAACTAGAAAGACCAAACAAGAAAGAAACCACCAATCATACAGAACCAAAACATACAAAAAAAACCCGGAACAGAACGGTACCGGACCAGGGCAGGGAAATTTGGAAACGCAAGCAATTATTGGTAAGCAGCGACCAAGTGTCTATCTCGGTCCAAAGTGTTGATAAGCTCACATTTTAAGGCTCAAAAACTCCTATTTCCGTACTTTTTCAGTATAATCTCTCATCCTCTAGTAGCAGTTGAGGAGTTCTTATGTGATAACTGTTGGAGCTGACCGTCCCGTGAACTCTTGCATCTTAGATAGTTTCAACGCAACCTCAACCTGAAAATTAGACAGCACCAGTGAGCAAGAAGTTGAGCTTTTGCACTAATCAGAGACAGACATGAAACTATGTTGTGGATATAGTATCTCACAAGAGGAGCAAGTGCTTCTTTGGCCTCTCTTCCAGTTTTCGCTGGATCCTTTTCGTACTGTTCAATGTAGAGCCGAATTGTTGCACCTTCTGACCCAGTCCCAGAGAGTCGGAAAACCTACAAGTTTAAAACGAATTAAGTCAAATTGTACGCAATTGCTGCACTGTACAATTCAATTTGGATCTGATCTGCATTTCTGCCTTAGACTTTGGGGCTAGAAATCTTTCCCTGTTAACTCAGAAGTTTTTGAGTAACAAATATTCTCTTTCTGATATACAATTTTTTTCCCGGACAATCTCATTATATTCACTAAAAAACAGTTCCTGGATGTTTTCTACTTCAGAGAAGGGCCTCCCAAATTTTGAAAACCACACACATGAATCTTATCTTTTTTTGATAGACATATGAATCTTATCTTGTTATGTAATGAACCGGCAAATACAACAAGAAACGGCAAAGATTTCTATAGGTGCACCTATGTGAAAACTAAGAATGCAAAGAAGAATACTTACCAATCGTGATCCATCCTCAAACAAATATCGAACACCTTGGTGCTTTGATATGGAACCATCAACAGGATCTTTGTATTCAAATTCATCAGCATTAGCAACTTTTGCCACATTTGAAGAGACCCCTTTTATGAACCTGAATGATCCAGTTAATGGTCAAAGCTAAAATGAACATCAACTGAATCATGACAGATTGGAAGGAATTGTTGCACATAGATGCTGGAACCCTGTTAGTTAAGAAATCTTCACAGGACTTGTATTTATCAATTGAAAACATCTAAACAGGGCCTTGCAGCTAAACATACCTACAAGGCATACCATTTCCAACTAAGAAGCAGACAACATTAACATTAGTTTTTTTTTCTTTAAACATTATAATGAACATAGTAACTGGCAGTTTAAATGAATAAACATACTCATTAACTTCAGGCAAGGATGACTGCAATTTGATCAGATGTGCCATTAATTCCTTTGCAGCTCCTGCATCCACATTCTTCGCATGATAATGACAATCAATCAGATGATCATTCAATGCATTTACTACTAAAGATGTTACAAGTGTTTATACCTCATAGTCATATCGAGTATAATAATGGCGACCATAAGCTGCCCAATGTTTGCGAACTATATCTTCCACTGTTACAAGCCTATCTCCACCCAGATTGTCCTTGTTTTTATATGCAAGAATGGAGAGCCAAGCAAGAACCGCCCAGATGCCATCCTTTTCACGTATATGATCAGATCCTGATCACAGTTAAGATAGTATCACCTATGTTTGTCATTCTTCCACGCAGATCAATGTGCTGCAAAATGCGAATAGAAAAACTAACCAGTTCCAAAACTTTCTTCACCACAGACTGAGCATAAACCAGCATCCATAAGGTTGCCAAAAAACTTCCAGCCAGTAGGTACCTGCACAAGATAACAGTAATTTCGAACTAACAAAAAGGACGACATTGATGGAGAGAGACAATTGTAAAGTTTTTTGTATTTCTATACAAAATAATAAGTACCTCAAAGAATTTCAAATTCAAGTTCTTTGCCACAACATCAAGGGCAGCAGAAGTTGGCATACTCCTACAAGTGACATTACGAACTAAGTGGGTAAAAGGAAGTGGCTCAGCAAGCTTTAAGTGCATGTAAGAATGTATCAAAAGAGTTCAGCAGTGAATTGATTTTTCCTATGAAGCACATACAAAGAAAAAAAATTATAAAATGCTGAGAAAATTTAGACATCTGAACGTGACAGTACCTCCATATGTATGTTGAGAGAGAGAGAAAGAGAGCCATTTAGGGCACAAGGCATGCATGGCTTTGGTGAGATACGACACAACCAGACAGCAATGAGTGCAAGAACGTTCAATTGCTCAAGTGAGAATCAGCATTTCAGCCTTTTTTTAATCAGGCTTCAAATGCATGACCATGGATTTGCATGGACAATCTAAAGACCTAAGTTGCAAACAACAGCTATGTTTTTATGTTTTAGAATACTGAAGACAATAGTGGTGGAAGTTCCCCGAAGCAATGAGAAAACAGGGTAGAACATTCTGAACAACAAGAAGATGATAGCAGACTAGACAAACCTGGCAACACCTTTCAGGCCAGAAGAAAAATAAGGTATTGACTCCACAGCATTTGCAGCAATTATGGCAACTGAATCTGATGGAGTAACAAAGAACCTGATAAAAAAAAAACAAGTCAACATTTGGTATTTTGGGCTGGAGAACTAACATCAGATTGTAAGTACCTAATCTATTTGGTGTTCTACCTTTTGCCAAGGATCATATTACGATCAGCATCACCATCAGAAGCAGCACCAAACTCTGGTGGCTCAACACCTGAATCAGATTTTCCCAATCCCATGCGAACAACCAACTCCTTCGCATAAGTCAGATTAGGATCAGGATGCCCTCCTCCAAAGTCTTCCTGATAAACAAGAAAAGTTTTGTAGAGAACTAAGCGAAAATATAGAATTGAGAAAGAGCTTATACAAAATCTTTGAAAAAGTTGAAGACCTTGGGCACACAGTTCAGCAATGAACTTTCTTGAGCACCAAGCTCTTCCACAAAGATGCGTTTGGCATAAGCTCCACCAACTCCATGCAATGCGTCGTAACTTTGAAGATAGGAATAAAAGTATTATATAGTTGCCAACAGGTACATTAACCCCAAATTCTCAGCTCCTCTTGTTAAATACGAGTATAATAAAAAAAGGAAAAGGAAACCCCACAAGATTATTATAAGGAAACCGAAACAAGAAGCCATTCATATACCAAAACGTGAACTTTGGAGATGAAAGCAGCTTCTTTATGGACTCAAAGTTGAATATTGACCTGTGCAACAGTGGAAAGTCATCAAGTAAAAAAATAAAATCATCTGGTAAATGTAGAATAAAAAATCAGAAGTTCACGGACTAATGGTTGTAGATGGTCAAAATTTGCTAAAAGTCCATCACGTAAGAACATGCTTATCATATGAAATGGAGGCTCTATGTATTATTCAGACTTCTATGCTTTAAGGACCAAGACTTGAAGTTCTTCTCTGAAACAGTAAAGAAGAGGGCGAGGGGGTAGGAGAACTGTCTCCAAAATCTGGCATGAGATATGCGGATAAAGAATGCGAGGGACAGAGACATGATTCAATAAAAGCTGCCTGATGATGATCTGTGTTAACTTTAAAAGAACAGCTTACTTCATCAGTTTCACATAATCAGTTGCTGAATCAAAGACCTCAACATCAAATTGACCACCAGGCCCGCTGAAGGAGGTAACACCAATTTTACTGATATCCACCTGAAAAAGATTTCAAAACCGTCTGAGAAAATCAAAATCAATGATACATGAAAATACCGCATCTTGTAATAAGTTTAAAAATTACATTCGGAAGGTCTTCAGCAATCAGATATTCATTTATCGTCTTTGTGTTCTCAAAAATCTTGTCCGTGATAGCCTCAGGTGCAGGTCCACCATTTTCCATGTTATATTTAATTCCAAAATCCTGCAAGAGAAAATTGGATTAAAAATTAACGATAGCAGAATGCTAAATACAAGAAACTTTATCATGTTTCCATTACATTTATTTCTCATGTTTGATCAACAAAACTGTTTGAAATTAAAAACAGCTTTTACATATGAAGCGAAAAATTATTTCACATAAAAAAATGGTGACATTATTCTGACAACCATGCACTACTGGAAATCTGTCAGATTATCAACAAAAAAAAGTCATGAAGCATGCACAGGTGAAATCATATTAAGGGGAAAAGTAGGGGGGGAAATATGTACCAACCTCAGTAGGACCACCAGGGTTGTGACTTGCTGTCAAAATAAACCCACCTGTTGATTTGGAACCCTGCACCATGGTTCACAAGAAACTCAGTATTGTCACCATAGAATGTCATTCTATACATGAGCTGTGCTGACACGGAACAAAAAAAAAACAAAACAAAACAAAAACTCACATCAGCACCAACTCTTTCACGTATGACGGCTGATACAGCAGGTGTTGAAAGCAACCCATTTTGTCCAACCCATATGCACCTGACACCATTTGCAGCTGCCATTTTGATTATTATCTGCCAGTCCAAAGGAAGGAATACCGTGTGAGGCTTCAATGTAGAAGCAGTTTTGTAATTAATAATGTTTACTTAGGACATGTATACACACCCAAGGTAGTAGAGAAGATAATGATAGCAAGATTCACTATGACCAGAAAACATAATTTCCCAAGACTTAAAAGTCGAAGGACTAAGGCCAAGTCGCGGGAAGAGGTAAATGAAGTAAACCATTAACCCCAAGAATTCTCGATGGGCTCCAAATAGAAGCACTTTCATGTTTGTGAAAGAAAATTTACTTACGACCAGTATACACATTCGTGGAAGTGGAGAAAGAAAAGATAGCAAAATTCAATATTACTGGAAATCACAATTTCCCACTACTCGGAAGTCCATGGATCAAGTAACAGTAAACAGACCCAAAGAAGAGCAGACAAATGAAGCAAAACATTAACCCCAAGAAGTCTTGACTTCCTCAGAAAATCCTTTTAAAAGCAACTGCAGGGTCAAGAATCATATCATGCATAAATATGTTAAGCTCGCCAGAATTCATGAGCTAGCAGGATGATGGAAAGGTATGACTATGATGGCATTATGTACATCACACCCTTGATGGGAGGCACTTATAATGGTGTTAAGGAACAGCAGCAACCATATGCAGAAAATAGGCTATTCCATATATGAATGGCATACAACAAACACCATCCATCCCAACTTCAAATTGGTTTAGCAATAATCAAGTTGAGGAACATTGCTAACCTGAATAGCATCCTTTGAGTAATAGCGTCCGTCACCAGAGACAACAAGTGTGGCCCCTACAAAAACGAAAGAAATCTTAGGAGAATATAATTCGGCAACCTTTCTTAAGTAAATAATCAAAAGGAATGATATAGGTATAAGCTGTGTTTAAAATTTGTGTTTGCAAATTCTTAATGACATTCTTAAGCTTTAGTATCGTACAAAATTTTGATCCCCGTATACTTTTTCAACGATCAACCAAAATTTTGATCCCCATATACTTTTTCAACGATCAACCCCCTGATGAAGGGAATAAGCATATTTTAGAGGACCAAAAAAAAAAAAAGAAACGAACAAATTCAAACTGATCCCTCACCAAAATCTTCAGGTATCACTTTCAGAACTATAGTGTAGTTCGTTCAGAAAAGAGTTACATTGAGATCACCCAACACAGTTATATGCTCCGTGTTCGATACTATTCAAGTCTATCACTAATTTTTATTTTTATTTTTTCGTTTTCAGATGACGCATCCATTTCTGATTTAAAACTAAACAAATCCTTTTGCTTTTTTCAACCAGATGAGGAAGCTAACTGTCCAAGTCATTCAATCGTAGTTGCATACTTTATTTACTTAAAGAACAGAAGCATTTCCCTTGACTATTGAAAACACAAACATTTGCCTGGACTATTGACGGTTTACACAAGTGAAATAAAGTACCTCTGACTTTTTCAGAAGTAAGTGCATTGAACGTTGCCTGCACAAAATTTGCAAGATAATGGGGTTGTGCAAATACCTTCACCTGCAACCGAAACAAACCAGACCATAAGACTGACGACAGGATGTCAAACTGTTGCGATCAAGAATAGGAAACGCCATCAATAAATCAAGAAATTCAGGACGTTAAATGAACCGCCACCAATAAATTAATGAACAGATCATTCACGGAGAAAGAGATATGTATAAGCTTTCTTCAGGCAAAAGACAAATCAATTAACTGCGATGAATGCGTTATTATCGGACATCTCTCACCCACCATCCCTGAGTTCCGACTTTACACAAACAAATTAATGACGATTGACAAAAGAAGGATCCGATCGATCCCAGGATAACTAGGAGCTTGCAGTTGCATGCATCAGATCCGTTACAGTTGAAAGCAGATCAAAATAGACGACGTACGGAACAAGGGATGAAGATCGAAAGTGGAGAGAGAATCGAGGAACGAACCTTCTTGCGGAGGCCGGAAGTTCCAGGCTTCTGGCCTTCGATAGGCGAAGTGGCTACTTTAGTGACCTTGAAAGACGCCATTCACTCGGCTATCTGCAGCAGTGGAGCGAACAATGATGGATCAGAATTGAAGGATAGAAGAAAGAACAAGTGCAGCGTAATCGAGGAAGCAGAAGAAGTTGGAAGAAGCTTACGCTATGTGTGTTACGGTGGAAAAATACGTATAAATGAGTGAGTGGCGAGAAAAATAGTGTAAGAAAAATGGGCTGATTGGGTTTGAGATAATAATAATAGCGAGGAGGAAATTAAAACCGCCGCATATGGATTGTTTTGGATTGGATCGCAGACAAGCAGAGCGCTTCCAGCGCGAATATTCAATGATGGATCCGAACCATCTCGGCGAAATTAAGTAGTAGACAATTCAAAAGAATATGGAAAATAAATTTGGGAAACAATTGCATTAGAGTGACCAAGCTTCTCAGGTTCGCCCACTTTGGCATTTAGATTAGGAAAGAGAGATTGGTGCACTTCACTTCCAACCGGGTTTGGTATATATATGGAAAAGAAAATTAGGGAAAAAACTTTTTATTATCAATCCCTGCGATCATGCTACAGTACAATCCCAAACTTTTCAATTCAATTTGAAACGCCTCACCACCAGTAAAATAGGTCAATCCCTAAAATCATCGGACATAACCCAAACCCTCGGTCTCCCCAACCCTCACCTCGATGTTGTTCCTCCAGACTACTCGACAACATCCATCGACTGGCTCCAATGGACAGAAGCTTGACCAATCATCAGACGACGTCGACAGGCTCCATCGAGACTTGTACGACACCAGGCGTACTGCTCCAAACTCGCCAACATCAAGCAGAAGGTTCCAGACATCGTTGTGGGTCGGTCCTAGGTAGGGCTAAAGAACGAATCGAGCCTGTTCGAACTCGGCTCGAGCTCAAACGAGCTTGTCGAGCCGAACTTTTTCGAGCCTCGAGCTCGAGCCGTTTTTTAGGCTCGTTTATTAAACGAGCCGAGCTCGAGCCTTAGAGGTTCGGCTCGATCAGGCTCGCGAGCCTACACGAGCCTAACAAACGAGCCGAGCCGAGCTCAAGCCTATTAGATTTGAGCCGAGCCGAGTCGAGCCCGGGCCTATTAGATTCGAGCTCGAACTCGTGAATTTAAGAATATTTTATTGAATTAATTTTATATATTTCAATTTTTTCGAGCTTCACAAGCCACTTTGAGCCTAATCGAGCCGAACTTTATAATCGAGCCTAAACGAGCTACCCCCGAATCGAGCCTCACGAGCTTTTGAGCCGAGCTCGAGCCCAAAAAATCGAGCTTGATGAAGTTCGAGCCGAGCTCGAGCCGAGCCTGATTTTTCACGAGCTCGAGCTCGATCTCACCTCTAGTCCTGGCCATTGACGGTGGTCGTCGGTGAAGGTGGTCAAGGTGCGCAACGCCTTCCGACGGTGAGGTCGTTGGAGAAACAGAAGTTGAGCCTGATTTGGGTTTTTTTTAAAAAATTAATTTGAAGAAAAGACGCATTGTCTGGTAATTGTTCTAGTATTATCTGATGTTTTATGTGATAGAAGTCTGTAGATGTTACTGCCTAATTGTTTGAAATTGTATGAAAAAATGTGACATAATCCGCAAATTGTCTCACAATTTGTAAATTTGAAGAAGCTACTTAGTTGAGTAAACAATGTCTGTCTGTTGGTCATTTTCCAATTTTGTGGATTGTCTGATATTGTGGTGAAGTTGTCTGATGATATGGTTATGGTTTTTGGGGTGAACGGAATTTTTATAATGTGGATTGTCTAATGCAAATGTCTGACAAAGTAGTTGTTTTGATCGAATACTAAAAAAAGTTGTCGTCATTTGCTCATATTGTCTGCTGGTATCAACACACGGTGACTTAAATAGTTGGTTGTTTGTCTGACGTTTTAATGTGTTAAGTGGTATGAATTTAGGCGATATTATGATTGAAAAGGAAGAAGCAGCTCTTGTGGGTGCATGGAGATCACATTGCATGATAAACATACATGCATGCTTTATTTCAAATTGCATATATATATATATATATATATATAATATATATATATATATATATATATATATACACGGTTGCGCGCTATCTTAAATTCGGTCATTAGACTATCTAATCTTCTCATTTAATCTTAACGAAACACGTGTCAGGATCACTCGTTCGAAAATCATATTCAAGCATTGGTTGCAAGGGGGTACAATATTTGTAATACATTAAAACATTCATGCTCTATAGTAATTAACTTAGCAATGCAATGCATGTATAATTGGCATAAGGAAAATATTAAGTTTTCTTAAACAATTTACACTTGGCATGCCATGCAAAATTTCTTAAAATTTCCTTAGCTAAGAAAACAATATTTATTTATTTGTCTCCAAATATTGCCTATATGTCCGACCCAGCTTTGGCACATCCAAAAGCAATAGTAACTAGTCGACAATTTACATAGCTTAGAATATTTACATATTAAGGGAAATTGTATCTACTATAGGCAACTAGACTATAAACATATGGTCATGTTCCAAAACTTCTCAAACGACCAACCTACTAGTGGAGTTAAGATAATCCTAGTACCTCCGTGCCGATTCTAACTGCTACCCTTCAATCTCGAGAAGGTCCATTACCCTTTATATCTGCACAAAAATAGGTTAAGGGCGTGAGTATTCAAAAATACTCAGTAAGAGGTTGAACTTGCAAAACAATCTGACCATAAGATATAACAATAATACCAAATATGAATATGATGAAAATGATAATGATGCCAATGCAAGTGCATATGTCTAGTTAGCATGCATGTAGGACTTTTCTCAGCATTGATAATTTATCATATGTTGCCTCCTCATACACGTCGGCTCTTAATAGTGACCATTATACCTGTATCATTCAATGATTGTCCTACTATCATCAATGATTACTTTCCTTGTCTCAACAACTATTGGTTGTTGCTCCTTGCTTTAGCAAGTCTTATCTCGCCTTTTACTCTTGTTTTTGTGCAGGAGTTGTTAAACTGTTTTGGTTGATCTCAACTCATTATGGTTACAACAATTATATAAACATTCTCAAGTAAGATAGCTAATTAAAGGTCTGCTTTGATTCCACTCAATAATCTCTAATAATTGCTTAGCAACTAGTAGGCGAAGGAGAAGCCGGCCCCCAGGCGAAGGCGAAGCCGCCCATGCGAAGGGGAAGCCCCCAGGCGAAGGCGAAGCCCCTGGACGCAGATTCCGAAAACCCCTTGATCAGTCGCCTGACTCCAGTTCCTCCCTCTCGCAGCCTTGGCCTGATTTGGAGTACCAATTTTAGATGACCAAATCTCACTCAATACAACTCCAAATCACAAACCGTAAAATTTCACTTATTCCTCATATTCTCTAGAATAGCTCAAACCAAAAATTAAAATTTTTAAGCAAGCCAAACGGCTCAGATTACCTCTACAATCTGACATACACAGATTGTGATTATTTGGTGTATACCTTCACCAAACTTTCATTTTACTCAACCAAAGCTTAACAACTCATTCATATCTCATCCTCAACATCTCAATACACATATAAGGCATAGAGAAATTGAGTGCATTAGGTTAGAACATTACCTTGGAGCAAAATCTTGCAAAAACGCAACTATAGCTCAACACTCCTAGCTTGTGTGCAACCTTACTTCCTTGTGCCTAAACCATCATCAAGACACATAATTAAGCAATCTAGCATCAAGATTAAACAACAATTTAACCTTGGACAACTTCCAAATTCGGATTTATACCCTACCAAAAACCTAAAAGTTCATAAAAGCACAAATAAGCTAGCTCATGCTCCCTTATGGCTCTATGATGTCCCATAACATCATTTAGCACTAAAAATACTTCCAAAAGAGCAAAAATTCGTGGAAACCCAGCAAGAACAGTGAGTTCATCTATCCCAAACTCAACCATAAAGAGAAGAAACTAATTACCTCAATCAAAGGTGAAATCAAGCCTCACCATAGTTGATTGCACATAAAACACCTTTCTCCTTGAACAAATTAATGAATTTTGGCTTGGGGGAGGGTTAAGAGTTTGAGTTTTCGAAGAGGGGAGTTGCTGGAAATGAAACTTTTGTGTTTCATAAGAAGAACACGTAGAGGAGAAGAGAAAAATGTGCCAATTTGGCTTGTGTGGGCCCCACAAACAAGATTGTGCTACTTAGCCCAATTTTTCACTTAACCCCATCATCTTCATCCTCGAGCCCAACTCCAATCCTCTAGGAATAATGAGGCCCAAATCTCTCATTTAAATGGTCAACTTTGACCATTAATGCTAGGCCAAATAGGTACTTAAACTTTTCAAAATTACAACCAGACCACTAAGTACTAAAATGACTCTTTCTCCCAAACGGTACATAGTTTGGTTAAAAAAACTTGTCATGTTATTACATAACATGATTTTAAATCTCTCAAATTGAAATTTGATACTTCCTAACTGTATTTTGTTGAAATGACCAAAATACCCTTGATGTCATTCCTAAACCGATTTTGCCAGAAATAACCTTTACTTGCACACAAGTCTAATTTAATTTCTAATGCCATACGACATGCATTTAATACATAACAATTAAATTATAATTACTAACCTCAACCATTTACCGTTAATTCATTTGAGGGTCTCTACATACACTTCATCTATCCCATGAAGATTACACCATTTCTTTGTTATTTTCACAATATATAATGTACGATTTATTTTATAAATTCATAGACATGTAAAGTTAAATTATTCATATGCTTCTCGTAATTTGTCATCTAAACTTTCTATACATATTTTTTTTTGATTTTTTTCACTTTTTATCTTAGTTAAATTCTGAGTTAAACACTGCAATTTGAAACAAAAAAATGATGCAATCTTCGTGGGACGAAGAGGGTATGTACAATTGTCTGATCTTACATACGTTATTGTCTGACATTTTTGTTGCTGGTCCTCTATGTTTCTTTGAACCAAAGATGATATATTATTGCTATTTTCTCTTACAGATAGCTACAAAATGTATGGTATATATGATGATTTTGTCTGACACTTGTATCTAAGCATTTACTATGGTTTATCTTCAATGATTGCATTAGTTTGTGTATTTGTCTAATGATTTAATTACATTTATTTTGTCTATGACATCTTACCGATATATTATCTGATGATATGGCTTTTAACTCACCATGTGTGTTGGTTTCGAATTGTGCTTATAGTCTGTAAATATATATGGTTTTTTGTCTGATGGTCCGCGATATAGTTATTTGGTTTCCTATATGAAATGTCTAATTTTACTTTCTTAATATTGTGGTTTTGTCTGACATTACATTGACATTATAAACTGTAGTTGTCTGCTAGTGTTGTTATCATTATCTTAATATTAGGAGTTAGATATATGAGATGTAATAAATAATGGCAAAAAAGGAAAGAAGAATGACCCATTCTCTCCACCTAATTACCTACGAAAAATTCCAAAAAAAAAAAGAAAAATGGAAAAGCTTAACGGAGCGAGGTTCTATTATTTAGCAAAATGTGACTAGGCAAAAATAAAAATTCTCCCTTCCAACCATTGTGGTTGCTGTTGGAAAGTGAAAAAAAATAAAGACTTTTCAAAACTGTGGATGTAATGAACTTTTAAGGTGTGCTCTATAGCAAATAAAAATACCAAAAATCAATCACATCAATTTTTTTTCCAAATTTTATTCTCATAATTATCGAATTAAATTTCAAAAACATCCCATAATTCTCAAAGATTCTTGAAATGGCGAACACAACCTTAATCACTTATCAGGTACTTGCCAACGTAAGACTAGAGATGACGTTAATCTTCAGCTGTTTACATGAGTTTAAAAATTTTCATAAAAGTAAATAAAAATATATCATAAATGAGGGAAAAAGTAGGAGGGTACTACCCCGGCCTCAAAATAATTTAAAGTTAATTTTTAATGTTATTTTGATTTCAATTTATTTATATTATTTTTTAATAAAAAATATATATATTCATAAAATTAAGACATCAAATTTTTAATTGTATGTAAAAGTTTAAAATTTATAATTTAAATTGATATAAAAATAAAATCATAGATTGAATGCTGAAAAATAAATGTTGCATTATTTTTTGGACTCAGTGAGTGCTATTTTGTTTAGGCAGCTAATCTAATGTTATTGTCTACCGTGTTTAAATAAGAGTCTCGTTTGGAAAATGATTGTTTCAATTAACTGTAGTGTTTTTAATAATTTTTTAATTGTTGAGATCAAACAGCTAACAACTAAATTCAAAAAACTACCATTTTTTCAAAACACAAATAGTTACTTTAAAAATGTGTTGTCAATCACACTAGAGATAAGTAAACCGTTGGGACGTTAGAGAATAGTTTTTACAATGGATGGTGAATGGACTTTGAAGGTCTTTTCAAGGGCTTCTCTCACATATTATGCTTCTTCTTTCCTTCCGCTCGTCGTCGTCTTCTTTCCTTCCGCTCGTCGTCTTCTTCTTTCCTTCCGCTCGTCTTCTTCTATTCTGTTCTCTGCAGTTTAGTATACTTCCCTCCCTCCCTTCCTCCGCGCCCATTAAAGCCTCATAAGTTCGCCCGCCGCCTGCCCGATTAGCAGCCCAGATGAAGATGACGACGTATAATAAATAAGTCGGAATCAATAGCATATACCATCTGGTCTACTTCTCTACTTCCGCCTGTCTTCTCCTCTGCCACTGCTCTTCAAACTTACTTGGTGACTAGCAATTGGCCTCTTCTACCGTTAATTTCGTGATATCTACTTGTGAAGTAGTAGTATTTTGTGGTTGCTTGCCAATTCTCTTTTAGGCATTTTAGATTTTCGTGGCCGTGATGGTCGAATGTTATGCCTGTTTGGTTTCCTTTCACTGGTTTAAAAGAATTATTGAATAGTATATTTTGGTGTCCTGTTAGGCATTTGAATATTTTCTGAATGAGGTGAACCTTGGAAGTTGGTGCTGAGTGAGATTGATTTTTCCCCCTGGTAGAATGAGTTATATTTTTTAATTGCCTCAGTAGCATAGTTTTGCTTATTAACATGAGTATCATGGAAGGAAGGGGCTGGTTCATGAGGGCTTTGGACATGCTCACTGAAAACTCGAAGTTGGGGAGACCTAGAATGAAGCATCAACCATCACTAGAGTTGGTGATGTGGTATAACATTCTTAGTCTACATTTGCAAAAATAAAAATATTACTCCCTCCGTCCCAAGTAGGTTGTCACTTTTAGCTTTTTTGTGTAGATTAAGATTGTCTCTGGTCATTAACTTATTTTACATAAACTTCCATCATTACCCCCTTCCAAACTCATTCTAACCCCTCACAATCCACTCTCTAGACTCATATTGCAAGAGTAAAAATGGACTAAAATAAAACACAAGTGGAAAAGTGCCATTTCATTTGGGACAAAAATATTTTGATGTTGTGGCAATCAACTTGGAACGAAGGGAGTATTATTTCAGTGATTTTAATTACTTACACCAAATGAAGAGAGAACTACTGCAAGCAAAAGCAATTAGTTGCTTGGTTGATTGCTGCAGAGTTATTTCACCAGTGTTTAATACTACGGATATCATATGAGTCATGCTGAATGTATTATCTTCTGTTTGTTCCAAATTGTTGTTCTGGATTTTCTTTTTCAGTTTGTGCATGTCACAGATCAAGTGATTTCATGATTTAGAATCTTTGGACATGGAAATACACTTGGTTGACTGCTTCAATGATTTAGATATTGAAAACTTGAAGCAGGATATCTGTAGAAGATCATCCTACACCTTCTTGATATCCATCCCAGATATGATGTAAAAGAAGATGATTCCTGGTCAATAGTTTGATAGAGAAATGTTTATCAGATGTAAGTAACATGAACGTCCTTTGTTTTCTTAATTCTACTGCTCGTCTTAATCCAGGATTGGTGTTTGGATTTTACATTTACTTGATTAATCTATCAGATGAATGAAGACATGATTTTCTCATCAAGTAGAACTCAAGTGGACTATCATCCTAGCTCGTGGCATCAATTAAAATTCAAGTGGAATATCTTAGCTAGTCCTTACCGATTCGGGGTCTAGCTTGCCATTTCTTCATCCTTAAATACTTAACTAGCAATTCTATTACTTTCTCACTAGTGTGCTTAATGGAAATTGAACAAGTCTAGATCCATCCCATGTTCTTCTGAGGGGAAGAGAATGTGATATTAGACATATCAGGAGAGAGAAAGTGGAAAAAATAGAGAATAAAGCATAGGAGAGAAGTGTAAAACTGGGAAATAGTAGTATATGATAGAGAAACATGATGGAGCCCCTTTCGTTTGTGTGCTATCCGTTGTAGTGCTGTTAATTATAGTATTTCTGGTAGTGCAGTATCTAAAAAGAACAGTTCAAAATGATCTAAATGTGAACTCAACAGTTTGCTGTAGTATCTTCTTAAGATAAAGGTGGAATTATTTGATGATCAAAGCAATTTTTATGTGTTTTCTGATGTCCATTTCTAGAACAGGCTTGGAATTCTATTTTAGGTTGTAGAGAGTATTTAAGTGTGAAGCAAGATAAGTTCTTCTGTGTTTCAGTACATAATTTTCAAAATGTCGGTTAATAGAGTCAGGATATTCACTTAATTCAACATTGGTGTTGAACGGTTAAGCAAGTTCTGAGTTTATGGATCATCCTTTCGTTTTAAAAGGCATTTTATATTATGTACTTGGACTTGAAAAAGCAGTTTGTACCTTTTTAATCCCTACAGTTTTGACATGAGAATACAGGCCAGTAACTACTGTTTTGTTTTTTCCCTTCCGTGCGTGATTTAGAAAAATGAGCAGGTCAAATGTTGAAATATGCTTCTGCAATATCACTTCATACTTCAATTCCCTATGGTCATCTGTTAAGAGTTATAGATCTTGGATTGTAGTATTTGATATGGTAGACTATGCACAGACATTTTTTTTATTGGGTGCAGAAGGGTCCGTTTAGTTAGGAAAATTCTCTATTTCAAATTTACTTTGTAAATATTTGGATGCATGACTAGTTATTTGAGATGGAAAACCTTATTTCCCAAATTTTGGAGAACTCTATTATTAATTTGGAAAGTCTTGTTTTGAAGTTCTCCATCTTAATACTAGAATTCTCCAAAATTTGGAAAACAAGGTTTTCCATTACTAAATAACTAGTTATACATCCAAACCTTTCCAAATGAAATTTGGAATGAAAATTTTCCCAACTAAACAGACCCGAAATGTTTCAAGTTGATTTATGAAGTTCAATCAATCTATGACATATATACATGTGTGCCTCACGGTGGAAAAGAAGCAAACAAGTTATCAACAATTCTGTAAAAAAAATTTTGCTTTTGTTCATGATGTGATACTAGAGTCTACAATTCTACATATATGGTGACTTAGATGAGCTTTCTTTTTCAAACAGGTTGACTCAAAACAGAAGCATAAGGTGAAGGAAGGCTCAAGCTAGAAATGGTAGTATAGATGAAAGAGAAGGAATAGTATGATTGATATTGGATAGAGGAAGAACTGCTCTGGCTACTGATAAGGGTACCCAGGATTGAGATCCATCACGGTAAAACTTGGCTAACTAACAACCTCCATAAAATTCAAGGCGCTTTTATTAGTATTTTGCAACTCTTTTCTGTTAATCTTGTAATTACCGAGATGGCTTATTTGAATTAGATTGTTCTCAGAAGGATTTCCTGGATGGATACACACAATTCTATTCTACAAGACTGGGCGCCAATTCATAAAGTTTGCATCTTTAATAAAAGTTGCAAGGCGATGAAGATTAAACTTACATCAGTCCATCTTGGTCAAAATCCTACGTACATGTATAGTTCTGGATTTCAGTACAGAATCGTATTCCGAGTTCAACTCAATCTAACTTGTCTCGCTCACATCAGACGGACGGAATAAAAGAATAATGCTAGACTGTGGATAAGAATGTAGTATGTCTTCGTGTCCCTACTCGTCTCGTGATTAGATTGAGGACTTTTCTGCATATCATTTTGCGCCAGTAGAAAGGCTGGATGGAGCAATAGACACACAAGGAAAATAATCACTCCCAACTTTGCAACAGTTTAATCCTAACCTCACAAATATTTATTTTTGTTCTAAATGAAATGTTTTTTTTTCATATTTGTTTCATTTTAATCTATTTTTATCCTTATAAATGGGATCACTCAAGTTGTCTAGTAAATGGGTTGAAATGGTGAGAATAAGTTTAGAATGAGGTAAAGAAAATTTATATCAAATAAGTTAATAACTAAAGACAATCTTAATCTATATAAAAAAGTTAAAAGTGACGTTGACCTGATAGAGTAATTGAGTAATAACAAAAAACAACAATAGCAAGAATGACTTCTTTGTGAAATGTGTTTTTTCAAATACTACAAAAATATAAACCTCCTAGTCTCCGAACTATAGTAACTCATGTATTATAATCTTTAAATTATAGTAACTTGGAGCAACTTAATCGTTGAATTTTACTCATTTGTCACATCATGGTAACGGAAAATACTTCTTTAAGCCTTCTAATTTCATAATCGTATCCTCGTTACCCATTATTTGTTCAAATGATCAAACTAATCCTCCCACCAAAACCAATCAACAGCCCGCAAACTGCCTCCCGCGTCCAACCCTTGTGACCCAAACCCTCCGCCGCCGCCAGCCAACGCCTCCACGCTGTCGAGCTCACCTCCCTCTCAACTCGACAGCGACGACAGGGTTGTTAAGGGATTGCTGAGCTTCAACCCTCATTTTTTTTGTTTACGATTTAATATCATTTCACATTTTTTATTATATCTTGCCTCTAAATCCATACAAACAAGACACTAAATGGTTAAGAAAATGATGTCATAACCACAAACGAAACTCACTGAATCAAAAGATTAAAATGCTAGAAATTACATAGTTCAAGAATTCAATAACACAAGTTATAATGTAAGGGTTCAAAGTTAAAACATGCAGGTAATAGTATAATTTAGTAGAGTGAGAAGTAATATGGCTTTTTTCTAAATTCGTGCTTTCTAACACATTTCTGGAATTCTCAAATAAAACATTTTGAAATTCTCAAGAATGACCTTTAGAAGGCCGACGAGTTCGTATTCTCTAGGCCTTTTGCTTGAATTTTCATCTGGATAATTCGGTTACCAAGGAGATAGCTATTGGATTTTTAACGTTACTACATTAACCCATAAACAAGCTCTGAAGAAAATCAAGGAACAGAACGAACTGGAATGATTTCACAGAGAAATGAATGAGAGTTGAGTTGGCAACGATGAAATGAATGAGAGTTGAGTTGGCAAGGATGAAATGAACTGCCTAATGAACCATTTACATGATGATTAGAAATCACGCTCTCCTAAAGTCCAGAAGATTTCTAGAAAATTGACAAAAAACAAAACAAAACGAACAAGCTGCGAGGAACAGTTAAGCCTACAACACCAGTTAACAACAAATCAACACACAAATAAGAAAGAAGACCTCCCTCCTCTGATTCTTCTTAACCCTCTCACTCTCTGTAATTCCTCACTTCATCAGCAGCTGACTGGTGTCGCCGACGGCTTCTCCTTAGGTGGCCGACCTCTCCCTCTCTTTCCCACGGACGCAGGAGCTTCAGGCACTTCAGATTCAGTCTTAGCCTTCTTCGGCGGCCGGCCACGAGGCCTGCCGCTACTGACAGAGGCCTTTGGCTTCTCATCCGCCGACTTGGGAGGCCGACCACGAGGCCTGGTCGCGGCGGCTGGTGCCGGATGCTGCTGAGCTGGATCCTTCGGTTTGGGTGGCCTTCCGCGGCCCCTTTTCTGCGGAACGTTGGCCGCGGGCTGGGAATCGGTAGCTGTTGCTTGTTGGTTCTGTGACGGTGATCGAGGTACATCGGAGGAAGGGGGCGAGCCATCGGAGCTATCTTCAGTCGCCATTGGAGTGAGTTGAGTTGGTTTTGTTTGGATGTGAAGGAATGGATTGGGGAAGAGCAGATGGAATTTAACGGGCGAGGTTTTGGATCGAGAAAAGAGAAGGAGGAGCTGAAGCTGGACGGTGGAAAGTTGCAATCTGACGGTTTACAACCACTTCTCGTGGTAGTAATCGGACGGTTCCAGGGATTTTTAGATTGTATCACGAAGATCCGTGACGTGGCCAGGAAGTGAACCCAGATTTTTGTTTGTGCCTACTTTGTTTTACCAGTTTGCCCTCGCTCTTTTTTCGAATTTCTATCTTGTACTTTTGGCGGGAAAAGATAAGTCTCATAAATTTGTGCTACGATTGTGCCCTAAAATGATCATTTATTAAATTTTCCTTTTTGGATGTGTTATTTTGAAAATTCTTAGGAAATATGATGAATTTTTAAAAAATTGATATGAAATTTATGAAAGAATAAATTAATTTGACAAATTTTTGATATTTTGTTAAGAACATACTTTAAAATCTTACACTTCATTCTCTAAGACATTTAAATCAACTATAGTTCGAAAGACTTCTGCACTTGGGTTTTAAGTCGACTCTACACATATAGATAGCCATTGGTGTTGAGCATGTGCTCACTGAATCATATCAGCTGCTGCTATATATTTTGTTGCCTCGTCGCTGCTGGTGCTACCAATTGCTTTGCTTTGCTTTGCCAATCATCGTACAATTGCTGGACCCAATCATAGCAGTACGCAATGGCTCTTGCGAATTAGCATCTGTAGAGTAAATCCCATTACATTTTGCTAAACATTATATTCCCCCTGTTTGAAGAAAATCGATAACTAGGTCCATGCCCATGAGCCACGACAATGGTAGTGTTGTAATTTTTTTCTCCAACTTTTCCAAATCTTTATACAAAGGCTCAGTTCACCAACACACTTCGGGGAAAAAAAATTTCAATTATCAATACACTTATCAACTTTAAATTCATCAATTTACCATCAATTTTCTATAAAATAATAACATTTTTCTTAAATTTTCCTGCAAACATACATCTCATCAATCAATCAAAAACATATTCTCGAATCACCCAAAAAAACATTTCTCATTCCAAATGAACACCCCCCAAAAAAAGCCCCATGGCAGATGGGGTAACATTGCACCCTGCAGTAAGCACGTGCAAATTGCTCGTCATTTCTCAGAGAAAGCAAAACACGAATGAATGCTTCACGCTTCTGTCCATCAATCAAAAGCAAATCAACGACCTTACACCAATCATTGAGCAGCATTTGATGTTCTTTCCTACTCCAGCTGTGGTGCAGAGGGGGAAAAGTTAAAAGCATTTCGTAAATAGAGAAACAGACATTCACCAAGTAACATCTCTTCCTCGGATGGTGGGGGAAAAAAAGACAGGGATGTACCTCAGGGGATCAAGTTCATTATCAATTGATTAATGAGAGATCATGTTTGAATTGCGTGATTTACAGAACTATCAGAGATCATCCACCACCTTAGTAAACAGATTCAAGAGACCATGTACAAACCAGCCTGCATCAACAGTAGAAGTTTCTCAGCATGTTCTTTGATATTTCAATCTTCAAAACTGGATCATAACAAGTACTTTGCTCACATCTCTCACTGTGAATTTATCCATATGAGTCAGTGGTGGCAGTAACCATTTCGCAAGATAAAAGGCTGCTTCTTCATGCTCACTATTTGTAATGGAAGCATCAGCTGCAAAGTCATAGCAACATGGACAAACACTCAACAATAAAATAAACTAACTGGTAGTAAGACTTGCAAACTTTCAAGTTTCAACTCTAGTTTCGCATGAAAAGAATTATGAACATGTACCTTGTACAAGCATCCTATGCGTAACAAAGGACTGCAGAAAAAGGTTAGAACTAATCAGCATGACAGATACTGTTCAGAATTATCGTAGCCGTAACAGTTTTTGCACCGGAGGAAACATACACTATGGTGCAGAAGGGTGATCTAAGATTCAGAATGTTTTAACCCTTAACTCCAATATGAAGCTATGTAATTGCATTAGTGTAGGTCCAATGATCATTATCAAAAGATTTTTCCGGGTGCGTTCTTCTCTAGAAAAAACCAATTAGAATCTGTCAAATCAATTTGTTCATTATTTTCTCACACAAACTTCCATTCAAATTTCAAAAACTTCTTTTCACTCTCTCCCTTTTTTAAACGATCATCATGACACTAAGTGTTTCATTGTGGGCATACGACAAACTTCAAAAAAAATGTGTAAGCTCATCCATTCAAGAGGAGAGATTATAATCCAAATTTTGATTTATGAGTAGGTTCCAAGTTATAAGGGATGAGGAAGAGAATAGAACTTGGGGGCAAGGGCTTACAATTGACTATGCTTCATGCAAGAGCCAGGTGGAGAATCATTTGCATATCATTAACAAGTTCGTGACCATAAGTTCATAGTATTTGTTGACAGCACAACAGAAATTTTTTTTGAAGGAAGAACCTCACTCAGAACATATTATTCTGAAAGACATGGTGAAGAAACAATCATGTCAGCATTACCTGCCATATAGAAGGCATATACTCACGGTGGTGAAACTGCTGATTACCACTTGATATGTTTTGCATTTTCCTACAACGAATGACAATGACTAGCTTGGAATTCAGCAACAGTGCAATATAATTGTTAAAATCATTTCTCAAAAGTGAAAAAGAAGCGGTCAACAAAGATTAAAGCTTCAGTTGTGGTATTTTTAAAGTTTATTAGTAAATCACATGTCAACTGGCAAGTAATAACTGCAAAATTGTTCCAGATAACCATTTTTTTCATTCTTTAGAAGACCATGGTTCACATAGTAAGCTCCCGAAACCCCAAACCAGAATATGGCATGGAGACAAGTCATATTCACGACAAAATCAAAATATTCCTTAGTAGTGTAATCAACTTATGTTATAGAGTTGATCGCCTAAGGAGCTGAGCAGCAGTGTAGCATGAGATCCCAAGGACAAAAATATTCAAACCTTCAAAAAGGGGCCAAAAACCGTTGCCTTACACTTTTCATTCCAATAACATGGCTTATCTCTAATTATGATTTTTATGAAGATCCACTAAACTTTTTAAGAACAACCCTTTTCAAGGGTCTTGTAACTTGTAACTTCATACATTGCACGACTGCACCCAGAATTCAGTGGTCATAGTGTGACAAAAACCAGATTAATTAAGAAGAAACAGAAGAGAAATTAAGAAAGAATAGAATTTTAAGTCTCGTGAAAACCAGAATCCGTCATCGAGATGGTTGACATGTCACAAATATTATAACCAGAATCAGCCTGAAACTTTCTCATTTTCCATGTTATGCATGTTGATTTAAAATATCAAATCTTGTAATGGGACATGACTATAGCAACTAGCTCAACTTATCATCGTCTCACGGTAGTTTCCATGCAAGTGGAAAAAACCTATGATGATGACGCTGATAGAATTTCATCCCATTATTTATTCGTAAGAAAGTTGCAACAGGATGGACATCCGGTGAAACTTTGTCACTATGTTTTCTGTATAAAATTATAGTTGCCGCTAATTTTAGACAATTAATTGAGGTGTAGTATGATGAATCAACCAAAAACTGCTGCAAGAAGCTAACTGGTTATAACCATTTGTCAAATACCTGTCACCAAAGATACTTGCTTTTGTGGCCATAACAAGAAGGGGATGCACCACTAGCAATTTCCTGAGCTCCTGAACTACTGTTTCAGACACATTTTGACCAGAGAGATTTTTCCTGCAGCATGGAGCACAATTTATGTCCTGCTACGTACATTTTGTGCACAACAAAAAAAGGACAGAGTGAAAGAGAAAAGTGAAGTGGTGGTTCTCAGATATAACATCTGAAAAAACCCAGTCACTCACATACAAATCGTATGGCACAACCCAAAGGACTACAGGTCCACAATGCATTGTAGTTGGGAAACACAAACAAATTTCTGATAGTACTTATAAGCTACATAAAAAGAATTCAGAAACAAATGTTCAACTTTCTTTTACACCCATGGTATGATGTTCAACCAATTTAATTAAGCAATTTCAGTTTCGTGAAAATCAATACCTCTGATTACTGTCCAACGGAAAAGATGAAGAGCCCCGATCCATCCAGTAGAAAGCCCCAATGCTAGAAAAGAACACACTATAATCAGTTAATACACTAGTTTGCCTGCAGATTGTTATCTAGTCTCAGCCAGGAAGGGCAAAAGCAACAAAAGAAGAATATATTGTTTTTTTTTAAATGTAATAACCAAGGGCTTGTAAGAAATCAATATACACATGGAATCGAAAACATTTGACTTTTTTAATTTATTTTCATAAAGTTTTTGACCAATAAACCATTTGATCAGCATATGAGAGAGATCCAATTTAGGAGATGATGTGAATGAAGAAAATATCACTACAGCTCTTCTCATGCACACCTCTTTCACAATTGACCAAAACAAAAGCATAGATAAAAGCAAATAGCAACAATGGCCAAAAGGAGCCAGCAACACCAATTTTGACACGTGACAGACACACACAAGGATACACATGAACAGTGATACCAGCCATCAGCAGGAGCAGGACCCTTAGCACATTGCCACATAGGTGTGTTAGAGAGATACAGAGAGCTGAAGCAGGAGGGAATAAGAGTGGAAGCTTCGATATCATTGAAAGCTTAACCCAGTTTACTTTACCCCTGATTTTTACACTAAAATAATACAATAATAAACAACGCAATAAGTATTCAGAGATTGGGCAAGAAATTCTGGTATGAACAAGATTGTTTCAAGTCAAACCTGTCAATCGCAAGCAAATGAACGCCAACGCCATGCACATCCTTTTCCTTCCTTAGCTTATAGTGTAATGTCTGAAACCAACAATGTCAGATTGTATGAATTAGAACAAAGCTTATCATATATTCCCTCTGTCACCAAACAAAATGAAGGGTTTGACTTCCGTACTTATGTTTGACTAAAAAAACAAAAAACAAATTATTACTAAGAAAATGGTGGAAAAAAATCAAAATAGTTTTTTTAGAAAATTAAAACTTCAAATTATGGTATGGATATAGATTATTCAACTTTATTTGTCAAAAACTTGAAGGAAAAAAAACCATAGGATAAACATTGAAAAACAAATAGTGCAATTTTTCAGTGAAGGAAGTATGTATTTGGCCGACACTGTGAGCTCACTTGGCTATATCACAGCAGTAGACCTAGTATATGCATTGGCACACAATCAGTTGCCACATAATTCATTACAAACCTCATGCGAACATTCACGAAGTAGTGTTTGAGTAAAAACAGCCAGACATTTGCATAAAAGGAAGCGAGACCATCTGTTTTACCCTTTAGCCTATTGGAGGACTTTAAGCAACTTACACATGGCTGAGTTATTCGTGAAGAAGGTAAGGGGGAAAAAAGGTAAATAGTGAAATTCTCACTCATGACCTGATAAGAATCATTATCCAGTCACCTTGAGAGTAGCAAGAAACTCAAAACTATCATAACAGCGAGCATATAGCAAACGTCTCATGCACAGCGCAAAAAGCTCCTCATCATAACCTTTTCGTCGATCACTCCGTGTCACATCTTCACTTCTCTCCATAGATACTCCAGTCCCTGATCTCATTCATAGTTTAACTAGATACTATTAGACTGGTTTAATACCCTTTTATCAAATAAATCAACAGCATTGCTTCAAACGGGGAAATAACATGCATATTTGACAACAACAACAACAACAATCATTGATCCTATCATAGGAAAACTAAAATTCGCATTCGCAAAATAAGATTTAGCAGTTTGACTGATGAAATACAGAGAAACAGGATATGCGCACCCCTATTAGCCGGTTCATTGATTCGATGGATCAACATTTCGGAAAACCGGAAAACGTCGAAACGGCAATCGAGGTCGATGAACATGACTAGATGCCCTAACCCTCCATACTTGACCCCCTTCCACTCTCGGGGAAGAATGCAGCTGATCGCCGCCTGTGTTTCTCGAAGCCCAAACGATCCAGTCAAAGATAGAGAACTGAGCATCGCAAAAAAAATTACACAAGCCTGAGTAGAGAAATTGACCTGAAACAGGATATGAGTTTTGGCTGAGTGAGAGGGCCCGACGATCTCGACGATGTTCCCAACTCGAAGAGGAACTCTGTGGATGGGAGGAACAAGCAACAAGGGTCGCTGTAGCAGAAGCCTACCCATCATTTCCTTTGCGCTCTCGTCTTCCTCAAGCCATCCTTTCGGTTCCTCATCCATTCTTCCCTCGTTCCGCTATTTGATTTTCCCGCAAAAAACATGTATGTGTATGAAATGGAAAATGAAGATCTAGCGATCGGCTTTAATTTGTGCATGAATGAGCGTTTTAAAAATCGATTGGAACCGTTCGAATCGGATCAATTGTTCGACGGGTTCAATCATTTAAACCATTGGTTTAATGAGTTTTAGTTTTTTAAAATTAATTATATCGTTTATTATATAGAATTATCATAAAATAATCTAAATATTAAACAATTGTGCTTAAATTCCATATTAAAATAGTAATTTAAAATATGAACTCTTTACAATGTAATTTATTTTATACTTTACAAATGTAGTTTTTTTAATATTAAATAATAATGTGTATATATTGAAATCATATGAAGTAAAAAAGAAAATTAATGCATTATTTTTTGGATGGAGAAAAAAAAATAGATAAGAAAAAGTGTAGAGAAAATATTTTACACTCCATTAGATTAGACCTAAAAAACATAGCATAATTTGTTACCTTCTTTAGAGTGATCGATGGGGAGTTGAGCACACTACAGTGACCAATCATGATAACTATCATTTTTTAGGTAATCAACAACTAACATAAAGCACGAGGTGTCACGCATATAATTAGACGAGTTTTGGTACATCTATATTATCAGTGGCGAAGCCAGTAAAAAAGTTCCAGATTGGCGAAAGTTCTTTGAATATTATCATAGGTAGTAAAGGAAAAAAAAATGAAAAGCCAAACAAAAAAACCAACCATCTCTTATTCCAATTGTATCACTTGATCTAAACAGTTTTATAAATATACCCTCACCATATCAATCATTTTAGCTATTTTTTTCACTCTGGTGTTCAGTGTATCATTTTTTATTTAAATAAATTACTTGATCTAAACCGGTCAAATAAAGTACTTGATCAATCATTTTGCTCATTGTTGCTTTTTTACAATTGATTTTCTTAGATTCTATACAAGTTCATAGATTTGAAATTATCAAAAGAGAAACATCGAAAAATAGGTTGGATTTTGGCGTGCCCAGCGTCCGGCGAGCAGCAAGAGTTAAGACCAAAGCCGGCGTGAAGTGGAAGCTGGAGCTTTGGCGAAGTGGTCGAACTCGGAGTCACGGATGGCCGGTGGAAGGAGCTGGTGGTGGTGGAATCGACAACACTAGGTCTGGCGTTGCGAGTCGAGGTAGAGGGCGAGGGGGAGTCGAGAGGGTTTTTTTATTAAGAGTCGAGAGGGTTAGTTGTGTTGTGTCTGTAATTCTAATTCTATGGATTGAGCTGGATAAATAGATTAGTGGATTTGGGGTTTGAGCCAAGGTTTGGTGATAATGGGTTGGATAATATTGGATTTATGTGGATTAGATTATGGGATAAAATAAAATAAACCAATAACACCCCTAAGTATCCTAAATGTTACTATATATCCTTATCTCCTCAAAAATCTCAAAAATCTCAGGATGACCATTGCTCCCCATGCCCACACACAGCTTCGCCAATGTCTATTATGGTCAACATCGTTAGGTAATTACGGCCCTAAACTAATTGTAACGGCTAATGATGATGCATTGTTAGCTACCTTTCACAATAGCACAAGACGTCTTCTTTTTTTTCTTTTTTTCTTGAGGTAATGAATTCATTCGATTTTAAACGGTTAATGTCGAAAACATCCCAATCAGAAACAAAGCCCTGAGTGATAAATTAGCTCTTAACTTGAGGTGAGCATAAATAAACCTAAGAAGCATATATCTTAGGATTATGATGTAAAAATAAGAAGAGCAACAACCTAAAGTACTCGAAATAAACACCAAAAAGGATAGCAGAAACATCGGAAAACATAGCCAATTATGTGAATGGTAAAGGATGAAGAGCGTCATGTAAAGCCTCCAGTCACAACTCCCTTCGAAATGCCAATTGGGTTGAAACATGAATCTTTCCGCATCATAGACATTTGCACACGACGCTACCGACTACCTCCCCCAATGCGACTATGAAGAGCCTAACCCCTGCAAAGAAACCTGGAAGAGAAACACAGCCAGAAAGCGCACACATGCCCAATCACCATCCAAAACCACCTGCGCGCAAGAGCCAATGACCAATGAATCCAAGTTCCTTGTGGCAATCGAATAATCAGGAGGAACCTCATACCCTGATTATCCAGAAACCAACAATTCACTTCGTTAGGCATGGAGAGCGGTCGCTCATCCCTCATTCTCCAAATTTGGGAAGGCTCTCCAAAATTTGGAAAATACTCCAAATTTGGGGAAGACTCCCTATTTTTTCCCTCCATTCTCTGTTTTGGAGAGTGCGATGAGGAAGTTGTTGGATCATACATATACTCAAAGTTCTCCAACAGTGAGCATATTAAAAAAATGGGGAGACTGTTAGAGATGCTTTAAGCATTAAGTTTCTTTGCTTGTTAAAAAATGCATTTCTTTGCTATGTGATGAACTGAATCAAGAATTTCAGCACTCGGTTGAGAGCCTGGTTGTTTTTTATGCTTTCATCCTTAGACACCCTTTGCCATATTCGTTTAGATATTAGTTGTCCGTCCTAGTAAAATTAATATATTTGACTAAGTATGTAGATTAAGAAATATAGTTGATTATAGAGTAAAAAAAGTAATCATATAAGATTAAAGTATTTTTTTAAGTGAGGATGATAAATAAGGTAAAGTTAATGTAAAAATGATTCTTATTAAGAAACGCATTAGTTTTGATGAGATAACACAAAAAGGAAAAAGTACTAATTTTGTTAGGACGATGGAGTATTTTTTACCACCAAAATATAGCCTGTTTCTCAACAAAACCATGTGTTATTTTGGTAAATTTCGAGAGAATTTGATGAAAAATAGTTAGAAGCGTTTGAAAGTTGATTTAATATTTATGAGAGAAAATATTGAAGGGAAAATGTTGATCTGATATTTTATTGATGAAAATATGAGAAATATTACAAAAGTATTTCTTTCCAAAATTCTCCTTCATTCTCCAGCAATAAAAACTTTCTGATTGGGTGCAAATATCAGTTTCCCCAGCCCGCCGCAACCGCGAGCAGGCCCAACAGAGAAACTATTAAGGCCCGTTTAGTTATGGAGAAGTTTCCAAGTTTTCATTTCTAAAATTCATTTGTAAATATTTGATCACATACCTAATTTTTAAGAGATGGAAAACCTTGTTTTTCAATGATTAGAAAACTTTAGTATTAAAATGGAAACCTTCCAAATAAGGTTCCCTAATTTAATACTAGAGTTTTCCAAAGTTTGGAAAACCTTGTTTTCCATACCTTCAAATCTATGTATATGATCAAACATTTACAAAGAAGTTTTAGAAATGAAAATTTGAAAACATCTCTACAACTAAACGCACCCTTAGCTTTCGTGATCTCTATTTCTTGTTTTCGCCATCAAATTGCTTATCTACATGCACTTCATACGTTTTTATGTATTTTCCCCATTTTTTTTCCGTCCTTCTCCATATTATCTAGGTATATATAGGCTATGATTAAAAAAACAAACCGATATTAAACTATAATATAAAAAGCCCCAAATACTTTTAATACAATTGTTGATCTTTTTTTTTTATTGAGCCATAGCTGCAATGTGTATGTATATGAAAGTCCTTAGTCACTAGCAGTGTATTTCACTCATGTTACCTTTTAGGTTGTCAATATACAAGCCATTCCTAGAAGTACGTACTATTTCATTAATTTGATAAATCAACAAGTTGTTTTGCTCAAATTAAAGACAAATATACTTTTGTCACAATTAATAGAGAATAAACTGAGAAAGGAAGGATAATTAATATCCTTGAATTTGGAAACTCTAGCAAAGCCAAAATGGCAACTTCAAGTTGGCATGAAGAAAATAACATCCTATAATAATGTTGCAGAAAACTAAGAAACTATTTATTCAAGTACTAAACGTAAGGTATACAGTGAAAGTGTAACAAAATGAGTAAAGGTAAAACTCGTCACAGTGACCTTCATCATTACTGATTTAGCATCATTTTTATAGAGCAGATTAATTTATGCGGTGTTGGATTTTTATGAAATTATTGGCTAAACAACTAGGCCTGGTGCATGTTAAATCCTTACCTTCAACAGTAATCAGGGTTATTAAAGTGCCCGGTGCTTTATCTAGAGTACTGAAGAAGACAAGGGAAGAGAAAGTGAGGTGATGATGATATTATCAAAATGCTAAATTACACTATTTAATGTAAGATTTTCTATTCAGACAAATCGACATTATCACAACACTACAGCTTATCAAAATAATGCTGGAGTAATTAATAGCATAAGATTCTTATCCTGTTAAAACTAGTATTGACATTAAAAATCCATGCTAAACACTACGGTTATGTTTACCCTGTGTGTCCTCTACACAATCTTTTTTTGGAAAAAAATAAGATAAAATTCCAAAACCATCAACCAGTATAGATTCAATTGTGGAAAAGTATTATGAGACAAGGTTAATCAACATGTACAACACTCAAGAAAACACATGTGCAATAAATCTTAAAGCACCAATCCAGTAAAGTAAGACAATCAATAGCTCTCTCTCTCTCTCTCTATTGAATCATATTTCTTGGACAAAGAATTCCATCAACTCAATTCAAGAGAAGTGCTATGCAAAGAACAAAACATTCAGATATCAAATTTACCAGCAAGTATACACCGCCATAGACATAAGGAGAAGCAGACTCCTACTGCATTGAGACATTTCCACTGTAAACAGCATTTAACACGGTAAATGTTCAGCCAGAGTAAAGTCTAGATGGAAAGAAATGATGGATCATCAGATCAAGGGAATTGACATACTATTAACAATCATTCACAATTTCAATACAAATTTTTTACCTGAATGGATTGAAAAATATTTTTTACCGAGTATCAAGAAATTACACAGGCACGCTCAATGGAGAAAGAAACTGGCTGTTTTTCTAGTCCGCCAACATTTTTGAATCACACTTCTCTCTTTGGACCATCCAATAAACAACACGTCGCAGATATGGCCTTAAAACATGGAGCAAATCAGGAAACTCGTCTTCTAACATTACGCTCTTTCTCCATAGGACAAATGCCAGATATGAAATTTTCAGTCTCTACTATCGACGTCTAAAAACATACTAGTCAGATTCTGAATCTGCAAACATGAATGGCTTCTAAATCTAAAAATGACCATAAATTACAAATACAGTAACTACAATGTTATGATGCTCAAGCTTACTTTGATTGCTTTGTTTCTTCATAAAAACCAGCAACATCAAATTTTGTATGTTTGCTGGACTTGGATGCTTCATCTCCCATCTGTGGAAATAGATCAACTTCCATGTTTACTGGTGATATATATGGGCCAGCCCATACGGCGGTATTGCCAAATGCAAACCCCACACGGGCCACGCCCACCACAAATGGGCCAGATTTACTGGGAGAGCCCTCTTACCAATAAGGGCGCTCCGTATAAATCCGTTAAGTAAACGCTTGCGCTCCTCAAAACAAATTACACTAATTATGGCATTAAGCCAAAGGAAAGGAGTAACTCCGCAATAACTCCACCGTTATTACACAATTAATGCACAGCCGTCCCAATTATGGGCACATTTATGGATATTCTCCAAAGATTCGCGCCCGTAACGGGACTCCGGCACCACCCTATATAATGGGTGGTGCCTGCCTCAAATAAGGTGATTACTACACACCCACACCTCTCTTCTCTGTCTGCACCTGAAAGTGTCCTTTGTCTTACTCTTCTCAGGTACCGGAGCTGCCCTATCTCAGTAGTCGGAGAATCCTTGACCGCCGGAGATCACCCTTTGGCTATCAACTGGCTTAATGATTCCATACCGAGTCTCTGAAGTTAACACTTCCGGACGCAACCAACCCATCAACTTCAGCAGACTCCTTCATGCGGTCTCTGAATGTTGAGTTGAAAAGAAGTCTAGTCTTTGTAAGCATCTTGTTAAAAAAAATACATTTCTTTGCTATGTGATAAATACATATACTTCTAATAAACACTTCTCATCTTGAAGAAAAATTGGGAAGGAAAAGACATATTCTCCAAAAATAAATGTGCTCTAATTCCAACAGTTTCTCCATTTTGAAGAACTATGTATTTATTTCAAGAATAAAATATTCTACATATTTGAATAATAATTAATTAATTATTTGGAGAGAGGAGAAAGGAGATATGAGAGTTGTTTAAACTAATTAAAAGTAGCCAAAAAAGATCGCTCATCCTTGCCTTGATCTTGCCGTTTTTTGGATAACGACTATTGCCATTGGTATAAACACCAACTCCTGATCCACACTACACACGACATTCAATTGTACCTCTATCGATCAAGCAACCCGTCACACCCAACCACTGGAAAACACCAAGAGCCACACACCCAGAAGTGTTAGGAGGATCATCTCTGGACCACATAGGAAGCAGCCCATAGGCTGAAGGCACCGACTCGGCTTGGGACGCCACCAGCCAAAACCCAAGGCCCGGATGCACCGCCTAGGACAAGTGGTGCGAGCCATAGGTCTCCGACTGCTGGTGAAACCCTTATGATTGTGTTCGCATTATCACGGTTTCTGATGAAATTCTTAAATCACAATCTTAATCCTAATTTATGTAAAAGTTCCAAAATCCCCCCCGCCCCCCAAGTTTTAAAACCCTACAATTCCCCACCCTCTTCCCCATTCCATAGTCTCTCAAACGATTAATCTCCGACGTCGTCAGCTCCGAGATCCGCGACAAAGTCGTACCCACTCTTCCTTCCTCAGACTCGCACAAGAACCATGGAAATAAATCTGACGAGCATCGCAACCGTCGAATTAAAGCTCTTATTCCATAAAGATCTTCTTGATCCGCTGCTCTGTCTCCTTCCACGAGAGGACCCAACAGTTCAGGTCACGGCGGAAGTCATGGAGGGAAGCGTCAGAGCAACGATGGCAGAAGCGAGAGACCGAATCTGCGACGATGCAGAGATTGTAGGCGAGCTCGACGCGGGCGACGGATATGAGGAAGGAGTCGTTGGAGACGATTTTGCGAACGCTGTCGAGGGCGATGGAGTCGTGGAGGAGGCGAGAGACATGGGCGTCGGAAAGAGAATTCCATAGGTGGAGGAGCTTGGACATGAGGCCGGTGATCTCGGAAGCGAGGACGCAGACAGTGGTGGACTTTCTAGAACTGGGTAAAGGGAATCGGGTAGGGTTTGTGAGTGATTTTTTCACTTTAATCAGCCAGGTCTCAAAAGCCATTTATAGAGTTTGAGGGAGAAAGAGTGGGAGAGATGATGGATGAATCGAATGGAAATGGAGTGGGAGAGATGTACTGAGATACTCCAGATTGTGGAATGGGGTGGTGAATTGTAGGGTTTTAAAATTTTGGGGGGATTTTAAAACTTTTACATAAATAAAATTAGGATTAAGATTATGATTTAAGAATTTCATCAATATGAGGATATTGATGAAACCGTATAATGCGAACACAGCCTATACGAGCCCAAACCCATAGGACGTCTTCTTTTTTAAAATAAAAACGTATAGAAAAAGGTTAGAGATAGTCAGATAGGTGTATATTTTAGAAACACGAGATATTAAAGGCCCGTTTAGTTGGTAGAATTTTGTGAAAATTTTGTGAAAATTCTGCGAAAATAAGAAATAAAACGAGAATTTGTTTAGTTATTCATTTTCATTTTTATATGAAAATGAAAATACTTTTGTACATGATTTTGAAAACAACTTTTTGATGTTTTCATTTGAAAATAAAATACGGAGCTGGACCACCGCTGACCGTCACCGGACCACCGTCGGACCTTCGCCTGACAACCCCTGGACCTTCGCCGGACCACCCCCAGACATTGTCGGACCTTCGCCGGACCACCACCGGAACTCGCCGGACCACCGCCGGAACTCACCGGACCACTGCCGGACCTCGCCGGACCACTGCCGGACCTTTGCCGGACCACCGCCGGAACTCTCCGGACCACCACCAGACCATCGCCGGACCTTCGACGGCCGCTCGCCACTGGAGCGGCAGTCCGGTGGTGGTTTGGCGGTGGCCCGGCGGCGGTCCGACGATGGTCCGATAACAGTTGGTGTTGCGGCGGTGGTTTGGAGGTGGTTAGTGGAAGTGTAGAGACCACCAGTGCACTTTACTCTTTTCAAAATATTGTTTTCAACGTGTTGTAATGAAACGCATTTTCAAAAATTATTTTCGAAAATTATACATTGAAAATGAAAACTGATACAAGAAATGAAAATGAAAATTATTTTCATCAACTAAACGGACCCTAAAATTTTGAAGAAAAAATGGTGTAGAATTAGCTTCTTGTTTGCAATAATTCCTCTCTACATATTTACCCTATGAGCATACTTACACAACCAGTTGACAACATCTGGCTGAGTTAATAAACTAACATACAAAAAGAATGCTAAAGAATCCCCTACATCTACAATTTACAGTACTTAATTAGCTCCACATTGGTCTCTTTCCGTGCCTATCAAGCTGAGGACTCACCGGGGCTGATGAAGAAGAACCAGACGCTGAAAGAGGAGCTCCTCCATCTGCATTGCCCTTAGCGTCGGTTAAAGGACTAGCAAGAGCAGACGTTGAAGCTGATGCAGTACCCGTGATGAGACTTGTGTTATATGTGCCGGAGTCTGATTCACCCGAAGTCCCAGCTGTGGAAGACCGTCCATGACGAGGCGGCCGAGTCCTTCTGTATCTAGAACCCGGAACACCGGGTCTGGTTGGCTCTTCTGAACTCCCATGTTTTCTTGACAGCATTACCACCACGCGTCGCATGGTTGGTCGCAAGTGGGGATCGCCCTGTGTGCATAGCAGTGCTATTTGAATGCACATGGCTACTTGGTCAGGTGTAGCTGATGATGCCAATGATGGGTCCATTACTTCAAAGCTTCTACCTTTCTTGTACATCTTGTATGCCTGCAAAAGTAACAACCAGAAAGTCAAGCAGCTAGCGGGTGTTTCAATTTAAAATTCGCAGGTTCAATTCGCAGGTTCAAGTGATTTTGCGATTATTTTTCACAAAAACGGAGGATTAAAAGACAAACAAAAAAAGAACATCTTGGTAATCAATGTGGACAAGCAGAGACATGTGCATTGACCAGTTGGACACTGAATGAGGGGACTAGGTGAATTTCTTGGTTCGCAAGATATTCCTCAAAACACTTCCCCACGCGCATGTTAAGCCATCGTACACCTAATCAAGAAATCTAATGCGAAGGAGATCTTATGACCCTCCACAAAAAAAAAAAAGATTCAAGGGCTAGAAATTGTAAGACATGAGTTATTTGTCAACAGAAATGACTGAGCCTACAGGTATAGGCTGGACTCAACAACAGGGCACAATGACATCCGACACAGGCCCCACATGGTTCTCTGGTTCTCTCCACAAACTCTACAATTTTTTATATCTTTTGAAGCCAAAATCCATCAATGAATGAAGATAAAAGAGATTGAGTTGAGTTGAACTGGTCATGGAATTATTCTCACCCATTCAAGTAGATTTTGTGCATCAGCGTCCAATTTGAAGTTTGAATTTTTCTGACCACTGATGAGCTCTAGAACCACAACTCCAAAGCTAAACACATCAGCCTTCACCGAAAGGTTTCCATGCATAACATATTCAGGGGCCATGTAGCCACTGTTTTCAAGTTCAAAACAGAAAATATAATTCAACATCACCTCCAGATGAACAAGAAAATGAGGACTTCTTGACAACCCTGCAGCTCATAATCCATATTTTCTAAGTAAAATAATCAAGGATGTTAACATACTTGGTACCAGCAACACGAGTGTTGACATGAGTTTGATCCTCGGGGAAAAGTCGAGCCATGCCAAAATCAGCAATCTTAGGCACCCACTTTTCATCAAGTAAGATGTTGCTTGCCTTTATATCACGATGGATGATGCAACAGTGTGAATCTTCATGCAGATACAGCAAACCCCTGGCAATTCCAGTAATTATGTCATACCTTCGTTTCCAATTTAGCTCCCCTCTTCTGTTGGAGTCTACATGAGACCAACACATTTTCAACGATCATGAAAGGGAAGCGCATTCCATTCCATTCTATAGCTTCTAATCAATCACAGTTGGAAGTATTTCTTTTTTCACTTTAACTACTTTCAAGGCATAAGCTCAAAGGTGCCTCACTTTCCTGTTCAGAGAGTCAGACTCTCAGATAGAAGAGAAGAAACAAAAGGAAAAGCTACCAAATGTTGGTCTCTTCTTGTTTTTAAGTTCTTCAGCTTATACTAAAGCTGAGATTCTAGTTTCATATAGCTACAAATCCCAAAAGAAGGAAGAGTATGATGGCTATTACAACAAGTATTTAGTGGTCAAATTCTGTAAGAGCAAAACCCAATAAAGTGTCTCAAACTAGAAATGAACTCAGACAAATCAAGTTTGATTATTTTGATCCTTCCACTTAACAAAACAGCAAAGAAAAGGAGAAAAGGGACAAGAGAAGACGGGGACTTACTGAAAAGAAGCTTGTCCAGACTCTCATGAACCACATACTCATAAACCAATAGGTTCTCATTCTCATGAGCACAATAACCCAGCAGGTTTACAACATTGCGGTGCTGCACACGTGCAAGCAGCTTAGCCTCATTTGTGAACTCCTTCTCCCCTTGTTTTGAGTTATTGGAAAGCCTCTTCACTGCAATATCCCTCCCATCCTCCAACTTTCCCTACAAAACAAGACTAATGATCATCAATTGAGATAAGAAACAATAAACTGAACTGAAATGAGACTGCAAAATGAAGCAGCTGAATTTGTAATTGCATTTAGTAGTACTACCTTATATACGGGCCCAAAACCTCCCTCGCCGAGCTTGTGAGTTGGGTGGAAATCTTTGGTGGCAACAACTAAAGTCTTGAAAGAAAACCGCTTCTGCTCTTGCGCAGCTATTTTCTCCAAATCCTCCTCGTTTTGTCCGTCTATGCGCAGAATCAAACCAGGAAAGGGGGGGAGCTTTAATTGGACATTAGATGGTGAAATAAGCAGGGAAATTGAAGTGGGTTTTTGGTTAGTTACCTCTAGGTGAGGCGAATCCAAGAGATCTAACCATGTTATGGAGAAAGTTCTTCGATTTTCGCATGCCTCTGTGTTGTTCTTCTGCAAACTAGACCATGATAAAACAAAGCAAAAGCGGTGGCTTTAACAATGAAATTGGCAATCGTTTCCACCGCCTGGCAGGAGGAAGGCGGCTGGTCCTCCTCCGTATTAAAGTTGACAACTTCCTTCTTCTCTCTCTCTCTCTCTTTCTGACTGTGTTTGTTTGTACTATGTGGGAGCAGAGCAGAATGCTAGAATTGGTGTGCCCGTGGGTGGGTATTGGAAAGGAAAAGGAGAGGGGGCGTGTTGACTGCTGTTGAGGTTGACCAAGCTCCGAAATGAATCAATCGAAAACTCAATTCTCTCTCTTTTGATGAGATGAGACATGATGTGAGTGTGAGACATGCAAAGACACAGAGTCAAGGCAGTTCATCCAGACTTTTCATTGATGAAGGGAGGATTGCGGAAGAAGAAAGGAAACATAAGAAGAAGAGAACTGAAATTTCAATTTCATGCCCAAATTAAACGAACGACTGATTAGAGACAGAGACAGACAGTAGGCAACGCGGGAGGGCGGATTCCGGGACACGAGTCTCTCTCGTGTTCACATTTACCAGCGTCCCACAAAAAACACGGAGGATAAACATACACTCCCTTCCAAATCTTTTATCTTTTTATCAAATAAAATAGTTTTTTTTTCTTTTCATTTTTATCTTATTTTAGTTCATTTGGATAACATGTTTGAAATGGAGGGGGTACTCTCTTTTAGTTTGCGCTCCTTTAAGAGTGAATAGTTTGAAAACTTATTAAAGGTTATCCGTAGCTCAAGAAGAAAAAAAAATAGAAATAGTAGTATGTGCTTTTTACGCCAAACAATTTTTTAAATTTTCTGCATTTTTAAAAATATTTATATCTAATACTCCATTCTTTATCCCTATTTGATCATGGGATTTTATTTGTAACGATGGCTACTTAAGACATGTAAACATTGCTTAGAATTCCTTTTCTTTTCTTTTGTGATATGGATATTGCTTAGAAATTTTTATTTAGTCTGTTTCGAAAACAAACTCCCTCATTAGTCCTGTCTACAAATAATGTTATTTAAAAGATACTAGTATTATCCTTTTGTATCATTTAAAGATTCATTAAAATGCTCATTTACATACCAAAACAACTGTCGAGGAAAAATACACATTTGCCGAGCATGAGAAAATAAACTGTATTCTTATCAAAATTTCAGAGACTTGTATCAGGATGGCTAGAGGAGTGTTTATGAATCCTTTTTAACTCAATTACAATAACAAGATTCTGGTGAGAAAATAAACTGTATTCTTATCAAAATTTCAGAGACTTGTATCAGGATGGCTAGAGGAGTGTTTATGAATCCTTTTTAACTCAATTACAATAACAAGATTCTGGTGTACCAACTCCTGATTCACTGATAAGGTGAAACAACTCAAACAACTAGACAGATTCATGCCAGAACCTCTTAACTCGTGGACATAATAACTGTAAGCAACCCCCTGGAAGATGTGTGATTTATAAGAAGCTGCTGCCTCAAATATGTTGCTCAACCTTGAAAAAGCCGCTCCAACTTTCATGCTCAATAACACTACTAAAACTTGGCCACAAAAGAAAAGAAACCTTACAAAAGACCAGCGCTTCCGAAGGGATTGTTTGCATGAGGCGGTGGAACAGCATTCATGGGATATTCGCCCAAACCTACATCGCCAAATGGATTTGCTGCAGGTCTCGTAAGGTGTAGATCTTGCTGCTGCAGTGGCTGCTGATAGGTAGGTTGGAATGGACCAAACGGATTGGCTTGTGGTTCTGCCATTTGAACTACTTGAGGAGAAGCGATGGGATTTGAGATTACAAATGGATCTTGCACCTCAAATGGATTAGGTGCCGGGGATGATCCATACATGGCCGGCTGGGAAGCTCTATAAGCGGCTTCGTCGTACAAACTGTTAAGAGTGAGTGAATCCAGCCCACCAGCCTGAAAGTTGCAGCACAGACAAGATAAGCTATGTTCTCTGGAAGGGAAAGGGTGATCTGATGACATTAACTGAAAATTACAAGGCGAAAGCTTTCTGCTTGGTTGTGAGGTATACATACATCACTGATACACTGCAGACATTTCATTCCAGCTATTTACTACTTACTTGGAAAACTGACCAGAACCATTTGAAAAGAGTTCCACGTAATGGATTCAAACAAAAATGAAACATTTTGAAATGGGGTGGGGAAGATATGCTGTCATCTTAAGACCATGTGGCAAATAGCGCACCAACTTACTTTCTCTGAGGCATGTCACTCACCCGTTTGTATTCATTACAGGATCTACCCTCATCTCTACCTTAACTTCATGCAACTGAATTATTCCCTCCATCCCAAATGAAACATTTGACTGGGCACAATATTAATTAGTGTTGAAGACTTAGCGGTGAGAAAGTAAAATAAGCACATAAGAGAAAAGTAACTTTTTGAGTAGAGAAAAGAAATTGAGGGTAATAAGGTACAAGTAAAGTTCAAACGTTTAATTCTTTCAGGGATAATCCAAAAAGAAAATCGTTTGGGAGTATATCAAATGCATTTCTCATTCCTTTTTGTTTACATCTTCAGTCTCACCTCAATAATTTTAAAGCTGTATCCACTTGAGAAGAGAAGAATATTATGGAACTGGAAAGATGAAGTACTGACCAGTTGTCTCTCATTAACTGAAGAAATATCTGTACTTGGTGTAGAGACCAACGCTAGTTCCCATCCACTAGGATCAAAATCTTTTGCTTGACCAGCATTAGAATTCAATGTTGAAGCTCCTGCAAATCGGAAAAAAAAGGCTCATCTCCACAGCAAAGCACAACAAAGAGGGAACGAGAGAGAGAGAGAGAGAGAGAACACTGAATGAGTCAAGACAACAAACGTCACAAATAGCAAGTACATATTATTACCTGTTTCAGTCGGGACTATTGCCAGAGCTAAAGCATTACTATCCTCGATTTTGGAAGCATCAGGACCGGAATAATTTAAATCCTAATATACACAAGAATCCAATGAGTAACAAGGGCATTTGTTTTTGAAGACTCCATTGACAATAATAAGCTAAGACAAAATACCAATAGATCTCCAGTCTCTGTACTGTTCTGAGGAAAGGCAGGAGGAGCAGTCTCAACTGTAGAGACATCCTGAGGAGTTGATGATTCCGGTTCATTATTCGGTAAATTAGCATCTTCCAGGGGGTATTCTTCTGGTCTGTATGTTAGGAGCTGTTTATACAACTCGTATTAGTTAGACAATGCAAGCTTTACAGAAAACAAAATATAAGAATCCTGTTATTCAGCATAAAATTACAACAGCAAAAGAAAATACCAACAGTGCGCAATGGGGTTGGTATAATGCAACATGACACTACACACCATATACCCAACAAGTGAGCCACGGAAACTATGAAAGAATTCAATTTTTACCTAGGCCAAGCGCAGGTGAATCCATGACTAGCCATAGCTCACTACCTTATGTGAAACAAAACTAATACAGCCCTTAACTATCAACCAGACACAAAATAGTTCCTTAAGAACCAATATTTTTTGTTTTAAACTTCAAAGGCTTCACATAACTTACATATCTTCTTCTTACCAGTACTTCAGTTCAACCTTTCTACATTTCACTTAAATATATATTATGGGCAATGTTTCACATGTTTTTAGCGTTCCAAAGTACATAGCATTCCAGTTCTCTGCATTATGGTTCATCATCCACTACTTTCTCAATGCATCAATTAGAAGCTTCATTATATTCTCCAACCAATCAGTCAACTGCTGCCCTTTGGTGGGGTTCCCAGTTACAAACATTGTAATATAAGGATAAACACCCCATTCACAGAAATTTATCCATTTTTCTCCCACAGCCACAGGTGCTTTATTATGGAAACAATGATACCAAGGATTTCACAGCCAAACCAAGAATGTTTCCATGACACTCGGGTAAGGGGGACATTTCAGTGGAAAATGGCTAGTTTGTCCAATTCTTCCATTCTTCAAGCTTTCAATACATCATAGTCAGAAAATCAGCCAACTACCATTGGTTCTCCAACACCATTGTGCAATGAACTTCAACACCCAATTTCAGGTCTGGTTAGGCTGCCTTGTCAATGTTCTCAAGAGCTTTGCAATACAGAACAACCATGATGCTTATAAAGAAGTGTATGGACTAAAAAACATCCGTCCCACACATAAAATGTACTGACCAATGGTTCGGCTGGTACAGAAACTACACGCGGTGCCTCTGTAATATACTCTTCCATGGTGGTGAGGAATGACTGTGGTGGCTGGAAAAGGCAAAAAAAAAAAAAACTAGTCAAACAAAAATTCATTTACGGATTCTTTACAAACACCAACTTGGACGCCTGAATAAATACTATACCTCTCTCAGGATAGGGAACTGAAAATTCCTTGCCAGTTCCAATCCTTTGCACACCTCATAAAAATCAGAAAGACCATGAGCCTGCATCATACAGCATATGCAGTAAAGTAAAACACAATATGAGTACACAATTCAAACTCACAAGCAAAATAAAACTCCTTTAGCTAGCAGTCAACGACTATATACAGCGGTCGGTTATTTAAGGTGTATCTGGGTGAGGTTTTCAGATGAGATTGGCCAAAGACAAAAAAGAAAGGAAATACTATGAAGAAAAAAACATCTTATTTGAGCCTAATAAAGCATTCAATTATAGCAAAACCAATTTAAGGCATCACCTGCTGACCAGCTCGTTTATATATATCAAGTGCTTTGACAGCTTCATGTCTTGCCATCTCAAAAAACTGTAGAAAGACAAAAGATTATATGCCAAAAAATCGAGTGCACTTAAATTAGCAGGAGCGTCTCCACAGAAAGATAAAAGCTAATGTACCTTGTCAACAAGATTGATAATTCCATCATTGATAGCACAATAAATCTTGAAGCTCTCCTTCAAAACCTGCACAGTGAATATTTGTAATACTAGACTAACCATAATTGGAGCTACTCCCATCATCCTACTCATCCTCAAAATGTCAGAAAATCCAGGACAGGGAACAAACTCCATCCTTATGGCAGGAGTCAGGGCTGGCTGTATGAAAAAGCAAATTAGCTGTTTTCATCTCCATTTTACTAAACCCCTTTTGCTTTTTCTTTGCTTCAAAGGACTTTTCAGTAAGCATTTAATGCAACGTGAACATAGCCAACAAAAAGACATATTTTACGACAATAGCGGACCTCTTTCTGGCAACCTGAATTCAAGCAAGTTGAGAAGCCAAATATTAAAATTTTAACAATCTGAAGTTCTTTTAGTAAATTTTTTTAGAAAACATGATAAGCATCAGTGTTTTAAGGTCAAACTTTTCAGCCTCATGGAAAGGGAAGTGATTACAAATGCTAGATCGTAGCTTAATCATCATAATTTGGTTCTTGATGCGGCCACACCATAGAATACCTCGAACATCCATCAACAGTAGAAAACTTGAGGATTTCTTGACAAAAATAAACGATTCAACAAGCTGCTATGATACAGAACATCCCGGGGAAAAAAATGAGACCTTGGATAGGAGTTGAAAGAATCCAAATTCCAACAAAATTTCCAAGGAAAAGCAACCCAAACTCTACAACCTGATTAATTTAATGTATACCATTTCCCAGTACACATATCTGATGGTGGCCATGCAGCATGAGAGAGTGAGAGAGAGAGGGGGGGTCATACCAATGCCAAAGCATACTGTATCACATAATTACCAACAGCAGCACCTTCTGGCTGAAAAAAAAATTATATCAATAAATTATCTAACATGATGCACAATTAGTCATCTGATCAATAAGAACAGAGACAGGTATGAAGGTTTGGGAAGTCATGAATGTTTGGAGGCTAAATTGCTTGACATATGTAATGTGCAAGACAATAAATTCTACCCGACAGCCAATGAGACGATACAAAAGTTGCTGCAGTGCTGGCAACTGCTCCAATAATTCAAAGCCATCCAAATCCCTAGTTCTGCTGTATCCCTGCTCACTAAAGTTCAAGTATGAAAATCTGTGGCATGCAAACTTGAAAATGAATAAAACCATTAAATAGGATGTGCATAATTTGCTAGGACAAACTTCCCATCAAATAACACCTTATCCTGTCCTTGGGAAGACTTAGGAAGACGCTCAGCTTCAACGTCGTACTTTAGAATCCTGAAGCACTCAAGTCTTTCCTCCAAGAAGAGCGAATATGTACGCACCCAAGCAGAACAATCCCAGGCTGGAGGAGTTTCCGAAAGTAAATAAATATAAATAGTACTAATCTGTACCTGTCAAAGTCCCAGTTGACACAAAGAGCATGCCTTTGATGTCAACGTGCATAGACAGGCATAAATGTAGAACAGACGAGATAATTGAACTGACCAATTGGACTTGAGTCATCTTTGAAATTGGAAATCTGGAGAATTTGTGCTCTTTGTGAGAAATTTAGGAACTCCTCTTTGAAGGTAGGATCACCCTCCCTTAGCAACCGATGGATAACTATCAGAGTTTTTAATGCAACCTGTTGGTGATTACCAAAATGAAGTAAATGTAACAATAATCAGTAACATTTTTAAAGAAGTTGACCTTGTAATCAAACAAGTGACATCCAATGTGAAACCTTCCTAGTTTCCACAATAGGGAAGCATCACATACAATCAGGAGTCAATAAGCAGTAACTACTGATTTCTGATACTCCTTGCTCTTTCACGACAATACTGGGCCAAACCTATATTTGAACACTCCTTGACCCAGATACATGAAATTTGTGCCTCCATTTAACTGAGAGAGAGAGAGAGAGAGAGAGAGAGAGAGCATCTATGACCAAATCAGGCTTGAACAAAGCTAGTCTCTCTTGCCGCCTAGTATATAAAGCATGGTTTATACTTGAATATGCAAAACATAGCAGCTCTAAACAAAAAGATAGGGGTACTTCTAGGCATTCCAATTATATAAAGAAAACAATCAAACAAATGCAATGAGAACCTGAAAATAGAAAATACCGTCCAATTGTGAGTTTTGGCCAGCCTCCGGGAAAGAACATGTATACAATAAGCAACGTCTGCTCGGGGGCGTATTGCAGAAGTGGCGAACAAGATTTCTACATGGAAAAGGACACGGAACACATGATCTCAAACTTCTAAAGAACCCAGAAGCGGAAATCGACATTAGTCATCGATTAAGGTGGATGCTAAAGGAAGTAGAAGGAAAGAAATACTCCACATGGTTCTAAGACTCGGACGTAAAAAAGAAAAACAGAATAGAAGACTTACTTCTAAGATGCCTCTCTTTGGGTGGACACTCCACGTGGTTCGTAGCTTTAACTATGGCCACATCGAGTTCCTAGTTGAACACCAAAATCAAACAAAATTTAGAAGACGGAACTCAAATGCGATGTCGAACAGTATAAGAGCAATGGCTAAAAGCAAAAGAGAGACGGTAGCAAGAGAAGCACCGCGTAATCGCTGTTGACGTGAGCGAGACCGACTTTGGTAGTGTCTTTGAGAGCGCCATAGGCTTTCCTGAAAGTCTGAAGCGTCCCCATTCGTAACCTCCTCCGCTCAGATCGCTCTCCCCTCTTCCCACAGAATCTCCAGTTCCCGGTTCAGTCCTCCGTCGTCTCTCTCTCAAGGATTGAAACTTCCCTTTCAGTTGCCCCCTCTCTGGACGACCGATCAATCACGCCTCGATTTCTCCTCCCTCTGAAGCGACGTCCAGTGAAAGAGAAAGAAGATGCAAAGAGAGAAAGGGTTCAATTCTCTTGATTACTCGGCTAAACTGTTGGATTCTTCTGTTTGATTACTCTTCTGTTACCAATAGTCAACAGTCATCACAAACTAATACTACTACTCGTTCTTTTCTCCCTCGAATCCTCCATTTCTATGGAGGCTCTCTCGCTTTTATCGGATTAAGCGTGTTCGTTTTGCAAATTGCGCTAGTGGAGTGGTAGGATTGGGATCTGTCTTTTGTGGCGGGCGGACCCCAGTAAGCATAATTGGACTTGCTAAACCATGATTGTAACGGATACTTATAGTTATAGTAATTAGGCCGCAGTAAGTAAATGTGTTTTCTCTGGATAGTGAACTCAACCATTTATAAAACACAAATTCCTTTGGGTAATTTATCATAATACGAACTTAAATGTTAATAACATTTGTTTAGATACCTCCGTATTCAAATAATTACATCATTTGATTTTGGCTTAATTATCATCTACTCCCATGAACTATAGTGACTCGCTCACTTTAGTCCCTGAATTATAACTCGGAGCAACTCAGTCCCTGAACTATATAAGTTCATGCATTTTAGTCCCTTGACCCGGTAACTTAGTCCACGTGGCATTAACGCCGTCAAATGTTTAACGGTCCAGTGCCCTAGTTGTAAGATTTTAAAGCTTTCGTGGTTGATGTCACAAGAAATCGAGAAATGAGTTTAAAATGTGAAATTCAGAAAGTTTGAGGGTGAAAGGTATCTTAGCCACCTCAACTGCCTTCTCTCGTGCCACCATCTCCACCATCGGCCTCCATTGTTTCACCCTAGCTCATCCTAAATCGCACCCAAATGAAGCTTGCCCCATGCCCGATGCTCGGATTAACAATGCTCGTTTCTGTAAACATGGAATTTTTGATTTTATATGTTCGTTTTTTGTACTGGTTGTTTAGATAGAGAAGTCAAAAGTCAAATCTGTAACTTTTGGGTACTTAAGAGAATATTACAAAAGCTTAAGGATCACAATGGATATTTTTTACTCAGGTCAACTAAAGAGAATATAGTCAAAGGACTAAACTGTTTGACGGCGCATAGTTCAGGGACTGAGTCGCTCCGATTTATAATTCAGGGACTAAAGTGAGCGAGTCACTATAATTCAGGGGAGTAGATGATAATTAAGCCTTTAATTTTTATATTTCAATATTCAATGTTTGATTTAAATTTTTACAATGAAAAATAGTCCAAAAAATCCAAAAATATATATTTAGAAAATGTATATTGTAAATTATGATACAAAAAATTTAACTTTAGAAGTCTAAACATGCATGAAAAAAAATTATAGATTAAATACTGTAAAATAACTAAAATAAATTGTACATTTAAAGTACAGAAGAGTATATTTTTTTATTAAAATTGTACTGTGTGATCATTGTTTATCCAAATAAAACTTAATTGAACAGACGGCTACTCATGTAGCTACAGTTTTGAACAGATGGCTCACGTTCTCTCTTCTTACTTAGCCGCAATTACTTCTTGGCCCAAGATTTTCCAATGGTGCTAAATAGGATATTTCTGTACGCTTCTTTTAGAGAATTGCAACAACCGTCTTCTCTCCTTTAACCAACGCAAAGGTTGGTGGGCGATCCAGTGTATTTCTGCTTGGTGCTTGTGGTCAATGCGGAATTCCGTGATTTTCAAGCATTCCTCGAATCTGGTTTGTACTACAGTAGTAGACATCCAACTGCTTTCATTCTTATGGATTTCTCACATGTTCAACCAGGTAAAATTCACGTTGACGGACTGGGTTTAAAACCCTCTTAAGGCAATAGGAAATAGTTAATTAATTTACTCATATTCTTGTTTTTCTTGTTAGTCTTTGTTTTCTCTCTACTTCTTTTTTTCTTCTGTAATTCTGCTCGATTTGCTTGCTCTTGTCTCCTCTTTCGTTTTAATCTAAGGTTTGCTTTCCAAAAAAAAAAAACTTAATTGAATTATTTAATCTTTTAACATTTTAAATGAAAACGATGATCATATAATCAGAAAAATATACTCTCAACTTTAATGCACACTCCCATGATTTCCTTGAACTTTTCATATCAAAGCTTAGGTCAAAGTTAATTTTACATTGTTTAAACTATGTTTGACTTGGTATTTTGCCCTTGATTATGACCAGTAACTATTTGCTTTATAATTTTTTTGGGACTCACCATTCTAGAAACTACTCTATCCTGACTTAAATAATTGGCCCAATTAGATTTAACATTTACTGTATATTTATTTTCTTTAATATTTTGAGAAATATAGTCATCAAGTTCATATTTAAATGATAATTCAGCACTTATGGGTTTCAAACAGTTTTTTAATAAAAAAAATTGACAATTTTTTTTTTATTAATAATCCGAGTCAAATGCAAGTTGAAAAGTTAAATGAGATATCATACAATTTTATTTGATGTTATTAAGCTATAGTTCGACTTGTTTATAATAATCTAAAATATATTGGATACTTTTTATATACTGGTTAAGAAAAGAGAAAAAATGTAGGAAAAAAAGTAGAGATGAAAAAAAGTAGGAATATGTAAATTTGAGAATATCATTTATAGTGATATGAGAGGTTTGTTTTTTACAGTTTTAATATTCAATGTTCATTTTTCTATTTACCTTTTTAACTTTTCTTTACGAGGTGCGCTTTACCCGCACTCTTCGGTGGGGAAGAGTAACGCATTTCGTCTCAACCCTGTTAATCATCACCCGGGTGATTTTTCACCCATTTGTTCAAATGACTCATCTATAAGGTAATTTGGAAACCCAAGCCCAATTAATTAGACAATTACATATCTATCCTCCATTTTTCAAGTGCTCTAGGTGGGTGAAAAAATCACCCGGGTGATAAATAACATTGATGATTTCGTCTAGTTATTTATTTACATAAATGTAATATCGTACAAATTGAAATTATAAAGAAGTTTAGATACATTAGCAATAAAACCAATATTTACATTAATGAATAGAGTATAAATAGAATTCTAATTATTTGAATATATAATTAAGAAAAAAAATCATATTTTAAGTGCTGATTGCATTCCTATAATATATATATATATATATATATATATATATATATATATATATATATATATATATATAAGCATCAAATACATAGAAAATTAAAATTTTGAAATTTGAAATTCAAAGATTCCATTTAGATATTTAATTAGATATAGTAAATATATTAATTATATTCAAATATACGTAAAATATATAATACGGATATATAAAAAAATTAAAATACTTATAAAATAAAAAAATTTAATTGATAAATTCAAAATTTAGATTTAGATATGGTATGAAATAAATAAAATGTAAATAGAATTCTACTTATTTGAATCTTTATATATATATATAATTAAGAAGTTAATAAAACATTAATTATATATTTATCTCTTAATATTCTATATTCTATTGATAATTATTACCAATATTAAAAAATGAAAAAGAAATAAATGAAAACACAAAATGATCGGAACTCAAATTAAATAACTAATACTAAAACACCCTACTCTACAACTAACCACATATAATAAAAATCTCATTTTACTATTCATTCTAGTCATCAAGTTTTGTAAATGTATGATGGTTAAATAAATAAATACAGTATATATTAGGGGGCTTCAAACATCAAGGGTGAGGAAAAAAATATTCACCAAATTTAGGTGTTATCCACCCCCAAAAATTCACTACATAATTTTTGGAACCTCAAACCTCAAATCTAAAATGAAAAAGCAAGTGGGGGGAGCAGCCGAAGGTGAAAATCTGAAATGAAAGGGCAGGGGTGCAGCAGCAGACACGTGGGTGTGGAGGTGGGGGGTGGGGCCAGGAGGGATGAGTTAAATGGGTCAGTCTACCAAAATTGACTTTTTTTTGTACAAATTCACCTTACACTGTATAAAATCGGACCTGCTAAATTCACGGGGAGGTCCGAATTATATGGAGTGATTCACTTTTTTTTAGGAGGTGAATTTGTACAAATATAGAACAGAGTGAAAAAAGAACAGAAAGCCGCGTGTTTAAAAGGCACTTGCTAGAACTAACAAATATAGAAGTTTAAGGGTCAGAACGTACAAGGGATCAAGTTATGGGTTAATGGCCATCGCTTCATTCACAAACGAGTTTCGTTCGTCGCCGCCCACACGGCCGGCCATACAGGAGCTAGTTTCGTCCGACTATATATCGAGCATTTCATGCTCCGAAATCTGACAGATTTGGTATTAAAAATTAGCTGTTAGAGAGGATCTCCGAGGAAGAATCTCAAACGAGTGGCACTAGCGGCGGTTGGGAATCGGAGAACCGGGGCACTGGTGAGTCTGTTCTTGAGGACAATAATGGAGGTGGCTATCAGCACCGAATACTCCTTGGCAACAACCCTCCCTCCGCAGCTGGACGTAACCGACCGGCAACTCGATCACACATGGAGGCGATGGATGATGAAGATGTTTCCGAATTACTCTAATGCAGAAGATTCTCGGGCTAAGTTCCAACTTTTCCCCATTGCTTGATTACAAGCAGGTGTGTCACTAGCTCTCCGTTGTAACAGTCCTGAATAGTTTGCAGATTGTCTCAACTGCTGTTGGTATATTTTCAAGGTTAAGTCGAGTGGGTCAAATCGGATAGTGCGGGTTTTTATCCGGTCGAGCTGATTTCGGGCCGGTGTAGGTTGCAATCGAATTCGCTTGGTTCAGACCAGGCTAATTTTGAGTTGGGTCGGATCTCAGGTTCAAGCTGGGTTCGGTTTGACCTATTTTCATTTTCGGTTCAAATCGATCGATAAATGATAAACAAAAAAAGGTACATTTTTACTGCCTTGTCCCAACAAAGTAAATACTCTATAGTTTGTCTTTTGGACTTTAGTTTAACTCAAATTTTCACAAAAAGATGAATATGTAAAAAATCAAAAAAAAAATATTTTAGAAACTAGACATATTCATGCTTCATATAAATATAAATTATTTGATTTTATATATTAAAATAATGAAGAACAAAAATTATAATGTTATGAATGTTATAAATAGTAATTGTATCAACTTTTCGAGAAGAGGACTATAAGAAAAGTGGTACTTGATGTGGTTAATACTCCTACATAAGTAATATGCTAGAGAGAACTTGTGTACTGGATTTTTAGATGACTTCTGAAAAATGAGTGGAGAATCACACTTGTAATGTGATCACGGATAACCATCACGCTAGAACCGTTAATCAGCCTGGAGCCTACATGTAACTGTGTTAGCTTATCTACCCATGAACTCCAAATTGGCCCTCGAAGTCTCAATTACGCAGTAATTCAACGACACTACCGTTTGTTTTCGTAAAAGTCTACCCGGGCAAACCCCTCCCTTCTCCCAGCAAACCCTCTCAACCCCGGCTAGTGAGACCACGCCGCCCATCTACAGCCCTGTCTAAAAGGGTCGAACCTCTCCATTCTCCACGAACGTCCCTTCTCCCTCCTTGACCCAAACCCTTCCTTCTGCACAAACCCAACCCACGGGTCACACCGCCTCCCTTCTCCTTGAAACCTTTGTTGCCGAATCTCACCCATCACTGCAAATTTGGCCCGCCTCACCCAGTGTCACCATATCACGCAAAGCTGGCCGCATGCGATGAACCAGATTGTAGGATTCTGCGAGTTGGGAAAACCATAGTTGGTCATACAGCAGGCGTCATCGTGACTGGAAGGGTCTGGTTCAAGTTGCGGTGGTACGCATTGGCCAGTCGGAAGTGAGTGGCGATGGTCGTTTCAGTTATGGGAGGGTGGGGAAAGGGTGGCATGTGTTTGTGTTTTTCTTAAATGTTTGGGGCTAATTTGTAGTTTTTAAACAAATTTGAGTTCTATTGCATATTAAATTTGAAAAATTAGTGTTACTATTTTTGTTGTTTTCAATTAGTATAAATATATTGAATATTGTAGATGATGAAAAATTCTAGTTTTGAAGGATATGCCAATTCTAGTTAAAATACAGCCTTTGTGAAATTTTGGGAGTTTTTACAGGAGTAATAATCTACATATCTGTTATTATTTTCCTTCTTAAATAAATATTTGAAATTATTTTCTTAAATTTATAAATCCATATCAGTGTGATTATCGTTCCATTGGTTGTGAAAAATTACGGTTGTTGAAAAGTTTTAATTAATTATTCATATGTCGAACTCATCAAAAAAATTTATCCATATGCCAAAAAGACAGTCAATTTACATAATTTATTACTCCATAATTTATTACTCCAAGATGTCATAGAACCCACATTAGCCTTCAAACATGGCTAAATATATAGTAGAGCTCGGTGAAAATTCAACAAGCTTTTGAAGAATCACAATCGAGGCATAGCAGCAAAAAGTTTTATCGTTCCATTGGTTGTAAAAAATTGCGCGCGGTTGTTGAAAAGTTTTAATTAATTATCCATATATGGATAATTATCCATAAAAAGACAATCAATTTATATAATTTATTACTCCAAGATGTCATAGAACCCACATTGGCCTTCAAACATAACTAAGTATATAGTAGAGCTAGGTGAAAATTCAAGAAGCTTTGGAAAAATCACAATCGAGGCATAGCAGCAAAAAAACAATAATAAAAAAACACCCTTCTAACCAAGAAAGTTGGCAAAAAGCGTAACAATATCTACGGGTACATGAAAATGTCTATTGACAACGTTCATGTCTTAATGGATGATCACATGATTCGAATGTTCCAGAAATATTTTAGAAGTATAATGAAAAATACAGAAAACAATAGATGATAAATATTCAAATAAAGATGAATTCCAATATAAAGTATAATATAGAAAGAAAAAAGCAAGAAGCCTGGAAATTTATTTCAAAATATACGATAGAAAAGAAGTTCTGTAATGGTGGATAAAATCTACTCTATTAACATAGTAAACTATACTCCACTATTAGGATTATTGTTTATTACTACCACCCTCTATTTTTTACCACATTAATGGTCCATCTCTTCATGCACTGCACCTTGCTTCTCCTAAGATGCACTGACCTTACACTTTGCATTGCTAAGGTCCGGTTTAGTTGTAGAAATCAATTTTATTTTTCATTTTCTGTTTCTATTTTCTATATGTAATTTTTCAAATCAATTTTTAGAAAACGTATTTAGTTGTTTCATATGAAAAATAGTTTTTTTTTAAATGAACTTTAAAAAACGCATTTAGTTTAAAAAAATTCAACTTAGAAGGATAGAATTTTATTTATGTATGTTTGGCCCAATATAGTTTATAGTCCAATTGTAATTAAGTAAGTCTACTAGTCCTAATTGTAATTACTTAGACCCAGCCCAATCCTATACTAGTACCCCAGTGACCTAGACTAAAGTGTAAAGATGCACTCAAGTCACACGACAGCGTCTTCAAGCTCCATCTTTGTCACTGTCTGTGGTTAGATCGCATCTCTACTCATCGGCGAAATCGAAGCTCTCTCTTCATCGCCGCTGTCCACTAACCATCTCCGGCCCGAACTATCGACATCTCCATCACCGACACAGCTTCTCTGATCATCGGCGCGGACCGCTCGACGCCGTGGCTTTTCTCCTCATCAGCAAGTTTGAAGCTCTCTGGCGGTGATATGGGTTTCCCCTCACCGATTCGATCCATCTTTTCAGGGCAAGGCTGATTCACTGTGAGGCCAAATCATTCACCCATCTCGTTATGGCAAACCGATTCGATCACCAGCCTCTAGCTCTACGACATCGGCGGTGAGGAAGAAATCACCTCTGACTGCTCCGGAGAACACTGACCGACCGCCGTCAAGTTTCGCTCGTCCTGTGTCGAATCCACACTACTCTTAGCCCTTCAACTTCTTGTGCATCCTACGATTAAAAAAGTAATATTGTACAAGCTTCATCAGACAAACTTGGTAAAAAATAGATGTTTCCAAAATCTCGACTGTCGGATGCAGAGGCGTTCCTACTCTTTGTTTTGGAAATTCTGGATGCCATTGACGAAAGCCTAGAGGCCTCTCATCATGAGTAGCAGGAAGAAATGCAAATCGATGAACAAATCAGCGTTGGCGGCTATTTCATTTTTGGGTGTGGTTCACTTTGCAAAGAGATGAGAAAGAAACAGAGGATAGAGGAAAGATGAAAGAAACAATATAGAAAGAGGATTAATTATAATTGATTTGGGATAGAAGATCCGCCGCAATTGTGCTGATTATGGGTTTAATTGATTTTAATTGAGAGCAATTTGCTTTAATTGGTTTGTAACTGAATTTTAATTGACAGCATTGTATGAGTGTCCTTTGATTGAAGAAAAATAACTTCCGCACATATGACATCTACGTGGATCCTATGTGGCTTAACGATAATGTAGCATTCATTTTTTTTATAGCTATTTTTGCTAGGTCTCTTCTATTAGTTTATAACTAGTGTACATACCCGCCTACGGTACTGGTACACTTTTGTATAATGAAAATTACGTAATAACATAAACATAAATTTATAATTGTTGTGTAACTTCATTGATCATTTAATAGTTTGGAAGTGACTAAAACTGTTACACAAGTAAAGTAATGTAGATACAAAACATATTAAAATGTATAAATAAGAGAATGAAAACAAAGTACGAATAAACGCATGACATAAAGTAAACAAAATTAACATCAATGTGACATAGGTTGAGCCCTTATTGTAATAAAAGTGACAAACTATTTTTATTGAATATTTGTTTATGTACATTGGAATGGGGAAAAGGTAAATTTGTAAAATTCTATGGGTCTAATTATAAAATTTACACTATCTCCATGTAAGCTTTAGCCACTTTTGTTTTAATATGTTAATGATAAACGTTGTAAGTTTATGGACCATTTCGTTAAGTTTTCAAAAGTTTATGGAATAATTGTTTGTCTTTTGTAAGTTTTTCAAAAGTTTAAGGGCTAAATATGTTAATATATGTTAAGTCCAATAATGATGAGAAATGAGAGTCTTTTGAGGGGTATTTACAGTGTTGAGGATGAGTGCTCTTAGAGCTTTATAGGCAACGTGAGATACGTGAGTTTCTAAGTTGATGGGTTGTTAAGGCCTTTATGTGAATATGTAAATTTGTAAATGAGAGGCTCAATTTGACAAATTTTATAGGTGTAATTGTAAAGTTTACACTGTTACTTGGTCATGTTCTTCAGCCATGTTACTCAGCCCGGGAGTTATTCCCCAAGAATGTTTCTCAGCCCTGAAGGACATTTACCAAGCCCCAAAGGGCATTTTGATGGTTACGGATGGCGTATTGATGACACTGAAGGGCATATTGCTGGCCCCGGAGAACATTTTGATGACCCTGGAGGGCATGTGATGGTCTCGAAAGACATATGATGGCCCTAAAGGGCATATGAAAAAATCTTACATTATTCATTGGAGACATTTCCTTGAATGAGGATGCACAAGTGTGGTATGCATTAGGTCTTTTTCCCGAATTCCCACAGATGCGCCATAAAGATGGACCCCCCGTTTTTTTCTTTTCTTTTATGTTTCATGATTATTTTAAAAAATATCATATCATGCAAGTTTCGTCATTTATTTTTAGTTTTTTATTTTCGTTTTATTAATTACACCAAATAAATTTTTTTCGAGAAACATATGAATCATTTAACTTTACATGCCTATAAGTACATAAAAATAAATTGCATATTAAATACTGTGAAAACAGCAAAAAAAAGCTGTATTCTTTATGAGATGGAGGGAGTAATAATTAAAATGATATTGTTTATTACTAATATTATTCAAAATATATTACAAATTTTTAATTTTTCCAATAATATGGATATAATTTGTAAGTAAGGGGGGTCAATTTGTAAAATTTTATGGGTCGAATTATAAAGTTTACACTTTGTCCCTATAAGTTAATCAATTTAGCCGCTTTGTTTTAATATGTTAATGATAAAAGTTTATAAGTTTAGGGATGATTTTGTTATGTTTTTAAAAGTTTAGGGATGATTTCGTTATTTTAAAAAACTTTAGGTCTAATTGTTAATTTTATAACAATTAAAATAATATTGTTTATTACTAATATGATTCAAAATATTCTACAAAGTTGTAATTTTTCTAAGAATACGAGTATATTAATGTGAAATTTGGGAAAAATATTCTACCCCCAGTATTTTTTTCTTTTCTTTTATGCTTCATAATTATTTTTAAAAAATATCATATCATGCACATTTCGCCATTTATTTTTAGTCGTTTCTTTTCGTTTTATTAATTACACCAAATAAAAAAAGTTTGATAAGTTTTATTATGTTTTTTATATTAAAATTGATATAGTTTGAAATAACATATATAATGTGTGAATTAATATGCAAGTATTAATATAAAGAAATGAGAAGGGCCGCAAAAAGGAGAGAGAATGGTGGCATTATGACAACATTAATTTGTGAAAACGGGTATTATGTTCTTTCCATATTGTATACCTAATTAGTAACTTGTATCGAATTAAATGGAATGAGATAAAAATGGTAAGTTGTAGCATAAAAAATGGTAGGCTGAATAAATGTGTCTGTGTGCAAAAAGAAAACATGTTCACACATGTGGCGCTGATATGTCGCTGAGGTGTCAGCAGGGGAGCGCTCCTCAACTTTTTTTTTCACTGCTGGGTGGAAATCCTGTATTAGTATTTATTTAAGGATTATAAATTATAAATATAAATTATAGATGCAATATTGAGCTGTTGATATCAGAATCTCATTCCCTCGGTAAATTCTGTGTTCCGGTCATTTTGAGTTCTTTTATGTTCTCTGATTTATAAGCCAAGATCGAGGCCTCAATGTTGTTTATTAGAGCTTCTAAATGGACCTTAAGTAAGATTGTTCAAGCATGGTCACTGTATAGATGAAACTGACACCAGATATTTAAATTAAAATAAAAACACTGATCACCACTACTTAAATTCTCCAGTGCAAAATCTTCAGATATCTAATCCAATGCAGTAGAAATCACAAGGGAAGAAGAAACACATTCACCGAAACATCATTCACTCTTGCTTCCAAAATCATTCTCAAACTCTGATTAAAATCTACACAAGTCACGCGGAATGAGAAAATTTGGTCCTTCAAATAAAATTTAGCAAATTAAAATGCAAACATTACTTCATGTCGCTGCTCTTTATTTTGTTTTCTTCCTTGAATTCTGAAATCTCTTGTATTGTAGCTGTAATTAAGCCCGACCATCTCCTCCATAAATACTCTATGCCTCCCCTGTTAGAAACTTGCCTAAAAATGGACCAATTTATGAAGGGATGTGAAGCTGTGTTCCTACCACCAGTTACCTCCCTCACCAGGCGCATCAATTGCGCAGAGAAAAATTACAACCCAATAGATGCCGACAGTTTCTCCAAGTCCAAGCCCTCGATATTTGGCAAGACAAGAACACCGACAGCCATGGCCATCACAAGCACAGCCAACGCTTTAACGCAACCGTGGTGACCACTTAGCTTGCTCAGTATTTGCTTGCAGTACTTGTCAGCATCTCTATACGCTGCTTGCTTACCGGCATCTGCTCCACCAGCCATTGCCTTTTCATTCTACAAAAAAGATGTTATGCAAATTAATACAAAACACAACCATTCCGGTGTGACCTAGCCAAAAAGATTAGCTGTAACTGCTCATCGACATCACCCAAAAGAACTGGAGCACAAGGACAAGGAAAAGGACAATGAAAATCAAAATGCTCCGTTTCATTACCTTGTTCCTGAAATTTTTGACCATCTCCCTCAAATGGTTTTGTGGAGTCAACTTCACAGAGAACTCCTTCCAATCCTCTGAAAGTTTCTTCAGGGCTGCAATACTACCTTCCAAGTTTTCCTGATATATGGTGTCCTTTATATATATAATTCAAAAACACCAAACATCGTCAGGTCCAAATATAGGGAAGACAAGACGTAAACTTTGTTTACAGTTATAAAAGAGCATGGATATAACCAATCATACCCAATGCCTGTAGCAGTCAGCATTCTGACTCAAAGACCATAGAACAAATCCAGCTGCCTCCGTTGACAGTTCCGGTGAGCCTGTAAATAATGATGACGAATAAATGAGTAGGTAAGACGCATTATAATTATAAAACAAAATAAAATTATACTCCTATAAAACAACTGCACATACCTTCTCCAGCAGCTTTCAGAGAGAAATTCAGAATATGCAGTGACACTTGTTTCATAGCTTTGCTTCCATGAGACCCAGCAAGAGCCACTGCCTTTAGTGTGGGATAGATAACTTCAAACCTTTCTGTAGCCTACAATACATTTGAAATTCAGAAATAAATGCCAAAAAGAGAGACATATAGCACCAATATGCTCCAGCACACTGACAGTACCGACCTTGACTCTGCCTGAAGATGTAGGGAAGGTGACTCGGACAAGTGTCTCTAGAGCAGAGGGTGATATCAGGCGCTCCCCTTTCCTAACAGCTCCATTTACCAAAATTGTCCGAGCTCTTGGGGCAGCTAAGATCCTGCCAGTAGTAGTGAAGGAACAAAGGAATGAATTATAGATTTCAACTTTTTGGAATAGTACTGTAACATTTAAGGAACAATACACATGCTTATATCACAAAACACATGTACCTTTCCACTAACTGCAATATTATATCCCTGGACTGTGGACTACAGCTTTTTCCACTAACTAGAGGCAAAAGGTAATGTGCCCAAGCATACAGAGCTACACATAGATCACTTTGGGAAACCTGCAAGAAGAATGTTGAAAAGTAACTATGACATGCATTAAAGGTAGCAATAAAAGAATGATAATACGGTGTTCGTCCAAATCATCACCTGAGTCACCATCCACACAATATCAGGAAGCTTATCTTGCCCTTGATACTTTGAATTTTCTCTTAGAGCCGGCAACACGCTAACTAATGCATCAGGCTTTCGCCTAAGCACCATTGCCAAGACCACAAATACCGCAACCTGTTATTTTAGAGAATATGTCATCTCTTGACTAATTTAAAAGTAAGCTGATTAACATTAAAAATGGTCTACAAGAATGCACGAGCACAGAATTACTTGCAATTTCAGACCAAGATAACCGTGTATATAAGGAAAGTTTCACAAACACCACAAATTGGCAATGTACTCCAACAAAATCTACACCTAAGGAAGACAAAATGTCGGTAGCAAATAACAGTCTTAAGAGTAAGAATGTAACAGAGAAATCGATCAGAAAGGGGGAAATGATTGTATAAGGGAGGGGAATGGTTCTCTATAGCTGGCAACCTCCAAACCTACATTTGGGTGATTTTTGTTACTAAGAACCATGGAAATATATATTCCAGGAACTGAACTGAATCTGACCAGTCGCAGGTCATCTAATATAACGAGGCAACTCATGAAACAGGCCAGCTTCAAGTGTAAATGAAAACATTAGACTGCATATTTCCGATCATCCATTGAATGTTCCAAGAACTAATAAGAATCAACATTCAGCAGCATGCATAACTGAGAATGAAAGATTTAAGTTTAATAAAAAATTCTCACGTAACAGCAATCAATTGACCTGAGACTTTGATGTTGGTTGTTGGACACCCTTCTTGGAGCCCTTAGCACTTGCTTGCTGGGCTGCCAAATCTGCCATAATGCTGTCCAAAGACCACAATACAAAGGAACTAAGAGCCTCAATGGGTCGTTGGTTGATCCAGTCAACTGATGTTTTATAAACAGCATCAGAAATATGCGAGAGAGGGATCTGTCAAGAAAGTAGCAACTGGTCAGAGAGAATTGAAGGTAAAACTTTATATCATGCGTGCCTTGCGGTTTTACAAATGAACACACTACCACAGAGGTGAAGAATTTGTGAGAGGCTATATTAAGATACCATAGTGGAGATTAAGGTTCAATACAGGTAAGCCCATAAAAATATGCAAGGGGCTCAGAACGGCTCGACTGCTACATACAAATAGGACATCTCTCTTGTAGCTATCAAACGATTGAAAAAAAGTAACAAGCTTTTAATAGGTAGAACCAAAAGCTAAGCAATTTCTGGTGAACTCACATCAGCCAGTTTGGCGACCGAACTCTCCTTGAACATCTTGACCCACGGGAACTGGGCAGCACTCACGGCTGAAAATGCCTTGCCGTAATAATCTGTAACCCTCATCATCTGTATGTCATGCTGTGTCGGATATAAATCCTAATAAAATTCGAAGACAAGGTTCGATAATTTAAAACACGACTTTTCCAAGTCCGATCAAGCAAGCATAATAGGGTATCACTGAGAATAAATGCATAATGGACGCATTCACAAATCTAATTACCGATAATTCCGAGAGGAACGCTGCCAGATTGTCGTGATCAATCTTCGCGGCCGCTTCGGCGACGGAGACCTTAGGCTTCTTCGGTTTCTTCGGCTTCTTGGGCTTCTCTTCCTCCGGCTTCCCATTAGGTTTCTCGGCGTCGGCTTCGGAATCTTCTTCATCATCGTCATCGTCGTTAGATCTGAGGCTGGCCTTGGCCGCAGCGGCAGCCTCGGCATTGGCACGCTGCTGAGCTTCTCGGCGGCTTTTCTGATCCTCCCACTGCTGATCCAAGCCGCGGAAGACGGCGTTGGTGACAGTGCCGTTGGGGCGGATGGCGGAGGACTTGTCCAGATCGGCATTCGGCTTGGGCTTTCGCTGGCGTTTGGCGTAGGTGACTTTCTGCCAGCCGTGATCGTTGTTGGTGGCGGTGGCATCAAGAACCTCGTTAACATCGACGGATTCCATTGATCCCTTCTTCTGGATTCAATTCTAAATTTCCTTCCTTTTTAATTCTCTCTCTTTCTCTCTTTCTTTTCCGCTTTCCCACTTCTCAATGGCGTCGGAGTCCGTCTTGTCTTCTCTGTCGTTATTGGTATAAAGAAGGAGAAGTAGAGAAGATTTAGCTGAATTTATGTCATCAGTTTAGCCTTTGTTTCCGTACGAATTTACAGGCTTGCCAATCTCTAAATCAGTTTCTACTCGATGTGGATATCTGATACCAGAGGGAGAATTTGCACTTGTCATTATTCCTTTTTTATTTACTCTATATTACTACCACGTATATTTAACACATACACGACACAGTAAATGATAAATATACCCTTCATACAATTATCTTCCTCTGATCGGGAGCAATAGGGAATGGATGAACAAGACAGACTTGCTAGTCGCGGCAGTGGAGGGAAGTGGTGATTTTGGTAGAGGTGAGCTCAGCGATGGAGGAAATCCAACGGGTTGTTTTGCTGGTCTTCTATCCCAGCGACAGAGGAGGAGCTCCAATGAGCTCCGACGGTCGACGACTTAGCGATGAGCTCCGACGGTCGATGACTTAGCGATGAACTCCGATGGCCGCCGAGCTACACGATCTGGCCGACCTTGCTCCGACAGCGACGGTGATTCGACGGTGGTCCGGCGGTAGTTCGTCGCGAGTAGAACAGATCTCCCCCGACAGTGATCAACGCCGATCGGCAGCAACGAGCTCTGAAGTTTAGTGGTATAGCTCGGAATGCTAGTTCTACCGACAACAGATGGAGGTGAGGAATCAGACATTTTCTAGTATTTATTCGGACATTATAACATTTTATAATAGACACTATAAACTATTGCAAATATACTTTATTTGGCTATGAATTGTTTCATTTTTTGATGTTTTTAAACTGTAGAGACAATTACATTTTATTACATACAATTTGTTATAATTTATTAGACAGTTTTGTTATCACTAAGATTTCTAAAACGAATAAGCAAACAGTATAGACTCTTGTAGTAGCCAGTTTTGCATATCAATTTAGACACTATGTAATTAGTTATAAATGAACACATAAATGTTTTATATTGTGTTATAAACTCTATTATATATTACAAAATAAGTTTTTACAATTTTCTACGAAAATTAATTTCTAAAAATTTGTTTTGCACTTTGCGTTTTGGTTTATACATTATCTGATAGTTTAATAGACAATTTTGCATATCATTTAGACACTATTTAATTACTATAAATTAACGAAAAAAATGCTTTTATTATGTCTTAAATGGTTTGCAGTGGTGGCGGTGGTGGTGCCAGCGGCAGTTCCAGTGGTGGTTCCGACGGTGGTTCAGTGGTAGTTCCGGCGCGGTTCAACAGCGGTTTCGATGTGGTCCGATGGTAGTTCCGACGGCCGCCCGCCGGTGGTTCTGGCGGTGGTCCGATGGTAGTTCTGGAGGCAGTCCGGCGATGGTTCCGGCGACAGTAGTGGTGCGGTGGATTACATTTTTTTGTTAAAAATTGTGGTTAGGGGTAATTTTGACAATTGAAAAAAATGTGAGCTATGGCTAAACTCTGCTAACTATTGGACTAGTATGTGTTATAACACATGGGTGATAGATAAACAAGCTCCTATAGTACCCTTTTTATCTTCAACACTAGCAGGGTTAATTACCACCTATGTGGTATTCCACCTACCAGTGGAAGTACCAAACTACCCATTGCCCCTCTTTACTTTATGTTAAGCTTGCTCCATAAAAAAAAGTATGCTCTAAAATTCCAATCGATGATCCAAAATTCACGTCAGCGACGGTGGATAGAAGCTTGTGACATATCCAGTTTCCGGTGAGACATCCATCGTAAATGATCGATGACGAAACCAGATTAGAAGTCGCGATGTAGAGAGTTTCACCGCTAGCCTCAGTTGCCAGAGAGATGACCGGACCATCGGATTTCCATCTTGATCGCGATCTTCATCGACTCTGGCCACCTCGATTGATCCTCAACTTGTCGGGCTTCTAGATATGGACAAACTCCAGCACGAAACTCCATGGTCGCCGGCGACCTCCGTGAACAGAAACCATCCCGGAACCATCCCACGTCCGTCGTCGTGATCTCTAGTCGCGATCTGGAGCGCGACGTCAATTTCCTTCGAAGGATCATATATTGAGTCTCCGATAAGTTGTCATCGAAGGAAGAGAATCGGATCTAGTGTTGTTGATTGCTCTAGACATGTCTCTTTGCTTGAAGGCGTCATTTCTGATCTGGTAACACTTCTGTAATTTAATTCAGACGGTTTCGAAATTCATTCAGACATTATATTATTTTCAAACAGACACTATAGAAATGTGAAATAACTAAATAAATGGTATAATCTCGTGTAGTATATAGTATTGTATATCATATTAGACACTATGTAATTAATTATAAATTAACGAATAATGTTTTATATTTATGTTATAAATGCTTTTATACACTACAAAATAAGTTTTTACGATTTTTTATGCAATTTATTGTTTATAAAGTAATAGACAGATTCTTTATCACTTAAATTGTTCAAAACAAGTAATTAAACAACATAATTTCTTGTAATAGACAATGTTGCGTTTTACTTTAGACACTATGCAATTAATTATAATTTAACGAAAAAAATGTGGGAATAATTTTTTAAAATTCTTGTTCCAAAAATTGTAGTGGCAGCAACGGTGGTGGTCTCGATGGCCGCGATGGTACCGGCGGTGGTGGCGGTGGCGGTGGTTGTGGCGGCGGCGGTTGCGATGGTATGAAGATCGTCAGTTTCAGATCGTGGAGTAGTGAAGGGTTTTTTAGGGGTATTTTCGATAATTGAGAAAATAGGAGCTGTGAGTTGGACTCTACTTGCCTATCGGACTGGTATGTGTTATAACACATAGGTGGTAGATAAACAAGCTCCTTCAACGGTTTGTGCTTCTTCTTCTTGTTTGACAAACCGTAGAACTGTAGAGTAGTGAATTAGTGGACCGTTCACAAAAAAATACTCCCTCCGTCCCTGAAAAATTGAGTGAATTGTTTTCCTGTTTTCAGTGTATTTAATCTATGATTTTTTATCATGCATTTATTAGATATGTAAAGTTGAATAATTTATATGTATATCATAATTTGTAGTATAAATTTTTCAAATATATCTTTTTGAATTTTTTCTCATTATTCATCTCAGTTTTAATTTGAGTCAAACATTGCAACACAGAACATAGAAAACAAATCATTCAATTTTTCAGGGACGGGGAGTATATAAACAATTCACTCAATTTTTCAGGGACGGGAGTATATAACTATATTAAAGTCTAATCAATTCATAATCATTAACGAGGTTTGATGCCACCGCATTTCGGATAATGATCCAAATTTGATCTTTCTTGTTTTTTTGACCTATGGCAGAACGTGATCCAAATCCTATCTTAGTTAACACTTCATCGATTATATTTCTCCAATTTTTAATTAAAAAAATATGTAAAAACCGGATCTATACATTTATTATGTGTATATAAATTATTGAATTTTATATATTAAAATATTTTAAAAATATTATAGATTAAATATTAAAAATAAATAAACTAAATCTCAACGTCTCAACCCAACATGTTGGATATAAGATCAACTGTACTTATTTGTGAGATTAACGAAAATGAAGGGAAGGGAAGGGAAGGGAAGGGAGGAGACCACTTTTGGAAATGCACTTAGTCACTTAGACCATTTAGCTTTGGAAGATGTTTCTTTTTATTTCCTTTTTTTTCAATTTTTATTTGATTAGTGTTAAATTGTACTATAGCTTATTTGTAGATAGTTTTCTAAGATAGTGTTTTTTGGATGATAATTTTGAACATTTCGGTGAAATATTTAAAATTGATATGATGTTTAAAAGAGAAAAAATTGTAAAAAAATAGTTAATTGGATGATTTATTGATGAAATTATGTAATTTTGTTTGATTAACACAACCCAAACTTACAAAAGTGTTTTTAGTACGAGACAAAAATATTTTTCAGGATTTTCAATCATGTACGTTGCATACTTTTCAAAGAGATCCTTTGAAAACAACCAGCCCCACCCCATCCCATCCCATCCCATCCCATCCATATTTGACCTCAGCCTTATTTCATTAACCTAATCACCCAGTAGCACCTCACCCGACGTTGTAAACCGCAACGTTAAGCTTTAGGGTACTTAGTCTCTCATCTTTAGCTATTATTATTTCGGTCTAGTCATCTACATTACATATCCGTTCTAAGCATATTGTCATAATATTAAAAAATTATTATTTTTTTTTATATAAAAAGACATATTTTCAATTTTGTTTTATTTTCTTTTACTTTTACCTTTACAATTAAATGTACTCATTCATGGAGTTCACAGAGTGAGTTGGGAGATGTGAAAATGAGTTTGGAAATCATAGAAGTTTATGTAAAATGAGTTAATGATTTGGGCAAATCATTTTTTGATATGTACCAGAGACAATCTTAATATACACAAAAAACTAAAAGTGACAACCCATATAGTACAAAGTGATTATATCTTTCCCATTTTCTTTCTTCATCTTCATCTTCCCTTTTAGGTACAAACTCCGTCTCAATTTTTTTGAAACACACAGTTTTTAGTTTTTAATTTATAATTTTAATTCTCAAAGATTTTCAATCATATATTCAAAATTTTATATACGTATGGTAATTTGATGTGCCTAATTTATGAATATATATACGTACATTTCTTTGAATTATTTTAATTAAATTATTATATAGATAAATTAAAGTCAAATAGATATATAAAAAAATCAAACATTTTAAAAGATTTGAGCAGGATGGAGTATTTGTTTCGAGGGATGCATGCGGTCTTTTTACCCTCACAGAAAAATGTACCTTTGCTCGTTGGATTCCTTAGTTTACATACATACTCTCCATGCTCCTAAAAAATTGTCTCATTTATTTTGATAATTTCTTTATATTTAATCTTTAAATTTTTCATGAATATTTAGATATTAAAAATTAAATAATTCATATGTGTATCATAATTTCAAATATAAGTTTTCTAAATATATTTTTTCTGAATCTATTTTCACTGTTTATATTTCTTTATTAGAATTTGAGTGAAATATTATTGAATTTTGAAGGAGTAAAGTTAAATAAATTATTTTTGGGGGGACGGAAGGAGTACTCTTTGTGCCGGACGCAATCCTGACTCTTGATTGCCCAACTATGTAAGTCGGATCAGCCCAAGCCTGTATGGGCGTATAACAGTTAATGGGCCGAGGTTAGTACCCTGAGACAAAGATGTTCTGTGAATCTGTGATTGTTTTAAGTATGTGGGTTTGGGGACCTAAAGCCCTTTTCATGATTTTCTTTCGGTGGACACACTTGAACACAAACCCATGGGCTTTATGTAACCTACAAGACATGAACACGGAGAAATTCTTAGGCGTTTGCAATCACAGGCCCAAATAAACGGCCTGATAGAAAGTAGCGACACATAAAAAAGAGGGGACAAAAAAAAAGAGTGCAGTTTCTGAGTTTCTCCCTCCATCCCACAAAGGTTGCACAATTTCTTTGTTGTTTTCACAGTATTTAATTTACGATTTATTTTGGGAAAAAGGTCCAAATTTGCCATCAACGTTTGCCCATTGGCACCATTTTATCACTACTCCAAAAAAGGTTCGATTTTACCATCATTTAATGTTTGAATGGTTCCTTTATGCCACTGAAAAACGTTTTGAGGTTCTCATATGCCATTAAAATGGCTAACAACGTCTGTTTGCGGCGGTCGACGGCGGTGGTCGAGTCAACCACCACCATCATCTCTGGTGTGTCCAGGCGAAGTCAACCATCCATCTTCTGCCGCCAAAGCCACCGGAACGATGGAGAAATATGCTAAAAACCTCCACCACGATTTCAAGTTTAACCATTTCGATCCAACGTTCCAGCCGTCGTACGCCGCTCCAACCACCATCATTGTCACCGCCGGCCTCCGACAAACCATCTCGGCCCAAGTCCACCACGAAAACTCGACCGCCACCGCACCGGCCATCACAAATAGACGTCATCAACCATTTTAATGGCATATAAGAACCTCAAAACGTTTTTCGATGGCATAAATGAACCACTTAAACATAAATTGATGGTAAAATCGAGCATTTTTTTGGAGTAGTGGTAAAAAGGTGTCAATAGGCAAACGTTAGGGGTAAATTTGGACATTTTTCCATTTATTTTTATGAATTCATAAACATACATATTTAAATGATCCATATGCTTCTCATAATTTACAATCTGAATTTTTTAGATATATATTTTTTTGATTTTTTCATTGATTATCTTAATTATTTTTTGAGTGAAATACTCCTATTTGAAACAATAAAATAAAAGGTGCAATATTAGTGTATGGGGGAAGTAATAGATAGGTCGGATGCGAAAGACTAGCATATGCAACTGAGTGAAGTCTATTGACATTTCCATAAAATAATAATAGTGTATGTCTTGGTGCTATTTTAATATTTTATTCATGATGGTCCTATTCTATGGTGTCTTCGGTATTTTCGATCATTTTATCTGTTTATCGACGTATTTTTGCAATTTTACTATTGTACTCTTAAAAATGTAGAGGTTTAATCACCTTCCTTGTGCTCATACTTTCGTTTTCCTGACAATTTCACCTGATTTTCATCTAAATATGACGATTTACTCCTAAATTTTTATTTCCAAATTATTTCACTGAATTTTCTTTCTTTTTAACCCGCGTGCTCAATTTTTACCATTGAAACCCAAAATGGTTTCAATATTGCTGAAGAATTCCATTCAAATGTGCTTTGTAACTAGAAACCCAAGAAATTCATTCAAATCTCATTCAAATACAATCTCGTTGAAACCCATAAATTGAAATCAAAGATGACTTCCACCGTGGCCAACATGCATGTTTCCTCCATCTCCATCTATTGCCATTTCTGCTATGTTTGAAGCTTTAATAAAAAAAATTACACCAAAAAGGTTAGGGGACTTTGTGAAGAGAATTAAAATTTAGGCTAATCTTTTGGAAAAAATATAAGTTAGAGACGGAAGTAATTTTTTTTTCTAAATATGTTATACCATATCATCAAATTGAAATAAACGGAAAAAATTGAAATAAGGCACATATTTAGAATCATAATAAAATAAAGTTTGGAAATAGAAACAAGTTACTAATTATTTTTATGACATTTTTATGACTTCGCATGAAAGGGATATATCTTTAGAGATATGTGGCGCACCTATTTTACTTTTACAAAATCCTGGACTATTAGAGATTCTTTCTGCAAATTTGTTGGTAGATGTCTAACTGGGAAAGGTAAACAGGTAAAACCGTAAAACTAGAGCATGATTTCTTTTCTTTACCCCTATTAAATGTTCAAGGATAGTTAAGGGACCTATAGTGTTATTATAGCCCAGGAATTATTTTCATCTTATCTGTTTGAGCTGTTGTGACTCATCGGAGCTTGAGCCCCCCCCTCCCCATCACGAGCGTTTCTTCTCTTTCCTTCTCCCTCGCATTTCTTTATACCTTTTTTTTCATTCAATTTTTTTTATTTGTTCCTTCTCTTCTCTGATCGAATCAAATCAAAGAGGTAGTAATTTACTCGTACTATCATGTAGCGAAAATCCAAGCACAAAAGCCCCAATCCCCAATTCTCAGATCCATTTCTACCTCTGCCTCACGTTCAGCAACCTCAGTGGGTGCTTGCTTCAAATTTTGATTTCAAGTTCCAACCATGAAAAGAGAGCACCACCGCCTGAATCACAGCCCGGACATATCTTCAGGGTGCGCCGGAAAAGCTAAGATGTGGCCGGACCAGGAGGCGCCGCAGGATTCCGGAATGGACGACCTCCTCGCCGCTCTCGGCTACAAGGTCAAAGCTTCAGACATGGCTGAAGTGGCGCAGAAGCTGGAGCAGCTCGAAGAGGTCATGGGTAATGTTCAAGAAGATGGCTTTTCGCATCTCGCGTCGGAGACCGTTCACTACGATCCCTCCAATTTGTCGACTTGGCTCGAGAGTATGCTGTCAGAGTTCAATCCGCCGTCTGCTTTCGATTCCATTGTCCCGCCGCCGCAGTCTGTCATGGCGGAGGATTCTTTCCTTACTGCGACGGAGTCGTCGACGCTCACCTCCGTAAATTTCAGCTGCAGTCCAGGTCAGAAGCAGAGGAACGTCCCGATTTTCGAAGAAGCCTCGTGCTCGGATTACGATCTGAAGGCGATTCCCGGTAAGGCTCTCTACTCTCAGACCTCTACCCACGAGTCGTCGTCTTCCTCTAGCCATAATAATGCAAGCATCAGTAACAAACGCTTGAAGGCCTCGCCTGGGGCGTGCTCCGACATTTACCCACCTTCATCGATCGCGCCGTTTGGACTGCCCACAGAGTCAACACGTCCGATTGTTCTGGTTGATTCTCAAGAGAACGGGATCCGACTCGTCCATGCTCTGATGGCCTGCGCGGAGGCCGTGCAGCAGAACAACCTTAACCTAGCTGAAGCTTTGGTGAAGCAAATCGGGTTTTTGGCGGTTTCTCAACCGGGGGCGATGCGCAAGGTCGCTACTCACTTCGCCGAAGCTCTGGCTAGAAGAATTTACAGGGTTTATCCTCAGAACCCACTCGATCATTCATTTTCAAATATTCTTCAGATGCACTTCTACGAGACCTGTCCCTATCTAAAATTCGCCCACTTCACTGCGAATCAAGCGATTCTCGAAGCTTTTGAAGGTAAGAAGCGAGTTCACGTTATTGATTTTTCGATGAACCAAGGAATGCAGTGGCCTGCATTAATGCAGGCTCTCGCGTTAAGGCCCGGTGGGCCGCCAGCTTTCCGACTCACCGGCATTGGACCGCCGGCTCCGGATAACTCAGACCACCTGCAGGAAGTGGGCTGGAAGCTGGCTCAGTTGGCGGAGACTATCCATGTTGAATTCGAGTACAGGGGATTCGTTGCAAACAGTTTGGCTGATTTGGACGCGTCGATGCTGGAACTCAGGCCGAGTGAGGTGGAATCGGTGGCCGTCAACTCGGTGTTCGAGTTGCACAAGCTACTGGCACGACCTGGAGCAATTGAGAAGGTTCTATCGGTGGTTAAGCAAATGAAGCCGGAGATTGTCACGGTCGTGGAGCAGGAAGCGAACCATAACGGCCCGGTTTTCGTGGACCGGTTCACCGAGTCGTTACATTACTATTCGACTATGTTCGACTCACTAGAGGGATCGGTGAGCAGCCAAGAAAAGGTGGCGTCGGAGATGTATCTGGGGAAGCAGATTCTGAATGTCGTGGCTTGTGAAGGGATTGACCGAGTTGAGCGGCACGAGACGCTGGCTCAGTGGCGGACTCGGTTGGGATCAGCCGGGTTTTCGCCGGCTCACCTGGGCTCCAACGCTTACAAGCAAGCGAGCATGTTGTTGGCTCTGTTTGCCGGTGGAGATGGGTACAGAGTGGAGGAGAACGGCGGGTGTCTGATGCTGGGATGGCACACCCGACCGCTCATTGCCACCTCGGCCTGGAAGGTAGGGAACCAGGTGGCGGTGGCTCACTGAGTCAACTCAGTTGTTGCCTGTGTCTGTCTGTCTGTCCCAGTGTGCCCTGTTCGGGTCTCTGTCAAATTGCAGTTCTGAGCTGTGGCTTTGCTGGTGCTGAGACCCACCACCCCCCCACTGCCAATGTGTCTGAAACCTCTTTTCTTTTTCATCTTCCTCTTCCTCTGCCTTGTCTCTCATAACCGTAATTCATTTTACTGTTAGGGTTTTCAGTTCCCCCCTTCCTTCCTGCTTATTAGGTGCCTAATTTTTATATTTACCTCTCTGCTTATTAGGTAATTTCTTCTGCCATCTGATCTGATTATGAGGTCCTTATTGGGTTGGGAATCTTTTGTATTATTGAGAGTGAATCAAAAGGGTCAATGTGTATTTATATATATACTAGCTTTTCTGGCAATAATGAAGAGTAATGGAAGCTCTTTTTTTGGACAACTACTTGTGTGCTTTCGTTTTTCTTACTCCTCCTGTCCTGGACCTGCGGTGAAAATCAACAGTTGTTCTGTTGATCAGCTAAGTCTCCGACACCACTGAAAATTTCTTTCCATATCTCAGAATGTGATTTTGCCTCATTTGTAAAATGCATGAAAGGTTTGCCCTAAATATTTCAAAACAGAAAAAGTGTTCCAGTGGTTTCCTCCCTGTTGAACATGTTTTCTGGCATATACAGCTGTGCAAGCGATGCTGCTCTTGTTATTGTCAGAGCTCTGGACTCCGGAAGCAAACAACAATCATGATTCATAAGAAGTGAAAAAAATGTACTCGTTTTGCATTTATCCTTTAGTAAAATGGCATTAGCAGTAAAAACATACTATGATGATTCTCTGTTAAAAGTAGTTCCGTCTTTTTACCCACGGGCAACTTAAATAACATCTTCCATGTGCTTGTTGAAGATCTAACAGGCGAGGTTAAGATCTCAAGACCAATCAAACATTTGTTTTCAAATGCTTCTTTCTTTTAAAAGCTAATCGTAAAGTAAATAAAGGCAGTGAGCAGAGTATGAATGTGCTGTTTTACGCAGGTGTGTTAGTTTTAAAACTGTTTTAAACACTTCTTCCTTAATACACTGTTATGTCTGTTTCTGTTTTTCTTTTAAATCCTCAAAAGCCCTACCCAGATTTATTTATATTGCTGGTTAGCTTGATATGAAGTTGACAGCCATTGAGGCTGTGATTGAGACCATAACAATATGGCCCAATTTACAGCTCACAATGATCCAATGTTTTGAAGCTGCCAACTAATTAATGCATGTATATAGCTAGTAGTAGGATATGAAATGATTCAATAAAAAAAGAATGAAATGAAATGATTGATAACTTGTTTAAGCCATCATTTGTCCATCCATCATGCATCTTTCTACCAAATAGATCATCCTTGCTGCTCTATTATAAAATGCAGCTCATATTACTAGTTTTTTTTACTACTGTAATAATCTCTTTGCTTTTGTTACTGTGCAAATTCTGATGAACATGGCTACCTGCTATTGGTAGGAACAGAGCAAGATGAACACCACCACCCACAACCCTTCTTCACTCTTCTCAAGGATCTTATTCACAGGTCTACAATGCACGCACAACTATACAAACTATTCATACTTAAACTACTAGTATTTGAGATTCCATAGCTAGGGGTTGAAAAGTTTATATATTATTAAGAGCATCTGCAGGCTGGTACACTTTGGTGATTCCCAATTGATTCTTTCTTCTTCAATTCTTGATCTATTCTCCTTTGGAGTTAGACATACACATGGAACTAAATGAAGATTATTACTTTAATTAAGTAGGTAGTAGTATACACATAATAATATTGTCCTAATCAGTCAAACGTAAACAGAAGTCACCATAATCCATCTTTATCAAATTCATTGGGAGGTCACGATCTGTTTCACGTTTTTAAGCCCTTGGTTTTAGCTTATGTGGCCACCAGATAATCACTAATCACACAAATTATCAAAAGATTGATGGATGCTCTTTATTAGTATCTCCCTGTTCAAAAAAGTTAAAAAATAAAAATAAAAAAGGAAAAGGCTTTTCTTTTATTGGGTGAAATGGAATTGAAATGGGCCTCTCCATTATGAAATTGACATTGTGGTGTGGGCATGATCATTTCATAACCTAACAAATATACCAAGGCAGCAGAGCAGAGAGAGAGAGGGGGTGCCAGATCATCCCACACCCATCGCCCATCTTATAGGAAGCCTGAAGCACAGGCACATGAAATAATTAAAGTATGTGAGTAGGCCAATGGAAATATTGTCCATCAGGATTTGTCAACAACAAACGGGGGCAAATAAATTAGTGCTCACAGAAGATAGATAGATAGATTGTTTCAATACATTATTAATTCTCTATGAAAAAGAGGTATATAGATTCTATTGTCACAAAGCATGTGGCTTAGCTGGTCCATACAACTTTACTCAACAAAATTGCCTTTATTTAAACAATTTCTAAATTTTCAAAAGATTGTAACATATTTTCTTTTCATAATTTAATGTATATTATATATATATTGATATTTAAATCCATATATATTATTTCTATATATATATATATAAACTTTTTTGCTAGATTCTTCCTACTTGTAATTTGACTCAAACAAAGGTCCAAATAAATAGCAGAGTAATTCTTTTTCAATTTTTTTGAAAAGTATTTTTTCCCCAATTTTACTTGGATTTAGTTTTATTGTGTCTCTTCGAGTGGTAACCCTCTCACTGGTATCTTTTCCATACACAATACTCAAATTTAAGATATTGTTTATGGAATCATGAGTTCCTTGTCATTAAACCCCAACAGCCGTTGGTAGTTTTTTTCAATCTTTTGATCCATTTTTATTCATTTTTTAAAACAAACTAAACTGCATCCGTCCTTGAAAAAAAATTGAAAATTTCTTTTTTAATATATTAAATCTATGATTTCAAAATGCTTAGAGATATAAATTTGACTAATTTATTGTGTATGAAAAATTGAAGTATGTAAATTTTCTAAATAGTATATATTTTCTAGTTTTTTTTTACTTAGCTCATTATGAGTTTGACTCAAACACTACAACGTAGCACATGAAAATTAACCATTCAAAACGTTTGGGACGAACGGATTATAAAAAACACAGTTGACATATCAAAGTTACCATTTGTAGGGACTCAACAAAAGTAACCTTTTAAGCATTCAAGACTTCAGATTTTAGTACTCCTGTTGCCATATCTCATTAGTGTAAGCCCATGTAATTTGCCTAGTCAAAGTTTTAACTTATGTGCCTAGAGAAATTTGAGGAACATTTTTTTATAATTATTATGAGCTTAAGGAGTAGAACTAGCAAAATATCTTTGAAAACTGAAATAAAATGATGAAAATTCGAGCTGTAAGATGATGAATGAGTTTTGGCTAAATAAATGAGGAATAAGTGATCCTCATTTAATGCTTTGATTGAGAGTCTTCAAAGCTTGTAACTCCTCATTCACCAATGGTTTCTGGATGATTGTGAATGACTCTTGAGTCCTCTAGGCTGCTGAAGTTCGTCATTGATGAGCAGTGAATGCTTGGAAGCCCTTGAAGTGCATTGTTTGCGCCAACTGGAAACTCAACAGGTTGAGTATTTCGTGGACTGTGGCTTTCCTTAGCTACGGGCATGACCAACTGGATCTGGACTTGTAAATCTTGAACCATATCATTGGGATAGACTTTAGTCAACGAATTAAGGGCGTGAGCCCGATCATGGATTGAGCTAGTACTTGGAAAATGTACTGGCAGAACTCATCAGGTTGAGCATTTTCTTGACCTTCTTGGTATTGTGAATGGTTAGTTTAAGAAAGTCCTTGAAGACTCGGGCCTTGACATGTTGAAGCTAAAACCAAGAATTCCGAGCTCTGAATGATGGTTCGTCGAAGGTGGATGAGTCGTGAGAACCAAGGACCTCCTCTTTTGGCATGTGAGCTATTGGATCCTTAATGTTGCACACATGATCTTGTAATTCACTTGGCAGATTCGCGTCAACCTATTTGACCTATAATGAAACTTAGAATTACTCAATTTAATTGTTAACGTGTGTGTTCGTCAACATTGAAAACAATTATTTACGAGTAGCTTATGTTTAACTACAAATATTAAAAAATTATCTAAAACACTACAGTTAATTAAAACAGCTATTCCAAAACGTGGTCAACACCTTCCGTTGATCTTTAATAAAATGGTTTTAGCACTGGTCGCAACACCGCAAGTGTACGGTGGTCAAACAAGTAGTAAACCGGTGAGTACCGTATCAAATCCACAAGGACTTGTGATTCTAGCAATTTGTGTAAAAATTAAGAAAATAAAAAGGATAATTGATTGATTTGTTGTGAAAATTAATCAACAAACTAATTTGCAAGTGATGAGAAAATTCAGAAATTAAATATACTTCCTAGGATTTATGATTTACTTGACTTTCAGATTTAATACCTTTAGTTTTACCTACAATTATCACTCTGAACATGCAAAATGATGTATCTATTCTACAAACCTTCATCCGAAGTGAACCTAGGTAATTAGAACACACTTCCGTGTCGCACCAATTGTTTAAATGATATATCCTCTTCCTAGACCGTTCTGAACTTCCGTCCTAGAACTATATCTAGCCTAATTACTATGTGGTCTAGTAATACTCACATATTCCTAAGCGAAACATACCACAAAAATTCCGTGATCAAGAGAATAATGTATCAACAATCCGAGTAATTAAACATACATCATGGAGAAATAATATATTGAACTAAAATATTAAATCTTACGGTCAATCTTCACAAAATAATACTAAAAAGTATAAAGAAAACTAGCCACTAAACATTTTCAATGACAAGAAATAATAAAACAATAAAACTCGAATTTTTAAGATAAAAAATAGTGATCAATTTCTCTAGTTTTACTGAGCCTATTGTCCCTCTCGCAAAAGTGACAGAATTGTGGCTATGTACCGTCACTCCCTTTTTGCGCAAGCCTAGTACTTTTTGGACTAGGTTTGCCTTCTTTTGGGCCTAAATTGAAATCACATCTTCCATCTTCCTTTAGTTGCTCACTTTAACCCAAAGCCCCTTCCTTGTGTCAATTTAGTCCTCAACTTCTCTCTTTAATCTAAGTTGTCTCTAACATTCCATTATCATGTCAGTTTATCCAGGAATTCCTCAATTTTGCTCAAATGCCTCCTAAAGTAGAATCCTACAAAATCCTTGTGCAAACTAATGAGAACATATCAATTAATTGGATTTTAATACTATACATATATAAGGTGCCTACTCCACTTACGCTACCTGTCACGATCCGCTTGTGACGGAGTGTGCGAGGCATGTGTTGGGGTGTGCGGTGCAACATCCAAGGCACGCGGACGACACAGGGCTACGAATCCGAGATGCGGGACAACACACTTGAGAGTGTGCATGGCGGATTCAAGATGAGCCAATGTGAGGAAGACACATTGGGAAGACTCTAGAATCATGGAGGACATTCTGGTCCAGGAATATTCTAGAATGCTCCAGGTTGTTCTAGATTTGTATAGACTTGACCGGAAGGTGTTGGATGAGTCTAGGAGGGACCGGAAGGGTCTAGGGCGGACTAGATGGTGTTAGAGGGCTCTAGAAAATTTTAGAAGTTGCTGGAGAGTGCTAGAATGTGCTAGAAGGTTCTAGAAGTATGTGGAATCCTTCAGAGCACTCTGAGTGTCTCTAACTTGGTCTAAAGAGTTCTAGACAGGGCTAGAACTATAAAGAGAAGTATAACAAGTACTAGACACTTGTAGATATGTGTAGAGAAGTGTAGGAGAGGTGTAGATATGTATAGAAAATTCTAGAGACTTAATCTCCACCGTTGGATCAAATTGATCCTGACAGTCCATTGAGGATGTGGAGAGCTATATATACCCCCTATTGGGGCTCATTTGTATAAACTCCAAGCTATCAAAGCATAACCAACATTGTATCCAATACTTAAGCAATACAAACAAGTTCTATAGCTTCCAAGTACTTCTCTTATTCTAACTTTCGTTAATCTCTTCTCAAGCATTCTAAAGCAAGACTTAGGCACATTGGAGAGAGTTAGACTGACTTAGTCACGATGGTGTGTGACTAAGAGCCGTACGGGTATAGCGAGAAAATAAGTCCGTGACATACCGCCCCCTGAACAACAGTGCCATTCCCTCAGCTCGTCGGAGCCACCGTGCAATAGTCCTTACTCGGACCACCTGGTTGCCCCTGTCACACGCAACCCATATAGCGAGAAAATTTTGTGATGTATTCATTTTGATGGACCCAAAATCAAGTAGACATACAAAAGTACATACATGAAAAATTTTAAAGGGTAAAGTGTCCAAATGATTTCCCATACTTTTCCTTGATTAAAACATACACTATACTCCCTCCATCCCCAAAAGATTGAAAGATTTGATTCGGCGCGGAGATTAAAGTGAATGTAAGATTTTTGTATATGTTTACTTAATTGTCCTTTGGTCGAAATTGCACAACAAAATGAGGTAAAAAAAGTAAATATAAAGTGAGAATAGTTTAGTAATTTTGATAGTGAGAAATTTTTAGAAAAAGTGATCAATTTTTCTCGAACACTCCAGAAAAGAAATGTGTTCAATTTTTCAGGAACGAAATGAGCCGTTAGTTCTCTTAATTTTAGTACTCATTCAAACACTAACATTATTATGGGACGGAATGAGTATTATATTAAAATATTGAGGACGGGTAACTGCGAGTAATTGTTAAAAATAAATAGTGTGACGAATTCGATACTGCATTATTGTTCGTATAACAATGCTAAAAAATGTATTGTTCAAAATGGCAAAATATCAAGTTGCCAACTTGCATGGATATGGAAATTCTGACTGAACCCCACCTGTACTATGAACTTTGGGAATCACATTTCAAGCTCTCGAACATGCTTTATGCTTTTAATGACCTTTTTGTCCTTATGGGTCTAGAAGAAGAAATATTGAAAAAGATCCGAGGGAAAGGGAGTGAAAAGTGAAACCCCACCCCCAAAACGTCTATATATTACTCATTTTATCCAATTTTAGACCATTTTCAATATTTAATTTATAATTTTAATTTTTTAATATTAAAAATATATATTCTAACTTTTTATATAAATGGTAATATGGTGCCTCTAATTTCTGAATTATGGAGTAATATTTAAAAATTAATTTTATCATTGAGAACTAATATTGAAAACTTGAAGCATTTTTTTATTTGCAATATATAATGCTTTGAAAATTGTAAGGGAGAATGGACAAATTTTTCACTCATGATTTTCTAAAAGAGCAATTAATTGTATTATTAATAATTATCGTACGTTCTAGATGATCACATTAAGTACACAACTAATTTTGGAACCAACTCCTTGCTCCGCTAGAGCTTTTGGAGTTTAGCCACCGTCGATCAACCTTTGCCGCCGTCGCATCCTCGTCTGCTCCGGTTGCTTAGGATTCGGCCTCGGGACTTTTGTGTGTCTTCCTATGATGTGTATCAGTTTGAACTGTCAAGGTTTATGGGCTTCAAATAAGATCTCAGCAGTAAAGCGTATGGTTTCTAATCTAAAGTCGGCTCTGATCTTCCTCATGGAAACTCGACGATTGGTGGCAGAGATGGACTATGTGCGTCGTCGACTCGGCTTCACTGGTATGCTGGCAGTTCATGCACGGGAGCGCCGAGGGGGAGTGGCCATCCTTTGGCACTCGTCGTCATGGGATGTCTCGCTTTTATCTATGTGTGATGCATATCTCGACATACGGGTAAAGGCTATGGGAGTGAAATGGAGATTTACAATATTCTATGGCCATCCAGTAACCACTAGACGTCATGAATCTTGGCTTATTCCCCGCCAACTTGCAGGGGTTTAGAATCTTCCTTGGTTGGTTGCGGGAGATTTTAACGAAATTCTCTGGCATCACGAGAAATTGGAAGGATGTCCACGTCGAGCTTCACAATTAATTGCGTTTAGGGAAGCTTTGAAAGATGTAGGTTTGGAAGATTTGGATATTCAGGTCCAAAGTTTACATGATTGAGGACAATTTCAGGAGGTCGTTTTGTGCAGGAGAGATTGGACTGAGCAGTGGCAAACAGTCAATGGCTACGACATTTTCTACATGTTGGGTTCACAATTTCTACTTTGCCATGTTTGATCATTTTGGTCTTGAAATCAAAGTTATAGGTAGGGAACAACATGCAACGAGGATATGGAGATTCGAGAAGATGTGGTTGATTGAGAGCAAATGCGAGGAACTTGTGCATAATGTGTGGTCAGGAAATTTTCGATCCTTACCAGAATGGCAGAAACGTTGTCGTTAACGTCTTGCATCGTAGTGAGTTTCACTAGATCCCGAACCGGATTAAAATGTTGGAATCTCGTATTGAAGCACTAGTTGGATCTACGGCTGACAATGTCCTGCAAGAAAGGAAGAAAGCTGAGGAGGAGTTACATATTCTGCAGTTGAGGGAAGAAGAGTTTTGGAGCCAACACTCTCGCGAGCTTTGGTTGCAAGTTGGTGACCGAAATACAACATTTTTTCACTAGTCAGGAGCGAGCAAAAAACAATGGAACTAGATACGCAAACTCACAACTCCAGGAGGGCGTACGGTGTCAGATTTGAGGGATCTTAAGGCAGAGGCAGTTGGATTTTACTCGCACTTATTTGCAACGAGAGGACAGTCTCAGGTTGACACTGTTATTGCAGGAATTCCTAGGAAGGTAGCAGCTCAGATGTGCCACAGTTTGATGGCTCCTTATATAGCAGATGAAGTAAAAGTTGCCCTATTCCAAATGCATCCTACAAAATCACCAGGTCTAGATGGTTTTCCCCAAATTTTCTATCAGAAATTCTAGGATTTTTTGGGACCTTAAGTTACCAGTTCTGTGCTGAATATTTCACATTCAGGAGTTGTTCCCACTGACATTAACCAGACCTATTTGACTTTAATTCCCAAATGCAAAAATCCAGTTACACTTGCGGAATTTAGACCAATAAGTCTGTGTAATGTTATATATAAAATTATCTCCAAAGTTCTTGTCAACGGGTTGAAACCTTTAATGGATGTAGTTATTTTTGACAACCAAAGTGCTTTTGTACCGGACCGACTTTTGTTAGATAATGCTCTCATAGCTCTTGAAACTTGCCATCACATCAATGCTATGAGAGGACGTCGAAATGGGGCAATTGCAGTTAAATTGGATTTGACAAAAGCCTATGATAGAGTTGAATGGGGTTTTTTCGGGCAGTACTAGAACAGTTGGGCTTTCCTCTTCCGTGGATTAATCTGGTAATGTCTTGTGCGGAGTCTGCAAGTTTTTCGGCACTAATTAATGAGTCCCCCTCAGCCACTTTCTGCCCAACCCGCGGACTCCGAGAAGGAGATCCTTTGTCACCTTTCCTATTCTTATTCTATACAGAAGGCTTGTCCAACCTCATCCGACAAGCAGAGCTGAGAGGTGAATTTTCTGGTTATCAAATTTCAAGGTATAGCCCTCGCATTTCTCATCTTTTATTTGCGGATGATACTCTCATCTTTATGCATGACACGCCTAATGCATGGCGAGCTATGTTAAGGGTTTTACATATTTATGAAGCTGCATCTAGACAACAAGTTAATCCGAGGAAATCCTTTGTTTTCTTCAGCCCAACTATCCCACCTTTTCGGCAGACACAACTGTCCCTGATTTTGGGAACGTCAAAATGTCTCACTACTGACAGGTATCTTGGTTTTCCTTGGCTGCTAGGCCATCGGAAAGTTTTTCAATATGATTATCTAATTGAGCGAGTGAAAGACCGTCTCTCGAGCTGGAAAGCTGCAGCTTTATCACAAGCCGGCAGGGGTTTGATGATAAAAGCAGTGATACAAGCAATGCCCACTCATCTTATCACTATGTCGAGAAAACGGGCTCTACTGCGGCCATCCAAGCAGTAGAGCCGCAGTAAGCACTGCGGGATGGGCCGCAGTAGATGCCGCGGTAAAATTGACCGCAGTTTTGCTTCCTACTGCAGCCATGGCCGCAGTAGATGAAATTTTTATTTAAAAAAGTGGATGAATCCGGATGAATTTATTCATCCGGATTCATCCACAATTCCAAATAACCCAGAAATCGGATGAATGATGAGCAAGTCATGACGGCGTCGGTGGGACGGTGACGGTGGAGTGGCGGTGGTGGAGCATTGGTGGCTCAGAAGAAGAAGAAGAAGAAGAAGAAGAAGAAGAAGAAGAAGAAGAAGAAGAAGAAGAAGAAGATGATGAGAGAAGATGAAGAAGAAAGAAGAGGAAGATAAAGAAGAGAGAAAGAAGAAGAAGAAGAAGAAGAAGAAGAAGAAGAAGAAGAAGAAGAAGAAGAAGAAGAAGAAGGATGAAGAAGAATTTAAGAAGATGATGATGAAGGGGAAGATAAAAAGAAGATGAAGAAGAAAAAAAAAGATTAAAGGAGAAAGAAAGAAAGAAAGGAAGATGAAGAAGAAGTGAAAGAAGATGAAGGAGAAGATGAAGATGGAAGAATGAAGAAGATGAGAAAAAATGTGAAGGAGGCGGATGAAAAAGAGAAGAGAAACCCTAAAAAAAATTACTGCGGCCAAGGCCGCAGTAAATCTTACTGCGTCAGCAACTACGCCATTTACTGCGTAAATGGGCTTACTGCGGCCCAAACCGCAGTAAGGGCCGCAGTAGCTTTTGTCCTCCCCACGTAGTGTATGAATTGTCTGCTTTTGCCAACATAAGTGGTGGGTGGGCTGGGATCATTATCCACAAGATTCTTCTGGTCTCCAGATATTAATGAACAAAAAATGTGTAGGTGTGTCTGGGATCGCTTATGTAAATGTAAAGGAGCTAGGAGTTATGGTTTTCGCGACATTGAGGCCTTTAATAAGGCGATGCTCGCGAAACAGGGGTGGAGAGTAATTAATTCGCTAGATTCCCTAGTAGCTCGTGTCTTCAAAGGAAAGTACTTTCGCCAAGATTCTTTTCTTTTCTTACGGTTGAATGCCCGGCTGGGGCGGGTTCCATCATTTGGAAGGCCCTGCTAGCAGGTCGGGATTTGATCCGATTAGGAGAGCAATGGCGGATTGGGTTAGGCAAAGAGGTGTCTGTATGGTTTGACAGATGGCTCCCACAAGATATGATAACTGCTCGCTCTGATGATTTATCTCATTTGCGTGTATCTGATTTAATAGATTTGCAATCTTGGACCTGGAAAGTTAATGATATTGATGCTCTCTTTCACCCTCTGGATGCTACAACAATCAAACAGCTCCCACTTAGATCTCGTGCGCCAAAATATATCCTCACCTGGGGTATGGAAGACTCAGAACAATTTACGGTACACTCTGTTTACTATCTTGCTTACTATGATAAATTCAAGGTAAATCCTCTTGTGTCTGATGCTTTTTGGAAGTGGTTATGGAGCTTAAAACTTCCACCCCGTATTCACACATTTTTATGGCCCGCCTGCGCTAATATCTTACCTACAAAAGACGATTTGACATACAGAGGAATGGAAGTTGACCTACATTGTGAGGTTTGCATGAATACAGAGGAGTCTGTTCGACATTTCCTCTAGGATTGCCCAATGGTTGCTCAGGCTTGGGCAAAAATTGGTATCACCGGATCTTTACCGGAGGAAGTCTGGTCAGAGGTTCTATGAGAAAGTCACTTCAGATAATACAGTTCTACTTACTATTGCTGTCACTACCTGATTCTTGTGGATTAATAGAAATTTGGTTCGTCATGAGCATAAGTGCTCGCCCTCCCATCCGTTTTAGCGGCCCGTAGTCTCGCATGGACTAATGCTTGGCAAGCTGCCCAGGGTCGGATGGTTAGACCCTCATCACGTCAACCTGTTGTTCGGCCCACCTAGTGGCTCCCTCCATCGCCTGGTAAATTCAAGATAAATGTTGATGTTGCTCTATGCAAGAGAACATGTTGAGCTGCAGTTGGCGCTGTTGCTGGAATATGATTCGCAACTACTGGTGACACAGCTCTTGAGTTCTCATTACCCGAGTCACTTTTATTTTGGTGTCACTATTGATGACATTTGGTTTTATTTATCTTTTTTTACAAGATACTTTCTAATTTTTATCCCGCACACCATTAATGGTGCTACACATTGTATTGCGTGTCACAACTTGGAGCATGTTGGAAAACGTGATTGGGGTCATTCTCCCGATCCCAGGTTGTTATCGACATTAGCCACTTAATTTCGAATGAAATCAATCCCTCTAAAAAAAATAAAAAATAATTACCGTACGTTCCAAATTGTCATCAACTTTATACTCCGTAGTACTTATCCCGTAGGCCACTACTAATCCCGTACGTACGGGATCCAAATTGGCTAATGGCTTCGGGCCGGCAATATCAGCGCGGGACAATATGATGATGAATCGATGATGATGAAGAGCTGTAGTGTACGTACCATCGATGCATGAAAGTTTCATGATACTAGTAGTAGTAGTATTAATTAGAAAATTCTACCATAATAATCGATCTCATCGATTTAGTTAAATGAAAGTAGCTAGGGGTGAAACCCGACATTTAATGTTACAGGTTGAGCGGAATTAGACTGTGACGACGATGAAAAAAATGCAGGTATGAATCTTTTTATTATTATTTTTTTAGTTTTCATTTAATTATCACTAATTATTTATGTTTTTTTATTATAGGATAAAAAGATATGGATTATTTAAAAAGGTGAAAAATAAAGATAAACATTTGACAACGCACACGGTGGCAAGTTTTGTAATTAAATACTCCATCCGTTTCTGAAAATTTGAACACATTTCTTTTTTAGACTGTTCCATAAAAATTGATCATTTTTCTTAAAAAAAAATATTATCACTCTTAAAGTTATTAAACTATCCACATTTTATCTTTACTTTTTCCTATTTTTTTGCGCATTTTCAACCAATGAATAATTAAGTAAACATATACAATAATACTATTATTGTATTCACCTTAATCTCCAATCTTTTGGAAAGGGAGGGGTAAAAAAGTACTGCGCATGGCTGCGCCATGAGGGCTTATGTTCTAAGGCCTTTGGAAAATGATGACAGTTACTTGCCCTTGCTAACAAGAAGTTAGGAAAACTTACAAAAATCTCTGAGGTTTAACCTAATCTACAATTATCTATCCGGTTTTCAAAAGTCCACAAAACCCTTCCTACAAAAACTCGCATCAACTTTGTCAAGTTTTCTGTTCAACTTTGAGAATATTCCTATTATTCTTGTTAAACCCTAATATTTTCCAACCCTAACATTTAGTAGAATATATCTCATGTGTTCTTTTGGTGTAATTATGAAAAAGAAAATAAAATTAAAAGTAAGAGGGGAACAACACCGTGTATATTTACCAACTAGTTGTTAAATCAACTAGTTGTGAAAGGTCAAAGTTACCCTCACTATTAAACTATTCAATTTTCCTTCTTCTCACGCGAGAAATAAACCATTTACTACTACGTGCGTGATACACGTTTTACCGCATCCTTTACCGCGCCTAAGGCCGCGGTAAAGTGGCAGCGAGCCACGTTTACCGCGGCCAACGGCGCGGTAAGGCCGCGGTAAAGCCTCGTGGTCCACGAGCCGTTTGACCAGCCGCTTACTGCGGCCGTCTACTGCGGAGAGGGCCGCAGTAATTGTTCCCTATATAAGCAGCACCTCCTCTCCGGTTTCACACACAACACTTAATATTTTCCTTCATCTCCTTTCAATTTTTTCCATTTAATTGTTTACTAATTGAAGAAAGTATATATCATCCGGTGATTTCAGTTGAAGATCAACCGCCGACAGTTATTGTGTCTCTTTTAGGTAACAAATATTATTTTTTAGATTTATATATATATATATATATATGAGTTCTTGAAATTTGTTTTATTTATATGTATTTCAGTTGCTTACTTATGTAATTAAACTAAAGTAGTTCATGAGTCATAGTACCTGTCTATGAAAATTTGTAGTAATATATTATTTTACAGTTTATTTCAAAATATTGAAATAACGGTGTAAAATTATATATTCTACAAAGTTTTCATGGATTGTCTCATTGGACAGTTTGTAAAAGTATAATATCGGTTAATTAATCTTTTATGACTGTGTATGGAGAAATGATGAAAATTACGTAAATTTCAGATGCAATATTCACTACGTAGTTGCAGCTGATGTGGTAATGCACAGAGTAACGCCCTGGGCGTTACTGTGGGGCCGAACATCGTTGTAGCGCCCAAGGCATTACTGAGGGCGCTACCGGTCAGAGCCTGTCAGAGGCTAGTAGCGCCCTCGTAACGCCTTATGGCGTTACCAGCCACCTTTTCGATTCTCAGGCATTAATTTGGCATTAATTTGGTAACGCCCTCGTAACGCATTGGGCTGAAGTAACGCCTCGATTTGTAGCGCCCTGGTAACGCCCTTGTGCGTTACATTCGTAATGGATTGGTAGCGAATTTGGCGTTACCAGGCCTCCTTCAGATACGTAGTGATTTCGTCTTGTTCCTCTTTATACCTGATCTCGGCATTACGCCAAAGAAATGGTATAACGAGGAACTTAGACGAAATGCTGCCGAAATTTACGTAATTATATCAGTTTCTACTTACACAAGATAAAAGTTTGATCAACTAATAGTACTTTTATAAATAGGATATGACCCATGCACCTCGAATTAGGAGAAAAAACGGTAGTGAAAAATTTGGAATTAAGTTCTGTGCTGAATATATATTATATAATTGTTATGCTTAATATTTGTCATATTGTTTTATTGATACCATTATTATAGAAATTGTACAATGACCGAAGAACGTGATTGGATGTATCAGCGTTTTCAGGAGGGGACTCGCTATATTAGTCAGAGATTTTGGAACGGGCTTCTAGAATTCCTGAATTATGCATTTCTTGTTGCTCGGGAAAAAGGAGAACAATTTGTGAAATGTCCTTGTAGAAAATGTAAAAATAGATATTATCATGATCGAGAAACAATTGACAATCATTTACTTTTAGATGGATTTCAATCGAATTATCATGTGTGGGATTATCATGGTGAACGACGTCAAATAAATCCATGTGTTTATCGAGATTATCAATTTGATGTGACATCGTCATCATCATCAAATATTGCAAATACGAGTAATTCATTTGAGGGTAATGAAGGAATGGGTGATTACCATGAAATGGTCCGCGAGGCATTTGGGATTCGTGATCGTAATAATAATTTTGAGGGTGATGATATGCATCAGATGGATGAGGACGACGACACACCTGAAATGCCAAATTGAAGGGCTCAATTTTTTTTTGATTTATTACGTGATGCGTCGCTGCCTTTATATGGGGGATGTACTGATAAGCACATGAAATTGTAGTTTATTTCAAAGTTCTTGAGCACGAAAAGTCAACATAACGTATCTGACACTTTTTTCTCGGAGTTGATTGAATTTATCAATGAAATATTGCCCGGAGAAGAGGCAACTTTGCCTACGAGCATGTGTAGTACAAAAGCTATGATGAAAGAGTTGGGGTTACCGTATAGAAAGATTCATGCATGCGAGAACAACTGCATGTTGTTTGACGGTAAATATGAAAAGTTAAACAATTGTAGAGTATGTGGTGCGGAACGGTTCGAAGAACGAGAGGCGAATCAGAAACCAAAAGCTAAAAAGATTTTACGTTATCTACCAATCACTGGGCAGCTCCAACGGCTTTAGCAGTCATCGAGAACCGCTAAATTTATGACGTATCATCTTAGAGCTAGTGAAAATTCGATGGGTATTATTGGACATCCATCCCAAGCAGTGGCGGACCTACCCTTTGCAAAGGGGGGTCCATGGACCCCCCCTTTTTCCCAAAAATATGTATAGGGGATATATAATTTATTAGTTGGATCCCTTTAAAAATTATAATGATATTTAATATATTATATTGGTTATTAAAAAAATACAAAGTGGATCAATTTCTTAATTATTGAGTTAAAGTTTATTATGGTAATAACTATAACTTGACCATTGTATTTCACTTTTTTTAATAACTTGATACCACATGTTTTCTTTTGCACTAATATTCCTAAAGTTCTTAAAGTAGTTTTGATTGCTTAATGACTTATATCGAGAAAGATGTATTTAAAAGCATTAGCAATGATGTAATTGTAGATTTTTTCTAAGGGATGAGGACTCGACGAGAACAATTGTAATATAATTTTTATCATTTCAAAATTTTACTATATAATTATAAAATTTAGTCTTTTACTTGTACATATGGACCCCCCTTTTTAAAATTCATGGGTTCGCCACTGATCCCAAGCCGAGGCATGGAAACACGTTGATTAGTGTTATCCTGATTTTGCATGTGAGTATAGAAATGTTCGATTGGGGTTATGTACGGATGGTTTCAACCATTTGTCAGACTCGGGACAATCATATTCTATGTGGCATGTATTCATCGTGGTTTACAACCTGCCTCATGATTTATGCATGAAGGAGGCCTGCACTTTCATGCCGTTGCTAATCTCTGGCCCAAAGTCACCGGGCCGTAATATTGATGTGTTTTTACGTCCGCTGATCGACGAGTTGAAGCATCTATGGAATACAGGCGTGGAATCATCGATGTTGACTACACCTCTAGACTTTATCCAGAAGATCCATTCATTCTTGCCAGCCAAGCGGAACAAGTAGTTTACCTCGAATACCCTTCAAAGAGATAAAATCCGAAAAACTGGTGGACAGTTTTCAAAACTAAACCGAGACGCTTTAAGGATGATCTGATGCAAGAGCCGGATATAGGTGAACGACAATTGGTGAAAGCATACGACCAAGACCAGATGTGACTCCATTATTATTGGATCGTCATGTACATCCCGAGCACATAGATCATTTGGACAACCGATCGGAAGAAGATGACGATGACGATGATCCGGTAGAAATATAGTAAAATGTATGGCATAATTCGACAACAATCTCAAATTAAGTTGAATGTATCTTTGGACTTACAACAATTTTAAGTTTCAAATCTTTGGAATTACAAATCTAGGATGAAATTGCAAGTTTTCAAAATATTTGTATCAAATTATAATTTTTTACTGCGCACCGGGCTGCATTTGGGTCGCATTGAAATGGGCCCGTGGGCCCACAAAATCAACTCACGTTTAAATTACGGGGGGAAATGAAAAAATTTCAAATTAGTAACATCTGCCTTACCGCGCCAAAGATCGCGGTAAGCTCTTGGGCCTGGGCCTTACCGCGCCTCAGGTCGCGGTAAGCCGCGGCCACGCGAGCGGTAAGGCCACGGCGAGCCTCTTTAAACCGACCTAAACCCTTCTTCTTCTTCTTCTTCTTCTTCTTCTTCTTCTTCTTCTTCTTCTTCTTCTTCTTCTTCTTCCTCCTCCTCTCACTTTCGGCCCCCTCTCCCTCTCGCAACCACCGGCGACCCTCCACCTCATCTCTCACTCACCGACGATTCCGGCCGAATTGGAGCGTTCCCGGGCCGTCCTACCACCAAAAAATTTCAGGTATGCGTTTTTTCTTTGTTGTTTTGAGTTTTCGGCCCCCCTCTCATTTCCACCATTTTTTTGTCCTAACCTTCGGGTTTTTTTTGCAGGTGCTCCTCCATCCTCATTTGCATCTCCAACTCCATCCTCGTCACCAAAACATGAGGTAACTAAATTTTGAATATTTTCCTAATTTTTTTGAATTTTATTAATTAATTGTATTTAATTTGTTTATTGGGTTGCATTTAGGTTGTGGTAAATACTTTTTGTGTAGTTTTTATTTTTATGTTATTTTTTGCATGATTATGAATTTTTGCAAGTTTTTTTTAGTGAATTGGATGTATTTAAGTGGTTGTTGTTAGTTTGCAAAAGTTTGAGGGTTAAAACGAAGCTTTTGAAAATGAAAATTAGTTTTATTTAATTAGTTGTTGTTAGTTTGAGAAATTCTATTAATTATGCAATTTTTAATACTTTTTATCAAGTTATTGTGTGTATTTTGTTGAACTTATACAAACTTTTATTAATTATAAAATTTTGAAAATATTTGGGTGAAAATGAAACTTTTCCAAAACTTTGGGGATGTATCTAAAAATGTTGAAAACTTTAGTGTCGAATTGCAAATTTTAAAATCTTTTGGGGCGAAAATGAAAGTTTCGAAAAACTTTGGATTGAACTGCAAATTTTGAAAAACTTTAGGGCGAATTTGAAAATTTTGAAAACATTTGGGTGAAAATGAAACTTTTCCAAAACTTTGGGGCTTAAAATGTAAATTTTAAAATCTTTGGGGATGTATTTAAAAATTTTGAAAAAAATTACTGTCGAATTGCAAATTTTAAAAATTTATGTTAGTACTTATGCTCGTTTTTAAGTGTTTCGAGTTATGGCGTCTACTCCCGATCCCCGAGATGGTTCAGGGCGGGACAAGTCGTGGTCAGGTTCCCGGGGACTGACATTCTCCCGTAGCTCCCGTGGTTGATCATTGACTTTATCCCGACCGCGTACGGAAGACTCTCCAGCAGGCGCCGTCTCAGCTCTTCCAGTAGCAGCCCAATGTCGACTTGGGCCTGGGCTTCACGCATCCCCATGGGGATTATCGGCTGGAGATGTCGATCCCGCAGCCGCACCGGCGAGCATTCATGGAGGGGCTTACGGGGGTTCAGGACGACGACTTTGTTAATTATCTTAACACTGATCCAAACGCGGACCCAAACGCAGACCGAAACGATAATTTTTAGGATTTTTGTAAACATTATTTAGATTTTGGTGTAAATTAACAATTTATTATATATACATACATATTTTTACATTTGATATTAATTTTTAAATAATTTTTTAATTAAAATTATAAATATAAAAACAATTATGTAATTATTATATTAAATTGTTTTATTTTTTGCTAAAAACGTTTACCGCGGCCATGGGCGCAGCCAGGCCGCCGTGGAGGGAGGCTCCGCCGTCACAGCCTTGCCGCGGCCTGGCATCGCGGCAAGGCCGCGGTAAGAGCTGCGGCTTTGGCCGCTGTAACGTTGGCTACCGCGGGCAATTTTACCACGGCAATTACCGAGGCCATGCCCGCCTGGTAATTACCGCGGCCCAACCACGGGTTGGGCCGCGGTAAGGCTTATTTCACCGACGTAGTGTACTCACATCAAGCAAATCTGCAACCCAAACCACAACGAGAATCCATAGATCTCACGCTCTACCAAAACGTGGCAGCTTGCTATCGGAGGGCAAGTCGTTCGTGATTCGTGGTATCTCCGACGTCGGAGGGCAAGCCGTTGAGCGTCATCACGCGTTCGACGATGATGGTGAGTGATTCGGCGCAACTGAGGCAAGCGATTCAGTGCGACAGAGGACCTTAAGGTCTTCAATGAATCGACAGATCGATGCGACGAATGAAAGATCGACCTTGCTCCAGCGCAAACCTGTAGATCGACATGATGGAGGAGTGGCCGACCATGCCCCGACGCGGACCTGTACATCGACGAGTAGCAACAAACCGCCGAGCAAAATGGGATCGACGAGCAACAACGAAATCTCCTCTTCAGCATTCGAAACTCCAGATTTGGATTTTCTTACTCGTGGCTGAACCATCCAAGCTCCTGCCGCGATCACTGTCCAACCACGGCGGTGGTGAAGTTGAGTAAGTTCACCTCCGCAAGTGAAGAACAACGGATGGACCAAGACGCAACTACGAAATTCGGAGGTGAGTAACCAGACAGTTTTCAGCATTTATTTAGACAGTATCACTTTATAAGAGACACTATAGACTACTGCACTTATACTATATTTGGTTTTGATTTGGTTCATTTTTTATGTTTCTAAATTGTAGACATTATTGAATTTTGTTACAGACAATTTTTATAATTTATTAGACGGTTCTGTTATCACTGAAATGTGTAAAATAAGTAAATAAACAATATAAAGTACTGTAGTAGGCAGTATCACATATCACTTTAGACACTATGCAATTAATAGTTTTATTGGGCTTGGTCTACTAGTTGTTAAGGGTAATTTTGTCAATTAAAAAAGGAGAGCTGTGGGCTGGGTTGTATAAATAGTTTTATTGGGCTTGGTCTACTAGTTGTTTTAACAACTAGTGGGTAAATAAACGGATTGGGGAACAGGTAAGGAGGTTACGCGAGCAAAAACTTCAAATATTATTTTGTAAAAAAATTTCAAAACCGAACATTCATTTTCTCCTAGTTTATTAGAAGAACAAGTTGGTGATTGATTTAATTTAATCCTCGGTCTGGCATGATCGCTCGCACCAAATGTTTCTTTTGAGTCTGGATTGCAAGATCATAAGCGCACCGCAGCCCAAACGTTGATTAAGGCCCAATTGAACTGAACTGAACCGAACTGAAAAAGTGGCCGACCAAGATCAAGATCAAGATCAAGATGGATGGACGACACGGAAAGCTAGCTAACGGATACGATCATGTGGTGCCGGTGCAATGCATCCATGCCAAGTTATCGATACAGACAAAGCCCAGAAGATTATTAGTAATAAATCTTGTGGGCCGAATAATTTGACTGAAGATGCGATGCGATTTTGCTCTTATTAAGTTCTACTACAAATCATGAGAATCTTGGTTCTATTCTTCCGATCGCAAATAGCGTCACGCTTGCTTGGCTTGCTTGACCTTCGAAATGGAGTTTCAATTTTGGTCAGCCGCATTCTCGTCAAAATTGCCATGCCCACTCAAACTCTAAGGCAGGCGTCACAATCACTGATTCTGAGGAAACCCATGCGATCCATGTGCTTACCAATTACTCCCTCCATCTCTAAATAAATATTACATTTCTTTTGGTACTAAATTTAACAAATGGTGGTAAAGAATTAAATTGGTCAAAAATGCCTTCCGATTCTAATTTAGACGATGAATGTTAGAATTTGGAGTAGAAATATTATGGACAATTAAGTAAAATAACTAAATTAAGGTTTCTAAAAAAGAAAATGTACTAATTTTTCAGATATATTCAAAAAAGAAATACACAACTTTTATTTATGGAAGGAGAGAGTAGTTTTAATCTTACCTATAAATTCCTTTCATGTTGTGTAAGCTATCCAAAGCATGACATGCATGGTTTTGTATTGGCAATTTGGCATCATCGGCTGAAAGTTTTGAAACAGTGGAGGGAGTAGTTAGAATCTAAGTTATTGTTTTCTATAATTTCCTTTTCATGCCGTGCAACAAATCTAGAAGCTATCCAAAGCATGACATGCATGGTTTTGTATTGGCATCATCCGCTAAAAGTTTTGAGACATTGTAATAAGAGCATATGTAGCTATATTAGTTGATTTTAAGTTAAATTATGGTCAAAATGATAAAATAAATTATCTTACCTAGTGAGTTAAATATTGTCACTGCAACAATGTTAGTTATTATAAGTAGTCACATTTATTATTATGTTGAAATTAATCACATTTATTTTATGGCTAGCAATAATTTTCTCTCTTCACTCTCAAATTTGAAGAGCTAAATAGCAAAAACTATTACGGTCTCCAATTGTTTTCTATAAGTTTCTAAAATGGGGAAGCAAATGTCATATTCTCAAAAAAATGAACTCTAACTCCAACAAACTCCATTTTGAAGAACTATACATTTATTACAAGAATAAAATATTCTACATATTTGAATAATAATTAATGAATTATTTAGAAATAGAGGAGAGATGAGAGATGAAAAATATTTAAACCAATCACAAGTGCCCATAAAAAAGGAGAGAGGAGAGAGGTTTTAAAAAAGTAGATTTGGGGAGCCTCTCCAAAATTTGGAGAATGCTCCAAATTTGGGGAAGCCTCTCCATTTTTTTGCCTCCTTCTCCATTTTGGAGAGTGAGATGGAGAAAATTGTTGGATCAAAATAATACTCTAAAATCTCCAAAAGTGAACATATCAAGAAAATGGGAGCTGTTGGAGATGCTCTTACTTGATAGCTTTGATAGCTAATATTGATGAATCAGAGATTTGTCAATTTTTCCCTATTTTTACAAGTTATATTCAGCTTATGAATGTGATGATTAGTATTGTTGTAGATGCTTTAAGTAAATTTATAAGAACATCTCCAACAACTTTCCAAAAAAATTCTCCAAAATGAGGAAGCAAAAGTCATATTCTCCAAATTATTTGTGTTCCAACTCTAACAGCTTCCCAATTTTAAAGAATCACATTTACTACAACAATAAAATATTTTACATCTTTAACTAATAATTAATGATTATTTTTTATTTGAGACTTTTTTTTTGGCTTATCTACTAGCCGTTAATATGTGAGTTGTATGCACTTCACAAATATGGAGTACTAGCTACTTCAATTCACTAGAACTATTTACGAATGTATGTTTAATTATATATGTATATATGTTTCTAAATTCCACGCATATATGTTTCTAAACCAATGACTTGGTCAGCCACAACCCACATGATGGCTTGGTCAAGGGGTATCCTCATCAGTCGAGGGAACAGACCTTTCCACAATGCATGAAGCCTCTCCATCATTCTAATGGCATGAAACATCCCTTCGTGCTTTAACCCTCCTCCTCCTTAACGGGTCTGAACAACGAGCCTTGTTTTCACAATGTCGATGAGACTAGTACAAACTGGACCTGCAGTTCCATCAAGAAATCCTGATATCATTGACTGCCATGCATGGCTGAAGTACTTTCCCATCACCTTCATGTTTCTTCCATAATAGGATATCAAAAGCATTCTTTGCAGTAAACATTGCTGCCTAGTTAGTCTCGTTGCGCATAACAGTTGGGGCAGCTCCTGCCTAGAGCCCAAGAAGACCTTCTTCCCGAATGATCAAACGAGCACAATGTACTGGACCATTGTACTTCAGCTGCTCAGGAAGTCTGATTTTCACAACCTGCAGAGACAATGCACGAACAACAATGCTGTGTATTTTATTTGAAAAAGCAAAATAACACATAGGCTAAGTTAACCAACATGTTTTAGAAGTCAAGAAAGTGGGCAGGATCACAAGTATAGTTTAACCAACATCATTAATCCAAGTATCATTGATCAAGTACAACCAAAATGCACTAATTCCAATCATTGAAGCACTAATCAAAGACCAACCAAACTTACCAAGGCAACCTATTAGGTACGTAGTAATATAAATGGCCAATCAACCAAATAAAAAACCAACTCTAGCTATATGCTCAAGCTTTTATCACATGAAGTCAACCACGTAGTACATGTAACCAAGAGTAACCAAAACCCAACTATTACCCCAATTAATTAATATCCTTGTGAATTCCCCAAGTAACAACTGATGCCCCCAAAATGCAAGAACAAGTTTAAACTTACAGTTGAAAGTTTAACAAGCATACACATACTCTGTCTTACCAACAACTAAAACAAAAACCTACCAAATCACAAATAATCTTTCTGAAATCTCTAAAGACAATGTCTTAACTAAAGCATGTGAGACTGTTGTTCACCATAATTCATCAAACACCTAGGAAAAAGTACGAAATAACAATAATCAAACCAGCCCACTCCAACTTATGCATCCAGTTTTACCCAAATAAACAAGCTGAGAATATGTTGTAGGTCATATATCTCTTTAGTAACAATGCACCAGACCATTAAAAATATGCACTCACCTAGTTTGTGAATAAGACTATCCTAATGAAATAAAACACTCCCTCCATTCTCAATTAATGTATACATTTGACTTTCATGTTTCAACGTTCAGTGTTTGACTCAAATATTTACTAAGATAATTAGTGACAAAAATTCATAAAAAATATATTTAGAAAATTTATACTTCAAATTATGATATGAAAAAGAATTATTGAACTTAAAATGCCTAAACACTGATGAAACAAATGATAGATTAAATACTGTGAAACAGTGAAAACAAATGTATGTATTTTTTGAGGGCGGAAGGAGTAAAAGTTACTACCAACACAGAAAAGATTCCCAGTTAACATGATATATGCAACCACTTGAACAGTATGAATAATATCGACCAGTTAACGAAATGTTTCATCTCAATTCCGACACAAAACTGAAATAGCCGACTGTCACTGAAATTGTCAAACTATCACTTAGCCATAATACATAAAATGAATGTCTCCCACATTAATTGGAACTCTTTTTTCATACTGAAAGGGGGAAAGGAAGAAGAAAAGAAAAAAGAATAACCAACAACCTCCTTACCCATATTCAAGCAATCAAACAACTCAACTTACCCAGATTCAATTTGCAAGGGATAATTCATTTTCTTACTAGCAAAGAAGGGAATTTAGATTTTACATGCCCTCATCACACAAGCAACCCTACGCACACTACTCGGATCAACGGTCCAGTCACTCCAAGGTTACTTGAAAAGATACGATATGAAACAACTGAATTGGAAGAAAGGGGCAAAAAAAACTGATCTTCCATTGATATACATGAGTTTATGTCCAACTTACAGTGTGGTGGTGGACTACTGACGACGGTGAGCCGGTTTTGCCGGCGAGTGTCATGGAGCGGAGAAGTCGAGAACGAAAGAGACAAAGGAATCAGAGAATCGAGAGAGACGGAGAGGGACATGTTTGAGAATTGAGTCGTTGGAGACTTGAAAAATGTGAAGAATTTATGATAGAAGCCTCGCCAAATATTTGGCGAGTGCTACACATTTGGAGAAGATATGTAATTTTTTCTACCCCTTCCCCATTTTGAAGAATGGGACGAGGAAGCTGTTGGACCGAAAAATAGTCCAAATTTCTCCAAAATTGAGCAACCCAAATAAAATGGGGAGTTGGGGTTAGGAGAGCAAGAACACGCAATTACTAGAATAATTCTCTGCCACACTTTATTGATGTAAAATGTTATGTCTATATATAGGTTTACAAACTACCTAATTCTAATTGAACTAGTACTCCTAATCCTTTTGGGAATATGATGTAATTAACACCTAAACAATATCTAAAACATAAAGTCCTAATCCTACTTAAACTTGGTTCACACGCAATCACTCATTTCCTTCTCTCAACAGGTTTAGCGTCTTTTGTTGCAATATGTACATTGTATTTTGTTCCAGCAATCCTCATGTCCCTTTCTCTTACAAATTATGCACTGTAATTTGCTCCAACATTCTTCCTCTTGATGACCTGTCTTTTTGCAGTATGTGCATTGCACAATGCTTCCCCTTCCTCTGTTTTTTCCTCTTCCTTGAAAAAAACCTCTTCCACGACCATAATTGCTTGTTCTGTCATCTCTTTGTACTTGAAAAGCACTCTCTTCTTTGCTTGAGTCACTCCTGTTAATCCTTGCTTCATGCACTTGTAATGAATCCATTAGTTCATCAACAGACAACTTTGACAGAACTTTTGATTCTTTTATGGCAGCAACTACATGATCATACTTGCTTGTGAGACTCCTGAGTATATTTGATACAACAATCTTGTCAGAAATATCCTCTCCATAACTTCTCATATTGCTGATAATTGCTGAAACCCTTGCTAGGTAAGTCTGCACAGACTCACTTGATTTCATCTTTGAGTTTTCAAATTCAGTTCTCAACCCTTAAAGTTTGACTTCAATTACACGTTCTGAACCTTGAAATTCCTTTTTTAATATATCTCGAGCACCTTTTGTTGTCCTCTCACCTGAGATTCTTGATAAGATCTCATTTGATACAGCTTGTTGTATGAACATCAATGCCCTAGCATCACTTTTCTTCTCTTGTTTCTTTGTTCTTTCATCAGCATTCTTGTTGATTCCTTTCTCCACCATCTCTCATAGCTCTTGCGATTGGAAGAGAGTCTCCATCTCGATGCACCAAAAATCATAGGACGCACCAGTGGTTAGGATTGGAACCTGAAGTTGTGACCCGTTTGCTCCTGCCATCGATTTGTTTTCTTTTTTTTTTCTAGAGAACTTGGCTATGATACCACAATGTTGGGGTTAGAAGAGCGAGAACATACAATTATTAGAATAATTCTCCACCACACTTTATTGATGTAAAAGGTTATGCCTATATATAGGCTTATAAACTACTTAATTCTAATCGAACTAGTACTCCTAATCTTTTTGGGAATAGGATGTAATTAATACCTAAACAATATCTAAAACATAAAGTCCTAATTCTACTTAAACTTGGTTCACACGCAATCAATCATTTCCTTCTCTCAACAGGTTTAGTGCCTCTTCAGTTGCAGGATCATGAACTCCAATATGGGGAAGATCATGAACTCCAATATGGGGGAAGTTGTTGGAGATGCTCTAATAGCAGTAACTTTTTGCCTAAAGTTTTTAACTGTCATTTCCTTTTAAGTACGTATGTTTTCAGAAAGCTGCTTCTAACCTTTCGTCAGTTCGAAGAAAGGTTATACTATTGTAGTAAAGTAGACAAGTGCCGCTGATTTTGAGATATGCTACTCCCTCCGTCCCTTTATTTTCGCAACAGTTTGACTTGAAATATTCATTTAATTTCAATTTATCTATATTAATTCAAGGTAAAAAAAATTAAAAAATATGTTTAGAAACTAGACGCACTAAAGTATCATATTTTGATAAAATTTATAAATTTGTATTTGAAAGTGTTTAAGAAATAAAATCATAGATTAGAAGCTAAAAAACCAACTGTTGCAATAGTAAAGGGACTGAGGAAGTATTTGTTTTAAGAAAATAAATAAATGCCAGAGATGTTTGGGATAGTTTTTGTTACACCTGCAGATAATTTAACAGGGGAAAGGTACTAGTTACATGGTACTAATAGTTACACGCACCTCTCTGTCAGTCACACCAATTAGGCTTCTCACTGCCCGCAAGTTTCTACATGCAAGGTAGCATTTCTAGAAAAAGCAGCAATTATCGTGCTGTATTGATCAAGTGACAGAGACACTCCCACTTTGTTAATCCGCGTGGCTTTGATGAATCAATGATGATGATCTCTCCTAGTACATAAAAAGGATATGCCCCTTAATAATAGCCCGACGAAGTGCAGCAGCATCACATCGCGGACCCATTAGATAGAATCATCCAATTATCGATCACACACTTGAGTGTTCCAAGAGTTTTCTGGTCCGTAGATCAGAAACAAACAAAACGCACGGAACAGGGGAAATTGTAGAATTCAAAGCCAAACCGTATTGGAATACAACTGCCCTTAGTTGACACACAGTTTCACATAACACCAGAACGGTGAAGGCATACATACTACTAGGGTTTTGTAAGTCCAAAAGTGAAAGATTTGAAGCTGAAACAATTAATTTTCCTTGGGGAGATTTCAGATTAGTGGAAGAAGTAACAGAGGTAATACTACAACAGATCAAATACAAGGGGCAAGAAGGAAAGGGGTCGCCCAACTTAGGTTACAAGTTAGAAGAATCTAAGCAGTAGGTCGAAGCATATTCTAAAATCCAGATCCCTATCAGTGTGTAGTTCCAACATCGAGAACCTTGACATCCAACAAACCTTCAACCGGCCATAATTCAAATGAAATCTGGTACAAAGCAGCTGTCAATGCACCAGCCAGGTCGGCTGTACTAATAAAACCTTTGCAATTTGGTGACTTACCAACCTTTAATCTAGCACTCAAATGCCTGATCCAAATTGAAAAATCAATACTTGCAAAAGCGCAAACTTCGACTCAGAATGCAAAAAGAGATCACTTTATTGCAAACAGATAGAAAAAAACAACATGATTTCAATTCATTGGAAGTCCAAAATACTCGAAATGAGAGCACCGAGTGCTTACAACCAAAAGACACAATAACCAAATAAACCAGGCAACAATCACCATCCATGTCAATGATGGTGTCATTTAATATATTAATAGAGTAAGCTTAGAGCTAATGCCAAATCATCCCATCATGGCATCATAAGCTAGTGAATCTTAATGGGAAGAAACCTTCAGATTAAGGGACTTGTTAAACCATGCCTTCCAACTTGGACCAGCCTTCCGGTTGATGGGAGTCGCATGTCCCTCATCCTCCACCTTCTCAGTTCGCGGCTTCCTGCAGAGCATGAAATTCCGAGTCCCCAGCGATCCAATTGGGTCCCATGGACTGAGAGCTGAAAACAGGTTAAACATGGTAATTAAGAAACAACCCAGGATACATAGTTATAGAGAAGCAAACCCAAATTCTAACAAATGAAAAACAAATATACGATTCTCAGAAGTAGTAATTGATACAGGGATATAGCTCTTACCGTCTGTTCCAGCATGGGGGCAGTATAGAAGAAAATCATTGAGATCAGAGCCCAGAAGAGGAAGGCGACCTTCACGAGTGTAGCATTTGAGGGCAGTATCGATCACAGTAGCAACAATTTCCTCCTCGTTCACAACAAAGCGAATCGGCCCAGCGCTTCCCAAGACATTGATGCTAACCAGGAGCCTGTTGCCCTTGGCGGTCTGATTCTTCTTCTGCTTATACAGCAACATCTTTGAAACTCGATAAAAAATCAAATTCGAATCGAATTGGACGGAACCAAGAAACAGGAATGAATTCAGCCCGCAATCAAGGAAAAACGGGTTGTCAATTGAAACTAGAAAATGGGGGTTATTTCAATTCTTCTTTGTTTTTTTCCAATAACGATGAGAAAAACGAAAGGCTTTCGAAGGAAGCAAAGACCGAAAGAATCTAAAGCACAGATCGGCGGAGATATTTCTATGGGTCGACGCCGAGGCAGCGGTAGTACCAGCCTTCCTTGCAGGAGCCGAAAGCGAAGGCGGATGCAGCAGAGAGCGGGAGGAGAGCGCTCGCCCTTGATTGGCAAAGGGAGAGCATGAAATTACTACTACTGGAGATTGTTTCCACCATTCACAATTTCTTTATGAGATCTGATGTTTCCGATGAAGAAGAAGAAGAAGAAAAAGAATGAAGGATCCAGCGGAAACCGAATCGAGTTCCTCAAAATTGAGATGAATATCGGAACGATGAACGGAGGACAACTGGTTGAGATGCCAGGCAATTGATAATGGCGTGGTTTGTGTTGTAGGGCGTGGCGTGTGGTGGATCGTATTTATATTGGGACCTGGCTCCTTCTAATCGATTAGGGTTTTGGAAAACAGAGTCCGAATTGGAATCGGAATCGCGGAATCATTTTCTTTCTTGCCAGGCAGTTGCCGTAACAGCGTTTTCTTAAAAGTTGTAAATAGCATAGTTGACAGCCAAACTTCGTGGTTATTGCGGATTTGCCTCAATTGTTTTCCCAAGTACACATTTGCCATCATGAATTTTTGATAGAGCTGATCATCCACCGGCAAAGCCACTATTTTGTCTTCATCGCTCCTCTCTTTTAATTCATGATTCAATGATGGTTATCCCCGGCTATAATCAGATTTATTAACAGTCTATTTTGTCTTCATCTAATAATACTATTAATCTAACATTACCTTCGCTGTTAATTGTATTTTCCTTGTTTTTCTGTTATTTATCTCTGCTTGTAGGGCTGGGTATTCGGTCGGTTCGGTTCTTTTTTGGAAAGGCAAGATGAGATATATATATTAAAGAAATGATTTGCTCCCTTGAGATAGGGAAACAAATCCCAAGTAAAACAGAATCATTACAGAAAAGATGGCTTATAAAGCCAAAGATGATACAGAAGGCAGAACAGCCATCAAGTAATGTCTACCAATGTCCTGATAAGAGTAGAAAGGCATGCCTATATAAGTGCAGATGTGGATTACCGACAGTTGGTAAGCGCACCAAGAGGATTCATCATCCATTCACTCCATAACACCTTGAATTTCTCCCAGCGATTAGAAATCCATAGGAAAGAGAGGAACTGAACCGAGGAAAGCCACGAACCTTGTTGCATCGATGTGTCCTGATCATTTCGGCTTCTCCACAAGCACCAAGCAGCCACACGTCTTATGGCATCCCAGCCTTGCCTTTCGGTTACAACCGAACCGAATTGTGCGGTTAATTCGGTTTTCGGTTTTGGATCGTAATAAACCGAACTCACCCATAAAATCGAATAAACCGAAACCGAACGGTTTCAGTTCGGTTTTTAACCGAATAAACCGAAAATTTGGGTAAATTCGAATTTTGACAAAATTTTCCCTATTTTTTATATCACCTCCCTAAATTTGTTGAATGAAACAAAACAATTAAACAATTGCAACAAGATGATTCAAAAAAATGTCCAAAATATGAAAACAATACCAACATAAATTAAATGTAAAAAAAATAAAATAAAGGAGTCCGGTTTTTTCGGTCACCGAAAAAACCGAACCGCAAAACCGAACCGAACTAACCGTTATTCTGTTTTGACCGAAACCGAACCGACAAACCAAATTAACCGAACCGAAAAAACCGAAGGCGGTTCGGTTATCGGTTTTTTCGATTTTGGCCGAACTATGCACACCCCTATCTGCTTGCATGATTTTCTTTTTCCCTCATAAATTCCAATATCAATTATTCTCACCAAACTAACACAACTTTCCGGGCTCCGATTGTCTTCAATTCAAAATGAGTAGCAAAAGAAAGATGGGGACTTCTGATCACACTAATAATGGCTGAATTGAAAGCATGATGAGGAGGTTGAAAGGACATTACAGCTCTTGGGCTGATTTGCTATTTCTCATAATATAGTGGCAATTCTGTAGTTATTTAAATGTTTGTGCTGCTTGCCATGATTCAGAGGAACTGAAAGATATCGGTGGCCCATAATTATCTTTTGCCCCCTAAACTTTTTCAGCTTATTATATTTCACCCTTTGATTTTGAATTCCTAATGACTCAATCCTACATGTCGAAAAATAGACATTTTAACTCAAACCTACTACATCTTTTTAGAACCACATATGTCATTTGTGTAGGAGGTGACCGTGTAGAAACTTGCTAGTACTTGGGTACGAAACTTCCTTTTCCACACATTGAACGCGTTCATATCCATGTACCCTTTATCTATTAGTTAGTTAGAGAATAAAGGAAAGCTGATCCATTTTGACATCTTCATGAGAAACCAAACAAAATTATGCATCGATCTAAGCTACTTTCTCGTACCAACAAAGCAATGACACAAAACAAATTACTCCCTCCGTCCCAAGTGTGTTGTCACTTTTAGCTTTTTTGTGAAGACTAAGATTGTCTTTGGTCATTAACTCATTTCACATGGACTTCCATCTTTACCCCTCCCAAACTCATTCTCACCCCTCCCAACCCACTCTCTAGACTCCTTAAATGTGTACATTTACAATGGTAGAAGTGGACTAAAATAAAACATAAGTGATGTTGTGACAACACTTGGGACGGAGAGAGTATATAGTATAATCTATTCATGATTTTGGTATATGTACATGCATATATGCCTTTGGTTCCCCTAATCGCGTCCAAGGGTTTCATTTATTCATTCATGATCTATTGGCATTTGTTAAATGCAAACAAAAAGTCACAAGCTTCCATCCAATATTCCTTCAAATTACCTTCTTTCACCAACTTTTTCTCTCACAAACATTACTAACACAATTCAAAAATACAAACTTTTTCTCACTTTTACTAATCAAATTATGATTTCTGAACACACCTCATCTCCTCCTTCACATCTACAATATACGGAATTGTAAAATCATTTCTAATGTGACATTTTTATCGGCTCAATACTAAATGTTTTTAAGTGATCAATTGAGCCTGAACATTATGAAATGTAACTTAAATCAGTCACTACGTAGTTGAAACTTCGATTAATGCGGAAATTTCGCATTGCCGCGGTAAATAAGTCCGCACTAACTCGTCTACTGCGGTTTTTCAGCAATTCTTAATACGGCTTTAGCCGCATTATTGCATTTTTGAAAATAAAAAAAATGCTAGATGAATTCAGATGAATGTTCGTCCTAATTCATCCAGTTAAACCCAAAATTCATCTATCTTCAACAAAACAAAAACCTAGAATTCATCCAGCACCGCCACCATCCACCACCGCCACCATCCATCACCTCCATCGTCCATCAATCTATTTGCGGAAATAAAAGGTGAAAACTTTTATTCAACACTAAAGAATCCGAGATCTGAAAACCTAGATCTACTTATATTCCTCCAAAACACACCTCAGAACAATCGTGATAATGAACATAAAGAGGGGAAAAAGGAACAAACAAGAAAACACAAGACATATACCATAAAGACACTTTCTTTCTAGAAAATCCAACTAGAGCAGATTAAGACAACCAAGTAGCTGAATCACCAAGTAGCATATATGAAAACCTAGATTAAGACAACCAAGTAGCAAATCCAACTGGAGTAGATTAAGACAACCAAGTAGCAGATCTACTAAATAAGGCGGATGAAGGAGGAGGAAGAAAAGAAGCAGAGGAAAGGCAGAGAGGGAGATGGAGAGGAAATGAAAATGAAGAGTGAGTTCGATTCGGATGAAAAATGAGAGATAAAATGCCTTAATGCGGCCTAGGCCGCATTACAACTATAATTCATCACTTACCTCGCCGTTTACTACGACACGACTTTAATACGGCTTAGGCCGCATTACATTCCGCATTAAAACTGGTATCATCTAGGTAGCGAGTCTTAAACCAACAGAAGTTGTCATCTAACGAACTAAATGTCCTCGTGACAGTGTCAGTATTGCACACATGAGATTATTAAACAATATAAGTAAATTACCAAAATCCTTTTCATGCTTTTAATTTCCTACACATTGCATCCAAAACTTTAGTATCTCACAAATTGACCCTCTCCAACCCAACCCCACTGCAGCCCTTTAATTGAGCGCCCCCAACGCTCCACTCGCTCAGTCATCAACCCAATCCAATTACCATAGCCACAATCACAATCTATCAGCATTGCTCACATCTGATAGTGCTTGAGGTCTCGACTTACAGTTCTGGAGCTCATCCACGAGACGAAAAAGCTTATCAACATTGGAGGATCACAATTTGCACTTGGGCTAACAAGCATGGCTGCACCTAGAAATAAACGTATCGACCTTTGTCTTGTCGACAAAGATGACTTCAAAGAAGTCTCTTCTTTCCCTCTGTTAGGTGACTTATGTATCGCCGGCCTTACCAATTACCATTGAAAAGATTCTTATGGAGTTAGAGATTTGAGGTTTTCTATGGGAGATTTGTAGTTTTTTGGGATGATGATAGGAATTAGAACTAGAGTCACATGTGATTTATTGAGACTATCACCGTTAGAGTGCCACATATACATTCTATCATCCACTTATCACAAAACTTTAGTTTAGGACTATTGTGAGCTATGTTTCATAACATTCATGACATAATCGGCAATTCGTAAACATTTAGGATCTCAATGTTAAAGTGCCAAACTTTTATGATTGGTTTTGCATATCTACTAACTACAAAGGTTGTGCTCATCACTGCGTATTTAATTGCGTGTTTGTAGCGTCGGTATCGCTTTTGATGCGCTACAATTGTACCACGAAGTGGCGGTACTATAGCCGCTACGTAGTTGTGCGCTTTTTTTGTTTGTAGCCCGTAAAGGCGCTACAGTGTATTTTTTGAATTTAAAAAAATCTAGATTTATATCCGGATTTAAATCTAGATATAGATCTAGAAATTCATCAAAAACAACAAATCTACGTCCGAAAAACCCAGAACTTTGTCAAAAACTAAGAAACACAACAAAATCTTCATCTAAAACCTCAAAAAACAACCAATCTTCATAAAAAAATAAAAAAATGACTCAAATTCACCAATAAAAATATCATACATAACTCAGATTAAAAAAACAGACCTGCATATGAACTTTTGGCTTCTTCATGTTCATCGCCTCAGATCTACACTTCTCATGTGACAGAGCTTCGAATGCAAAAAAAAACAAGAGTGTTTAAGGACCGGATGAGGCAAGAAAATGAAGAGAAAAAAGATTCGATTTTACCTGAACGCCTCTGTTGAGGAGCAAGGCCGAAAGCCGAAGAAAGGAGGTGGAGAGAGGCCGGACGGTGGAGATTGACCAAAAGTTGTAGAAAGGAGGTGAAAAGGAGAGTGGTGAAGAGAATTTTGAGAGAGAGAGAGAGAGATAGAGAAAGTAAAAATGAGAGTTTTGAGAGAGGGAGAAAGTAATAAAATTATATCCATATGTGAAAAGCGGACTTAAATTAAATTGAATGTTTTGTAGCGCCATTGTACTCCTACAGACGTTATAACAGGAAAAACAAAATCCAGTTGTAGGGCCTTGTAACAACAAGTGGTTGGTGGGGCTGTTGTAACTCCAAATAGCGCTTCTTAAGGTGCTACAAAAAGACATTCATGTGCATAGTGCATTAACCTTATATATTCAACTTTTATCACAAAATTTTCAAAATCAAACTATCATGTAGTGTTCTTTTTAACAAAATTTTAACAACAAAACAACATCAATTTAATTTTTTCACAATTCTCCAAAAAAAAATTTCCTTACAACTTTCCCTCCCATTTTTAAATAATTGTTACTATTTCACAATTCCCCCCAAAAATTTCCCTCACAACTTCTCATGAATTACCATCAATTTTTATAAAATACAAACTTTTCCTTTACAGATTTTTACACAAAAGTTATCTTCAATTGATGGATGCACTTTCACTTCGAAGTGTATTCCCAAACAACAGCTGGAAGCCCAAAAATATGGGCAGAGTATAAATATTTTAAGGGCATTTTCGCAAACATGAAAAAGGAATTTTTACATCTTAATTAAAAAACACAAGCTGTATTTCACAATCTTTTAATTTTCCCTCTTCCTTCAGACAGACCCTAAGCGGGGAATGGGAAGAAGACACCGAAGAATCTAAAGTGAAAGATGAAGGGAAGGGAAAAAAAGAAGCGTGTTTTAAATGAGTAGGACTGTAGTGTAAATCAGACAACTATGCTTGGTTATTGTCCGATCGGTGCTTTTCCTAGCTGGACTGGAGATTGATGGACAGTCAAGTATTTTTTATCGTCAATAATATGCTAATATATATTCGAGTCCATTCTTCGTCGCCCGTATTCCTCAAGCTATGTTATCCATACCGCTCAAAATTTAAAGTATATCTTAAATTATGAATGTGAATATGAATATATTTGGATGGATGGAGTACTATATCAATTCTTTTCTTTAGGTATACCGGTTAAAAGTACCATAAAAAGGGAAAATGTAAATAAATAAATAAAAAAAGAAAAGAAAAGGAAGGATATAAGAGCTATCTGCAAATAGCAAACAAACGGAATGGTGAGATCCTCTCCAAACCAGTTTCAACGGGAAAATCGTCTTTTCACATTTTTATTTTGTAGTTTCTAAAGAAGTTTATCCTAAACTTCAAAAAAATTATTACTATTTTTTTTATATTTTCTCTTAAAAAGTTTGTAAAACATAATATAAATATTTAAAAAAATATTTTCAGTTATTTTAAATCATTGATTTCACTTACATAGTAACTTAAAATATAGAATATTGTTTTCCATCTTAGAAAATGATTAATGCATATTTAAAATTAATTTTCAGTATAAAAAATATGCATTATCGTTTTGTCTTTAAATTATTTCATGATATTTCTATACAATGATCGATGATAGCTAACTTTAAGAAAGTATCCGATTGAACCGGTGGCCCAAACAGTTGGACGGTTCTGCCTCCTATTCGGTTTTTTAAACCATGCACTAAGAGAATCTCCATCAGCCTCTTCATTTTTTTGATAGGCTCAATTTTGAAGAACTTTTAGCAATGTTTTGGTCCAACATCTTCCCCACTTCACTCTCCGAAATGGGGAATGAAGAATGAAGAGTCTTTCCCAAATTTGGAGCATTCTCCAAATTTTAGAGAACATCCTCAAATCTACCTTTTTTAAAACCTCTCTCATCTCTCCTCTTTTTTAGCTACTTGTGATTGGTTTAAACATCTATCATCTCTCATCTCTATTTTCTCACCAAATAATTCATTAATTATTATTCAACTATGTAGAATATTTTATTCTTATAATAAATGTATACACTACGTGGTTGTTACGAGCACTACGTAGATAATGGGCTATGGGTAGGGTAGGGGGTGATCCACTACCCATCCCGCTACCACGGTAGCGAGATAGTACGCTACTCAGCCCACTTCTTTTTGGGCTGCTTCTTCCATTCCTACCGCTACCCAGCCCGCTACCGTTAGTAGGGGGCACGGTAGCGGGCAGATCGCTACCCCAAGGCCACGTAGGCGCTGCCAGCTGACAAAGCTGGTAGCGCCCCGCCCCCTACCAGGCTCGCTACCATCTTTTCTTTTTTTAAAACTGATTTCTTTATTTTCATAATTTAATAAATGATTCAATAAAATATTATTTATTGGTATTTATAGTTTACAATTAAAAACAATAATAAATTTAATTATAAATTAACCAAATGTATCAATTACAATAAAAAACATCCAAAATCAAATAGTTTTTACAAAAGTGTCCTACGGGGGAGGCAAATCGTAATCGTCACCCTGATTCTCACGCGGCGAGGAATGGTGCTCCGAATCGCCGAACGTCTGTCTGTTGAACCCAAAGAGAATGAGTTAAACGACTCATTACTCTGCCTTAACAACTCTGGGTCGTACACGTTATTGTGCAGCGGTTGCTGAGGTACTTGCTGCTGTGCCGTCGGCATCATCGGGTATAATAATCAGCACCGCGGATGTTGGGCGTCTGGAACCTTGTAGTCGTGCGCCAGGATGACCACTGAGGTTGCGGCTGCGGCGTTGGGATCAACATAGTAATAAGATATATCAACATGCTAAATAAGAAGATCAGCATGACAAAGAAGATAGATCAACGTTCTAAAAAGATCGATCAACATGACAAAGAAGATAGATCAACATGGTAATAAGAGAGATCAACATGCTAAACAAGAAGATCAACATGACAAAGAAGATAGATCAACATGCTTAAAAGATTGATCAACATGACAAAGAAGATAGATCAACATGGTAATAAGAGAGATCAACATGCTAAACAAGAAGATCAGCATGACAAAGAAGATAGATCAACGTTCTAAAAAGATTGATCAACATGACAAAGAAGATAGATCAACATGGTAATAAGAGAGATCAACATGCTAAACAAGAAGATCAACATGCTAAACAAGAAGATCAACATGACAAAGAAGATAGATCAACGTTCTAAAAAGATTGATCAACATGACAAAGAAGATAGATCAACATGCTAAAAAGATTGATCAACATGACAAGAAGATTAATTATGGGCCAAAATATTATTTGGTTATGAACAGAGTAATAAAATATATATTAAAAATGACAAAATACCACAAAATACCTAAAATAGCACGAAATTCATAAATACATAAAATATATATACTAAAAACCACAAAATACTTAAAATATATACTAAAATACCACAAAATACCTAAAATATATACTAAAATACCACAAAAATACTTAAAATAGCACAAAATTTATAAATAATCTTATTTTCGTAAAATACCTAAAGTATATACTAAAATACCAAAAAAATGCTTAAAATACCACAAAATTCATAAATAATCTTATTTTCCTAAAATACCTAAAGTATATACTAAAAACCACAAAATACCACAAAATTTATAAATAATAACTAAAATGCCTAAAATAGCACGAAATTCATAAATACCTAAAATATATACTAAAATACCACAAAATACATAAAATATATACTAAAATATCACAAAATGCTTAAAACACCACAAAATTCATAAATAATACCTAAAATAGCACAAAATTCATAAATTCCTAAAATATATACTAAAATACCTAAAATATATACTAAAATACCACAAAAATACCTAAAATAGCACAAAATTCATAAATAATCTTATTTTCCTAAAATACCTAAAATATATACTAAAAACCACAAAGTACAACAAAAACTGAAATGTACCACAAAAATACCTAACATATATACTAAATTACACAAAAATAATAAACTAACACAAAAAACGAAAAAACAAACAAAAGCTACATGCATTAATTTTTAAAACATACCTGTGATGCCGGAAACGAAAATCGGAGGTGGCCGGAGAGCTTCAACAAAGAAACGAAAATTGTTGAAATAATCAATTCTTAACCGATGAAAACGAAAAACAAGAGATTCAAAGTTACCTTAATGAAATGAACCAGATCCACGCAAATAGGAGAAGAAACGGCTCCGGTGATGGAGGTCTGGCTCCGGTCCAACGGCTGCAACAAGGAGGAAGAAATGGAAGATGGAGAGGAATTGGGGAAGGAGGCCGATGGTTTCTGTTTTATGGAGCCTGGTAGCTGGCCCGCTACCAGGCAGACGGTAGCGGGCGCCCCATACCTAGCCCGCTACTGTCTACTTTTTGAATTTCCGAGGCGGTTTTCAAAATTTGAAACTCCCGTCTACACTGTGGTAGTGGGAACACGCTACCATGCCCCTTACCCAATTGCGCCTCTAGTAGCGGGTGACCCGCCCCAGCCAACCAGAAGATCTTTTGGGAGCTTGGTAGCGGGCCGCCACCTGCCAGGCTCGCTACCGAGCTCCTTCCAACATCCGCGGTTCTGATTACTATAGCCCGATGATGCCGACGCCATTGCAGTCGCCGCCCAACATTGTGTTCGACCCGCTGTTGTTCAGTCGGAGTAATGAGTCGTTTGACCCATTGTCTTTGGGTTCAATAGACAGTCGTTCTGCGATTCGGAGTACCGTTCGCCGGATCAGGGTGACGATTATGATTTACCTCCCCCGTAGGACACTTTTGTAAAAACAATTTGATTTTGGATGTTTTTTATTGTAGTTGATACATTTGGTTAATTTATAATTAATTTTATTTCTGTTTTTAATTGTAATTTCTAAATAATGATAAATAATAATATTATTCAATCATTTATTAAATGATGAAAATAAGGAAATCATTTTTTAAAAGAAAAATTGGTAGCGACCTGGTAGGGGGCAGGGCGCTACCAGCTGTGTCAGCTGGCAGCGCCCACATGACCCTGTGGTATATAGCAGTCCGCTACCGAGCCCCCTAATAATGGTAGCGGGCTGGGTAGCGCCAAAAATGAAGGAAGCGGCCCAAAAAGAAGTGGGCCGTGTAGTGGGCAATCTCACTACCTTGGTAGCGGAATGGGTAGCGGATCATTCCCTACCCAGAGCTCATTATTTACGTATAGTGATAGTTTCAAAATTTGCCAATAGTACATTCTTTCTTATTTTTGAAAAAACAACTTTTTTTATATATGTGGAACGAGCATTGTAGGGTCTTCTTTTCAAATGGTAACTCTCATAGAGATGTTTTCACATACAAAAGACTCGAAGCAGAGACTTTAGTTAAAAAAGATGAACCCCTCACCAGCAATCCCAAAGAGAATAATGTAAAGCCTATGGCAATAGAGGCACTTTTATCTAAGTATCAGGACTAGGTTTTCATTTACTTGGTTTAAAACAGACTCACGAATGGAACAGAGAGAGAGAGAGAGAGGTTTTGTTTGTTCTCATGTTTGTACGTAGCAGGTGCCTCTGGTTTCCTTCATTCGCCATTCTGTTCTGTAAAAGAAAGTGATTAATCGTTTTGGCGATGGACGAGACGCTGGGGCTTCTCAGAATTAACGTAAAAAGAGGAATTAATCTTGCCGTCCGGGATGCTTTCGATAATAGCAGCGATCCTTATTGTATCATCTCTATGGGAATGCAGGTTAATTATTACTACATTCTAAATATTCCTCATCTTCAATCTCAATTAAATGGTCTCATGCATTTAATTCGTTTTCTCCTCAATTTATTGTAACTCATATATATATATAATGGCAAAGAACTTTTAAATTGAAACACGGTACGAAGAAAAAAGACAAGAAGAGTAAAATGGAATTTCGTATCAACTTTATATATATATTCCCACAAACGAACAATTGCGTTTGTGACCCAGGATAAGCACTGTTTAAAGCTATTTATTTAATTTCATTGTTTATTTAAGACAACAGTAATTAGGATTCTCTCAAAGGGATGATCTATTAATCGCGTGGGTTGCAGTGTAATATATAAACATGCGAAATTTTGATAACATGCATCACCCTAGTACAATACTATATACTACTATATGATAAGTGGAGCAAACAAGCATGCATGTTCCCTTCCTTGATAAGGAGCATTAATTTAATTTATGTCATTGGTTACAGAAAGTAAAGACCAAAGTGATAAGAGACAATTGCAATCCAGAATGGAACAAAGCTGTCACTCTTTCAGTAAAGACACCCATTGTTCCAATCAATTTGGTAAGTAGCACACATGATATACACGCATTCCATCTCAAACTTATCAATATCTAAATCTCTATACATTTTGTGAACAAAATAAATAACCACTCTAGATGGATGAAGTGTATCATGTTTTTGTCAACATATATATATATATATATCAATTTTCTCTCACATTATGTGATTAATAATGTGAAAAATTGAACAGATAGTTAATGATAAAGATACATTCACTCCGGATGATGAGCTGGGGGATGCAGAAATAGACATAAATCCATTCATACAAGGTGTGAAGATGGGGAGGGACATTGATTCACTCACTTCTTCTGAGCCTTTGGTGTTGAAGACGGTGAAGCCGAATGACGGTAACTGTCTGGAGCAAGAAAGCGACATCGTTTGGGACGATGGAAGAGTAACACAAGAGATGCATCTGAAACTCAGAAATATAGAATGTGGGGTTGTGGTTGTGGAGCTGGAGTGGATGGATGTTCCAGGTTGCAGGGGCTTGTTCGAACAACAAGATGATGAAGATGAATGATCACTAACTCGACTTGGGCTCCGGCTTGGGCTTGGGCTTGGGCTTGGTCACTCCAATTATTATTTTTAAAGCCTTCTGCATTCTGCTCTTTTTCAGGCCCAACGTGTTTTTGCTCAGAGCCCAACATGTTTCTTGAAACTGGCCCATTGTTTTTTTGTTTTGCATTTGGGTTTTGTTTTGTATAGTTAGCTCTGTTGCAATATTCTCCGTCAAACTACTTGTTCCCATTCTCCCTTCACACTTCTACTGTTTTTAAGGAAAAGGAAAGCAAATCATTCCAATCATTAAAAGATTGTGTCCGGCAATTAATAAGTTTGAAGAAAAATGAGATGTATTGAAAATTAATTTGATAATTTTGAGAACAAAATTTGAAGAGAAATTTGATGTGATTGATTTATATATTTTTTTTTCTTAAAGAACGCAACCTAAACCAAGCAAACTTTGCAATTGATGATAAAATCGTTTCCACACCAGTATGAGGAGCTCATCGTTCCTTTAGTAAAATATCGAATTCTTGGCTGTATTTTTTTCCCTCACTTTCTTGGATTTTTTTTCCTTTTAAAATTTCAAAATTAAACTTTTCGTCCAGTTGTTTTCTTAAACAAATTCTCTATATATATATTTTTTAAAACTTTATTTTCTATTCTCAAAATAAAATTTTTGAACACGATAGGGCAAAAGTCCCAAGAAAAGGTATGATATCCTTTTAGATCGTATTATGATATATTGCTGCCAGAGATCGTCAAATACATGTTCAATATAAAAGGTATGCTAAATGAACCGTTTAACGATAAGAGTTTGCAACAGCGCCGTTCCTGACATTTTAAGGGTCCTAGGTAAAATGGGAAAATGGGGCCCTAGATAAAATGAAAAATAGTACATTTTAGCCTTCACACATCAATAGCACATTTTCAAATAAGAATTCATACAAAAATATAACATTTTTCCTTTAATCTCTATCAACGTTGTCAATCATCTAAAAATCTTCTCCTTATAAGGTCACCCCTTGTCACCTACAAAGAAAAAACAAAAAATAAATCACAAAAAACGGCTTCTACGAACATTCTTGGATGCAAAATCATTAATAATAACATCAACATCAATGTTTTTTAATAAATCCTTCTCAATTGATAATATTGTCAAATCATTTAATCTTTCTTGAGACATTGATAACCTCAAGTATGTTTTTCTCAACTTTAGCTTTGAAAAGCTTCTTTCACCTGATGCCACAGTTACAGGCACAGTTAAAAAAATCCTATAAGCAATCGAAACATTCGGATAACAATCTGCGAATTTTATAAATTTAAGAATTTCAATGGCAGATATTGGTTCATTTGGCAAAGTCGTTTGCAACACTTTTAATTTAGAGTATAAATCATTTAAAACGACATCGAATGAATCACCATGAGAAAATTTGGAGTGAAAATTAACACAAGATTCTCTCAACTTCTCACCATCCAATGCCTTTAACCTGTCTGAGTCAAACAAAAATCCAAAAATATTTTCAAATGCCTTTAATTGCTCAAATCTACTTTTTAAAGAAGTGATTGTCATGTCTACAACAACCAAAAAGTAATAAACTCTAAAAAATTCATTAGCCGACTGAATTTCTTCATCCTCATCATTCTCATCAAATTGTTGTTTTTTTCTAATAATACGACGCTTTGCAGGATGGCTTGGCTCTACACTCATTTCAAGTGCAATACTTTTAGCAATCTCCATACTAGTAGTAAAGCCTTATTCCCTGTACTTTTCAAAATATGACAATATGCCTCCTACTTGTTTTATGCCACTTTATCAATGCAAATAGACTCAGATTGTAATTTCTTGTTTACCATATTCACAGCAAACAAAATATCATACCAAATCACTATACCATGAAGAAACTCAAAACTATTAAGTGCATTAGCTAAACTCTCGGCCTCACTTTTTGATTTTGCATCCTCACAGGATTCATATAACTTCAACAAAGCCTTTCTTATTTTGGGAGTTTGAAATCTAATAGCATTAACACTTTTAATCCTACTCTCCCAACGGGTACTACACAAAGACTTCACAGTTAAGCTAGAGACATTGTCAAGGAAAATTTTCCATCTTTTTGTAGAACCCGAAAATAATGAATATATGCGCTGAATAATTCCAAAAAAATAGATAGCTTTAACACATGAATGTGTCATATCACTAACAGTAAGATTCAAACTATAACAAGCACAAGGCATATACAATGCTCTCGGATTTATTTCAAGAAAACGACTTTGAACTCCTTGGCGCTTTCCTTTCATATTGGAACCATTATCATAACCTTGACCCCTCACATCATCAACACTAAGATCAAGAGACTTCAAAACATTTTGTAGTACAGTAAAAAGTCTCAATCCAGGTGTGTCATCTACATTTAAAAATTCCAAAAAATACTCCTCAATCTTTAGATTTGACATATTCATACATCGTACAATCAGAGTCATTTGTTCTTGATGACTAATATCTGAGGTACAATCAAGAATTATAGAAAAAATTTAGCCTCTTTAATGATCTTAATGATAGCACTTTTAACATTATGGGCCAAAAGGGAAATTAACTCATTTTGAATTTTATGCCCAAGATAATGATAATGAATTTCACGATTTTGAATGCGTCTAACATGATCCTGCATTATAACATCAAATTCAGCTATCATTTCAATCAATCCTAGAAAATTACCATTGCTATCTTTGTAGAGTTTCTCATTGGATCCTCGAAAAGCCAAGTTATGTTTAGCAAGACATTTGACAGTTGAAAATATTCTAAACAAAACTTGTCTCCAACGCTCCTTCTCTTTCATAATCTCTTCTTGCAAACTTTTATCAATTGTTTGATTTTTATCCAACCTTTCTCTGAGTTCATTCCAAGTATTCATATTATTCATATGCTCTACACTATTTTCGTGTTTTGTGAGCCTCTCGCTAATATGCTTCCAATCACGTAAACCCTCATTTACTAACAAACTTCGATTACTAGTAGATTTGAACAATTTGCAGCAAAAACAAAACACTTTGTCAACACTTTTTGAGTAGATTAACCACTTTCTATCACTAATCTCACCATTACTCAATTTTCGAGAAAAATAGGAATAAGAAAAAATGCCTATTATTATCATCCAAGGGAAAATCAAGATTCAATTCTCTAATAGGCCCCTTTTCTACTATAATATCTGTTGACTTATTATCAAGATTCTCCCAATTCTTACGATTAAAAAAATCTAAAGTTGAAATTGTTTCATCTTCATGAATGCCAAAATTTTCATTGTTGCACACATCTTGCACATCAATAGGCTCATTTGCATTATTGATTTCATCATTCTCATTGACATCATTATGTAAGAATTCATTGTCATTCACATCTTTATTCAAATTCATATTCTCATTGACATCATAATGCAAATTTTCATTAGTATTCAAATTGTCACGAGAATTTTCCGCTCTAAAACAAATTTCTCAAGAGCTCCATGTTGTGATTTGATAAAATCTTCTTCTCATTTTTTCCTTTTTCTTTTTCACATCCAGACAAATGTTTTTAGGCAACATAGTAATAGTATACAAAGATAAACAGATAGATCAACCATTTTTTTAAAAAAGAACAATAGCACGATAGAAAAATCGAGTATTTACTATTTTGCTTCAAGCTCGCCCATGAATTAATGAATTACCACCACTGCTTCAACCTTGTTTGATGAAATGATGAGAATTGAGAACTTGAGCGACAGAGCGAGAATGCAAGATTGTATGTTCTTTCCTGTTTTTGCTATTTCCTGTTTTTGATGAATCCGTAAAAATTCTCTTTCAATTTGCTATGGGGCCCATCAATTAATGAATTATTTAATTACCTAGACTAATTGGTATTTGTTCGCTTCCTCTCGATCCTCTCCTGCTCTCCATTCACACATTTTACCGTTCAATTTGATGTGGAGTCCAACAAATAATGAATTGTTTTTGATGAATCACGCTTTCTAACTTTTTTATTTTATTATTATTAATGTATATGTATAATATATATATATATATATATATATATATATATATTTGGGTTTGGGTTTGGGTTTGGGCCCCTTAAGTGATGGGCCACAGGCGGTTGCCTATGGGCCTACAATTAGGGTCGGCCCTGAACAAAACTTGTCTCCAACGCTCCTTCTCTTTCATAATCCCTTCTTGCAAACTTTTATCAATTGTTTGATTTTTATCCAACCTTTCTCTGAGTTCATTCCAAGTATTCATATTATTCATATGCTCTACACTATTTTCGTGTTTTGTGAGCCTCTCGCTAATATGCTTCCAATCACATAAACTCTCATTTGCTAACAAATTTCGATTACTAGTAGATTTGAACAATTTGCAGCAAATACAAAACACTTTGTCAACACTTTTGGAATAGATTAACCACTTTCTATCACTAATCTCACCATCGAATTTTTGAGAAAAATAGGAATAAATGTAGGAGTAGTGCCCAGAATCCAATCCGCGGTGATGTGGGTTTTGGAATTGAATCATGTTATTTATAAATAGTTCGATTATTGTGTTAGTTTGGATTTATGCGTTAATCAAATAACACAATGTATCAACCCTGGAATATATGTTGGTGTTCCTAAATCTCCTAGTCGATGTCTTATAGCACACGTGGGTTGCTATAACGCCCTTGAGACTAGCATAAGGGAAGATTCACATAAGAGTTGTGAATGCTGACTTATGAATACATAGGAGAGGAACTATGTATTGGAGCGACTGACTGAGAGCATTATGAGATCGTGGTGTAAATATCATAAGTGTCTCTCAGGGATCATAGTACGCGTAGTCCTTAGACCTGAGGTTATGAAGATCTGCTCATGTGAGTGGCATGCTTTGATTCTATGCTCTATCCCTTTCTTGACCGAGGGAGTGTGCTAGTTTTGGGTGTGTGACAATATCATGGAGTATGAATGTCATGAACCAAGACGAGATTCTTCACTCCCTCACCACGGGAGAGAGTTCTCATGCGCAAGATTGAACTGGAACGAGCTTGCATAAGATCTGCATCTCGCGTCAATCTGAGAATCTGAATGGAAGGGACATATCATGTACACCGTATGATCATACCGATAGGTAAAGTTTCCGTCGCGTTTGAAACGGATTCTATATTACTTGGGTGGCAGTGATGTGTTGCTAGATACCGCTCATCGTGCGTAATTATGATTGAGAAATCATAATTACTACCAACGTAATAATAACCTATAGGGTCGCACGCACAATGAGTGAATTATGGAGTTATTTAGCAAGAGACAAAAGTTTGGTGATTTAAGTGTCAGCTTTGGGAAAGCTGAACACTTAAGTAATATGAGACATTGAGGCTAGGGACTAAGGTTGCAATTAACCCAAAAGACAAGTTAAAAAGCAACCTAGCCGCCAGTATCTGTATGCGTAGAATTCATTCTGCTCAGCCTCTGTCAGTTTGATACAGTTTTTACCAAATAGTTTTTACAGTTGGGAACTGAAAAATTGTCAGAAAAATACAGAAAATTGTCTGTGAATTTTCTGATTAGTCTCGTGTGCTCCGTTCTCCGAGGAACTGTTGCTAGCACGGCAGAAGGAGGAACGAGGACTCCGTGGTTGCTCGCGCGTGGATACCGTAGAGGATCTGTATGTTCAGGTCTACCGGAAGAACGCTGATTAGGAGATTTTCAGGTAATCTCTTGAACAATAATTATACCGTTTACGATTGTACCTGGATCCTGGAAGGGTTTTTATTTTTCCGCTGCGTTGTATGATGCTACAAACCCTTACACATCTTGCACATCAATAGGCTCATTTGCATTATTGATTTCATCATTCTCATTGACATCATTATGTAAGAATTCATTGTCATTCACATCTTTATTCAAATTCATATTCTCATTGACATCATCACATTTTCATTATTGTAAGAATCAAGAGCTCCATGTTTGTCATTCAACATCTTTATTCAAATTCTGATAGAAAAATCGAGTATTTCTTGTTTTGCTTCAAGCTTTGGCCCTTGAATTAATGAATTACCACCACTGCTTCAACCTTGTTTGATGAAATGATGAGAATTGAGAACTTGAGCGACAGAGTGAGAATGCAAGATTGTATGTTATTTCCTGTTTTTGCTATTTCATGTTTTTGATGAATCCGTAAAAATTCTCTTTCAATTTGATGTGGGGCCCATCAATTAATGAATTGTTTAATTACCTAGACTAACTGACTGACTATTCGCTTCCTCTGATCCTCTCCTGCTCTCCATTCACACATTTTACCGTTCAATTTGATGTGGAGCCCAACATATAATGAATTGTTTTTGATGAATCACGCTTTCTAACTTTTTTTATTTTATTATTATTAATGTATATGAATATA